>CM055871.1:33092611-34381777 GCA_029582165.1 Portulaca oleracea
TGAGTTTGATATTAGTTTTGGGGCTTTTCTTAAGGTTTAGGCTGCATGTGTCATTTTTCCTAAAGAGTTGAGATGTCGTTTTTTCACTTTATGTATATATAATATACACACACACGCTATTTATTAGTTTTCTAATTGTGGTTCGACTTTCATACAAATTTTGTTGGCTAAAAACCCTTTACTGTATTTTTTCCCATTGAATCGAATTTCAATTTATCGGTAGAGACAATATGAACACAATTTTCTAAATTAAAAATAGTATCAAATACCAATAATGTTATAATATATTCTAAACTAATAAATGGTAGGATGCTTGATTATTTGGAATAAAAGAACACCATATATATATATATATATATATATATATATATATATATATATATATATATATATATATATATTTGATGCAACAAAACTAAAACGTACACAATAACATGCATGTAGCATGGATTGAAGACAACCATATCATCATGAATTGAATGACGTATGTCACTGTGTAGGACAATGAGAAACTGAAACACACAAATGACGATAAGGAAACATTATATTGTTGTAGCATGCTAGGATGGATGAATGTGGTTTTTTAATCGCACTCAACAACTCCGAGATCGCGAGGAGGCGAGGAGGTTCTTGAGATGGAAGACATCAACAACATTTTTGAGGAGGGCGACCTTGCAAGCCTGATCCTTTTGGGTCTTCAATGTGCTACAACAGAGCAAATCTGGGTTTGGCTGAAGAGGGTTATTCAAGTCTATTGCCGACAAACACGACACAATGCTCGCCAGATGTTGAGGCTCACAAGCGGCATCTGCCCCTCTCATCTCTGCCAATGCAATAATAGCCAATGCCATCAAGGCAAGGAAAACCAGTTTCTTTCCTACACATATGCCCGCCATCCTCACTTTTTCAAATAATTAACTACTATTATATTATATAATCGACTAATAAATATTTTTCTACCAATTAAGTAGTAGTGTTGAGGATTATCTCATATATGAACTGAAGCACCCAACATCCTATTTATACACTTCATCACCTCCGGCCTTAGCCTCATTAATTTACTACATTCATCACGTCCATTTTTATTTCCAATTCAACGATTCTCATCTTTTATTATCCATCATTGTTTTTCCCCGCTCATGTCTCATACATTATAATATAAAATGACATTCAAAATTTGCATATCCCTAAATCTACGCTATAATTATATGTCAAGTTCCACGCATTCACATTCAATGCACTACTTATTTGTCTCTTATTTGTTTTTAGTTTCTTTTACAAATTAACATAGATCGACTACAATACCAACGAGTCTATTATGAATATACGATAAGGTTGGAGTCTTTTCCAAATAAGGCAAGTATATTTTGGCTTAATTATTGTCATATTGATTATAACATTTTGTAAGTAGGTTAAATTTTAAATAATTAAGAAATATGTATGTATATAATGCTGACCAACGATCTAATTTTACTACCCTTCCTTACTCTAAGAGCAAACTTTAATTTGCATAGTACTCCCTCCTTTTCATTATGATTGTCATGTAATAAATGTTGTATGATCTTCGATGTTTTTTCTTTAACTGATAATTTTTTACATAATTTTTTTTCTAAAAATTACAACATTAAAATCTTATGATAGTATTATCATTACCAATCTCATGATAGTAATTTTTTTATAACAAAACATTATATACGTTAGGAACTTAATGGTCAAAGATTTTAAAGTTTTAATGACACGTAGATCAAAGTGACTGATAAAATGGGAGATAGTCATCTTCTAGGAAGAGTGTCGTTAATACCAAACATTTTGTAGAGGTGGCAAAAGTTTGATCGACCCAAAAAAAATCGGGTTTCGGGCACAACTTTTTGACCGAATTAAATTCGGGTGGGGTTCGGGTTTTGGTATTCTGAATCGGGTTTACCAAATTCAAATTGAAATTTTGATTCCTTAAATCAAGTTCCGATTGAACGGACCCGATTCTAGGAAAGTGTTAATGGAACATTAAGAGGATCAATCTTTACACTCGGTTAAATTCCGTCATTCATTAAAACCACCACCAACCGGCAAGACCCATTTATTGTTGTCTGACCACCACCATGTAGCCGCCGCCGCCTATTTACCACCACACCACACCTGGGCTGCTCCTTCTCCACCATTGTTGTCACCTGAAGCTGGAGAAAACCAACTCCCAATGCTATTGTCCATCCATTTTATTTATTTATTTATTATTTTTGAAAAACATACAATTTCAATTATTTATAAAAATGAACTTCTAATAATTTCCTTAATTTTTTTGTATTTAAAAAACAATTCATACATATTCTTATTATTTAACGTCATATAAAAACATAATACTTTTCCCAAAGTTGTAACGTTTATTTAGCGAAAGTTGTCAAAGGTTATCAAAACTTAACTTTTACCATACCGTCCATTTACCATTGAATTTTATTAAAGCATCACATTATATGTGCGTATGTTTGAGAGTAAATATCACTTTTTAGGAAAAAGAAATCTGAAAATAGTTTGTCTAAAATTTTAAGTTGTAAAAGATAATTATTATCATTCAATTCTCAATTCAATACATACAAAAATTTAGGAGTTTCGAGTTGGTGACCTTCAGTTTTTTTAAAAATTCAATCTCCATATAGTATATCCGTATTTTTACCGTTTTCATTTGGTTAACATTTTAACTACACTTTTCTATCTAGTGCATCTATAAAAGTTATTAATATGCTGACTTGACAGGTAAAGGTTAAATTTTACTCCATTTGAAAAAAAAAGACTAATAAAGTTTGGCTTTTATTTTGGGTTTAGTTTTGGCCTTTATATTTATCTTTGAGTGTTTGATCTTATATTCTTTAAATACTTTATGTTCAGATAGGAGCCAAGTTTAAGGCCTTTTCTTTTTCTTCATAAGAGCATATTACTATATATGGTGTGTTTGGTAGTTTCCTAGAAAACATTTTCCTCGGATAACCATTCTCGAAAAAGACTTTCTATAGCCCCTAGGAAAAAATTAGTGTTTTAGATAGTGGATAGCGGTTTAGGTAGCGGATAGCGATTTAGGTAAGCAGATAGCGGTTTAACTAGCAGATAGCAGATGAATGGTCAACCGAGAATTGTGTTCGGTAAATTTTGCGGTTGAATTAGCAGATTAATGTGAATTGACATAAAAGGATATCAATAATTTCCAAAGATAAAATTTTCAAAGGGTATTTTTTGACTAAAAAATATGAAACGTTACTCCAAACGCTAAACGTTAACTTTATTAATGTTTCACAAAACGCTCCTTAAAACGCTAAACACTCCTCAAAATGCTAGCTTACCGAACGCTAATATTTATGCAATTAGAGTTTTGACTTGGTCGATACGCTAAACGCTATCCTAAACGCTACTGCTGAACACAACCTAAAACGCTAATTTTACCGAACAGGGCCTAAATAGAAATAAATCAGAGTTTAATATGAATTTATGGTTTAATATTGGAAGGAAAAACAAAGCAAAAATAAAACAAAATTGGTCTACAAAAGCTCAAATTCATGTATATATTTTGTAATTGTAAAAAAACCGTTAGTGCTTATGTATACAATCTATATATATCTTCATTTTTTTAGGCTCCATTTTGGAGCAAAAAGAAGAAAATTCATTGAAATGCCTTTTCTTTAACGTTTGTAAAAGTCTACTTTGTTTGGATAATATAATTATCTCCTGATACAACTTAACTTTGTTATTATTGAAATCAAGTAAGAGTGGCTTCTTACTCAGAATTTGTTTCATTTAGGATGAAGACATGGCTTGGTAAATATTCAATCATTTATTTAAGTATTTGTTTATGTTCATTTTTCCTCCAATGAGATACCTGGTTCACTTTTTGAGACATCATAATGACTAAATTGGACGCCAACCCACTGGTTTCTGATGCGGATGCACTTATGGTGGTGGTCAACCAAGATGATTACCATAACTAAAATAAATCTTACTCGAACATGTGTTATGTTTTATCTTAAATGTTTGTTTTTTATTTAATATAAATTATAACATGTATTTTTAAATGTATTTTATCTCAAAAAATTTAAAATAAATATTTTTCAAAATATGCTTGTTTGCTTGGGCAAAAATTTGAGTTAACATATTTAAATTATAAGTAAAAATATTTTAATTAAGATAATATATTTATAATGTTATACTAAAGAAAAAAAATGAATGACAACCACTATAAGTTTTTCCTTTATATAATTATGTGCTTGAACAATGTCTAGCTATTACATGTGCGTGTTTGTTAGGATGTGTGGGTGGGCGTGTGTATGTGTTTAATTAGTCAAAACCGAGAAAAGAATTAATTGTGATTTTAAATAGTTTAAAATTCATATTGTATTTGGATATACTGAGTTTTAGGTATGACCAAATTGTTGTAATTTGCAATTAAGATAAAATTTTATGCCTTGTTTTTATGCAAATGTTCAATTTGTCAAAATTAAATTGATAAAAATATGAGTTATCACCAACATTAGATATAAGGTTGTTAAACACATATACAAGCTAGTCTCACATGGCCTCAAAAGTAACTATCTTTTTAATGGAGTTGAAAAGTAATTATTATGCTTCACAAAATTGATTTTGGTGGTCTCCTTCCTACTTAAATTCCAGATCTGTCGATGTGTTCGAATAACACCCTTTTAACTACTTAAATGTTTGACTAAATTAAAGATTTAGTAGCATAAGAGTTTTCGAACCATTTGTCAAGATTTTGTATCATATTTATTTTTGAAATTAGATCGATGATATTGTGTCTCAAAAGGCAATTTGGAAATTTAATATATAAGTTGGTTATGTGATAAATACAAATGACATTGAAATAACATAAATTTAGAAATGTGTAACATATATATTTTGCGATTTTCACGCATGTACATAATGAAATATTTAATTAGAGGCAAACTAAAATGTAACTAATGCAACACATGTGTACAACATGCAAGAATATGATCAAACATCGATCATAATTAAAAGTCATGAATGCATCACTCTCCTCGTCCCCATATGAAGTACGTATCCAAAAGAAGGCAACACATGGGAACTTTTATTTTTTTTTGGTTGATTTTTAAATATAATTTGGACACAAAAAACAAACACTCATAATTTATCAATCATCAATCATAACGACTAATGACGGTATTGACGCAAATGTGGGATGATGATATACAATCCCTGTATCTCATCCCATGCATTTGTTTTTCTCCGTTGAAATAATTGGACCTTCATTATATTGTTTGCATTTCCCAATGCACGCATTTCCAAGTGAATACATCCCATATACTGCCGCCGACTTGTTGACAGTTGTAACCCTCACAGCACCAGTATGCTGGTCCACATTGGCCACCACGCCCTACACACCCCATTACTCCTTTTACTGTAAGTTCTGCATGGCATAAACAAGTAAAGGTTGAGTTCCACATACAACATGTACATCATGTTTATTATAATTAATTCTACATAAGAAAATTACAAATACATATATGGAAAGAAGAGATGGAACCTGAACTAGTGAGCAACATTAGTATCAAGAGGGCAAATTTGAAGTAGGTTATTGTGATTCTAGCCATGGATGAGTAACTCTTTCAATTCTCTACTTTGCGTGTAAGGTTTCTAGCTAACTGGATTTATGATCATAATCAACATGTCATAACTTCTTATTTATAGTAGTTTGATGTTGTCGACCTATTCAAAATCATCAACATCTATTTGTTAATTAATTTGATCATAGTGTGTTTCTCCTCCTTATTACATTAATACACAACGTGTGTGAGAACTATTGCCCCTTAACTTCCTATCCCTTTGTGAAAAGGACACTTCACCTACCCTGGAAGATGATTAACTAATTTTAAAAATTCTTACTAATTTATGCAGCTTTTCTTCTTTCTAAGTATTTTAGTTATCTCCTACTCACTCTATTTCATTCTAATTGTCATTTTTGGAGATGTGAGATAATGACAAGGCAACAGATTATATTGAAAGGGCGTAAAAATTGATACTAAAACTAAATACAACATTTTGACTTCAGTGAGGTATATAGTTAAATTTCTCATTTAAAATTATTGAAAGTTAACTAAGTGTCTACTAATAGGGTTGTCCATGGATCGGTTAACTGATCCGATCATAAATTCGGACTTAGATAATTGACATCATGATCCATATCCGACCCTAAAGTTTCAGTTAAACCGATTTGCCGAATAACAAAATTTGCAATCTGTATCTGATCCGAATGTTCCAATTAACCGACTTTTGGATCGAATAACCATATATCTACAAATTATAAAACACTTATACAATCACAATTATTGTGCTTCCTACCTTCATTGGTTCAAAGTTGTAAACATGATATGATCTATTACCATTACGTTTCGTGGGTTCAATTGTTTAAATTAATTATTTTGGAATAATCAATAGATTTACAAAATTTTTCAACCTTCGATCCATGTTCCAAAAAAATTTGATCGTTTTGCTGATCCGGCTATTTCAAAAATTATCTGCTAATTATCCATTTTTACGATTTGGTCGGATTCTTGGATCGAGTCACGGATTAATTGCCATCGTCTACTGTCTAGTTCTTATGTTCATATCATGCCCACATTTAAATACTAATTGGAATAATGAGTCGACAGATAACATAAACTTAAACATTATCCGTCAATATTATGTGGACAAATATATCAATCACCTCTTGCCTGAGTGGCAAGAAGTCCACCTTCTATCTCTGTCCTTAATTGTTCGAATCTTGGGGGACACATTTTCTCCCTTACCATTTCGGAGAATACTGCGAGTAGGCGTTGGCCCCATCTTAAAGTTATTACCATGCACCTCCGTTCCCCGTCTGGGTTGGACTGCTTACCTATGTAAAAATAAATAATGTCGACAAAGATTCAAGCCCGAATTTATAAATAAATAATTTGACAGAGTAGGGCTAGCAATAGCGGAGAAATAGGTTAGACAAACTTTAGCCCTCAATGCACTAGAGTGCATGACGAAGTTGTCAAGTTGATACTGTAGATGAATTAAAAGTAAAATTCAATATGACCTAGGTGAAATATAATATTAATTTCTCTGCAAAATCATATAGTTTTTTGTTAAAAAATAATAATTTAAATTTATTAAAAATGTATGTAACTTTGGATGAAAATAAATATTCAATTCTACAATTAATACTTTTTTCATATCAATTTTTTTTAACTCATCTTCTATTATCACGAAATTTTTTTTCTCAACAAATAATTTATTTTCATAAATAATAATCCCTTTTTTGAAAGTGTTCCTTTTAATTTATAATAATTTGTTAGGTTTGAGAAAATAAGAACCAACTTTTAAAAATAAATATTGTATATAATAAATGTAATTATTGATCCTTATATAATGATTACCATGGTTTGAGGGGAAATATCATTTGAAATTAATAGAAAATAAATATTGATTTATTAGGAAATAGACAAAAGCTTTGATAATACAAACTTCAACTTTATCTAAGTAATATATAAAGCCAAAGGAGTTTATGGTACACAAATTTCGCCAAGATAGTTATTAATTACGATATTTTTTATTATAAGGATAGAATAATAATTACAATACTTTTTTTATTTGCACCAACATAGTTATTAATGAATTAAATCATGCATATACTCCATCCATTCCATATTAATTGTCCCGTTGCGTTATTAATTTCTTAACATATACAATTTTCTAATATACGAAAGTATCATCATTACATTTATAACGAAAAATACTTTCATGAATATATAATGTTATAAATTATTGATAAAATATACTGTAAGAAATATTTAGTTAAGGACCACATTTTGGACAATTAATATAGAACGAAGGGAGTATGTGTGTGTGTGTCATATAGAGAATAAGAGAAAGACAAGATGTCAGAATTTTATTTAGTATTCAAATATACTTTTAATCAAAATTATTTAAAAAGTAAGTACATGATACAATAATCTTTTTATTTAAAGATTATTGTTACATATCACAGTTACAGTGTCACTGATAATTTTTTTTATTCCTTGATTTTAGTTCTGGGAGAATTTCTTATGTATTTTGTTGTCTTATAAGGCAACATTCTTAATTAACTAAGAAATGTTTGCTTTATGATCATATTTTTATTCTAAGTTGTATAATTGCATTCTTTTAACAAATAGTAGATCCAATGTCACAAATAAATAATAGAAACGTAATGATTCGTTAAGGTATTCGATCATATTTGCAACATAGAAGTTAAAATCATATAAAAGTAAAAAATAAAATTCTATCATGAGAAGGGAAATCTATAATGCATAATTGTTCATATTGAGAGTAAACGAACAATGATCAACAATATTGCTTCCGTCTCACTATATTTTTATTTTTAACATGTTCATTCCAACTTATTTTGACAGAGCTCCTTACAAGTTGAACTTATCTAAACTTATTTTCAACTTATTATACTTAACTAATTTGAACTTAGCTGTTTGATTTTATTTGAATTCATTTGAAAGCGTTGTTTTGTAAATTTATGTTGAACTTATTTAACTTATTTTAAAAACAACTGAAAAGAAGATAACTTTAACTACACTGAGTCGATCGACAACATCCATCATGAGCCAAAGTCGAATTATTATTGAGTATTTTTATTTTTAAGCAAAAGAAGTTTTGATTCGCACGCAATGCGCGCATCAATTGTTATATTTATTTTTTTGTGTGAGTATATATACACGCAATAAATAAATAAATTTAAAAATTGATGCACGCAATGCGTGCGAATCAAAACTTGTATTAATAATGAGAAAAGAGAATCAAATTGCATAAGCTAGTGATCCTCATGATATATGTTTGCCATTTCTTTATTATATTGAATGGAGGGTACTAAACTGGTGGTCAGGCATGCAGGTGCACAATGAGATGGTAGCCAATTACTCTAACTAAGCTTTGTTGAAGAATCTTCATTTTTGATTTGATATCGATATGTCTAGTCTTATACACCTAGGCCCTAGCTGGTTGGTACTACATAAGATCAGTTAGATTGTGACATTCTATGGATTGTGCTTGTAAAATAATCTCAACCTTTAGTATTTTTTGGAATATTGTTGAATGGTAGTGGTTAATGGATGTATTGAAATATGCACCAAAAGTTCAACATCTAACCCCACGCATCAGAAAGTAAGATACAAGCACCTTATTGAAAAACTACCTATGAAGGCAAACAAAATCTTTTGTCAAACTTCGCAGCACTTTGCTAACAATAGCATAACCGTTGATGGTTTCCCGATACATTTTCATTTGACCGACGATTTTGTGCCCCTTTGTGAATAATCCTTGGACTAATATTATCTCCTGTAAAATTTTTTGTAACCAAAAACTACACATAGCAAAAGTTTTAAATTTGCGCCCAAGAGATTTTAATTTAATTGCAAGCGCCTTATTTTCGCCTGGAATTCGTACATGAATATGTGCAATACTAGCTTTGTGGGAGGTTATTGCCGTTAGAATTTAGGGAAATTCATTACCCAAGTCCGATTGGATGAGGAACAAAGTCTGTCTATTTTTTACAAGCCTCTCGTAATTGTTGATCAGGTTGAGTCAGTGTTGGGTAGGCTTAGTGTATACTATATCCTCACCATGTTGCAAAATTTCTAGGACCTAAACATGATTTTTATCGATTTTAAAACTCCAAAAGTGACATTTTTATCACTTAACAAATGGGATATAGGGGTTGAGCTGAAAAATCTCCTACATTACATTATAGTCGTATATGGCTTGGCTTAGGTTGTGGACTCTATGTGGTTTTGTAAAAATCTATAGTTTAGGGCTTGACCAACTTTTTGTTCTTCCCTCTTACATTACTCTTTCACTCTCTAGTGCTCAATGAGTTTGATATTAGTTTTGGGGCTTTTCTTAAGGTTTAGGCTGCATGTGTCATTTTTCCTAAAGAGTTGAGATGTCGTTTTTTCACTTTATGTATATATAATATACACACACACGCTATTTATTAGTTTTCTAATTGTGGTTCGACTTTCATACAAATTTTGTTGGCTAAAAACCCTTTACTGTATTTTTTCCCATTGAATCGAATTTCAATTTATCGGTAGAGACAATATGAACACAATTTTCTAAATTAAAAATAGTATCAAATACCAATAATATTATAATATATTCTAAACTAATAAATGGTAGGATGCTTGATTATTTGGAATAAAAGAACACCATATATATATATATATATATATATATATATATATATATATATATATATATTTGATGCAACAAAACTACAACGTACACAATAACATGCATGTAGCATGGATTGAAGACAACCATATCATCATGAATTGAATGACGTATGTCACTGTGAATCTTATAAAATAAATGACGGTAGAGAGAACAAAGGTACGTAGGACAATGAGAAACTGAAACACACAAATGACGATAAGGAAACATTATATTGTTGTAGCATGCTAGGATGGATGAATGTGGTTTTTTAATCGCACTCAACAACTCCGAGATCGCAGACAGAAGCGAAGAGGTTCTTGAGATGGAAGACATCAACAACATTTTTGAGGAGGGGGATGACCTTGCAAGCACAGTCCTTTTGGTTCTTCAATGTGCTACAACAGAGCAAATCTGGGTTTGGCTGAAGAGGGTTATTCAAGTCTATTGCCGACAAACACGACACAATGCTCGCCAGATGTTGAGGCTCACAAGCGGCATCTGCCCCTCTCATCTCTGCCAATGCAATAATAGCCAATGCCATCAAGGCAAGGAAAACCAGTTTCTTTCCTACACATATGCCCGCCATCCTCACTTTTTCAAATAATTAACTACTATTATATTATATAATCGACTAATAAATATTTTTCTACCAATTAAGTAGTAGTGTTGAGGATTATCTCATATATGAACTGAAGCACCCAACATCCTATTTATACACTTCATCACCTCCGGCCTTAGCCTCATTAATTTACTACATTCATCACGTCCATTTTTATTTCCAATTCAACGATTCTCATCTTTTATTATCCATCATTGTTTTTCCCCGCTCATGTCTCATACATTATAATATAAAATGACATTCAAAATTTGCATATCCCTAAATCTACGCTATAATTATATATCAAGTTCCACGCATTCACATTCAATGCACTACTTATTTGTCTCTTATTTGTTTTTAGTTTCTTTTACAAATTAACATAGATCGACTACAATACCAATGAGTCTATTATGAATATACGATAAGGTGAAAAGTGAGTCCTTTCCAAATAAGGCAAGTATATTTTGGCTTAATTATTGTCATATTGATTATAACATTTTGTAAGTAGGTTAAATTTTAAATAATTAAGAAATATGTATGTATATAATGCTGACCAACGATCTAATTTTACTACCCTTCCTTACTCTAAGAGCAAACTTTAATTTGCATAGTACTCCCTCCTTTTCATTATGACTGTCATGTAATAAATGTTGTATGATCTTCGATGTTTTTTCTTTAACTGATAATTTTTTACATAATTTTTTATCTAAAAATTACAACATTAAAATCTTATGATAGTATTATCATTACCAATCTCATGATAGTAATTTTTTTTTATAACAAAACATTATATACGTTAGGAACTTAATGGTCAAAGATTTTAAAGTTTTAATGACACGTAGATCAAAGTGGTGATAAAATGGGAGATAGTCATCTTCTAGGAAGAGTGTCGTTAATACCAAACATTTTGTAGAGGTGGCAAAGTTTGATCGACCCAAAAAAATCGGGTTTGGGGCACAACTTTTTGACCGAATTAAATTCGGGTGGGGTTCGGTGTTGGTATTCGGAATCGGGTTTACCAAATTTAAATTGAAATTTTGATTCGTTAATTCAGGTTCCGATTGAACGAACCTGATTCTAGGAAAGTGTTAATGGCACATTAAGAGGATCAATCTTTACACTCGGTTAAATTCCGTCATCCATTAAAACCACCAGCAACTGGCAAGACCCATTTATTGTTGTCTGACCACCACCATGTAGCCGCCGCCGCCATTTTACCACCACACCACACCTGGGCTGCTCCTTCTCCACCATTGTTGTCACTGAAGCTGGATAAAACCCACTCCCAATGCTATTGTCCATCCATTTTATTTATTTATTTATTATTTTTGAAAAAGACATACAATTTCAATTATTTATAAAAATGAACTTCTAATAATTTCCTTAATTTTTTTTTAAATACAATTCATACATATTCTTATTATTTAACATCATATAAAAACATAATACTTTTCCCAAAGTTGTAATGTTTATTTAGCGAAAGTTGTCAAAAGTTATCAAAACTTAACTTTTACCATACCGTCCATTTACCAGTGAATTTTATTAAAGCATCACATTATATGTGCATATGTTTGAGAGTAAATATCACTTTTTAGGAAAAAGAAATCTGAAAATAGTTTGTCTAAAATTTTAGGTTGTCAAAGATAATTATTATCATTCAATTCTCAATTCAATACATACAAAAATTTAGGAGTTTCAAGTCGGTGACCTTCAGTTTTTTTTTTTTTTAAAATTCAATCTCCATATAGTATATCCATATTTTTACCGTTTTCATTTGGTTAACATTTTAACTACACTTTTCTATCTAGTGCATCTATAAAAGTTATTAATATGCTGACTTGACAGGTAAAGGTTAAATTTTACTCCATTTGAAAAAAAGACTAATAAAGTTTGGCTTTTATTTTGGGATTAGTTTTGGCCTTTATATTTATCTTTGAGTGTTTGATCTTATATTCTTTAAATACTTTATGTTCAGATAGGAGCCAAGTTTAAGGCCTTTTCTTTTTCTTCATAAGAGCATATTACTATATATGGTGTGTTTGGTAGTTTCCTAGAAAACATTTTCCTCGGATAACCATTCTCGAAAAAGACTTTCTATAGCCCTTAGGAAAATGTTTGCTGATAATGAGAGTGAAATAATGGGTCTTACATTTAAACATTTTCTTCTATTAAAGGTACCCCGACTATGGAAAGTAAAAGTTAAAATATTACCTATTGAGAGTATAAAAATATAGACATTCCACATGGAAAGTTTATTTAAAGTGAACCTCAAAAAATGTGTAAAAATAAGGATACAGTGGTAGTGGTTTTCAACAAGACAAGCAATGTAAATAAAATAGATCTTATTTTTATATATGTTAGGTTTTATCTTGACCATTCATTTTTCATTAGCACAAAATTATAAAAATATACTTTTTTAATTATTATTTATTTATAAATTTTAAAATTAAATAATTTCAAATATGTTTTTTGATTAGGCTAAAACATAGAGTTAAGATATTTACTTTTGAAAATTTTGGTAAATAAATTTTCAATCAAGAAAAAATATATTTTATAATATTTTACTAAATGAATATGAACTGTAAAACTAAAATTTGACACATGTAAATATGAAATTCATTTTAATTGTATAGGTTGTCATGGTTTACAACCACTATAATTATTAATAAATGAAACAACATATTTTATACTCCCTAACATTGTTAATCAATTGAAGGCCTGAAGGAAAAATAAAATTAGAAGTAACACTTGTGTTATATGTCTTTCCTTTCTTTACTGTTTTGAAGTGTAGATAACATAATCAAACTTTGCCGGCAATTTAATTATTGAGAAAACTTAATTAATTAGCTGGAGCCAAGGGGAGGCACGCAATGAGATGTATAGTCCTATATACCTAATTATATTTGATTGCCAAGGTGGATTAAATTTCTTCTATATTTATTATATTGTTTCTCAAGATCATTTCCGCCTCAAAACCCTAATCTTGTTGTATCATTTTATTTAATGTTATGGTTGTCAAGGCTGTTGTATGCAAGGTTGAGAGCCTGTCTTGTATCACACATAGAGATTGAGAGAATATTTGAGATCACATGACAATCTTCTGATAGTGTATTATCATAGATAATTAATTTATATTTTAATGAAATTAATTATTACAATAAATTTATGAAAATAGTTTCAATTTTAAAACAAATTAAAAATATATGACTATAATGTATTGTTGGGGAGATCCAAGGCAGGAGCCCGCTTCCATCAAGGCCCATGGCATATAAGTTAAGTGAGGTTCTATCTTAAAACCAATAAGTGTTAAGAGGAGTAACCACTTGATTTATATATCACGTCCTTTCTCTTTACTGTTTCGAGGTGGGACATTTTTACTCATGGGTGACGCCCAACATGTATAATTTTCCTTGCAACTAAAAGCAAATAGTTAAAAAAATATAACATTATTTTTATCATCTTTTAGGTATTATTATTGTATTTTATATATTTTGTTTGACCCTTTAATAATCCGTATGTAAGGAATATACAAATTATAATCATAATGATTATTTTTTTTCTAATTTATTCATTAAAAATATAACCTCATAATTGTTAAAAAAATAGAAATGTTAGTTGTGTTGATCACTGCTGATCGAACAGTATACTGACTCAGTGTTGATTAGTATTGAACAGTGTTGAATAGTGATGATAAGTACCTATCATTAGTTGAAAAGGACATTCCCTAACCGTTTACATTATATCCATTATTGGGCTTTATGTTTACATGCATGGTTTAGTAAGGGTTCCTAAAGCAATAAAGATAAAAGCAAAAGATAAAAAAAAACATGGGCAAACATTCTTTTGATGTTAAGGGTTATGGCGTAAAGTTCACTACATTAATGTTAGGTCTTAGGGTTATTTACGGTTTTGGGTTTTGGGTTATTTTAGGTTTTTGGGTTTAATGTTAACGGTTGATTAGTTAAGGGCACTCTAAATTAGTTAATTATTCGATCTCAATAGACCTTTTATTTAGGGTTTAAGTTAGGGATTAAGATTAAGGCTGTGTTCGGCAGTAGCGTTTGGGATATTGTTTAGCGTCTTGACCAAGTCAAAACTATAATTGCGTAAATATTAGCGTTCGGTAAACTAGCGTTTTGAGGAGCGTTTAGCGTTTTAAGGGGAGTTTTGCGAAACATTAATAAAGTTAACATTTAGCGTTTGGAGTAGCGTTTCATAATTTTTAGTCAAAAAATACCCTTTGAAAATTTTATCTTTGGAAATTATTGATATCCTTTTATGTCAATTCACATTAATCTGCTAATTCAACCGCTAAATTTACCGAAACAATTCTCGTTTGACCATTCATCCGCTATCTGCTACTTAAACCGCTATCCACTACCTAAATCGCTATCCGCTACCTAAACCGCTATCCACTATCTAAGGCTCTGTTCGGCAAAATTAGTGTTTTTGATAGCGGATAGCGGTTTAGGTAGCGGATAGCGATTTAAATAGCGAATAGCGGTTTAACTAGCGAATAGCGGATGAATGGTCAACCGAGAATTGTGTTCGATAAATTTTGGTTGAATTAACAGATTAATGTGAATTGACATAAAAGAATATCAATAATTTACAAATATAAAATTTCCAAAGGGAATTTTTTTACCGAAAAATATGAAATGTTACTCCATATGTTCAACGTTAACTTTAATAACGTTTTATAAAACGCTCCTTAAAACGCTAAACGCTCCTCAAAATGCTAGCTTACCGAACGCTAATATTTATGCAATTAGAGTTTTGACTTGGTCGATACGCTAAACGCTATCCTAAATGCTACTGCCGCACACAACCTAAAACGCTAATTTTACCGAACAGGGCCTAAATAGAAATAAATCAGAGTTTAATATGAATTTATGGTTTAATATTGGAAGGAAAAACAAAGCAAAAATAAAACAAAAATGGTCTACAAAAGCTCAAATTCATGTATATATTTTGTAATTGTAAAAAAACCGTTAGTGCTTATGTATACAATCTATATATATCTTCATTTTTTTAGGCTCCATTTTGGAGAAAAAAGAAGAAAATTCATTGAAATGTCTTTTCTTTAACGTTTGTAAAAGTCTACTTTGTTTGGATAATATAATTATCTCCTGATACAACTTAACTTTGTTATTATTGAAATCAAGTAAGAGTGGCTTCTTACTCAGAATTTGTTTCATTTAGGATGAAGACATGGCTTGGTAAATATTCAATCATTTATTTAAGTATTTGTTTATGTTCATTTTTCCTCCAATGAGATACCTGGTTCACTTTTTGAGCAATCATAATGACTAAATTGGACGCCAACTTCGCTGGTTTTACAGTACGGATGCACTTATGGTGGTGGTCAATCAAGATGATTACCATAACTAAAATAAATCTTACTCGAACATGTGTTATGTTTTATCTTAAATGTTTGTTTTTTATTTAATATAAATTATAACATGTATTTTTAAATGTATTTTATCTCAAAAAATTTAAAATAAATATTTTTCAAAATATGCTTGTTTGCTTGGGCAAAAATTTGAGTTAACATATTTAAATTATAAGTAAAAATATTTTAATTAAGATAATATATTTATAATGTTATACTAAAGAAAAAAAATGAATGACAACCACTATAAGTTTTTCCTTTATATAATTATGTGCTTGAACAATGTCTAGCTATTACATGTGCGTGTTTGTTAGGATGTGTGGGTGGGCGTGTGTATGTGTTTAATTAGTCAAAACCGAGAAAAGAATTAATTGTGATTTTAAATAGTTTAAAATTCATATTGTATTTGGATATAATGAGTTTTAGGTATGACCAAATTGTTGTAATTTGCAATTAAGATAAAATTTTATGCCTTGTTTTTATGCAAATGTTCAATTTGTCAAAATTAAATTGATAAAAATATGAGTTATCACCAACATTAGATATAAGGTTGTTAAACACATATACAAGCTAGTCTCACATGGCCTCAAAAGTAACTATCTTTTTAATGGAGTTGAAAAGTAATTATTATGCTTCACAAAATTGATTTTGGTGGTCTCCTTCCTACTTAAATTCAAGATCTGTCGATGTGTTTAAATAACACCCTTTTAACTACTTAAATGTTTGACTAAATTAAAGATTTAGTAGCATAAGAGTTTTCGAACCATTTGTCAAGATTTTGTATCATATTTATTTTTGAAATTAGATCGATGATATTGTGTCTCAAAAGGCAATTTGGAAATTTAATATATAAGTTGGTTATGTGATAAATACAAATGACATTGAAATAACATAAATTTAGAAATGTGTAACATATATATTTTGCGATTTTCACGCATGTACATAATGAAATATTTAATTAGAGGCAAACTAAAATTTAACTAATGCAACACATGTATACAACATGCAAGAATATGATCAAACATCGATCATAATTAAAAGTCATGAATGCATCACTCTCCTCGTCCCCAGATAAAGTACGTATCCAAAAGAAGGCAACACATGGGAACTTTTATTATTTTTTTTTGGTTGATTTTTAAATATAATTTGGACACAAAAAACAAACACTCATAATTTATCAAACATCAATCATAACGACTAATGACGGTATTGACGCAAATGTGGGATGATGATATACAATCCCTGTATCTCATCCCATGCATTTGTTTTTCTCCGTTGAAAAAATTGGACCTTCATTATATTGTTTGCGTTTCCCAATGCACGCATTTCCAAGTGAATACATCCCATATACTGCCGCCGACTTGTTGACAGTTGTAACCCTCACGACACAGTATCTTTGGTCCACATTGGCCACCACGCCCTACACACCCCATTACTCCTTTTACCGTAAGTTCTGCATGGCATAAACAAGTAAAGGTTGAGTTCCACATACAACATGTACATCATGTTTATTATAATTAATTCTACATAAGAAAATTACAAATACATATATGGAAAGAAGAGATGGAACCTGAACTAGTGAGCAACATTAGTGTCAAGAGGGCAAATTTGAAGTAGGTTATTGTGATTCTAGCCATGGATGAGTAACTCTTTCAATTCTCTACTTTGCGTGTAAGGTTTCTAGCTAACTGGATTTATGATCATAATCAACATGTCATAACTTCTTATTTATAGTAGTTTGATGTTGTCGACCTATTCAAAATCATCAACATCTATTTGTTAATTAATTTGATCATAGTGTGTTTCTCCTCCTTATTACATTAATACACAACGTGTGTGAGAACTATTGCCCCTTAACTTCCTATCCCTTTGTGAAAAGGACACTTCACCTACCCTGGAAGATGATTAACTAATTTTAAAAATTCTTACTAATTTATGCAGCTTTTCTTCTTTCTAAGTATTTTAGTTATCTCCTACTCACTCTATTTCATTCTAATTGTCATTTTTGGAGATGTGAGATAATGACAAGGCAACACAGATTATATTAAAAGGGAACTGTAAAAAATTGATACTAAAACTAAATACAACATTTAGACTTCAGTGAGGTATATAGTTGTATTTCTCATTTAAAATTATTGAAAGTTAACTAAATGTCTACTAATAGGGTTGTCCATGGATCGGTTAACTGATCCGATCATAAATTCGGACTTAGATAATTGACATCATGATCCATATCCGACCCTAAAGTTTCAGTTAAACCGATTTGCCGAATAACAAAATTTGCAATCTGTATCTGATCCGAATGTTCCAATTAACCGACTTTTGGATCGAATAACCATATATCTACAAATTATAAAACACTTATACAATCACAATTATTGTGCTTCCTACCTTCATTGGTTCAAAGTTGTAAACATGATATGATCTATTACCATTACGTTTCGTGGGTTCAATTGTTTAAATTAATTATTTTGGAATAATCAATAGATTTACCAAATTTTTCAACCTTCGATCCATGTTCCAAAAAAATTTGATCGTTTTGCTGATCCGGCTATTTCAAAAATTATCTGCTAATTATCCATTTTTACGATTTGGTCGGATTCTTGGATCGAGTCACGGATTAATTGCCATCGTCTACTGTCTAGTTCTTATGTTCATATCATGCCCACATTTAAATACTAATTGGAATAATGAGTCGACAGATAACATAAACTTAAACATTATCCGTCAATATTATGTGGACAAATATATCAATCACCTCTTGCCTGAGTGGCAAGAAGTCCACCTTCTATCTCTGTCCTTAATTGTTCGAATCTTGGGGGAAAAATTTTCTCCCTTACCATTTCGGAGAATACTGCGAGTAGGCGTTGGCCCCATCTTAAAGTTATTACCATGCACCTCCGTTCCCCGTCTGGGTTGGACTGCTTACCTATGTAAAAATAAATAATGTCGACAAAGATTCAAGCCCGAATTTATAAATAAATAATTTGACAGAGTAGGGCTAGCAATAGCGGAGAAATAGGTTAGACAAACTTTAGCCCTCAATGCACTAGAGTGCATGACGAAGTTGTCAAGTTGATACCGTAGATGAATTAAAAGTAAAATTCAATATGACCTAGGTGAAATATAATATTAATTTCTCTGCAAAATCATATAGTTTTTTTTATTAAAAAATAATAATTTAAATTTATTAAAAATGTATGTAACTCTGGATGAAAATAAATATTTAATTCTACAATTAATACTTTTTTTCATATCAATTTTTTTTAACTCATCTTCTATTATCACGAAATTTTTTTTCTCAACAAATAATTTATTTTCATAAATAATAATCCCTTTCCGACAAAAAAGATATTATTTTGTTCAAATTTTTATAAATTTGAGTATAATTTTGGAGATAATAAATATTCACTTTTGAAAGTGTTCCTTTTAATACAGAAGTTTGAAATATTAATTAGTTTTGCATAAACTTCATATCAGTATTTTGAAAAAAGGTTTGTTAGGTTTGAGAAAATAAGAACCAACTTTTAAAAATAAATATTGTATATTATAAATGTAATTATTGATCCTTATATAATGATTACCATGGTTTGAGGGGAAATATCATTTGAAATTAATAGAAAATAAATATTGATTTATTAGGAAATAGACAAAAGCTTTGATAATACAAACTTCAACTTTATCTAAGTAATATATAAAGCCAAAGGAGTTTATGACACACAAATTTCCCCAAGATAGTTATTAATTACAATATTTTTTTATTATAAGGATAGAATAATAATTACAATAATTTTTTTATTTGCACCAACATAGTTATTAATGAATTAAATCATGCATATACTCCATCCATTCCATATTAATTGTCCAGTTCGTTATTAATTTCTTAACATATACAATTTTCTAATATACGAAAGTATCATCATTACATTTATAACGAAAAATACTTTCATGAAAATATAATGTTATAAATTATTGATAAAATATACTGTAAGAAATTTTTAGTTAAAGACCACATTTTGGACAATTAATATAGAACGAAGGGAGTATGTGTGTGTGTGTGTCATATAGAGAATAAGAGAAAGACAAGATGTCAGAATTTTATTTAGTATTCAAATATACTTTTAATCAAAATTATTTAAAAAGTAAGTACATGATACAATAATCTTTTTATTTAAAGATTATTGTTACATATCACAGTTACAGTATCACTGATAATTTTTTTTATTCCTTGATTTTAGTTCTGGGAGAATTTCTTATGTATTTTGTTGTCTTATAAGGCAACATTCTTAATTAACTAAGAAATGTTTGCTTTATGATCATATTTTTATTCTAAGTTGTATAATTGCATTCTTTTAACAAATAGTAGATCCAATGTCACAAATAAATAATAGAAACGTAATGATTCGTTAAGGTATTCGATCATATTTGCAACATAGAAGTTAAAATCATATAAAAGTAAAAAATAAAATTCTATCATGAGAAGGGAAATCTATAATGCATAATTGTTCATATTGAGAGTAAACGAACAATGATCAACAATATTGCTTCCGTCTCACTTTTTTTTTTTTTTTAAAATGTTCTTTCCAACTTATTTTGTCTGAGCTCTTTTCTAGTTGAACTTATCTAAACTTATTTTCAACTTATTATACTTAACTAATTTGAATTTGTTTGATTTTATTTGAATTCATTTGAAAGCGTTGTTTTGTAAATTTATGTTGAACTTATTTAACTTATTTTAAAAACAACTGAAAAGAAGATAACTTTAACTACACTGAGTCGATCGACAACATCCACCATGAGCCAAAGTCGAATTATTATTGAGTATTTTTATTTTTAAGCAAAAGAAGTTTTGATTACGCATAATCTGCGCATCAATTGTTATATTTATTTTTTGTGTGAGTATATATACACGCAATAAATAAATAAATTTAAATTGATGCACGCAATGCGTCTTGAATCAAAACTTGTATTAATAATGAGAAAAGAGAATCAAATTGCATAAGCTAGTGATCCTCCTGATATATGTTTGCCATTTCTTTATTATATTGAATGGAGGGTACTAAACTGGTGGTCACGCATGCAGGTGCACAATGAGATGGTAGCCAATTACTCTAACTAAGCTTTGTTGAAGAATCTTCATTTTTGATTTGATATCGATATGTCTAGTCTTATACACCTAGGCCCTAGCTGGTTGGTACTACATAAGATCAGTTAGATTGTGACATTCTATGGATTGTGCTTGTAAAATAATCTCAACCTTTAGTATTTTTTGGAATATTGTTGAATGGTAGTGGTTAATGGATGTATTTTTGTGTCGAGTTTGGTTGCGTCAACTAGAATTCGATCATGCGAGTCAACGAAGTACGTGTTGGGGTGATGATACGTTGGGATGTATTCTTTCTAGACTGATAAGCTTTTGCTACAAAAACCAAACATTTTGGCGATAGATGAATTCGGGTCGGGTCATATTATTTTAGGAGTAGGTATTCTATGTATAAATTAGTTTTGATCAT
Source organism: Portulaca oleracea (assembly GCA_029582165.1). NCBI lineage: Eukaryota > Viridiplantae > Streptophyta > Magnoliopsida > Caryophyllales > Portulacaceae > Portulaca > Portulaca oleracea. Next base: position 33,114,357 of record CM055871.1, read on the forward strand.
ATTTTTACATATGAGTTTGGTAGGGTTCATGTGGGGTACTCGGTTTTGGTCTATTTAATTACAATATTCGTACAATATTTTGTTAGAGAAAAAGTGAGTAGCAAGGTAACAGTGGAAGCGAATAATAGAATCGAAAACGAGATGACGGATATTACGACAAAATTTAGGAACGAAAAAATAAGCGATAAAATCAAACACCAGAATTACGTGGGAAACCGAAGAACTCGGAGAAAAACCCACGGACGGTGACAGCCAGAAAATAATCCACTATGAGAAAGGAGGAGTACAACCTGATCACTATCACAGGGTGTGATACGATCCACAAAGGAGATTACAATAACAATCTCTCAACACTCAACTCACAATCTCTTAGGATACACTGGGGAAAATATTGGTGAGACCCCTTTCTCTCTCAATATTTTCTCTCTCTCTAGCTCTCTGTGTTTGCCAATGTGTTTTTGGTGGAAAAACATTCACCCTATTTATAGGGAGAACTCCCTATAACCTAACTTGACTCTGACTCCAAATAGATTTAGAATCTAATACAATTAGGAAACCCAACACAATAAGGAAACCTAAATAATATCCTAATACATTTAGGAAACAAATAATTGTGAGATCAAGAGATTAGGTGATTTTAGGACACTTTCCTAAAAAACTCCACCTTGGACTAAAAATCAACGAATCATCGGTCCAGATAAACATCTTGACTGTCGCCATCAACACGCCCCTCCGCAGGGCGTGGGCCATGAGGCTCTCACATGCTTAGAACACCAACTAAGTCCAAACAATGTTCGAACTTAGCTATAGATAGAGGCTTGGTTAACATGTCTGCAGGATTATCAGAAGTATGAACCTTCTTCACCACGATCTCTCCTGCAGCAACTGTATCTCTGATGAAGTGATACCTGACGCTTATATGCTTGGTCTTCGAATGATAAGTGTCATTCTTTGTCAGATGTATAGCACTCTGACTGTCTGAATAAACCACAGTCTCGCCCTGTGGTACTCCAAGCTCCATGATCAATCCCCTCAACCAGATGGCCTCCTTCACTCCTTCCGTTGCAGCACTATATTCAGCCTCTGTAGTAGACAAGGCTGCTATAGATTGAAGTGAAGCTTTCCAAGATATTGCTCCTCCACACATGACGAACACATACCCTGAAATTGAGCGTCTCCTATCCAGATCTCCACCACAATCAGCATCAACATAACCTGCAACATCAGACGTTGCAGCACTACCTCTATCATACAGGATGGCCTTCTCCAAAGTACCCTTCACATAGCGAAGGATCCACTTCACTCCTTCCCAATGCTCCTTCCCTGGATTCTGCATATATCTATACACCACACTAACTGCGTGGGACAGGTCAGGTCTAGTACACACCATAGCATACATCAAACTACCAATTGCACTAGCATAGGGAATATTAGACATCCTCCTTACCTCAGATTTGGGGCGGTTCTCACGGACAACTTGAAGTGTGCGGCTAAAGGAGTTGAAAGCGCTTTCTGATTTCTCATGTTGAATCTGTCCAACACCTTCTCCAGATATTTCTTCTGAGACAGGAATAACTTCCTTGCCTTTCTATCCCTTTGGATCTCCATACCCAAAATCTTCTTCGCCGCTCCGAGGTCTTTCATCTCAAACTCCTGGTTGAGTTGAGATTTCAGCTTCTTTATTAGTGACATGTCCCTGGAGGCAATCAACATATCATCCACATACAATAATAAATAAATGAAAGACCTTTCTTCAAATTGCCTGTAGTACACACAATTATCATAGTGACTTCTTGTGTACCCTTGCCCTACCATAAAGTGATCAAACCTTTTGTACCACTGCCTGGGTGCCTGTTTAAGTCCATACAAGGACTTCCTTAATCTGCATACCTGTTCCTGTTTACCAGGAACGATGAAACCCTCTGGCTGCCTCATATATATTTCCTCCTCCAACTCGCCATGGAGAAAAGCTGTCTTGACATCAAGTTGCTCCAACTCCAAATCAAATAAAGCAACAAAGGCAAGCAAGGTGCGGATCGACGTATGCCTCACGACTGGCGAGAATACTTCGTTGTAGTCGGTTCCTTCTTTCTGGTTGCAACCCCTTACCACTAATCTGGCCTTCCACCTTGCACTTTCTACACCAGGGATACCTTCCTTTCTCTTGTACACCCACTTCGCAGTAAGAGCTCGTCGCCCTTTAGGCAACTCACATAGCTCTCATGTATGATTTTTCTGCAGACTCTCCATCTCCTCTTGCATAGCTCCTATCCAATTTGAGGCATTCGGACAAGAGATGGCCTCCTGATAGGTAGAAGGTTCAGCACCTTCAGGAGTCTCCTCTGCAACACTCAGCGCATAAGCAATCATAGCATCATCTTCTTCAGTATATCGCACTGGTCTCCTGATCTCCCTCCTGGGACGATTGATAAGTGTATTTTATATATATGTGATCTTGGGTAATTTAGAGCTAATTTGAGTAATTATTAATATGAATGTATTATTTTTATACTTGAATTCTCTATTTTATGCTTGGTTGGAGTTTGGTATAATTTTGTAGGAAATTGGTGTTTAAGTGAAGAAATCAAGCTTAAAATCAAGTGTATGGAGTCCAAGAGGATCACAATTGAAGAATAAATCCACCCCCGAGGCCCAAGCTCAAGCCCAAGAACACATTGGATACCGGCAGATACCAACACGGGTGTGAAAAGACCTAACACGGGTCATTTCAGCCTCCAGAAAGTCGAGAATTTGATTCCATTGACCAACACGGTCCATGTCAGTTCAACACGACCCGTGTTGACCCTAGCACGGTCCGTGTTGGCCTGGAATCACCCGTGTTGCTCCTGTTTATTGCAAAAATGGCGTTTCGGTTGCTCTTAATGCTATATAATTGATGTATCCGGTGGTTTTTGCTGGCATTGACTACTACTCATCATCATCCTCATCATCATATTCATCCATCCTTTCATCCATATTTCCATCCACATTCATCCATTGTGAAGATAGAGAGATTGGTTGAGTTTTGGAAGATTGGTTCCCAAGCATTGGAGAGAAGTGGAGGAGCAAAAGTCCCCACGGATAGACATTCAAGCAAGGATTGAAATCCAACTCGGTTTATTTCTCTTTCTTATAGTTTCCATGCTTTCTAGAGTAGAATTTGTTATGCTTAGTGAATCGAACATGAGTAGTGAGTAGGTTCATAAGTTTAGGGGATAAACCCTTATTAGTTTCTCTTATGGATTAAGTTTTGTTGGATTGAACAAGTTTGTTTATCTAGTTTGAATGCATTTTATTTAACCTTTGATTATGTTTGTCATTTTTTTTGACTGGCCATCAAGAATATGGAATTAGATTGTTGAATGAAGTACCGAGCGGAGAAATTCGATAATCAGAACCCTTAGGATTAAACTAGTTTATGAAGTGAACTAGAGATAGAAGACTTTGTAACTAGGGGTCATTGGATAATTTGATATTTAACTTAGATAAAATTGACACAATAAAGAGTCCAATAGATCAATTTTAATAAGCAATCCGATTCATTGCCAAAAGCTACGGAATACATTATGCGATTATCGACCCTAAAATGTACCAAATTAGTGACATACATGTTCAATCCACTTGTTTGATTCATAGAGTTACTTAGGTTTTATCCCCTGAACGCTTTTCCCATATTGATAATCCAAGTAAATTGTGTGAATATTTGTTGGTTTTGCCCTTTTTAGTGATTAGAAATAGAAAAAGTTAATCTAAATCAAAAACCCGACCGATTTAGCAATCACATAGGAAGCTAGTTTGGTGTGTACTTAGCAAAGTCCCTGTGGGATCGACCTTGATACTTGCTACACGAGCACCCGTGCACTTGCGGCCTATCAACGATCTCTAGCAATGCATGGTTATTCCTCCACCTGAGGAACATTCGTCTCAATCTCAGGCTCATCAACCTGAGTTGGTTCAGGAGCATCGATGGTTGCTCTGATTGCGAGTTCAATGACTCCACCTTGAGCTGCTCCACCTCGAACACCATTCTTCCTGCATCCTTCTCACGATTTCTGCATCATCGGAATGCCGGTAGATTCCATTCGGATAACATAGCAGTTTCATTAAAGGTTACATCTCTAGACTGAATAACTTTCATCAAATCAGGACACCACATTCTATATCCCTTAGACTCAGACCCGTAACCTAGAAACATGCATTTAATACCACAGGAGACGACTTCCCATCATTCACATGGACATATACAGGACATCCAAAATTCTCAAATTAGAATAATTAAGCTGGATTACTGTCCATACTTCCTCTGGAATCGGTATTCGATAGAGGCATGAGGTGATCTGTTCGTAGTAGCGGCGATAGATATCACCTCTGTCGAGCGATTTGTTCTTCCAAAGCCCTGCATTCGAGAGCATGCAACGGGCTTTCTCCAAGAGTGTCCTGTTGATTCTCTCGGCTACCCCGTTTTGCTGAGGCTTACCCACCAAGGTTCGATGCCTCGCAATCCCATGCTCCTCGCAGAATTCAGTAAATTCAGAATCAACAAACTCCAACCCATTATCGATCCTGAGTTTCTTGATTTTCTGCTGTCGGTTCTCCACCAAAGCTTTGAACTTCTTGAAATATGAGAATGTCTCATTCTTGTGCCGCAGGAAATAAACCCAAGTCTTCCTCGAGAAGTCATCCACGAATGTCAACATGTAGCGCTTGCCACCCAGTGATGGCACTCTAGCAGGACCCCATAAATCTGAATGAATATAATCAAGGATCCCTGTTGTTGTATGTTTAGCCCTTGAAAAGCTAACCCTCTTCTGTTTCCCGTAGACACAGTGATCGCAAAACTCCAACTTGCCGATCTTTGCGCCTTCAAGGTATCCCTTCTTGCTCAACATTGACATTCTCTTCTCGCCCATGTGGCCTAGTCTCATGTGCCACAGTTTTGTGCTGTCGGACTCATCAAGATTTAGGACTGCCGCTGCAGATCCTGTCACTGTAGACCCCTGCAGGATGTATAGACTGCCCTTCCTGATTCCCTTCATAAGAACCATGGAACCACTGCACACTTTCAAAACACCATCTTCTCCTTTGTACCTGCAGCCGTTAGCTTCAAGAGTACCCAAAGAAATTAAATTTCGAGTCATGTTAGGGATATGACGAACCTCCTTGAGGGTTCTAACGATGCCATCATGAGTCTTGATTTTGATGCTACCGATTCCTGCAACCTTGCAGGCTGTGTCGTTACCCATGACTACGACCCCGGTGTCAACATTCTCATAAGACTCGAACCAGTCCTTATGAGGACACATATGATAGGTGCACCCCGTGTCAAGAACCCACTCATCTCTAGCTATCCTACTCGATGTGGTAGCCAAGGCATCATCCGTAACTACAAACCCATCACCATCTGACTCGGACTCTACGCAGTTTGAGGTACCAGGTTTGGTGTGATTATCCTTACCCTCCTGCTTCTGGTCTCTCTGTTTTGCCCAACAGTCTCTCTCTATATGCCCCATCTTACTACAGTAGTTACACTTCTTATTCTTGTGAGGATTCCTAGACTTTGAACGGTGTTTAGACCTCCCTCTAGACCCGTTTCCCTTACGTTCAGTATTTCTACCCCTTACAACCATAGCATCACCACCCTGGTCATCACCATCGGTATCAAGTTTCTCCTTAGACAGTAAACTAGCCTTTACTTCACTAAGGTTAAGGTCACCACGATTCCCATACAACATGATTTCCTTAAATTGTTTATGTGATGCAGGTAGGGACAGAATTAAATGAAAAGCCTTATCCTCATCAGTGTGTTTTATATCCATTGATTCCAATTCAGTAATAATAGAATCAAATTCACTAAGATGTGCCTGAATAGAAGTACCTTGGGGCATCTTCAACCTGTAGAATTTCTCCTTCATTCGGTACTTGTTCGCACGACTCTTCGACATGTCTGACTCTTCGATTTGGTCCAGAGCACCCGAGGTTTCTCGATATGCATCACCTCTCTCTGAATGTGCTCTGCCAAACACAGCTGAATCCCTGCCAGAGTCTTATCTTCAAGCTTCTTCCACTCCCTTGGAGTCAGATTCCCCTTGATATCCTTCTGGAGTTTTTGGAATTCATCATCGCTCATTGTCGCATCAGTCTTCGTGTCGGGATACTCAATTACATCCCATAACCCGTGCTGAATCAGGACCGCCTTCATCTGCAGTCTCCACATAGTAAAACTCCTCATTCCATCAAATTTTATAATATCGCACTTCATGATTGAAGCCATCTCAACCGTGCTCTGATACCACTTGTTAGAGAAAAAGTGAGTAGCAAGGTAACAGTGGAAGCGAATAATAGAATCGAAAACGAGATGACGGATATTACGACAAAATTTAGGAACGAAAAAATAAGCGATAAAATCAAACACCAGAATTACGTGGGAAACCGAAGAACTCGGAGAAAAACCCACGGACGGCGACAGCCAGAAAATAATCCACTATGAGAAAGGAGGAGTACAACCTGATCACTATCACAGGGTGTGATACGATCCACAAAGGAGATTACAATAACAATCTCTCAACACTCAACTCACAATCTCTCAGGATACACTGGGGAAAATATTGGTGAGACCCCTTTCTCTCTCAATATTTCCTCTCTCTCTAGCTCTCTGTGTTTGCCAATGTGTTTTTGGTGGAAAAACATGCACCCTATTTATAGGGAGAACTCCCTATAACCTAACTTGACTCCGACTCCAAATAGATTTAGAATCTAATACAATTAGGAAACCCAACACAATAAGGAAACCTAAATAATATCCTAATACAATTAGGAAACAAATAATTGTGAGATCAAGAGATTAGGTGATTTTAGGACACTTTCCTAACATATTTAAAAGCGATCATGTTTATTTGTTTATTGTTCCAGATATATAAGTTGTATTGAAATATGCACCAAAAGTTCAACATCTAACCCCATGCATTAGAAAGTAAGATACAGGCACCTTAGTGAAAAACTACCTATGAAGGCAAACAAAATCTTTTGTCAAACTTCGCAGCACTTTGCTAACAATAGCATAACCGTTGATGGTTTCCCGATACATTTTCATTTGACCGACAATTTTGTGCCCCTTTGTGAATAATCCTTGGACTAATATTTTCTCCTTCATAGCAAAAGTTTAAAATTTGCGCCCAAGAGATTTTAATTTAATTGCAAACGCCTTCTTTTCACCTGGAATTCGTACATGAATATTTGCAATACTAGCTTTGTGGGAGGTTATTGCCGTTAGAATTTAGGGAAATTCATTACCCAAGTCCTATTGGATGAGAAACAAAGCCTGTCTATTTTTTACAAGCCTCTCGTAATTGTTGATCAGGTTAAGTCAGTGTTGGGTAGGCTTAGTGTATACTATATCCTCACCATATTGCAAAATTTCTAGGACCTAAACATGATTTTTATCGATTTTAAAACTCCAAAAGTGACATTTTTATCACTTAACAAATGGGACATAGGGGTTGAGCTGAAAAATCTCCTACATTACATTATAGTCATATATGGCTTGGCTTAGGTTGTGGACTCTATGTGGTTTTGTAAAAATCTATAGTTTAGGGCTTGACCAACTTTTGTTCTTCCCTCTTACATTACTCTTTCACTCTCTAGTGCTCAATGAGTTTGATATTAGTTTTGGGGCTTTTCTTAAGGTTTAGGCTGCATGTGTCATTTTTCCTAAAGAGTTGAGATGTCGTTTTTTCACTTTATGTATATATAATATACACACACACGCTATTTATTAGTTTTCTAATTGTGGTTCGACTTTCATACAAATTTTGTTGGCTAAAAACCCTTTACTGTATTTTTTCCCATTGAATCGAATTTCAATTTATCGGTAGAGACAATATGAACACAATTTTCTAAATTAAAAATAGTATCAAATACCAATAATGTTATAATATATTCTAAACTAATAAATGGTAGGATGCTTGATTATTTGGAATAAAAGAACACCATATATATATATATATATATATATATATATATATATATATATTTGATGCAACAAAACTAAAACGTACACAATAACATGCATGTAGCATGGATTGAAGACAACCATATCATCATGAATTGAATGACGTATGTCACTGTGAATCTTATAAAATAAATGACGGTAGAGAGAACAAAGGTACGTAGGACAATGAGAAACTGAAACACACAAATGACGATAAGGAAACATTATATTGTTGTAGCATGCTAGGATGGATGAATGTGGTTTTTTAATCGCACTCAACAACTCCGAGATCGCAGACAGGAGCGAGGAGGTTCTTGAGATGGAAGACATCAACAACATTTTTGAGGAGGGGGATGACCTTGCAAGCACAGTCCTTTTGGTTCTTCAATGTGCTACAGAGCAAATCAGGTTTGGTGAAGAGGGTTATTCAAGTCTATTGCCGACAAAACACGACACAATGCTCGCGGATGTTGAGGCTCTCTCGCGGCATCATCCCTCTCATCTCTCCCAATATAATATATAATGCCCATCAAGCAAGGAAAAAAAAAATTTTTCTTTATATGCCCGCCATCCTCACTTTTTCAAATAATTAACTACTATTATATTATATAATCGACTAATAAATATTTTTCTACCAATTAAGTAGTAGTGTTGAGGATTATCTCATATATGAACTGAAGCACCCAACATCCTATTTATACACTTCATCACCTCCGGCCTTAGCCTCATTAATTTACTACATTCATCACGTCCATTTTTATTTCCAATTCAACGATTCTCATCTTTTATTATCCATCATTGTTTTTCCCCGCTCATGTCTCATACATTATAATATAAAATGACATTCAAAATTTGCATATCCCTAAATCTACGCTATAATTATATATCAAGTTCCACGCATTCACATTCAATGCACTACTTATTTGTCTCTTATATGTTTTTAGTTTCTTTTACAAATTAACATAGATCGACTACAATACCAATGAGTCTATTATGAATATATGATAAGGTGAAAGCTGGAGTCCTTTCCAAATAAGGCAAGTATATTTTGGCTTAATTATTGTCATATTGATTATAACATTTTGTAAGTAGGTTAAATTTTAAATAATTAAGAAATATGTATGTATATAATGCTGACCAACGATCTAATTTTACTACCCTTCCTTACTCTAAGAGCAAACTTTAATTTGCATAGTACTCCCTCCTTTTCATTATGACTGTCATGTAATAAATGTTGTATGATCTTCGATGTTTTTTCTTTAACTGATAATTTTTTACATAATTTTTTATCTAAAAATTACAACATTAAAATCTTATGATAGTATTATCATTACCAATCTCATGATAGTAATTTTTTTTTATAACAAAACATTATATACGTTAGGAACTTAATGGTCAAAGATTTTAAAGTTTTAATGACACGTAGATCAAAGTGACTGATAAAATGGGAGATAGTCATCTTCTAGGAAGAGTGTCGTTAATACCAAACATTTTGTAGAGGTGGCAAAAGTTTGATCGACCCAAAAAAAATCGGGTTTCGGGCACAACTTTTTGACCGAATTAAATTCGGGTGGGGTTCGGGTTTTGGTATTCTGAATCGGGTTTACCAAATTTAAATTGAAATTTTGATTCGTTAATTCAGGTTCCGATTGAACGGACCCGATTCTAGGAAAGTGTTAATGGAACATTAAGAGGATCAATCTTTACACTCGGTTAAATTCCGTCATTCATTAAAACCACCACCAACTGGCAAGACCCATTTATTGTTGTCTGACCACCACCATGTAGCCGCCGCCGCCATTTTACCACCACACCACACCTGGGCTGCTCCTTCTCCACCATTGTTGTCGCCTGAAGCTGGATAAAACCCACTCCCAATGCTATTGTCCATCCATTTTATTTATTTATTTATTATTTTTGAAAAAGACATACAATTTCAATTATTTATAAAAATGAACTTCTAATAATTTCCTTAATTTTTTTTTAAATACAATTCATACATATTCTTATTATTTAACATCATATAAAAACATAATACTTTTCCCAAAGTTGTAATGTTTATTTAGCGAAAGTTGTCAAAAGTTATCAAAACTTAACTTTTACCATACCGTCCATTTACCAGTGAATTTTATTAAAGCATCACATTATATGTGCATATGTTTGAGAGTAAATATCACTTTTTAGGAAAAAGAAATCTGAAAATAGTTTGTCTAAAATTTTAGGTTGTCAAAGATAATTATTATCATTCAATTCTCAATTCAATACATACAAAAATTTAGGAGTTTCAAGTCGGTGACCTTCAGTTTTTTTTTTTTTTAAAATTCAATCTCCATATAGTATATCCATATTTTTACCGTTTTCATTTGGTTAACATTTTAACTACACTTTTCTATCTAGTGCATCTATAAAAGTTATTAATATGCTGACTTGACAGGTAAAGGTTAAATTTTACTCCATTTGAAAAAAAGACTAATAAAGTTTGGCTTTTATTTTGGGTTTAGTTTTGGCCTTTATATTTATCTTTGAGTGTTTGATCTTATATTCTTTAAATACTTTATGTTCAGATAGGAGCCAAGTTTAAGGCCTTTTCTTTTTCTTCATAAGAGCATATTACTATATATGGTGTGTTTGGTAGTTTCCTAGAAAACATTTTCCTCGGATAACCATTCTCGAAAAAGACTTTCTATAGCCCCTAGGAAAATGTTTGCTGATGTTGAGAGTGAAATAATGGGTCTTACATTTAAACATTTTCTTCTATTAAAGGTACCCCGACTATGGAAAGTAAAAGTTAAAATATTACCTATTGAGAGTATAAAAATATAGACATTCCACATGGAAAGTTTATTTAAAGTGAACCTCAAAAAATGTGTAAAAATAAGGATACAGTGGTAGTGGTTTTCAACAAGACAAGCAATGTAAATAAAATAGATCTTATTTTTATATATGTTAGGTTTTATCTTGACCATTCATTTTTCATTAGCACAAAATTATAAAAATATACTTTTTTAATTATTATTTATTTATAAAATTTAAAATTAAATAATTTCAAATATGTTTTTTGATTAGGCTAAAACATAGAGTTAAGATATTTACTTTTGAAAATTTTGGTAAATAAATTTTCAATCAAGAAAAAATATATTTTATAATATTTTACTAAATGAATATGAACTGTAAAACTAAAATTTGACACATGTAAATATGAAATTCATTTTAATTGTATAGGTTGTCATGGTTTACAACCACTATAATTATTAATAAATGAAACAACATATTTTATACTCCCTAACATTGTTAATCAATTGAAGGCCTGAAGGAAAAATAAAATTAGAAGTAACACTTGTGTTATATGTCTTTCCTTTCTTTACTGTTTTGAAGTGTAGATAACATAATCAAACTTTGCCGGCAATTTAATTATTGAGAAAACTTAATTAATTAGCTGGAGCCAAGGGGAGGCACGCAATGAGATGTATAGTCCTATATACCTAATTATATTTGATTGCCAAGGTGGATTAAATTTCTTCTATATTTATTATATTGTTTCTCAAGATCATTTCCGCCTCAAAACCCTAATCTTGTTGTATCATTTTATTTAATGTCATGGTTATCAAGGCTGTTGTATGCAAGGTTGAGAGCCTGTCTTGTATCACACATAGAGATTGAGAGAATATTTGAGATCACATGACAATCTTCTGATAGTGTATTATCATAGATATTTAATTTATATTTTAATGAAATTAATTATTACAATAAATTTATGAAAATAGTTTCAATTTTAAAACAAATTAAAAATATATGACTATAATGTATTGTTGGGGAGATCCAAGGCAGGAGCCCGCTTCCATCAAGGCCCATGGCATACAAGTTAAGTGAGGTTCTATCTTAAAACCAATAAGTGTTAAGAGGAGTAACCACTTGATTTATATATCACGTCCTTTCTCTTTACTGTTCCGAGGTGGGACATTTTTACTCATGGGTGACGCCCAACATGTATAATTTTCCTTGCAACTAAAAGCAAATAGTTAAAAAAATATAACATTATTTTTATCATCTTTTAGGTATTATTATTGTATTTTATATATTTTGTTTCACCTTTAATAATCCGTATGTAAGGAATATACAAATTATAATCATAATGATTATTTTATTCTAATTTATTCATTAAAAATATAACCTCATAATTGTTAAAAAAATAGAAATCGAACAGTATACTGACTCAGTGTTGATTAGTATTGAACAGTGTTGAATAGTGATGATAAGTACCTATCATTAGTTGAAAAGGACATTCCCTAACCGTTTACATTAAATCCATTATTGGGCTTTATGTTTACATGCATGGTTTAGTAAGGGTTCCTAAAGCAATAAAGATAAAAGCAAAAGATAAAAAAAACATGGGCAAACATTCTTTTGATGTTAAGGGTTATGGCGTGAAGTTCACTACATTAATGTTAGGTTTTAGGGTTATTTACGGTTTTGGGTTTTGGGTTATTTTAGGTTTTTGGGTTTAATGTTAACGGTTGATTAGTTAAGGGCACTCTAAATTAGTTAATTATTCGATCTCAATAGACCTTTTATTTAGGGTTTAAGTTAGGGATTAAGATTAAGGCTGTGTTCGGCAGTAGCGTTTGGGATATTGTTTAGCGTCTTGACCAAGTCAAAACTATAATTGCATAAATATTAGCGTTCGGTAAACTAGCGTTTTGAGGAGCGTTTAGCGTTTTAAGGGGAGTTTTGCGAAACATTAATAAAGTTAACATTTAGCGTTTGGAGTAGCGTTTCATAATTTTTAGTCAAAAAATACCCTTTGAAAATTTTATCTTTGGAAATTATTGATATCCTTTTATGTCAATTCACATTAATCTGCTAATTCAACCGCTAAATTTACCGAACACAATTCTCGTTTGACCATTCATCCGCTATCTGCTACTTAAACCGCTATCCACTACCTAAATGGCTATCCGCTACCTAAACCGCTATCCACTATCTAAGGCTCTGTTCGGCAAAATTAGTGTTTTAGATAGTGGATAGCGGTTTAGGTAGCGGATAGCGATTTAGGTAAGCAGATAGCGGTTAAACTAGCAGATAGCAGATGAATGGTCAACCGAGAATTGTGTTCGGTAAATTTTGCGGTTGAATTAGCAGATTAATGTGAATTGACATAAAAGGATATCAATAATTTCCAAAGATAAAATTTTCAAAGGGTATTTTTTGACTAAAAAATATGAAACGTTACTCCAAACGCTAAACGTTAACTTTATTAACGTTTCACAAAACGCTCCTTAAAACGCTAAACGCTCCTCAAAATGCTAGCTTACCGAACGCTAATATTTATGCAATTAGAGTTTTGACTTGGTCGATACGCTAAACGCTATCCTAAATGCTACTGCTGAACACAACCTAAAACGCTAATTTTACCGAACAGGGCCTAAATAGAAATAAATCAGAGTTTAATATGAATTTATGGTTTAATATTGGAAGGAAAAACAAAGCAAAAATAAAACAAAATTGGTCTACAAAAGCTCAAATTCATGTATATATTTTGTAATTGTAAAAAAACCGTTAGTGCTTATGTATACAATCTATATATATCTTCATTTTTTTAGGCTCCATTTTGGAGAAAAAAGAAGAAAATTCATTGAAATGTCTTTTCTTTAACGTTTGTAAAAGTCTACTTTGTTTGGATAATATAATTATCTCCTGATACAACTTAACTTTGTTATTATTGAAATCAAGTAAGAGTGGCTTCTTACTCAGAATTTGTTTCATTTAGGATGAAGACATGGCTTGGTAAATATTCAATCATTTATTTAAGTATTTGTTTATGTTCATTTTTCCTCCAATGAGATACCTGGTTCACTTTTTGAGACATCATAATGATTAAACTGGACGCCAACTTCGCTGGTTTTACAGTACGGATCCACTTATGGTGGTGGTCAATCAAGATGATTACCATAACTAAAATAAATTTTACTCGAACATGTGTTATGTTTTATCTTAAATGTTTGTTTTTTATTTAATATAAATTATAACATGTATTTTTAAATGTATTTTATCTCAAAAAATTTAAAATAAATATTTTTCAAAATATGCTTGTTTGCTTGGGCAAAAATTTGAGTTAACATATTTAAATTATAAGTAAAAATATTTTAATTAAGATAATATATTTATAATGTTATACTAAAGAAAAAAAATGAATGACAACCACTATAAGTTTTTCCTTTATATAATTATGTGCTTGAACAATGTCTAGCTATTACATGTGCGTGTTTGTTAGGATGTGTGGGTGGGCGTGTGTATGTGTTTAATTAGTCAAAACCGAGAAAAGAATTAATTGTGATTTTAAATAGTTTAAAATTCATATTGTATTTGGATATAATGAGTTTTAGGTATGACCAAATTGTTGTAATTTGCAATTAAGATAAAATTTTATGCCTTGTTTTTATGCAAATGTTCAATTTGTCAAAATTAAATTGATAAAAATATGAGTTATCACCAACATTAGATATAAGGTTGTTAAACACATATACAAGTCTCACATGGCCTCAAAAGTAACTATCTTTTTAATGGAGTTGAAAAGTAATTATTATGCTTCACAAAATTGATTTTGGTGGTCTCCTTCCTACTTAAATTCCAGATCTGTCGATGTGTTCGAATAACACCCTTTTAACTACTTAAATGTTTGACTAAATTAAAGATTTAGTAGCATAAGAGTTTTCAAACCGTTTGTCAAGATGTATCATATTTATTTTTGAAATTAGATCGATGATATTGTGTCTCAAAAGGCAATTTGGAAATTTAATATACAAGTTGGTTATGTGATAAATACAAATGACATAGAAATAACATAAATTTAGAAATGTGTAACATATATATTTTGCGATTTTCACGCATGTACATAATGAAATATTTAATTAGAGGCAAACTAAAATGTAACTAATGCAACACATGTGTACAACATGCAAGAATATGATCAAACATCGATCATAATTAAAAGTCATGAATGCATCACTCTCCTCGTCCCCAGATGAAGTACGTATCCAAAAGAAGGCAACACATGGGAACTTTTATTATTATTTTTTGGTTGATTTTTAAATATAATTTGGACACAAAAAACAAACACTCATAATTTATCAAACATCAATCATAACGACTAATGACGGTATTGACGCAAATGTGGGATGATGATATACAATCCATGTATCTCATCCCATGTATTTGTTTTTCTCCGTTGAAATAATTGGACCTTCATTATATTGTTTGCGTTTCCCAATGCACGCATTTCCAAGTGAATACATCCCATATACTGCCGCCGACTTGTTGACAGTTGTAACCCTCACAGCACCAGTATGCTGGTCCACATTGGCCACCACGCCCTACACACCCCATTACTCCTTTTACCGTAAGTTCTGCATGGCATAAACAAGTAAAGGTTGAGTTCCACATACAACATGTACATCATGTTTATTATAATTAATTCTACATAAGAAAATTACAAATACATATATGGAAAGAAGAGATGGAACCTGAACTAGTGAGCAACATTAGTATCAAGAGGGCAAATTTGAAGTAGGTTATTGTGATTCTAGCCATGGATGAGTAACTCTTTCAATTCTCTACTTTGCGTGTAAGGTTTCTAGCTAACTGGATTTATGATCATAATCAACATGTCATAACTTCTTATTTATAGTAGTTTGATGTTGTCGACCTATTCAAAATCATCAACATCTATTTGTTAATTAATTCGATCATAGTGTGTTTCTCCTCCTTATTACATTAATACACAACGTGTGTGAGAACTATTGCCCCTTAACTTCCTATCCCTTTGTGAAAAGGACACTTCACCTACCCTGGAAGATGATTAACTAATTTTAAAAATTCTTACTAATTTATGCAGCTTTTCTTCTTTCTAAGTATTTTAGTTATCTCCTACTCACTCTATTTCATTCTAATTGTCATTTTTGGAGATGTGAGATAATGACAAGGCAACACAGATTATATTGAAAGGGAACTGTAAAAAATTGATACTAAAACTAAATACAACATTTTGACTTCAGTGAGGTATATAGTTGTATTTCTCATTTAAAATTATTGAAAGTTAACTAAGTGTCTACTAATAGGGTTGTCCATGGATCGGTTAACTGATCCGATCATAAATTCGGATTTAGATAATTGACATCATGATCCATATCCGACCCTAAAGTTTCAGTTAAACCGATTTGCCGAATAACAAAATTTGCAATCTGTATCTGATCCGAATGTTCCAATTAACCGACTTTTGGATCGAATAACCATATATCTACAAATTATAAAACACTTATACAATCACAATTATTGTGCTTCCTACCTTCATTGGTTCAAAGTTGTAAACATGATATGATCTATTACCATTACGTTTCGTGGGTTCAATTGTTTAAATTAATTATTTTGGAATAATCAATAGATTTACCAAATTTTTCAACCTTCGATCCATGTTCCAAAAAAATTGGATCGTTTTGCTGATCCGGCTATTTCAAAAATTATCTGCTAATTATCCATTTTTACGATTTGGTCGGATTCTTGGATCGAGTCACGGATTAATTGCCATCGTCTACTGTCTAGTTCTTATGTTCATATCATGCCCACATTTAAATACTAATTGGAATAATGAGTCGACAGATAACATAAAATTAAACATTATCCATCAATATTATGTGGACAAATATATCAATCACCTCTTGCCTGAGTGGCAAGAAGTCCACCTTCTATCTCTGTCCTTAATTGTTCGAATCTTGGGGGAAAAATTTTCTCCCTTACCATTTCGGAGAATACTGCGAGTGGGCGTTGGCCCCATTTTAAAGTTATTACCATGCACCTCCAATCCCCGTCTGGGTTGGACTGCTTACCTATGTAAAAATAAATAATGTCGACAAAGATTCAAGCCCGAATTTATAAATAAATAATTTGACAGAGTAGGGCTAGCAATAGCGGAGAAATAGGTTAGACAAACTTTAGCCCTCAATGCACTAGAGTGCATGACGAAGTTGTCAAGTTGATACTGTAGATGAATTAAAAGTAAAATTCAATATGACCTAGGTGAAATATAATATTAATTTCTCTGCAAAATCATATAGTTTTTTTATTAAAAAATAATAATTTAAATTTATTAAAAATGTATGTAACTCTGGATGAAAATAAATATTTAATTCTACAATTAATACTTTTTTTCATATCAATTTTTTTTAACTCATCTTCTATTATCACGAAATTTTTTTTCTCAACAAATAATTTATTTTCATAAATAATAATCCCTTTCCGACAAAAAAGATATTATTTTGTTCAAATTTTTATAAATTTGAGTATAATTTTGGAGATAATAAATATTCACTTTTGAAAGTGTTCCTTTTAATACAGAAGTTTGAAATATTAATTAGTTTTGCATAAACTTCATATCGATTTTGTAAAAAGGTTTGTTAGGTTTGAGAAAATAAGAACCAACTTTTAAAAATAAATATTGTATATTATAAATGTAATTATTGATCCTTATATAATGATTACCATGGTTTGAGGGGAAATATCATTTGAAATTAATAGAAAATAAATATTGATTTATTAGGAAATAGACAAAAGCTTTGATAATACAAACTTCAACTTTATCTAAGTAATATATAAAGCCAAAGGAGTTTATGGTACACAAATTTCGCCAAGATAGTTATTAATTACAATATTTTTTTATTATAAGGATAGAATAATAATTACAATAATTTTTTTATTTGCACCAACATAGTTATTAATGAATTAAATCATGCATATACTCCATCCATTCCATATTAATTGTCCCGTTGCGTTATTAATTTCTTAACATATACAATTTTCTAATATACGAAAGTATCATCATTACATTTATAACGAAAAATACTTTCATGAATATATAATGTTATAAATTATTGATAAAATATACTGTAAGAAATTTTTAGTTAAAGACCACATTTTGGACAATTAATATAGAACGAAGGGAGTATGTGTGTGTGTGTGTCATATAGAGAATAAGAGAAAGACAAGATGTCAGAATTTTATTTAGTATTCAAATATACTTTTAATCAAAATTATTTAAAAAGTAAGTACATGATACAATAATCTTTTTATTTAAAGATTATTGTTACATATCACAGTTACAGTATCACTGATAATTTTTTTTTATTCCTTGATTTTAGTTCTGGGAGAATTTCTTATGTATTTTGTTGTCTTAATTATAAGGCAACATTCTTAATTAACTAAGAAATGTTTGCTTTATGATCATATTTTTATTCTAAGTTGTATAGTTGCATTCTTTTAACAAATAGTAGATCCAATGTCACAAATAAATAATAGAAACGTAATGATTCGTTAAGTTATTCGATCATATTTGCAACATAGAAGTTAAAATCATATAAAAGTAAAAAATAAAATTCTATCATGAGAAGGGAAATCTATAATGCATAATTGTTCATATTGAGAGTAAACGAACAATGATCAACAATATTGCTTCCGTCTCACTATATTTTTATTTTTAACATGTTCATTCCAACTTATTTTGACAGAGCTCATTACAAGTTGAACTTATCTAAACTTATTTTCAACTTATTATACTTAACTAATTTGAACTTAGCTGTTTGATTTTATTTGAATTCATTTGAAAGCGTTGTTTTGTAAATTTATGTTGAACTTATTTAACTTATTTTAAAAACAACTGAAAAGAAGATAACTTTAACTACACTGAGTCGATCGACAACATCCATCATGAGCCAAAGTCGAATTATTATTGAGTATTTTTATTTTTAAGCAAAAGAAGTTTTGATTCGCACGCAATGCGCGCATCAATTGTTATATTTATTTTTTTGTGTGAGTATATATACACGCAATAAATAAATAAATTTAAAAATTGATGCACGCAATGCGTGCGAATCAAAACTTGTATTAATAATGAGAAAAGAGAATCAAATTGCATAAGCTAGTGATCCTCATGATATATGTTTGCCATTTCTTTATTATATTGAATGGAGGGTACTAAACTGGTGGTCAGGCATGCAGGTGCACAATGAGATGGTAGCCAATTACTCTAACTAAGCTTTGTTGAAGAATCTTCATTTTTGATTTGATATCGATATGTCTAGTCTTATACACCTAGGCCCTAGCTGGTTGGTACTACATAAGATCAGTTAGATTGTGACATTCTATGGATTGTGCTTGTAAAATAATCTCAACCTTTAGTATTTTTTGGAATATTGTTGAATGGTAGTGGTTAATGGATGTATTTTTGTGTCGAGTTTGGTTGCGTCAACTAGGGTCGATCATGCAGGGTCAACGAAGTACGTGTTGGGGTGATGATACGTTGGGATGTATTCTTTCTAGACTGATAAGCTTTTGCTACAGAAACCAAACATTTTGGCGATAGATGAATTCGGGTCGGGTCATATTATTTTAGGAGTAGGTATTCTATGTATAAATTAGTTTTGATCATATTTTTACATATGAGTTTGGTAGGGTTCATGTGGGGTACTCGGTTTTGGTCTATTTAATTACAATATTCGTACAATATTTAAAAGCGATCGTGTTTATTTGTTTATTGTTCCAGATATATAAGTTGTATTGAAATATGCACCAAAAGTTCAACATCTAACCCCACGCATCAGAAAGTAAGATACAAGCACCTTAGTGAAAAACTACCTATGAAGGCAAACAAAATCTTTTGTCAAACTTCGCAGCACTTTGCTAACAATAGCATAACCGTTGATGGTTTCCCGATACATTTTCATTTGACCGACGATTTTGTGCCCCTTTGTGAATAATCCTTGGACTAATATTTTCTCCTTCATAGCAAAAGTTTTAAATTTGCGCCCAAGAGATTTTAATTTAATTGCAAGCGCCTTCTTTTCACCTGGAATTCGTACATGAATATTTGCAATACTAGCTTTGTGGGATGTTATTGCCGTTAGAATATAGTAAATACAATACCCAAGTCCTATTGGATGAGGAACAAAGCCTGTCTATTTTTTACAAGCCTCTCGTAATTGTTGATCAGGTTGAGTCAGTGTTGGGTAGGCTTAGTGTATACTATATCCTCACCATGTTGCAAAATTTCTAGGACCTAAACATGATTTTTATCGATTTTAAAACTCCAAAAGTGACATTTTTATCACTTAACAAATGGGACATAGGGGTTGAGCTGAAAAATCTCCTACATTACATTATAGTCATATATGGCTTGGCTTAGGTTGTGGACTCTATGTGGTTTTGTAAAAATCTATAGTTTAGGGCTTGACCAACTTTTTGTTCTTCCCTCTTACATTACTCTTTCACTCTCTAGTGCTCAATGAGTTTGATATTAGTTTTGGGGCTTTTCTTAAGGTTTAGGCTGCATGTGTCATTTTTCCTAAAGAGTTGAGATGTCGTTTTTTCACTTTATGTATATATATATATATTCACACACACGCTATTTATTAGTTTTGTAGTTATGGTTCGACTTTCATACAAATTTTGTTGGCTAAAAACCCTTTAGTGTATTTTTTTCCCATTGAATCGAATTTCAATTTATCGGTAGAGACAATATGAACACAATTTTCTAAATTAAAAATAGTATCAAATACCAATAATATTATAATATATTCTAAACCAATAAATGGTAGGATGCTTGATTATTTGGAATAAAAGAACACCATATATATATATATATATATATATATATATATATATATATATATATATATATATATATATATATATATTTGATGCAACAAAACTACAACGTACACAATAACATGCATGTAGCATGGATTGAAGACAACCATATCATCATGAATTGAATGACGTATGTCACTGTGAATCTTATAAAATAAATGACGGTAGAGGGAACAAAGGTACGTAGGACAATGAGAAACTGAAACACACAAATGTCGACAAGGAAACATTATATTGTTGTAGCATGCTAGGATGGATGAATGTGGTTTTTTTAATCGCACTCAACAACTCCGAGATCGCAGACAGGAGCGAGGAGGTTCTTGAGATGGAAGACATCAACAACATTTTTGAGGAGGGGGACGACCTTGCAAGCACAGTCCTTTTGGGTCTTCAATGTGCTACAACAGAGCAAATCTGGGTTTGGCTGAAGAGGGTTATTCAAGTCTATTGCCGACAAACACGACACAATGCTCGCCAGATGTTGAGGCTCACAAGCGGCATCTGCCCCTCTCATCTCTGCCAATGCAATAATAGCCAATGCCATCAAGGCAAGGAAAACCAGTTTCTTTCCTACACATATGCCCGCCATCCTCACTTTTTCAAATAATTAACTACTATTATATTATATAATCGACTAATAAATATTTTTCTACCAATTAAGTAGTAGTGTTGAGGATTATCTCATATATGAACTGAAGCACCCAACATCCTATTTATACACTTCATCACCTCCGGCCTTAGCCTCATTAATTTACTACATTCATCACGTCCATTTTTATTTCCAATTCAACGATTCTCATCTTTTATTATCCATCATTGTTTTTCCCCGCTCATGTCTCATACATTATAATATAAAATGACATTCAAAATTTGCATATCCCTAAATCTACGCTATAATTATATGTCAAGTTCCACGCATTCACATTCAATGCACTACTTATTTGTCTCTTATTTGTTTTTAGTTTCTTTTACAAATTAACATAGATCGACTACAATACCAATGAGTCTATTATGAATATACGATAAGGTGAAAGCTGGAGTCCTTTCCAAATAAGGCAAGTATATTTTGGCTTAATTATTGTCATATTGATTATAACATTTTGTAAGTAGGTTAAATTTTAAATAATTAAGAAATATGTATGTATATAATGCTGACCAACGATCTAATTTTACTACCCTTCCTTACTCTAAGAGCAAACTTTAATTTGCATAGTACTCCCTCCTTTTCATTATGACTGTCATGTAATAAATGTTGTATGATCTTCGATGTTTTTTCTTTAACTGATAATTTTTTACATAATTTTTTATCTAAAAATTACAACATTAAAATCTTATGATAGTATTATCATTACCAATCTCATGATAGTAATTTTTTTTTTTTATAACAAAACATTATATAAGTTAGGAACTTAATGGTCAAAGATTTTAAAGTTTTAATGACACGTAGATCAAAGTGACTAATAAAATGGGAGATAGTCATCTTCTAGGAAGAGTGTCGTTAATACCAAACATTTTGTAGAGGTGGCAAAAGTTTGATCGACCCAAAAAAAATCGGGTTTCGGGCACAACTTTTTGACCGAATTAAATTCGGGTGGGGTTCGGGTTTTGGTATTCTGAATCGGGTTTACCAAATTCAAATTGAAATTTTGATTCCTTAAATCAAGTTCCGATTGAACGGACCCGATTCTAGGAAAGTGTTAATGGAACATTAAGAGGATCAATCTTTACACTCGGTTAAATTCCGTCATTCATTAAAACCACCACCAACCGGCAAGACCCATTTATTGTTGTCTGACCACCACCATGTAGCCGCCGCTGCCTATTTACCACAACACCACACCTGGGCTGCTCCTTCTCCACCATTGTTGTCGTCAAGCCGAGAAAACCAACTCCCAATGCTATTGTCCATCCATTTTATTTATTTATTTATTATTTTTGAAAAACATACAATTTCAATTATTTATAAAAATGAACTTCTAATAATTTCCTTAATTTTTTTGTATTTAAAAAACAATTCATACATATTCTTATTATTTAACGTCATATAAAAACATAATACTTTTCCCAAAGTTGTAACGTTTATTTAGCGAAAGTTGTCAAAGGTTATCAAAACTTAACTTTTACCATACCGTCCATTTACCATTGAATTTTATTAAAGCATCACATTATATGTGCGTATGTTTGAGAGTAAATATCACTTTTTAGGAAAAAGAAATCTGAAAATAGTTTGTCTAAAATTTTAAGTTGTAAAAGATAATTATTATCATTCAATTCTCAATTCAATACATACAAAAATTTAGGAGTTTCGAGTTGGTGACCTTCAGTTTTTTTAAAAATTCAATCTCCATATAGTATATCCGTATTTTTACCGTTTTCATTTGGTTAACATTTTAACTACACTTTTCTATCTAGTGCATCTATAAAAGTTATTAATATGCTGACTTGACAGGTAAAGGTTAAATTTTACTCCATTTGAAAAAAAAGACTAATAAAGTTTGGCTTTTATTTTGGGTTTAGTTTTGGCCTTTATATTTATCTTTGAGTGTTTGATCTTATATTCTTTAAATACTTTATGTTCAGATAGGAGCCAAGTTTAAGGCCTTTTCTTTTTCTTCATAAGAGCATATTACTATATATGGTGTGTTTGGTAGTTTCCTAGAAAACATTTTCCTCGGATAACCATTCTCGAAAAGACTTTCTATAGCCCCTAGGAAAAAATTAGTGTTTTAGATAGTGGATAGCGGTTTAGGTAGCGGATAGCGATATAGGTAGTGGATAGCGGTTTAACTAGCAGATAGCAGATGAATGGTCAACCGAGAATTGTGTTCGGTAAATTTTGCGGTTGAATTAGCAGATTAATGTGAATTGACATAAAAGGATATCAATAATTTCCAAAGATAAAATTTTCAAAGGGTATTTTTTGACTAAAAAATATGAAACGTTACTCCAAACGCTAAACGTTAACTTTATTAATGTTTCACAAAACGCTCCTTAAAACACTAAACGCTCCTCAAAATGCTAGCTTACCGAACGCTAATAATTATGCAATTAGAGTTTTGACTTGGTCGATACGCTAAACGCTATCCTAAACGCTACTGCTGAACACAACCTAAAACGCTAATTTTACCGAACAGGGCCTAAATAGAAATAAATCAGAGTTTAATATGAATTTATGGTTTAATATTGGAAGGAAAAACAAAGCAAAAATAAAACAAAATTGGTCTACAAAAGCTCAAATTCATGTATATATTTTGTAATTGTAAAAAAACCGTTAGTGCTTATGTATACAATCTATATATATCTTCATTTTTTTAGGCTCCATTTTGGAGCAAAAAGAAGAAAATTCATTGAAATGCCTTTTCTTTAACGTTTGTAAAAGTCTACTTTGTTTGGATAATATAATTATCTCCTGATACAACTTAACTTTGTTATTATTGAAATCAAGTAAGAGTGGCTTCTTACTCAGAATTTGTTTCATTTAGGATGAAGACATGGCTTGGTAAATATTCAATCATTTATTTAAGTATTTGTTTATGTTCATTTTTCCTCCAATGAGATACCTGGTTCACTTTTTGAGACATCATAATGACTAAACTGGACGCCAACTTCGCTGGTTTTACAGTACAGATGCACTTATGGTGGTGGTCAACCAAGATGATTACCATAACTAAAATAAATCTTACTCGAACATGTGTTATGTTTTATCTTAAATGTTTGTTTTTTATTTAATATAAATTATAACATGTATTTTTAAATGTATTTTATCTCAAAAAATTTAAAATAAATATTTTTCAAAATATGCTTGTTTGCTTGGGCAAAAATTTGAGTTAACATATTTAAATTATAAGTAAAAATATTTTAATTAAGATAATATATTTATAATGTTATACTAAAGAAAAAAAATGAACGACAACCACTATAAGTTTTTCCTTTATATAATTATGTGCTTGAACAATGTCTAGCTATTACATGTGCGTGTTTGTTAGGATGTGTGGGTGGGCGTGTGTATGTGTTTAATTAGTCAAAACCGAGAAAAGAATTAATTGTGATTTTAAATAGTTTAAAATTCATATTGTATTTGGATATAATGAGTTTTAGGTATGACCAAATTGTTGTAATTTGCAATTAAGATAAAATTTTATGCCTTGTTTTTATGCAAATGTTCAATTTGTCAAAATTAAATTGATAAAAATATGAGTTATCACCAACATTAGATATAAGGTTGTTAAACACATATACAAGTCTCACATGGCCTCAAAAGTAACTATCTTTTTAATGGAGTTGAAAAGTAATTATTATGCTTCACAAAATTGATTTTGGTGGTCTCCTTCCTACTTAAATTCCAGATCTGTCGATGTGTTCGAATAACACCCTTTTAACTACTTAAATGTTTGACTAAATTAAAGATTTAGTAGCATAAGAGTTTTCGAACCATTTGTCAAGATGTATCATATTTATTTTTGAAATTGGATCGATGATATTGTGTCTCAAAAGGCAATTTGGAAATTTAATATATAAGTTGGTTATGTGATAAATACAAATGACATTGAAATAACATAAATTTAGAAATGTGTAACATATATATTTTGCGATTTTCACGCATGTACATAATGAAATATTTAATTAGAGGCAAACTAAAATGTAACTAATGCAACACATGTGTACAACATGCAAGAATATGATCAAACATCGATCATAATTAAAAGTCATGAATGCATCACTCTCCTCGTCCCCAGATGAAGTACGTATCCAAAAGAAGGCAACACATGGGAACTTTTATTATTTTTTTTTGGTTGATTTTTAAATATAATTTGGACACAAAAAACAAACACTCATAATTTATCAAACATCAATAATAACGACTAATGACGGTATTGACGCAAATGTGGGATGATGATATACAATCCATGTATCTCATCCCATGTATTTGTTTTTCTCCGTTGAAATAATTGGACCTTCATTATATTGTTTGCGTTTCCCAATGCACGCATTTCCAAGTGAATACATCCCATATACTGCCGACTTGTTGTGATTGTAACCCTCACAGACCAGATATCTTTGGTCCACATTGGCCACCACGCCCTACACACCCCATTACTCCTTTTATCGTAAGTTCTGCATGGCATAAACAAGTAAAGGTTGAGTTCCACATACAACATGTACATCATGTTTATTATAATTAATTCTACATAAGAAAATTACAAATACATATATGGAAAGAAGAGATGGAACCTGAACTAGTGAGCAACATTAGTATCAAGAGGGAAAATTTGAAGTAGGTTATTGTGATTCTAGCCATGGATGAGTAACTCTTTCAATTCTCTACTTTGCGTGTAAGGTTTCTAGCTAACTGGATTTATGATCAGAATCAACATGTAACTTCTTATTTATAGCAGTTTGATGTTGTCAACCTATTCAAAATCATCAACATCTATTTGTTAATTAATTCGATCATAGTGTGTTTCTCCTCCTTATTACATTAATACACAACGTGTGTGAGAACTATTGCCCCTTAACTTCCTATCCCTTTGTGAAAAGGACACTTCACCTACCCTGGAAGATGATTAACTAATTTTAAAAATTCTTATTTTTAACATGAGAAGGGAAATCTATAATGCATAATTGTTCATATTGAGAGTAAACGAACAATGATCAACAATATTGCTTCCGTCTCACTATATTTTTATTTTTAACATGTTCATTCCAACTTATTTTGACAGAGCTCATTACAAGTTGAACTTATCTAAACTTATTTTCAACTTATTATACTTAACTAATTTGAACTTAGCTGTTTGATTTTATTTGAATTCATTTGAAAGCGTTGTTTTGTAAATTTATGTTGAACTTATTTAACTTATTTTAAAAACAACTGAAAAGAAGATAACTTTAACTACACTGAATCGATCGACAACATCCACCATGAGCCAAAGTCGAATTATTATTGAGTATTTTTATTTTTAAGCAAAAGAAGTTTTGATTCAAGACGCACGCGCATCAATTGTTATATTTATTTTTTGTGTGAGTATATACACGCAATAAATAAATTTAAAAATTGATGCACGCAATGCGTGCGAATCAAAACTTGTATTAATAATGAGAAAAGAGAATCAAATTGCATAAGCTAGTGATCCTCATTATATATGTTTGCCATTTCTTTATTATATTGAATGGAGGGTACTAAACTGGTGGTCAGGCATGCAGGTGCACAATGAGATGGTAGCCAATTACTCTAACTAAGCTTTGTTGAAGAATCTTCATTTTTGATTTGATATCGATATGTCTAGTCTTATACACCTAGGCCCTAGCTGGTTGGTACTACATAAGATCGATTAGATTGTGACATTCTATGGATTGTGCTTGTAAAATAATCTCAACCTTTAGTATTTTTTGGAATATTGTTGAATGGTAGTGGTTAATGGATGTATTTTTGTGTCGAGTTTGGTTGCGTCAACTAGGGTCGATCATGCAGGGTCAACGAAGTACGTGTTGGGGTGATGATACGTTGGGATGTATTCTTTCTAGACTGATAAGCTTTTGCTACAGAAACCAAACATTTTGGCGATAGATGAATTCGGGTCATATTATTTTAGGAGTAGGTATTCTATGTATAAATTAGTTTTGATCATATTTTTACATATGAGTTTGGTAGGGTTCATGTGGGGTACTCGGTTTTGGTCTATTTAATTACAATATTCGTACAATATTTAAAAGCGATCGTGTTTATTTGTTTATTGTTCCAGATATATAAGTTGTATTGAAATATGCACCAAAAGTTCAACATCTAACCCCACGCATCAGAAAGTAAGATACAAGCACCTTAGTGAAAAACTACCTATGAAGGCAAACAAAATCTTTTGTCAAACTTCGCAGCACTTTGCTAACAATAGCATAACCGTTGATGGTTTCCCGATACATTTTCATTTGACCGACGATTTTGTGCCCCTTTGTGAATAATCCTTGGACTAATATTTTCTCCTTCATAGCAAAAGTTTTAAATTTGCGCCCAAGAGATTTTAATTTAATTGCAAGCGCCTTCTTTTCACCTGGAATTCGTACATGAATATTTGCAATACTAGCTTTGTGGGAGGTTATTGCCGTTAGAATTTAGGGAAATTCATTACCCAAGTCCTATTGGATGAGGAACAAAGCCTGTCTATTTTTTACAAGCCTCTCGTAATTGTTGATCAGGTTGAGTCAGTGTTGGGTAGGCTTAGTGTATACTATATCCTCACCATGTTGCAAAATTTCTAGGACCTAAACATGATTTTTATCGATTTTAAAACTCCAAAAGTGACATTTTTATCACTTAACAAATGGGACATAGGGGTTGAGCTGAAAAATCTCCTACATTACATTATAGTCATATATGGCTTGGCTTAGGTTGTGGACTCTATGTGGTTTTGTAAAAATCTATAGTTTAGGGCTTGACCAACTTTTTGTTCTTCCCTCTTACATTACTCTTTCACTCTCTAGTGCTCAATGAGTTTGATATTAGTTTTGGGGCTTTTCTTAAGGTTTAGGCTGCATGTGTCATTTTTCCTAAAGAGTTGAGATGTCGTTTTTTCACTTTATGTATATATAATATACACACACACGCTATTTATTAGTTTTCTAATTGTGGTTCGACTTTCATACAAATTTTGTTGGCTAAAAACCCTTTACTGTATTTTTTCCCATTGAATCGAATTTCAATTTATCGGTAGAGACAATATGAACACAATTTTCTAAATTAAAAATAGTATCAAATACCAATAATATTATAATATATTCTAAACTAATAAATGGTAGGATGCTTGATTATTTGGAATAAAAGAACACCATATATATATATATTTGATGCAACAAAACTACAACGTACACAATAACATGCATGAGGCATGGATTGAAGACAACCATATCATCATGAATTGAATGACGTATGTCACTGTGAATCTTATAAAATAAATGACGGTAGAGAGAACAAAGGTACGTAGGACAATGAGAAACTGAAACACACAAATGTCGACAAGGAAACATTATATTGTTGTAGCATGCTAGGATGGATGAATGTGGTTTTTTTAATCGCACTCAACAACTCCGAGATCGCAAACAGGAGCGAGGAGGTTCTTGAGATGGAAGACATCAACAACATTTTTGAGGAGGGGGACGACCTTGCAAGCACAGTCCTTTTGGGTCTTCAATGTGCCACAACAGAGCAAATCTGGGTTTGGCTGAAGAGGGTTATTCAAGTCTATTGCCGACAAACATGACACAATGCTCGCCAGATGTTGAGGCTCACAAGCGGCATCTGCCCCTCTCATCTCTGCCAATGCAATAATAGCCAATGCCATCAAGGCAAGGAAAACCAGTTTCTTTCCTACACATATGCCCGCCATCCTCACTTTTTCAAATAATTAACTACTATTATATTATATAATCGACTAATAAATATTTTTCTACCAATTAAGTAGTAGTGTTGAGGATTATCTCATATATGAACTGAAGCACCCAACATCCTATTTATACACTTCATCACCTCCGGCCTTAGCCTCATTAATTTACTACATTCATCACGTCCATTTTTATTTCCAATTCAACGATTCTCATCTTTTATTATCCATCATTGTTTTTCCCCGCTCATGTCTCATACATTATAATATAAAATGACATTCAAAATTTGCATATCCCTAAATCTACGCTATAATTATATATCAAGTTCCACGCATTCACATTCAATGCACTACTTATTTGTCTCTTATTTGTTTTTAGTTTCTTTTACAAATTAACATAGATCGACTACAATACCAATGAGTCTATTATGAATATACGATAAGGTGAAAGCTGGAGTCCTTTCCAAATAAGGCAAGTATATTTTGGCTTAATTATTGTCATATTGATTATAACATTTTGTAAGTAGGTTAAATTTTAAATAATTAAGATATATGTATGTATATAATGCTGACCAACGATCTAATTTTACTACCCTTCCTTACTCTAAGAGCAAACTTTAATTTGCATAGTACTCCCTCCTTTTCATTATGACTGTCATGTAATAAATGTTGTATGATCTTCGATGTTTTTTCTTTAACTGATAATTTTTTACATAATTTTTTATCTAAAAATTACAACATTAAAATCTTATGATAGTATTATCATTACCAATCTCATGATAGTAATTTTTTTTTATAACAAAACATTATATACGTTAGGAACTTAATGGTCAAAGATTTTAAAGTTTTATTGACACGTAGATCAAAGTGACTGATAAAATGGGAGATAGTCATCTTCTAGGAAGAGTGTCGTTAATACCAAACATTTTGTAGAGGTGGCAAAAGTTTGATCGACCCAAAAAAATCGGGTTTGGGGCACAACTTTTTGACCGAATTAAATTCGGGTGGGGTTCGGTGTTGGTATTCGGAATCGGGTTTACCAAATTTAAATTGAAATTTTGATTCGTTAATTCAGGTTCCGATTGAACGAACCTGATTCTAGGAAAGTGTTAATGGCACATTAAGAGGATCAATCTTTACACTCGGTTAAATTCCGTCATCCATTAAAACCACCAGCAACTGGCAAGACCCATTTATTGTTGTCTGACCACCACCATGTAGCCGCCGCCGCCATTTTACCACCACACCACACCTGGGCTGCTCCTTCTCCACCATTGTTGTCGCCTGAAGCTGGATAAAACCCACTCCCAATGCTATTGTCCATCCATTTTATTTATTTATTTATTATTTTTGAAAAAAACATACAATTTCAATTATTTATAAAAA
The DNA here is from genome assembly GCA_029582165.1 of Portulaca oleracea. Taxonomy (NCBI): domain Eukaryota; kingdom Viridiplantae; phylum Streptophyta; class Magnoliopsida; order Caryophyllales; family Portulacaceae; genus Portulaca; species Portulaca oleracea. Next base: position 33,144,789 of record CM055871.1, read on the forward strand.
TGAACTTCTAATAATTTCCTTAATTTTTTTGTATTTAAAATAAAATTCATACATATTCTTATTATTTAACATCATATAAAAACATAATACTTTTCCCAAAGTTGTAACGTTTATTTAGCGAAAGTTGTCAAAGGTTATCAAAACTTAACTTTTACCATACCGTCCATTTACCATTGAATTTTATTAAAGCATCACATTATATGTGCGTATGTTTGAGAGTAAATATCACTTTTTAGGAAAAAGAAATCTGAAAATAGTTTGTCTAAAATTTTAAGTTGTAAAAGATAATTATTATCATTCAATTCTCAATTCAATACATACAAAAATTTAGGAGTTTCGAGTTGGTGACCTTCAGTTTTTTTAAAAATTCAATCTCCATATAGTATATTCGTATTTTTACCGTTTTCATTTGGTTAACATTTTAACTACACTTTTCTATCTAGTGCATCTATAAAAGTTATTAATATGCTGACTTGATAGGTAAAGGTTAAATTTTACTCCATTTGAAAAAAAAGACTAATAAAGTTTGGCTTTTATTTTGGGTTTAGTTTTGGCCTTTATATTTATCTTTGAGTGTTTGATCTTATATTCTTTAAATACTTTATGTTTAGATAGGAGCCAATTTTAAGGCCTTTTCTTTTTCTTCATAAGAGCATATTACTATATATGGTGTGTTTGGTAGTTTCCTAGAAAACATTTTCCTCGGATAACCATTCTCGAAAAAGACTTTCTATAGCCCCTAGGAAAATGTTTGCTGATGTTGAGAGTAAAATAATGGGTCTTACATTTAAACATTTTCTTCTATTAAAGGTACCCCGACTATGGAATGTAAAAATTAAAATATTACCTATTGAGAGTATAAAAATATAGACATTCCACATGGAAAGTTTATTTAAAGTGAACCTCAAAAAATGTGTAAAAATAAGGATATAGTGGTAGTGGTTTTCAACAAGACAAGCAATGTAAATAAAATAGATCTTATTTTTATATATGTTAGGTTTTATCTTGACCATTCATTTTTCATTAGCACAAAATTATAAAATATACTTTTCTAATTATTATTTATTTATAAAATTTAAAATTAAATAATTTCAAAATATGTTTTTTGGTCAGGCTAAATAATTATTATATATGTTAGGTTTTATCTTTAAGATATTTACTTTTGAAAATTTTGGTAAATAAATTTTCAATTAAGAAAAAATATATTTTATAATATTTTACTAAATGAATATGAACAGTAAAACTAAAATTTGACACATGTAAATATGAAATTCATTTTAATTGTATAGGTTGTCATGGTTTACAACCACTATAATTATTAATAAATGAAACAACATATTTTATACTCCCTAACATTGTTAATCAATTGAAGGCCGGAAGGAAAAAATAAATTAGAAGTAACACTTGTGATATATGTCTTTCCTTTCTTTACTGTTTTGAAGTGTAGATAACATAATCAAACTTTGCCGGCAATTTAATTATTGAGAAAACTTAATTAATTAGCTGGACCGAGGGGAGGCACGCAATGAGATGTATAGTCCTATGTACCTAATTATATTTGATTGCCAAGGTGGATTAAATTTATTCTATATTTATTATATTGTTTCTGAAGATCATTTCCGCCTCAAAACCCTAATCTTGTTGTATCATTTTATTTAATGTCATGGTTGTCAAGGCTGTTGTATGCAAGGTTGAGAGCATGTCTTGTATCACACATAGAGATTGAGAGAATATTTGAGATCACATGACAATCTTCTGATAGTGTATTATCATAGATAATTAATTTATATTTTAATGAAATTAATTATTACAATAAATTTATGAAAATAGTTTCAATTTTAAAACAAATTAAAAATATATGACTATAATGTATTGTTGGGGAGATCCAAGGCAGGACCCCGCTTCTATCAAGGCCCATGGTATACAAGCTAAGTGAGGTTCTATCTTAAAACTAATTGGTGTTAAGAGGAGTAGCCACTTGATTTATATATCATGTCCTTTCTCTTTACTGTTTCGAGGTGGGACATTTTTACTAATGGGTGACGCCCAACATGTATAATTTTCCTTGCAACTAAAAGCAAATAGTTAAAAAAAACCTAAAAATAATTTTTTTTTCATATTCTTCATTTCTTATAGAAGAAGAAAAGCTAGAAAAGATGACATTATTTTTATCATCTTTTAGGTATTATTATTGTATTTTATATATTTTGTGTGACCCTTTAATAATCCGTATGTAAGGAATATACAAATTATAATCATAATGATTATTTTTTTTCTAATTTATTCATTAAAAATATAACCTCATAATTGTTAAAAAAATAGAAATGTTAGTTGTGTTGATCACTGCTGATCGAACAGTATACTGACTCAGTGTTGATTAGTATTGAACAGTGTTGAATAGTGATGATAAGTACCTATCATTAGTTGAAAAGGACATTCCCTAACCGTTTACATTAAATCCATCATTGGGCTTTATGTTTACATGCATGGTTTAGTAAGGGTTCCTAAAGCAATAAAGATAAAAGCAAAAGAAAAAAAAACATGGGCAAACATTCTTTTAATGTCAAGGGTTATGGCATAAAGTTCACTACATTAATGTTAGGTCTTAGGGTTATTTACGGTTTAGGGATTAGGGTTATTTTAGGTTTTTGGGTTTAATGTTAACGGTTGATTAGTCAAGGGTACTCTAAATTAGTTAATTATTCTCAATAGACCTTTTATTTAGGGTTTAAGTTAGGGATTAAGATTAAATAGAAATGAATCAGAGTTTAATATGAATTTATGGTTTAATATTGGAAGGAAAAACAAAGCAAAAATAAAACAACATTGGTCTACAAAAGCTCAAATTCATGTATATATTTTGTAATTGTAAAAAAACCGTTAGTGCTTATGTATACAATCTATATATATCTTCAGTTTTTTAGGCTCCATTTTGGAGCAAAAAGAAGAAAATTCATTGAAATGCCTTTTCTTTAACGTTTGTAAAAGTCTACTTTGTTTGGATAATATAATTATCTCCTGATACAACTTAACTTTGTTATTATTGAAATCAAGTAAGAGTGGCTTCTTACTCAGAATTTGTTTCATTTAGGATGAAGACATGGCTTGGTAAATATTCAATCATTTATTTAAGTATTTGTTTATGTTCATTTTTCCTCCAATGAGATATCTGGTTCACTTTTTGAGCAATCATAATGACTAAACTGGACGCCAACTTCGCTGGTTTTACAGTACGGATCCACTTATGGTGGTGGTCAATCAAGATGATTACCATAACTAAAATAAATTTTACTCGAACATGTGTTATGTTTTATCTTAAATGTTTGTTTTTTATTTAATATAAATTATAACATGTATTTTTAAATGTATTTTATCTCAAAAAATTTAAAATAAATATTTTTCAAAATATGCTTCTTTGCTTGGGAAAAAATTTGAGTTAACATATTTAAATTATAAGTAAAAATAATTTAATTAAGATAATATATTTATAATGGTATACTAAAAAACAAAAATGAATGACGAATATAAAAGCTGACATACGTATGAATGAACATTGTTTTCGTTATGGATTGACAACCACTATAAGTTTTTCCTTTATATAATTATGTGTTTGAACAATGCCTAGCTTTTACATGTGTGTTTGTTGGGATGTGTGGGTGGGCGTGCGTATGTGTTTAATTAGTCAAAACCGAGAAAAGAATTAATTGTGATTTTAAATAGTTTAAAATTCATATTGTATTTGGATATAATGAGTTTTAGGTATGACCAAATTGTTGTAATTTGCAATTAAGATAAAATTTTATGCCTTGTTTTTATGCAAATGTTCAATTTGTCAAAATTAAATTGATAAAAATATGAGTTATCACTAACATTACATATAAGGTTGTTAAACACATATACAAGTCTCACATGGCCTCAAAAGTAACTATCTTTTTAATGGAGTTGAAAAGTAATTATTATGCTTCACAAAATTGATTTTGGTGGTCTCCTTCCTACTTAAATTCCAGATCTGTCGATGTGTTGGAATATCACCCTTTTAACTACTTAAATGTTTGACTAAATTAAAGATATAGTAGCATAAGAGTTTTCGAACCATTTGTCAAGATTTTGTATCATATTTATTTTTGAAATTAGATCGATGATATTGTGTCTCACAAGGCAATTTGGAAATTTAATATATAAGTTGGTTATGTGATAAATACAAATGACATTGAAATAACATAAATTTAGAAATGTGTAACATATATATTTTGCGATTTTCACGCATGTACATAATGAAATATTTAATTAGAGGCAAACTAAAATGTAACTAATGCAACACATGTGTACAACATGCAAGAATATGATCAAACATCGATCATAATTAAAAGTCATGAACGCATCACTCTCCTCGTCACCAGATGAAGTACGTATCCAAAATAAGGCAACACATGAGAACTTTTATTATTTTTTTTTTGGTTGACTTTTAAATATAATTTGGACAAAAAAACAAACACTCATAATTTATCAAACATCGATCATAAGGACTAATGATGGTATTGACGCAAATGTGGTATGATGATATACAATCCATGTATCTCATCTCATGTATTTGTTTTTCTCCGTTGAAATAATTGGACCTTCATTATATTGTTTGCGTTTCCCAATGCACGCATTTCCAAGTGAATACATCCCATATACTGCCGCCCACTTGTTGACAGTTGTAACCCTCACAGCACCAGTATGCTGGTCCACATTGGCCACCACGCCCTACACACCCCATTACTCCTTTTACCGTAAGTTCTGCATGGCATAAACAAGTAAAGGTTGAGTTCCACATACAACATGTACATCATGTTTATTATAATTAATTCTACATAAGAAAATTACAAATACATATATGGAAAGAAGAGATGGAACCTGAACTAGTGAGCAACATTAGTATCAAGAGGGCAAATTTGAAGTAGGTTATTGTGATTCTAGCCATGGATGAGTAACTCTTTCAATTCTCTACTTTGCGTGTAAGGTTTCTAGCTAACTGGATTTATGATAAGAATCAACATGTCATAACTTCTTATTTATAGTAGTTTGATGTTGTCGACCTATTCAAAATCATCAACATCTATTTGTTAATTAATTTGATCATAGTGTGTTTCTCCTCCTTATTACATTAATACACAACGTGTGTGAGAACTATTGCCCCTTAACTTCCTATCCCTTTGTGAAAAGGACACTTCACCTACCCTGGAAGATGATTAACTAATTTTAAAAATTCTTACTAATTTATGTGGCTTTTCTTCTTTCTAAGTATTTTAGTTATCTCCTACTCACTCTATTTCATTCTAATTGTCATTTTTGGAGATGTGAGATAATGACAAGGCAACACAGATTATATTGAAAGGGAACTGTAAAAAATTGATACTAAAACTAAATACAACATTTTGACTTCAGTGAGGTATATAGTTGTATTTCTCATTTAAAATTATTGAAAGTTAACTAAGTGTCTACTAATAGGGTTGTCCATGGATCGGTTAACTGATCCGATCATAAATTCGGATTTAGATAATTGACATCATGATCCATATCCGACCCTAAAGTTTCAGTTAAACCGATTTGCCGAATAACAAAATTAGCAATCTGTATCTGATCCGAATGTTCCAATTAACCGACTTTTGGATTGAATAACCATATATCTACAAATTATAAAACACTTATACAATCACAATTATTGTGCTTCCTACCTTCATTGGTTCAAAGTTGTAAACATGATATGATCTATTACCATAACGTTTCGTGGGTTCAATTATTTAAATTAATTGTTTTCGAATAATCAATAGATTTATCAAATTTTTCAACCTTCGATCCATGTTCCAAAAAAATTAGATCGTTTTGCCGATCCGGCTATTTCAAAAATTATTTGCTAATTATCCATTTTTACGATTTGGTCGGATTCTTGGATCGAGTCACGGATTAATTGCCATCGTCTACCGTCTAATTCTTATGTTCATATCATACCCACATTTAAATACTAATTGGAATAATGAGTCAACAGATAACATAAAATTAAACATTATCCATCAATATTATGTGGACAACCTCTTGCCTGAGTGGCAAGAAGTCCACCTTCCATCTCTGTCCTTAATTGTTCGAATCTTGGGGGAAACATTTTCTCCCTTACTATTGCGAGTAGGCGTTGGCCTCATCTTAAAGTTATTAGCATGCACCTCCGCCTCCGTTCCCCATCTGGGTTGGACTGCTTACCTATGTAAAAATAAATAATGTGGACAATGATTCAAGCCCGAATTTATAAATAAATAATTTGATAGAGAAGGGCAAGCAATAGCGGAGAAATAGGTTAGACAAACTTTAGCCCTCAATGCACTAGAGTGCATAACGAAGTTGTCAAGTTGATACTGTAGATGAATTAAAAGTAAAATTCAATATAGTTTTTTATTAAAAAATAATAATTTAAATTTATTAAAAATGTATGTAACTCTGGATGAAAATAAATATTCAATTCTAAAATTAATACTTTTTCCATATCAATTTTTTTTAACTCACTTCTATTATCACGAAATTTCTTTTCTCAACAAATAATTTATTTTCAGAAATAATAATCCCTTTGCGACAAAAAAGATATTATTTTGATCAATTTTTTATAAAATTGAGTATAATTTTGGAGGTAATAAATATTCACTTTTGAAAGTGTTCCTTTTAATACAGAAGTTTGAAATACTAATTAGTTTTGCATAGTACTCCCTCCTTTTCATTATGACTGTCATGTAATAAATGTTGTATTATCTTCGATGTTTTTCTTTAACTGATAATTTTTTACATAATTTTTTATCTAAAAATTACAACATTAAAATCTTATGATAGTATTATCATTACTAATCTCATGATCGTAATTTTTTTATAACAAAACATTATATACGTTAGGAACTTAATGGTCAAAGATTTTAAAGTTTTAGGGCCTGTAAACTTTGCGGGTAAGTTCAGGTAGATAACTATCTACCAAAAATTACCAAAAGTTACTAAAAGTTACCGAAATTTAGCAAAACTTACTAAAATTTACTATTATAATTTAAGTAATTATTTATTTACTATTATAATTTTTTATCTTCATTTTATCTATTTTTAATTTATGATTTTTTTTGAATTTTTGTTTTTAAAATTTATAATTTTTAAAATTTAAAATTTTCCAATTTTGAATTTTGAATTTTTTTAAAATTTTAAAATCTTAATTTTAATTTTTTAATTTTGTTAATTTTTAATTTTCAATTTGTAAATTTTTGGATTTTTTAATTATTAATTATTTAATTATTTAATTATTTAATTTTTTCATTCTTAATTTTTTTTAGTTTTTTAATTTTTTAATTACACATTTTAGTTTTTAGTTTTTTAATTTTTAATTTTTTAAGTTTTAAAATTTAACATAACACATTTCCGGAAATATATCTAAACTTATATAAACTTACCAAAAGTTACCAGAAATTACCAAAATTTACCAAAAGTAACATTTACCTTACCTACATTTACCACTGAAATTTACAGGCCCTTAATGACACGTAGATCAAAGTGACTGATAAAATGGGAGATAGTCATCTTCTAGGAAGAGTGTCGTTAATACCAAACATTTTGTAGAGGTGGCAAAAGTTTGATCGATCCAAAAAAATCGGGTTTCGGGCATAACTTTTTGACCGAATTAAATTCGGGTGGGGTTCGGGTTTTGGTATTCTGAATCGGGTTTACCAAATTTAAATTGAAATTTTGATACGTTAATTTAGGTTCCGATTGAACGGACCCGATTCTAGGAAAGTGTTAATGGAACATTAAGAGGATCAATCTTTACACTCGGTTAAATTCCGTCATTCATTAAAACCACCACCAACCGGCAAGACCCATTTATTGTTGTCTGACCACCACCATGTAGCCGCCGCCGCCTATTTACCACCACACCACACCTGGGCTGCTCCTTCTCCACCATTGTTGTCGCCTGAAGCTGGAGAAAACCCACTCCCAATGCTATTGTTCATCCATTTTATTTATTTATTTATTATTTTAGAAAAAAACATACAATTTCAATTATTATAAAAATGAACTTCTAATAATTTCCTTATTTTTTTTGTATTTAAAATACAATTCATACATATTCTTATTATTTAACTTCATATACAAACATAATACTTTTCCCAAAGTTGTAACGTTTATTTAGCGAAAGTTGTCAAAAGTTATCAAAACTTGACTTTTACCATACCGTCCATTTACCAGTAAATTTTATTAAAGCATCACATTATATGTGCGTATGTTTGAGAGTAAATATCACTTTTTAGGAAAAAGAAATCTTAAAATAGTTTGTCTAAAATTTTAGGTTGTCAAAGATAATTATTATCATTCAATTCTCAATTCAATACATACAAAAATTTAGGAGTTTCGAGTTGGTGACCTTCAGTTTTTTAAAAAATTCAATCTCCATATAGTATATCCGTATTTTTACCGTTTTCATTTGGTTAACATTTTAACTACACTTTTCTATCTAGTGCATCTTTAAAAGTTATTAATATGCAGACTTGACAGGTAATGGTTAAATTTTACTCCATTTGAAAAAATGACTAATAAAGTTTGGCTTTATTTTGGGTTTAGTTTTGGCCTTTATATTTATCTTTGAGTGTTTGATTTTATATTCTTTAAATACTTTATGTTCAGATAGGAGCCAAGTTTAAGGCCTTTTCTTTTTCTTCATAAGAGCATATTACTATATATGGTGTGTTTGGTATCTGATCCGAATGTTCCAATTAACCGACTTTTGGATCGAATAACCATATATCTACAAATTATAAATCACTTATACAATCACAATTATTGTGCTTCCTACCTTCATTGGTTCAAAGTTGTAAACATGATATGATCTATTACCATTACGTTTCGTGGGTTCAATTGTTTAAATTAATTATTTTGGAATAATCAATAGATTTACCAAATTTTTCAACCTTCGTTCCATGTTCCAAAAAAATTGGATCGTTTTGCCGATCCGGCTATTTAAAAAATTATTTGCTAATTATCCATTTTTACGATTTGGTCGGATTCTTGGATCGAGTCACGGATTAATTGCCATCGTCTACCGTCTAATTCTTATGTTCATATCATACCCACATTTAAATACTAATTGGAATAATGAGTCGACAGATAACATAAAATTAAACATTGTCCATCAATATTATGTGGACAAATATATCAATCACCTCTTGCCTGAGTGGCAAGAAGTCCACCTTCTATCTCTGTCCTTAATTGTTTAAATCTTGGGGGAAACATTTTCTCCCTTACCATTTCGAAGAAAACTGCGAGTAGGCGTTGGCCCCATCTTAAAGTTATTAGCATGCACCTCCGCCTCCGTTCCCCGTCTGGGTTGGATTGCTTACCTATGTAAAAATAAATAATGTGGACAAAGACTCAAGCCCGAATTTATAAATAAATAATTTGACAGAGTAGGGCTAGCAATAGCGGAGAAATAGGTTAGACAAACTTTAGCCCTCAATGCACTAGAGTGCATGACGAACTTGTCAAGTTGATACTGTAGATGAATTAAAAGTAAAATTCAATATAACCTAGGTGAAATATAATATTAATTTCTCTGCAAAATCATATAGGATTTTATTAAAAAATAATAATTTAAATTTATTAAAAATGTATGTAACTCTGGATGAAAATAAATATTCAATTCTACAATTAATACCTTTTTTCATATCAATTTTTTTTAACTCATCTTCTATTATCACGAAATTTCTTTTGTCAACAAATAATTTATTTTATCCCTTTCCGACAAAAAAGATAATATTTTGTTCAAATTTTTATAAAATTGAGTATAATTTTGGAGATAATAAATATTCACTTTTAAAAGTGTTTCTTTTATTACAGAAGTTTGAAATATTAATTAGTTTTGCATAAAGTTCATATCAGTATTTTGAAAAAAGGTTTGTTAGGTTTGAGAAAATAAGAATCAACTTTAAAAAATAAATATTGTATTTTATAAATGTAATTATTGATCCTTATATAATGATTACCATGGTTTGAGGGGAAATATCATTTGAAATTAAGGGTGTGTTTGGTTGGCCGGAAAATGATTTTCCCATTTTTCAGTGTTTGGTGACCAGAAAATGAAGAAAATCATTTTCCAAGAAAATGATTTTGTGTAACTTGTTTTCTTAATTCAGACCCAAAAAAAATCATTTTCCAGGTCCATTTTCCAACTCTATTTTCCCGGTCCATTATCATTTTCTCGGTCCAATTGACATTTTCCAATCCAACGTCCCAACGTTAGGGTTAGCTCCTCAAAACCGTCATTCTCATCTTTCTCTTTCTCTCTCATCTTTCTCTTTCTCTCTCTGAAGCTTCGATTCTTTCCATGGCAGATTAGGGTTTCGAACCTTGCTCCTTCTCTCCATGGCAGATTCGAACCTTACTCTTTCTCTCTCATCTTTCTCTTTCTCTCTCTGAAGCTTCGAACCTCTTTCCATCAGATTAGGGTTTCAAACCGACATCACACCAGCGACGCACCATCACCTCACTACCACCATACGCATCCCAGTTCCAGATTCACAGGAGCTTCTAATCGGATACTCGCTCGGTCCTAGATTAAAAACGGCCTAAAATTAATATTTCCACCACTAATAACTAAACACTTCCCACTTATCGTAACCTTTCCCAAAGAGTTAGTAATTTAAAGAACGCATTAAAGTAACGTTATCACGACCTAACTAGTTTCCCAACTCTCTCAATATATATAAATAACAGAAAGAAAGCGCACGTCAGGTAATTTAACGGTAAACATAATAGCATTTTTCGGGGTTTTACAATTATAATATTCTTTTTTATTATAAGGATAGAATAATAATTACAATATTTTTTTATTTGCACCAAAATAGTTATTAATGAATTAAATCATGCATATACTCCATCCGTTCCATATTAATTGTCCCGTTGCGTTATTAATTTCTTAACATATATAATTTTCTAATATACGAAAGTATCGTCATTACATTTATAACGAAAAATACTCTCATGAAAATATAATGTTATAAATTATTGATAAAATATATTGTAAGAAATTTTTAGTTAAAGACCACATTTTGGACAATAAACATGGAACGAAGGGAGTATGTGTGTGTGTGTCATATAGAGACTAAGAGAAAGACAAGATGTCAGAATTTTATTAAGTATTCAAATATACTTTTAATCAAAATTATTTAAAAAGTAAGTGCATGATACAATAATTTTTTTATTTAAAGATTATTGTTACATATCAGAGTTACAGTATCACTGATAATTTTTTTTATTCCTTGATTTTAGTTCTGGGAGAATTTCTTATGTATTTTTTTTGTCTTATAAGGCAATATTCTTAAATAACTAAGAAATGTTTGCTTTATGATCATATTTTTATTCTAAGTTGTATAATTGTATTCTTTTAACAAATAGTAGATCCAATGTCACAAATAAATAATAGAAACGTAATGATTCAGGTATTCGATCATATTTGCAACATAGAAGTTAAAATTACATCATATAAAAGTTAAAAATAAAATTCTATCATGAGAAGGCAAATCTATAATGCATAATTGTTCATATTGATAGTAAACGAACAATGATCAACAATATTGCTTCCGTCTCACTATATTTTTATTTTAACATGTTCTTTCCAACTTATTTTGACAGAGTTCATTATAAGTTGAACTTATCTAAACTTATTTTCAACTTAGTATACTTAACTAATTTGAATTTAGCTGTTTGATTTTATTTGAATTCATTTAAAAGCGTTGTTTTGTAAATTTATGTTGAACTTATTTAACTTTTTAATAACAACTGAAAAGATGATAACTTTAACTACACTGAGTCGATCGACAACATCCATCATGAGCCAAAGTCGAATTATTATTGAGTATTTTTATTTTTAAGCAAAAGAAGTTTCGATTCGCACGCATTGCACGCATCAATTGTTATATTTATTTTTTTTGTGTGTATATATATACGCAATAATAAATAAATTTAAAAAGTGATGCACGCAATGCGTGCGAATCAAAACTTGTATTAATAATGAGAAAAGAGAATCAAATTGCATAAGCTAGTGATCCTCATGATATATGTTTGCCATTTCTTTATTATATTGAATGGAGGGTACTAAACTGGTGGTCAGGCATGCAGGTGCACAATGAGATGGTAGCCAATTACTCTAACTAAGCTTTGTTGAAGAATCTTCATTTTTGATTTGATATCGATATGTCTAGTCTTATACACCTAGGCCCTAGCTGGTTGGTACTACATAAGATCAGTTAGATTGTGACATTCTATGGATTGTGCTTGTAAAATAATCTCAACCTTTAGTATTTTTTGGAATATTGTTGAATGGTAGTGGTTAATGGATGTATTTTTGTGTCGAGTTTGGTTGCGTCAACTAGGGTCGATCATGCAGGGTCAACGAAGTACGTGTTGGGGTGATGATACGTTGGGATGTATTCTTTCTAGACTGATAAGCTTTTGCTACAAAAACCAAACATTTTGGCGATAGATGAATTCGGGTCGGGTCATATTATTTTAGGAGTAGGTATTCTATGTATAAATTAGTTTTTATCATATTTTTACATATGAGTTTGGTAGGGTTCATGTGGGGTACTCGGTTTTGGTCTATTTAATTACAATATTCGTACAATATTTAAAAGCGATCGTGTTTATTTGTTTATTGTTCCAGATATATAAGTTGTATTGAAATATGCACCAAAAGTTCAACATCTAACCCCACACATCAGAAAGTAAGATACAAGCACCTTAGTGAAAAACTACCTATGAAGGCAAACAAAATCTTTTGTCAAACTTCGCAGCACTTTGCTAAGAATAGCATAACCGTTGATGGTTTCCCGATACATTTTCATTTGACTGACGATTTTGTGCCCCTTTGTGAATAATCCTTGGACTAATATTTTCTCCTTCATAGCAAAAGTTTTAAATTTGCGCCCAAGAGATTTTAATTTAATTGCAAGCGCCTTCTTTTCGCCTGGAATTCGTACATGAATATTTGCAATACTAGCTTTGTGGGAGGTTATTGCCGTTAGAATTTAGGGATTTCATTACCCTAGTCCTATTGGATGAGGAACAAAGTCTGTCTATTTTTTACAAGCCTCTCGTAATTGTTGATCAGGTTGAGTCAGTGTTGGGTAGGCTTAGTGTATACTATATCCTCACCATGTTGCAAAATTTCTAGGACCTAAACATGATTTTTATCGATTTTAAAACTCCAAAAGTGACATTTTTATCACTTAACAAATGAGACATAGGGGTTGAGCTGAAAAATTTCCTACATTACATTATAGTCATATATGGCTTGGCTTAGGTTGTGGACTCTATGGGGTTTTGTAAAAATCTATAGTTTAGGGCTTGACCAACTTTTTGTTCTTCCCTCTTACATTACTCTTTCACTCTCTAGTGCTCAATGAGTTTGATATTAGTTTTGGGGCTTTTCTTAAGGTTTAGGCTGCATGTGTCATTTTTCCTAAAGAGTTGAGATATCGTTTTTTCACTTTATGTATATATATATATATATTCACACACACGCTATTTATTAGTTTTGTAATTATGGTTCGACTTTCATACAAATTTTGTTGGCTAAAAACCCTTTAGTGTATTTTTTTTCCCATTGAATCGAATTTCAATTTATCGGTAGAGACAATATGAACACAATTTTCTAAATTAAAAATAGTATCAAATACCAATAATATTATAATATATTCTAAACCAATAAATGGTAGGATGCTTGATTATTTGGAATAAAAGAACACCACATATATATATATATATATTTGATGCAACAAAACTACAACGTACACAATAACATGCATGTAGCATGGATTGAAGACAACCATATCATCATGAATTGAATGACGTATGTCACTGTGAATCTTATAAAATAAATGACGGTAGAGAGAACAAAGGTACGTAGGACAATGAGAAACTGAAACACACAAATGTCGACAAGGAAACATTATATTGTTGTAGCATGCTAGGATGGATGAATGTGGTTTTTTTAATCGCACTCAACAACTCCGAGATCGCAGACAGGAGCGAGGAGGTTCTTGAGATGGAAGACATCAACAACATTTTTGAGGAGGGGGACGACCTTGCAAGCACAGTCCTTTTGGGTCTTCAATGTGCTACAACAGAGCAAATCTGGGTTTGGCTGAAGAGGGTTATTCAAGTCTATTGCCGACAAACACGACACAATGCTCGCCAGATGTTGAGGCTCACAAGCGGCATCTGCCCCTCTCATCTCTGCCAATGCAATAATAGCCAATGCCATCAAGGCAAGGAAAACCAGTTTCTTTCCTACACATATGCCCGCCATCCTCACTTTTTCAAATAATTAACTACTATTATATTATATAATCGACTAATAAATATTTTTCTACCAATTAAGTAGTAGTGTTGAGGATTATCTCATATATGAACTGAAGCACCCAACATCCTATTTATACACTTCATCACCTCCGGCCTTAGCCTCATTAATTTACTACATTCATCACGTCCATTTTTATTTCCAATTCAACGATTCTCATCTTTTATTATCCATCATTCTTTTTCCCCGCTCATGTCTCATACATTATAATATAAAATGACATTCAAAAGTTGTCTATCCCTAAATCTACGCTATAATTACAAATTAACATAGACTACAATACCAATGAGTCTATTATGAATAAATGATAAGGTGAAAGCTGGAGTACTTTCCAAACTAGGCAAGTATATTTTGGCTTAGTTGTCGTCATATTGATTGTAACATTTTGTAAGTAGGTTTAATTTTAAACAATTAAGAAGTATGTATATATATTGCTGACCAACGATCTAATTTTACTGCCTTACCTTACTGTTAAAGCAAAATTTAATTTGCATAGTACTCCCTCCTTTCCATTATGACTGTCATGTAATAAATGTTGTATGATCTATGATGTATTTCTTTAACTTATAAATTCTTACATAATTTTTTATCTAAAAATTATAACATTAGAATCTTATGATAGTATTTTGAGAGTACAAAATCATTCTTGGAGCTTCAACCATTAGCTTAAACTTTTGGTTGAGATGGCTCCACTTGGTATCAGAGCCAGACCTGAGCAAGAGGTCTCAGGTTCGAATCTCAGCAACCCCCATATTCATTTGTGCAAGGTGAAGGGGCCTTTGCAGCATCCACGCTTCAAGCCCAAAGGGTATTCGCTTGAGGGAGCGTGTTAGAGTATAAAACCATTCCTGGAGCTTCAACCATTAACTTAAACTTTTGGTTAAGATGGTTCTCACAAGTATTGTCATTACCAATTCGATGATAGTAATTTTTCATAATAAAACACTATATATGTTAGGAAATTAATGGTCAAGAATTTTAAAGTTTTACTGACACATTGATCAAAGTGACCGATAAAATGGGAGATAGTCATCTTCTAGGAAGAGTGTCGTTAATTCCAAACATTTTGTAGAGGTGGCAATAGTTTGATCGACCCGTAAAAACTGGGTTTTAAGCATAAGTTTTTGACCGAATTAAATTCGGGTGGGGTTCATGTTCTGGTATTCATAATCGGGTTTACCAAATTTAAGTTGAAATTTTGATTCGTTCATTCAGGTTCCGGTTGACCGGACCCAATTCTAGGAAAGTGTTAATGGCATATTAAGAGGATCAATCTTTACATTTGATTAAATATCGTCATTCGTTAAAACCACCACCAACCGATAAGACCCATTGTTGTCTGACCACATCATGTAGCCGCGGCCGCCATTTAACAACCACACCACACCTGGGCTGCTCCTTCTCCACCATTGTTGTCACCTGAAGCTGCCGAAAATCCACTCCCAATGCTGTTGTTCATCCATTTTATTTATTTATTATTTTTGAAAAAAACATACAATTTCAATTATATATAAAAGTGAACTTCTAAATAATTTCCTTAATTTTTTTATATTTAAAATACAATTCATACATATTCTTATTATTTAACATCATATAAAAACATAATACTCTAAGGTTGTGACCTTCAGGTTTTACATGTTTCATTAGGTCTATTTTTGAAAATTCAATCTCCATATGGTACATCCGTATTTTTACCATTTTCATTAGGTTGACATTTTAACTACACTTTTTCTATCTGGTGCATCTTTAAAACTTATTAATATGCTAACTTGACGGGTAAAGGTTAAATTTTACTCAATTTGAAAAAAAAGACTAACAAAGTTTGGCTTTTATTTTGGGTTTAGTTTTGGCCTTTATATTTATCTTTGATGTTTGATCTTATATTCTTTAAATACTTTATGTTCAGATAGGAACCAAGTTTCAAGCCTTTTCTTTTTCTTCATAAGAGCATATTACTATGATGTGTCTGATAGTTTCCTAGGAAACATTTTCCTCGGATAACCATTCTTGAAAAAGACTTTCTATAGCCCCTAGAAAAATGTGTGTTGATGTTGAGAATGAAATATGTGTCTTACATTTAAACATTTTCTTCTCTTAAGGACAACCAAATATGAAAAATTTTCCAACAAAACACAACCTTAGATTTTAAAAGTACCCAGTATAAAAAATATAGACTTTCCACATGGAAAGTATATTTAAAGTGAACCTCAAAAAAAGTTTAAAAATAAGGATACACTGGTTTTGGTTTCAACTAGATAAGCACCGTAAATAAAATAGATCTTATTTTTATATGTGTTAAGTTTTAGATTGACCATTCGTTTTTCATTAGGACAAAATTATAAATTAAATATACTTTTCTAATTATTATTTATTTACAAAATTTAAAATTAAATAATTTCAAAATATTTTTTTGAACAGGCTAAAACATAGAGTTAAGATATTTACTTTTAAAAATTTTGGTAAATAAAATTTTAATTAAAAAAATATATTTTATAATATTTTACTAAATAAAATATGAACAGTAAAATTAAATTTTGACACATTCAAAAATGAAAATCATTTTAATTGTACCTAGGTGAAAATTATTTAATGTTACGCTGGAAAATCCAACAAAAATCAATTATAAAATATCTTAGGATGTTTAAATTTATGAACACTTAATGTCAAGTAAGGTGAAAATTATTTCACAAATGTCGGGTGTGCAAAAATTATTACCACAAATGTCAGGTAGGGTAAATGTAATTTACTCAATGGAGAAGATATGATCCAGCAAGACATGGCAATCGGATGCGTCGGATCGGGTTCGGATCGGATGACTTCGGGTTCGGGTTTGTTTGGATCATCCGTGCTCCGACTCGGATTCGGTTCGGGCCGGGTTCGGATTCGGTGTGACTCCGAATTGGTTTTGGCCGGGTCAGATCGGGTTTGGATCGAGTTTGACCGGATTGTGCTCTTCGGGTGCGAGTCGGTTGAAAACTTTTCCTGGGTTGGGTTGAGTCGGGTCTGTTCAAATTCGGATAGGGTTAATTCGGTTGCTTGTTTTCGAATGAATCCAAGGTTGTATTTATATTCGGGTCGGTTTGCTTTCGGGTCAGATATTTTCCATCTAAATTTAACGGTGGATAATTTCCCACTAAACTCCAATCAGAAATTATTTTAATTATTTGTTGCTTTGAGTACTCAATTTCCATCTAAATTTCCACTTAAATCAAACCACTAAAAAAATTGAAAAGTCTATCCATACTTCCTTTAATTTAACATATAAGAAAAATCCCACCAAAGTAAAATCCTTAAATTATCAATCTCCCTCCAACCTAAATTTCTTAAACTTTTAAACAACACTCACCAATAAGAATTTCATTTCCCTCTCTACCAACTTTTCTTAAACTTTTCTCAAAAAAAAAAAACTTTTCTTAAACTTGAACTAATTTAAATTTGGAGGGAATTGCTAGTTAGAATTTTAGCGAGGAGGGAAATTAGTGGGTGCCAAAAATTTAATTAGAAATTTTGTTTCCCTCCTAAAGCTAAAATTTAATTAGAATTTTTGTTTCCCTCCTAAATCAGGTTGGTTCTAATTCGCTTCCATTGTAGGTCAGTTCTACTTTCGGTTCGGATGTGTCTCATGTCGGGTTAAATTCGGTTCGAGCGAGCGACTTTCGAATGCGGGCTTATTCGGGTTTAGCATGATTCGGATCGGGTTCGAGTCGTTTCGGATTATTTCGGATGCTTTCCTTATTCGGTTAACTTCGGGTTTGAGATCGGATCGAATTGATCCGGGTTTCAGATGAAGACCGGGTCCTGACATACGGGTGAGATTCGAATCCGGGCGGATCAGATCAAGTTTCGGGTTTCAGATAAGGATTGCCAAGTCTAGATCCAGCCAACAAATTTGGACCAGCTCAAGCGATATTATGCTTAATATAAACAAGCAAGTGAAAAACCAATTTTCAGACATTTGGTTTATATCTAGTAAGTGCTCATAAGAAGACAAAATTTGCAAAGAACACAACAATTGCGAAGAATGTCTTTTATTTCATTAATAATGCAAGTACACTGCTTGTTAATAAGAAAATTCAAAAGACAATATTAAATTAAAAGATTATTTTGGCAAAGCAGCTTCATTTCCTTCCTTCTTCTCATCCATCTTCTAATATTTCTTCACTTTGTCTACTCCTCCAGTAACCTCATGATCAGTCTCCGTGTCTCTAGGTTTGTTCGGACCTCCCTCTTTGTCTTTGGGTCTATATACTCGCCTAATTGATTTTTGCGTCACGACCCTAGGGCCCAGCCGGTCTTTTGCCAAGATTTTAGTGCCTAATCGACCCTTTACTGATGTACAAGGACCGAATCTTTCCTTCACAGATGACGCCGCTTGCTCTCTTCTCGCCTCACCAGCACGGCGAGATTCGACAGCTGCAATTAGCCATCCACGATAACCAGCATCGGCGTAATGGGATACTTGTGCCTTCGAAGGAGAACGAAGGGTTGGTCTCTTCTCCCAATACTTCAGCCATGACTCTATTATCGACTGACGAAGCTTCAAATGCTTAGGGGCTTCGCACAACAGATCGAAAATAATCTGCTTCCAACCCATTTGTCTTTGCATTCGCTCGGGGAAATAATATGCCATGTGCGTCAGACCGGCAATACAAACATAAGCGTTGCGTGAATCACGGGTCACATATTCAGGGATATGCCACCATTCAATCCACCATGTGATATCGTGAGGCTCCTTATGCGATCCATTCCGTTACTGAGTGACGATCGATATATCTTCTCTTCCTTTGACAATAGTTCGCCAACGCAGAGGGCCTCGACAAGGTTCAAATGCTCCATCAGCCATATCTGTTCAACAAAGTTAGCAAGGGTTACCATTGCACGACAATTATCCCACACTAACAAAAAAAAAAGAGAAATTCTTTGTCATTGCATAGGTCAAGCAGCTTATGAAGTCAGTAGAGGGTGGCTCAAAGGAAAAAAAGGAAGGAAAAGAATGATGTACCTGGAGCAATAAGGGACTTCCGCGAAACTCATGTACGGGATTAGGATCATCCAAGCCCAACATGCTTTCCGCTAGCATCAATGGCACCGGGTTGTTATCTCGAGCCATGTCTTCAACAATTTGTATTAGGTTCGCTGGACAGGTCCTTTGTCCACTATGGTAAAAACAGAACTTCCCGAGAACACATAATACGAGTGCTCGCACTCGTATCACCGGACCATACTCTAAAGTCTCAGGAGACTGGAAATATTCAACTATAGTTTGGAAGTGTACCTTGCCACCAATTAGTGCGCTTCTTATGACACGGGAAGGAAGACGTAGAAGCTCCTTGTAGTGTTTCCCGACGTCAAGGGATGTTGGAGGCGACGTTGGCGGTGCATAGTGATTAGTCCCAAGAATAGAGGACCATTCCTCTGGAAGCGGGTATAACTCCTTCATGTTAAAGCGGAAGATGTGCATCTTCGAGTCCCAGAAAGTCTCTGCCGCTCGAAGGAAATCGAGGTTCAGTCTCACTTAGCAAAGGCTCAATAGGTTGGTTAGCTGGTATCTTCCAAGCTCTTTCTTCTCTTCCTTGGACAATATGCTCGTCCAAATGGCAAGTTTCTTCTCGAACGCCATGGAAACTTTAGGGATTTTTGTGACTTTTTGATGGCTTTTAAGCCAAGATGATGAATGAAGTTCACATGCTCAAAGGGGGATATTTATACACTTCAACCAAGATCAAAATGGGGCAAAATCATCCAAAAAACAGTCATATGGCCATTGCCCCTCAATCCCATGATTTTAGCAAAGGTCGCTTAGCCTTTGCTGGATGTAGGCACAACGTGCGCCTAGACCAGACTCTCCTCCCCCTTTTGATCAGCGAAGACCGCTTAGCCTTTGAAGTGGCCCAAGCCCATTTTAAGCATTCGAAGGCCGCCTAGCCTATGCAGTCAGATGGGCAATTTTCTTTGGTGATCTAAACGGCCCAACCACGTCTCTCTCATATATCTCGGGTTTTGTTGTTAGATCCATTGATGCTCGGTTCGGAATTTTTGCTTGAGATTACTCCGACACTTAGGTTTTTTACTTTTTTGTTCTTTTATGTTCTCTTTAGGGAAGCAGGATTAATCCCATCATGTAGAAAAGCATAATAAGAATGCACTAACAAAAATAAAATTTTACATGCGTTAAGTCTTGCATTAATAAATAAAAATTAAAAGTCGTGTATAAACTAAAAATAAATAAAAAAAGGGTCTTGCATGATTCTTGCATACAGGTAGAGCTTTTAGTCGAACCACATCACAGACCTCGAATCGCCGCTGTCCTCAGCCAGGTCACCACCAACATTTGAAGTTCCGGTGTTTGAAGCACCGACAATCCCAAAATAGGTTTCTCAGGAATAATATTCCGGACCAGCATCTGAATCAAAACCTGATAGGATGGGATAAGGAAGAATTGGCGGCATTGGTGGAGGCATTGGAGACGGATCCCGCACTGGAGGTGATGGAGCCACAGGAGAGGGCTGTCGAGGTGATGGAGCCACGGGAGAAGGCTCTCAAGGTAGTGATGGAGCCACGGGAGAAGGCTTTCGAGGTGGTGATGGTACAGGAGAGGGTTCTTGAGGTGGCGATACAAGAGGAGGAGTCGCTGATGTGTGAGAAGGAGAAGATCCATGAGATCCCTGAGAAGCAGCCAGCCACAAATGTTCAAGAACATACCACCCAGTAGATGGGGCAGGCCATGCAGGCTCGGTTATGTAACCAGGCGTCGGCCACCCGGAAGAGCTAGATCCTCCCAGCCAGGAATGCTGAGACGCTGACCACTCTTGTAAACCGGTCGGCCAAGAAGGTCCAACATCAAGTGAAGGCACTGGCCACTCCTCAAGATAGGTACCATAACCTTGATACATGCCAGAACCACCCATGAAAGGGGTGATAGGGTTGAAAGGATGTGAGGTAGCGTCATCTGCTAGGGTCTGACCACCAGTATACCCTACAGATGCACCTGAATCACGGTCCCTTGCCACCATCTCTCGGCCCCGACGGCTAGAACGCACTGAAGCAGGAGTCCTCTGAGAATGCGAAAGACGATAAGTAGCACTGGATTCTAAGGTATCTTCAGCCCAGAAAGAAGGTGCCCGAGTATCTTCGCCATATCCAGCACTGTGGTACGAACCGCCCTGATCGTAAGACTCTCCCAGGGACATCTGAGCCATATCCTCTTCCATGCTCGGAGGGCGACGATCTCTGGATGCGGATCTGCTGCGATGAGAGCTGGATGAGCTCTGGCCTTCAATCAAAATACCCTTTCCACGACCTTCAAGTACAGGTACCAGAGGAGGACGTGAAGACCCACTAACCTCTTCCCGAGATCGACCTCTAGAAGAATACTCCCCTACAGATAAACGACGTGAGGGCTCTGGACGAGGAAGAACCACGTTTGAGCGTCACGGTGGTTCCCTAGGAGCAGACTCCGCATCAGCATCCATATCTGCACCCCTGGCTACATTACCTTGATAACCAGAGCTAATGAACACTTGATGGACATGCTTCTTCATGGTGCTCCATTCCTTGATAATATGCCGAAGGCGTGGCCACCTTGGCTGAAATAAGACAAAACCAGGGTTATTCATAAGAAAAGAAGAATGACAAGGAGGCAACGTAGAATGGAAATTACCGATTTCCGTTCAAACTCCTGTAATGCAAAACACTCACTGCTCCATCCCACGTCCAAGAAACAACTGATCTTCTCTTCCTCTGTCAGAACCTCCATTTCAACAGCCTTGGCATAAGGCCCCAACTATAGATTTTATGGTTAGAATCAACAAAAGCATGGTAAGGGAGATGAGGATAAGATGCATACCACTCTAGGAGCTAAGCGGTTGAGATAGCGATCAAACTCCTCATCAAATTGATCTTGCTGGACCTCCTTGACGAATTGCTGGAAGTCCCGACCTTGAACTGTTTCCCTTAGAATGTCTGGGTCGATACGCCACGGCTCAAACATGCTCTCTGGAGGATCTAAGGGGATAAGGCCAGGATGACATCCTAGGATCTGCCTCGAGGCTCTTTCTCCCAGGTACCACACGTAACCTGAGGGCCCCTCAATCAGAAGGCGAAGACGTGTGTCGTGTTCCACTAAATGTAAGGGGGTTGGCAACCCTCCCATATTAAAACCAACCCATGGACGCCAATTCACTTGAGTCTACAAAAGGGAAAAGAACTTAAGACTAGAATGCAGAGGAAAATAAAGAAAAACTGTTGAGAATGAAGCAATATCGGAGCAAGGTTGTCCAACGTGCGTTGAACAAGGTCAAGAGTCCCTGGCTTGTATTTCTTCCCATGAATGCCTTCGTTAGTCCAACGCTCAGCGACTAGTACTGTCCTACCCCTCTTCGATTGGACACTCAAGGACAAAATGTATTCATAGGCCCATGACTGCATAAACATAATGTCAGAAAGAAAAGAAAAGGTGATCGACATCAAAGTGAGAAGAGTCTCAGGTATATACCTCGAGCACCTTCTACAGGAAGGGGTCATACTGGAAACGAGTCTGAGCCGAATGAAGAAAGATGGGTTCATCATTTTGTGAAACTCTCACACCACGGCGAAGCCCATGAATAAAGCTAGTTAGCATAAGCCGCCTTGCCCCAATTCAGGTTTCGAACATTGTAGAAATTCAAAAGGTTTGAGAGCCACGACACGACAATGTTATCCCCACGGTTGTCGAAGAGGGTAGCAAAAAGGAAGTATGCAAGAACAGGAAGCGGCGTTGTTCGTTAGGTAAATCTTGAAATCTCGCATTACGAAGGGTCACTTCAAAATGCGCATAAGAGAGGTTTGACAGGCCTTGTCCATGACGAAGGCGTGCTATCACTAGACCCAGCATATTCAGGACTACCGGAGGAATATCCACATGAAATGTCACATTTTGCCTACCCCAAGGAAGACCGGTGATCATAACAAAGTCTTTGGGTGTTACAGTCATTTCACCCATAGGCAGATGGAGGGTGTTGGTTGTGTCCCAAAAGCAATTGCCCGACCTATGATACGAAAGGTGTGACTTTTCCAAGCCACTAAACACTTCCAAAACGGCATAAAACCCGCTGCGGTCAGTGTATCACTCAAAAACTCCTCAGGGATTGATGATGCAACTTTCAAGGGGTCTTTTAAATTACCGCAAGTTTTCAGGGCATCTTCCTAAAAAAGCAGCAAACAAAATTTCAGAACGCTACCTAAAATGGGGGCTCATATAGCGTTTCGGGCCCGAATACAGTCTGCTGGACCCTAGCAGGACCCAGCCTAAATTTGAATACTGGGCTCACTGACACGGCCCACAAGACAACACCCGCAGCCCAACAGAACATGTAGGCCGCTTAACGGACAACTGGCCCATTGACCCGGCCCAAACACACACCAGGAGCCCACAAAAATGGACAAAGGCCGCTTAGCCTTCGTCTGTTCAAATGGGTCGCTGCTCATCGTTTGGGCCAAAACTTGGGACGGGCCTTATTTTATGTAGGCCGCTTATCTTATAAATGGGCCGAGTTTTTTCGGTTTGAAGGCATTTTGGTCCAATTTATAGAATACGAGTCGGGTTTTCGGTCAGGATCCATAAATAAAAGGATTATTCAATATCCTAAGCCACAAATATGCATCAATAGTTAAAAATCGACAAGACATGAAAAATACAAATTCGTGTTTGGTCATTTTTACACTAAACTAAGCACAGAAGAAAGTTCAGAAGTCACCTTGCCATGAGAACAATAGTACCAAGCATGATTCCAGGATCAAATAGTGAGATCAAAAGGAGTTGCCTCCGCACCAGGAACAAAGTTACGCTGAGAGGCCCTTTCATGAGGTCATGCTGCCGCATGGAGAAGAGGAGGATTTATTTGGCTCTGGGGTTGCATCTTCTAACAAAATCCGAAGTCTTTCTTCAAAGGAAAAAAAAAATTCTTAAGAGGAAAGAAGAAGCTATAGAAGAATAATGGATGTGTGAATGAAATGAATGAAGAATACTTTGAATTTATAGAAAAGCTTGGTGAATGTGAATCGTTCCAAATGCGTTTTATTGGTCGAAAATCCAAAGGTCATCATCTTGTTACCCAAGAAGGAGACAAGGCGACGTTGCTCAATTGCATCCACATGTGGGCCGGGCCCCGCCTAGATCCCATTCACGAGGAAAAGAAAAAAAAGAAAAAAAAGAAAAAAAATCAAAGGCCGCTTAGCCTCCATGGCGGTCATGGCCCAAGTCTGCGGCCTAAAGTCCATCATCAGCCCAACAAAAATGATATAGGTCGTGTAGCCTTTAGTTCGACCATGGCCCAAATGTGCGGCCCAAGCTTTCTGCAGTCCATCAAACTAAAGTATAGGTCGCTCGACCTACGCAGTCCAAAATTGTTGGCCCAAAGCTCGCAGCCCAAGGATTTACGAGGCTCATAATCCTCTCAGGTAAAAACCTGAACCAGTCTTTTCTCTCACATTTTAGGAAAATTAACACTTTGTTTTCTTGTGATTTTCAGGTCGCCGCTAAAAGGAACCAACATCATCTAGCTGCCGCTAAAAGGTTGCTGTCGCCCGGTTGCCGCTGAAAGGGACCATCATCATCCAGCTGCCGCTAAAAGGTTGCTATCGCTCGGTCACCGCTAAAAGGGACCAACATCATCTGGTTGCTGCTAAAAGGGACCACCATCATCCAGTTGCCACTAAAAGGTTGTTGTCGGTCGGTCGACGCTAAAAGTGACCACCATCATCCAGTTGCCGCTAAAAGGTTACTGTCACCCGATCGCCGCTAAAAGGGACCAACATCATCCGGTTGCCGCTAAAAGGGACCAACATCATCTGATTGCTGCTAAAAGGGACCATCATCATCCAGCTGCCGCTAAAAGGTTGTTGTCGCCCGGTCACCGCTAAAAGGGACAATCATCATCTAGCTGCCGCTAAAAAGTTGTTGTTGCCCGGACCCGATAAAAGGGACCATCTTGACTCAGGACGCTGCTAAAAGGTGCCACTCTCTCAAAGACCGCCAGCATTCATCACCAGGTATCAAGTCATCTGCATATCATGCTACTTTGACCTTCATCAAATTCGGACTCGATCAAAGTGGGGGCTCTCTGTAGACACCTGGATTTGTACCGACAAATTTCTTACTTGTCAAAACTCAGCAAGTCATTAGGTCGGATACCAAAATGGGTCATTGGCCCACGGAATTAACGAAGCAGGCCCAACAGATCAGATCAGCCCACATGGAAGACTTGAAGGCCGCTTAGCCTTTGCAAGATCACAACCTGACCCAACACAAAAATCCGGCCCATAATAAATTACAAAGGCCGCTTAGCCTTTGATATTTAATCACTGGCTCGTTGCTGACTGCCAAGTCAGCAATCCGCGTGATTAAATATTATAGGCCACATAGCCTTTGTATTTCGTTTAAAATTGGCGCCAGTTTTCCCAAGCAATCTCATGATCAAAGCACACGTGTGTTGACCTCGGATTGACCATAATATTGTCAAAGGTCGCTTGAACTATGAGCTTGCATGGGGAGGCATGATTTTTGGGATATGTCTCTCATATTTCCCTCCAAATCCCTCACCTCTCCACCTATAAATACCCTATTATTTTCACCCATTCATCATCAACTATCATCATCATATTACCAAAACTCTCTCCATATTATTCTACATCTCTAATTCTCTCACATAATCACCCTCATTATCACCACATCATCATTCATACACCAACTTTCTCACCATTCCTACACTCAATCTTTCATTCAAGCTCCAAACCGAGGTCAAGTCACGGGATCGATCTTCATTTCCATCTTTCCACCATCTAGCAAGGTTTGCTTTTCTTTCCTATTGTATTTAATCATGTAACTTGCGCTTTAATTTCTTTACTTGTACATATTTTGTAAAGAAAAAATCTCTTGTTTTAACATTGCATGATCAAGAATATGACGTTGTGAAATACATTAAACTTCTCCCGCTCTTTTCATTTCAAGTTCGATTTTAGTAGAGTCTGTTTTCTAACAGGCGGATTCGAGAGTTCTTTTAATTCTCGAATGCGTAGCCTTACCCCCGGACTTAGAATTCGGGTTCGTAGACCAGAGTCTTTTCTTTATTTTCATGGTTTGTCGGTTTCCTCAAATCAACTAGCGACTCTTTCTCTTTTATAAACCCATTTAATTATTAAAAACACCTATTATTATTTAAAAAATATTTACTAATGGTCTTACATTACACTTTATAAATTAAGGAACCGGCCAAGAGAAAAGGGCTAGAAAATGGTATAGGTCGTCTGACCTTTGCCATTTTCTACCCAGTTTCTCTTGGGCCGTGGATGGACAGGCCCATCCAAAGAATTGTCATAGGCTAAGCGGCCTATGACTCTTCTAGGTGGGCCTCATCTTTCCTCTTCGGCCCAAAATTTATGGGTGTATTAAGTGTAAATCATCGGTAAAACATTTTTTGTATAATTTCGAGTATTTTTGTAATATAAATAAGTTTATAAATGAATAAAGTTTCTTCATCTCGAAAATGAATTTCATAAAATAAAAAATATCCTTATTTAAGGATTAAGCAACCTTAGTCGGCTCTCGATCATTAAGTTGCGCATCCGAAATAATTTCCCCGAACGAGAATTTCCGGGTCCTACAGCACCCTTCAGATAGCCCTTTTTAAGAATGCTGCTGTTACACCATCTTGCCCAAATTTTGCAGCACTCCGACCATATAAACTGTTAGAAGGAGCCCTTGTTTCAGCTGTAGCAGCTATTCCCATTGAAGTTTCCCTATAGAGATATCCTGAGCATCATAAATTACACCCACATCACATTTAAATTTACATTGAGAATAATCACCATGTAAACAACCCCATCCATTGCCTTTGCTGATATTCGATACCTCAAAAGCATCCTCCAATCACAACACAATCAGTTCCTGATCTCCCTTCAGCCGCTAAGTCAGAGAATAGAGTATTTTGCAATCTCAAATCTGATCTACATTCCACACATTCAAACGATGGTGATGTTTGTTCTCAACCCGACCCATGATGTCAATCCATTCCTGTTTTATGAGGGACTTTATGTATTTTTTTCTTCTCCTTTGCTCTAAAGCCCCACACATTTCAAGTACCAATTCTCATCATGAAGAAGTCTCACCTTCAAAAGAAGGTGAAGATCGTGTAGTTGTATTTTCCTCCTTGTACTTTCTTTTATCTTTTTCTTCCTTCTAGCCGAGTGCTTGCCTTCCAAGTGCTTTTATGGGTTGAAATTTTTCCTGGCTCTCATAAAACCACTCTCTTTTCCAAACTTGACTGTTTTGTCAACTATAAGGGCTCTTGCATTCACTATGGAGTCACTGTCTGATGAGAAAGAGCTGATTTCTTCAAGATCTTGATCATTAGC
Organism: Portulaca oleracea; assembly: GCA_029582165.1. Lineage (NCBI taxonomy): Eukaryota > Viridiplantae > Streptophyta > Magnoliopsida > Caryophyllales > Portulacaceae > Portulaca > Portulaca oleracea. Next base: position 33,172,594 of record CM055871.1, read on the forward strand.
CAGTGATGCTCGATTGACAGAAGATTGACAGAAGAGGAATTGTTTGCCAATTCCAAAAACAGAGGTTGATCAGACCCACTCACAATCTCTACAAATTTCTCAATCCCAATTGTCGTGACACTTCCCAAAGCAGTCGTTGCATTGATTAGTTGCTGATCAATAATGACAGGCACAATCGCCAATGAATTACTAATGTCATTTTCGGATTCTTCAACCAAATTCTGCCTATTCAGCTCCTCTTTATGTAGATTGACCACATCATTCCATGGTTGCACTCCAAGAGCTTTAATTAACTCATTCTTCAAGGCGGTGGTTTGATCATTAAGCTTCCTCACCTCTTTGATTAGGCTCATTTTGAGCCTTATTTAGACCTCCATACTTGGTCTTTTTAGCTCGTTTTCCCCGCTCATAATGCAACTTATCTTGTGTTTTCCTTCGTTTTATAGGTCCCGAGTGCGAAACCTAAAGAACCCGGGAAAGGAGCGAAATCCTTAGAGTGAGAGGCTGGCCCGGGACTGAAAGATAGATGCCAAGAGCATGGAAGAAGCTGGGAGCCGGGAGGAACCAAATTGGCCAAGAAATCAAGGAAAAACAAGGGGGCACGATCGTGCCATCATTCTGCACGATCGTGCACCCCCCTTTCGTGCTGCAGCAGGCCCTGCCCATAAAAGGGCACGATCATGCCATAACTCGGCACGATCGTGCCACTCTTCTCGTGTTGCCTCAGCCATGGTTCAAAAGGTGATACGCTCGTGTAGTTCCAGCTCACGGTCGTGCACTTCCCTCTGGAAGATTCGCACGATCATGTCGCATCTCCGCACGATCGTGCCAAGACCTGCCTTTTTGCTGCCCAGAATTCTTTCAAACAGCACGATCGTACCGACTTTCCGCACGATCGTGCTGATCTCGGATTTCAGCCCTGTTTCCGGAATCAAAACGACGCACTTTGGGATGTTTTTAGGGTACTATTTATAAATTTTTAGGGTTGTAAATCAGCAGCTTTTATCATTCCCTAGGTTACTTAGTAACTTTTTATTGTATTCTCTCTAGTTTAGCCACTAAAACTCTTTGTTTAGAGCACTTTTAGCTTAATTAGTTGTTAATCTCTATCTTCAAATCTCTTTCTTTCTCTTCATTTATTGCTTGGTTCTGGTTTATATTCAACATTGGAAGACTTTTGAAGGATATTTAAGTTATATTTGAAGCATTTATTGAAGGAAAGTCATCTTAAGGTATACTTTATCTCATTTTTACTGTTTTATTGCCTATTTAAGTGTTATTAGTTAGGTTTAGTGTTTTGTTTGATGAATATGAGTTCCTTTGCTAGTTTGGGTTTGAATGTTGTTAGTTTAATGTTTGTTAATATGATTAGAGGCTAAGTTTTTCTGGGCTTGGGGGGTTTAATGACCCCTAATGAGGTCTAGCCTTAGAGGAAGGGGTGATTAATTTGGATTTAAGGATTCTCTCACTATTAATCCTATTATTGTGGGAGGTTTGGTTGGCTGGGAGGTTGTCAAAACTCTTCTAACACAATGATTTGGGTTCTTGGTGGAGTGATTAGCTCTTTCTCTCATGAGAATGAGAGTTGGGTTAATTAGGGTTGTTGTATTAATTACTCATAATTACTTTCCTTCATGGAAATGGGGGAAAGTAATTAAGTTTCAATCTAATGCCTCCTTTGGAAGAGGGAGCTTAGAATGGTTTAAATTCATCAACAACCCATTCCTAACCTTATTTGATCATTCCTCGTTCTTTTATCTTCTCAGGTTAGGCTAAGTTAGGTGGTTAGAACAACCCTCGAGTCCTTTCTCGTGATATTTTCTTGAGTATTAGTTTCTCGTTGGTTTTAGTTCTCGTTTAGTTTAATCTTGCTTTAGTTGACCTAATTCTCATCTTGGTGTTCAATCCGAACTCTTTTACTTAAAACGCATTGAATTTGACCCTAACTCCCTGAGGATACGATATTACACCCCGACTATACTATAGCTCGATCACTCCTCGATACACCCACTACTTGATAACTGTTTTATTAAAGCAAGGGAATCATCCCTTTGACTTCCCTCATCACTGAGCTGATGTTGATTCATCTCTTTGCCTGCTTGGATGTTTGTTGGACAACCATGAATTAATGGGGACTCTGGACCATTAGCATTGTTGTTTTGAAATTCACCATCATCATCTTGCCTACTCTTATCACTTTCATTAGAGTAGTTTGAACTTCCTACTCCGTTAATTTTTTGCTCATGAATCACAGATTGAGGAATGAGACGGGAGCTGACCTCCCGAATGAAAACTCTAAATGCACAGTTTTGAATATTAAGTAACATTTCACCCTAAATTTTCATAAAACAATCAGTTCGAATTAATGCTCTCATAACTTCAAACTGATTGGATGAGGAAATGCATCTGGCAAGTGACAACAGCTTCCCCATGGTTGAGCACACCTTTTAAAATTCTCCCAGACCCAACCTTGGGGTGGAACCCCAATCATGTCCGCCTTGACTCAGAGGTCTCATACATCGGCCATGACTTTATATCTATGAACCAATCATTTAGCTCTAGTGGATTTGCCAAAGCATCCTTCATCTCCTGCAAGGATGTAAATGTGAGAATAAATTTGACACCACTAAGTGTAGTGATTTTTGAGATTGAATCATATTTATCTTTGATTAGATAGCCAATGCGTAAAGAAGTCTTGAAATACATGAAGTCCAGACTAAACTCCTTGCTAACCACTCCGTAAAGTCCTCATTGATATCACCTGATACTCTGTATTTCACATTCTCAGATGTGTTGCTTCCTGATGGTTTTGGAACCCACATCGGTTTACTCTTCAACCCCTTTGTCTTCTCTTTTGCCCAGTCAACAATGATCCTATTGCCTTCGACCACTGTTTTATTAAGGCGGTTAATACACATCCTAGCTTCATGATGACTCCAGACTTCTATGAACCCAAAGTCTGAATTCACATTCCTTCGATTAATGATGATGGAAGACTTGGTTTTTGCAAATCTTCTAAAGATTCCACCCATACCATATTTATCTAGATTCTTGGGTAGGTTGTCAATCAAGATCGTTGAAGACCTGCCATTTCTATCCCTTCTCTCCATTTCTCCCTCCTCTCTCAGTTCATCGTTCTCTTTGTCTTTTATTTTTAATAGTTACAACTTCAAATTATCTCCCTATACCTCCAATTTTCTTATCATAAACATTCACTTATATATTATTCCATAACAAAGTGACAATGAAATTAATGAAAAGAATGGAAGGATTCTTTTAAAAATTCATCATTTAATCACGATTTTTTTAAATAACCAATTAAAATTTTCTAATATATCATCAGTATATATGATAAATAAATAACTCAATTTAAATAATTTCAACAAATATATTATTACTATTATTGATTATAACTAAACTTAATAATTAATAGTCTTCCAGCACATGACACAGGATGTTTAAGGCTAGTTTTATCATTAATCCAAGAGTTGAGGCTTGTAAAAAAAATTAAGAAAAAGAGGGGGAAAATTAGGTTCTTTAATCCTCCCCAACTTTGGTGGTTATTTGTTACGATAATTTCGAACTCCATATGGGTGATCTTTGTCGTCAACCCAGAACTAGTTTACATCAATTAAACTTAAGTTGTTTTATAATGTGCAATTATTTTTAAATTTAAACACACTTTCATTTTCTAGATAAAAAACAACAACCACTATGATATTTTATACGGCTAGCTGCGGTATGGCGCAGTGTAGTGTGGTAGAATTGTGGTTGGTCATTGGTAAGTTGTGGCGGGTTTTGTTTTTTATAATTGTAAATTATATTGGTAAATGTGAAAAAGTTGTGTGGGTTCTGGTAAATTGTAGTGGATTAGATTAGTATGTTGTGGTGCATTGTGGCAAACTGTGGTGTGTTGTGGCACCGCAGCCTGTCAGCCGTATAAAAGAACATGACCTAAATTACAAATAGTAGAATTTAATTAATCTTAACTTGGTGTACGTTGCTAATAAATAGTACCCTCAAAAGAAAAAAGTTTACACATGCATATTACATGCACCTAGAACATGTATTCCAAGTAGATATGATTGAACAATTATATTATTGAAAGTGAACAACGAGTAGATATAAATGAACAATTATACTATAAAGATGAACAATGATTATATTTAGAACATGTGTTCCAAGAATATATAATAAATTGCCGGCTCCATGATAAATAACCCCAAAGTTGGGATTTGAGAATCCAATTGGAAGACATTTTTTTTCCTTGAAAAAAAAAAACAATAATAATGGAAGACTGTTTTGCTGCTTTTGCATAGATAGAAATGGCGGGTATGATTGGTCGTTGGATCCACTTAGCAAATTGGGTCATACTATACTCACCATGCTCCCACAATTTTATAACAAAGCACAATAATAGACATGAAATGGAAGACGACTTTCAAGCACTCTAATCTGCGCCCCCATTGCTGAAGCCTCAATTTAGTGATACAAAGTTGCATCTGCTGCTTCAAATTCTCTGTCGTCGCTGCCAAAAAGGGCTTTTAGGGATTTCAATCTCCGATCGTCGGGTCAGTTTGTGTCCGAAATTGAGCAAAGAGGGAAGATAATGGCGCAGCAAAGCAGTGAGATACCTCTGATTGAAATCTATTGGTCTCTAGTCGATAAAGCCGATAAAAAGTTCTCCAAAATTAGGGATTTGCCGCTTTATGAACGCAACAGGTGATTTTGTTGCTCTAATTGCTCTTATTTTTGTACGATTTCGGTTATTTATGGTTCTATTTGCCTAAATTCAATGGTTGCTTTAAGTTGATTGACTTTCCAATTCCTTCTTCATAATCCATAATTCATCTGGGAAATTGTGTCTAGGGTTCTTCTCCTACTATTGAGTTTCAGACGCTGATGGTTGAATTTAAGTAAAGTATGATGTTTAATTATTTATGTATTTTTTTTCTTCTTTTTGGGAGCTTAAATGACTAGTCTTTGTTGCTCAATCATGGTTTCTTTTTGTTCTGGAATGAGTACACCCAATTGAATGGAATTAATAGAGAGAAAAGCATAGGGACCGAGTTGAAGTTGATTGGAGGTTTTTCCTTTTTTGAGAACCGATATGAGTAGTCTTTGTTGCTCAGTCACTACTTGGGTAGCTCCGATGAGTGATCATTAGCACACCATAACACTAAACTGATTATACTTAGGAAAAGTAAATGAAGCAACAATGGAAATTTGGAATCATAGTTGAAGATTGCTTGTTAAACCTGGCTCTTGCTTGATTGTAATGTTGTTTTGATGTGTTTTATGAGCTATCTCAAGTGAGAATTGCACATGTAGCATTCATTGTTGGAAATATTAATTTAGAAAAATCTAGGATTACCTTGAGTAGAAAAAAGTCAAACATAGAATCCAAGATATTTGAAAAAAATATCGTATTAGCTTATTCTAGAATTGTAATACAAAAATCTAGATAATGGGTAAAAGGTATTTAGGAAAATGACAAATTAGAAAGGAGGTTAAGAGTTCCATCACCTTCTTAAAACACATATAAAGAGGTATTGAGTTTATGTTCTTGAAGTGTGAGGTTAACATGCTCCTATAAGGAGCTCCTCTACCATAATGTATCTAATTGCCCCCTTGTAACATCCCTAATTTCCACATCAAAATGCCAAATTTTATTTCCAAATTTCGACCCACTTCACTTCTGCTATGTTCCTCTCAAAATTCCGACATGGTATCAGCGCTTAGGTCGATCCTTTCTCCTCCATCTATACTCTTACCGTGGTAAGAAAATTTTCACCATGCTTTCCAAAATCAGTTTGCCTAATTTAGCATCTATCTCTACATTCAAAGCCAAGTGCATCGATCAATTGCTCGTCCTGTACATTCTAACAAGCATGGCTAAGATGCCAACCAGAAAAGCCCTTGGCTGAAAAGCATGAACACCTTCCTTAACCAAGCAAGGTTAATTAGAATTCTAAGCTAATCGACAAGTCATGTGTGGCCAACTAAGAGAGCCAACTCAACTCTTGGAAGGGTTAAGACGCCGATAGATGGCCAAGTTCCTGGAATTGGAACAAAGTATCCAAAGCACAACAAATTAACAAAATCCAACAAAAAGTATTTGGGAGGAGTTAATGAATTCATTTAGTAGAGAGTTCAAGGCAAGATATTATACAGAAGAAGCACAATAGAGGAGAGCATGAAAAAGAAACACATGCAACGAAACAACCTACACCAAGATCATTGCAAGAACCTTAATGCAACTGGCTCAAGACATACATCATCAAAAGAAATTGAGATAAAGTCGCCAAACATTCAAACACATTCAACCAGGCAAAATGGAGTAACGAAAAGTGCAATGAGCAAAACGATGCGCATATCACTATCATGAGATCCTTAAAGAGATCGAGGGATTCCTAAATTTGGGGGAGTGGATGTCATATTCTAAAAAAGATAGATTAAGGAGGGGATTGGAAATATTCATCTAGAAAAATCTAGGATTGTCTTGAGTAGAAAAATCATGGAAAATTGGATTCTTATAATTCCTACTTTCACCAATTGTATAGCGATAATCCCTACTTTCATTTTGGATTCTGGTGGTAAAAAAAATAAAAATAAAATTGGATTCTCGTGGGACACCAACACTTGTTCAACAGTGTTTCTGTTGGATATTGAAGTGCATGTTCATCCAATATTTCTTTTTTATTTTCAACAATGTAGGATGTCACTTTGCTGTTTAGTCTCCACTTCATGACATTTGTCATTTTCTTGGACGGAGGTGAGTTGGGTGCACCCTCAAACTGAGGATGTTTTGGTAGCTTGGAGAAGAAAGTGGAAGAAGACTTGGGTCCTAGCCTCCTAGGTTTTTGGAAGTTGATGCCTCTGGCAAATTGGCGGTGCTCTTGGAAGGAGAGGAGTTCTTGGATTGTGGAGGGGAAGATCTGGTTGTATCAAGATTTCAAGCTTTATTGTTTAAGAACTTTGCATAATTTGTGTCAAGAACTTGATTGCCAAGATGAATTCTTTTGAATTTTCTTGCTATGATTCTTGTGTAGAAGTTGAGGTCCTAAGGTTCTTTTTGTCATGGCCTCGTTTTGTACAAGGTTGACTTCCCCTAGGTGTCTATTAATGGATATTTTTTATTATTCATCCAAAAAAAAAAAAAAAAAAATTGGATGGCACTGTGTTCCCCTCGCTCTCCCTTTGAATTGGCTTCTGGATATTAACATTATGAGATTTAAAATAATGAATTTGAGAATATTAAGTTCTTTACATGATGAATTTTGTTTGAGATTAGTTTGGTATCAGAACGCTGCCTGCTGCCTTGCTACCTGCTACAGAGCTTGGATTGCCTTTCCCCCTTCTGGATGTATTGTGGTTTATCACCAGCGTAGTACCTAATCAAAAAATCTTTCCTTGGGTGGATGTCACATTGCCACTGTATCAGCCCCCTCACCCACCCACCCAAACCAGGTCTGATGACACTTAAAGCTAGGCTATGACCTTATGTCCTGTCCTGGTTATCTGTATACCTGCTGCTGTTGTAGTTGCAGGTGCAATCTACAGATGATTTTTGCTGATTCATCAGCTTTTGAGAGATTTGAATATATCAGATTGAAAGTTGTATAAAATTTTGAAGCATCGAATGACTGCTAGGAAACGTTATGGTGGTTAAGTTTGAATGACATAGTAACTCCCTGTGAAAGGTTGAGTGAATTCTCACTTTTGGTCGCACTACAGGACAATTATAGCTCTCTGTAGTTTGTATGCTGAGTGTACTGCCCAAGTACTGAGTATTAGTTTTCGATAATGCAGGTTTGATACTTACTTTTATAAAGTATTTAAGGTGTACACAGAGCTATGGAAGTTTCAGCAGGAAAATCGGCAGAAGCTAGTTGAGGCTGGGCTTAAGAGATGGGAGATTGGTGAGATTGCCTCTCGAATTGCTCAGCTTTATTTTGGACAGTACATGCGAACTAGTGAAGCAAGTTATCTGTCAGAATCTTATGTATTTTATGAAGCCATATTGACAAGGGAATATTTCAAAGAGGGCATGTTTCAAGATCTTAATGTTGCACATAAGCAATTGAGATTTCTTGCTAGGTTCATCACGGTGTGCCTGCTCTTCAATCGCCGAGAAATGGTCCATCAATTAGTGAGCCACTTAAGGATGCTGCTTGATGACTGCAAGAGGGCTTTCCAGGTTATAACCTGAATTCCTTTCTACATTCCATTTTTCCCCTTTCTTTGGTTGGTTATTCATCATAAAGGCATAAATCCTTGCTCAGGTTATGTTGCTTTGGATTTCACTGTGCTGATTAATTTGGAGCATAAATATCAGAATAGCATCCTCTTTATAATGCAATTTTGGCCATGATTGAGCGGTTAATTCATGATTATGTTGATCCTAGAATAAATCTCATTCTGTCTTTATATGGATTTGCCTTCGTTTATTGGTTTGTTATTCTGATGGAGTAATTGACTAATTGGGATTGTATTCTAGCTGTTGCTTGCTTCTTCATAATGTGGTTGACCTTTTCATTCAAGGCTTATTTTCATGCTCTTAAATATGAACCAATTCTGTGAAAATCCTGCCTAAGGCAGGGTGCTAATGTTCATAGTGTTAAGTGTTTAGACTTGCTCCTAGCACTGCTCTCCAATTGCTGGAAAGATTGAATTGCAGACAGATGCTATGCTGGATTCTATTAAAAATTGTTGATACAGTGATCCACAGAAAAAACATGTAGAGAACAATATATTGAGGCAATCTGGTATGGTCCATCATAATCCAAAGCCAAAATCTTACTCGTGAAGACTTGTGTAGCAACGTTAATGTAGGCCTTTCCCATAAAAATAAAAACATTATAAATTCCTAGATATTTGACCAATGTTTTATTTCAAACAGTGGTCACCTGTTTTCCGGCTTACAGCAATATAGTCGGGCAGCAAGTTGAAGAGAACACCTAGTTGAATACTTGAAGTGTTTATTTATTTAGTTATTTTTTCGGGGGGGGGGGGGATTGTTTGGATGACCGGGTCAGTTTTCTACAAGGTTTCAGGAAATTCTTTTGGAATAAACCAAACCAAAGCACATAAAATGGGAAAAAGAAAATACACATCTCATATGAGAAATCCTATTGAATATCCTAACCTGAATTCTGTTGTTGGAGTTCTTCTCTGTTTCACAATCTTGTGTCTTGGTAATGAAGACAAATTGTCCTTGCTAATGGAATGATGAATTCTGAGGCATTTGCTTTTGTCATTTCTCTCCCTTCATTTTTTCATTTCCTCCCTTTTTAATGGTGTGGGCATGGTGTTTCCACATTGAATCCTGGTGCTAGTATTGGAAATTCACTTTATGTCAGTATTGTTCTTCACCCCAGTATGGATGGCCAGCCGATTAACCTGGGATGTTTTCCTGTATTCTATTGGGTTTGGAGACAATGAGAAGAGTTTGACATCCTAATCATGATGTCAGTGTTCATTATCGATGGATGGACTTTACACTTCATGAACAATGACACTAAATGACGTAAACGCCACAAGATGAAATTACTTCGGAATGATTTTGTGAAATTATTATGCTGGAAGGCCGGTTTTTGGGGTAGAAAGCAAATTCTTCACGTCTACAATATTGTGAGGTGTATATAATCTGTCATTCTGTCCTTTCTGAGGGAGGAAGAATCAAGGATCTCTTTTCCACCAAGTTTGATATAGTAAATTGTCTTTGAAACGGGCGACTGCTTGAACTATTTTTGGATGTAGTCATTGAGAGGTTTGCCATTTGGCTGGTGGTGTGAGCTTTAAGTTTTTTCATCTCCCAATGGCTCAATGAGCAGTTCTAATGATTGCAAAGATGTGGGAGTATGGAAAAGCTGGAAATGATGCTTACAGCTAGGATTACGTCAGTGTATGATGTTTCTTTGGTTGACAGAGAAAGAGGGCTGTGCATACTTTTATTCTTAAAGTATATTTTCAGAGCCGTTAGTGGGTACCCAAAATCTATGATGATGTTCAACAGAGGATTCTCTTATGTCTGAGTGACTTCTGCTTAGTTTGTTGCATGGTTTTCAATTAGATTGTCAGCGGCAAGTCTGAAGTTTTAGAGTTTAATGTTTGGTCTCCTATTGTTATTCAAGATGGTTTTGCTGATGAAGAATCTTTCGTCAGTTTTTTCCACACTTTTAATGAGGCCTCTTTAGGAGACTCTCCTGAAGACATGATCAAATGGAGTGTGAGTAAGAAAGGGCTCTTTACAGTTAGCTCCTATAATTTAAAACTACTTGATATGGGCTCAACAGCAATGAATCTTATTGAGGATGAAGCTTTCCTTTCCACCACTATTTGGAAATGTTTAGCCCCTTTGGAGGTTGCATTTTTTCTTTGGGAAGTGATGCATGGGAGCATCTGGACTTGTAATAGTCTACAAATAAGAGGGAATACTTTGGGTAATATGCATTTTATGTGCAAGGGAAATCTTGAATCACCAAACCATTTATTGCTTTACTGTGATTTTGCTTGGTCTCTTTGGGATTTAGCTTTTGGTTGTTTAGGCATTTCGTGCGCTGTTCCATATTCAATCAGGAGCCACAGCCTGGGAGGGCTTCTTTGGTAGGAAACTGGAGAGGAAGAACACGATGGTTATGCCACATGCGAGCTTTTGGAAAATTTGGATAGAGAGGAACTATAAGGCTTTTGAAGGAGTTGAAACTTCTCTGCAGCAATTGAAAAACAGTTTCATCAAGTCACTTTTCCTTTGGGTTCTTGGAAAGTTTAGTTCTTCCACCTTGTATGCGGTAGACTTTGTGGATAGCTTGTATTGTGGTAGTACATAGTTATGTAGGATGCTTTCTATCATAAAAAAAGTGCTTAGCTTTTCGAAACAATTGTACTAATGTAGAACTGTTTTACTTGGTCACGGGTAATAGAAATTAATTCTCAGTTATAGCCTTGTAAATTTGACCAAGTAAATTCTTAGTGCCTGTATGTGATAAATTATTTCTTTGAATCTGTCATTAACCATGTGCTTTATGTGTCAGTGACTTGATTAACTTATTCTTTGTTAGGAAGCTAACTTCAGAGAGTGGAAGCTGGTTGTTCAAGAAATAGTAAAGTTTTTGAAAGCTGATGCAGCTTTTCTGAACATCAGGCCTTTGAGATACAGTCTTGTTCTTGATCCTCACCCTGACACGCTGCCACATGTTTCCTCTCATAACCCAAAAAGAAATTTAAGATTACGGGATGCAGTACTCTGTAGCTACCATCCGAATGAGGTTAGATCTACTTTTGTATCTATATTTAAGTGCCTTTTTTGTTCCTTAGTGTACAGTTTCACTCTCATCTGGTGAGCCACAAATCTTATTTTTGTTCCATTGATAATGCAGGTCAAATTTTCAGAGCTTACCCTTGATACTTACAGAGTGCTTCAGAATCTTGAATGGGAGCCTTCTGGTGCATTCTACCAGTCCGGAGGTGTTACAAGTCAAAATGGAACAGGGAAAGCTACTGTTAATAACTCTCAAGATATTACTGATCCCACCTTGCCACCTAATCCACGGAAAGCTATCCTGTATCGTCCAACCATTACTCATTTCGTTGCAGTATGTATAATCTTTATCTAAGGTGTTGCCGGTTTAGTGTTTGCATATGCTGAATTTAAGATGGATGCTTTGTGATCACTTTGTCCAACCTTTATGCATTATTGGTAACAAATTTGAGTTTATATCTAACAATGTAACATTTTACCTTCTATGATAGGTGCTGGCCACAGCTTGTGATGACCTTCCTTCTGATGGAGTCCTCTTAATATATTTATCAGGTTGCTGTGTAACATTTTCTGTTTTCCTGAGTCATTCTTTTCCCAGTTTGTCAAAAGGTTAGGTTCATCATGCCTCTTACATTCCTCAAAATGTATCAGGGAAAGGTGGACAATTTTCCTCATCTTCCCCTGGTACTGGCAGTCGTCTTGGTTCTGAGAGCAATGCTAGGAGCCTTCATTCTCAAAGCTTCACCTTTGATGTGACTTCTGTGCCTGATGGTCAAAGCCCTTCTGCTGGAAAGGTTGCAGAAAGCCCATCAAATAGTCATACAGATTGTGTTCATATTGGTTCTCGTGGACATGAAGGTATGTTTTACTTGTGATCCATGAATAAATACATTACTTATTAAGAAAGGAGAAGTGCCAACATATTTTGGTACATAATTCCATTGTTGTTTTGTCCTACTTGGCTCTTATTATGCTGACTATATTTTGTTATTATAGTTCATATTGGTTAATGTTGCTCCATAATTCCATAGTGGGCAACATTGTTTTTTCCTTTTTGATATTTGTACTTGCTGGCTTTGTGCACTCATTTGATCTTCAATCTATTAAAGTGTTATTAGCAGATTCTGAGTTCTTGTTAAAGTTATATCTTCATCATCTTGAGCATAAGGTTAATTACAGATACAAAATGATTATGCTCCCATTGCTGTGGAAAAATTGAGTTTTCATCGAAATGAAGTTTTGATGGAATTGGATTCAGGAAGGATGTTTATGGACCTTGATTACAAATTTGATAGAAGCAAAACGATTACATCATCAGCAAGTCAGTATGTTAGTAGATAGTCTTTATTGAAAATTTCATCAGCTTGGTGCAAGTTGTCGTTCAGATTTTCTCTCCTGGACATTATCTTCCTCCCTCTATGCCACTTTGTTTAGGGATCTTAAATATTGTATCTGGTCTGCCTGCTTTTGATTTGGCAGTTGGGTGGAGAATTTTAACAGGACTGTTTTAGTACCTAGTCTTCAAGATGATATGCAATGAAGTTAACACCTAGTTCATTCTGCTTGTCTTTTGGAGGACGACTTTTTTGACTCTCTGCTTTTTCATTGCTGTTGGGTCTGTTTTGCTTTGGGACATTGCCTTTTCATGGCAGTGTCAGTTGGATTCAACCTTCAAAGGTCAATGATGTATTGGTGACATGGACATGGAAATTGTAAGATAGTGAGTGTAAACCAACATTCTTTCAGTATATTAATTGGAGTCAAGTGCTTAACTATGGCGGAAAATTTGATCTTCTTGGATTCTCTGGATTATATTTTTTGATAGGAAAATAAGCTATATTAATAATAGGATGAAAAGATCAGATGCTTATGAAGCATCATATAAAGTTATGTACAACCAAAATATAGGCTATCCACAAAATCCAGTACATCAAAAAGCTGAGAGCTAAACTTCCCAATAACCCAAAATAATAGGATTCTCCAGATTATATAAATTGTGAGACTTTGCCAGCATGATGTTTTCTGGTAGTTGCTCAAGTTTTTAAATTTTATCTATCTGTGGCATCGCCTTTCTTATATTTGGTAACATTGTCAAATTTCTCAATGATAGTGGCCTATTTTGCCGACATGGGGTTGGTAAGGTTGCCATTTTCTATTTTTGATCATTGTTCTTGTGGAGATGATGATTAAGATTCCTTCCTCTGAGGTGCCAGATAATGTTTGCACAATTGATTTTTTTTTTCATTTTTATTGAATGTGTGAGGCTGATGATAGAAGATCAATGATTTGGATGGTTCATATACCTTTCTTGTTTGGATTTGGTTCTTTATTCTCCACGATGTACATATAAAGTCGCCTCAGACATCAGCTTCATAGAGGTCAGTGAGATGGATTTTCATAAGTATTCTGTAGTCTGTACCATCCTACAAATCTATGAGATGATTCTTTGAATGATAGAAGCAGTTTGTATCAGACAGGACAAGAGTTAAGGGGTGGGGGGTGGGGGGGGGGGGGGGGAGGACTATAGGACTCCGTGAGATGGATTTTCTCAAGTACCATCTACCACTGTCATCCTAGAAGTGTGAGATGGATTTCCCCAAGTCATTCTGTACCTTTTTTTTTTTTCATTTTTGTGGTAGTTTGTGTTGTTGGGGGGGGGTTAGAAGTCCATGAGACAGATTTTTCCAACCATTCTGTACCAAGTACATCCTAGAAGTTTGTGAGGTGCTGGGAAGTCCTCTTCAATTATTTAAATGGTTTGCCACCCTCTCTTTTTAAGTTTTTCATCGACTGTCCTCGTGGTGTTGCTTTTTGTCGACTGGTTTTTAATGTCTATTCTGCTTATCTTTCAAGATACAATGTCTCCCAAGGTTTTGTTTGTTATTTCCTCACATGTGGTGAATTACAGCAATATAGAAAAAGATTCTGGGAAGCTGTTTGAAATGTTAATTTTTGAAACATTATTTGATTAAGCAATGTTCAAACTGTTCAGGATCGAATTTCGTTTACCCTTCCGACTTACTCCCATTTACAAGAAGGCCGCTCTTTGTTATCATTGATAGTGAAAGCAGTGGGGCATTCAAGGCAAGTCTCTGAGCTTCACTCATTTGGGACTGACAGTTATTTTAATTTTTTTTTCAATTTTTATATTGGATTAGAAATATATGTTCATAATGCAATACCTGTGAATTGCCAATGCCTCATATTTGCATATTATTTTAGAGGTATTTAGAATGCCTTCTTCTTTTTTTTTTTTTCCAATTTGCGTGGGGGGTGGGTAGGGAAACATTTTGATGGCGTGTTGGAAAATTCCATCAAATGTCACTAATGTGATGTAACTCTTTGGTTTGGTGGGTGTTTTTTCCACCTCTTATCTCTGGTGAGCAGCTTAAAATATAGCATGTAGCAATCGGCAAAGAAGAGAGCAGCTCTATAAAATAAAATATTAAAACTTCCTTACCATGATGCTAAGATTTGTATTACATACAATGTGGAATCGATCACTGAAATGATATGATTCAATTGCCAGCGAGATTAGGAGCTTGGGTAAGTTGAGGGCATAATTTCTCAGCTCCAAGTTGTGAATGATTGGTTGGAGGGAGAAAGTTGAATCAGAAAATGACATGTCTTCAACAACTAATGAACTGTTTATTGATTCAACTTACTCTTCTTAGGGAGCTCCTAATCTCGCAGCTGGATTTAGGTCTAATTACCCTATGAGTGTTCTGTTTTTCGGTTTTTTTTTTGTTTTTTGTTTTTTGTGTTTGTGTTTGTTTTTTCGCCCTGGCAGTACAGGTCTGTTAGAAGCCAAACAAGCCTTCCTAAACCCGTCCTGGGCCCACCAGTTGAGAACCCCTTGCAACTAAGAAGTTGTACCAACCTAAGCTTGGATGTTAGTCCTTGCATATCAATCCGGCTGAACTGTTTTTGTTAGCTGATTAGTATTAGCTTCTAGTGAAAAAGAGCACATATTTCCACATTACCTAATTCTTAACCTAACAGGATAAGTTTTGTATTTTCAATTCTTTACATGGAAATTTGATTGTCTGCCCGGATGCTTGGCAGTTCACTCCATGGGAAATATTCAGAAAAAAACCACATTACACTGTCTCTGTGTATGGAATAAATAAAGCTGCTCTGAGGCAATTGGTGTGAAGAAAATCGAATATCCCAAAGTAGTTTTGACTGTCTGATAGGAATTTTTGCTGATTCCCTATAGGACTAAGCAAAATGCTAAGCTAAAACTCGTCCACTTCTTTCATAGTGTAATAGTCGGTGGTTGATACCCTTGAAACCTAAGGTCCCCCTTCCCCCTCTCACAAAATTCTTAGATTGTGATTGGATTGGTTTCACTACATTTTGCTTAGAATCCTGTCTAATGCAAGAATTGACTTTTCTCCCTTTTCTAATTCTATAAATTCATGCAGACATTAAGTGGATCAGAAAAAGGAGAGCCAGCAGCTATGCTCTTGTCCCCAAGGTCTTCACCACTTATGCCAAACGGCGAGTCTTCTTGGCAAGCAAATGGAAGTTTGTTCACCCTCTTTCTTACAGCTCCTGTTCAGGCTTTCTGCCTGCTTCTTGGGCTTTCTGGCTCTGATGTTCAAGTGGTAAGTTTGTCAACCATCTCATTCATTTTATTCTCAAATTGTGTTTCAGAATGTAAACTCACTTGAGAATATGGTTTAGGATGTGTATGGAAAGGCCAACCAGATTCTGTCTTCCTCTTCAAGTGACTGGGGATTGAATTTGGCATCATCTGGCAATCTTGACCCTGTCTGGTCTCAAGTTTTCTGTGATCCATTTCTCAGGCGTCTCCTGCTCAGGTATTGTTTTGCCTCTCATCAGTTTCATGTCTCCCCGAACTCCATCTATCAACTATGACTCCAGTCAGCCCTTAGATTTCAAATTATGCACCCTCACCCTTGTATTATACTTGGAAGTGAGTCATAGAGGCCTGTGGAAACTTTTTAAAATATGAACAGGTGTGCTTTATTTGCTAGTATGAGATGAATAAATATGCATAAATAATAAATAAACATATTTATGATGTTAGTTAATGGTAAGCAGAATGAGACTGTGAGATGTATGAGCAGATGAGTTTAGTTAATTTCAGCATATCAGTTGATCAAGATATCCATAAACCAAAACCAAAACCAAAAGCACTATTCTGAAATCCAGCCGAAACGAGGTATGGAGGGGTTAGATGTAGCAGTTTTACTCCTAAATTTTGCAAGTTAGAGAGACTGGTTCAAATTGACCCATGATTTAGAAACGTTCACTACCTGCTACTACTCAATGTAGAAGATGCAAAGGAGGTTTAATGAGACAGTTTGCTTTAGCCCATTACAAAAAGTTTAGAAAATAATCTTTTTCAACTATCCAGATTATGGACATCAAGAAATCAATATATCCGTTGAAACAAAAAGCTAATTTATGTTTGCTGATAAGCAAACTATAATAAGCCTAGGCTTGTTTTGGTTTCATTTCATGTTGCCAGTCAAACTTGACTGAGGATTAATGGAATCTGGCAGATCTTTAGCCAGTCAGTAGCCAATGTTTTTTCTCCTGTAACTTTTTAGTCTGTTATTTCCGCAGCCATCAGGCTACTTATCTGTCTGGTGCTAAGGATTGCGGTATCCAGTTCAAATGAATGTTTGAGGAACTTCTATTCCTACATTTGCTTTTGGTTTGAAATATTTGGGTTCATGGGTTATGCATATGTTACTACTTTTCTCCTCTTTCTAGTGACATCTAGAGACCATGATAGACTAAACCAAAATGCCCTTGCTGAATTACACCCTGCTTTTTGTTGCTGAGTAGCAATGATCAGCAACTGTCCAATCTGTCCGTCCAGTAAATAAACCAAAACTGTTGTATGCCCTGGTTAAGCAACGTTTGGAGAGATCTAGGTGTAGACAATCTAACCCTTGCAAGCATGGGTATCCCCCCCCCCCCCCCCCCACAAAAGACACCCCATAAAAAGCGGGGAAAAAGCAGAAAGGGAGTAAGACAAGGAAAATCTTAATCAGGACTTCAATTTATTGATTTTGTTTGGTTTTAATTTGTGCATGTGTTACGTTCTCTCCCCATTCTTCTAAATTATTTCCTATGGCATTATTTGGAGAGTGGTTCTTCCAATATGGCATGATGAAATAAAGTTACTCATAATAAACATAAGCATAATAAAGGAAGCAGCTGTACATTCGTTGGACTTATACACTACCCCTAAACTGCATTCCCATGCAACCTCCACTTGGGAGGCGATGTATTCACTTGAGACATTTCTTTTGTCATATACAGATTCATCTTTTGCCGGGCAGTTTTGACCCTGTATGCCCCAACAAACAAGAGACCCGAGTACATTCCTCAATGCCTGCCTAGCCTCCCGGAATGTGTGCATCCGAGCACATCAGCAATCCAATCTACAATTCTGCAAATTGCCAATGTCCTTAATGCTGCTTCAAATTTCAACTTTTCTGAGGAGACGGCACCTCGTCAAAGAAGGCATGTTGTCCCAGACCAAAGTACAGATTAATCAAGTACTTAGGAATGGTGATATGATTATATAGGGATTTGGGCCTCTTGTCCTCCACTATTTGCCCTTAGAAGATGCGATGTTCATATCGTGTGGCATGGCTTGGTTTCTTCTTTCTTATATCTGTGGCTGCCGGTGTGAATGACAGATGTTTGCCGACCTCTTTAAGTAGAACTGAGGGCAAGGAGTTGCCGAGTTGTATTTATTTATGTAATTTTCATTTGTCTTGTGTTAGTCTATTGGCCCTTTCATATTGTGTGTAATGTTTGCAGGGGCTTCTGAGAGAGACTCAACTGTTCACAGTTTAAGTTTTAACACCCTCCAACGGCTCCACCCCTAACAAAAAAGAAAAACAGACCGCCGGGGGGGGGGGGGGATGATTTATCAGTTGAAGGGGAATCTTTGAAGCTTGATTGTGGAAGTATCTGTTTCATTAGATGTCACAGATCACATCTTGAGGATAAAGACCAACGGATATTCGTGTATTATTTCAAATTAGGGTTTGGTATTTTTGGTAAATGCGAATGCAATGCCTGGAACATTCAGATGGCCATGGTTTGCAGGGTTTCGGAACTGTTAAGTTTCTGTTATGATAAACCATTTCAATTAGCTTTTATTTATCATATTGGTAAACCAAAAATATTTAGGATGAATTACCGTGGTGTATGGTCTGTTTTTTTTTTTTTGGGCGGCTGATATAATTTTGATTGATAAATCAAGTGAAAGTTTAAGGATAAGTGGGCCTTAGATAGATTGGGACAAAGACGAAGTATATGAGGTGTTATTTTAATGAGGTGGATCAACAAGACAGTAGTCAAGTTATTACTATTGAGGGGAGCATAATACTTGGTGTGAAAAAGTAGTATACTTGGTGTGAAAAAGTTTTGCTACTTCAGATTTATTTTGCAAAGTGACGTGGATGTTTAACTTGGGCATAATGAATCAGATTAAGATTGGTGGATAAAAGTGGAAGATAGTTTCAAGAGTGTCGTTTGATCATAGGATACTATTCAAGCTTACTGGTAATTAAGGTGTATGGTGTAATAATCATGCTAACAATATTATATGGTGAAAAGTGTTGGGCTATAAAGAAGTTGCAATTGTGAAATATTGAAGGGGACAGAAATGCAAATGGCTTGGTGTATTTGTTGGGTCGTCAAGTTGCATAGGATTAGGAACAATGTGTGCTACAATAAATTAAGAGTAACCTCTATTAAGATAAGTTATGGGAGAATAAGCTAATATTGTTTAATGACATAATAACATATCTAATATGTAAATTACAAAGTCACTCTTATAAACCCTCTTATAATTTCCAAAAGGACTGTCTAAGGGTAAATTACTTTCCCTTACAAACACTTAACTACTCATGCTCTCCTTTACTCTTATGTTATTCTTATGAACTTCTAGCCTTGTTTATAACCCCTTCCCAAGCAAGTCCTTAGTGGAAAAGATGACACTTGATAGGATGTCTAGCGGACTAGTATTAAGATAGTCGAGTGAGGGCATGGGAAGTTGTTGGTAGCACGCCTTGTTTTGCCTTTTCTATATGTTTTCTTGCTATCCCTGCATTTGCATTTTCTAGGTACGTCTAATTCACCATTTAACTATTCTTTACATGGAGCATACAAGATGGAGTCATCTTTCTCTTTATTTCTCTTGTTCTCTTGGTTTGCCAAGCAATTTTCCAATTTGTTTTCAAAAGGATTCTCTCCGACCTCGTTAGTGGGACTACACTGAGAATTGTTGTTGTCGTTATTGTTATCAGAGTGGTATCCAAGAATGTAACTCATCCAGTATACTCAAAATAAAGACCGACATAGGTTGGGTTTAAGTAGTTTCACATTTGTTAAGCAATGTCTCCAGTTTAAGTCTTGTCAATTGAAAAAAAATTTAAAGCATTGTGAATCGAAGAACTTTGTGAGAAGATATATTTTTTTTGAGAGAAACCGCCAACGAAGCGGAACTAGTTATTATTACTCAAAAAAAGCTGACATAGCCTCCCGGGCCAAGGCAAGAGAGTCCTCGGGCCCTTCCTCCAACCAGAGTCTGTCCTTTAGTTCAAAAGGTTGAAGATGGGCGAGGGAATGGGCAACCCTCCTCCAACCAGAGTCTTGTGAGAAGAGAGTTTTAACTCTTCATATAGGCTAACAGACTAACAGTGAACTCGATCTCTAGAAAAGGCCAACAGTTACCTCGATCTCTAACAAAATAACAGTATCATAAACCACTAGTTAACATTGAAAAATGTAACATCTCTGCTCAAGTACAACACAAACACAAACTTAAAACATCTCATACGTACACCTACCCCCCACTGGGGACCATAAATCAACCCAAAACTGTAGGAAACAACAAAAACTCATTCAAAATAAATAAACAACATAAAAATGAAAAAAAATAAGAGTGGAGAGAGGCATAAAAATAGTCTAATAATAGCAAATTTCCCCTAAGAAACAGAAACATCTTCATTGGTGGTGGCAGTAGAGGGGGTGGTAGAAGCAGTGGAGGCAGCAGTAGGGGAGGTGGGGCTTGATTCTTCGACATCAATAGCGGCAGTGATGGTGGTGGTAGATTCTTCGACATTGGTGGCGGCAGTGACGGTGGTGGTGGTGGTGGTTGCTGCAACATCAAATTCTTGGGCATGTTGAGGAGCAAGTTGAGTGATCTTGGGAACAGTTATGATGAGGACACCATCTTTGTAAGAGGCATTGATATTCTCATGGCTGGCATCAGCTGCCAATGTAAACTTCCTCATATATCTTGCTTTTCTCCTTTCTACCCTTAATACTTTTACACCTTCTCCCATTTTTTGCTTCTTCTTCTTCCCTGACACATGAAGTATCCCCCCATTCTCCACTCTCACCTACACATTCTCCATCAAATAATAATCAGGACAATGATACACACCTTGCCTCAAGATGGTTAATAACCATCTTGGATTGTCTATATTTCACATTTTATTAACTTTTAATAATAATTACTCTAATAATTATGTATATTTATCAGCTACAAGAGTATAATACTTATTTGCTAGGTCAAAACAATATAAATAATAGCTAATTTTATCAATCATAGTAGAAAATACACATTTTATGCGCACCTATACATGAAGGCTAATTTTACATGAAGGATAAAATTTAATTTATTTTGAACGGGACATCGGCCTTCATAAAACATACCTTTATAATAATTTAAATATACTTACAATTAATTTTATGAGTGATTTAGATGAAATGCAACATGGTTAAAAACCATCTTGTAGCAAGATGTTTATCATTTTGCTAATAATTATACGTAAGGAGGGTGTTATGTAAACGGTTGCCTCATTTTTCTGCCAAATATTACAGAACTGAGCTAAACCAAACAGAGAGTATTTTCCAACGTATTAGAGGAGGATTATTTATTCAATGTTATGTAATTGAATAACTTGAAATGAAAGAACCATAATTAGTCTTAGTTTCAAGTCTGCATTGAATTTGCATTGCATTAACGTAGCAGGCATGATGCATGCTCTTCAGGAAAAGAAAGAGAACAGGAAAATCTGAGTTGAATTTGCTTGATAAGACAATTTTGAGGTTGAATTCATGTGTAGTAGACAACTGTCACATTTTGGTAATGCATAAATAGTTTGAACAAGTAAAAATGTAGGTGAGAGAGAAGTGGTGATATGCATGCACGTTCAACGACCATTTCTTTCATCGTGTATCCATATTGCTCCGCACTTTCACAAAGAAAATATGTATTGGGAGAGATCTACCCCTAATGTTCATATGGGCCAATATTACGCAGCATATACAGGTCACAATCACAATCACTAAAAATCGTTTAAAAAGAAAGCAATGAATAGAAATGAAATCAAACATATATCTTAATTTTGGCCTTAGTACATAATTATAACTTGCATAGTTGCATCTACCTGATTCATGTATTATAATTCCGGTCTTAATCATTATAATCTACACCTAAGATCTTGAAAGTGAACTAGGTGAATTAGTGTTTGGGTTCAAATATAGACAAGAGAGTAATTAGGGTTGATACCTTAATGTTCTGAGCTTCAATACCAGGCATGTCAAGAACGAAGGAGTAGAAAGAAGGGTGATCAAATAAATCAGCTGGTGTCCTCAGCATTGTTTTTTGTTGCTCCTTATTACTATTATTACTCTTCCCATTCATTACCTCCTGATCCTCTTTGCTGTTGTTCAGCCCTACCCTCTCCATTTCCTTCCTCAACAGCTCCATTCTCTCTCTCTCTCTCTCTCTCTCTCTCTCTCTCTCTCTCTCTCTCTCTCTCTCTCTCTCTCTCTCTCTCTCTGATGATGATGATGATGATGATGATCAAGGTTTGTTTGACTTTGATAGTGGTGAATGTTTCTTGCAATATTTATAGGTAAATCAAACTGGATGTCTAGAATTATCTTTCACGTTTTTTAAAATGGTTGAGATCGTTGTATATATGCTTCCAACTGTGGGATGACCTGGCTTTTGTTCTCACTTATATTTGGCTGACTTGGTTTCTTCTCACTTCTCCCCACAACCTTTTTTTAATAAAATCAACCCTATCTATGAAGTATACTTTAGGTACTTTTTAGTAAATATGAAAAATTATATGATATAAATAATATTCTATACAATTAACATGTAGTATTATAGTTGTATAATAAAATCAAATCCTATTTTTTTTTAATATTTGGGTGACTTGGTGAATTTTTCTTGCAATATTCATAGGCCCGTTTCTTTTTAATTTGGTGATAGATAACTTAATAAAGGAGATTCATGATGATGAACCGTCATGGTATATGCTTTTTGTGGATGATATAGTGCTCATCAATGAGTCTAGGGAGAGACTAAATGACAAGGTGGAGCTTTACCTTGGAATTTAGCTGTTTTAAACTGAGTAGATCTAAGACAAATCAATGTTTTGTCATTTTAGTAGTGTTGAGGATGAGAACCATAGTCAAGAGTTAATATTGGAGGGGTAGCCTTTACACGAGTGGAGAAGTTTAGATACAATGGTTTTTTCTAATGAAGTGATCGAGACATTAGTGACAATATTACACATCTAATTAGGGTAGGTTGGCATAAATGGAGGGGGAAGATTCAGGAGCGTTGTTTGATAAGAGAATTTTCTTAAGCTAAAGAGCTAGGTGTACACTGTACGGTGGTCAGACCGGCGATGACGTACGGAGCTAATTAGTGGTGGGCGACTAAGAAGACACATCTCCATAGGTTGAGCATAGCGAAGATGAGGATAGTGCGGTAGATTAATTTGCGGTTGTACTTGGTTGGATAATATTAGAAATGACGTATGTCGAATCGAATTAGGGGTAACGCCTATCGAGGACAAGTTGAAAGAGACTAGACTAAGATAGTTTGGGCATATCGTCAGGAGAAGTGAGGATGATATGTTTTACTTTGGACATACCACTTGTTGGGGAGATCGAAGGAGGGAGCCCACTTCAACCGAGGCCCATGGTACACAAATTAAGTGAGGTTCCATCTTAAAACCAACTGGTGTTATGAGGAGTAGCCCACTTGACTTATATACTATGTCCTTTCTCTTTACTTTTCCAATGTGGGACATTTTTTACTCATTAGTGAATCCCAACATTTAATTTGAGTGTTTAATTTTGGTGGGTATATGGGGTTTCTGAGAAAGTTTATCAATGTTAGTGGGTTGCAGATTCGGTAGTTGTTGAGTGGTTCTTTTTCAAGGGTGATCCATTTTGTGTAGGTCATTGGGTAAAAAAGCAAAGCCAACTTGGGGTAATATATTATGTGCTCCTGGAGCACATGCTCCAGATCCTACGTGGCAGAGATATTTTCCATGCTGGCAATTTATTTGATAAAAATAAAATTTAAAAAAATTATAAGAAACTGTCTCACCCACGTTGTAGAACAGCCAGCTACATAAAACCATAACCGCACCCCAACATTTCAATTTCACGGCCAAGAAGCTTTGCTTCCCTTTCATGGAAGGTAGATGAGCACTAACCGCCATCGTTCGTCGCCGCCGTTTCACCCTACGTAAACCCTCTGCTGAGCCTTGCTGTCGTGACACACCGCCACCCAGGGCCGCCGTCGTTCGCCACCGCCTAGGACTCCGTGACCGTCGCCACTACCTTCCGACCACCAGACGCCCACCATCACACGCCCAGACGCGAGGAAGAACAAGGCCGGATTGCTGTGCAAATCAAGCAAACCCGGCGCAACCACCGTTGTTCTGCCCGACGCCGACCTTCCCGACGACCGTCCACCGTCCGATGCCGCTACCTCGCTGCCGCCTACGCTGCCGGAACCTCGCCTGACCACCACAAGTCTGCCCAGTGCCCTAAGTAAACTCTTATCATTGTTCACTTGAAAATTATGTAATACATTTTTATTGTTCACTAGATACATCGTGATTGTTCATCAAATGTCCGGTAGTTGTTCGCTGGAAATATTTTTATTGTTCATTATGTCATTGTTCACCAGACATGTGTTCATTGTTCACCAAACATGTTCTTATTGTTCTACTTACATATTATTCAATTTATCATTGTTCATTCTAGAACTATTATAAACTCAATTTGTTCACCAACAATTTATATATACTTTAAATGTTATAACAATAAATAAATATATATATATATTTGCAGTAAACAACCTTCAACAAGTTAGTGAACAACAATGATGTCGACTTGAATAATATTTCAGTCGTAGTAATTAATGAATGAAGAATCCTCAATGAATATATATATATATATATATATATATATATATATATATATATATATATATATATATATATAGAATAATTGGATTCTAATAATCCCTACTTTCACCAATTGACAATGGTGGACCGCTTTTCACTTTACGGTGGTCCAAAAAAAAATAAAATTGGATTGTAGTGGTATTAAATCCATCTCCACATTCTTCTTATTTTTTTCATTCCTACACTATATTGTTTTTGTTTTTTTCGTTTCTGCTCCTAGAAAGTTAATGAATTGTAGTTTCTAAAATATTTTTTAAATTATTTTTTCGAGACTCCGAATAATTATTATGATTTTTTTAAAATAATAAAAGTGAAAAAATCGTAAAAAATAGTAAAAAAATGAAAAAAAATTTGGGAGAAACGCTGTAAATTCATTAAAAATCATTGTAAAGTGTTATACTAAGTTTTGAATCAAACGCAACACAAAATCTATGATTCTCTCGAAAATATTTCACTACAATCCAATTTTATTTTTTTTTGGACCACCAAAATACAAAGTGAAAGTACAGTCCACCATTGTCCAATTGGTGAAAGTAGGGATTATTAGAATCCAATTTTCCTATATATATATATATATATATATATATATATATATATATAGAAGAAACTCTACTGCCCTCTAAGGACCTCCACTACAGTCTGCGTGAGGACCTCCATTGCATCCGTCATACTTTTGATTGAAAGACAAAATTCGAAGATATAAATTCAGGGAAGTTTCCTTTATATAAATATCTCTTATCTTCCCTAGAGATCTATATCTTTCTCATAATCTCTAATATGATTTTATTTACAGTTTTAATTAAGAGATTTTGAATATATAAAATCAGATTTTAATTAAGAGAAAGAAACAGTTGCCTAAATGAGAAGATTGAAAATCTCTCTCAAGAAAGGAAACAATCTTCAATCAAGGAAGTAGAATAAAGAATCTCAATGCTATCTGAGGACCTCCCCGTATTCAGCAATGAGGACATCCAGTTCCAGTGTGAAGATTTTATTTGTCAAAATTAAATCAGGGAAGTTTTTCCATATCCTAATCTTATTCTATTCCTTCCATATATATATATATATATATATATATATATATATATATATATATATATATATATATATATATATATACTACTAGTTAGTGAACAATGTCATTGAAATTAGTGAACAACACAGTTAAAATAAGTGAAGAACAAAATTGAAGTAAGTGAACAACACATTGGTGAACAATCATGTTAATGCTAGTGAATTATTTGGTGAATTATACATAATAAGTTCAGTAAACAATGCAATTGAAGTAGGTGAACAACGCAATTGAAGTAAGTAAATAACCAAGTTACAGTTAGTGAACATCATACAGTGAACAATGATGTTATCGTTGGTGAACAATTCAGTTCAACTAATACTGGTAACCGACAAGCAATTGTTGATTTTTTTTTTAAAAAAAATCTGACATGGCTGCCATGTCATCTCCTAGCATACAATAATTTGCACCAACTTGCTGTGTTGTTGTTGGTCCAGAAACCATGGGCTTTGATTTCTTATCGATCCTTGGATGCCCTACTCTTAGAATGCACCCACTACATGGAAGAACTACATGCGTTGAAGTCTGAATGGTGATTGTGATAATAAATTTTACATCTATTTGTTTTAAGTTCTAAAATACTACCATAAATTTTTTTATTTGTTGAGTTGGGAGTGATGTATGATTTGGCCTAGAATGGTCGATGATGTTCAATATGTGATGTCTAAATGTATAGTGTGTCATAAGATCGAGAGTCAATTTCACGAAGGGTTGTATACTTCCTTGCCTATTTCACAAGGCCCTTAGGAGGATGTTAGCATGGATTTCAATGTGGCATTGTGATCCGGGAGGATCGCGCTAATATCATACCTTTTTCTACTATGGATCAACTTGGGGATTTCCAAGGCCTCAATTTGTTGGTCCCGGAAGTTAAGAAGAAAAGTGGTGGATCCGACTAATTTTCAGTCTCACAAGGCCGGAAAGTCCCCACATAGAGGAAAGCTAGGAATAAGAAGTCAAGAGGGTTGAGTTCAAGCCAAGGGACATTTCGGTAATTTCACAAGGGTCAAACTCGGGCCTATGGAACATCAAGGAGGAGCACGGGAGAAATGGGACCGAAGGGGTTCAAACGGAACTAAGAAAAACCGGAGAAGGAAAAAAGGAAAGCGGAAGAAAGTGGGCAAAATTGGGTACAAGAAAAATATATATCTTCACTCTTTTGATCATAACTCCTTCAATACAACTCTGATTAACCTAAAATTTGGTGAGCTTATAGTACACACCAAGAGCTTTCCATCGTTATATTATATGACCAAATCAGAGTTAAAACGAAGAAGTTATGTGCAATGGAAGTCAGCAGAAGCCGAAAGGCACTGCCAGCACCTCCCCTGTTTCTCCGCCTAAACTTTCTGCATGAGGCACTGGTAGCGCCTCCTCAGACGCTGTCAACGTCTACCTTTTTCCAGCAGATTTTCGTGACTTTTCTCCCCCTTTTCCTATATATTTTGTACCCTCCTCCATTTTAGATCTAGTTTTTGGAAGAATGGAGTTTTAGGTTTAGCTAAAGAACACTTTGCGAGTTTTAGGGTATTTGAAACACTTGTAATTAAGATTAATCCTTGGTGGATTAATTAATCAAATTTTCTTTTTTTAATGTGATTTGGTGTGATTTCTTCCAATCTCTTGAATGGAAATTCTTGGAGTTTCAAGTGTGGGTGCTAGTGGTGAATCCTTGCAACCTTCTTGAGATTCTTAGGCTAATTGGTGAGTTTTACTCTTTAATTAGTCATATCTCTTTATTATTGTTGTTGTTGTGTTGATTATTATCATTAATCTCCCAAAAACCCTAAAAAATAGTGGTAATTTTATGAGTTCTAGATTGGGGTTTTCTCAAACCCTAAGTAGTTAGTGGATCTTTGGCCTCCCATATTTATCAATTCGAATGATCCCCGGGTTTCCCGGATCACATTGCCTAGAACGGCTGTTGTAGATTCTATTATGTTGGTTGTGGATAGGTTTTTGAAGATGGCCCAATATATTGCATAGTCTATGACCGATGATGCACACCGCATTGCTCATTTGTACGTTAGGGAGATTGTCAAACTTCATGGCATTCCCAAAAGTATATTATCTGACTGGAACACCAAATTTATGGGTCGTTTTTGACAAATTTTATGGAGAATATTGGGTACTAACCACTACATCTCACCCTCAAACTGACGAAAAAACTGAGGTGTGCATAGGGTGGTGGGTACTTTATATATTAAGGAGTTTAATCAAGACCAATGTAAGGGAAATGGGATTTGAGGCTACTGCTTGCTGAATTTCCCTTCACAAGGCCCCCTCCTATGCTACTAAAGTATAACCATTCGAGGCCTTGTATGGTGTGAATCCACTTTCACCCATATACCTCTTCTTGTTGCCCACGGATACTAGAGCTAGTTTGAGGCTCTACTAAGACCAAAGAGATAAAGAAGATGCATCAACAAATGAGAGCTCATATTGAGAAGGTGAATGGGCTGTATAAGGCGAAGGTGAAAAAACATCGAAAGAGCTACTCTCGGAGATCTTGTGTGGTTACATTTAATCAAAGAATGGTTTCTATCCTTGAGGAAGAACGAACTATTACCAAAAGAGATAGAGCATTCAAGGTACTTAAAATAATTGGGGATTGGATAACGCTTACAAGATCGAGTTGTCAAGTGAATTGGGAAATGTCTCCTCCAAGTTCAACATCGGAGATCTCGCATCATATGTGGAGGATGAAGAGGACCCAGATCTAAGAGAAAATCCTTCTCAAGAAGGGGAGGATGTCACATTCCTTAATCCTTACTCCACTAACCACTTGGGTAGAGCTCGATTTGCCTAGCATCGGAGAAGAGATCGTGATCAAAGCCACTCCTTATGAAATTTGTGCCTTGAACAAGTACATACTTCACTAGGTTCGGGCCAAGTGATCCTGGGATTTCTATCCTTCTCATCAGTTCTTGGGGTATTTCCGAGGCCTCACGAGGTCTTTAGGAAGCTTAATACCCTCGACATGCCAATAAGTAGAGTGGGATTCAACATGGGAAGAAGGAAGAACAAGGAATATTAATGGAAGGAAAACTGTATGACACGGGCGTGTCATGAAGCTACATGAGTGTGATGTTTATGAGGAACCAAGGACGTGATGGGAGTGCAAGGAAACGATAGCGTCAGGGTCGAACACGATCATGATGACCTATCCAACAAGGACGTCATGATTGCATCGTCCTCTAACATGATTATGCCCTGGTAAATTTCGAGTCCGTCTACTTGAAGAATGATGGGACATGATTTTGTCACTAAGTGACATGATCGTCTCATTTGTGGGTCTTCGACAATTTTCGACACAAGCTTTCCCTTTTGTTTTATTTTGAGTTGTTCCTTTCTCAGGTAATTATTTTCCCCAAATACCCCCTACTTCCAAATCAGATGTAATACTTAGACTTAGTCTAGCTCTACCTTAGGTTTGTAAAAGGGTTTTTTTAGGGCCCTTGATTGGGGTTCTTTTCCATGGGTTCTAAATTCTATGTTTCATTTTCCTAATTTTTTTTGTGGGTTTTCGAAATCAAATCGGGGAGAGAGTAAGGAAGCACGCACCCAGCCCAGGTACAAAGCTTCAATGTTAGTTTTTTGAAGGGAAACTTGAGCATGAATTAGGCTAAATCTGATAGATCCAAAAAAATAATTTATTTTAGGTTATATATAATAAAAATACGATAAGAATTTGATCAGTTTAATTAGGAAGTAGTTTTTCATAGATTTAGATTCTGTATAGAAAACCCAAATTAAATATAAAGCATGAATAAATAAATAAAGAGTAAGCAAGATAAAACAGAGTACAATAAAATGGAGATGCTAAAGAAGCAAGCATAGAAGTAAATGAAAAATTGAAAAGCAAGCAAGCCGAAAGCAGCCAGATAGAGAAGAAGCTGCAGCATCTGGTGGATGGTGACGATGGTCCTATATGGCTTGATATATCGACGATGGCACACATCTATTTGCATTGCTTTATAACGTCGGCCATACCACAGGAGCGAAGCAAGCCATGGAGGTTCAAGCCTGCTTGGAGTACGTCGTTCCACCAGAAGGTCAAGCAAACACAGTCGGTACTAACCATCGTCAATTTGTCGCAGCATGAAGAAACTTGTTCTGGGAGTTGGTTGGTCACACCGTTGCCGCAAAAGCTGCTGGCACCAAGCATTTTCATGCACGGGACAGCACCATCGATGAGATGCCAGTGCCTGACCATGCACGACACCGGCTTTGCCAGGGCCATCGACGGGAACTGGGGGATCCTCGACCCTACGCCCCCTGCCTCTGCAGCTGCCACAATCAACGCCACCGCCACCGCCACCGCCACCACTACCACCTTCTTGCTTTTCCCCGACAATGCCATTGATCGATATTCGGTCACACCAATGCTATAGCTGGTAACTGGTAATAGTACTCAATAATGACAATAATAATAATCAGCTAATTAATTAACAAGATATATGATTATGCGAATTATTAGACGACCCCCACTTCGTATTTATACACAATTTCTTCACCTTCTCCTCGTCATCACTTTATTTATTTCAAGACCTCATTTTATATATTTTTGGGGTACCCGGCCTTTTTAAATTATACTACTAACTGTTCCAGCTTCTCTCTCTGGTACTTTTTAATGTATATCATAGTTCGTGCATCGCACATATCTCGCTTAGAATCTTCAATTTTTTTAAAAAAATAAGAGTAAGTGGTCCAATTTATTGGACCTCCATATCAAGTGTATAATCTAACAGTCCTATAGCGGATGGAAAACGATGATGTCAATGGCCCAAAATTCGATATCACTTCTAATTATAACATTTTCTGAATAGGTAAGGGAGAAATGACCCCCAATATTCTAATTCTGAATAACAGAATTAGGAGGTGGACCTTTTACTACTTAGACGAGAGGGGATCGGCAGGTTTAGGATATGATCTTCTAGCGCTGGCAAAAAATTCGGTTCGGGTAAATTCGGGTCGGACAAATTTGGACAATGTCAAACTTCAGACGAGAAATTCATGTCCGGACCCGGTTTTATTTCGGGTCGAACCGGGTCGGACAATTAAGACGAAGCTAAAATCGGGTTCAGACAATAGAAAAAAGAGAAATTTTATGTCCGAATATTCGGTCAATATCAAAATTTGAACAAAAAGTTCATATCCACACCTGATTTTTTCTAGATCGGATCGAATAATTTGGTCGGATAAAATTTTTCAAGTTGCAGGATCTTCATTATCTTTGGATCCAATAGGATTCTAGACATAAAAATATATAGGCAATCCTCCTACAGTAAGATCCAGTTGTAGATATCAAATACGTTTTGTTTATTAGATTTTGTGTAGCACGATTTCTTTGTATATGTGTTTATATTGGGTTGCTACCATATGAATCATTCTTTTCGTGAGAAATTGCAAGAGTAATTGTGGGACACTCTAGAAACGAGAGGCTCCGGATCGCTATATATATGAGTCTATATAATTAATACATGACTATTTCATAATACTATATTATGTCTGCACGATTTGTAAGGACAGATAAAGCACAAATAGCTATAAATATACGTTCTAGAACATTTTATAATAAATTTTGTATTTAGGATTTCTGTAAATATTTTAAGATTGTAACTGCTATAGAACTTTTCTGCTATTTGCTTAATGTATTACGATTTTATGATCTTCGATTTGATACTATAATTCTGATTCTAACTACCTCCATCAATCTTAACTAAAATCCTAATTCTAACCTTGGGCTAGTTGTTGTGACAATATTGACAACGGGAAGATATTTAGCTTCTGTGGAGAATTCGGACATCATGGGTTATTTCTTAGGTCGCTAAAAAATTTACAAGGTTCGGACCCAGGAAAATAGCATAACCAGTGGTTGGCAAGGAAGTGTCCGGACATATAGCCGAATTTATCAGGGTAGATGCACAAACAGTTGTAAATATATGTCCTAAAATAATCCATAATAAACTTTGTATTAAAGTTATCCATTAAAATGTAATTTAACGTAGTGCTTTATTTTGGTGAATATTTGTTAAGATTTTTAACTATTATAGAATTTTTTTTATTATTAACCCAATCAGTTAGGATCTTATTATGCTAGATCCAATTCCACAATTCCAATTCTTACTACCTCCATGGATCTTAACTAGGGTCCTAACTTTAACAACTGTGGGTTTTTGTGACAGTATTGACAATGACATGAGATATAGCTTCTTTGAAGGATTTGGATATCGTGGGTAAAATCCTAGAGAGCTAGGAAGTTCAGAATGTTCAAACATAGGGAAATAGAAAAACCAATGGTTAATCAGGAAGTGTCCAGGCCGGCAACAAGCCCAATTAGCATTAGAATGGTCAAGAACAATGTCAAGTGAAGCAGCCCGCTTGAAGAGTAATCCATGGTTAGGATATTGTGTGTAGAACCCAATGAAGGCCTGACTCAGTGTGTAATAGAGTAAAGTGTGTCCGGAAGTCCATGAAGGAGTAGTTGGGCCCTAAGAATGGACGTGTGGTGCAAAACACATAGCGACCGTTTAGGTAAGTTATTATGACGTGGATTTGACTTAAACTGTTCCTAGCCGCTATTTTTATTTAGAGAGGGGTCTCATGAAAAATAGATTGTATCCACAAACACATTGAGAGAAAACACAACACTTAGGAGATATTGTTCATCTACTTTGATAGAAAGTGAGTTTGAGGGAAATTTCTTGTAATTGTAATCCTCATATTACTAGTGCATCGATTTTGAATTTTTTTGCCGCTTCATGTTTTTTCCATGTTAAATCCCTGGTGTCAATTTTTGATCTCTTTTTTACTCTTATCTTTAATAATTGTTTGTGGTTTGCTTGAGTACGCTTCGATCCTATCATAGGAGCACCTTGTAAATAACAAAGAATCTGTTGCACATCGACAAGGTGAGTTGTACGAGCATGCATAAATTCATTGACAACATTAACAACATAGTTATATCTGACCTGGTAAGAGTCAATTATATTACAATGTATCAACCATGCTCCTATAAAGAGGAGGATCACGTAGCAATTCTGCATCTATTAGTGATAATAGCTAACGAGGAATAGTTAAGCAAATGAGTTCATGGATATAATTGGATTAAGTTAAAAGGTGGGTATTAGGAGCACAAAGAACCTAAACCAAAAGTAATGAAGATCACCAAGGTCCTTCTTAGGAAATTGAGTTGCAACAAGAAGTCGAATGGTATGAAAGAGGAGAGTAAAGAACTTTATGTCAAAAATGATATATATCATTGACATGTAGAAGTAAGATTAAAGTGATGTCAGAGTGTTGATAGATGTACATAGAAGTATCACTTCGACTACAAGTGAAACTAAGATGGAGAAGAAAACTACTAAACTTATGATAGCATGACCGAGGAGCATGTATAATTCGATATAAGGATTTGTTGATCTTGAAGACATAAGAAGGGTGATTAGGATCAACAAAGCCAATATTAATGGGTTAGATCATATACACCTCTTTTGTGAGATCACTATAGAGAAAAACATTTTTCACATCGAGTTGACAAATGACCTAATCGTTAGTAAAAGCAATAGTGAGGACCATAGAAATGGTGGTAGGCCTCACAATAGGGCTAAAAGTGTCCTAATAGTCTAAATCTTCTTGTTGACCGAAACTGCAAATACTAAAAGGTGTCTTATGTCTTTTAAGGGCGTCGTCTGAATTAAACTTGTGGACCTACTCTGATACCAATTGAAAGCTAATAAGAAGAGTCAAGGTGTAACATCCTAAGATTTTACTATTTTCTTAATTATAATTATTTTGTTAAATATTATTTAATATTATTATTTTGGATTCAGATTAATGTACACAAAATTATTAATTTACAAAGTGTATTGAAGCCCTTGTTTTGGAAAACAAGAGTAGTTGGATATTAGTGAGCTTTATAATCAAATTTTAGCTATCATAAATTCTAATTTCATAGATTATTTTTGTGAAAATATCATAATTATCCAATAATGACATGTAGACCTTTTGCACAACCACTTCCATGATAAACTGGGGGGCAATGTTTCCCAATTCTATCCATTATTCTTTGCTTCTTCCACATCTCTTCTTTATTCTTCGGTCCCCCCTCAAACACTTGGCAATGGAGACAATCTAACATTCCTCCATTTTCTAAATAATTCGTATACATATCTTCCTCTTCCTTCGTACTACCCTACAATCTAAGAGTTACATAACAAAGTGGAGGAATACTCCACCCCCATCTCCCAAAAATGACCATCAAAACCCACAAACATCATACCAAACTCCTCGTCTATCCAAATCAAACAAAATCACGCTCAACCACATGTTCTAATCATAAGAAATCATTAATAGGCGACATCTGTTAAGGAGCTCATCAAGGAGCTCGATGTGTGCCGGTTCGAGCCTTAGGATGTGCCTGACATGGCGTTGACCTGGGATTTATGTTGGTATTTCTTCGTACCCACCCATGGGTCCAGGACCAACCGAACCACACGCGGCGGGTACTGGAAGGGGATCGGGAATAATCGTCCCGTGATGCACCGTGGGAGGCACGTTGGGATGATTCGTACGCTCGTTTTCTATGTCGGGAAGGCCCCAACGACAAGCAGACCGATTGCCTTATGCATGAATACTGACTCAAGGATACCGAGCTGGCTGGCAAGGGTGTCCTGCATGATTCTTATGTGGTTGTGAAGGTATACCAGAAAAGCAGGTCGGGCCCAAAGAACGGGGAACAGTATGTAGCCGCATTCGTCAAGGAGGAATGGGATGATGTCAACTACTCTAGTGCAACAGCAATTCCGGATGCAGCCCAGGGGACTACTTTCGGTTCCGGACTCACCATGACACTCGACTTCTCCACCCCGTCGAGCCCCACCAATGATACCTCGAATCAGATCACCGTGACCACCCCAGACCAGTTCCCGCCAGCTTCTTATGATTAGAACATGTGGCCCTTCTTTTAAGGTAGCACATCAAGGTGCACCTTCTTTTAAGGTAGCTCATCTGTTGAGAACTCCTCAATTAAGCGTGCTTGGATGGGAGTAGTCTCAAGATGAGTGACCTCCTTGGAAGTTTTCCCAGACAACATGTGAGCGAGGACGAAGCACGCTAGAAAGACTCATGGGGATTTGTGAGGCCTGTCAACGATCCTTAAAGTAGTTATCGGTAATGTCCGTGTCCCGGAAGGGTCCGGACATTACAAATGGTATCAGAGTCGACTCACGATTGTGAGCAGTGCCAGTGGACTGGAGATCCATGGGCAGTCACCTAGCGAGGCAAATATTCTTGATTGGATTGTGGCAAAATGAGGACGTTGTGCGCTTAAGTGAGGGAGTAATTGTAACATCCTGGATATATGGTTAAGTGTGGATTAAAGGGATTAAAATTGAACCCTAATTGAGGCTTAGAAAGGTCGAAAGTGAAGGGTAAGTCAATGATCGGTGTTTGGTAGTGTCGTATATATTTTGGACAAATTTGAAAGCGTTTATATTTGTTAAGAGAATTAATTTTTAGATTGAATGCTGATAAATACAGGTTGATGCAGGTGTACATTGACAAATGACTTAAAAAACAAAACCCTATATAATCCCCAAAACATAAATTAAAGAGGATATTTATTTTTAAGTTTTTAAAACTAAGTTTTTATTTGATTCAAAAGGTAAGATAAGACTACCCATTAGTTGACCCCACAGGCGTTGAACTATCATATAATTTGTAAACAAACGTCACCATCATTACAAAGAGGAGTCTTCGGTCTTACGTCTAAAGTAAAAGTTTCACCATTAGAGAGGAAAAAAAAAAGAACAAAAAACATGTAAAGCAAGCAAGGAAGATGGAGGAATATTAATCAAACTCAAATAAGAGCCAGCTGCTGGAAATTGATAGGGTAGCAATCGGATGGAGGGCCAGTAGAAGCACGGTTAGCAAGTATTGAGTTTACGGCTTCAGTTGGATGATATGCATCCCAGAACATATACTGATTTCTTTCTGCGCAAGGCATTGCGTTCGGCAGGCATGTCACTGGCCCCATTCCACAACAAGCCCTGTCTATCACCCTAAACCCTGCATTTATTTTGCAGGTCAATATTGTGCAGTAGAGATTATTGACTTTTTTTCATTTTGGACCAGAAGTATAGGGTAATTTATTTTCTGGAACTTCAATTTTCACTGTTAATTTTTTGGATCCTAAAGTTTATGGGCTGAATAAAAATGTCTTCAAGTTTGAGGGATGAAAAAAGGCCCGTGTACCATTTTTGTTTCTCTTCTCATATTTGAATTTCTCGGGCTAAAATTAGAACCGATATTGAAGCTATAATACACATCTCTTATTTATATCGAAGCTACTTAGACCCTTAAGGACTAAGGGTATTTAGGGGTCTAAGCAGCTCTGACATGAATAAGAGATGTATATTATAGCTTCAATACAGTTTTAACCTTAGTTTTGAAGTTTGACATCAATCTGGAGAAGAATTCAAACATGGGAAGAAAAAATATAACGGGACACGGACTTTTTCAGCCCACCAACTTTAAGGTCCTTTTTTATTAAGTCATTAGTCCAAAAATTAACATTGAAAATCAAGAATTTCGAAAAAAAAAAATTACCTTATATAATTTAGGGTCCAAAATGCAAACAATCCCAATATTGTGCATTGTGCAGTAGAGATTATTACGTAAATGAAAATAGACTTTTTTGGGGAAAAGACAATTAAAAATTATATGTTGGATCTACCTAGATTCACAAATACCTAATAATTTACAAGGTACTTACCGAAATTGGCAGGGTTGTTAAGCATATCCCCAAGAAAACCATACATATTGGCGTAAACAAAGATAGCGGCAGGATGGTTGGCATTCAGTTGCGCTACCAAAGATCGAAGGCCTTCATTAAAGGGTCCCAACATCTGATTCACAGAGTCTGCGCACCTCCCTGGCTGTGCTTGACCTCCTGCCCTTTGATTCGGGGTGCATCCAAGTGGTGTAACTCCCATTATGAAGAACTTCCTTAACCCTACATTGTACAGTGCCTTATTGGCAAGGTAGTAGCATGAGTTTAATGGTTAGTTTCATTGTCTGTATGACTTTAATACACCTCTCTTATTCATACTGGAACTACTTAGACCCTAAGTACTTCAGGATCTAATTAGTTCCGACATGAATAAAAGAGGTGTATTATAATTTCAATATCAGTTTTAACCTTACTCCTGAAATTTGGCGCAAATCGGAAGATAAATTCAAATATGAGAATAAAAAAAAACCAGTACACGAGCCATTTTTTCAAAATGCAAAAAGCCTAATAAATGTCGTGCATATAGACTTTTCCAATGTCGTGCATATAGACTTTTCCAATTTCGTGCATGGATACAAATAAGATTATGGAGTACACATGCCAATGCTTGCATCCGAACTTAAGCAGTATGCATAGAGGGCATGAGGTAGTTAAAGATCATTGTAGGCTTATAAATATATCATTATCAGTTCTTTTTCACGAAAATAAACTAACAATAGTTGGATAGAATCAAATTATTTTAGAGCCTCATTTCGAATAAACTGCCATATATTAATTGATATTTGTTCATCATTTAGGTTGCATACCAGAAGCTGGCGTGTGTAATGATTGAGGAGGAGATTGGCAAAGTCAGCAGGCCTGTATTTATAGCTAGAATCATAAATGGAGGGCATGAGGTAGTTGTTGATGTAGTCATTGCTCCCAAATGAGAGTAGTGCTATGGATCTTGCTAGGTAATGAGTAATATTTGCTCCTAACATTGTCTTCAATCCATCCAGGGTGCTCTGAAAATTTATCACCTGCTGGCTCAAGCTTCTACGATCTCCCTGCATCAATTTCATACATCATCATTCATCATCATACCATATTTTTTACAAAATTGAAAATATTTTCTTGTTAAAGAATAATCTTAATTAGTTTACATAAATTATCACCAAATTTCAAGATTTATAAACATATCCTTAAATATCTATGTGTACGTTAGGCATAAACAAGAGGGCACGCGCTATCTCTATCATAGATAACATTAAATTTCTTTGCATTAAGTTCTAGAGATATGTTTGTAGATTACTGGTTATAACCGGTGTTATTAGATTTGATGCTAAGGGTTCAACTGCAAATTATACCATACACCGTAGAGGATCTATTTAGATTTATTACATGTATTAAAGTAAATCAATTTATTATGTTGTATTTGTAAAATATTAATAAATTTTAAAAAATCGATAAATTTTGTATAATGATATTAATGAATTTATTATGATGAAGTTTTATAATAAATATTGATAAAGTAATTTTATAAAATTTAATACATTAAAAGAGCGAGGTAAATACTCCCAAGTATACCATATAATATAGTATTTTTTTCGAAAAGAAGTTTTTCCTTCCATTTTTTTTAAAATCCACTTCTCCTCCTATTCGGCTATTTCTTAAGCACTATAAAATTGGTCCACACCCCAATGAAATGAAATGGCGGCGCCCTATATATAAAATACATATAGATATACTAAACTCTGTCGTGGGAATTAAGAAAGGAAATTGGATCATATGTACCCAAAGTCCCAAACCAAATCATATCCATGTTTCTGCAAGACATTAGTATCGGAGAGCCTCAAAAAATATAACTAATAAGAAAGCACGTTACCCAATGTCTACCAGTCTCATCCATAATACCAGCACCTGCTGAAGCATAGTTAACCCCCCCAAGTGTTCTTGGACCAACAGTAGTTGGATCTCCAAATGCTGGTACATCTTGAATCCCCACCTTTTCTCCTACATAAATTGTCACCAAATTTTATCAGGCATATAATTAAGGCATAGCCATTCAAAATCTTCACTGAAAAAATTAATTAGCTATGAGTTTGTTGTAATCCTCAGATTGAAATGTTATAAATTTCTGGTTAATAACTTACCTAGCAAGTCAACAACAGTCTTTCCGTTAGTGAACCTTCCAGTAGGGCCACGGCTGAAGTCGATGCCATAGGGCCAGTAGTTAGATTTTGCAACAGAGGCGAGGTAGTTGTTATTCCCAGAATCAATTAAGTCGTCCCCAAACACAAAGATGGCAGGAATCTGAGGTGAACCTTGGGCTTGTAGAAGTTGCGCAGTTGACAGGACCAAATGGAGGATCAACGCCATAGATGATGTCGCATAACTCATGTGTGCCATTAGTGTATAAGATCGATGTATGCAAATTACTCCAGTAATGGAAGTGTAGTTTTATCTTCGTTTGAGTGCTTTTTATATGTGAATGAATAAGATCAAGTCATGAGGGAAAGCAGTGCTGAAATGTGAGTAATTACCTCATCTCCATCAGTTACCTGAATCAAATGTGGCCCACACCTGAATTTAAGGAAACTGAAATTCGAACACACCTTAAGGGCGTCACCCAAGTCAAACCAAACCTTAATATTTCTATTTTTCGACTTCATATTTTAGGGTAATTGATTTTCTGGACCTTTGATTTTGAATGTTAATTTCTTCGACCTTAAAGTTTATGTGACTAAATAAAAAATGAATTTAAAGTTTACGGGTTAAAAAAAATTCATGTCTTGCTCCTTTTTTCTGCCCATGTTTAGATATCTTTCTTGATTGCCGTCAAACTTTAGGACTGAGATTAAAACTGATATTGAAGTTATATATAATATACTACTTTTATTCATGTTGGAGCTACTTATACCCCTAAGTATTCTTGGGAGTACCAAAACGTGTTTTAGGTTTAAGTGCCAAATATGGATCAATTACAAAGGAATTGATATGTAAGATAACCATTACAAAGTGTATTATAGGTTCAATACCATTTTTAACCTTATTACTGATGTTTGGCGCCAATCAGTATTTAATAAGTTTTCGCGAGTAGGCCATGTTTGGTAAAATTAGCATGTTAGAGAACATAAAATATTTAACAAGTGATAGATAAAATAGAAAGAAGTAAGTAACGTTAAAACTGATAATAAAACAATAATAAATTAGTACATGACTTTACAATGGTCATTTGTCCTATTAATCTCTTTATAATTGATCTGTAACTGATCTAGTAGCTACCAGCTGGTTGTAAAACGTGTCCGTCATTTTGATATTTCCATTACATATTTCTCAAGTATAGGCAACAAACCTTTACTAGGTCTTATAAACCCTGAAGTACATAGATTGACAAAACCCATAACTAACTGGCCTGAACTGAGTACACTACACGAACGAGTAGAGAGACATTGGTATGTGTGATAAGTAAGGGATGGAGCTAACGAGATGAGGATGAAGACGTATTGAACCTTAGAATTTCCACTCTTACGTACAGCACCGCAACAGCTAAGAATAGTAAACATGAAGAAGGCTACTAGCCAACAAAATTCATGTTTCTCCAAAACTTTCCTGAATTTAGGGTTGTCTTTTAATTTCCAGGGGAAGTGGTAACGTATGCATCAGCCTCATTTTTCTTGCAAGTTTGTCATTTAGTTTTTCAACTTCTTGCTCAAGAATCATACATGTCATGCATGCAGTTCTCCTTTGACATGGCCACCATCTAATGTTTCGATCTCTTAATTACACAATCAAGAGCCACATCAATTAATAAGACAATAATAATCAACATATTTCTCATTCATATCCATAATTTCCATAGTTACAATAGTTTTTTTTAAAAAAAAAAAAAAACTTAGATAGTAATGGAATAAAATAAAAGGCCTCATAGAACTTTTTCTATTTCTTTTTATGGTGTAATAAGGTAACAATTGATTTGTAAAGTTTCGATCAATGGAACCTGTCTTTCTAATAAATGATAAAATTTACGAGTACAAAATTACTACGTTTATCAGATTGTTTGGCATTTTGGACCCTGAAGTATAAGGTAATTTATTTTCTGAACCCTTGATTTTCAACGTTATTTTTTTGATACCCTAAAGTTTATGGGATGAATAAAAAAGGACCTTAAAGTTTGTGGGATGAAAAAAAAATCCATGTCCTATTCTATGTTTTCTTCCCATGTTTGAACTTTTCTCCAAATTGGCGCGAAACATCAAAACTAAGGTTAAAACTGTATTGAAGTTATAATATACATCTCCTGTTCATATTGGAGCTACTTATACCCCTAAGTACCCTTAGTCTTTAAGGATCTAAGTAGCTCTGACATGAATGAGAGGGAGGGGTATTATAGCTTCAATATTGGTTTTAACCTTAGCCCTGAAGTTTGGCGGCAACCGGGAGAGAAATTCAAATACAAGAAGAAAAAGAAAAACCGGTATACGAACCTTTTTTTCAGCCCACAAACTTTAAGATCATTTTTTATTTAGCCCATGAAATTTAGGGTCCAAAAAGTTAACAATGAAAACTAAGGGTTCGGAAAATAAATTACCTTATACTTCAGGTCCAAAATGCAAATTAAAAAACCCGTATAGAACTACCACATCCCATTTCTCCCTACCTCGATCAAACGAAATTGCACCTACTATTTTCGTAATAAGCATATCTCTCGGTATAAAAATGCGAAAGAAAAGAAAACATATACATATAAATGGAGTTCAACTAAAGATGCTCCGTTGGGCACGTGAAGTGAACACACATAACTTTACTAGAATGTGATATGTACAGTTTCACGTAAATTTACGGTGAGGTTGAATTTTTATAGTCACTTCAATTTTCATAAATAGCCACCACAATATTATATGTCTTATGATAAATTTATACTAAAACAGTCTTATATAAGAATTATATATATATATATATATATATATACATATATATATATATGGAAAAATCGGAGAAATAATTCCATTAACAAAACGAATTTACACACTCTACTCTAGGCATACCTAGAGGGGCAACAACAGAAGAAGCCCAAAAACAAATTAAAAAAAATTATACTCTATCGCCTCTAACTCTACACTTAAAATCTATCAAAATAAATTCACTCACAGTATCGCATGAATGAGACCTATTCTGAAAGATTCTACAATCCCGCTCAAACCAAATATAATAGATGTATTCTGTGAAGAACAGATAAACCTCCTGAATTTTCTTCTTAAACCAACAGAACTGAAGGTTGTCCAACAGCACGTTCCTCCACTTGCAAGAAGGCCATTGCAGCTTCATCATAACAATATCCCAAACTTGTAAACTGAATTCACAGTTTTCAAAGAGATGTGAGTGGGACTCTTCTCTATTACCGCACAAAATACATCTGTTAGCCAGATAAATTCCAAAACTTTGTAATCTATCCAAGGTCAGCAACCGACCCAATAAACATAACCAAGCCACAAAGGAGAACTTGGGAACCTTGATCTTGTTCCAAACAATACGGTGGCATTCAACTTGAACACCTAGATTCAGCAAAGACAGATGAGAAGATGATATAGAATATTGACTAACCCTTAATTGATCATATAATTCATCTCGAATCCGGATAAGGCGACGCCAATACCAACTTGCATTTTGCCAAATCGTGCATTCAAGAAATGGTTGTTTTCTCAGATATATGTGATGAACCCACTTTACCCAAAGAGACTCTTTATGCATGGAAATTTGCCACGCTAGTTTACCTAATGCTGCTTTATCCCAAACATATATATTTTTGATGTTTAGACCTCCCATCTTCTTGGGTAAACAACAATCCTTACAAACCACCAGTGAGTACTTCGAATCACCCCATAAGAATTTCCGGTACAACTTCACAATGGCATCAAGAACACTCTGGGCCAGTATAAAGATTTGAGCCCAATATGTGTGGATGAAATCAAAAAGCTATTAATAAGTTCCACCCGACCCGCATATGTTAATCTTTTGATTGCCCATATCCATTCAATCTTTTGCACATCTTCTTAATTAGGATCCGACAATCATGCCTATTAAGCCTTGTAGGCTTAACATGGACTCCAAGATATGTGAAAGGGAGGGTCCCTACCTTAAAGCCTGTACATTCAATAATATGTGTTTTCATTGCGTGAGGAACACCAGCCAAATACACAGAAGATTTACTCTTGTTTGCTTGGAGCCCAGAACACTCAGAGAAGTGTTGCACTGCATTCATGAGTAATCGTATACTATCCAGATCTCCATGACAGAATAATAGGAGGTCATCCGCAAAACATAAGTGTGCTAATTTCAGAGACTTGCACATTTGGTGATACTTGAAATTCGGGTCACTGGACACTTCATGAATTGCTCTCCCTAAGTATTCCATCACAATAACAAATAAGAGGGGTGACATTGGATCTCCTTATCAAAGACCCCTTCCCCTCTTAAAATATCCATACGCCTCCCCATTGAACCCCACAGAAAATTTAGCACTTGAGACACAAGTCATAATCCATTGAACAAAGCGAAGAGGGAATCCAAAAGCCAGTAGTAGATTTTCCAGAAAACCCCAATCGACAGTGTCATAGGCCTTCTGAATATCAATTTTTAGAAGGCAACTCGGAGTCACACCTTTCCGATTGTAGAATCGAACAATATCTTCAACAATGAGAATGTTATGCATGATTGATCTATTTGCTATAAAAGCTGATTGATTCTGATCAATTATGCTGTCAAGAACAGTTCTGAGTCTTGTGCATATCAATTTAGTCACAGCATTATATATGACATTACAGCAGGAAATCGGTCGAAGATCAGAAACTGTTTCAGGGTTAGGAACCTTGGGTATCAATGTTAGCAGAGTTGCATTTAATTCCCCCAATAATTGCCCTGACTCAAAGAAAGATAAAACATCATTTGTTACCTCAAAACCGATAACATCCCAGGAAGCTTTGAAAAAACTAGCATTAAAGCCATCAGGCCCTGGGCTCTTCGAACCATCCATAGAGAAGAAGCCATTTTTTTACCTCCTCCCTTGTGAAAGGTTTCAATAAGCTATTGGCCTGCTCCATTGATAGAGTGCTCCCAGAAAAAATAGTAGATGCTCGAGGTTTTCCAATGCACTGACCTTTAGCAAAAAATTGCGAGTAATGATCAACAAGAAATTGCCCAATCTCCTTATCATCTTCAAGGACAACCCCGTTTTT
Organism: Portulaca oleracea; assembly: GCA_029582165.1. Lineage (NCBI taxonomy): Eukaryota > Viridiplantae > Streptophyta > Magnoliopsida > Caryophyllales > Portulacaceae > Portulaca > Portulaca oleracea. Next base: position 33,216,230 of record CM055871.1, read on the forward strand.
ATCCTTAAGCAAAGGATTTTATTCATATAATTCTTTGATTTAAGTAAAGAGAAGAAGAAATCAGAATTTTGGTCACAAGAATTTAACCGAAAAGCCTTGGTTCTTTGTTTCATCAACATACTAGCATCTTGAAGAGTATCATAATAATCCTTCTTCAAAACCGCTAATTTCTGTTTCAGCTCATTGTTTGATATATCCTGCTGAACCAGGGTCTGCAAATTCTCCAAACCCTTATACTTTATCATCACTTTACCATATATGTCACCATACTTGTCCCTATGCAAAGCTTTCAGAGGCTGTTTGAGAACATTCATTTTGGACACCAATCTGAACTATGCAGTCCCCTGAAATTGTGTGTCTAGCCACACTCTGCGAATCAAAGGCAAAAAGTCCTTATTCCTGGTCCACATATTACAGAAACAGAATCTCTATGAGCCTCTCTTCTTTGAGTTCTGAATATGAATCAACAAAGGCGTATGATCACTTATATTTTCTGGTAATACTTCATAATACAAATCTCCAAAATTATCTAAACCAAAGTCATTAGTTAATACCTGGTTTAGAACAGAGAAGATTGTAGAATTATGCCAAGTGAACTTTAAGCCCTTGGATTTCACTTCCAGGAGACCATTATAATCAATGAAATCTCTAAATTCAGAGATTTCCTCAACTAGTATACAGTCCCCACCCACTCTATCATCAAAATAGAGGACATGATTAAAATCCCCACAATCATCCACGACAATGTAGGGTTAAGTTGGCTGAGATCCTCCCAAATAATCTGCCTCTCCTGAATATCAGAAAAGCCATATAAAAATGTCAATAGTAGCATGATCTTATCAAACCTCACATGACAGTGCACATATTGCCTCTGAATATTGATAATCGAAACATCCACAATATTAGGATCCCATAACACCCAAATACGACTTCTCAACCTTGGTGTTGCATTGTGAGCCAAATTCCAATTTGGCCTAATTTTTTGTTTTATACCTTCACAATTCTCCAATGTAACCTTTGTTTCAAGAAGACCAACAAGCGGACAATGTTGTAAATTCAAGAAGAGGTGGACCCCCTCTTGTTTATTAGGGTCATTGAGACCCCGTACATTCCAAGAAATAAATTTATCCATTATCCATGAATGCTTGTGACCTCCCCTGTGACAAATTAGAACCAAAGTTCCCAAAACGTAGTATAGATGAAGATTGACCAGATTCCATACATACATCTTCCATAATATGAGATAAACTCTGAAGACCCCTAATAGCAGGCGTAGGAGTAGGCGTATCTGGTCTCTTACTTTTATTCTCATTACCCACTGGCACCCATCTTTTCTTCTTAAGTTTGTTAATAACGGCTTGCAGTCATCAGCTTTGTGTCCATACATCTCGTACTTCTTGCAAAATATTGGTTTCCATTCATATTCAATAGGTTGTGTAACCACATATCCATTCTCATCCACAAATGACACCGAGTCTGGAAAAGAGCTATTCGGATCAATGTCATGGCTTTCCTAATAGACTCCCTATTTTACTTAAACCTTCAATATTCCATTAATGTAAATCTAAACTATGAAGCTTCACCCATATAGGAATAGAAGATAAAGAAGTTCTCTCAGTCGATTGACCTAAAGCCCAGGGTTTAAGCACCAGAGGTTTTTTATCAAAATAGTAAATGTGCTTTTCCAGCACCTTCTGACGATCCTCAAAAGAAGAGAATCGAAAAATGAATACCCCATTAGGTTGCCAATAAACCTTATCCGACCCAGACCACATTCGACTAGCAAACTTCTCTATCACAACCAAAGGAGGGTTTGCTCCAAGTACACAACCTATTATAGATGACTCCTAGAAACGAATTTCGAAAACAGTATCTTCTTCCAAAATTTTCTGAGTTCGAACACCATTCATCTCAATAGGATTAACAAAATGTATAATTTCATACCTTCTGATTGGTTGTAATTACCAGGTGAATCATCAGCTTCACCCACCGAAACTTCGTCATTGCTCAACTCACAATCCAGAAAAACTTCTCCATTAGTAAGCAATAATGGACCATTTGTAACTTTATTAACACAAGCTTCCACACCATCAATCTGTGAGCAAACATCATTCTCATCAGAGACAGTAATTGGTCCTTGTTTCAGCTTCGATTTCTTCTTCCCCTTTCTCCCCATGAGAATCGCCTCTCAGAGAGAACTCACATGAAGCTCTTATATATATATATATGGCGGCGACTCGCACGGGGCACCATACACCCCGTCTCCACCGCCGCACATTAGTTGTCGCTGGCGAAGCGCTCCTCTAGTGAGAAAGCATAGCAACACAGTATCTCGACAACCCTAACCCCTGAGTCCATCTAGAAGTCAGAGAAGAAATAGGCAAGCAAAAACCCTAATTCCTTGAAGCACAGTGTCATTCACGATAAAAACCATAATTCCAAATCTGCAAAAATCGAGTCACTCAAAGTTTTATGGATGAGGGTAAGTACAACTCATATGCATCTTTGTTCAAGGAAGATAAACTATGTCGAGGCGCCACTAATCAATGGGCACCAAGACTAAAAAGTTTGATACTGTTGAGACAATGGAGTACTGGAACATGACCATCATCTATAGCATCCTGTTTAGCTACTGTATAGTCGGGGTTTTAGATTGTTTTCGTGGGGAGCAGGGTCTTTTAGGCCAATTCTTTCGCTACAAAGCCTAATCGAAAGTGAAAAGCAGGTAAAAAGATTGGTGGGTTGAACTAGAGACTAACTAAGGCAAACACGCTAACAAACTGAACAAAAGAAATTGACAAAGGGGAAAGTGATCCTGAATTGACTAGCAAAGATAGATTAGATGTCTAAGGATCAAGATACAGACTAGGGTTTAAGAAAATATGACCTTAAAACTCAAGATTAACATCTATTTTTAGGGATATTGGAAGATAAACAACAAAATAACAAGCAACAAGATATGATTAATATGTAAAGAAAGCTCACCAAGATTAACCTTGATATCCAAGTGAAGGCTTAAACGATAGATCAACCCACTCTCAAGAACCACTATGAAATTCATACCAAGCTTGATGGAAAGGTTGCCAACTAATCAAGCCCTAAAGTGAGTACTCTTAACCATCACCATTAGAATTTACTAGATAAAGAGAGAAGAGATTTGGGGAGGGTTTTCAAATACCCAATAAGAATTCATATCCAAAGTGCATACAAATGTTCAATAGTAGCTTACAACCATAAGGGAGTGGGTATGTATAAGGGGAAGGAAACCCTTCTAAAACCCTGACAAAATAGGGAAAAATAGCGATCTGGGCATCATCACGGACCGAGGTGACATGATACGATCTGAAGTAACCTTGAAAAATGAGAACTTACTTTCTAAAGGCTACCACAGATCATGGTGGTCGGGTAAGCTTTTTTACAGTCTTCAAACTAGCATAACTTCTTCGTCCGAGTTATTTTAAGCCCATAATATATAGATAGAAAACTCTTGGTATCTACTTTAAGCTCCCTAAATTTCAAGTCCATTGGTGTTATATTAAAGAAATTATGTTAGAAACATTGAAGGTATGTATTCTTCTTTTGTCCAATTTTGCCCACTTTCTTGCTTATCCTCATTTTTCTTCATTCTACTCTTCCTTCCTGGTCTACTTGGGACAAACTGGGCTTGAGTGGTTGAAACTTAACCGGCTCCCATGCATTATTCACCATTTCGAGACCAAGAATACCCCAAGGAACTTGAAAATCTCGGGTTTGGTCCAATCCATACTTAGCATTAGGAAATCTTTTTCACGGATCAGAAAGATAGGGTCGATGGACTCCACCAAGTAACGAATGCTCTATCTTGGGGCAAGACCGGTAAGGATACTAGGCCTAGAGAGAAGTTGGGTTATTGCAAGCATAAAGCCACTCTGGGGTCTCTCCTGAGGTTATCCCGGATTAACTCTTAGAGTTTATTCACTAAATGAATGAGGACTTGCCCTAAAAATATAAATGCAAGTCAATCCACCTGAACTCATCCACTAAATGAATGAGGAGTTGCTCGGGTATCCCATCTATATCACCTAAAATCATGTTTAAATAGGTTTAATATACTCCTGCCACATAATAAACCCCACGACTTAAGGGGTCATAGGCCAAAAACCCCGTAAACAAGGCCTAATACCCTACCCTAATCAAGCCCTTAAACAGGGACCATTAAGGGTCGTAATCTCCCCCAAGCCCTAAAATGGTCTAGCCACTAATCATGGTACTAATAATCACAAACACCCAAAAACCAAACCCTAAGCATGATTCTAACACGAGAAGGGAGATTAAAACTAATCTTAAGGTTTAAACACATAAACCAAGCAGCAATCATATATAAACTAAACAAGCAAGTAGACAATAAGTAAAAGTACAGAGAGAAAAATGTCCAAACATGGTGCAAAGTAATCAACAAAAGGAAAGGGGAGTAATAGAAGCTTCAAACCTTGAAAAGGAATAATGTTGTATTAAATGCTAATGATTTTACAATGAGTGTTTGAGAGAGAAGATAAATGTTAATCCTAGAAGAATGTCCTAAGTAGTAAATAGTCAAAAGCTATCCTCTGAATGACAAGTCATGGTTTATATACAAATGGCAAAAAGCCTTAAACACAGTCAATTTGGCCCCTAGATAAGTCGAATCCGGAGTTTAGTGACAGGCGTAATCTGCTCGATCACGGGCTTGACCTCCTAAAAATAGGGTCTCGTGCTTATGACCTCCTTTGGTAGCACGCATAAGGACCTTGAGGTGTGAAAAGGGAGAAACCCTAGAAAAGTAGGTCGCGGGCGTGACTCATGTGTCTCACACTTGTGACTCCTTGAATCCTTTGAGTCTTCACCCGTTCGTAGGCTCGAGCTATGTGCATCACACCTGTGAGACATTTTTTTTGTTCTTCCCCTCTTTATGCTGGCCATGGGTGCTATCACAGACATCGCGCCCGTGAGTCTTCTGGGCTGGATCTTGAGTTCTTGAGGGCCTCGGGCGTAACTCGTCAGTCACACCCATGGTCGAGTTTTAGCATTCATTCCCATTCTAGTTCTTTCTCGACTTGTATTTTTAGTTTCTCCCAGGTCATAACTTCAACTCCGGCTTGGATCGGTTCGTTCTATGATCTTGCCATTTTCTTCTCTTCTTGATCGCATTTCACCACTCGTTTATTCCATGATTAGCACCTAAGAAAAGGAACGAAAAAGACACAATTAAGCCAACAAATTATTCTGGAATTGAGTAAAAATATTAATTATGAAGATGATATTTAGGATAAAAAACGAGCCCAAACACATCCCAAGAGAAAACCCTCCAAACAAAGTCATGAACTGATTCCGCAAGCGCATCTAGAGATCCTTGGATGTCAATTCGGTTGTGGTGGTGAAGAAAGGAATCTTCTTGGTTCGATTTAAAACTATGGATGGAAGATATGCATCCCTTACCCAAGGGTTTCACTACTTTGATAAACGCCTACTAATAGGCAAGTTGTGGAATGAAGGTGTTGAAATGAATCTTGGCGAGGTAGTCAGCCTACCTATCTGGGTCACATTCCACGACCTTCACTTTAAATACATTAGTAATAGACAGATTGAGTAAGATATCGAGGATGATTGGAAAACCCAATAAAATGAAATAAACAAACACGTGAAAGGGAGATGTTGTGCTATGCCAAGGTCCTAATAGACAATCCTCTCAATGAGTCGTTCCCGGAGTACCTGAATTGCTTGGATGATCACAATAATCTTATCCACCAGCAAGTTTCCTATGAGTGGAAACCAACCAAATGTCTTTTCTATGATATATTTGGACACGAAGAGGGTGAGTGTCGTAAGACACGTAAGTGCTCCATTTGCAATTTCACTGGCACACGAATCAAGATTGTCGTAAAAAAAACTCTTGTTCCTATAGCAAGAAGCCATGGCACGAGGAAAAGGTGTTTCGAAAGAAGAACCGAGATAATAAGTGTTGGATACCAAAACGGGAAAATCGAAGGAGTTGGAGTGTGTTGAGTAAGTGCTTCAAAATCTGTTAGAGTTATTTCCTTATTTTTAGGAGAAATAATTAGTTTGTTCATCAGTATTTACTAGGTCTATTTCTATTAGTCTCCATGATCTACATATAGGGGATCATTTATCCAGAATTCTCAGGGATTAGTTGGTATTTTCCATTGCAACCTGTTAGTTTGTACTCCTATATATTTTAACTCTCTGATTTAATGAATTGGATCCAAGTTTTCCAATAAATGTTGTTTTCATTTCTCTCCTAAACACTCCCCTTGTTCCAATAAGTTGTGGTATTAGATCCTACTCTTTTGTTTACTAGGAAATAGCAAAAGAGAGAACCTACCCTTTAAAGTTATAAAACACAAGAGAACAGAGAACAAGAAGTAGCCATGGCAGGCAACTCATCTTTCCAACCTCAAGTTCCTATGTTCAAGGGAGAAAAGTACCACCTTTGAGGCTCCAGCATAATCAAGCCAACAGTTGCGAGAGATACAGAAGAAAGATGCTAAGGCCCTTTTTCTCATCCAATCAACAATGGATGATGAAATTTCACCCCGAATATTTGTAGTAACAATTTCCCATGAGGCATGTGAAACACTCAAGAAGAAATTTTGGGAGAAAAGAAGGTACTGACCATTAAATTGCAAGCCTTGAGACGCAAGTTTGAGACATTATCTATGAAGACAAAGGAACCTATGTAGGCATATCTTTCTAGATTGTCTGGAATAGTAAGTCAGATGGGGACTTATGGAGATAACCTTAACAATAAAACTATTATCAGCAAGCTAGGTTATGAGGAGCCTACCAATTGACTTTGATCATGCTGTCACCACTATAGAAGAGTCCAAGGATCTCTCCACGTACAGTTTTGATGAACTGATTGGGTCCCTCTCATCCCATGAGATTAGAATCAACAAGTCTTCTGAGAAGATGGAGGAAAAGGCTTTCCAAATGAAGGGGGAGTCCAGTAAAGGCAGGTTCAAGAATTTAGAAGGAAAAAACCAAGGCAGAGGAGGCCACCATGGTCATGGTCGTGAACGAGGACGACGAGGTTCATTCTCTAGAGGAAAAGGCAATATCCAGTGTTGCTACTGCAAGAAATATGGGAACAAAGAAGCCGACTGTTGGACTAAATAGAGAAATGAGCATCAACATATCTATCATACTGAGACGAAGCAAGAAGAAAACTACTTATTTATGGTTAAGTCTACTGACGATTTCGCTATGAATAATGTTTGGTTCGTAGATAGTGGTAGATCGAACCACAGGACTGGCACAAGAATGTTGTTCAAAGAGTTGGATGAGTCCATCAAGGCAGAAGTTAAAATTCCAAATGGCACACCACTCAATATTGAAGGTCTAGGTACAGTTGCTATTAATACTTCTGATGGTATTGTTAAGCTTATTCGTGATGTGGAGTATGTCCCTTGCCTCTTGTAAACACAAATTTCGAGTCTAAAATAAATAAAGATAGGAAATTGAAAAACAAATTAATTTGTATTAATATTTGAATGTATGAGGGTACAATCTCTTTATTAAATACAATAAAGTAGTCCTCTGATTCAGTCTCCTGAAATTTGGGTGAGCCGAGGGCGCGGACGCTTGATCTCGATCTCGAATGCAGGTTTAGCTGAAGAACTCTATAGCACTTCTTGAGCTGAACGTCTTGAGCGTTGATCTTCTTAGTGCTTGGCAGGTGGAGGCTACTCGAAGGTTGACCGTTTGCAGATTGATTGTTGGTTGCAATTCTTCAAGTTCTTTGATATGAGGGCTTGAATGCTTGGTCTCGATCGATGAACTGGAGAAGAAGATGACTGTAGCTTTTGATGTGGAGAACATAAGTTGTTGAACTAGCAGGCGTTGGTCATTGGCGCTTGATAGCTGGATGTCGCTTGTAGTTCGATCTTCTGAAGGCTTTACAGGTTTTGGCGAAGAACTCTGTTGTTTTTCTTGACGAAGACGTGTTGAAGACTTGGAGACTCGATCTTGAGCTTCTGCATACTTCGATGCTTGGAGCTTGGTAGCTGGAAGTCGCGGGCATTTTGATCTCCTAGAGCCTCTGGATACTGACTGCTGAATCTTCGGGGGAGTTAAAAATGAAGGGGGAAGACCCCTATTTATAAGCTCTGGAGGCCTAGCCCCTAGGGTTTGAGTTGGGCTTTGTTTTTGGGCCCAAGTTAATTAATTATTTCTCTAACTTTCAACAAAGAAATAATTAATATTTTCTGCATCATCTTTGACACGTGTCATGATATGATTGACCAAGATGCATTTCCATTTAAAATTCAATTAAATGGACCGCCGTAATTAATTTAACTCGTGGCGGATAATAATTGACCGAATAAATTAATTTATTTTCCACATATCATTTTTTAATTGGTCGACAAACTTTTGCCTCCTACACCTCTCATATAATTTGTTAAGTGTTGGTCAGTTGTTGGAGTGCGGGTTTCCAGCTTTCTTTTATGACAGTGTTTGTATCATTCATGATAAAAAGACGGGGCAAAGATTCTTTGCTGTTCAAATGACTAAAAACAGAATGTTTCCGTCCGATGTGTCTGAAAAAAAATGAGAGTTGTGCTCTAATTACTTAGAAGAGTCGAGTAGATGATTAGTGGCATTTGAGATGTTGTCATAATGTTAAGGCGGTTACAACTTTTAGGCAGCAAAAATATGGCGGTAGGGCTGCCTAGGATTAATTCACTTCAATTTTATGAGGGGTGTGTCTATGACAAGCAGTGTAGACCATCGTTTCCCGTAAGCAAAGCTTACAGAATCACTCACTATTTAGAGCTAGTATACACTGATCTATGTGGGCCAATGAGAATTGAGTCACTAGGTGGAAGTTTGTATGATTTTTACTCTTTACCGATGATTACAGTCGTATGAGCTGGGTTTATTTTTTGAAACACAAATCGGAAACATTTGAACATTTCAAGAAATTTAAAGCCCTAGTGGAGAATCAGGGTGACACCCCTATAAAAGTGCTTCGGTTGGATAGAGATGGTGAGTTCACCTCAAATAGATTTAACATTTTTTGTGAAGAAAATGACATTCACAAGGACTTGACTGCACCTTGAACACCAGAGCTAAATGGAGTCGCTGAGCGGAAAAATCGAACAGTGGTTAAAATGGCCCAAAGTATGATGAATGTTGTAGGCCTTCCAAAGAAATTTTGGGTTGAAGCAGTAGTTACAACAGTGTATATCCTGAATATCTCACCAACGAAGGCAGTGTTGAATAAAACACCATATGAATTAAGCTTAGAAGGGTAGGAAGCCAAATGTGAATCATTTGCGTATTTTTGGTTGCGTGGCATATGCTATGGTGCACTCTCAACTTCAGGGTAAGTTGGATGATAAGTTTGTTAAATGTGTCTTTATTGGATATAGCACTCAGTCAAAGGCTTACAAATTATAAGATCTTGTGAGTTGTAAAGTGATAATTAGCAGGGATGTAATATTTGACGAAACAACAAGTTGGGTTTGGGGCACAGAACTGGAACATCAAGGTGTTTCTATGGAAGATTTTTCAATTGAAAAATCAGATTCTACACTTGTGCTTACAAATTCTTCACCTACAACATCACCAATAAGCTCAACTTCTCCCCTAAAATTCTACTGCAAATTCACCTTCAAATACTCCAACAGGGTCCCGTACAAGATTTCTTCCTTGGCTCTAGAGCAATATCATGGAGTTCAAAAAAGCAAGATACAATAGCATTATATTCATCTGAAGCTGAATATATTGCAGTAGCTTCGTCAGCTTGTTAGGCAATGTGGTTGAGGAAGATCCTTGCTGACTTTGGCCAAGAACAAGCTGGTTCAACAGGCATCTATTGTGTCAACAGACATCTATAACAATGTCAAGGAATCTTACCTTTCATAGTTGTACTAAGCACATTGGTGTCCACTATCATTTCATTCGGGACTTGACCATGAAGGGAGAAGTTGAGGTAAAATATTGTCGAACAAATCAACATGTTACAAACATTCTAACGAAGTCTCTCCCTCCAAGAAAGCAGGAATATTTTAGATTGAAGTTGGGGCTAACAAGTTTTGAAGTAAGGGGGTGTATTGATTAAGTACTTCAAAATCTGTTTGAGTTATTTCCTTATTTTTAGGAGCAATAATTAGTTTGTTCATCAGTATTTACTAGGTCAATTTCTGTTAGTCTCCATGATCTACATAGTATCATCTATCCAGAACTCTTAGTGATTAGTTGGTATTTTAGATTGAAGTTGGGGCTAACAAGTTTTGAAGTAAAGGGTTGTGGTACCGCACCGCAATCTACTGCATAAAAGAACGGGGCCTAATTTTTACTACACAGTACTGCAACTCTTTGATTCCTACCACACTTCACGACACCACACCACAATCATTACCAATATATCTCTTCACTTTTCTCTCTCCTCACTTTTCTCCTCTACTTTTCACATTCTCTCTCCTCATCTACCATACTTACCATAATTCTCATCACAATTCACCACACTTTTTCAAATTCCATCACACTGCACCATTACTACACCGCAACCAATCGTATAAAACAATGGGGCCTTATAAATCTTTCAAAAACATATGGTAGAAAATGATATTTATTATTACCCATATATATTTTTTATTTGTCAAATTATCTAGTTTTCGTCTACTTTTAATTTAGAGAAATTCCAGATGGTTCCTCTCGTCGGAACCCTAGCTTGCAGCGGGAGAACGGAGAGGTGGATCTGCGGTCAAAGGTGTCGTTGGCGGTCTAGAAGATGTTAGACTCGTGAAGCTCGTGGCGGAAAGAATGGAGGTGGCTGAGGAGGGGGCGGAGGGGGAGGAGAAGAGGCCGAGGAAACGATCGAATGAGGAGGTGCTCCGGTGACGAAAGTTGTTAATCTCCATTTTTTGGGGGGAGATTTGAAGAAGATGGTTGGGTGTTGGGCATTTTTGGCTGAATGTAGTGGTGATACTGATGTATGGATAGAATTGTGAGATTGGTAGTGGCGCTTGTGAGATTCACTTCAATTTGTGATGTATGGTTTGGGAATGGTGATCTGTGAGACTGAAGTTATAATGATGATGTATGGTTTGATTTGTACATTCCCAAATCTCTCCTTTTTTTCTTTTTTTTTCCTTTTTTGATGCTTAATGGTGTGACTACTAATTAATAACTACAGGACGGAATAAGTATATATTAATGATATATAAGATAGATGTAATAAGTATATATTAAAGATTTTTTAGATTAACTTTTGTTAAAGATAATACTTATTTATCATACACCGTATATTACACTGGTTTAAAACTAGTTATTATAACGATATATAAGATAGATGTAATTAGTAATATTAAAAGTGAAAGCAATAGATATTAAAAAATTTAGGAAATATGAAACTATAATTTAGACAAGCGTCACACATGTTACATGTGTTGCCATTCCTCCACTCCAACGCATGTTTAATATGCCCCAACTCAAACATCACTACGAAGCTTTACAGAATCTCTCTCGAATCTCAATGAATAGGCAATTGCGGCTTAAAAAATTCAAGTTTAAGGGCACTCAATTTGTTTATTGTTCATTGGTACGACACGCAATTACAAATTTGCAATTTGCAAATTTATTTATTTCCAAAACTGCAATTTGCGAACTTATTTATTTCAAAAATTACAATTTGCAAGCTTTCCTAATCAAGGACCCAAGTTGATACGGTTGGCGTAATTGACCAACCTCAACAACCAATAAGATTTCCACATGCTTGCCACGTCATTCTTGCATCACCCTCCTATATATTCTCCCTCATTCTCCCAACCCCATTTGCTGTCCCCCATTCTCTCTTTTTGGGCTCTCCTTTGACTCTTCATAAGGTATGAGTTCATCTTCTTTTTACTTTTTTTTTTCTCTGTTGGTGCATAGGAGGATGATAATTTGGTTATGTTTCTTGTGAATTTCTGGATTTTGGCTGTTATTTTGCTTCTGAATTGATGCTGTTGATGTTTCTGTTTTGCTTCTCAAATTATCTTCTGGATATGATGGGTGACCTTCTTTGGACTTGAATTCTGCATTTGTTTTGGGAAAGTTTATGGTAGAATATAGGGTTTAAATCATCTTTGTGCAATGAGTAATTGGAGCTAGGAGTATGTTAGTTTTGGTTTAGTTTTTTAATGGGTATGCCCAAAGAGTTAGAATGTTAGAGAACGGAAGGGGAAAACGTAAAGCTCATGCTATAGGCAAAATGTGGAAAAGGCAAATTCCAGTTTTATAGTTGATGAATTGAGTTCAATAGGTGAAATGGGAATTGGGTTAATGTGATGGAAGGATAAAATGGAAGCTCTTTTTCCTTTTGGTAGTTGTTGTGGTGTGTTTGGAGTCTGCATTGTATTAGAATGTACAATGCTCAAGTGCCAAGACAGCAGATAAAGGCTAGAGCTGTAAGGGGTCTTATGATTGATGGAGTATGTATTTCCTCTATTGTACTTTAGCTTTTGTAGTTATTAATAAGTAGTCACAACATTTATGAAGAATGGTCGATTTTCGGCTTTGGATGATGAGGGGCTATATCCGAGTGCCCTGTGTTTCTTTGTTGGGTTGTAATTGTTGGGAAAACATGTTTCTGCATTAAAACACTGCCCACATTTGTGTTTCCCTTGCTCAAAGGACTTCCATGAGAGGGGGCCAGATCCCAGATGAAGAATCTTTTACACCTTTTCAGCAGAATACAAGAACCATAGCGTATTAGCATGGACTATGTGTAATTGAGAAATTTCAGAAAGTTTAGCATTTGTAACTAATAAGTGGGTTTTACCGACATTCATCTTTTATTCCGTTGGTGCGTGACGAGGGGCTAAGTCTAAGGCTGGATTTCTTGGGAGGAATTCAGATATGTGTCATGTTGAATAAAAAAAAAAAACTGAAGCTTGAGTTCAGCATACATAGAAAGTTGGAAGTCAAAATCATGCCCAGTGAAAAGTCGAGATAATTTCTGTAAAAAGTAGAGACAGCCTGTAGTGAATTTCGCTTAGTGCTTCTAAGGTTATGTACCTCTGTTGGATTGGATTGTGGAATGCTCTAGGCTATGAGTTACCATTGATGCACAATGAAGTAAAGCTTATTCATTCGGGCAAACTCATTGCCACCTATATCCTTCTCTATTTTCTCCTGGATACTTAGATAAATTGTGTGATATGCTAGCAAAATGGTAATGAGTTTGAGTGTTCAATGGGCTGTAATCACATGCCATCTGACACCCTTATTTCTGCTCCTCAATAGCTCCAAGTTGTCTTTTGATTGTTCTGTGGGTTGTATGGAACTGAGAACCTCAAATAGAGTGAAATCTGAGCGATGTAGGTTTGAGCACTTTTGGTAGTTTCAGCTGTTGTCTGTCTCCTTCATGTTCTACCGACTACTGGACTGAGTTTGAGCACCACTTCTGAACTGATATCTACCTTTACCTGCCATGAATATGCTTGCCATTGCTTGCAACCAAGATTCTGATCCATATATGTTTTGTAAGGTTTAATGAATACATTTATGAACATTGAATTGAGTTTGTACCTCAAAAGCCTCAATTGTTTTAAATTCCAAGCTGATCTTGATGATAAACTTCAATTGAATGTGTCATTTTCCCTGCCTTCAGTGACAACTCCAGCAACTTATCAACATTTCATGGCTGAAAACATGCCTGCTGCTGAGGATAATGTTGCCGATATGACTAGAGAATCACTCATTGCTCTTTCTTACTCACTACCCGACAATGATGCTACTACTTCGCCCGAGTTACCAGAGATGAAGAAGACAACCGATGATGTCAATGGCTCAATAAATGAGAAGGACAATGAAAAGGACGGCAATGACGTCAAGGATTACATGTCTGAACTGATCTCATTGTCCTACGAATCACCTGATGTCGAGCCTGCTGTACCTGAAGTTAAAGGTTAGCCAAGCGAGGCGATAGTGTATAAAACTCATACCGGGTCATTTTACTCCCACTGATCGTATCATACATGTTCAACTCTTTAATTGACTTGATGTGGCAAAAAGTTGACAACAGTCTTTGCAATTGTATAACTAATAGCTTAGGAAGGGATTTTCTTTCTTCCTGGCTATCTTTCTGTCACTCAAGCTGTGAGTTTGTGGTAATGGAAGCAAATGGATGTTTTTAAAAAGCTTTGTTTGCTGTTCAAATGTAATGCAATCAATTATGCAAGTGTAGATTGTTTGGTAAGTAGGATCCTCCATCTTGCTATGATGCCCCGAATTCTTTATTTATTTATTTTTTTGTCTTTTGTGTGTGTGTGTGAGAGTGCAATTTATTACATGCTCCTGGAGCACGTGTTCCAAATATGATAATTGTTCACTTTTAATAGCATAATTGTTCACACATATCTACTTGTTGTTTACTTTTAATGACATAGTTGTTCACTTATACCTACCCGGAGCACATGCTCCAAGTGCATACAATACGTATTGGTGTGAGAGAGGGAGAGAATCTTAAGACAATTTGTTTTAGTTTTTAGATCGCATAGAGGATCATACGATAGTTATGAACTTATTATGATACTATCTTATACTACTAGTAAACATCCGGATGATGTTTCTATTAGAAAATTGGGATTGATTAGAGCTTTGAGGCGTGAATGAAATCATTGTCTTTAAGATAAGATTTGCCCCTAATGCTGTCCCAACTGCCCCAAACTGGCAAAAGATAGAAACAAAGAAAAGGAAAATAATAATAGATCGATAATTATCTGTCTCTAGCACCCTACAGCCCACACCGCGCGCGTGTGTACGTGTGCGGTTCAATGCTTCACAATGAAGCTTAATGCAAGCACATGTGAGCCCACACCATGAGCTTATGTATTTATAAGCCCATGACACTCTTTAATATATAAAGAGATAGAGAATATCATATTCTCTCCATGTGGTACAATAATCAAAATAGTATATTTATTTCCTGTTGGGTTTATGGCCCATAATCTATTTTGAAGGAGACAAACGCTACCAGCACCTTGCCGGGTGCTGTCAACGCCTATTTGCGGATGTCAAGGTTTTAGGCGCTACCAACACGCTGCCAGCGTGTGAATAAGAGAATGTCCAAGATGAGACGCTGCCAGCGTCTGTTAGGCGGTGCCAGCGCCTCAGGGTTTCCGAATTTCGTCCGCGACGGGATCTTGCGTTTAGTTTTTTAGGTTTGGTAATATTTAACTTAGTTTCCTTTTCCTTCATTCTACTATAAATATAGGTTATTGTTAACCTATTCACACACAAAATTGAGAGCATTCTTCACCTCTACCCATCCCTAGGTTGTAAGAGAATTTTGAGAGTTATTATTTAGCCTTAAGTTTATTCCCATGGTAATATTAACCATTTGAGATCTTTCCTTTTCGATCTCGTTGTGTTATATAGCCGTTTGGGATCTCTCTTGTAATATCTCCCCTTATACTAGTGGATTTTTGCTCCGTTGCCGTCCGTGGTTTTTTTCCCGATTTGGGTTTCCACGTAAATCTTGTGTCACTATACTCTATATTTTAATTACTGATCTGTCATATTTCTTCTCAATTTATACATCCTGATAATTTTATCTTCCGCTGCAAATACTAGGCTCTTTACCTCGATCTTTTCATGCCCTATTTGTGAAGGCTTGATGTTCTTTCCATGAAAACGTTTTCGCTTCTTTTTTCATCATGTTTCCTGTCTCTTTGGTTATGTTTGTTGGTATCATCCTATCACCTCAAGGAGCCATGTTGAACTTAAAACGGACATCAAATGGACATCCATTATCATTAAAATGAACATCAAGTTGAATCAAAATGGATATCAAATGACAGTTAAAAAGACACTCATTAATTGACATTTAATAATTGATGCGGAAATATCTTATATAACCAATATCAAAATGGACATCCAATATCAAAAAAATGAAAATCCATTAAAAGGAAAATGGACATTTATTGACAGAAAAATGAACATCCATTGAAAGTATCATAAAAAGTACAGGACAATCTGTTACTTAATTTATACAATTCTGATTCTAAAAAATGCCATATAACTACAGACAGTGAGGGAGATGGCCTAAAATTCTAATCAAATGTACGTCAAAATCTATGATATTTAGGGTATATATTCAGTGGTGTCCCATTAGAATACAATTTTTTGGATTACCGAAATACAAAAACAAAGTATGAATTATTTGTATACCAAAGCTGAAAGTAGGGATTATTATAATCCAATTGTCCTATTTGTCCTTTATTCATTGAGCTATTCATTATTATTTATGTTCGTCTTAACAACATTTTCAATAATATGTGTGATTTATTTTTACCCCATGCAACACACGAGTCTAAAGCGAGTATATTAAAATTTGGGACCTCTACAATACATGTATCACGTAGAAAAATTACCCTCTAATGTAGAAAAACCACCAAGTTAGATTGGACTAGCTCTACAACAGTGCACAAACATCAAAAAATTCAATTAACTTATTAAGATACATTTTTGAAGTTCAGGTTACCATTGTTACAATTCTAATAGTGTTTTTTTTTTTTTTTTTTTGGTGGAATAGACCAAGTACAGGAAGAAAGAAATTAATTATGTCAAAGAAGCGTAAAGCCACAAGCCATGTTAGCAAGTGCGTGGGCTTCTTTAAGTATATACAAAGAAGGGTATGTAGATACCACTTATAGTAGGTGGACATAATTAAGGAAAGTTGGATTTTAATACGATGAACTATTGGAATTGTTAAAGAATACAATTCCAATAGTTCATCGTATTAAAATCCAACTTTCCTTAATTATGTCCACCTACTATAAGTGGTATCTACATACCCTTCTTTGTATATACTCAAAAAGTTGATTCCAGAAGAGATTGATGAATGATGATATTTTCACGATTTGAAACTGCATGTTAAATAGTTAGTAAAAGTTAGTGTTTCGAGCTTGTCTCACATGGATAGATTATTAGAGTTTCTAATTCGGGAAATGTTGGCAGTGTCCCAATTCCGTTCAAACTCAAGTTTGAAAAATAAAAAATTATTTTCCTTATTAATACTGCTTGGGCTCCAAATAGTTGATTTCGACTAGAAGTCTATTATAGGGTTACTTGGATTTACTAAATACTAGGTTGTTCAACCTAGTTTGGTGTGACCAAATTATGTGCCTCTTAGGCACCCTTATGAGATCTCTTTTTCTATTCCACTTTGAGAATTTTTATCATGAGATTGTAATCTCCCTTATATCTCTTTACCCTTCCTTTGAGATATGTCTATTCCCGTTGTGTTATAACCGTTTGAGATATTTCCTTCTTGATCTCGTTGTGTTATACAGCCGTTTGGGATACCCTTTGTAATCTACTCTGGTTGTGCTATAACCGTTTGAGATATTTCCTTATTGATCTCGTTGTGTAATACAACCGTTTGGGATAGCCTTTATAATCTCTCCATTATAGTGGATTTTATCTTGTCTCCCGTGATTTTTTTTCCTGATTTGGGTTTCCAAGTAAAAATCTTGTCTTAATCACCATTACATTGATCTTGTTTATTTTCTCAATACCTACATCCTTAAATTAATTATCTGGTTCGCTTCCGTTGTGATATTAGATCCGGTTCAATCTGGATCTAATTCCAACAAGATTATCTCATATCAGAATCCCGATCTAACAAGTGGTATCAGAGTTGGGCCTAACAAGTGGTATTAGAGCTAAACCTAACAGGACATCCTGCACTACCCAAATCGACATCAAGTCTTTATTAGAAGGACATCGATAGGGAACTAATACAGTACACTCACGTGCGAATTCAACAACATCCAATTCAAATCAAATGACCATGATGTTCATCAGTAAAAACAACCGCACATGATACAAATCAATTATCCCCCTAATTTCCAGTAATCGATAATCAATCAGAATGGATTCTCACAACAATCAATCAATCAAATTATTGCCACAATTTACCACTCACCTTGGATTATATTTCATTCTCAACCCGTGAACACATTCCCCGTCGAGATCCATGGTCGTCCTCCCTTGAATTGTTCAATGCTCAACCTTCTTCAATTCAGATGATTGCTCGATTTTCAGCACAAGACTCTGCAACCCTCAAACCCTAATCACTCACAAATGGTCTCCAATGATGAAGGTATTATGAAGGAGATGAAAATGGAGAACTGATTATGCTTGGAAAGAGGAGGGATAGATGAAAGTGGAGAGATGGGTGTTCAATCGCCAGCACACTTCTGGGAAATTGGAGTCTGCATCACTTCCCACACCCCTCCCCCCTCACATATTTCCTTTTTCTTTCTCACTTAGAGTCACGTGAGATGGTTGAAAAAAAAGGAGAAGTGTTGATTTAATGTGTACCATTGATCTCTAATCTAATGGCCAATAACTCTCCTGCTCACATGTTCACCCTAACTCCCTTCTCTCCATATATATATATATATATATATATATATATTGGAGATTTATTAGCTAATTAGTGTATTTAGAGCATACATTTAACGAATTTGTTTTTTTATATGGTAGGGAAGTATTTTTTTATGCTTTTGTCTAAACGTTTTGGTACAAATTAGGAGAGAGTAAATTACATTTACCTTACCTGGCATTAAATGTCCATAAATTTAAACCTCCTAAGATATTTTATAATTGATTTTTGTTGGATTTTCCGGCGAACATTAAAAAGATAAATATGAATTGACTTTTTTACCATTGACATTAATTCATATGGCTTTCAATTAAATATGAATTGACATTTTTACTCTTAATATTAATTCATATGGCATTAACAGGGGAGTAGTGTTGAAGAAGAAGAGTGTGAGAGGAATCGACTGTTGGTGTTTTCTATTTGGAGTTTCGACACACCTTTTTTCCAGACAAAACAATGAAAGGGTCATTTAAGTCATTTCCTTATCAATATTATGAGCAACATGGTATATTCACATAGTCATATAGGGGCATTATTGTATTTTTCACATTTATTATGAGAAGTAACTGAATTTTGCCACCAAAAATCATTTTCACTTAATGTTAGATAAGGTGAAAACTATTTCACAAATGTCGGATGTGCAAAAATTATTACCACAAATGTCAGGTAGGGTAAATGTAACTTACTTAATTTCTTAGTTATCAGTAAAGAAACACATAAGCTAAGAAGATGATCATCAAAATAAATGATTAGTTAATAAAAGGAACAAGAAAAGAGTGGGTAAACAAATTTTTAAAAATGGAAAAACTTACAGTGGCTGTCAACCATGACAACCACCACAATGAAAACAATGTTTATTCATATATGTGTCAACTTTTATGTGCGTCACTCATTTTTTTATTTAGTACAATATTATAAAATATATTTTCTTAATTAAAAAAAATTTTATGATTCTTTTTAAAATTTAAATACCTTAACTCTAAGTTTTTGCCTATTAAATAAGCATATTTTGAAAAATATTTATTTTAAATTTTTTTAAAATAAACTAAAATTTTGAAAAATATTTAATACAATTTATATTAAATAAAAAAGCTAATCATCAAGAAAAATATTGACATATATATGAGTAAGATTTATTTTACTTACGATGGTTGTCATGGTTGACAACCACTATAAGTGTATCCTTTAAAAATAACCAATTTTATAAAGCATGTAGAATTAATCATCAGATATTATCAAAACCAAATCTTAAAAAAGTAATTAATAATTAGTATTTCATCTCTAAAATTAATTGCTAAGGTAAAACAACTAGTAGTAATTAGTAATCAGCATTTGGTTGAAATCTATAATGATCTTTTTCATATTAATATTTTCAAAACAAAATCTTAAAAAGTTATTCTTTTTATCCAAACTTTTAACTAATTTTTCTCATTTTATAATTTCTAACACTTTGCAATTTCAATGTAATACTAATTAATTACTAGTACTTCTATGATTTTGGTGATATATGCAAATTAAATAGGTTGGTATAAGGATATTTAAGTAATTTGATTCTTTTCCTAATATTTATTTTCTCCATAAGATAAAAAAATAGAAGTAGTAAGATAAAAATTGATATGTTTTAGAGCAATACACTTTTTAAATGTCTTATTTTGATATAAAATCTACATATTTACATGCTTAATTGAAAAAGAAAAATTAACATGATTAACTTTTATAATGTAATTATGAATATAAGTTGTATATACTACACTTTTATCCAAAACTTCTTAAATTTACTTTCATCCAAATTAAAAACATTTTTAAATTTATAAAATATATACCTACATATTCGTCATGGCTAACGGATGCGCTTCATTCGATTAGATTATATTGTCATTGAAATTGTTGAAATAACCAACACATTCTTATAACAGGTAATTAAAATACAGAATCTACCAAAAAAATTGGAGTCGAAAATCATAATAAATTAAATTAGATATTCCCTCTATTCCATATTAATTGACATATTTTGAAAATTTTCACATACTAAGGTTTAACTAAAAAAACTACCCACACAATTAAATAGTACTATTTTCCAAGGTGTTTTTTTTTCCAGATACTAAGGTATAGGTAGTGAGAGAATGTGAGTAGAAGTAGTTTTTTTATTGATTGAAAAAGTAAAAAGTTAACATACTTAATAAAGCTATAATTAAATTAGGTATTGAAAAATAGAAAAAAAGACAATTATTTTGCAACAAAAAAAAATTAGTTTAAGTGTCAATTAATATGAAATGGATAGAGTACTTAAAGAATGTCTTGCTATCATACATCTATCATTCTATCATCCAAACATAATACATAAATCTTGAGATTTTTTGTTTTAAAAGAAAAAGGAAACTCTAAACATGTGTGTTTATATATGTTAGTAAACCACAGGCCTCCTTCCTCCTAATCAAGTACTCCTTTGTCATTTCCCATAATACTAAGGTGAAACAGAGAGAGGAAGAGAGAGGAGATGGAGATGATATGGTGGGTGATGGTGGGAGTTATGTCAGTGTTGGTGATGAAGGTGGTGTTGGAAAGAGCAAACAGTTTGTTGTATGAAACAAAATTAGGGAGGAAGAAGAAGCATTTGCCTCCTGGTCATCTTGGCTTCCCTTTCATTGGCAACATGTGGTCTTTTCTTAGAGCATTCAAGTCACCTCATCCTGATTCCTTCCTCTCTTCCTTCATCTCCAGGTTAATTCATCTCTCTATTCTCTTTCGTTCTTTGGATTTGACAAAATGAGGTTTGGATGTATTGGATTGGATTGGATTTGATTGAATAAATTATAATACTTTTTTTGGAGAATTGTGTAAGGTTTGGATTGGATTGAATTGGATTGCAAAGAGTTACCAATCCAAAGAACAGGGATTGGTAAATCTTTTCAATCCAATCTAACCTTACACAATTCCCTAAAAAGGTTTTCTCTCTAAAAACACAATTCCCCAAAAAAGTATCATAACTTATCCCAATCCAATCGAATCCAACAAATCCATCCAAATTTCATTTTATCCGATCCAAAGAACATGGCTACATGTCTTCCATTTTTAATTGTCATGTTTTGTTTTGTTTATGATTTTGTTTGTTGTCTTCTTGCCCATTAGTTGGGACTTTGTTTTTTGCAATTACCAATGGAGAAAAACAAAACCACATGCATATTAATTATATTCCCAAATATTCAATATAATTGCCTAATGCCTATGATCACTCGGGACCCCCAGTGAGTTTGAATTTGACTCATTGGATGAGGTGAAATCTATGAATTTCTAAAAGTTAAAATTTATCCCTTTATTTATCTAGTTTTTCAATGATGAGTCTGAGTTTTACTCATATTAATTTTTTAAAAAGGTAAATTGGTCCTAATTAATAATATAATTAATTTGATTATATTGATAAAAAATGAGGTGGAGGAGTAGAAAAAGAAAAATATGATTAAAATATTAGTGTGTTAAACCCATTTTTAAACTCGTCCAGTGAGAAAAGTCTCATTCTTAGCACTGAAATGGCATGCACGACCTCATTCCATTCTCATTCCATACTATGTCAACAGTGAGTTGATTTCAAATTCACCATAAAAATGGTCTCATTACTTCATCTTGTAAGAACTGATTGAAGAATTATATAGAGGATCTAGTAAAGAGAAAGGTTTGATTTTTTTTTAAAAAAAAAAAAAATCCAATAGATCAATGTATTATGTGTATTGTATCAACGGAAAATCAAGAATATTGTACCAAAAAAAGTAGTGGTAAAGTTGATTCCCACCCCATCTAATTCCAAGCGCTCCACCAAAATCATAGCGGATGTCTTCATTAAAGAAAAAAAAAATTAGGGTGCGTTTAGTGTAAAGAAAATCAATTTTTGGGAAAGTAATTTTTCTTGTAAAATAATTTTTTTAGAAAATGAATTTTTAATTGGTATTTTTCGATTGTTTGGTATATTTTTCATTTTTCTAGAAAATGATGAAGAAGATGATATCTTACTTGATGGCAATGATAACAATGAGGCAGTGCAGAAGGAGTTAGTGGTAGAGAGGTGGCGTTGGAGATACTCGCGTAGGATTATGGTAGACATGGGAGGGGGATAAAGTGGGTTGTATGATTAACTTGGACCAAGAAAAATGAATTTTGTTGAAGTTGGACTTAAAAAAAAAAAAAAATTGACATAGGGAGGGGGGAAATGGTTTTTTGGAAAATGATTTTTCTCATTTTCCGTCCACCAAACATCAGAAAAAAGAAAAATCATTTTCCAAAAAATCGTTTTTATCCTCATCAAACACACCCTTAATGGAAGAAAACAAAATTTTCTTAGGGTATATTTGGTGCAAGTGAAAATCATTTTTCACGAATGGTTTTCCTTGCAAAATTGTTTTCCAAGAAAATAATTTTTCAAGTCATATTTCACATGTTTGGTAGATATATACATATATAGCTCTTTTGAGCTGGATGAGAGAGAAAAAGGAACAAAGTGAAAGATGTGGATGCGAAATGAATTGTTTTCAGTACAAATAATCGAATGTGAGTAACTTGGCTGGGTTGCGATGAGTAAGATGAACCGGGAAATTGGATATTCTTAAGGTCAAGCCTAAAAAAATCACTTCCAAAGGGAGTGAGAAATAATTTTTACTAAAAATGATGAATTTCTCCATTTTTTGACCAACAAACACCTGGAAATAGGAAATCATTTTATGGAAAGAGTGATGATATATGTCTTGGGCAAGATATTGCTTAAATGCCTTACTCCTTATGAAATTGATACTTATTATCATTTTCAACCCCATTTTTTTGACAATTACTATTAATTATCAATTAAAAGAAGCTTGAAATGTGTTAGCTACGCTAACCAATTAAAATTGACACTCTAACAAATGAACCATATTCGTTAGGAATATTTCAGAATTTTTTTGTAAATTTTAAAAAATATAAATAAAAGTGTGATTTTATACCATTTATATGTATGATAGTTATAGAAGTCAATTATGTAATTTTTTTTCAATTTAATTTACAAATATATAAATTTATACAAAAGTAAGATACTTAAGAGTTAAGATATGTCTTGTCCAAGATATTTATATATTCGTTATGGAAAATAATTTTACTCCCCACCAAACATAGCCCTAGTGTAGAAAGTGTGAAGTTGATGAATTTGTATATCAGGAATTCAGGATGATTTGGTACCCTTTATACCCCTTGTTTGTAAGATTACTGATAATTACTATTGGAATATAGTCATTTAGGTCTCATGAGTAGGCTTACTTACCCTTTATTTAAAATAAATAAAATAAAAAAATAGATATGAATGTATTTTGTATAATATACTAGTTCTGAGTTAAATTCTTGTCTATAAGCCTATGTTATATAATCTTTTGTTTTTCCAGTAAAATTAATTTATTCAAATTTATCCCACATAATTAGGTAATTTATAAGCCTAAGTTGTATGTGATCAGTCTTTGTACTCCCTCTACCCCTATTTAATTGTCACTTTGGGAGAGTAGAGAGATACTAAGATAATTAATAAAATTAAGGAGAAAAATTATAAAAATTACTTGTGAAAATGATATGAGTCTTGGGGTCTGACATTTATTAAATGTCTTGCCTTAATATAATACAAAAAATGTCACATATAAATTTTATAAATTTTATTTTTATCCATAATACAAAAAATGTCTAAAATATAGCTAATATATAGGGTTCATTCAATTAGGGTATCATTTATAATTGTTGGCATAGCCAATGCATTTCAAGCTTCTTATGATTGATAATTAATAATATTTATCAAAAAAATTGTATCAAAAGTATAATAAGTATTATAATTTCATGAAAAGCAGACACTTTAACAGTGTCTCACCCAAAGACACACATCATTGCTCATTCAAACAACAAACCTCAATATATGATCCGGCTAACGCGAGGTCTGAGCCAAAAACACGTATCATTACTCGTTCAAACAACAAACCCACATATGATCCCACTAATGCGAGCTCTAGGGGATCTAGATGTACAAACATTTTTCTATACATGTGAGCGCATGAAGAATCCCGTGAAGATAGTTGAAGAATATAAATGTAAAACTAATGAAAGTTACATTAGAAATATAAAATGGCAAATAATTAGCAAAAGAAAAAGTCAATTAACTGGATAAAGCCCTGTTCTTTTATGCGGTAGGTCGTGGTCCGGTAGCACACCGCACTGCACTCTTTAATTTTCCACTACACTTCACCCCACCACACCACAATCATTATCAATATATTTTTTCATTTCTCTTTGTCCTCACTTTTTTCATGTACTTTTCGTACTCTCTTAACCTACCCCACCTACCACAAGTTTTACCACAAGTTTTACCACAACTCACCACATTTTTTCAAATTCTACCACACGGCACCAATGGTGGATCTAGAATTCAGGGTCAGTGATGTCAGAAATAATTTACTTTTAAAAATTTGATGCGCCTTTAGGGGAGCTTCGAGCGAACAATAATAACATGAAATATTAAAAAAAAAAAGAAATAAATTAAGAATATAATATTAAGAATTTTATTAGAATCGGCTTGAAGAGAGTATATGGTCCGACTCTACACAAATATGATCCAGACATATATATTATATATATGTATATGTGGGGACATATTCCTTCTCAAGAAGTAAAAAATGCGGATAAATGATTTCCCCATAATGACCATGAACTGTTGCCCCTGGGGTGGCCAAATAAGGCTTAGCCGATCTTATTACTACAGAGTCTAATTGAACAATTAGAACTTGACCCGATTTTAAGCGCGGTTGATGTCAGCAGAATATATGACTCACGCCCCTTTGGGTTCTTTAAATTCTGTGGGCGACGTAGCTACCGAAATCAATGCAGTCAATTATGTCTCTCCTAGAAGTTGGTTAGCTACTTCTCATTTTGTTCTAGGGTTCAGCTCAGCTAGGACCTTTGCTTGAACGTTAGGATTACCGGAGAGGCTAGGCCGGCGCTTGGATTGGACTTCGTTCCTCCCGCTCGGTTAGACTTTAGTACAACGTCGGGTTGCCCTTTTTCCGTAATATAATAAAATATTAATTCTATTTTTGAATCATTTATTTCTCTTGAAATTTCTTCAATTTTTATTTCTACACACGTCTTTTTTTAGGAGGTCTACAACCATTATGTGGCATAGGGGTTACGTCTCGCACTGTACCACTGGTACTATGGTATGGGTGGGTAAAAAAATAAATGAAAAATGAAGTAAGAATTCATTGAGATTCTGAATTATAGTAATTTGTTCTAACCCAAAACATAAACAACGACAAGGATAATTATTCTAATAAAATAAAAGGAATTTTGTAAAAGATTTGATTGATGTAAAAAAAAATGAAGGATTTGTTTTGACATGAAATGGATATATCCATATATCTCTGACTCATATTTATGAGATGATAAAATATGGCAAAACCTATACCAAAAAGTGGTTCACGTAGAAATGGACGTATTAGTTCGCGTAAGAGTGCACGTAAGAAAACGAAAGATTGCTAAATAATATAAAAAAAATACATGATTTATTTGTATTGTATCTGACCTATCAATTATAACTACCGGGCCTAAAGAAAGTTATTTCCGAGTACCGTGACCAAAATGAACTCCCGCCCCCATCATCTCTTCCAAATTGATGTTCCAATATCTTCTTGTCATTTCTCCCCAATTTATTGCCTCTTCTCCACCAATAATACCCACTCCTTCAACTCGTTCTAAAAAAAATAGGATTTCGTGTAATAAGTTTTTGGTATTCAGCAATCCCTGTTAAAAAATTATCACAAAAATCTAAACATTTACCGATCCATCCATAAGGTAGATCAGCGGCCTATCTATACTATATACTATAGTAATAAGGGGCCATTAGGGCAAACCTATATACTATAACAAAAATTAAAATCAATATCCATTTCTATTAATAATATAATAATTTTCAATTTCGATTTGAAATGAATTTTCAAATTCATAGACCTGCTAACTGGCCGTTTTGATTCTTTGGAACAACTTGATGAATTTAGTAGATCCTTTTAGGAGGTCCGGAAAATAAAGAAATGGTTAATATATTCAAGATAGTTACGTATTTACAAAATACCGTCTCAATTCATCTTATTTCATCAGATCCGGGATGTGATCCTTTTCCTTCTGCGAAATTTGTCAAATAAAACAACTTTCATGTTTCCTTTTTACATTTTGGCATATGTATATGATTCAAAAATGACTTTTTGCCTCTTTCGGGATTTTCCGGTAATCCACCTTACTTTTTCCTTATTTTAAATCCCTCTTGGATCCAGAAGAAGATGACATTCGTTTGATGAGAAATAAAAAGGAATATCAAAAATTCGAGTGGCTGAAGCTGAAGCAGCTACTTTCGAAGTAACAGAAAGAAAAGCAACGACTGGTGTGGGAGAGTCAGAGTCGAAAAGAGGATTCCTCACTTCTTTCTCTCATTCAAAACCGTGCATGAGACTTTCATCTCGCACGGTAACTGTTGAGTTTTATGGTGGCGAACTCAACGGAGTCAGTTATAGCGATCCCGCTACTGTCAAAAAATATGCTAGACGTGCTCAATTGGGTGAAATTTTCGAATTAGATCGTGCTACTTTGAAATCTGATGACGTTTTTCGTAGGGGTACAAAAAGAGGAACACCTTTTGCGGCTCAAACCGCGGCGGGAAACGCTATTCGTTACGTAATCATCTGGAAAGAAAAAATAAAAAAATGCTACCATTGAGTTTTGATCCCACAAACATTACATCTACAACATATAACCCTTACCAATAATCTACACTAGTTTTTATAATTATTATTGGTGTCAAGTGATATATAGTCTAATTAGTTATTTATTTTTTCCCAAACATGTTTTGCTTTTTAAAAATTGCAGTGGTGTCAATTGACACCACACCTATAAACATGGATTTGCCCCTGCACGGCACCATTACCACACCGCAACCAACCGTATAAAAGAACGAGGCCTAAACAAATAGCGAGCAAGTACATATTTGCGTTGTATTCTTAAAGATTTAGTTACATATCAACTGATACAAGCTAATAGTAATTGTATACCTCACAACCTACCCTTGTAAATTTCAGATACGGGAAAACAGGGATATACAAGGCCTTCATGTTCGGGAACCCAAGCATAATAGTGACCTCCCCAGAAACCTGCAGAAAAGTGCTGGTTGATGACACAAACTTCAAGCCAGGTTGGCCAGTTGCCACCATAGACTTAGTTGGTAAGAAGTCATTTGCTGTGATTTCTCCTGAGGATCACAAGCGTCTAAAGAGGCTAACCGCGGCCCCTATCAACGGCCACGAGGCTCTCTCCATCTACCTCCCTTACATCCAAGACATCGTTCGTGGTGGCCTCGCTACGTTGAGCAGCATGGGCCAGATTGAGCTCCTAAACGAGCTCCGGAAGCTGACGTTTCGGGTCATCATGTACATATTTCTCAGCTCTGAGAGTGAACATATCATGGAGCGTCTCGAAAAGGAGTATACAACGCTTAATAATGGGATTAGATCCATGGCTGTCAATCTTCCGGGCTTTGCTTACCATAAAGGACTCCAGGTTTGATTTTCGTAGCTTGGTGTCTTCTCTTAGAAGATGTGTTAGGATGGGTTTGGTTGGATTATTTCCTTGAAAAAGTTGTTCAATTTCTGTAGATTGACAACAAAAATTATGTTTGGTTGTATTTAGTGTATAAGAAAATTTTGAAGAAAAATCCGTTATTTTACGCTCAAAACTCAGAAAAGTTTTCATAAAGAGAGTAGGGAAAGTTTTTTCTGATAAAAAGTTTTCCCAAGAAAATATTTCTCATAGTTTTACTAAGCTCATACCTTAGTGAAAAAAAGCTTGTGGTAAACATGTAGTTTGGGTTGATTCAGGTTAACTTTATGTCGGGTTGTACAATGGCTTGACCGAATGCTTAGATTCACAATGTTTATGGAGCATTTATTGGCTGGCATTTTTTTATTTAAAGTTGGTCAATTTTTCTAAGTTAACCAAAAATTCTTATGTTTGATCGTGTTTACTGTTTAATTGCTAGAAAAATTTTACGCAGGACTCATTATTTCTCAGTTCAACACGGGGTATTTTTTTCCTACGGTGCAAGGAAAAGATTTTCTTCACGGTCTAAATTCTAAAATGCAAATTCATATTTTGTTAACAATTCTTACCGCTAAAGTTTAGAAAGCTCAAGGGCTGTTTGAACACTTCAAACAATTTTCCCCAAAATTTCAAGGTGTAAAACCGAACACCATAAAATAAACTTTACAAGAAAAAATTTTCCCAACAAAATTTTCTCAATACTTTTTGGCAGGATTCTACCAAATGCATCATTTTAAGCAAATTAACTTTGGTTTGAAATGAGTCTATTCTTAATTGGCTTTAAAATGGTACAAAAGTGCTCATGTTTGCTTAAGTTCCTTGCGAACAAAAGTGATGACAAATTTTCCACCAGGCTCGGAAGAGGCTCGTGTCGATGCTTCAAGCTATAGTGGATGAACGAAGGGCAGTAAGAAGCGACGGTGTTGCAATCAAGGCTAAGAAAGATATGCTGGATGCATTGCTCGATGTTGAAGACGAAAATGGCAAGAAAATGACTGATGAAGAGATTATCGATCTCTTAGTTATGTACTTGAATGCTGGGCATGAATCAACAGGGCATATCATGATGTGGACTACTCTGTTACTGCACAAACACCCAGAAATTCTTCAAAAAGCCAAGGTAAATTCATACATTATTAGTTCTATCTGGTTTTTATGTCATCTTTGGTTAGTACTACTCAGCACTTCTGGCCTGAGTATGATCAGAAGCATATATTGAGCCAAATTCGCTGCAATTAAACAAAGAGGTTTCATTTTGCTTTGTTGAATTCTTTCAATTGGTTTAATCCAGGCAGAGCAAGAGGAGATTGTGAGGAACAGGCCAGCTGGGCAGAAAGGGTTGACACTGAATGAAATCAGACAAATGAAGTATCTTTCTCAGGTAAGTATTGACTCCCGTCTTCTAATTCTCTTAAATTTATCAGTGTGTTTGTGTAAGACATGAAAACCCAGTTCGTGTGCAAATGTTTGAATGAAGGTGCTGGATGAAACACTTCGATGGGTAACATTCTCGTACGTTGTATTTCGAGAGGCAAAGAAAGATGTCAACTTAAATGGTCAGTTGGATGATCACATATATACACCATTATATTCAAGTAATTTAAGTACTTGCAGCAAAAAAGAAGTGTTGAAATTAAACATATATAATCATGATCAAGTTGATTATGGTCTCAGGTTACATAATTCCTAAAGGATGGAAAGTGCTGGTATGGTTCAGAACTGTGCATTTGGATCCCGAAATCTGGCCTGAACCCATGAAGTTCAACCCTGACCGTTGGAATGACGTACGTTAATTAGATCAACCCGTTTCCTATACATCATCGCGTTGTTTGCTTCCTGTGAATGTTATTAGACTGTAAGGCGGTTTTCCTGATTGTTTCTTGTTTAGGGTTTTACTCCCAAAGCTGGAACTTATTTTCCTTTCGGCGTGGGAAGCCGATTGTGTCCTGGAAATAGTCTGGCTAAGGTTGAGGTCATGACTTTCCTTCACCATTTCCTGCTTAATTACAGGTACATTTTTGTGATGACCAAGTAGCTAACTTAAAATGTTGATTTTATGACCAAACTTGAGACCTAATGTATCAGAATATTGATTGTAACCACTAGATTTTTACAGTTTTGCATAGGTATAATTTCTCTGGTAAATCACATCTTGCAGGCTGGAGATAATGAATCCAGATTGTCCATCATAGTACCTGCCTTTCAGAAAACCAAAGGATAATTGCTTGGTGAAAATCAGGAGGGCTTGATATTCATTGCAGGTTGCCAGAACTTGCAGACCATAGTCGATCGATTGGATTAGCACAAATGTAACCCAGAAACACAAACTTATAGCAAAACTTGCAGTTCCCCTTTATGTGTGGACAATTTGCTGATTAAGGGGAACATAAGAACTGTTATCCTTTGGGGCTTTGAGTGTTCATGGAATAAATGAAGTTGTTGGGGTTCACTTCTTATGGGTGTGCATTTGTAAGTTTAGTTTATAACACATTTAGAAAAATAAATTCACTTGGTGAGCGTTTGGTAAGTACCTTAGGGAAATTTCCCTGAAGAAAATTTTTCATGTGAAATTATTCATGGGAAAAGTTTCCCCTACCCTTTGAGGGAAATTTTCCCTCAATGAAGGTTGTGGCTACCTGTAAATTTTTCTCAAGGTCAAAATACAGTTTAATATCGGGAAATCGGTTAATTTGAGAAAATTGACCAATATCCCCAAGACTTTTGACCAACCAAATGCTTTCTTAATAAGTTCAAAATACGATATGCAAAAAAATTGAACAAAAGACAAGAAAAAAATTCAGAATAAGGTGTCATCCCGATATGCACTAGAATCCTCTTGAAAATGAGTTGTCCTCAAATCTTAGGAGTAAAAAGTGAGGCACCCTCCATGATTCGACACATGGGGACAAGATTTTTCAATCGTTTGAT
The DNA here is from genome assembly GCA_029582165.1 of Portulaca oleracea. Taxonomy (NCBI): domain Eukaryota; kingdom Viridiplantae; phylum Streptophyta; class Magnoliopsida; order Caryophyllales; family Portulacaceae; genus Portulaca; species Portulaca oleracea. Next base: position 33,247,206 of record CM055871.1, read on the forward strand.
GTAAAGGCACGCTAAAAACTCCACATGCCTTGAAGACGCAACCAGTCTTGAAGGAAGAGGGGGTGTGTGCATCTCTCATGTAGCTCTTTCGAGTAGCTTCATCATTCACAAGCTCATTAAACTCCTCTACGAACGCCTCACAAGCTCATTAAACTCCTCTATGAACGCCTCAAAAGAAAGGTCTTCACTTGGCCAAGGCTCAAACGAGTGCTCATCCAGTACTCCACATTTAACAGAACTCTTGCAAGGCACCCAAATAGCAATAAGCCCACTATGTAGCCATCATCATTGAAGTAGAATGTTGGAGGAGGTTTATTGGGTCGGAGAAAGGGACATAAGGATGTATGAGCGTGGTTTGGGGATCCAGATTAGGCAGTCTTTCCCCAATGAACTAGAGTTCATGGAGAGATTAATCTGTGTGGACCCACAAAAGCTTTTCAAAAATCACTTTGGAAACTAAAACAGACAAAAAAAAGACCCAAAAGAAAAACCTATGAGAACCAACTTGAAAAAACAAGAAAGTTGCAGTAATATAAAGATGCATACATATACACTCTATGCCGTTGAGGATGGGATAAACATTCCTCTACAACACAATCAACAATAAGGCACAAAGCAACAAAATTTAGAGCAGCACATTACCCTGCCAAACACCTCACCCTATTACCTTAATCCTAGCCCTCCAAATAGCTCTATCTAGTGTCATGTCCTCCACAAGCCCCTAGTGCTTCAGGTCTGCTCTAGTTTCCTATCTCATTAACTTTTTTGGTCTCCACGTCCCCAACGTCCAAGCAGTATGCTAATCCCCTCGCACCTCCTCATAGGTGTATCCTCAATTCTCCTAAGAACATGCCCAAACCATCTAAGTCTAGTCTCTTTCGCTTATCCTCGATAGTTGCTACCTCTAGTTTAGCACGGCAAACGTCATTCCTGATCATATCCAGCCTAGTATGGCCACAAATCCACCGAACCATCCTCATCTCCGCCATGTTCAGCCTCTGACAATGTATCTTATTAGTTGCCTAGCACTCAGCTCCATATAAGATTGCGAGTCTAACTACCGTACGATACACCTTACCCTGAAATTGCCCTCCACTTTTGCCAACCAACTGTAACTCAATGAGTAATATCGTCACTAATGTCTCCATTACTTCATAAGACAAAGCTTAGGTATGGAAACTTCTTCAATCGTGGGATTGCCGCACCTCCAATGGTAATTTATTGACTCTGGTTCTCATTCTTCAACCCACTAAAATGGTACATCATGTGCTCCGTCTTTGATCTATTCAATCTAAAACTCTTAGACTCCAAAGTGTCTCTCAAGAGCTCCAAAATCAATACTCCGAAATTCCGACCATGCGGGTGTATGGAGGGGTCGGATGTAGCAGTTTTACACCTAAATTTCTAATTTAGAGAGACCGATTCCAATCTTTCCAAGATTTAGAAGTCGTTCACTACCTACTACTTCAAGAAAAAGAAGTAAATGAACTTTAGTCGGATGATATATAGAGTGATATCTTGATTTTTTTTTTTTTTTGAGAATGAAATATTTAAAATGCCTAGGTCCTTTGATTAACGTAGGGAGCTTTGCACATTTAATGATTGATGATATGTATTCGTCAGATTTTCCCAACTTCAATAATTTAATAAGAGTATCAGCAAATGTAATGAATCTTAATGGATTGCCTACTTATTTAAAAAGTAGATTTTGAAGAGATTTAATTCTTTGAGTGAAACTTTTCACCTTATAATGTACTACCTCTGTCCCTATTTAATTGTCCCTAAAACTACTTTCACAATACCAAGAAATATAGGGAATGAAACAAAAAAATTTATACATTATCAAAAATGTCCTTGAAAATACCCTTGGAAAGGTGCAAAAAGTGCATTTATAAGAGATAGAATAAAAATTATAGTTATTGAAAATGTAAAAGTTAGATAATTAGACAAATAAAAAGGGACATAAAAATTAAGTAATTGGACAAATAAAAAGGGACAAAGATAATATTATTTATGGCACTTATAATGCTGTTTTCTATTTTAAAAAAAAAGAGATAATATGGTTAATGATGGTAATGAGTTAAAAGTCCACCATGTATATTTTTTAGGGTTATTGGACGCTAATACATTGTACTTTGTGGGTGATAGACAATAATGCACTGAACTTTTTTCTTGGGCAATAATATATTGTACTTTGGGAGTGTTGGATAATAATGCACCTAAAACGATTCTAGTGGTGCCTAACTTGGCCTAATGACGGTCTTACGTTGTGGGTTAAGGAGAAAAAATTTAAAATATTTACTAATTAATGCCATATCAGGCATTACCAGCAAGTGCAAATGAAATTTAATTATTTTTTTCAAATAGCATCTCATTGCTCCACATTTTCGCTAACGTAAACGGTGTTTTTGTTTGTAAAAAAATAGAATTTATCTTTGCTTATTTGGACTTGCTTACATGATACTAATTTAGTAAATTAATATTCTAATCTTTTTTACTACTCAGTCTACCACGCAAACCTGCCACCGAGTTAGCCACCGCTGGAATCATTTCAGGTGCATTATTATCCAATATCCCCAAAGTACAGTATATTATTGTCTAAGACAAAAATTCAGTACATTATTGTTTTACACCCAAAATACAGTGTATTAGCGTCCAATAACCATATTTTTTTTAAATCAAATTTCAAGCTTACTTATAGCATTGCATTAAAATTTGTCGCAATGTGTATACTTATTAAATTTTACACAAATTATAATATGAATAATTTTTCACACCACTATTAATTTGGTTATGTTTCATGTCCATTATTTTATAGTATTTATTATGAAATTATTTTCCATAAAAAAATATATTTTCGTGAAAGTAAATAATTATAGTGAGTTAATTAAAATTCCACCAATATACATATTTTTATAAATAGATCCCAAGGTTACTTATAGCAGTGTGCCAAAAAATATAATTGTACGTGGCAATATGTAACTTAGTAAATCTTACAAGATTAATTAAGATATAAATACTTTATATTTTAAAATTTCCGAAATCAATATTTTTTATGTACCCACTCCTAAAATTGTGTGTATTACCAACTACCTTTTTCCAACCAATTTGAAAAATCAATCATTTTAGCAATCATTTAATATTCCAACTATTTTCCAAAAAATTTAGTGGGAAAAAGCGTTGGAAATTCCAATCAATTTTGCTAAAAATGGTTGGAAATTTTTCCTACCATCCTTTTTCCTACTATTTGAAATTGGTTGAAAAAATAGTTAGTAATCCATGCAACCATGTTTCCAACCAATTTCAAATATTAGTAAAAAAGATGGTAGGAAAAATTTTCCAACCATTTTAACAAAAGTGGTTGGAATTTCCAACCCTTTTTCCCACTAAAATTTTTGAAAAATAGTTGGAATATGAAATAATTGCTAAAATGATTGGTTTTTTCAATCATTTTAAATTGGTTGGAAAAAAATGGTTGATAATACATATATTTAAGACTTATCTAATTTTTCAAAGAGGAGTAAATAGAAGTAATTTGGTGGAAATTATTCTGCTACTTATAATATAGATATCACCTCCAAATATATTTTTTGTTAATGTTATATCCGAGTTGAATTAAGTATAAAATTTAAAAAGTGTTAAAAATGCAATGTATTTGTATACAATATAATGTCTGTACTTATATGTTAATTTTGGCATTAGTGCTATAATAGATCAAACAAGTACTAATCAACAAAACTACTTATTACAAACAACATTCAAGTTGTTGCATCGAAATTTTACTCTAATCTTGCATACTAATGCAATGTATTTGTAGTCAGCATGTTCATTGGATTGGATAAAATGAAGTTTGGATGGATTGGATTGGATTGAATTGAATTACGTTATGATGTTTTTTTTGGGGAATTGTGTTTTTAGATATGATGTTTTTTTGGTGAATTGTGTAAGGTTTGGATTGGATTGGATACCTTTACTTTTTTATCTAACTTTTTAACTAATCTTTCTTGTTTTATATTATTTTTTATTTATGTTTCTAATTATATATTAATTACTACTCCCTCTATTCTATATTAATTGACATTTTAACTAACATTTTTTGTTCCAAATTAATTGTCATTTCTCATTTCCCAATACTTAATTTAATTATTTTAATTTTAGTAATTATGTTAAATTTTTATTTTTTTCATTCAATAAAGTTACTCATACTCACATTCTCTCACTACTCACACCTTGATTTGCTAAAATAGCCTTGCAGAATGGTGGTATTTAATTGTTCGGGTAGTTTTTTTAGTTAAAGCCTAGGTATGTGAGAAATTGTGAAATATGTCAATTAATATGGAACGGAGGGAGTACTTTCTTATTTTACCATTAATTTCCATTGAATCAACTCTATATTTTAATTTTAATTAAACACATCTAATTAATTTTCTCACTAACTAGATATTTGTGATACTAATGTTCTCCACTGTGTTCAGAAGTTGGATAAAAAGAAATAGTAGTACTAGTGTACAACATCCGTCCCTAAATAATTGTCTATTTGACTAAATTTTGACCGTTGATTACCTACAAATTGTAATGAATTACAATATGAAATTATCACTATTAGAAAGATATAGTACTAAAAATTACAATAATATTAATTTTATATTGTAACTCATTGTAATTTGTGATTAATCAACAGTCAAAGTTTAGTCAAATAGACAATTATTTAGGGACAGAGGCAGTATATTTTATGTTAACTTTGTCCTCAGTCTTTTTTTTTTCAATTATTCAAGTCAAAACAAGTCAAAAAATTTGGTATAAAAAATGCAAAGTGCTACAAATGCAATCCTTTTTATTAAAAAAAAAAAAAGAAAAGACTGATTTACAAACCTGTATAAATAAAGGACCATGATAACGGAAATGATAAATGTCTTGGGCAAGACACATATTAAGTGTCTTGCCATGATATAAAACCTATATAGTTGTAACTTAAACTGAAAAAAAATTACATGATTGGCTTCTATAACTATAATAATATATATAAATGGTATAAAATCACACTTTTATATTTATTTTTTAAAATTTACAAAAAGACGTCTAAAATATGCCCAACGAACGGGGTTCTATCGTTAGGGTGTCAATTTTAATTGTTGACGTAGCCAACACATTCCAAGCTTCTTATCATTACTAATTAATAGTATCTGTCAAAAAATTGAGGTTAAAAACGATAATACGTATTAGTTTTATAAAAAGGAATTACTTAAGTAGTGTCTTGGGACAAGACACATATCATCACCCTATATATAAACCATGATACCTCTCATTCTCTCAACCTTCAGAAACAGCACAATAGGCCACAACCTTCCCCTCTCTCTCTCTCTCTCTCTCTCTCTCTCTCTCTCTCTCTCTCTCTCTCTCTCTCTCTCTGAGACACACACAGCCAAAAGTGTTGTTCCTTTTTACAAACATACATTTTCCTTTTACATACATCCATTTTTGTTAAGCTAAAGAAAACAGTGTTTATTACAGAGAGATGGAGGTGGGCATGGTGTGGTGTGTTGGAGGGGTTTTAGTGGGATTATCAGTTTTGGTGATGAAGGTGATGTTGGAGAAAGCAAACAGTTGGTTGTATGAATCAAAATTAAGAGAGAAGAAGAGGATGAATTTGCCTCCTGGTAATCTTGGTTTGCCTTTCATTGGCCATATGTGGTCTTTTCTCAAGGCATTCAAGTCATCTAACCCTGATTCTTTCCTCTCTTCCTTCATCTCCAGGTTCATATCTCTCTCTCTCTCTCTCTCTCTCTCTCTCTCTCTCTCTCTCTCTCTCAATGTTGCAATCTTACAGATTCATGGCATGATCACCATTTGTTGGTATTTCCTTTTTATTATTCTTCAAAACCCATGGAATTGTTTTTTTTTTTGGGGGGGGGGATTTTTGAAAGGAAATAATAAGTACTTTACTAGAGAGCGTTTTGAAACCCATTTTTATTGGGGCTGTCCAAAATTTGAATTTTGGTTATTTTGGGTCCAAATGAATTCGACGTCGTATGAAAAGTTGATGGTCGATACTCGATATTTGCAGGTCGAATAATTCGGACAAGCCTTAATATCAGGTCAATATCAAGTTCAACCAATAAAAAAATGGCAAATATTACATCTGAATTTTCAGTTAAAGTAGTCAAAGTTAACATTCAGACGAAAAGTTTATAATTATACCTGATTTTTTTCTAGGTCAAACTAAAAGTGTATAATTATGAGAAAATTTCCAAAACCCCTAATAATGTTATAAGCCCTATACAAATGAAAATAAATAAATAAATAAATAAATAAATAAGGGTAGTTTGGTCATTATAAAACATTTTTCTTGGGAAACTTAAATCTTATTCAATAATCTGAGCATTGTAAAAACTTTCATACATATTTTTTTCAAGATTTTACGATGTAAACTAAACACTGTAAATTATATATTTTTTTCAAGGAAAAACTTTCCTGAAGTTCTACCAAACACACTCTAATATGATTATGACCCAATTTTAAATTTAAACTGATTGGAACTCAATCAAACTATATGACTCAATTATTGAGGAGTTTATTATCCCTATATTTTATAACTTCTCACTATATCAAACTTGAAGTTTTGTTAGAAGTAAAATATTTTCTATATGTGTAAATGATGAGATTATAAGCTATGCATATTTAACAAAAGCAATTTGATACATACCATGGCCTCGCCCCCAGCTGTAAAGCATATATATCGATAGTTACTGCCAAGTGCGCCAAGTTACACCTCATAAAGAATTAAATGACCCATTTCAAAAATAAGGAAGATTTTTGTCCTAAAAAAGGAAGATTTTAAATGTGGAATTAAACAGTTTTATCTATATGCGTAGTTTAGTTGCATGTAGCGGCTAATCTCTTTGCTTCACGTTTATTTTACATGCATTATTAGGAGATTTGATCATCTTATCTAGGATAGTAGGACCCACCATCCCATTTGCATATTATTCTGTCCTTTTTCTTTTTCCGTTTTGTAAGAGGGAAGGTTCGGGCACTTGTATATGAGGATGACAGTTAGATCCGAATTCGAAATAAAGTCACTCTGATTCGAAGTAGAAAAGTCCAATCCAAATCTGACAAAAGAAATCCAATTAAAAAACTTTGACTCCGATTATGGAGATGACCATCTCCAACTCCTATACGATTAAAACTTATTAGATAATAAATATATAAAAAAAATCTGCAAATTATAACATGACCGAATTTAAGAATTGGGGGGAGAACTTGCTTGAAGTTTAGTTTTTTTCAAGGAATGGCATAATGCTGGTATTTTGACGGCTGAAAAAGATTTTTTTGACATGTTATATTTCTGTTGTGTTATTAATTTTAGATACGTAAAAACTTATTTAGGTTTATTGTTGGTACGTTTTATTATTTTTACAAATAATGAGTATGATATATTATGTTACAACAAAAATGATGTAAAAAAATAAAAAATAAGAAAAATAAATATTACAAATGCGAATTGGACCTCTGATTATATATATTTGAAAACCTCCGCCTCTGATTATCATCGAAGGTGGATGTCCACCCTTCCTTCAATTATATGGATTTGAGGTGGACCTCCACCTCCGATTATTAATCGGAGTAGAAGTGGAGATACACATCTCTAATCCGTTGTCATCCCTACTTGTACACCAGAATAGCTTCCTTTTTTTTCTTGAAAAAAAAATGCTTTAATGAGGGTCAAGTTTACTACTGTCAAACCAAATAACTGGTATTTTCTTTTTTATTTATAGGTTGGCATAAACTAAATACAAGCAGAAATATAAATCAAAATCATTGATTATAACTCTCAAAAAAATTGGGTAGAGCAGAGAATATGAATAGTTTACCAAAGCAAAAAATATAAGAAGTTATGCATTATAATACTACATTGTTTGGTAAAATATTTTACAAGTTTGACTCATGTGAAATCTTAAAGTAACATGTACAGGTACATTAGAAATATAAAGTCATTTAAATAGACCATTTAATGGGAGGCTATATGAGTTTAGGTAAATTGTGAGTTTAGCTCTAATAGATACTTTTCGACTAGATGCACCATATATTTTTTATTAATTATTTAATTTATTTTTAGAAATCAATTGTATTGATTATCAATTAAATTTTGTAATTAATATTATTCAGGTAATTTATATCATTATAATTCTTTTTTTTCTGATTAGATGTCACAAATACTAATTTTATTTTACTTTTATGTTCTTTTAAGGAAGGTTATTATTATTATTATTATTATTATTATTATTATTATTACTATTTTATGGAACTATTATTACTACTAATAGTATCATTATTATGATTATGTTATTATTATTTTACAAACTATGTTCGATCAAATTTAAGTCTATTTACAATCTATTTCCTTAGCTTGTTATATTTTTTTTATATTTTATATCATTTTGTTGTTGTTGTTGAGCACATTAGGATTTGGTTGTCACGAATAGTAATTTTCTACTTTACCCTTACTTACTTCATCTTATATTTTGTTTTACATTTTATATTATTTTTGTTGCTGCAGTTGTTTTTATATATTTTTGGGAGAGTTATAATTAATTATTTTTATTTATATATATTCTACTTGTTTTTATTTTATGCCTACCTAGAAATAGACTATTATTTTTATTGTTGTTGTTGTATTAACATAAAACTAAAGATTATAATTATGTTTTAGCCCATTTACAACATAGCTTCAATATGTCAATTATTCATCTTAGAGTTATAATTTTATGATACATCATGACAAGGAAAACTCCGAATAGAATTTTTTTTTCCCTAATTTTAACAAAACTTTTAATTTCTACCCGTGAATCATTAAGATTTATAATTGAATTTCAATATGTATTATATTTTTCCATACACTCAATTAATTGAATCCAATTCAAATGAACAAAATATTTTTCCTAAAAATCTTTTATACTGTTCAGAAAATTTCTATTCATTATTACATTATTGAACTTTATGCTTATGATTGACTAGTGATTCTAAAAGCACACTAAGGTCCTCTATGTGTATAACTTATGGTATAGTTATCTTTGAATCACCCGTCAGTGAAAAAAAACTTTAAAATAAAATTTTATTTTATATATAAGAGTTAAGTTCAAAATTATATTTATCAAGCAAATAAATTTTAATAATTATTAAATATGTATAGTATAAATTAGTTCTGTAATAATTTCATTTAAAAAATCATTGAGAAAACATTTTCTATATTACAGTGACATCCATAACCCAATATTGATTTGCTACTTTTGAAGAATAGCAAGATATCAAGATAATTATTTCATTAGTTATTTTTATCTGACTTTTTAATTAATGTTTCTCATTTCATGTTATCAGTCACTTTATAATCCCAAATATTTCCAATGATATATTTTTTACATTGTTGTGTCTTACGATATCAATAGGGTAACTAGTGAGAAAATTGATTAAATATATTTAATCAAAATCAAAATTTGGGATTGATTCAATAAATGTTAATGGTAAAATGAGAAAACTAGTAATGGATATGTTATTGGGATTGTAAAATGACATAATATAAAACAAAAAATATTAATTAAAAAGTCAGATTAAAAAAAATAGACATAGTACAATTTTTCTTATTTACCCATAACATTCATTTTTTTTTGGAAGGGTACCCATAACATTCATAATTCATTAAATAAACCTCAAATGTTGATTTAATTAAGATTATTCAAATAATTTTGGTTTTTCCCCCCATCACTTTCAAAATGTACATTGAAAAAAAGGGGATAAAGTTGGAGAAAAAAATTGTAAAATTACAAAAAATGGGTAAAATTTAGTTATTATGGATATAGAATATATATTTAAAATTGATAAAATGTAAATTGAAAATGTAAAATGATAAATAATTATAGAAAAGAATAATTAATTAAATAGACAAATAAATAGGAACGAAAAGGGTTTCAAAAAAAATAAAAATGCTATATATGGATTAAGCTTAGCTGATAAGCATACTTTATTTTCCATAATGGAAAACTTTTATGCGAATTTCAAGTTATGGTGACATTCATGTGTGTTCATGAGTAAAAGTGAACAAAGTTATCAGGGATGACAGTCAGATCCGATTCTAAAGCGAATTCGATTCGCTCCGAAGCAAAAAACTTTAAATCAGAATTATTCGACTAAAAAAATCCGACTCCGATTATAATTAGGGCGGATATGGAGGTGACCACCTCCGGTGTGATTAACTCTAATTAAGTCCAATTATAATAATTAATATATAAAAAACCTTTAAGTTATGGTGACATTGATCATTTGATTGGTCAATTGCTAAATACAGTCGTTTGTTGCGTTATACTCTTAGGCCATTTTTGGATTATTCAAAGTATTAGTAGGTTGAAAATTGGCATACAAAAAACTAGAAAGTAACAGCAAAACAGTAGAATAAATGTACTAGAAACTCTTTTAAATGGTGCATAGCTTTTAAAAGGAGGTGTTTTTATGATTCCTCAAATTGTGTTTAGCATGCTGAAAATCAATTTATGCTTCACTTTAGCAAAGTGACAGTCTATTGGATCATAACCATACCTTTCAACTTTAATTTGATTAGATAGTGAACGTTTCCGTCTCATTTTGAAATCAGTTCTTGCGGGACCTGATCGATCGTTCCAGAAATGTATTTAACCATTTTGTTTTCTTTCCATATATAAATAAAAGCATAAAAGGATGGGTGTAATTACGTTAGAATATAAAATCATTCCTAATCTTTAATTATTAAGCTAAATTTTTTATGAGGTTGAATTTTACGTACAAATGATATCAAAGCCTTTATGAGCAAGAATTATTGTTGGATATTCAACCATCAACTTAAACTTTAATTGCATTAAGTTGCATTCGAAAGTAATTTTTAGGGTGACATTTAGCACTTTGACCGAGTTAACACTCTAATTGGATAAGTATTAGTGTTCACTAAGTAGAGTTTCAAGTAACATTTAGCATCTCAAATGCCATTTTTTGAAACATCAATAAAGTTAACCTTTAGTATTTGGGGTCGTGTTTATATTTTGTGGTCCAAGGTGGCCTTTGAAAATTTTTTGTGTGGAAATTCTTCATGTTATTTTATGTCAATTCACATTAATCAGTTAACTCAACCACTAATATACATAACACAAATTTTATTTGCGTAGTTATCCGCAATCTACTGCCTAAACTACTATCCGCTATCTAAATTGTTATTTTACCGAAGAGGACCTTAGTTCTTGCTCACTAACCTCATACAACTTTTTTTTTATAATTTTCTTTTTTGAAAACAAAATGAGGGAACTCCATCAAACTAGTTGATAAATCCAAAACCAGATACATCCAAAGAACAGAAGTATCTGAAACCCAATTGGCCCTTACACACCCACTGAACAAACTTAAGAGCCTCACAAAGCTACATGACAACATCTTTATTTTGTGCATTGTCCTTGTGTTTATGATATGTGCAAATTTGGCATGACTAACAAGGTTGGAATTTTGAGACAAACACAAATACCCAAAAGAGTAATAAAGGAAATAGCCAAAGATTTGAATTTGCATGTTTTTAGAGCTATAAAACAAGAGAAAGTGGGAAAGAACAAACTATTTAGTATAATTCAAGAAAAGGGTGGATAAGATAAAGACATGTCCCTGCAAGATCTTGCCATCATATATGTTGATACTTTCCTGTTTGGATGCCCTGATGAGATGTTTTTAGTGGATGATGTGGTTGATTGGATTATTCTACTTGTTCTTCATGTTGTTGGCATTCACCTTAAAAGTTGTGATTTGTTACACCTATGGACTATGGTGGGGTACTCTTAAGATCTCTTGTGCCCCCTCCCCAATTGAGAAAAAGGGGCAAAAAAAAGTTAGTCAATCAGATGTTGATGAATTTGATATCCAAATATTTGTGCTCAATTCTTAAAATGATTATTGGACGATGATACATTGAACTTTAGGGCATTGGACAATAATGCACTGAACTTTTTTTGTTGGACTCTAATATACTGAACTTTAAGGATATTGGACACTTAACTTTAAAGGTAAATTAGAAAATATTTCAAGCCTAGTACACTGAATTGTGTCTATACTAAATTCAAGAACTGGCACCTTATTCTTTTTTTCTACTCCATTAGTGTATTAGAACATGAACTAGGAAGTCATGTAAATTGATTTTTTTCTACTCTTGCATGTAAATGTTGACATTATTTAATGAGAAAATATATTATTCAATTTAATTATTATATGTTCATTTTCAATTAAATCAAAATAAATGAAAAAGTTAAAATGGAAGTAATTACTAAATTAGGTGGAACTGAAACAATTTTCATAAAAATAAATTTGTAGCTTTCTTGACACAAAATGGTGTCAACAATTAATAGACATTTCTTGACAGCAATATGTGTCACAGTCTAATTTGTGACACCCATTTTTGTGACACACATTTCTTTTTTTGACATTCAAAGCTGTGTAGAAATACCTAAAATTTTGTCAAGAATTAACATATTTGTTGTATTGACAAGCTGATCTCCTGCACTTTGGAATGAACCCTTTTCAGATATGGCAAGACAGGGATCTACAAGATCTTCATGTTTGGAAGTCCAAGTATAATTGTCACCACCCCTGAAAACTGCAGAAAAGTTCTGAATGATGATGACAATTTCAAGCCTGGTTGGCCTTTTTCAACACAACTCCTCATTGGGAGGAAATCATTTGTTTCCATTTCCTTTGAAGAACACAAACGTTTAAGGAGGTTAACCGCGGCTCCCATCAATGGCCACGAAGTCCTTACATTCTACGTTGGATACATCGATGAGATGGTTCAGACGAGCCTCAGTAAGTGGAGTAGGATGGGAGAGATCGAGTATCCAACTGAACTTCGGAAGTTGACTTTTCGGATCATCATGTATATCTTTCTGAGCTCCGAAAGTGAGAATATCATGGAGGCTCTTGAGAAAGAGTACACCATTCTTAACTATGGAGTTAGATCGATGGCGATCAATCTCCCTGGGTTTGCTTACCATGAAGCCCTTCAGGTTTGATTCTTTTCGACACTTTGGCCTCTTTTCAAGAGTTTGTCTTAGTTGTGCTATTGTGCTAACTAACTGAATGTTGATTGTGTTGGTTATCAACGAAACGGATGACAAACTATCCAACAGGCTAGGAAGAAACTTGTGTCGACCTTCCAATGTATAATAGATGAGCGAAAGGCACTAAAAAGGGACGGCATTGCTGTCAAATCCAAGAAAGATATGATGGATGCCTTGCTACAAGTTGAAGATGAAAACGGCAGGAAACTGACTGACGAGGAGATAATCGATCTTTTGCTCATGTATTTAAATGCAGGACATGAATGATCTGGTCATACCATAATGTGGGCTACTGTCTTATTACAGCAAAATCCTCAATTTCTCCTAAAAGCCAAGGTAATTGCATTCTAAAACTTGTCTAACTTGGAAAAACTAACATGTACCGGGCGCTTACGTAATGTGTGCTTGTTTTCAAACTGATAAATCCAGGCAGAGCAAGAGGAGATTGTAAAGAAGAGGCCAGCTGAACAGAAAGGACTTACTCTGAAAGAAATCAGACAAATACACTATCTTTCTCAGGTACATCAGCAAGTTTACTATTCCAATTTTCTACAATTCTCTCTGGTTTTGAATGGTGTGTAAATTAAGATATAAACCCATTTTGCTGAGTAAAACATGGATATTATCCCCAGGTTGTGGATGAAACTCTTCGGTGGCTAACTTTCTCATTTGTGGTCTTCCGAGAGGCAACCAAAGACGTCAACTTAAGTGGTTAGTATTCCGCATACCAAGATCAATCACTCAGTTTTCTGTCAGCAGAAAAGAAGCTACATTAATGAATGAAGAAGTTGACAATCTATATTTCAGGTTACACAATTCCGAAAGGTTGGAAAGTGTTGGTATGGTTCAGAAGTGTGCACCTGGACCCTCAAATTTGGCCTGAACCCATGCAATTCAACCCAGATCGATGGAATGTAAGTTAGAAAACTCAATTCTTCTTCACTTAATCACACTATTTGCTTGACAGATAGTATGAAACTCAGGATTAATTGACTTGTGTGAGATGCAGGATCTTACACCCAAGGCAGGAACATTCCTTCCCTTTGGTGCAGGGTCCCACTTGTGCCCCGGGAACGATCTTGCTAAGCTCGAGATCATGATCTTCCTTCACCATTTTCTACTCAATTATAGGTAAACATCCTCCAAGAAATTCATTAATTACTGGGCATTCTTTTTCTCAAGCTATTGTAACCAGATATAGTCTCTCGGTTTGTAGTAAAACTTTTTTTCGTGGGTGGGGTTTAATTTTCGCAATCTAATGCAGGTTTGAAAGGTTGAATCCAAACTGCCCGGTGCAATATTTGCCTCACAGAAGGCCAACAGATAACTGTTTGGGAAGAATCAGGAGGGTTTGATCGACACTGAATTTTGCTCCTGTGCTCAGATATTTATAAGTAGACACAATACTTGCAAACCAATGTTACTATGTTAGTTGCACACAGTTTGTTAGAAAAGTATGAATTTCAAGCCCCTTGGTTGCTGGATGTTAGTTGTCCTGTTTGTTGAAAACCAGTTATCAGTTTTATCAGTGGACAAGTTATAGTTTGGTGTTCATTTGCTTTGAGCCTTTGCTTTTTGAGCTTTTGGGTCTGATTTTTGAGAGGTTGATCCTTGTTTCGATGGCTACAACGTAAAAAATCATTTTGTTGACAAATTTTCAAGGCTTAGATTAATGAATTTTTAGCAAGTTATGCTCGTTTTTAGGACAGGCAGTTGTTACATAAATAGTTGCAGATGAGATTTTATTATACTTCATCTTTTTCCTTTGATCCTCCTATTTTCCGAAATCTGAACATTATGGTAAGACTTTAAACAGACTTGGATTGGAATTTGAACTTTATTAGTAGCAGAACTCTACACAAATCCATGAAACCTAAGATTTGACTGTTGATCTAAGTAAACCACATGGATTTGGATATTTGAGTGTGCTCAAATTAATATGCATATTGAGTGAAATGTGGATCAGTTGTGTTTCGAGTTCAGGTTTAAAGATGCTAAAATCCTAATCCATGAAAATGATTAGGATTTAAAGATGTTAAATCCTAAATCCTAACTCCTAATCCATAAGGCTATTTTTATTATCAAGGAAAACAATATTCTCCCAACCAAATGTAAAACTAGTCTATCTGTCTATGCTAAAATGTACCAAAGAATTCTGACCATTATACACCCCAAACAGATGTGACTCAAAATTCTCCTGATAACAGAAAAAGCTCCTTGTGTTACATTGCCATGTCTGGAATCTTGTCAAATCCCTCATAAATAAAATCCAAAGGGCCTCTACGGGTCCAGAATCTGTATACAATAGCTAGTTATAATAAACAACAACAATATAGTCCAGCTTACACAAAGTCTGGGGGATCCATATATAGGTCGTCTTCCTCCGATGCACGAGAATGCATGAAAAGATTGATTCCGAGAGACCCAAAAAATACCTTTTAGATACCAAAAGAACTAAAGCAGTTACCATTCGACTCTTCCTGTAAATCTTCAAACCCACATTGGATCCAGACAAGTATCGTGCTAGTGCTAAGGATGTCAAATGAGGTCAATTGTAAACCTTCAGTCATTTTTGTTAATTGTTGGTGTAGAAGCTTCAAGTATGTCAACAACATCAGGCAAAATAACCCTGAAAACAGCATAGTGATGGTTCAAACTCTTCTCACCCTGCAGTCTGTGGACACTGCCCAATGCACCAGCATTTGGATTCGGAAAAGCATAGAATATCCTCCTGATTCTTTGATGCACAAGAGCCATCGCACACCTGAAATCAAAGTCATTTAAATCCAAATGTCAGAACAAAAATTTATTTTTTCTTTTTCTTTTCCTCCCTCTCGCAGTCCCACTCTATAATCCTAGTAACAGTACATCCCAGTCGTTAAATTACACTTTGCATTCATTGATAAGTGATAACAGTTCACAAGGTTCTGTTGCTAATTTGCTACCATTTCCAGAATACAAAGGTTCTTCCTAACAGAGGAAGTTTTGAGTTGGACTTACATTGCACAGGGCTCCCAGGCGAGGAAAATATCATAACCAGTGCACAAGTAAGGCCTATCCGACTTGCAAAGAGACGTGCGAGTCACAGCTCCCTCACTATGTTTAGCCTGAAAGCAAATTTGATTCACTCAGTCTAAGAATTTGTTTTACTCAGTTTATTACTCTTGACAAGGAAAAGGCAATATAGACATATTAATAAAGAGACAGCTACAAGAAAGGATGCTGGAAAAATATTCCCAGATGCCAACTACCTTGAGCAATCCATTCGTAGAGTAATAAAAAGCTACAGCTTTCTTAGTTTGTAATCAAGGTCAAGTCCAGGTACTAATAAAGTAATAATTCCACAATATGACATGAAGACACCCAATAATTTTCAGTTGATCACAGCAGAAACTCACCTCAGGGTCTGTCTTCTGCTTTTTGACTGGTGACTCCACAATTGAATTCTCGAATGGCTCCACCTGAACAGATTTCTCAGCAGCGCAGTCCATATCCGGGAAAAGATGTCTATCCCTTGCAGCAGAATACTCAATAGCAACCATAGCAGCATGTCGCAGAGGGTGCCAGAAGGAAGAACCCGATGATGATAGGTGTTGCTGAGACCACTGCCAAGGGTTTAAACAAGAAATTCCCTTGTCCCACGGCTGACAATCATTATGTGGACCACTCAAGTACAACATCCTTGATAAGAGTCCATTGTTTATATCAAGGGAATCGGACACTTCATCCTGGTTTAGTAAGAGCTCTTCGTTCCCGTTTCCATTAGGGCAAACGTCCCATGAAGAGATTTCATCACGTGCACTAGCAATTATTTGATTACCATGTGGATCCACAATGACCGCAGCGTTCACCAACTGCCTAGTGCAAACATGGCAACGTATAAGTTAAGAAGTAAACCAACAGAACGGATATGACAGCCAACCTTTATTCCAATGGTGGTCATCATTTGACAATTATCCCAAATGCCCGCCAAAACCCTTAAAAGATTGATCAAGGTAAATATGCATGCAGAGGAGAGATAAACATAGTATCTAGGTGAAGTGAAAATATTCATAGGTACTCAAACCATACAACCAAACATTAAAACAATGTAGAGGTCTCCTTTGTTAGCATCACCTGTGTTATCCTAGATAACCAAATCCCAATATGGAGACCCATATCCCCGGAGAGGTAGTGAAGTGAATAATACTGACAAGGCCATTTGATAAGGTTGCTCACATTCTTCTTATCTCCAACTCTTTTTTGACTCACATAAATACATAATAGTTCTTCTGTCCCATAGTTAATGACAAAATGACTTGTTGGTCATATTTGTATAAATTTTATTCGAAGTACAATGATTTTAACACATTTACAATTGTGACAAGATACTTCTCTTTAAGTTTCTAATAACAACATACTTTTTGCATATATTTTGGGACTTTAGAGAAATTAATCATCAAAGATAATTCTTGAAGGCTGCCAAAAAAACAAAGTTAACTATGACAGTCATAATGCCAAAAAATTGCTGGGAGGTGCCACACATCTTTTTTAATTGACTCGCGGGTCACAACTTTTTTTTAATGCATTCTCGGGGGTCATTAAACTTATTTAAGTGATTGGGGGGTGACATTCCGACTATTTTGGCTGTAATCCGACGAGTTATATTGAAAAAGACGAAAATGCCCTTATTTATTTTTTTATCTAATTTAACTTTATCTCCCCTTCCTCCCTCTTCCTCTCTTTCCCTCCCCCTCTTCCTCTATAGTTCATGGCTGCTTCCATAGCTCCCCATGCGATTGTGTTTATATTGTTTCGAGAATAAAACCATCATTTCAAGCATCGGTGTATCACTCTGACTTTTGGTTGAGATGTTTTATATTGTTTATAAACAATACCATTCTATCCTCTACATGTTGCCATGGAAACTTGTTTAAGGTTGACATGGTTGCCATAGCTTGACACCATCCCTAAGCTTGTCAAGCACAGAATCAACCCACTTCTCCAAGTCCGGCAAACCCCCCGTCAATGCCAGAAAGTTCCCACTCTCATTCTTCGGCATCTTCTTCCAGTTCACCATCTGCCCACCAAGTGCTCGACGAATTGCCTCAATCACCAAATTCCCCTCCTTCTCCCCCCCCCACTTTCTCCGCTGCAGTTCACCATGATCCTCCCATCAGGCATGAGTTTCTCCGCCCACGTCTCCGCTGTCTCCAACGCCGGCAAAACCTTAGCATCCGCAAACAAGTCCACAACAATCCCAGCATACCCTCCTTCAATGGAGGACGAAGCAGAAAGAGCATCCCCAACACAAACCCTCAAAAACCCACCTGCATCGTTCCCTTTTTCGAGCTCATACAGCCCGAAAAACACCTCGCTCGATCGACCAAGATCGAATCAAGATCCCACCCGTCGATCTTCAATGCCGACCAAAAGTGTAGCAGTTGGTGGGCAACTGTACCACCTCCTAGACTGAAAATGGCGATGGGGCCATCGGGGATGATTGCAGGCAAGCTGGAGAACTCATCCTAGTATGAATTCGTAGATTTTTTTTACCTTTGTACAGAATACTATGGACATTGCCACTGTCATACAACAGCAATACTTTGGAATTCTCGGATTCTAGGACGACGATGTTGTTGTACTTTTGGTTGAAACGAAATACGATGCTTCTCAATCTCCCCCGCATCCCCAGCTGGTTTCTTCACCTTATGACGTATCACTCTGACCCCAATTTCTCTCTCCAACTCCCTAGCTTTCGACCCATCTGGGTCGTACTCCAGAAGCCCAACTGTTTTGCTGAACACGGCCACATTATCGTCCCCAAACATGGCCTTGCAAATGGATGGGGAGCTATGGAAGCAGCCATGAACTATAGAGGAAGAGGGGAGGGAAAGAGAGGAAGAGGGAGGAAGGGGAGATAAAGTTAAATTAGATAAAAAAAAAATAAGGGCATTTTCGTCTTTTTTAATATAACTCGTCGGATTTCAGCCAAAATAGCCGGAATGTCACCCCCCAATTACTTAAGTAAGTTTAATGACCCCCGGGAATGTATTAAAAAAAAGTTGTGACCCGCGAGTCAATTAAAAAAAATGTGTGGCACCCCCCAGCAATTTTTTGGTCATAATGCAAGGGATTAATATCTTTGACCTCCATACAAGTCCACTTGTTTAGGCAGAAGGGGTATTGAGAGTCACATTTATCCTTTTGATAAAGATACAAAGATGAAAGATACGACCCTTTGTTGAGGTACACCAAAATTAAGACCCGAAGATGCTTATGCCTGAGCCAAAGTGTTCCTTCTCACACCTCAAAGATTTGGAATGCTTCAAGGCATTTTACATAATTTACAGTACACTATACAGTATACACCATCACAGTACCCATTTTTAAGCTTTCATATCATGTTGTAAAACCTAACATGGTGCCAATGAAGCCAGAATACTTGGTGAAACTCAAGGACAAAAAATCAGTATTGCCTAAATGGTTTGGAATAGAAAGTATCCATTACCATTTTGAATGTAGACAAGTTGTTGTAAACCTGCCATGAGCTTCTTAAGTCTTGACAACCCCCAAAAGGCCCCAAACACATAGTAGAGCATGTTTAGAATGTATGGAAAGCAGTCAAATAATGCCTATTTGCTCCAACTGCCACTGAATGCTCTACAATTATTTGACCACTCTTGATAGTACACAGTACATAAAATAACAACTGCCCATGTGTGCTCCAAATGCAAGAATCATGTCTAAAATTCTAAGAGATCGCTTCATAAAACCATTGTGCAAAAATTGTCTAAAGCGCAATAGGGCATAAGCTTAGAACACTCTACATAATTTCATATTGAAAGCAGCATGAGCCTCTCAGGACTAAAGAACAAGAGCTATACTATACAAAATCTCAAATTGACCATTAACTTTTGCTGCTACATCTTATAGCAGGCATGATGCCTGAACAAGTAGTACGAAAGCTCCAATTATCGTGCTGAAGCTTCAACCAAATAAAAAAATAAAACTCAACAGCTATTTCATAAGGGACTAGAATCATTACCTGACCATTACTGGATGTAGCCAACCTCAGAGCAAGATTCATATGGTTGAAAACTACTTTAGAATCTTCTTCATTAAAACCAGTTATCCCATCGATGTTGCTGCCAGAGCAAGTGCAAAAGGATGTTTACAAACTTACAAAGGAATTACAAGTGGAAAACCAGACCATGTCCAATACCCGATTTTTCCGGGTCGGTAAAATTCGGACTATCGGGTCGGTCATTGACAACTGAGACTGAGCATTTCTTCAGCAGCCCGATGAATGATTTTCCTCCCAATATATTTACTCCCCACCCCTAGGTCATTTATTAAGTCTAGTATCACCCACAAGATGCACACAGTGCATCACATGTTGTGTAAACTCTCATATTAAGAAGCAGGCCGAAACACATCAACAATAAATTGCCAATGGCAAGATTGATAAGTTATGAGATAGTTCTAGGCTGAGGGGGTAAAATTGATATTGATAAACTAGATAAGCAACACGCAGGTAACCAATTTAAGGGTTGAGTCATGAGAGATGGTTTTAAGCGCACACAGAAGTGGATTAAATATTAGCAAACGACTCACTAGGTTGGCGGGTGAAATGATGTAGGCCATAACTTGCACTGTTCTTCCCATTCTTCTTTGGTTGTTGCAGCGTCTTTGCAGACCTACAGATCGTAGAGAAAATCCAACAATAACTATCTGTAGTGTACTAAGGCGAAAATGGTAGCAGCATACCAGCGGAACATAGCACTACTACACATAAAAGGAAAGCAAAGTAGCAAAAAGAAGTCCCACGGGTAGAAATGTGGAACAATGCTCTCGGCAGGCTACTTCAGAACTATCTCAGATGCACTACATGCTCAGGATATAGACAATGCAGTTAGAAAATTGAATTCTCAGCAAAGGACACCAAACAGAACCAATCATGTCCACCAATCATCCCAAGCTTAATACATCGGTTAGTAGTATGGCATCTGCTAACAGATCCAACAAAGTTGAATTTGATGGAGAAGATGTGGATAAAAACAACGTCGTTCACATGTTTTCTAACAAGAAAAACAAAGGTGTGTAGTAGAAACCGCTTAAGTAACAAAGCCTTCCACCAAAAGTATGGTATAGCTTGCTGGTTAGATTTGAGAAAACGATTTTTTTCAAGAGAAAAAGAAAGACATACAATTAGCAATTGTCATTGTTGTTAGATGACAAAAAGTTGCATAATCAAACAGGCCACATAAATGCTAAGATCTGATCTCCTACATCCTGAGCGCATTATAACAGAGAGAAACTATAAGATTACATGGTACCTACTTGTGTTACAAAGGGATCCAACTGATAGCAATTGACCAGTTGTAGCACATCCTCTGGCACATTATCCAATACACTGCCATCTTTCTCGGCAAGACATAAGATCAAGGACAACTGGGTTTGCCCTGGCAAGCATTTCAATTTGTCAGAATTCAGCCAAAAAAAAAAAACATGCATAGAACTAATAAAGGACAGCCGCAAGAAAAGAATGTTACCCCTCATTCATAATAAAGTAACATTGACATTAGAAACAATGTTTTTATAGTTAGAACTTAGAAGTTAAGAATGTAACCACAAAAAAAAATGCGTTTCTGATTCAAACAATTGTCATTGTAGTTGATATTTGTTTTCTTATAATAAACTAATATATCTAACTATAACTATAACTCCTTTTTTAAAGGGAGGCGGGAAGGGGTTTGCTTTAAATGAGCTACTTAAAATGTAGAAATTCCATTAGTGGCATATAGATCCTCCAGTGGCTCTTAGAGCCCTATTTTATAATAGCAATGAATTTCAATCTCCTGTTTTGCTAATCCTACATTTAGCTTCAATCTACCGTAACATAAAAGTGCAAGTTGACCAAAAATAATATCAGCAGGGATATATGGACCAAACATCATTTGCTTAGATGACAAATTACTCACTCTTAGGTTTTTAGTTCCACGTTATGACCTAACAATATATTGCTCATGCAGTAAAGCATAGTCCCACAAAATCTAAAGATAAAGAAAATATTCAACAAGTGAAAAAAGGACCTACCATTAGAACAACTCTTACGCACTCTTTTCACATGCCGCAAATTCTCCAACGGTGCAATTTGGTTCAATTTCCTACAAAAATTTGAGATACCAATTTCATGCTGAGACACCATGGTAGAAATGCTTTTAAGATACCCAAAAGATAAAGTTGAAACAAACGTCCATTCTTTTCATCATAACAACAATAATTCTAAATTTCTAATATCAATACATATGTTTTCTGCTAACCTTATTAGAGTGTTGGTAAGTTTCGGATCAATAACAGATGCAAAGACATTCACTGCAGCATAGAACATACGAGTCAACAAAGAGAAGTAAAAGACAAAAGGACAAACAGAAGAAACGTGATTTCAGGACAACAACAATAACAAGCATGGGAGCGTGATTATTACACATTGACAACATCAGAGCAGAATATCAAAACACAAGCAGTAGGGATGTTTAAAGCAAGTCATTGGCAGAATGAAGAGACACACAGACCTTTTGGTTGTTGGGTGGGGGAGATGGGTGGTTTCCCTGGTATGTGTATGATCTCCCACTTTCTACTGCCCATTTCATATATCTAGCAGCACACCCTTTGAAAACTGTCAACAGGTAGATGCAACAAATAAGTCTTATAGGAGCAATGGATTTACACTTACTGACGCAAAGCATGCATCAAAGGGTGCACTGCAATACCAAAGTTTGTTCATTTAAAAAGAAGCATCCTTATGAGTCATTTTCACAAACACCTTACAGGCAACTTGCATTGAGTAAGGAAACAACATACCCACATCAAAATTGGGTGTTCTGAATTAGCTAGAAGGATTTGCAGAACAAACAAACTACAGCCCTATGAAAGAGATTAAAGGGCAAGAGAGAGAGATATTGATGAAAACACGGAGGAAGCAAGTGCAGAAAAAAGTGAGGAGTGAAGTAAAGAGAAAAGGAGGTAACTGCTCACAATTCAGTCACAAAGGAGAGGATGTGTAGCAATTGAATGTGGTGGTATTAGTGAAGTGAAGCCCTTTCTTGTCTCTTAAGTTAAGACTACCCGCAGCAGCAGCTCTGACCACAAGCAGGGGTGGAACCAAATGCAGCGATGCGTCGTCGGCGCCGTCAGCCAGGAAGAGGACCAGAGCTTGGTCAACGACGTCGTCTCTTTATGCAATATTAAAATTAGAATTTAAAATTAAAACAAGGAAAAGGGGTTGGGTTTGTCTATCAGATATTGGGCTTTTTGGTTGGATATTTCATTGCATCTTTACAATCTTTTTCGTTTGTCAACTGCTTAAATTTTCAAGAATTTTTACCATAGTTGAAAATATTTTTCATCTATGTTAGTTGAAATCAATAATAGCCATTGGATTTAAGATGAAAAATCTGATCTTTGATTTAATCCCATCCCTTCACACACGTCTGAAATAAAAAAGAAAAAACTTCTGTCATATTTCCTATTATACCCCTCCTGCTCTTTTAAAAGAATTAAAAAACAGAAAAAAAATCATTCTTCCATTCGAGCTTGCTGAGATCGGCCGGTGGTGGTTGTGGTGGCCGATGTGGAGGCAGCGGTGATAATCGTACTCGTGATCTACCCTATTCGCCATTTCTTTGAAGATTGCGATTAAGCAGAATCAAATCAAACCTTAGAAGACTCACCCCTGATTCAGATCCAAATGCAAACCCACAAATCCAATCAATCAATCATAACAGAAATGTCAGTCTAAGTCGAACGAAAAAAAGACCCCCAACTAGATTGATCAATGAAGGTGCAAAATCAGAAGGAAATTGAAAGATAGTAGTAACTTACAGATTGAAGAGAGGGAATGGGAATTGGGTAGAGGTGGGGGGGGGGGGGGGGAGTCCTCTTGCAGAGTATAACGAAATTGAAAACAAAATTTAGGGGGGCTTTGAACTTGAACTGGGAGAAAGAAAAAATGTTTGGTTGGGGGAAAAGGAAGAAAGAAAATGGAGAACACGATTACGAATTGAAGAGGATGAAAGTTCAGTCAGAGCAGTGGAGGAAGGGTATCGTGGAGGTCGATGATCGGACGGTGGTGGTTGTGGTGGCGGATGTGGAGGCGGCGACGGCGGTGGTGGTGGGGAGAGGAATCAAAGAACTGGTCCGGATCGGGCGGTGGTGGTGGATGTGGAGGCGGCTACGGTGGTGGAGGAAACCCTAAACTGAAAGTGTGCAGAGACTGTCGACTGTCGATGGCTTATTTTTTAATGTTAAACTGAAAGTTAAAATGAAAGTGTGAGGTTACATTGGTAATTCTGCCAATATAAAATATGTCTGAAACCCTAAACTGGCTAACCGTGGGTAGAATTAGGAGAGAGAATGAGTTGTAATAAAGGCAAAACTTACCGCTGAGATTCATTCCAAATTAATCAAGGGTATTTAATTATCAACTATCATTGTTGAAATTGTTTTCAATTATGGTAGAATTTTCATAAATTTTCAAGTGACAATCATCTTTGTTGTATTTCATTTTTTGCCTTGGAAGTTGCAAAACATTTTGGGTTCTATACCCTACTATTATTAGAAAAAGAACAAAAAGATTATTGGCATTGTTCAGTGACGATTTCCAAATTTTGTATAAATAGAACCCACATTGTTCAAACAACCGAACTCACACCGGGCGTTGTTGGGAACCCATATTAGGTGTTACTATGTTAGTTATTTCAACTTTTAACGATATTGAATCTAATCCAAACTCATCATGAATAATTGTCTACACTAATTTTCACAAATAAAAATCGGTTACATGCAATGTGACATATTATTATCTTAATCACATGTAATGTGACATAGTAATAGCTTAATCTTTCTATGATACTTATTGAAGTATGCCTAATCCTGGATCCATCTACAGTACATGTCTGATGAAAACGAAAGACCCAATATAAATTAGATGTACATCATCCACAATAACTATACTCAAGTGATTTTGATTCACCAACACCCCCCCCCCCCAAATATCCCTTGATTCAAGCTTTGCAGCCTTCTCATCCATCCATCCGTTAAGCGCTCATATTACCCAATGTGAGAAGATCTAAAGCTTGGCTACCACAATCGGAGGCAAGTTTGATCTTACAGGAAATTTCAGATCTTGCCATCCTTCAACTCTCGAGAAGTAACGGTCAACCATATCATCAGTTACTTGGTCCAACCTAGACGGATTCCACTGAAACAAAAACAGATCATACAAGAAATAAATCAAGGTAATAGCGAATAAAGACAATGATTCTATAACATAACATAACATCATTCTGTCTTGGCCATGCTCATACAACATCTACATTATACAGAGAGCATAGGATTAGGTGTCACTGTGTCGCATATGGAAATTTTTTCAACATTTTACCACTTCTTTTGCATCTAGAATAAGGATGAGCAGCATTTTTATATCAAAGTGGGGGGAGTGAACGTTAGGGGTACTTGAGATGAAACCAAGTCATACATTTACGTAAATACAATGGCACAAGGGACCTCCCTCACTCATGCCGAAACGAAAATACAGCCTGAGTATCTCTAAGTTTGACCAAAATGATATGCATTCATTTCTTCTTATGAATGAATAAACGCCCCTGAGACTCAATCTCTGGCATCCGTCAAAACATATATGTATAAAATACAGGGCAAGTACCTTGGGATTCCTGTCTTTGTCAATCAATATTGCCCGGCAACCCTGTTGTCAAGAAAGAAAGTTAGCATAATGTACAAGGCACATACATGATATGAAGAAATAGTTCACTCTTGACAAGACCTCGAAGAAATCTCTGCTAACGTCGCCCCGCATGACATTACAAACCATTCTATACTCCCGAGCAAGGCATCGGCTGACCCCTTGAAGCCTGCCTTCTCTGATCTGACAGTATAAACGAATAGAAGCTATTAATGGTCCATAACAGTACAGGATTATGGTGCGATGTACCATCTGATATAGGCTTTTATCATAGAATCACACAACACAGTTTGTGTGCAACAGAAATATAAATCAGTTGGAAGCTGAGCATATCCTGTAACTACAAGAAGGTCTTCATTAGTAGGAGAAAGATTGTCCCTTATTCGGAGGCCTTTTGTCACCATGACAGAAACACTCAACAAAGCACTTCACAGTGAGGATTAAAGTATGATGCTTTTTGTGCTCCCTTCACAGGCATTTCACACTAATGCAGCAAAATTTTGAATGACATACAATTTTGAATTAAATAGGAAGAACCACCTAATCATGCACAAAAAGAGAAGTGCGACCGTAGGATACTTTGAAGAGAAGGCCGACATGCATTCCCAATTTCAGCCCAAAAATATTCTGAAGAGATATGGCCAAATTTTGATCCTTGATACAACCACTTAAAAAAAAAAAAAGGTAAAGGCGCAGGGCGAGTTCATAGAAAAGGTTAAACAGATTTCTTTTAACATATTAAATCATGCGCCACACCCTTCTGAGGTATGAGAATTTGGTAGACATCATAAATTGACGATAGAACATGGGCAGAAAGAGCAGGCTGTTGCCATAAACACTCAAAGGAACAAAAAAGCTCTGCAATATTTCATGTTGGCTTCCCTTTCCAAGATTTAGAAACAATTGTTACAAATTGATTCCTCAGTCATATTTCTACATCCTACATTGTTAATGGAGATTCATTTAGGCCTGTCCATTAGTGGCAAAAAGGTCATCAATCGTAAGAGGGCGTAATATCATGGATAATCTCTTTCTCCCCCATCCTCCACTAATATACATATGGAGTATTGTGGGAAGTTCACATAAACATTTCTCAATCTCTCAATATAATGGTCACGACTCAAGACACTCCTAAATTTAAGTTAATGCGTCAGGGAAGGTAATCAATACCGATCTCAGAGAAATTTTCAAGCTTGTTGGAGATGCCTTCTTCAATGATTGTATTGCTGCTGAAAGCCAATCATCCTTATTTTTAGCAGCTTCATTCTCCTGCAACAGGCGAAATTTCCTGATGATGAAACCGATGAAGCTTAATAGTGAAAAGCATGCCATTTTTTAGTCATGTCATACATGTCAAAAGTACCACACTTAATGGACATCCTTTCAAACTTACTAGGGAAGACAAAATATCTTCGACTGTTCTACAGGAGAAGCACCTATCAATAATATGCAACCTGCAGAAAACAAATAACTGAAGTAAGATCCTAGCAAACCCAGTTATTAACTGCAACCTTAACAAAGCTCCCTCACTATAATTTTTTCTGTTTTTGTTTGGACTCTTTTTTTTTTGTTTTTCTTTTTTTTTTTTTGGGAAGGTAAACCTCCAGCTAGTTGTTTCTTGCATAGTTACCACGGTTAGGGATTGATTTGGATCCAGCATCAAATTCGGGATCAAAATCGTAAATTTGCCAAGATCCCATTTCGATGGGATAGTTTCAATTGCAACATTGTTTAGAATCGCAATTCACCATTACATAGTTTTTGCAACGACAGAAACACAGCTAGCCATCTAAAAGTTATTTAAAAAGGTTAAAAAAAAAATACTGCTTGATTTTACTGCTTTTTATGTTTATTTTTATAGCCTCTATGTAACATACCCATTCTTGGTTGATTAAAAAGGAAAAAGAAACTGTCAAAATACCTTGCCCTTAAAGTTAATGGTCAAAAGGTGGTTTCAATCTATATTTGACAGGTATGGAGTACCAGAGACATTTGATAAGACATATTGTTTTGATCCTGTATGATCCAAATCACTTTCAAAAACTGCAACATGTTTGGCACCCTATGCATTGACATACAAGCAAATGCAACGGACATTCGTGAATTCCCTTACTCATCCAGTCAAAAAGAATCCGAGACAAAACAAAATGCAAAGGAGAAACAACAGTCAATTCCAACTGATTGTGTAGTTGTCCTGCCACATCCCAATCCACAAGAAAATAAATGACATACAAGTTCCTTCTGATGCTGAAAATCTTTTAATGAAATCAACAGCATACTCAATAATTAAATACTGCAGCTTACCCTGCCAGTTTGAACTCTAAGCATTGCACATTAGTAAGTGGAGGAAATGACATGGAGAGAACTTACTGATGATAAGCACTCTTTTCTTTTACAACAGGATGCTCGGAATATTTATCAATAATTTGTGAAATATCATCTGAGTCATTTAAGTTTGTCCTGCAGAGCTCTTGTTCCAGCAGCGGTAATTTCTGTAGAGTAAATATACATATTTAAAACCAAAAAAAAAAAGAAAAAAAAACCTCAGATACAGAAACAAATTCCTTTCTTTTAATTTCTGATTTCTTTCTCTTTCTTTTTTTTTTTGGGGGGGGGGGGTGCTGGGGGGAGGGAGGGAGGGTTAGCTTGATGGAATTATAATGCACATTTTGTGATCTCCTCAGTACCCAACATCTAAGTCATTATCAATAGTTGACTTCCAAATTAAAAAAGGATTGTAATATACTCACCTTTTGGGTATCATAATATACCCACCTTTACTATTGAATACTATTATATCAACCTTTATACCTTGGTGATTTTAATATACTTACCATGACTTATGTGGCGGTGAACGATCTCAAGGATAATGTCGCAGACGATGGAAACTTCCTGAGATCCATAAGGAAGCAATACAAGCCCACTTAAGTCATCCATGAGACCAATTCACCACCATTAAAGTCATGGTAGTACATTAAAATCACCTATGTATAAAGGTTGGTATATTAGATCCAATAATAAAGGTGGGTATATTACGATTTAATACAAAAGGTGGGTATATTACAATCCAAAAATCATTTAAAAAAAATGATACAAAGGTCAAACCCAGAATCATTCCAACAGTGGGAATATGAAGAAGTGAAGTAGGATGCTCAAAGAGCAATTCCCATACTGAGAGAAAATAACAATTTTTACAAAACTTAATTCAATTCAATTCAATAATCACAGAGTCTGACTCCCTAAACGTAGCAAGGGAGTTTAAATAGACAAAAGAAACCTAAAGTAAGAAGGAAACGTAATAAAAACATAATAAAAAGGTATTACTTACTACCTAAAGGATAAGAGATATAACTAAAAGATATTATTGGCGCTAAATAAAGATTCCTAAGTTCCTAAGTTTCCTATTTCTCCTAGAGTATTTCTTTCCAATATCTTTGCTTGCATCAAGAAGCCAATAAAACCGAAAACTAAGTTCCTACATGAGAAAAATTACCTATATTTAAATATTTAACAGACCATTACAGGACCAACAGAAGCAAGAGAGGGGGGGGGGTTTAAATATTCAAATCATTTCAAAGAAAAAGCAGATCACAGGTGAAACTTTTTAAAAGAAAAATCATGAACAGTTGACTTGATAATGATGCAAGGTTCCGTTCCATGTGCCATGGTTGTTTGGTGAGAGTCATATCACTTTAAGCAACTAATATAACTCCAAGTTTTAAAAGAAAAATTGTGAACCTTTTGAAAGAAAAATCATAGTTTTTACCTATATAACACAGTTTTACTGCAGGCAACACAGTTAGCCAGTTTCTATTACTACACACATATGTATTATGCAGAATGTGGAATGATACCAAACCGGAAATTTGTGAGGATTGTGTTTGATGCTTCGTATACATCAATTCCTAAGGACTAAGGAACAAGTTGCCTAATGGAATAAAGGGATCCTGCAAACTGTAGTAACTAGCAAGGAAGCAGCCGATGCCAATAGCTGACATAGCCCCAAACAACCAAAAAAAAAAAAAAAAAAAAAAGGAGGCACAGTGGAAGATAAGTTAAAAGGATGTAAAACACATGCTTTCCAAAGAAGCCTTTTTTTTGACAACCAAATAGACTAACATTAATGCAACAAAAAGACAAGAAACTATACCGAGGAATGAACAAAATGGGTCGCTAGACCACAGGCAAGCATCTCAGCACCATCCAACCTAGCACCTGTCAGGCCAACATACTCTCCTGTGTGGAACATAATAAAGAAAAAAAATATAACTTTCCAATGTCAAAGAACAGAACTGAGCATAAGATGTACATAAGAAATAAGATGAAAGCTAAGAGAGTATTGCACAGGTTAAACACAGTAGGCAAGTGAATTAATAAAATGGAGTTGGACAATCATGCTTGATGAGCTTGAAACAATAACTACAGCATCTGAAGGTTTCAAAATTTTAAAGAACTCAATAAGTCCATGTAGTCCATAAAATTTAAGACGCAAACTGCATCCTCCTCAACATGGCCCCAAAACTTGCAGGATACAGACCATCTATTAGTGTAACCAACTTGAAGCACAACCGCTCAACCTGGAAAAGTAGATACAAAGTCCTAAAAATTCAAGACGTCTTACACACCATTTGTTTGTATATGTTCTTCGGGAAATTTAACTACAATAATCCCTACTTTGGGCCACTAATAGTAATAACCCATACTTTAGAATTGTACCACAGTGAGTTGTATTTTGTACCCATCAGATTCGGGCAAAGTACAACTCACTGTGGTACAATTCTATAGTAGGTATTCTCATTATCCAATGACCCCAAGTAGGAATTAGCGTGCAAATCCAGTTTACCATTTTCTTTTAAAGCATAAATGACCCATGCAAGTGTTCTTCCCAGTTCAATGACACACACAAGGACATTGTGCAAAAAGAGAAAATTAGTGAAGATAGAGCATTTTCATTATCATTATACAGGGGGGTTCAGAAGGGACTTGACCCTAAAATCTCTTGCTGTGGATGGGCGAGGCAGGGTGGAGTTGGATTAAGCCTGAAAATTCCTGTTGACGAAGGAGTGCCTACTGCTGAATGGACTGGCTAGTCCCATTATTATTGTTAATAATACAATATACAATGTCTTGTTCCTTTCTTTTTCTTTTTTTTTAGGTTGGGTAGGGTTGTGGTGCGGAGAGGCAGATAAGAATACTGAGGTCATTGATCACCAATATCTACTGAAAACAAAGGTGATCAGATGAAAGTAGCTTTATCATTCTCCTAGTATCTCATATATGCCTAACTGCCTAACCACAAAAATTATTAAATTTCATAGAAGGATATCCAACATTCAAAAGTTTATAGGGCATTTACATAAACAAACCAACATATCTTTTCCACATTACCAAAGAATCCAGGTAGCCTTGACAAGAAATAGGAGGCACCAATGTCTGGAAAGAGTCCTAGAGCCGTTTCAGGCATTGCAAAGACCTACAGAGAAGTTGAGTTCAGAAAAATGATTTTCTTCTAAGAACAATTCAGGAGAAGTTGAGAATATGCCAGGGGACATGACTTTCTTTAATATAAAAATCAATCACCTACAGAAGCAATGAACATATAATCATGTGAAAGTTTTAACATACATGTGACAAGAAACAAGTAACTCATCGCTCATGAAACTCATTCAAGAATCAACGGGAAAAGAAAGTACTCATCCTCCACCATTTCAGCATTCCTTTGACAAGGGATTTTTTCGGTTAGCAGTTAGCTCCTATTATTTGAAACTTCTTAATTCCCAATCTTCATCATTTTATCTTTTAAGACACTGGTGTTTTCCCTTCCACCATTATTTGGAAGTCTTTGGCCCCTTTGAAGGTTGTTGTTTGGGAAGCAATGCATGGGAACATCCTCACTTATGATAATTTACAGAAAAGGGGGAGGATTTTGGTTAATAGGTGTTTTATGTGCAAGGGGGATCCTGAATTGACGTGGCATTGATTGCTACATAGCATCTTTGATCGGTCTCCTTGGAATTTAGCCTTTGAGTGCCTAGGTGTAGCTCTGGTCGTTTCCTATTCAGTTAGAAGTCATCTTCTTGCTTGGGAGGGTGTCTTTGGTAGTAAACCGAAAAACGCGATGGTTATACCAAATGTGATTTTTTGGAGTATTTGAAGAGAAAGGAACCAAAGGGTTTTATAGGGAGTTGCAACTCTTCTTCAGCACTTGAGAGACAATTTTATCAGATCAAGTGTCTCTTCTTTTGGGTTAATGGGAAGTATAGCTCTTCCTCTTTTGATGCAGTAGATTTTGTAGATAGTCTATATTCTAGTTATACATAACTTTGTAGGATGCTTCCTAAGCATCTAATCTTTTCTTCTTTATTAATATATTCATACCTGTCCTATAAAAAAAGAAAAAAATGGGAAAAAATGAGTAACAGAACTACAAGACCCATCATTTACCAGAACGATATCAATCAAGAAGCAGAACATTGTTTATATTCCTGAGCAGGAAACTATCCGGATGTGCAAATGCATCTGATGCAAAACGAAGTTCATTGAACAGTGTTGAAAACAACAGCATAGACGATATTGCAAATACATCTAACATGTGCAATATCCACCCAACTGGTCAAGATACTGTAGAATACTTGCATCTAATAACATGAACAAAACATTAAAGTGAAAAAGGTTCAATAACTAGCTTTGGATAGCTGGACTATAAGACATAGGGAAAAAATGAGCATCCAAAAGGGTCAAGAAATACCGTATTCTCTGTAACAACACGATATCTGCCATGAACTGATACACCAGCTCCACCACCCATAACAATTCCATGAAGAATTGAAACCTTCAAATGTGTGTGCATAAGGAAAAGATCAAGAAATCAGAACATATCCAGCTAAATCAAAGACATTTGCTTCAAAAATAATAACTGATTCTGTGCTATTTTGCAGCAAAATGGAAGCACATGGATGAAAAAGCTAATAACCTGGGGTTTTCTGTATGTTGCCATGACATAATTTAAACTGAACTCTTTCCAAAAGTAGTATGCACCTCCTTTCCAATTGCCTGGTACAATAAGCAAAATTTACTAACCAGCACACAACTTGATTTAGCAGCATAAGCTATTCAAACAAACAAGCCATTATTTTTGGTTGTACCTATGTATAAGTGTCACTCCTACCCTAGTCAAAGAGAGCATAAATACTCCAAATGACATCAAAAAGAAAACAGCAGGAGTTTATAATCACATTTACTACTTTACCCTCTTGCAGAAGTACACAAAGGAAGTACTTTAAAGCAATATCTACAGGGGTAGATAGGTTAGTAAGAGAAATATATATAGTTCTAAATGCCCTAGAAGATCATGAAAATTTCTATTCGCGTCTTTTGGGATAAAAGGAGTAAAGTTCTAATTTTCAATAGATGAATTTTGAAAGTGGCACATCTGATTGGCTCATAAAATACTCTAGGGAAGTGAAATTCCATACAGAAGCTCCAATTCCTAGGTTTGCACCTTGCGAATGGAATGACTATAGACCACTACCCACTTCACAATTTGTTTTCTCAGTTACCATGACAAATCTGAATGAGAAAAGATGCAATAACAGACATGAGCAGAAGCTAGAAGAACCCACATCACCCACTGCCTTATGTAAGAGCAGCTAACTGTGAGATCTTATTGATTGAAGCTTGATGAGACCAAGATGAGGGATTCCTCACTGGTCATGGTGAGATGGGATCCAAGTAGCAGAGGGAACTTCACTCTGAAATCTTGTTATTTGAAGCTCCTTCATTTGAAATTTTGAATTGTTCATCTGTGTATGATCACCTTCCCAAGGAGCCCTATCCTGGAAGGTGATGCATTCTAGGAATAAAAGGATAAAGTTTTGGGACACAAACAAGCCTCAAAGGTTGTTACTTGCATTCACAATCACAAGTTCCCAAATTTGACTCCCAAACACTCAAGAAAATCAACCCAAAATAGAGCATTCACCCAAAATACCAACACTACTACCAACCAAGTCAACAATACTTAACAAACACAAGGAAAAATGAGGATATGATCATTCTAAAGAGAATGATCATAAAATGACATGAGAAAAATCAACACTTGCATAAAGGAGGGTTCCACCAACAAGCATCAACTCTTCAATACTCCCCACCAAGATTACCATAAAGAAAACACCAAGTAATCTCTAACGAAGAGGTTCAATCACCACCCATAGGATAAAGGTTGAGAGAGAGGATTTTGAGTTGGTCTTAAAAATACCAATTTCCAGTTCATCATAATCTGAGTTTCTCCTTCCCCAAGCTTTAGGATATAAGCATGGGGGC
The DNA here is from genome assembly GCA_029582165.1 of Portulaca oleracea. NCBI lineage: Eukaryota > Viridiplantae > Streptophyta > Magnoliopsida > Caryophyllales > Portulacaceae > Portulaca > Portulaca oleracea. The sequence continues at coordinate 33,281,388 of CM055871.1, forward strand.
TCGAGTTATTCCCAAGGAGCACCCAAATCTAAGGGCCATAAAGTACCCATCAAAATACATCAAGGGCCCAGATTAAAATTCTCATTACACCTGATTGGGGAGGGATAATTAAGGAAAAATACATACGGGAAAATAAAAGAGCAAAAGATAAAAGAGGAAGGAGACGCTGCATTTGATTTCCGACATTTCTTGATTGGCACAATCGTGCCAGGTGGACGGCACGATCGTGTCGTCTTCTTCTTCTTCAAAGTTTGGTGGAGGCCAAGGATGGCACGATCGTGCCTGGGAGATGCCATGATCGTGCTCCACCCGCATGAAGGGGTGGCATGATCATGCCCCTCCACGGCACGATTGTGTCGAACACAACCTCAAAAATCTTCCTTGGCATGATGATGGCACAATCGTGCAAGTGAGGACATGGTCGTGCCATCTGCTTCTCCCTTCAATCCTAGGTCTTTTATCTCCCAAGTAGGACCCAACCCAACTTATTGTTTTCTAAGGGTGTGACACTCCCCTTAGAGACTTCGTAGAGCGTCGGGAAACCCCAACTAGCTTGCACGCCCTTAGATACTACCCCTAGATTAACCACCCCAAACCGCGAATAGAAAGTCGATATCGCTCGAAGTTCTTTGGTTGCGGTCTTGATGAGGGCCTTTTCTCCGGGCTCTGGAATGATCAAGTGGACCCAGAAGAGAGAGGGGGTGAGGTCTGCATCAGAAGGTCATCTTAAATTCTTTTAAAGGTCTCTTTCTAGTTTCTTTGTTTGGGAAGCTACACACATAAAGATTTTTACTTGTGATTATTTACCAAAAAAAAAAAGGGAGAAGGTTTTGTTTTACAGGTGTTTTATGTGCAAGAGAGATTAGGAGTCTACGGATCACTAGTTGCTTTATTGTGAGTTTGTGCGGGCACCGTGGGCGTTAACCTTCAATTGCCTAGGTTTTTCTTGAGGTGTTCTAATTCCATTAGGAGCCATCTTCTAGCTTGGGAGGGTTACTATGGGAGGAATGTTAAGAAGGTATCAGAAGTACCTCATGTTATATTTAGAAGTATATGAGAGAAAGAAATCAAAAGTTTCAGCGGGAGTAGAAACTCCTCCTAGTACATGAAAGAAACTTTCATCAACACTCCTTTGTGGGATAGTGGGAAGCTTACCTATTCATCTTTTGAAGTGGGCGATTTTGTGGGAACTTAGATTTTGGTTATACATAGCATTTGTGGGATTCTAAGCGTGCATCCGTTATTTTGTCTATATTTATAATTGTATTTCTTTTCCTTGTCAGAAAGAAAAAAGGATAAGAATGAAATCAGACAATTCTTGTTTTGAATCATTACATTTTTCTGTAGACTGTTGCAATTCTGTTGTTAAAAAAATAGATGCCAGCACGTTTTACATATGACCTTCACAACTGTTTACAATCTCTAGTGTCCCTATAAAATGACAAGAGAAATTGCACATAGAAATTCATACTGAAAATCAATGTTGAGAGCTGAAAATCAATGTTGAGAGCTGAAAATCCAAATATATTTAATCCTTGCACAATTGAAAGAGGCCAAACACACATGATAGCACCAAACAAATGAATTACCTCCACTGAGATCCCGTACCACAGCAGCAACATCACCCCCAGCACAGAATGCTCTTCCCATACCCTAATAAGGAAAATCAGACAGAGCAAGAGCACATGAGTACATATATTACACACAAAGCAGTAAATTAAATTCACTGGAAGAAGGCAGAAGCTTCTGATTAAACCCATATACAAAACTTGCACCAAAGCCTAATTGAAAAGACACCAGTCACTAAGACCGCTACTTCTTCATCATTCCATGTGATAAATCTCAAGTTTCTCATGCATGCATTACACAAAATCAGCCACAGTAGGCCGAAAGTTTCTCTCTAACACCAACCAACTTACACTATGAGAGTATTCAAATAGGGACCTAGACACTACAAGCCTTAAGATGTACACTCTTATGATAGGTTACCAGGGAAACTCAGCCATTACCACCACAAACCCTAAGAGGCATGTCGTGATACAATCTGCTGGTAGGGGAATATAAGGTCATTCTTAGCAATGTGGTGTGATGTGAGAGAATACCTTCAATATAATCAGCTTAACACCCGGATCCTCCTCGTAGGCAAGAAAAAGATCCAGCAGCCGAGAAACCTGTATTGAAATAAATTTACACAAAATGAAAATTGAAGCAGTTCTTCCCTCATTTTATCATCAATCTTTAAAAAGCAAGCAAATAACTATTGTATTATATCATTTTACAATTCTGCATCTTCTTCTTTTTATTATATTATTTTTGTTCCTTCTTTTGTTGTTTAGGAGTTTATTAACTTGAGCAAAATTTTCAGTGCATGATCCTTCTAATTACTCATCAAAAGCAGCAGACATTTCCAAATACAAACAATCAACAAAGAGCTTATTAAGTACACAATGCTGAGGTGAATCAATGTGTCAAATGAGGATTAGTATTCAAGCAAACGAAAAAGGGAACAGAGGAATAGTTACAAGGCAAGATCCTTCCAAACAAAAAATTCAACGCGAAGCAACATTTAGGTATGATGTCCTAGCATCAAGAACTTGGCCAGTGAAGGACAATCTCCTATGTCTGGGTTGATATGTCCTGTTAAATAGGAATATGGCAAATGAGCAAACCAAAGGAAGTAGAAGGCATAGATTATGAACATTTCCATCAACAAGGTTGATGTGACATGGAAAAAAAGGATTGGCATTACCAAAGAAAGGAACACAGACTTTCTAGCTCTGCTCATTGAACACACCAGCAAAGATATACACCATGTGTTACCTACACAATCTTCCACACCATGGCAATAATGTTTTGCGGTTCAATTATAACAGTGTTTCTTTCATAACCTCTCAATAGCATGTACTTAAATTAACATAAGAAAGGGAGTTTTCAATTCTCCTTGGGTATATCTAGCCAACAAGAGGTAGAGAGACATTCAGTACTTTCTAGGAGGGCTCTAAGTAAAGGAGTAGCAGGCGAACACCTTATAAGGACCCAAGAATGAATGCTGTTACACAATTATTTTAGGATTTTAGGAAAATGTTTGAGAACAAATTCAAATAGCAACAATTTACTCCTTCTTATAGTCCTATGGATCCCTCAAAAACTATCTGAGGTATTTTAGGTCCATAATTGATAACTTAAAGGTTATTGCAGGTCCTCCAATGCATATCAATAGGTTACTCTGGAATCCTTCTTTAAAAATTAATATCAATAAGATGGTGATGTATGTGTGGCTGCTGGGATGATCAGAGTGCAAACAAACTGAGGTGTAGGATCAAGTATGGACCCCTAATCAATCAGTTGGTTGAAATCAGCATTAAGGAAAGAAAATCAAACGATAAGGATAGGATAAGAACCCTTTGATTGATACAGAATCACCACAATCAAAGAAATCCTTGGGCTGTTCTTGCTGTTTAATCTAGAATACAGTAACACCACCTAGAGTAGCTGATTCAGGATACAGAAACACCACTTGAATAGCCAGCAAGTCCTACTTATCACCAGTTGATTAGCCAAATCAAGATATAGAAGTAGATGTTGAGAATTTTAGCTAACTCACAAAGCAAGCTCAAGGCACATTCTCATAAACTCAGATAATGAAACTTTGAGTTACAAACAGCTGAGCTTAAAAAATAGCAAGCAAGTAGCTCTAAGAAGCTAATTAGGTTTCCTAATGACTAAGAAACCTTAAATCGACTAGGCTAAGTTACATAATTCAGCTACTTAGCTAAGTTTATAATGTTAAACAAACCCAGGGAGCAAGGAATTTGACAGTACAAAAGGTTCTTGCTGATTCATTCAAGGACAGCCTCTGATTGGTGTATGTGAAAGGCAGCTGCAGTAAAATCTTTTCATGCTTCTACATCTTGAGCTAGATAACTTGTATCAAGCTGCTGGATCATCCATGATGTCACATAATAACAGGGAAATGTAGAAAAATTCGAGCTTGGCAAGGTTACGGCTTAGAAATAAGCTTGTAAACTCAGCTAGCCAGTATTGAGCTGTCCGGGTACACATCTGCTGTGCAGAACTGATTCTTGGACCAAACGATCTCCAAATGCTGCATATCATAGCTTGTTGGAAAGCTTATCAATGCACTACAAAAGTCTCCCAGGGCTTATTCTCATGAAATCACTCAACAAGAAGTTATACACACAACAGACCAGCTGTCATGCTGATTGTGTGACAGATCAAGTCTGAATTGTTGTGCATTGCTCTCTGAGCCAAGATATGAGATTCTTTGACCAATGCAGCTGCTGTAGGGTTTCAATATGATTATGCAAGTGACTGTTGAGGCTGATTCCCATCAGATGCTGATGAGGCCATCTGGTCATTCAAATTCTTTAAAGAGCATATTGAGGATTTTCTACAAGACTTCAGAGGTAGACTGGCTAGAGATACCCGGACTAACAAGAGAAGTCTGTTATGTACAAATAGTACAGTTTGAAGGATTTTGAACAAGGCTTTGTCATCACTTAAGTTTCACAATTTGCATCAACTATTCTACATAAATAATTCTCCAATCAATATGTTTCATGTTTTCACAACTAAGCAATCCACCCTAGCTTTAACTTTACATAATCCTGATGCTTGAGATCTTAAAAGTAGCAACATTTCTATCCTGACTAGAAAAGTTGCTACATTTATGGGCAGTTTGAACCATGCTTTAAATCTACAGCATGGGCTAATCATTACATTCATAAAACCTTATGAGAAGAATATTTAGAACTCTCTTATAGGTTTCAAAGATAGAGTGAGCAAAGCATTTTGAGACCCCCTTGAATGGCTAGTATAAAATTTTCAGTAATTTGGGAATAAGCCACAGTATTTTGCAAATGCTAACTATATCCTCCTTTATACCTGACAAACATTTTTGGAAGTTTTAGTTACATCTAGTCAGTCCAAAGTTTACTATATGACATCCTAATGCCTGCTTTTGGGTGTTCATTGTTTGGCAATCCAGCTGGAAAGGTGTTGAAACTCAATGAGATTGCTTATGCATATTGTCAGAATATCCTAGTATGTTTGGGTGGTAAAGTAGCTCTCAGGATCGCCAACATAAATCTGTAAAGTACAGTTTTCAACTTTTCAGAGAAAATATCCTAGTAGTTGTCAAATTGTGAGTTGTGACCCTGTGCTCCTTTAATATCCTTCATGCTTTAGATCCATTGCTTACTACTTCAGTGGAGTTGAGCATTATGCACCATCATAATGCCCTTTTTCTGGCATTTTGCAGTTAAGCCTCAAATCCACAAGTTGATAGCAAAGAAACCATAAAACTCACAGAAACAGTTCTTTTGGAAATACTCATAATGTCCTAGAAGGTTTCTAAGGTGGATTCCAGAAAGCCTTTCAATTTCCAAGTCCAAGCTATTCCAGACAGTTAACGAAAAAGGAATCTAACTTGTTATCAAATATAAAGGTTTGGTTGAGGCCCTAACTCCCACCTTGCTATTTTACAATACACCAATTGCATCAGAGATCCTAGCACTAAACAAGTTTCTAATTTCATCCTGTAGCTAAACCAGATAACATCATTACATTAGAGTGGGAAGGTTAAAAAATGTGATGGGAATAGCACTCAACTACGACTGCATACCATGTCATAGGAGAGTGCATTCAGTTGTTTGGGCCGATTCAGTGTCAGAGTCCTCACATACTGTTTCTCTTCCACCAAAACCTGTTGATACAAAAATTAAAAGATAACTCCATTAGCAAAGATCATGGAAAATGCATTAGAGTTGCCAATTTCACACTTTTTCTATGTTGAAAGATAATTCACTTCAATATTACTGCAATTAATCATACTCATCGCCACTGAAAATTCTCCAAACAAGCCTAAATTATCAACCATTCTGACATGTCTAATTGGATGCTTTCTCCTATTAAACATCTTTCACACTCAAAATTAAACTCTACCTAAAGCAATATCACAAGGCTAGGGTTACCAAATAAACATTTTCAACTCTGAACTTCCAGAAATTTCAACAATAATCAAAATCTGAAGAATAAGAGCTAATCAAACGCACATTTTTGTTTGCAATCGCAATTCAAGATGCACGAATGCAACAGTGGCTGCAATTAACGCGCAGGCAATGATCCTTATAGCGATAAGGTGATCAGAAGCAGGTGTGATGAATATTCAAGTAAAGGAATACCTGATCAGTGGCAGAATTGTAGGGATGTGGCGACGCCATGGATGCAATTGCGTATTGGGAAGTACTACTTGCTCTGCTACTTATCTCACCTCTCTGACTCTGACACAAATGAAGCCAAGCCGCCCAAGAGTTGAGGCTGAACGGAAGGTTGTTGAAGGTACACCACTTGTCTTTTACTACTCCCGCCGTTCCTTATTATTTCAGGACAATGATACATAGACTCAAGATGGTTAAAAATAATTATATTAATTTGTCTATATTTCATATTTTTTAATTTTTTATAATAATTTTTCCAATAATTATATAGATTTATCAATTATAAGAGTATGATACTTATTAGTTAGGTCAAAAAATATAAATAATAGCCTAATTTTATCAATCATAATAGAAAATGCATGTTCAATGCATAGTTTTGTATTTATGAAAAAATATGAATAAATAATTATTTTATATCATTTATGAGTTGTAATGACCTTCAAAGTAATGAATACCTTTATAATTATTTAAATAATATACTTACATTTAACTTTATAAGTGATTTAGGTGAAATACAAGATGGTTATTAACCACCTTACTCCATTATTAAGTACTTGTGTTCCAAATTTTTCTCCTAATTTATTCAATATTAAATAATTATTTAAAAAATAAAATAAGTGCTATTATATCTAGGAAAATTAGATTTTAATAAGTCAAACTATAAGTGTCCGCATAATGATAAGTCAAACTTTAGAATTGTATTATAATAAGTTGAAGAATTGAACCTTGTTATTTCAGTATACCACCATCAAATTATTGTAAACAGAACAATGTGTTGAACTATTACAATCTGTGAAATAATGGACTTGAGCCCAATTCAACCCCAAAAGCTAGATTAGGAGGTTGAGGCATACAAGTCATTATAAACACCACAATATGGGTGTCAAAGGCCGATGTGGGATAACTCAACACGCCCCCCTCACCACGAGGGGCAGACAACTGCGGGCGCGGCCCTAACATCAATGACCCTGGCTCTGATACCATGTGAAATAGTGGATTTGAGCCTAATTCAACCCCAAAAGCTAGCTTCGGAGGTTGAGGCATACAAGTCATTATAAACACCACAATATGGGTGTCAAAGGCAGATGTGGGATAACTCAACACAATCCAACATATGATAGTTTGCAATATAACAATTCAAAATATGATGATTTGGAGTACCATAATCCAATATATATGACCTTTTTTTACTAACACAATCTAATATATTAGAATTTGAAATTATACAGTATAAGTGTTACGTAGGAAACCACCCTTCTTTGGTGTCATACAGGAAAACTGCTGAGTTGGTTTGGACCAACTCGATAGCGGTGCAGCGAAATCCAAAGGTTCAATAGTTCAACTTATTGTGATACATTTATAAAATATGGTTAATCATTATCTCAACCCCTATAATTCAATTTATTGCAATCTAATTTTTCTAAAATATGATTAAAAAAGATATTTTGTATAAATATACTTATGTAAAATATTTTCAAATATAATATATTAAAAATGAGTAAAGGTTTAGAAATGCAAATGATACTGATAAAGGAGCAAATCAAATAATATTTAAGACTCTTAGTTGTAATAGTATGACTAGGAGGCGAAGGATGAAAGTTGTGGCCAAGTTTAAGAATACCTTGAAATATCACATATGATAAGGGTATAGAATTTAAATCGATTAAATGAAAAAAGGATAATATTCTAAACAATTGACTAATGAGTGCCCTCAATTTTGTGGAAAGTATTACTGGGGGATCATATTTTTAAAATTAATTATAAGATTCCCCACATTCTATGGTGAATATTTGAGGAGACAATTCGATGAAACCTTGACCAAATTCAACGAGATTCTCTCATTATTACCTAATTCCCTTTTCTTATTTTCAAACGGTGAAGATAATTGCTAAAATCCCCCCCCCCCCGTGTTAGTCGTGCCTCAACCCCTCGTCCGCCAAACCCCAAAAAAAAGACCATGAAGCTTTTCGTTGGAATAGCACAAGACCCCCAGAGCTTCTTCAACTCTCTGTCTAGAGTTTAATCCATGAAGAATAGTGAATTAAGACAGTAAAAGAGGAAGGTGAGACGGAGAGATTGAAGAAGGTCGTTGAAGAAGATGGTAATTAGTTTGGTCGTTTTGTTTTGAATTCAAACCACCAAAACAAGTGTGTTTGAGTTTAATTTGCCTTACTCGTCGATTATACAAGGAATCGAGCAATTTGTTATTATCTGCTGCTTGTTGTCATAATTTGGTGTGATTTTAGCGCTGAATTCTTCTTCGAAGTTTGTATCTTTGGCGTGGTAACTTTATTACTCTATTTTTTTTCTCTTTTCATTGCTATGGTTTTGTTGTATATGGACATTACTATGGTAGCTTGATTGAGGTAAATTAGCCAAGACAGACCTTGTTTAGGAATGGGGTTTTGGAAGCCAGGAATTACAAGATTAAATCCTCCTGAAGGTGGGATTTTATTTTGCTGAGATGTATATTACTTTGTTATGTGAAAATTATCCACATATTGGGCTTTTTATGTGAGTTTTACTTTGATTTATGTTGTTTGTGTGACAAAATGGTGATAAAAGTGATATTTGTACTTATTAATTGATTTGTTTTACTTTGTTTTATGTTGTGTATTAGTGATGTATGACACATATGGCCACTTAATTTGGAAGCTTTGGGACTCAATATGATTAGTTAGAAGCAAAATCTAGATTGTAGCTTAGAAATTGATCATGCTTGCAAGTGTTTCGTGATGTTGGCATCATCCATAAAGAACACATAAGCTTCATATATAGAGCTATATTAACAACCCCTAAATAGTAGGGGAACCATTCCCACCAGAAAAAATAAGGCTAATTTGTGACATGTGGACTTGATGAGCACATGTACTGTGTACATGAAGTTACCCAACAAAAGTAAGCAACAACGACAATACAACTACTTGAATAACAGAAGTAATAAATAGATAAGGAAACCTCTATAAGATATATTTTTTGTAACAAGAGAAGCAATTATCATGAAACACAATTGTAAAGACCACTCATCATGTTATACTAGTCACGAATTACAAATTATATTTTGACGTGTACTGTTATGTTTAATGAACAAATTTTTTGATTGTTTTTATGCCTTATATTGTTATTTTATACAATTGTAAACACAACTGTTTTTATGCCTTGGACAATTGTTTTTTATTGTTTTTGGGGTTGTTGCTCAATACTTGTTCATTGAAGGATAATAGTGACACTAAGAAGTTAACATTGCCTAATACCATCTCATGTAGCTGTTTAGGGATGTAAGGTCTAAGGTCATAAAAAAAAAAAGTGTTCCTTCTCCCAAGATTTTTAGGTTTCAGATGGTATCCCCCTTGTAAGAAAGGGCATTGGTGGCCTTTGGTCTACTATGAAGATTGAGTTGCTTTCGTATGTAACCGGACAAAGGACAAGAATCCATGCATTCCAATATACATGGATGAACTTATAAGTCCTAACAGTTTGTAGTTAAAGGTTAAGGAACATGAGTGCTGGGAAAAAATTGCCACTAAAGTTTTCAAAATAGTCAAAATTGCCACCCTTCTTTCTAAAATGTCAAAATTGTCATTATTATTTCTAATTTTGTCAAAATTGACACTCTCCCAATTTTCTTACCTTCTACTACTTGCTAGAGCCGATAAATACAACTTTTTTGAAAACTTTTGAAATTAAAAAAGAAAGGGGAAGTTGGAGTCTTGTTCTCCATACCAAGGTCTCCAGTTCTTCCTTCTCCATCTCACCTTCCTGAGAAACTTGAAGAACCCTAACCCTAAATTCAACAAAATGTTATCTACCTTGTCAGCATTACCACAACCAATTGTCAGCAAAAAACTATCACAACAGTACCCAAAACATCCACCATCTGCCTTTCAACTCCATTAGCATACCCCTAAACCCTAAAAAAAAAAAAAGCAACTTAAACCTACGATCAGAACCATCCCCCACTAGACAATTAACATCCCAGCAATGACAACAACAAATCCGATCAGAATCATGCCCATAATCATCAGTTTCATCTTCAAATTGTCTTCAACCTCGTTCAATTTCTTCAACTCCACCTTCTGTTCATTCACTTCCACGACCAAAGCCTCCCTCTTCTTCTTTTCTTCTTCCAGTATCTTCCATTTGTACCCAAAACGACGAAAATATTGTAGATGGTGAAGAAGAAGAAAGAAATTACAGAGGAAGGTGAATAAGAGTGGATGGTGAAGAAGAACTCGAACAGAAGAGTGAAAAAGAAGAAGAGCGAAGAAGATGATGAAGAGTGGAGTTAAAGGTTATGATGAAGACGAAAATGGTGAAGAAGATGAACAGTGGAGATGGGTGAAGAAGAACGAAGAAGACGATGAATATGGTGGAGGACAGGTGAATTACAGAGAAAGGTGATTGACAGTGTTTTTTGGCTGGCAGAACAAGGAAAAGGGGATTTGTGAGGAATTAGGGTTTTCGTACTGGGGTTTCGTTGGGAATTTGTTTTTCTTTTTTTATGTTTCACAAATCAACCTACAATAGCAGGTAACAATGGGGGAGAGTGGTAATTTTGACAAAATTGGAAATAGTAATGATAGTTTTGATATTTTAAAAAGAAGGGGGACAATTTTGACTATTTGGGAAACTATAGTGGCATTTTTATCGCTGCACTCTAAGGAACATGATAGAAAGGAAGTTGAAGAAGTCAATTGCTTGTCCAAAACAAATCTTGAAGACCCCACAGCTAGTCAAGTGAGACATCCAAGTATGTCCGATCATACTTCAAATTTTGGAGTATAGAGGGTATAGAAATTGGTGGAAACTTTTTTTTGTTTTTGTTTTTGATTTGTGGGTTTTCAACCAATTAAAATATAGTTAACCCAATTAAAATATTGTCCTTACCCCACTTGTTCCTCCCCTCATCCCCCAATTCCATCATAAGCAATACTTATGCTCAACCATCCATTAAAATATTAGTATTTGTATTATATCATCCATATTTTCCCAACAAGTATACCATAAAACATGACTAGCTATCAATTTCAACAAGGCCACATTGGAATAAGACAAGCATGCATGCCTGTAACGTTCATAGTTAAATAAAGTTTGGTAAATATTTAACGAAAGTTATTGAAATTAACTGAAAATTACCAAAAGTTACTGTAACATATAAAAAAAAATATTTTTTATTTTTAAAATTTTAAAATTTTAAAATTTTAATTTTTTTTAATTTTTTAATTTAAATTTTTTTAATTATTAATTTAAAATTTTAATTTTTTAAAATATTTTTTAATCTTTTTATTTTTATTTTTAAATATTTTTAATATTTTTTAATATTAAAAAATTTCACTTTTTTAGTTTTTGATTTTTTAATTTTTTTTAGTTTTAATTTTTTAATTTTTTATTTTTAAATTTTTAAATTTTTAAATTTTCAATTTTCAATTTTTATTTTTAATTTTTAAATTTTAAATTTTTTGATTTCTAAATTATTTATTTTTTTAATGTTTTAATTTATAATTTTTAAAAATTTAAAGTTCTTTAAAAGTTTGAAAATTATAAATTTAAAACTCTAACCTTTAATTTATTCATTTCGTATTTCCAAAAACATATCTAGACTAGTAGACTTACATAAACTTACCAAAAGTTACTAACATTTAACAAAAAAACAACATTTACAATACCTACCACTTACCCGCTGAACTTTACAAACGTACACTTAGTTAGTTAACAGATTAAAATGCGATGTTCAACTTCCAAATTTGTCATTTTTCATAATTACATCTTAGCATGTAAAAATCACAACTTAGTATTCTCAAAGCTTACTTAATAATTATTAACCCGTGCCCACTGTGCACCCATTAGATAAATCCATAATAATTAGCCACTGGACTAGAGCTTGCAGGCCAAGGACGAGATCTTCCAATCCAATATAAATTATGAAGGTATCAAGCGTTAATATGGTAAACAAAATATTGAACAATTTGATCTTCCAAGATTATGGCAATTCAAGACAAAAGCATTGTAGGGTTGCCACAAGTGCTTTTCAGGTAATGGATTGCACAGGGTGGTAAAAGCCCATAATCAATGTTGAATAATGGACAACGCATTAAAGGATTGGGTTTGATAAAGAAAACACACGACACCAAGAGATTAACATGACAAGAAGGGAATTTAACCATAATATCCAACATCTAATAATATTTATGATTATGCCCCTAATAAAGTAACAATCACTCCCTCTGTTTTTTTTTTAATTAATTATCACTTTATAGAAGTAATACAATTTTCAATGTTAACTTTTTATTAAGAATTTCTTAACATACAAAAAAAGAAAATATTATATTTTTACGATAGTATTTTCATTATAAATGTAATGATATATAATATTTACATATAATAGAACATTGTATACATTTTGAAATTAATGATCAAAGTTTTTAAAAATTTAATTGACGTGTAAATCAATGTAACAATTAATATGAAATGGGAAGAGTAACAAATAACAAATAGACATATGCAGTCCGTAACTTGCTAGGAGTAACAAATGCCCTCAGACTTGAAGACCAACAGTTTGCTTCCTATCAAAATGAAGAGTTCACTTCTGAGGAGATTAACAAGAAATTTGAGGCTCGAATAGCCACAGTTGGGCCTGACATCGGGGTCAGATTTCTCGAAGACGTAGAAGTAGAGGCAGCCGAGATTGAGGATATCTTCAGCAATGGAAGAGGAGGTCGCAACGCGAGCAAGAAAAGAGCCAAAAAGATTAAAAAGCAAACGAAGAAAAATAGGTGCTAAGACGAGGGTTGGGGCCTGGAACGTCCGTGGGTTCTCACTAAGGGAAGGGTGGCGATGTGGTCAGGATGCTGGAAGGAAACCATCCCATACACAACAGATCAATTGTGCAGAATGTCAATCGGATTCCTAATATTTTATGGTTAATAATGCATTAAGGAGCATCTAGGTATGCCTTTTGATTGGGAGGATATTATGATGCTTTATGTATCTGGTGTTTTGCTCAGGCATAGAGTTGTATTAGTTGTGGTTTCTTCAACTGTAGTTTGGGTGGACTCTTTTTTGTTTGCCCAGGGCTGTGATAGCCTTTGTTGTACGCTCTGATGAGCGTCTTTTCTTGATTGTTGAATAAATTAAATGGGGCTGTTGCCCTGCACCATTCGGGAAAAAAAAAAGTTATTGAACATGTCCAATACTTTGAAGATGACAGATCACTCTTTTGATGTGATCGAAGACGAATTTGATATCAAAGAAATTATTGGAGACACTTGAGGCACTCCAAACTAGAGTTGGAAACATGATTTTTGATTTGAAATTGGTTTGTTTATGAATTTCCCACCCATTTAATTTAATATGTTAATATGATAAATTCATTTAAATAATTGAGTTAGGTTTGATCTGGAGATTAGACCTGTCACCAAAAATAAAAATCTTCCTTTGGCAAGGATTAAGAAATGCTTTACCCAATAAAGGGAATCTTTTCCGTACGGGAATTAATTTAGACCCTCTCTGCCCCATTTGTCAAGAAGATCTAGAATCTATTGATCATACCTTCTGGGATTGTCCCTTTGCTAAGAGAGTCTGGAATTTAACGCATCAACACAGTTGGCTCCTGTTACCAGAAATTGACCAGTCCAGTCCAACTTTCGAACAACTAATAGGAAACTGGAAGAAAGATGACAACGACAAAACCATCATCCGTGGAGTGTTCCTACTATGAATCCTGTGGAAGAGTAGAAACAATTCAGTCTTTAGAAACATTATTCGCAGCCCTTTAGGTAACCTAATCCAAGCAAAAAAACAAGTTGCAGAATGGCAAATCAGGAACTCTTTAGAGTTGAATGGGTTGGAGGCTAGGTACAAAACACATAGGGGTTGCCTAGAAACAAACTCGTAAAGTGGCAGGCACCCCCTCGGGGCAGCATCAAACTCAACTTTGATGGTTCACGTTGCCAAACCTCGAAAGCGGGAGGGTTTATTCTTAGAGATTGGAGGGGAGCCGTGATCAAGGCAGGTGCAGGAAACTATGGAGACTCTCCAATTATTGTTGCTGAAGCAAGAGCTTTAAGGGACGGGTTAAAGGAAGCGATATCTTCAGGCTACACAGATATCTTTATCGAAGGCGACAACCTTGTGGTAACTCAAGCTATTCTGGGGAACTTCGCAATTCCATGGCAGATACGGAACTTGGTGGATGATATCCGTTACCTTCTCTCAAATTTCACCCGGAGTAAAATTTCTCATGTTTATAGAGAAGCGAATAGAGCAGCTGACTGGCTTTCAAAAAAAGGTCACAATTTGCCAGCAGCTGAAATTTGGGGTCATATAGAGGATAGAGAATTCAAAAATATATTGTATGAAGATAAAGTGGGTGGGTTTCTTGTGAGAAGAAACCCTTAACCACCTCCCTCACTTACCTTATTAAAAAAAAAAGAGTTAGGTTTGAGTTGAGAATTTTGATACAAAAAATAATGTATCTAAACTTGTTTAATAAACAAATATGTTCACCATCTACCAATACCGTGTAGAAAATATAAAAATTAAATTATATTTTGGTTTTTAAAGGAGGGAAATTGGTGTGTTGATAATAATGGATGAATGATAGAAAACTATATAGTTTTATGTGATGCAAATTTTAACGCTTTTTTAATCGAAAATGATAAATGTCTTGGACAAGACACATATTAAGCCTTATCATGGTATAAAATTTATATATTTATAAACTAAATTGAAAAAAAAATTACATGATTAACTTCTATAACTATAATAATATATATAAATGATATAAAATCACACTTTTATCTATATTTTTTAAAATTTACAAAAAGACGTCTAAAATATGTTCAATGGATGAGGTTAATTCGTTAGGGTGTCAATTTTAATTGTTGGCGTAGCCAACTCATTCCAAACTTCTTATAATTAATAATTAATAGTATCTGCCAAAAATATTAAGATTAAAAATAATAATAAATATTAATTTTATAAGAAGCAGATATATATCATCACCCTTTTTTAATATTGGAAAGAAACATCTCTGTTATGTATTCATTATAATTTGTGAGTAATTAACGGTCAAACTTTAGTCAAAGGACAAACATTTTAGGACGCAGGTAGTGGCCCTGTTTGGTAAACAGCCTATTCATTAGCCTATTGCAAAAGTTGGCTTATTAGGGGGTGAAATAGGCTGTTGGGGTGTTTGGTAAACAACCCATTCTATTAGCTTATTGGTCCCAATAAGCCATTTTTCAATAAATTTGGGAGAAATTTATCAGAATGACTGATTGTGGAAAAGACCATTTTGTCCAAAAGTTGTCTAAATTTACACCATATGCCACCCTAAAGCTTATTGGTCCCAATATTTGATGCATATTTATCATATTAGTGATAAAGGGTATAAATGGAATTTGAACAAATTTTTTTTAGAATCAATTAACTTTATCAATCACAACTTTTCCAAACAACCAATCCAAACAGCCAATACAATCAACCAATACAAACAACCAACAACAAGCAACCAATGCAATCAACCAACAGCCAACAGTCAGCTTTTTGCCAAACAGGGTCAGTAACTTTTATGGGTTGAGTTACATGAGTTAAAATTAACGATAACTAATTTAACAGTTCAAGAGGGCCTAGGTTAGTGGTCAAGCATTGTTCAACATTTTAGCTCTGACACACGCGACCTATGTTACGCAGCCCTACTCCAAACTGGCAAACTACAGCAACGATTTAACGGGGTGAATCAAGAGCGAAAAAGCGAGTCTGAGAAGAGAGTATGGAGAAGTCAGCAAGATTGGAACTTGAAGAGAAGGACTTCTTAGCATGTTGTGGCAGCACCATATTCGCCAAAGAAATGGCGTCTTTATCTCCATTTCCCAGTTTGGAGAAAGCCATTGACGTTGCTAGAGAAATATGGTTCAACAAGGTTCGCTTCTTTTCTTCGCAGTTCGTTGAAATTTGGATCGAATTGAAGTCAAAACTGAAGTTTTGTTTACCCAATTTGATCAATTTGCTTCTTTTGTTGTGGTAGGTGGATGTTTTTGGGTGGCTTGAAGCCTTCTCTGCTCATCCTCAGATTGGCCAGTCTCGTGCTGCCACTCATACTGGTGAAACTAGTGCCCAGTTCAGTCTTCTCCTTCTTTTCCTTCTAACTCTTTCTATGTCTTCAATTTCAAGTATGCACAGTATGAAAATCTGCCATCTAATGAGTCCCAAGCATAATAAGGTTGTCTGTTTAATGTGTATCAGAAAATTTAGATTTGCCCTTGTTATGGTTTTGATGATCCCTGAACTGTAAGATCCTGATTTGAGGAAAGTAACTAGATTAGAGCAAGTGATATGGAAGAAAATCATGCTATTTAAATCCTTGATTAAGTTTGTGATACTAAAGGCTAGTCCTATGGAAAAAGGGTTCTAATTCTAATTTGATCAATGGGGCTTGAAAGGATTTGAGAAACTTTCTCCACATGTTAAAGAAATGCTTAGTTTGACTGATTTGAATTCGTGGGCCTTCCTTTGCTAACTCTTCCATGAACCTGATGTCTGGCTAGAATGGTATGAAACTTAGAGCATTATATCCCCCAATTTCCTTTACTAACTCTTCAATGAACCTTATGTCATTTTGGCTAATTGTGAAAGCCTCAATTTCAGATGGAGCAAGGGAGAGCAATCGACTGCTATGGCAACAGCTAGTTCTACGGCTTTACAGGTTTGTATTTTCAATTTGTTCAATGATCAACTGCAACACCATATTGAAAATTGAGTTGAGAGATTGTTGTGACCAAGTCATGATGTGTGATACAGTATGTCATTGTGGGTCTATTTGAGTAAGAGTTGATTGTACTCTTTCAATTCTAGGCTCTGGCTGTGTGGCTGGTCCATCGATTCCTTATTCACTGTTTCCTGGATCCCGAAATGTAGATATCTCAAGATGCCAGCAAATTGTACACTTTCAATGAGCAAAAGAGATTCACGGAGGTTCTGTTTACTTATGCCTGTTTTTCTTATGTTTCTTTGCAGGAATTGGCGAATTGGAATGCACGGTATAAGGAAAAGTTTGGGTTTATCTTCCTTATATGTGCATCTGGAAGGAGCACTGCAGAGATACTGGATGAATTGAAGGTAAAATTATTCGCTACACGTTGAAAAAAACAGTATTTTCCTTGTTGAATAAATTTCTCCATATATGAACTCGTAATGTGATGGGTTTAAATTAGCCTCTTCAGCATCCATCTACAGAAAGTGCTAAAATTGTTGCTTTTGTGTATGTGTGTGTGTGTGGGTCATTTTTTTTTTTTTTTTTTTGTGTTTGGGGATGGGGAAGCTTCTTTATGTGATTGAAGAACTTGTGGATTTCTTCATACTTGAGTGTGAAGGACCGTTTATGACTTCATGTATCAGTATAACTAATACCTCTTTTCTGCATTGAAGAAGTTTGCTAGTGTCCAGTCTCCGCAAATCCTTTCACAATTGTTACTATTATGTTTGGCAGACTATCTTGTTGAGATAGCCAGCCTAAGACTTTATGTTTGGGCCACACTAGATAGCACAATCGATAACATTTCATGCGTGCATCGTGTGACTCATGCATGATGTACAATCGTTGTCCAATGCTTAGAAGGAACTCTGGTGCAAAACAATTCCAATTGAAACACCCTTGCTCTCTGATCTGAAGATGAGGATTACTTGCAATGATTATCTTTCTACTTGTTATAATTGGGGAAAAATTTTGTTTTCCACTACATTAGGGACGATATAATCGGAAGTTAATTGAAGTTGACTATAGGGGATAATGTAAAAGATGCATGAACCTTCGCTAAGTTTTAGCATTGCAAAGTTGTCTCTTATTCTTTCTACCTTTGAGCTCAATGCTGTTTATATGATGATGTGCAGAGGCGCTACTCAAACAGGCCTATAGTTGAGTTTGAGATAGCAGCCAAAGAGCAGATGAAAATAACTGAACTACGTCTTGCCAAGCTGGTTTCGGAAAGATCCAATGCCACTGCAGCTACCCAACGTCAACCTGCTACTCAACATCAACCTGCTACCCAACATCAACCTACAACTGCCATGTCAAAAGCTGAAGGTACTGTACCTATTAGAAAATGCTTTTTTACCTTGTATTGAACTCGTTTTTTGTTTTGTCATATTCTTAAGAATTTTTTTTTGGATTAGCTTCCTAACATGGTAACTACCCCATCAAAAAGAAATAATAGGAGGATGCATTGTGTTGTTTCATTTTGATGTTGCATTGCCTTATTCAAGGCAATTGTCCTGAGGAGGTGAGCATGGATACTAGGTAAGACATGACAGAGGATAGATTATTGGGTTAGTGTGACGGATATGAGAGCAACTATGCAAGTGTTTCAAATTAATTATGTGATTTTGCTTAGAGCAGGCAAAATTTTGAATATCTGAAATTGTCTGACTTGGAAAAACCGGATATGGTCACAAATTTTTCGTCCAAATTTTAGCCTAGACCAGTTTGACCTAATATTTGGATATAATATTTCTCTTTGTACGAGCCCGTTTCTGACTCGAATATAGGCCCGTCTGAATTGTCTGACCCCGGTCTAATCCCAAAAAACCGGGTAACAAGTGTCAATTTCTCATTCGAATTTTGACGTTGACCGATTTGACCGACCCAAATTTGACCCGAACCCAAATATTTGCCTATGCTAAAGTTTTGCTCATGGTAGTTGTCGGAACTACCCTCCCTCCCATTCTCCCTACTCGCAAGAATCTTTTTCTTTGATGTGCTTTGAAAGTAATAGAATGGGTATGTATTTGAGTTCAATCACCCTTATGGGCCCTGGAAGTTAGCAACTTGACTATAGAAACTGTTTCGGGTTTCCCTTGAAACTTGCTACCTAATAAGATTGCCCCCATCCAAGTTGGCGATTAAACCTAGGGGAAATTTGAGTCAAAGTGTTTCCCTCCTTTCTATGTGTGCGTGTGTGTGTGCGTGTGCAATTTTCCAGCGTTCTACTTTGTGTTGCAGATGGATTAGTCACTGCCATTCTTCCTTCTGCCAGAACATAATATTGCCAATGTTTAAGCTATAAACATCTCTGAGTTTACACCTAGAGAGAGGGGAGTCGAGAGTCTTTAGATTATTATTATTATTATTTCTTTTTGGTGTGGTGAATTGGCCCTGCTGATCTGCTTGTAACTGAACTATCAAATTTGTTGGCGCTAGGTCAATCTGGCCACCAGCTGTTGGGCTGGGTTAAAGATGTGCATCGCTGTTCCAGCTCACTAAGCCACATTTCATTTGTAATAGTCTTGTGTGAGAGTGAGATCCTCTCACCTCAGACTTATTATGACCCTGTCACTTTTATGATGACTTGTAATATGAGGTGACTGGTTCATTTATTAGGAGGAAAAATAAAATTGTGGCAAGTCGAACTATAGGTGTTGGGACAATGGTAAGCAGAACTTTAGAATTGTATCACAGTAAGCTGAACTATTGAACCCTTAGATTTCAGTGCACCTCGACTAAGTCGGTCCAACCGATTTGATGGTGTTTCTACGTGGCATTGGATGAGGGTGGTTTTCCTATGTAATACTTGTATTATAGTAATCTCAAATTTAATATATTGGGTTGTACCAGTCTAAACTATCATATATTGGATTGTAGTATTCCAAACTATTATATATTGGATTATAGTAGTCCAAAATATCCTTCATGTTGGGCAAATTTGGTGGTGGTGCATTGAAATCCAAGGGTTGAATAGTTCAACTTATTGTGATACAATTCTAAAGTTTGACTTACCATTATCCCAACTCCTATATTCGACTTACTACAATCCAATTGTCCTTATTAGGATGAATATCATAAATATCCTGACTTGACAATTTGTTAGTAACCTTCGTATCAAAAGGAGTTCGTTTCAACCATATCTCTTAGGAGACAGACTCACCCAAGAATTTGTGTTTGCTCACCGGGCGAACCTGTGTGGGCAGCGCACAACTGCATTTCTTTAGGATTTGATAGCATGGGTTGGTCGGTTGGTCCTATTTCATTCTTTTGCATTCTGTCCTTAAAACATTCAATTCACTCCCATAGAGAACATATTCTGTCAAGAACTTGCTGCTTTGTGCTTATAATTTCGTATCTACTTCATAGAAGATCGCCTGAGCATGATTGGAGCTCATCTGAATTCTCCATCTGAAGCTGATCAAGCGAAGATCCCTGCAGCCCCCAAAAGAAGCAAGCCTCCAATCACGACCCATGTTCTTGATGTGGCCCGCGGTCATCCGGGACGTGGGGTCGAGCTACTTTTGGAGATGTGGACGGGCCCACAGCTCCCGTCATTTGTAGGATCAGATCCAAGTGGTTGGCATACCTTGGGATCCGGTGTAACAGATGAAGATGGCAGAGGTACTCCATTGATGAACATAGTTGAAGCAGTGAACCCTGGAACATACAGGATCAGTTTCAACTCAGGCAAATACGACCCAAGCGGGTTTTTCCCCTATGTTTCCATAGTCTTCCGCATCACCGAGTCACAGAAGTTCGAGCATTTTCACGTGCCATTGTTGCTAGCTCCATTTGGGTTTTCAACTTACCGCGGAAGTTAAGAAGCTGCAATTTTTTCTGTCAATGGGCAACTGATAATAATGATAATAATAATAATAATAATAATAATAATAATATGGGGTAGAAAGAAAGCATTGTGGACTCATGTTCTCTTTGATGCTGATAAAAAGAGTCAGTTTGGTAGTCTATGAATTGGGGAGTTGGCCCTTTATGGACTTGTTGATGTGATTTGGTTAAGTGATGAATAACACCTTTAAACTGTTAACTGTGATGTGAAATGTTGATAGATAAGAGGATATGATCCTGAAATGTTGGTTCAAGTTATCCAATGCTGAGGATGATTTAGGCCAACCACACTTTGGTTTTGGCTCGTAAAAAGTTGTGGTTTTAGACCTTATCAGTGAGCCGTGGACCGTGTTCGATCTGAAGGGAACATGTCATTTTCAAGTGTTGTTTGACCCGCCCCGCCCCGCCCCACCTGCTGTAGGACTCGGGAAAAATCCTAGGGAACTCTACCAATTCCAAGTCCTGTACACGGGCTTGGTGAGCCAAATGAGGTTGAAGTTGATCTTTTATTAATTAATTCTCATATTTTGTCGAAATGTTAAAATGAACTTTCTTGAACTTTATCTGAAATTTTAGGTATTTTAACTCTCATACTGCCAGGTATGGGGTCCTGGACAATGTTGCGAAAGTGTTCTCTATTTTGCACATTTTACTTTTCTTTTCTTTGAAATATCATTTCCTGTTTGTGTATAAATTTCTGGAATGGAAATGATATTTTAAAAAATACAAAAGAATCAAGATGATAAAACTAAACGAGTTGCCAATTAATTTTTATATGGGAATTAATATACTCAAAATTTTAGCTCCACAAACAGCAAACCTTGAATGGTGGGATTTGAATTTGGGAGTAAGGTTATCAATTCGAAAGTGAAACCTCTCGAATTTGCTCATTCAAAGAACATACTCCATTAAATTTGTTAATTAAAGAAAAAAAGTACAAATGAAAATGAATTAACTTTGTTTATATTATTAAGTGCATACAAATAAAATGATTAAACGTGATAATAAAATAAATACTACCTCAGTTCTTTTTTATCTGTCATTTACGGTTTTCAGTGTCAATCTTTAATCAATAATTTTTAATACAATTTTTTATGAAAAAATATAATATTATACTTTTTAATAGTATTTTTTCTTACGAATCTACTGACATTAATCGTTATATAAATTAAGATATCAACGGTCAAAGTTTTTAACATAATTTTTTAAGCGACAGATAAATAAAAACGGAGGGAATAAATTACATAAACATAAATAAATGAATAAAAATGAACATGAACATAAACAAATAAAAAGAACATGAACATAAATAAAGTTATATTTACATGTTAGCAGTTAATTATATTATTTTTTTGTTTCTCTTCAGAGGAGACAACAACTATTAAGACAACAATAAAAAAAAAAAAGCAAGACAAAACTCTAGCACTACATAAAACCTAGGTCTTCGGACATGACTTACAAATCTTTCTAGCTAGGTGGCGAGCCTTAGCAACCTACTAGTTGCAGTTTTTTTTTTTGAATGCGACAATACTTTAATTTCTCAATCTGCCATCATACATGATGAGCCAAAGAAGATAATCAAACCTAGAAGCTCACTCTCGATTTTTCATATACTGCCAGATATATGGTCAATATAGAGCCCCGTTTATTTTGATGTGACTCTTTAGTCTTTAGTTTATAAGCTCAATTTTGAGCTCCGAACCTTGGTTGTTTTAGGCTCAAATTTTCATCTTCTCTACTTCTTAAATACCATGAAAGTTTTTAGAACTCCATTTTCAAACTTTTATGTTTCGATTTCTTATGCTGAATTATCTTGTGGGAGTTTGTTGTTGTGGTCATTATGTTGAATTATCTTAAATACCATGAAAGTTTTTAGAACTCCATTCTCTCTTCGAAGGAGTGGTTTCAATCCAACCAACCTTACCCAATTTCCAAATGAACATGTGTGGCTTCGCATGTCGGAGGTCCCGGTGAGTTCTAAACTTCATTTTTGCACTCTTGGCGTTAAAATGTGCTTGAAATAGTACGTGTCAATTTGTAAGTTTCATGTCATGCTCCATACCCATGTTGTGTTTTTCCGTTTTTACGCTTAAATTGAAGCTTGAATATTGCTTGCTTCTTGTTGAGATGTGAGGGATTTGCTGGAAAGTGCTTTAAATTTAACCGAGGAACCACCCAAAAGAGCCTAGAAACCACCTGAAAAAATATAGGCAGTTTTGAACGATTTAATTTAACGCTATGGGTCTATTGTGAGCTGAGAAGTCGAGCCATAGTATATCGCTAACTGTTGCCCACTTCGGTCTTTTTCTCTTGTTTTTGTTGTTTTGAACGATTATTTCATGGGCTGGTTATCATTTTTCCGTTCATCAACACGGGTGATCAAATTTTGGAATTTAACTTGCCATTTGTTAAATACTTTTTGTGTCTTTCTCACAAAATTTTATGAATTCAGCCCAAAAAATGGTTTGTTTCACAGATTAAATTTCCATGGAATTTCCGCGCAATTAAATTTTAGAGTCCAATTTGGAGATGGTGAATTATTTCCATGGATTTTTCTCGTAAAATTTAATGAATTTTAATTTTGAAAAAAAAAATTGAGAGTGATTTGGAAAATGGGTTATTTCTTGAGTTAGTTCTCATTAAATTTGCGAATTAAATTTTAAAGTTTGATTCAAGAAATGAATTATCTCCCAAATAAATTATCGTAAAATTTTGTGCATTAAATTTAGACTTTAATTCGGAAAATGAATTACTTCCAAAATTAATTGTAACCCCGAAAAATCCAACGATGTTGACCGTGACGTCGTTAATAGAGTAGGTTTGACTTCGTTATTTACTGTTGTTCGTAATGTGTTTATTTATGTTAACGCTTGAGCTCGTAGGATCGTTGAGGGACTAACAAGGGTAGATTAGTAATTTCCGCTGACTAATATTATTATGTGATTAATTACGTGAATATTATTTGTTATGTGATTATATGTTTATTAGTGTTATTATTATTATTACAATTATTAAAATTATTGGGCTTTTGAAAGAAAATCAGTTTTAATTGTTTTAAATGGGTTGGTTTAGGAATAGGATTAGTGGGCCTAATTATGGGTATAATATATAAACCCTTCTTCCCCTCAAAACCCTAAACTATCAAACCCCAAACCCTAGCTCTCAACCTCTCATCCCTCTCTTCCTCCTTCTCTCGCCCAGCAGCCCCGCCACCAGCGCCGCCGCCGGCAACCACCCGGGCCCCCACCGTCGCAAACACCACCACTGTCCATCCCTCTCCATCTCTCTCCATCTCTCTCCATCTCTTTCTCTCTCTTCCCCTCGCTACCTCGCTCCGCCACCCACGACCACCACCATCGTTGGTCGCGACCTCACCGTCACCACCATACACGACCGCCGCCGCCTGAGCACCATCGTCGCAACCGCTGCAACCACCGAATCCCCTCCCTTTTGTTGTCGTCCCGATCTCCCTCTCTCACTCTCTATTCGGGTGTTGTGCGCCACCACCACTGCCACGTAGCCGTCGTTGACCACCGTCGAGGGCTCCCGACCACCAGACGACCGCCGCACGACCCCCGTTATCATCGGAAACCACCGCCCGCCACTCAGACGTGAGGAACCCCGCTGCCGTGGCTGTTGCAATCGCGGCCGCTACGCCGTGTTCGCTAGCCACCGGTCGATCGACGACTTCGACGCCGCCCCTCGTGCCGCCCGTCGGCGCTTTGCCCGTAACCAGAAACCTGCGTAAAGCCCTAACCCTAACCCTAACCCTAACCTAGTTTTGTTTAACTGATTCTTGTTTTTCTTTTCTTTTCCTTTTTCTTTTCTTGTTTTATTATTATTAATCTATTTTATACAATTGTAATTATTATTGTTATTAATATTCTGTTTTTATAATTATTGTATTGTTAGTGTTGTAATTAGGGAAATTAATTGTAATTATTTCTTGTTGTAATTATGTGTAATTTTTCTAATTGTTATGTGAAATTTTATGTTATAAATTGTAATTAGGGTTTAGGTTGTAATAGTTGATTATTTAGGGTTGAAAGTGATTCTTTAATATTCGTTGTATACTTTACATGAATCGTTAGACCACAATATTATTGTATGTACGAACTTGGAAATTTATTACTTAGGTTAAATTCTTGAATGTTTAGTTGTTTAATCGTTAAGTCTATTATTGTTTCCTAGGGATTAAATCTTGTTAAGTTGGTTACATGAATTAGGTTGATTTCTTGTTATTAAAACCTTAAGTTCTTGATTAGTAGTTTAATGTTACTAAGTTCTTTATGGTTCTTGTACATGAAAACCTAAGTCTTCTTGATTCTTGTAAATTAGTTAGGTTTCTTGTTTCATTAAGTTAAATATCATGTTCTTTTATTTCGTAGGGTTCTTTCTTGTTTAATTCATGTTTAATTTTGCCTAAATAAGTTAGGTTGAGTTTATGTTTATTAGTTCTTGGTTCTTGAGTTAATCTTGTTTAAAAGAAATTAGTTTGTTTAGGATTCTTGATTAGAAGTTTAAATGTTTATATGTTCTTTATAGATTATTCACATGTTCTTAGGGTTTTTCTTGTTTATTGGTTAAGAAATTCATGTTTAGGATAGCGTTAATATTTCATGCATGATTAGTACAAGGTTAGTTTAGAATTTATGTACATGAGGCATGCCAGGTTAGTGTATGATATTTTATGCATGATTGTAGGATTAGATTAAATTATTAAAGTTGATTTCATGTGTTGTAATTTGGTTCTTATGATGGGAAGGTTGATTGTTGGACCTAAGCTAAGTTGGACTTTATATCTTAGACCCTAGTTACTGTTTTGAGCCCAAATTAGGACCCCGGGATCGAATGGTGGAAGTTAGAACCGAAAGTGTTAATTAATTAATAACCGTTAACGGGACAGTTTCGTTGGGGTCTAAAGATCGGGTTGCCACGGTTAGTGTAGTCGTCTTTTGACCAAACCCTTTGAACTGGAGGTTCCCTTAGATGTTAGGAACCATAGGAATTTTACGGATCGAACGTTTGATTTGTATAGCCCGAGTTATAACCGTTTTACCGAAACCTGTCAGATCTGGACCAATGGGAAAGACGGGTGTTTTTGAGGTCCTTCGGGACTGAGTTGGGCTTAACCATCAACATAGAAGTTTTAGTAGACATCCTGAGGTTTCCGAAAAGTCCAGAACCAGACCCATAGGATGTCGGGAAGTCGAGTTGTGACCCGTTTTATGTGAATGTTATAATCTGTCCTCTGCTCGCTTCCTTTTTATAATAATTGTTGAGTGAAATTAATGTGTGATCCTGTTATGTGTTATCTTAGAGATGTTAAGTGTAATTTCATAAATGATAGGAACCTAAGGATTCCTAGGGGATGGGTTAGGTAGTTAATAGATAATTCTAACTTCGTTAGAACGCGTTTTGATTAGATAATTACTTTTATTCTAGGCCCGAGTTAGTGTGAGACGTTAGTAAGCTCAAGTGTGTTCTTCTATTTGCTGTGCTGTGAAGTATATCAGGTAATTGTCTATGCTCTAATCCCCACCGGGATGCTCTTTAAATGTGTTTTGATGTTTTATAATCTATTTTTGAGAATTGCATCCCGAAAGGGGACTTTTGTTGAAATACGACCATCTGTTTTGATAATCTTTTTGATTCGTTTGTGATCTTGTTTTATTTGAGCTGAGAAATTGGATGGTCTTTTATTCGAAGTTTTGTTAATGGTTTTGATAACTTGGGATGGTTTGACTTGAGAGTTGTGAGTCGAGTTTGAATACTGTTTAAATAATTCCAGTGTAAACGTTAAGCGGGTTTCGGGGGATAACCTGTTGTGCAGGTGTAACAACCTGCAGGGTTATGGACCAGGAGATCAGGGCTTCCTTCCCTGATATAGGATAGTATTTTGATGCCTTTGGTAGGCGATGTTCTTGATGCCTTTGGTAGGCGATGTTTATGCCTTTGGTAGGCGATGTTCTTGATGCCTTTGGTAGGCGATGTTTATGCCTTTGGTAGGCGATGTTCTTGATGTCTTTGGTAGGCGATGTTTATGCCTTTGGTAGGCGATATTCTTGATGCCTTTGGTAGGCAATGTTACTTTAAGGGATTTGATATCCCGCCTGCACATTAAAATATGGTTTGGATGGGTTGAGGAAAACAGTTAAGGGTTAAAGGTTTGTAAAAAGTTTGATTTGATCCCTCTCCCCAAAATGAATTGAAATGAACTTAAACTGTTTTAAACGTTAGGGGTAGACATTATTGAGATTTCCCCCTCATTTTCTGAAATGTTTTGATTTCAGGTGAAGATCTAAATGCTGGGGACGGGAGTTAGAAGTGAGGACGACGAGTCTAGAAGTCCTTGAACCTTTTATATTGTTTTCGTTATGAATTCTTAAAGTTTGTTTTGAGTTGTTAGTAGTTACCGTTAGCAGACAGTTGTGTTTTCCTTTCTCGCCTTGTATTCCTTCGGGGATACGGCAGTGACGCCCAAACTAAATTTGAAGTCTTCCGCTAAGTTTTGTCTGTTAACGTTAGTTTGACTTTGACTTTTTATAATTGAATTTCCGGGGCATTACATTAATTCTCATACAATTTTACATATTAAATTTTAGAATGCAATTCAAAAAATGACTTGTTTTCTAAATTAATTCTCGTGCATAATGCTCAGCTTTTGAGTATACTTCCAAATTTTGAAGTGAATTCCAAATTTTGTCGGAAAGCTTAAGTGTTACCTTTGTCTTGTGAAATTAATTTCATCAAGCAATTTGGAATTTAAAGTTCTTGAGTGTACTTCGGATTTGGAAGGCCTTAAAAATTCAAGTGCTCTTCTTCTATTCGAATTTTTCTTGGAATTTTAGAATCCACCCCCGGGTATTGATGATGATTTTTGTGGTATCTCCATTTGCAGGATGACAATCTTAAAACTTGTGGCTCGGTCCAGAAGATGGTGGCCACTATAAAGCATTGTGGTAAGTTTGCTTAAGATGTGTTGAGGCAGGCTGGCTTTCTTCACTTTTATAGGTGCCTCGAGTCTTGGGCTGAATCCAAACCTCGATGTACCGGTAGGCCTCTTGCTGAACTGTTCTGGGATACAACTGGTACTTTTCATTTCTCCTTTGGCGAGATGACGGTTACACCAACTGACTTTGTGGTGATTACGGGTCTACCTTGGGGAATCGAACCATTGGCATTCAGTCGTGCTTTTAGGAGAGGCACCCCCGAGGCGATAGAACTCTTTGGGCCTGTGACTAGTGCGCCGATGCGCTATGCGCAATTTGAGCGAGCTATTAAGGCGAATACATTTCCACAACTCCAGTTTGATCAACGGGCACGAATCATCTTAACTTATTTTATTGGTGCTTCCTTCTTTGCCAACCAAGGGGATGATATCCATCTCTTCTGGCTCGAGAACTTGAGGGAAATTGGTAAGGTATCTTGCCTGAGATGGGGAGAAGCGGCTTATGCGAACTTTATTCGGGGTCTCCGAATGGGGTGTAGGACCAACTTACCGAACAGAGAGTCCCGCTTCTACATATATGGGCCTTGCTTGTGGAAGGTTCTCGAGGTATGTACCTCAAATATTCTTCTAGCTTTTACTCATGTCTTCATATTGTTGTCTCTTTTCACTAACTTTGGTTTTGTTTATGTAGACATGACTCTATGAGTACTTTCCTTCTCTTGCCCCTGAGACTAGTGCAACAGAGTTGTCCATTCCGGCGGCTATCCGATGGTCTAAATCGATGGTGCATCAAGAGAGGTGGGTATCAGGAACCATAAGCACTTTGCGCGAGCATCTTGCAAAGGCAACATCGGTATGTTTCCCTTTATATCCTCCAGTTTGGTCATGAACTTATACTTGTACATTGCTCAACTTTTCTTGCGATGTCAGGAAGATGTAAACAGGCAACCCTGGTGCCACCTAAATGACAAGGCCGGGATGAGAATCCTAGCGCAAGGAAATACCACGTTGAGGATTCTTCTGGAGGGTCCTTACGGATTTGTTTGGTATTTGGGTGAGAGAGTATCTTGCCAGATCCTTGGCGTATACCCACCTTGGATACCTATCGATCCTCCAACCGAGATGATGAGTCCTCGTCTCTGAGTTTCGAAGATTGGTTGGCTGCTCGTCAAGGATTTCAATGGGCTAACCTTGCAAAACGATTTGATGATGAGCTTCACCAACACCAATTGGAGCTTTACCTTGACCATCTTGCCCCTCGGAAGGTGAGTTCGGTTACACTTTCTTCTTTTCCCTTCCTTTTTCCCTTTTGAACTCATGTTACCTTTTTCTTTTGCAGTTGGTGGATCCTACAACACTGATTCGAATTCAGGACTTCATTCAAATGGTCCCTGAAGATGAATATCCCGGATGGGATTCAGAGCGTAAGGCAAGTTCTTGTCACCCCACCTATCATTCCATGGTTCATTCACTTCAATCGATTTGCTGACTTGCTTCTTTTTTTCAGCCTACTGCATCTAGTTTTAAGAAGATGCTCAGGGTGAAGTACTCTATGTGGAAGTGGATTAACGATCGATTCACTTGCTCGGGTCAATATCATGGTTCACCCAACATACATCAAGAGCGTAGAGGTAGTGGTACATGTCCTTCTCAACATCCCGTTTATACTTCTAGAGATAGAGTACCGGTGGAAGAAGATCAATTTTCTAGTACTGGTGGCCATGGTATAGGCCAAGACCTTAATGATTCCTTTGGAGGAGGAGGAGGTAACATAGAGCCCATTCATTACTCAGATCAATTTGGTCGACAATCCAGTCACAGATCAAGCCATTATTCTGGTCATCGGTCTAGTGGGAAGTATGTTCCACGATCTAATCAGTGTTCAGATGATACCATGGTGATTGATGATGTTGATGCTCAAATAGTGGAACTTCAATGTTCTGGTGATACTGAAATAAATGGTTCTTGGGAACACTCAAGAACAGAGGTGCTTGGGAGCTTTAGTTCAGGTGGTACGGAGGGGATTGGGAGTTTTTCTTCTACCTAAGGTGCTCCTTACTAATTCTGACGACTTCCTTATACTCTAACACGTCCAAAAGCTTAAGCTGATGGTTGAAGTCCAAAGAATGGTTTTTATACTTTAACATAACAATTCAAGAGAGGGATGACAATGTAACGAGTTCTCACGTATGTGATGCTTTATGGGTTATGTAATATAAAAGAATATACACGGTTCCACTATGAAAATTTTTATTTTATATTATTGCACTTTCAGACTCTCTATGCATGTAGTTCTAAAGTATATAACCCTAGCTCTAACATGTGTCATACTTTATTTATTTATGCAATGCATGTGATTTTGTTTTCATTTTCTTTTTTTTTTTATGACATGATTCAATGTGAAAAATGAAAATTAACATGACTCAAAAGAAGAATGAAAATCAATGGAACTTAAAAATGAAAATGAAAAATTAAAAAAAAACACGTTATGAGACTTAAAATTAAAAGATTGCAAGATCAAATGTACGACTGGAGGGTAGAAACAAGGTAATATGCATATGATGACAATTGAATGAAAACATTCATGCATTTTAAAATTACATACCTGGACTTACATATCCTATGCAACTAGGTGATGATTGCTTATCTTCAATGTGAACAATCCTGCTTATTTGAAAAATATAAAATAGCGAAAAGAAAATGAAAACCTTAAATATCAGGAAGTTGAATTTCATTAACTTCATGACAGTTTAAAAATATTACAACTAGTGATTATTCTGTATTTTACATGATTTTTACCTATTTTATTCTATTACTTTTTGCTTATTTTTAATAATTAATTTAGGTTTGTTATTATGTTTTTATTGATTTTATATTTTTATTAGATTTTATTTTATTTTATTACTTTAGTTATTTTTCTTATGAGTTAGATGCAAAATTACTTAAATTGAAAATAAAACTAAAAGCTAAACCTATTGGGTTATTGACCTTGAAGGACGACCCAACAAGCAAATTGACCTAATGGTCTTATGAGGACATGGAGGTCCCAATTTGCAATTAAACATGGGGCCCAAAATGATGACTGGGCATGTTATGTGTTTTTTTTTTTTTTTTTTTTGGTTCCAATGTAAAAACCGGTTGGGGTTTTTTGTAAGAGAAAGACAAGGTTCAATATAAGAGGAAGAGGGGTGCAAAGAAGAAGAAGAAGAAGAAGAAAACATCAGCAGAAGAAGAAATCAAAAAAGAAGAAGAAGAAGAAGAAGAAGAAGAAGAAGAAAGAGCAAGAAGAAGAAAGGAGAAGAAGAAGAAGAAGAAGAAAAAGAAGAAGAAGAAAAAGTAGACGAAGAAGAAGAAGGAGAAGAAGGAGAAGAAGAAGAAATCGAAGAAGAAAGGAGAAGAAGAAGAAATCCAAGAAGAAGAAGAAGAAGAAGAAGAAGAAGAAGATGATGATGATGGGGCTTTTTGGTTTCTTTGTAATATTTTTGCTTTTTATAGTAAAACATCAACAATTTGTATAATTTTTGCTTTTGGAAGTGAGTTGCTCATTTTTGGTTTCTTTGCACTTGTCTACGAATAAATAATGGATTATAATTTCACAAAACCTCTTCTTCTTCTTCTTCTTCTTCTTCTTCTTCTTCTTCTTCTTCTTCTTCTTCTTCTTCTTCTTCTTCTTCTTCTTCTTCTTCTTCTTCTTCGAATGAATGAATGAATGAATAATGGTTCGTCATATATGTTGACCTTGGATAACAATATAGTAAACCTTGAATATTCCAACTCATTTCTTCTTTCATGTATATTAATATGAGATAGTTTCGTACTGCTCTATTCCAACTCATTTCTTCTTTCATGTATATGCTTGTTGTCCTCTTGCTATAGAGAAGTTATCAAGTGGTATTTTTCAAGAAGTGATGGTCACGAACGGTATCTAAATTCCATATAATAACCATTGTTATTTGCAATACCTTTTGGGCGAAACCATTTGATATGTTCACGATGTCTGCTTTGTGATTTGCATTGATAGTCAACATAAATATGGTAGAATAGCCGGTTTTCATTGTCCATTCTTAGATACATCCTGGACATGTGTCTTATTCTTTGTGTGCATATATTGTCTTATTGTATTTTACCTCTCTATGAGTTATATTTCATAGAAAATGGGGACGATTTGATGCTTTTCACATAGGGGTGGCTAGTGGTTAAGGACCAAGTGAGCTAAACCACCACAATCCTCGAACCAACTATAAGATTAGTCATTGACCTTTCAGTTCTTTTTTTTTTTTTAAAACCTTTTTAGTACTGGTGCAACCCATCCTTCAAGCTTCTGACCAACGTTTAATTTTTGGTGGGAGCTACTCCCTCCACCCTGTAAAGCTTGCCAGTGGTTACTCTACTCTCTGATATACAGGGCAAATGGGCAGACCAACTTTACCCATTTTTTTTAAAAAAAAAAGACAAAGTAAGTTCTCATCAAGGTAGGTTGATGGGGCAAGTGGTCCAAGTAGGGGCAAGTTTATGGTCCAGGATGAACCGAGCTACAACTTCATCGAACCCATGAATTCAGCTTCGAGCTAGGGCTGAGCCATGAATGCATACAACCATTCATGACTGTTTTGTGTTACTTGGTTGTCAGGTTGGCTTTGAAGTTTGAACCACGCTCCAGTTTGAACACAGATTAGACTGTTTTTCGAGCCCTATCATCATCTTGGAAGCCAAATGCTGTCATTTATGTATAATACAGGATAAGGAAATTTTCCTGCGTACTGTCAGTCAAGAACCGCGTGATTTTCCTGTGTATTGTATTGTAGCCTCGGGTATACACAACAATGCTGGAATTCTGACAATTTATTCAATCAATTGATCTTGTATTTAACAACTTTGGCTCTGCTACTTGCATGCATTCTTCATCTGTGAAACCAACCAGAAAAGGAACAAATGAAATGAATAGGATGTTCATCTCATACAAGGAGCCGTAAATGTTGACAACAATTCTTGTTTCAGTCTCACGCTACCGCTAAGTTGCTGTAAGACTGCTAACTTATCCTAAGATCATCTCAGGCACAATTTGTCACGCACACTACATTATTTTGATCCACTTCCCTTTTGTAGAGATCGAATAATACATTTTTCACTTCCTTTTTGTAGAGATTGAACATCACCCACATATAAAAGCATAGTAAATGCCAGCTTAATCATATGGATCCCATGGAGCCCTCATATGTGAGGAGGCTAAACAATACAGTGCCTCACTAATTGTTCCCTCACTTGCCATCCTCAAATAATCAGTAGGAAGAAATCTGCATCATCACGGCAAAGAAAAGCCTTCCTCGAGGCACTCAACTCTTGTATCTTCCATGAGTTGCTGAAGCATAGTAGGATGATCGGTAATAATAGCATCCACTCGTTTAGATAGCATATTCTGCATGGAGATCGTATCATCAACGATCCATGCATAAATCTTCTTGCCATTCCTGACACATCCAATATAACAAAAGGATAAGCATAAACATAAAAATACGTTATCAAATTTTCCACGATACAATGATAGATCACAATTTCGGGGGTAATGTCGGTGTATGGTTGACGCGAGTTTCCTGAAATGTTGTTTCCCAAACAGTGTGCATGAAAGAATATATGAAAGCCGAAAAGGAGACAAAGCAAACCATCGCATACCCATGAAGAATATGTACAACTTTTTCATCAATAAGTGGATGAGAAATGCCAACAACCCCTGCCCTTTTAATTCTCAGCAAATTGGATACAGCCCCAGTGGAGAAGTCTTTCATAACAATGTAGCCAACCTACAAAATGGTCCAGAATTCACAGACTAGTTAGCAGCAAATGCGAACTGTCATTGGCAATGACCATTGTGTCTCTGAGATACATAGGTTAAGAGGACCAAGTGCTTTGAATTTTACTGATTTATTATCACTCGATCATGCACTTGACAAGTATGGTATGGAATACGGAATTTGGAATGGGGTGCACAGAAATGCTTTTGCATCCAATTGTATTATAGTTGTATTCCACATTCCATACAACACTACAAGGTGATTTTGTTTTAAGTTTAATTGGCAATTCTGTGAAAACAAACACCAATAACAAACAGCATTATTCACTCAACAAGAAGTTAACAGAGCAAGTCAAAATCTCAAAGTAGGCAGTGAGCTAAGGATGCCAGCCACCATTATGTCAGTTTTGTTTTAAGTGGAAGAACAGCAAATCACTCAGTCTTTTGGCAAATTCACCAAAGCAGACTGCTCAGAATATCTGAAAGTGAAATAATATCACCAATACATAAACTGTATTTAGACAAAGTAGGACAGAAAGTTTACCGAGGTACTAGGTGACAGTTTCATAATGTCCCTCACTAAAGTGTCACTTTTTGACCACACAACGCAGTTCAAGCAGCGAGTTCTCTGTACCTGCAAGGATTTACCGGAGTTTGACTGGTTAATGAAGAAAGCTAGCACCGCATTCAAAGCTTCCTTTTAATCTTGATTTTAAGTAAAGATAGAAGGCCTGTAAATGTTTTCCTGCATAGTTGCTATTCTGCCCAAGAAACTGCAATCTTTTGATAGATTTCACAATCCTCAGGCTATCAGAGCAACACATTATCGCATCCAACAATTGAGTTAGAAACTTAGACCCTGCAGTTTCTAACTAGACTATGCTTTACCCTCTACTTTGCAATCTGGTATGTCATCTGGGCTATCCACTCCCACATTAGAGTTCAAATTGCAACACTTTGAATCTGGGCTGTCCACTCCCACATTAGAGACACAAGTTCTTTAGTCTAGTGAGTGTAACATGAATCTAGGAATAATTGAATAAGTTCCGTAATTATCAAGAGGACAACAATTGTTCAATAGTTGAAGCATTCAAAGCTATAGACAAATTTTCTTATAAACAAACCGATTTAGTGAGCAAAGATAAAAGCGCAACTAAAACTCACTGTGGCTATAATTTTCTCGGCAAGACCTTTTTCATATGATGGAGGACCAACTTTTGCATCCAAAATCACTCTCCGGACAGCATTCGACACCATCTGATAAGGAAAACAATTCCCGCGGTCAGACAACAAGCTACGGCAGAATAATATTGATTATAAAAAAAATGACCCATCTTTAAGACGGACTACATGTTCAGGGAAGTCCAGGAATATATTCTAGGAGCAGAAGAAATTAATATTAATAAACAAATAAAATGAGCCATATGCTCAGATGTTCTATACCATTAATGCATCTTCAACGGTAAGAACTTTTTCATCATCACGAATCTCTGGAGATTGATTGAGTTCGTTTATCTACAAAGCAAAGCCAAGCATCAGATGAGCTGTAAGAGGTACTTTTTTAAATTTCTCAAGTTTATTGGTGAAAAGAGGATGTTGTAGGCCTCAATATGTTTACGATGACCCATTAAAACTCCCAACTCATGGGACACCTTGGTGTGGAGAACTAATGAAAGACAACAATTCTGTACGTGGTCCTGCTTTCTTCAAGGTCTAGAGAGGAGAACCTATAAAAGAATAAAGCTAGATGGATGAATGCCCTAAGTGGAATCAGTCAAGAGTCCAAAGACAACGCTTCAAAACTCTTAAAAACAATGCCAAGTCCAGATGTAGATCTGAAGACTACTAAGCAATGCATGCTGCACCAGCACATCTAGCTGGCTACTTCTACTAAGTGACATTTACCTTTATTTAAGGCAAGAATACATATAACAAAAGGAGAGCATATCAATATGATTTACAGCTATAGGCTAATATTAATGCCCCCGAGTAGTTTTCAGAAGCAAAATGGCAGATTATACTGAGCAGCGTATCTCATTATTCTCTATGGGTACCCCCACCAAAAAAGAAACGCCAGCAGGAAACCTTCCTAGTCAAACTAATTAATTTATTGTAGCATAACCACAATTCAAACTTAAATAGGCGAAGAGTTCTCAAAATCCAATTGACTGATTCCAACACTTAAATAGTACCTGCACACACACATGTAGGCATATGCAGTTCTGGTAATGCAGTCAATATCCAAACCCCCTCTCCTATGTCTCTGTATTATCTCAAACCAGAAATGCTTACCTCTTGTGTACTCCACAAGCCAACTCTAGCTGTGTGATTCCCAGATATCCGCTGCAAATCCCTGTCTGTGTCATGCAAATCAGGCTCAGAGAAGTTCCAGGATTGTGTATCAGTGTATGCAGTGCAATAATGGTGAAAGATCCTATAAGATGATATACAATATGTTCGGTAAAAGTAATGTCTTTCAGCCCCACCCCACCCCCAAAAAAAAAAAAACAAAAAGCAAAAACGGCAATTACTCTGCATCAACAGAAAGTGGATGCTACTACTGGTGCAACTTTAGCTTCAGATTACAATGACAGAGTACATAATTTTTGCAGGTTTTGGAAAAATAGAAAGGATTTTATAATTGACTAAATATAACATGAGCAATAATCATATTATTTCACAGACTGTTTGTCAGCTTTAGACATAAAACAATGGACTTATATCATGATTTTTGTTTATGCTCCACAGTTATAGGTGTAGAAAAGAAACAGATTATAGTTCCGACATTGCCGGGCCCATTGGCTTTCTAGATTAGAATCTTTTAGATATATTGGATCTTACATATTTGGATCTGAGCACGAAAAATATGAAGACTCCTCAGTGTCTAAAAAGTAAATCCGAGTTTGATGAAAGTATATCAAATCAGTGGAATTACAACTTACAAAAAGTGAAAGTTACTCATGAGTTCTTAGATAACAGCACCAGATGCACATCCGTGACTTTTTCCTTCCATGCTTAAGTAAGGCACAATTTAGTATAGCATATATAATCACCCCACGTAATTGCATATGGCATGTAGATGTCCTACACACACTCATAAAATCAAGTCATATCTGATAATTGATCACTTCAACGGTAAAAGGTAAAAATCCAATTTGCAGTTAGTGTCATCAAGAAATATTTGCATTGGAATTTCCACGTGAGTTTAGAAAGATCTAAATAGCATTATACACTAGCAGCTTTCATATTGAAAACCTGAATAAAGTATGAATGGCTAGAAGACAATCAGATATTGCAGTCAGAGTCATGCAAATCGGCGGGAAAAAAGATGAAGATGGATGTCCACAGTACCTGTCATGAAGAGCAAAAAGGGTCCCATCAGACGAACTAGAGACATCAATCTCAATGCAGTCTACTTTGGATTCCAGTGAACCACGGTAGGCAGCTCTCTATAATTGCCACGCAAATGAACAAGATAAAGTATTATGTTAGAGTACCAAATAGCGAAAAAAACCGAAGTAAAACAGCATTAAGGCAAAACAAAGATCAAAGCCTCAAATCGAGCGTGCAGCGAAGGAATCATGAGATAACATAGGTGTATACTGTGTTAGGGAATCCATTAGCAGTGGCACCTCCATGAGCACATACAAGAGGAGGGTTTATCAACCAATGGCACTTGTCCAGTTGCATCTGTTGAACACAAAAATCTTATATTTAAGAATAAAAATGTGGTATGCTGAGAAGAAATAACTCAACAACTGATAAAGACAATCAGGGGCTGTCAGACGTTTAAACTTGAGAGATAGAGTAAGTAAGGAGGGCAACCTTCATGGCTTCAAGACAATTTAAAACTCTAGTACATGCTAAATCCAGGAAATTTTGCATATACCCCTTCAGGTATATGATGTTTACAAATTCAAACCCGACCTATTTGAATTAATATTTACCCACCCTAAGCTTTTCAACCAATTTCATTTAGCTACTTTTTCAGCAAATTTAGCAACTTTTCCAATGAATGTGTGATATGTGATAGAAATTTGTTCGCTAAAATTATCCTCATTTCAGCAAACAAATTTCGTCAAAAATCAAATTTCACGGGAAAAGTTGTTAAATTCACCGAAAAAGTAGTTAAATGATATTGGTTCAAAAGTTTATGGTAGGTAAATATTAACTTTAAAACGTTAGGTTAAATTTATAAATATCATAAACTTTGAAGGAGCATATGCAAATTATCCGCTAAATCCATGGCATAAATCATAAACACAGCAATTTAAGAAACAACTTTTCGCGAATACATGTCCATTATACATGCCTCCTTTGAATGCCAAATTTACCATATTGGATAATCATGATTATATGATAATATTATTATGGGATCCCTATTATTATTTATGATCTCGTTCAAGCCGAATTTCTAAAGCATTTTCCCCTTGTCAAACAACCAAAGATGGTAACGAAGATCCAATTACAAGCTTGTTTGCATTACAAGGTCCATTTCATCCAACCAAACAAGCCATAAATAGCTAAACTTTCAGTCATCAATTATATCCCAAATGCAATTCGAAAACACACGCTAGCTTCACAATCTACAATTCCTTGTTGAATCAAAGGGGTAGATTACATAAGTGTGGGTAGGTATACCTGTCGAAGGCGTTGAAGGCGGAAGTGAAAGAAGAAAGGAGGAGCAATCGCCATGAAAGCGAGAAACATGAGCAGATTCCGACGATTCTGAAAAATGCGGAGGCATCTCCGACCCAAAATCGAAGCAGGCCGGCTTCTTCGAAATCCACCCAGTTGATGCTGATGTTTCCGCATCATCATCGTCGCCGTCGCCGTCGCCGATCAGATTGAGCTGCGATTCCCTTCGCTTGCGGAGTTCTCAGTAGGGGCTAACGAACTTTGGTTGTTGCTTTTTGTTAACGATACTGTTTGTTGTTCTTCACTATTATAACATGTGTTTCATACTTTCATGTCAGTAATTCAGTAGTACGATCATACTCCCGGGAGTCTGATAGATACCCAATGCGCCCAGGCCACCTCCTCCTCATCCCCCTTTGCCCGAGCACGCCAAATTTTGTTTGATCCGAAATATCCGAATTGTTTGACCGTAAAGAATTTTGTCTGAATATAAATTTTTCGTCCGGATTTTCATATTGGCATAGTATTCGGGCATAAAATTTCTCTTACTCTATTGTCCAAACCTAATTTCGATTCGAATTTAACTTCATTTGAATTCTCCGACCCGAAACAAATACCGAGTCCGGACATAATTTTTTCGTCCGAGTATTTATAATTGTATAATTGCTACGGTAATATTGACCTGGAAAGTACTGGCTTTGTTTTTTTCGGAAATATGATGTGTTTCGTTTTAGTAAAAAAAAATAATTCTATAATTATTACGGTAGAAATGATTTAATCATGTAACTTGGCAAAAGAATAAATCAGAATAGATATTCATATGCCCACATACATAGGAATTATTATAAACACTAGCTCACAGTAATATTCAAATGATCACAAGTTCCAACTTAACATCACGATGCATCATGAGTTAGTTTCAACAATCTTTCAGAACTAATAAACTGCAATTAATAGGCTAATGTGTGTGTTGTTCAAGATTGGCATAGTGTTAACTTGTTTTTTATGACTTTATGTTAATTGTTTGATTGATAAAGAATAGTAAAAGTTGAATCATAATCAACAATTTTAACATATGTTACTAGCACTTTATTATTTCACTTTTAGTGTAAAAATCAAACACCCAATATCTGAACATGATTGTGAACACTAGATGCTCTATTTTAAAGTAACACAATGCAAAAAAAAAAAAAATCAAAATCGTATATAATTTTTGTCATGTTAATTACCTTTTTCTTTCATTAATCCCATGTTAATTACTTGGTTCATAATATGAAATAAGAGAGCACTTTCAAGCTCAATCTATCAATCGTAATTTATATTACTCGTATTCTTCATTTTTCTCAAAGTAATTTAATTAGACAGTTGACCTTTAAACATTACTACATTAGTATAAATATTCAACATTTCATTTTAAACAAATTGCACAAGAGTCTTCAAAAAACACGTAGAATCTTACATAGAAAATTGTATCGTATTAACAATACTTCAACATGGATATGGTCAAGTTTGAGTAACATAGACTTATGTATAATTGGGCCCTTGATTTAATTGGAAAATAAAAGAAAGAGATTGAGCAGGATCAAAACTAACAAAGAATCAACTCACACCTGTATACATTAATGTGAAAAAGAATAAAGGAGTTTGAAATAAACTCAATCTATTCAAATCCTTTATTATTGAATCCAAAAGAACAAGACAATTTGTGAGTTCCTTTGGTGTATTTGCGTTGTGGGTGGGTTGGGGGGAGGGGGACCAAAGCTTTGAAGACAATTGACTGATGTTTAAAGATTCAAATAAAGCAGAAGAAAATAAGGTAAAAGGACAGCAAGGTTGAATTGAGTGATATAAATCCAAGGACTTACACACATAAATAAAAGAAAATGGGGAAGAGAAAAAGGGTGAGACTCCTACTCCTTAATTGAAACGATCAACATAACATGAAATTGGCATTTTGAGGTGAAAAAGGGGAGAAAGGAGCATATGTATTGTCTTTTTGAATTTTGTTGTTGCTGGCTTTTTGTTTTGAAGTGTAAGACTTTGAATTTGTGATGGATGGCACTTCTATTCGGAATTTTGAATAAATTGTTGTGCCTTGACGCAATTAACAATAAAAAAATTCAAATAATGATCAAAATCAGATGAGTTTAAAAATTTACAATACATTAGAAAATTCATTCCAACTCAAAGAATGATAGAGAAAAACTCAAAGAAAAAGGCCGAAATTAAAGTCGAGTCCAATTGAAGATTAATTAGCTTTAAATTTAAGGATAAACTAAGCACCATTTAAAAAATAGACTAGGGTAACTTTATCATAACTAATACGGAGTATAAGCAATACATCATAATTATGAATCAAGGCATCTAATGATCATCACCTAACTAGTCCATAATTGGAATAAATATAGAAGAATTTCTCATAAAGGGAATCCACCTAACATCAATCATCAAATCATCTAATATCTTTCTCTATACAACCATCAGAGGTATTAATACAAGAGGAAGATTAATTTATCGGGTTTTTTTTGTTAACCGGTACCCGATCCAAAGTTCAGGTACTCAAAACTTTCGGTTACAGTTATGGTTCAGAGACTTGGCCGCCCCGAATTTTCGATTGCCCCAAAAAATATCCAATTGGTTCGGGTACCCGATCCATGAACACCTCTAAGTTACAAAGCTCTGTCCACTATAATTTTTCATTTAAAAAATTGGGATTTTGACTCCAATTAATTTATACTCATAGACGAGTGACTGGAAATAATTTAAACTGATTTTTTTATTGATATTGTGTCATATTTTTAACCTATTTACTGTCACTAAACTTTTTTTCTATTTTTAACGATGAAAAATCCAAAATTTAGTGTCTAAAATAGAAAAAAAAATTT
This sequence comes from Portulaca oleracea, assembly GCA_029582165.1. Classification (NCBI taxonomy): domain Eukaryota; kingdom Viridiplantae; phylum Streptophyta; class Magnoliopsida; order Caryophyllales; family Portulacaceae; genus Portulaca; species Portulaca oleracea. Next base: position 33,322,495 of record CM055871.1, read on the forward strand.
AATGACACTAAATTGATTAAAAGTATAACACAATGTCAACCAAAAGGTCAATTTGAATTATTTCCAGTCACTCGCCTGTGAATACAGATTAATTGGTGCCAAAAATCCCTAAATAGTTTAGTTTAATCCAGAATTGGGTACGTTAGTTGGGAATGCAGATACCAGGGCATAGAGCAACATCATGGACCTTAAACGTATGATATAGCATAATCAGCACTTCAAAATATAAATTTCATGCACAAGCTGCCTCACAAACTTAATTTGCTCCAAGCTTACATGAATTGAAAATAGCAAGTAGAAAACTTCTCAAAATTGTTGAACACCAACAAATGGTCTCAAACCTCAAGCAGCTGTTACTGCACCTTACTTAAGCTCATGACCCATATACATTTTGGAATGAATCTACAGAGACTTATGAGTGACAGATAACCAAACACAAAGTTCAAATAATACTGGATGCTTAGATGGCCAAAAACACAGCTTCCTGTATTACAGACATTCCTCCAAAGCCCTAACAGCTCCATCTACCTTGTTTGAAACTGAAACTACCACATCAATGCTCATTTTGAACTCTAAAAAAAGGGATGGTGGAATTCAGAATTCAGAGCGTCCTTCAGATCTTGCTTAGATCCAGCCAGTGCCTGATGTGAAAAGTGAGCAGAATAATAGGATCACTTTTCGGGTGCCAAGCAAACACTAATACCTAATTTGTGATCTATCTTAGGTTACATTTTAGTATGTGTGTGCAAAAATGAAAACTGACCTGCATCATCTCCTTGTTTTGTCCATTACTTCAATATATCTCTTCGGGACTCCATATTGATCAATCAGATGTTTTGCAAGATTATCAATTACACCGCCCTGAACAAGAACTTCATGTCCTTTTTTACCTGCAATAATTATATAAATCAAATGCAGCAGTAACAAGTAAAAGGGAAAATAAACCAGCTTCTCTCAGGGAGGGAAATCAAAGCAAAATCTTCAACATGTGAGCAATGAAGTTAATGGAACAAAGACAAATAAAAATAGGGACAAATACAAGTACCTGGTAACTCGGCCACTGAGGTACTGCATGCGAATTTCTTCTGCAGCTCTGATGCCAGAGAATCAGCGTCCATGAGAAAAGTTTCAAAACCAGAAACCTTTGTCACTTTCTTGTTCCCCTGCCGTCGCTCTGTCATTATCTGAATGGATTTCACGGAGCCCTTCCTAATTACAGAATCACTTCCTCTAGTCACCATGTGATGGGCTTGCATTCGGCTTAAAAATGTTGGTCCCAAGTCCTTTTTATGTATCTCAGTTGGGTAAGCAGTTCCCTTTTTAATGGCTCCCTTGAACAAAGCATCACACAATATCGCATCCAAAACTATTACTGCTTTGTTAGTTGGTTTGACAAGATTCTCTTTCTCGACATACGCGAAGGCTACATCGGTGGCCTCTGATGCACTGTAAAATCCTCCGGTATCAGCCCCAACAGCAGCGAAAATGGGGTTGACATGGGTGCTTGATTTATATATCTCTTCTATTTCCAATAATTTTTCTGATTTGCCTTCACCACTGGCTTGATCCTTGGTTTGCTCATTCTTATCAGGTTGTCTTTTGTCAGGCTTGAATGACACATAATCTGCATGCTTCCGATCAACAGAAAATAGAACAACTTCCTTTTTATGTTTATCTTCTTTCACCGATATCTGTAGATCATGCAAAACAGCCAGTAAAGATATAGAAGACTGAGAATGAGCAGGATTTTTCATTTAAACAACAATTATATATTCATCAAACATTCAAACTTTATTTATGACATTAATGAAAACTTCTCAATATGACTCAGAAATATTCTCCTAAAAACAACTCTCACATAATGAGAACTTCTCATCTTGACACTTGAAATCCTGCAGGAAAGTTCGTGTTCTCTCTCCCAGTTGCGACCAAGACTCCATTGAAGGAGGCAAAGATAAGTTCTCTCTCTAAAAGGAACAACCAATCCCCAGCCACCCTGTCAATTGAACACGCATACTTGAATGAAAGATAAACTTCTCATCTTGACACTTGAAATCCTACAGGAATGCTCAATACCCAGCCACCGTGTCAATTGAACACGCATACTTCTCTCCTTCTTAATCTAGCCCTTCCCCCCTTCCCTCCCTCTTAAAAGGACCAACCAATCCCCAGCCACACTGTCAATTGAACATGCATAATTGAATGAAAGATGACAACCTCAGTGTCACTAAAACAAAAGATGAAACAATAGCTTCACCGCTTTTTTACCCACCTAGCCTGTCAAATTCATGGGTAACTTTAGTTTACCAACAAAACTTACCAGCTTTTGCTTAAATTTACCAAAAATTACCAAAGTTAAAAAATGAAAAAAAAAATTAATTTTGATATATTAACATAAATTTACCAAAAGTTACCCAAAATTACCAAAATTTAACTTTTACCCAATTTTTTTTTTTACCATGAATTTGGCACACTTTAATTACACAAAATCAACTACCAGTAACATGGATTGAGTGCATGCTCAAACAAACATCACATATGACTGCAGACATCAAACAACAGGCCAACCCATAATGAAAACGAACGACAAACCCTAAATCCTTTGAACTCAACTTTTCTTTTTGTTAGGAAAAAAATAAATATATTAATAATTAGATCGAAAGAACAGATGCTCAGCAAGCCTCTACGAAGTTATACAACCAAAACATAAACTATCACAAAATCTACCATATCCAAAGAAAAAGAGCAAATGTTCTCATTAACCCAAAAGAAGAGAGATTTGATGAAATTGTCTTTCAAGCGCTGAAGCGGAGTTTCAATTCTCTCAAGAACCCCTAAAAAACCCTTTGGTTCCTTTCTCCCCAAATACTCCAAAAAAACATGTGGTATAACCAAGGCGATCTTCTCTGGTTTCCTACCAAAGACACCCTTCCAAGCAAGAAGATGACTCCTAATCAACAGGAAACGACCCAAGTAACACCTAGGCAACCAAAACCCAACTCCCAAAGAGATCGAAAGCAACACACAACCACAATATTTGCATAATCAAGGCCAAGAAATGTAAAAGAATTGATTTTTTTTAATTAACCCTAACTTTCAAGAAATGGTTCAAAATTTCAAAAAAAGCAAATTCTACCGACCATCCATCTTCCACAGAGTGATCATCCCTCACAATTCTTTGTCGCCTTCAGGTTCTTCAATTTCACAAACAACGACAGTGAGAGGAGATGAGAGGATGAGATGAGACAGAAGAAAGTTAGGTCTGAGATCACTCTGAGAGTTATGTGAGAGTTAAGGGAGTGGGAGAGAGTTAAGAGTGTTTGACAGTTAAGATTGTGAGGGAGTCAATGGAGTCAACACTAAAAATAAGGGACATTTCTGTCAGTCCAGGTGGCTTCATTGAAAACATGTCCAACATACCGGATTTGTTCCTAAAGATTGTTTGCCTAAATTATAGAGTACTTGAGAATGCATTTTAGAAACATGGGATCCTAACTATAGTTTCCATGAAATGTGAGGTACCCACCTGCATCCCTTGCCGTAAGTCTAGCCCCGCTTTCTCTACTCGACACCACTGAAGCCATCCTAGCCAACCTAATGCATGGTTGTCACTGGCTGGGAAACTGCCATCTAACTAGAGCAGAAGATACCTGGCCACCACTGTCTAGCATAAAGCCTTGGAACTCTCTTGGTTCCCCAAAAAATTTCTAGCATCTCCTTTATGTCTATTCATTTTCAGAAAACCTGTACATATTTTATCATAGAACTTATCCAGGACAACTGAAAACCAAATACAAAAATTTAGCAGTATACCTCTATAGTTAAAAGTGCTACATCAATGCCCTACTAGATCACCTAAGAACTTGATATTTCTAGCATAAGAGCTAACTAGTAGAACAAAAGACCGAAGCCCTTCTTCAACTCCCTTCCATCATTCCTCCAGTGTGACCAGGTAACTTGATTCATTTATAAATGTTTAAGGTTTACTTTTTGATTCAAATGTTTAAAGTTTTGAATATTCGCTTTTCTTTTACATATTTCATGCGATGCGTTATGGAAGTATATTTTTTATAGAAAATATTTAAAAGAAGAGCAGATATTCAAAATGTTTGAAGTCTTGAATATCTACTTTCCTTTTAAATATTTGGTGCAGTGCAATATGAAAGTATATCTTTTTTATAGGAAAAAGAAACACTATATATAATGTGTTGTAAGGAAGAGATGCTTACAAAGCATCAGACAATGTACAACCAAAGTACAAGCTATCCACAAAATCTAATACTTCCAAGGAGGAAGAGTTAAACTTCCCATGAACCCAAAAGAAAAGTAACTTGATGAAATTATCTTTCAAATGCAGAAGAGACGTTGCAAACCCTCAAAAGCCCAGCAGTGCCTTTCCCTCCAAATTCCCCAGAAGATCACATGTCGTATAACCATTGCTTGCTTATTCAGTTTTCTATATACAAAAAAATAATAAATAAAAAAAGGAACCTCTACAGCAAGAAGATGGCGTCATGAATAGAGCACGACCCACGATACCCAGTGACAAGTTAAAATGCCCCCACATAGAAACTGCAACTTTCAAAGAGGAAAAAGATTTCCACACAATGTTGAAAAGAAAAGCTTCACACTAAAAAAGGTCCATCGAAGAGTAATGCACTTCATGGATTTTTAAATAACAGGACCTGACTGTGAATATCCCTTTGTCACTCAAATCCCATTTACCCAAGTCTTCGAGCTTTATGTGATCTTGGAGCGTGGGTCAAGAGTCTCCTAAGATGACCTTGTTGACTGTGTTGAAAAATGACCAAACATTCTTCATCCACAAAACCATATAATAACAACAACAAACTCCTAGAGTAAGCATGCATAAGTGTGGTCTGGGAGACAAGTGTAGGCAACCTTCCTTCCATGAACTAAAGCTCATGAAGAGGCTGGTTCATACAAAACCATCTCGAACAAAAATTGAAGACTAAACATGAGACCCCGATGGTTGCCCTCGATAATGAGCAACTGAAGCATTTCTATCCGATGCGAGAAACTATAACAGTGGGAAGAAGATCTTTCAAAGTCGCCTCATTACACCAACGGTCATTCGCAAAAAGAAATGGTAGAACCATCATTGACATCAAAACAAACATGTTTGTAGTACCGATCCCACCCGTTAGCTATAATTATAAACTTCCATAAGCTACACCCACAAGAACCCCTCAGCTCTGAGGGCTTCCAACCAAAACTCCTTTGACCATATTGAGTCATGATTACCTTCCTCCAAAGATTGTCCCCCTCATCATAAACCTCCATAACCACTTACCCGAAAGAGCCACATTACAAAGGCTCAAATCCCCCACTCCAAGCCCTCCCCTTGGTAGAGGTAGCTTCACTATGTTCCATCTAACCAAGAGATACTTAAAATCACTTCCAAAAGAACCCCAAAAAAAAAAAAACTTTCATTGAATACCTTCCAACTTGTTTGCCACTAAAGAAGGTAATGGGAAAAGAGACAAGAAATAAGTCGGAATGCTAGAGAGCACACTCTTAACAAAAGTTAGTCTCCCTCTTTTTGATAGATATTTTGATTTCGACAGCAACAATTTTCTCGAACCTTTTGACACACTAGACCCCATACCTGTAACTTCTTGAATTTAGCTCCAAGTGGAAGGCCAAGATATGTAGAAGGAAAAGACTCAGTAGTACAACCCAAAATTCCTACCTACAAGTGTAGGTTATCTACCTGACCCAAAGGCATAACAGAACTCTTTGACAAATTAATCCTCAAACCTGAAACTGCTTGGAACCAAGTGAGGATACACCTTAGATTCACCAATTGTTCACAATCATATCACAAAAGGATGTGTGACACACAAGTTTCCCACACTTGAGTGCTCCACATAAAAACTAGACAGCAAACCCTCGAACAAATCTGATTGTAGCATTCTTGAAAATACCTCCATCACCAACAAGGGGGGATAAAGGATCCCCTTGTCGAAATCCTCTAGTCGCTATAAGAATTCAGTAGGTGAACCATTAACAATGACTGCAAAAGAAGTTGATGAGATGCATGGTCGAATCCACACCAACCATTTGTCTGCAAAACCCATTCTAGCCATGACATAAAGGAGGTCCCAATTGACATGGTCATAAGCCTCTCTATATCCAACATACAGACAACTCCTGGCACTCCAGCTTTTATCCTAGAATCAATAAGCTCATTCACAATGAGTACAGCATCCAAAATCTGACGCCAGCCAACAAAAGCATTCTGATTAACTGAGATGAGATTCCCAATAACATTCCTCAATCTAAGAGCCAACACTCACAAAGCAGTTTGTAAATACACCAAAACAAGCTAATTGGCCGAAAATCCTTTATGTTGATTGCACTTGCCTTTTTAGGGATAAGACCAATGAAGGTAGCATTGAGACTGGACACAAATATGCCTGTGGAGTAACATTAAACATTTGCATCACATTATCATGGATAGTATCCCGTTGCTAGCTTTCCTATTAAAACCTTTTTTCCACTTCTCTGTAGAAAGAATATGTCATAAAGGAACAATTTTATCATTTAACAAGTGGAAGTGGATCTTGAACAAGCCTAGAGGTTCCATTTGCAAGGAATCCAAGGGTAAGGCTACCGACTTTAATCGCTCTAGACCCCATTGAAATCCCATACAGGGGGAGGTAGCGTCGCATGTTGAGTAAGCCAATACAAGGGAGAATCTGCTAAGCGGCAATGCCCTCACTTTAGTGTTTTCCACTTTCCCCTGAAGGGAGTTTTTTTTTAGACTTATATAGTTAAGGAAAAAACTCCATGGTGAAAGACACACTCAAAAACTCTGGCTAATGCTTCTTGTATATAACTGTAGACAGTTGGCATCCCCTTCCTTATCCACTTAAAGTAATTCGTAAGTGAAGATTTTAATGTCCACACGGCCGTAGGACATTATTGATTGAAATCAGATTTAACCAACTAATAATCTCTATTATCACCCAAACCAACTGTACTTAATCCACCTACTAGCTTTCTCAAAAAAAAAAAAAATGAGCATAAAAAATATAACAAAGGCCACCCCACTGGCGCACAAACTAACTCTTCCCTTACTTGGCAGCCCTATTGCCATCAACACCAAAATTAGCATTAGCACCCCTCAACCCCAAAAACAAAGAAAAAAAGAAAAAAGTTTGACCTAGTTTTCATAAGATCATGTCACGTCACATCAAACCAAACCACTTCCCGCGGCTCTATCAAGGGTGGGGCATACACACGTGACACATCAAGCTGGAAAATGAGGGTACATGCAAATCAAGTTGAAGATTCTAAGTCTCACAAGAGTACTCATCTCAACAAAGAAACCAAAATAATAGGGAAATATATCATAACTCAGGTTTTTTTTTTGGGGGGGGGGGTGGAAGAGAGAATGTGGGAGGGGTTGATTAGAAAAGTAAGGACATACTAATCCAGCAGATGCTTTAGACTGCAACCATTTCGACAATTTCTTGAATGACGACTTTTTGATATCAAGGGTAACGCCAGAAGGTCGACAAGGTAAAACATGATTGGACCTGTTCCAGACACAAACATAATCCATAAGAACAAGTACGAAACAACGCCTCCGCATTCCAACACCAATAGAGGTAGTCATGAGTAAACACAGCAAACTACTGATGAACAAACAAAATTCAAAATAATAAATACGATATATTGCAAAATCTTTAGGAAAGTTTATGTATCTCACCATAAAGTACTCCCAGGCATTGGAAGATCCTTGTCCTTCACTGTCGTATGCAATGCTTGTAGAAGGCACCTATCCAGCAGCAAGTCCACATCTTCTGTTGACAACGGTTGCTGTTCTCCAGAATGCCCATCACCAGGGGAAATATCCTCTGTTACTTTCAGCCCACCCAACTCGTCAGCTACTTGTTCATGAACATCACTTTTTTCATCTAAAGTGGAGTTCAAATCAGGATTGTTTTCTGAGCTAACAACACCGTCAGCATCAGATTCAACTCCACCATCAACATTATCGCCACTATTTTGATCATTGACGGTATCATCTTCATTGGAATGAGATGCAGAATTCAAGGAAGAAGGATCAGCATAGACAACATCTTCAAAGAAACCCGCATTTGGCACAAAGCAGCCCTCGGCAGATTCCCTGAAAAAGATATTGTCAGCATAAAGAGGTCCCTATGATCCAATGGATGCACTAAACAGCAATAAGAGTTCCCAGAACTTGCCAGAGTGAGTCTCCATAATAGTGTGCTATTCTCAAAGCTTTTCCACGTAGGCCAGCTTTCAAGGCTTCCGAACTACTCATAGTGGTTGCTCCAACCTTAAATAATGCAAACATAAAGTTCACTAAAACATGAAAAGTTTAAAACCATACACAGATTTCTCAAGTGCTCAAAGATATAATGACTGTCATCCCACGCCTTACCGCAATCGGAGCTGGATTGCCAGGAACCTTTACAGCCCATGGTTCCCCTGCAGCAAATGATGGCAATCCTTCTGGGGGTATGCTGATACCAGGGAACATCAAGTCTGCTCCACCGAGTACAAAGCGAGAGACCTCTCCTCCCTTTAGTGTGAAAGCAGGCAGGAGGTCAGGTACCTTCCAGAGAGCATAAACTGCCAGAATTGAATGCAGAGAACGGAATCACTAAATGTTTAAAGTTGCATAAAAGGAAGAACTCTTCAAATTAAGACCAAGGTTTTCCAAATAACTAAGCTAAGTTTCACCGGCTCGTCCCAGGCATAAACAACATAATCAACTTCTGCGTTTCCCAACCATTATTCTGGAAGAGAAACCAGCAATCCACATGAATGTGCAAGAGCTCGGGCATTTAGGAGCAACAGCAACAAACCCAAACCACCTCATTACCATAGTTGTAGGAAGAGCCACTAGGACATGACTTTGTGAGAGAAATAGTCACTCAGATATAAATATGTACAGCCCTTGCCACTTTCACCCTTATGTCTATATGAATATAGAAGGGACCAAAATCTCTCATGATTTCGCCACAAAACTCCAATCAAGTTTCAAATTGCAATTTTAAAGCATGTTTTTCCATATAGACAGAAGTAAACCAAAAAAAAAAAGAAAAAAAGATATATGTATATAACCCAGCATTAAGGGACACCAAAATCAGTGATCATTCAAGATCAAAAAAGGTTTAAACAAGTATGAAGCATATACAAGATTGCACTATGATAGGAGCATTTTCCTTTTATTTTTCTTTTCCTTCTAGCTATCCTCCTTTTCCTGTGAAACTGAGGTACATGCAAGGTATCTATTACCTTCAACAGTCCTTGAAGAAAGTCTCCTAATTTACTTAGTTTCCAGCATTCCAATTCAAGGGAGCCTAGTCATCATCCTATTCCTACTAAATGGACAATAGATCATCTCCAATTACAATGGTTTAGTAAACAAGGGCCCCGGACGGAAACAGAGGCTACAACTCTACAAGTGTCTCATAAATTAATACTATGGCATTCATATTCTGGGTAATTCCTCTTCACAATGCTGCTATTTAAAAAAAAACAAATGGATTAAGTTTAACTATCCATCATTTAGAAGCAGTGATTGCCACTGCTCTTATCAGAAAGAATGGTTGACATCTAAACACATGCACTCCGATTAACCTAATCTAGAATTTACCAAGAAATTATGTGGCACATTGAACTATGGTTCAGTGGCTCACGCCAGTTGATGTCTAATAACTATTGAGTTCATCAATTTTGTCTGAATGATTGCATTCAAACACTGCAAATTTTGTCTAATTAACCTTTTTTTCCTGATTGCACTAAAATACGACTGGTTGCATCAACAATTTTGCCTAACAAAGCTTCCAAATAGAGCAAAAAATATGCAATGCACTTGCTTTGCTCAGTTCAGGCAAATAAAAATGTCCATTTAGTAGCCAGCAATGTCATTCAAAAGAGAGCCGGCACAATAAAATGAAACAAATGAACACTCATTCACAATGATTCAAAACCTTCAGATAAAAGGGTAAAAAAGGTTCTTGTCCTTGCAACATATGCAATACACAAGTCAAGTTTTTCCATTACTTTTTTGATGTTGCATTGTAGAAAGCTTACATACTGAACATATAGTCCTATTACAAGACACCAGCTTCGTGTCCAACTTCAGTACATATTTATTACTATGTTCCCATTCACTGAAAACAAAAAAAAAAAAAAAAAAATTATAGTACCTGTTGGGTATACATCTGAACCTCGTCCATCAGTGTCAAAAAACATTGGGAAGCCACCTTCCACGCCATATACAAGGACTCGATTTTGGAACTTAGCAACTGTAATCTCCGCCTACATATTACAGATTAGAAGCATAACTGATCAGTGTGGGAGATATATGAGCCGAAGGCAAGGAGATTTCCCTCTACATACCTAATAAAGTCCTATTTTCAAATCATGAACTAGTTATCTTAGATTAAAATAGCGTGAAGCGCAAAGGTCCCTTGGCCCAAGGTTTGGGCTCCGAACCATAAGTGCGGATTTTCCAACGAGGAGTGCGTAGAAGTTCAACTTGAACAACAAAAAACAGAAAAGGAAAAAAGGTGAGTTCCAGTACAGTAAATCCGGGAGTACAGAAAGTTCTGTACTCATACCAAAGCACACTAATGACACATTCAAAACACATTAACATCTTTCCCAAAGCACACTAATACATATATACCAAAACATATCATGTGATGTTGATGAGTCTATCCCCTCAGATAACATTTCGATCTAATTTTGTTGAAAACAATGACAATTAACATAATTCTGATGACCACTTACCTGATTTTTCCAAAATATCACGGGTTCTTTAGCAAACTAAATACCAACATACTGAACTTATAAGCAATGCACATTTACAATTGTCTAACTTAAGGAAACTAATTCTCTAACAGAGGCACACTGATTATAGATGTGAAAGGACACTTCTAAAATTTTGTACATATACAATCCATATATAATTGAACACCATAATGAATTTCATTGAACACCAACATGTCCCCTGAAGTACCGTAATCATACAACCAAAACACACAAATCAAATTCTTAATGAAACCTTAATGTTTATAGAACATCATAATCATATTCACTTATATAAGAATATCTAGATACAGATATGAGACTAGTGTGTTTTGCAATATATGATAGTATGCTTTGGAAATGATATTAGTGTGCTTTAGATGTGTGATTAGTGTGCAACGGATCAGAGCACACAACAATGTTATGTGTAATCATGGGTGTATAATAAGATTTCCCAAAAAAGTGCACATTTCTAGAATGTGCTATGCTCCCGAGTTCAGAACGCAGAAGCACACCAGGTTGCGCCCAGTGCTTTTCTACATATCGAGCGCCGCTTTTTTAAACTACACTAGTTGCAACTAAAATTCATCTCTAAATGTGGTACACTTAACAAGTATGCTAAATAAGTCATATTTATGACTCAAGTTCTACTCTACAGTCAACAATTTCTCACAAAACAATGCTCTATTATAATAACCACATCATCCTTAGAGGAAGAAAGAATTCTTGCATTTACTGCCCCCCACCCAAAATGCTTGCTCCTTGACTTAAGATTTTCAAGTTATCTATTTGTGCTCCTTGACTTCCTGGCAATCCACTATCATAAAAGTTTAAAAACTTATATTATCTAATGCACTATACTTCCCCATCAGAGTTTCTACAAGGAAATGTAAATACACACAATTATCAGCTAGTAAAAGCAGGTGACGCTAACACAACTATTATAAACCAAGTCACCAACCCATGAGATAATTGGCTGTTTATCATCCATAAGCTATGTTGGCTACCAATTTAGTTCTTTCATTCTATGAAATGCATTTCTCCATCCATGAGCAATGCTCTAACCTGGGTAAAACCGACACAGTGTTAAAACTTCTTGTGTATGTGTTTAATTGCTCCGGGGATCTCTCCTATCCAGAGGTGCAATGCCATTCACCACCATCCACAAACACTCTGGCTTCCACCCACACCCTCTAATCTCCATGATACTTACTTGATTCTAACACTACCCAAGTATTCGTCATTCTGTTGCATTAAATACCCCTGCTGACAATTCCAGAGTTTAGAGTAACCCGTCATTCACCATTTCATCTCTGTGTACCAATCACCGGTTGCAGACCAATGATACTATAGTGATATTGTCGCACATTCATTTCAGTTTATGTCGTGATCAAGATGCCATCTTACCATACCACGCACTACGCCCCCCCCCCCCCCCCCAAAAAAAATAACCCCTGTCTTCTTTCTTTTTTCAAAAAGAGAGCTCATATGGGGAGCAATGACTGATACAATACAATGGCAGTCAAGTAAACTAACCTAAAACCTAATTTACACGAATAGCAACCAATGGTCCGATTCGGAGAATCACAAGGTTATCATATCAACCTATTAGGATAAATTTCCCATACCCTAAAGGCACAAACATTAACGACTCAAATTCAATCAATGCGAAATGCCAAAGCAAGTAAACCAACGATTCAAACAACAGTATCGAAGCGTACACATTAACAGTGACGATCAAAATTAGCATTCTAATCGAAAAACATAGGAATTCAATTAAAGAGAAAAGATACCTTGGGAGGAAGAAGGGCATCAATATCGGTATCAGAAGCTCTAGGAAACTTGTCTTTGACGCTTCTTCTCAGCTTCTTCTTGTCTGCGCCGGACAACCTCTGAAGGGACTTGGCTTCGACGGCCTTCTTGAACATTCTAGAGGTTTCTAGTACGTTCTAGAGATGGAAGAGGATACCGTGAATGATGATGATGATGGAAAGGGGAGGAGATACAGATACTGGTTGAGGGAGTCAAGGAATGCCGACTGCTTGCTGGGATGCGCCACCGCTGCTACTACAAATTCGATATCGACCCGCTTCGCCTGACACTCTCACCCAGTTAAGGTATGCAAATATGCAATTTATCGACTTCCGTTTACTGAGGTTTTAGCAACCGCTTAGCGCTAGTAAAATATTCGACCTTGGGTAAATTCGGATTAGTCAAGTTCGGTCAATGTCAAAATTCAAACGAAAAATTTATTTCTATACTCGGTTTTTATTCGGGTTAGACTGGGCTGCACACTTCGGATGCAGCTAAATTTGTATCAAAGTCGGGTCCGAACAATAAAAAAGAAAAATATATTATGTCCGAATATTCAACTAACATCGAAATTCAGACAAAAAATCTATGTCCGGATCCATTTTTTCCGGGTCGAACAATTAGGGTTTTTTGGGTTGAACGAAATTTTGTTAGCTCTAAACACAGCGAAAATGTATTGTTGACTATTAATAATGTAATTGTTTACTAACAAATACGTGCAACATGTACTCTAGATGCATGTAATATGTATTATCTTTAAGGAGACATTTGCTTACAACTATTTCTCACGAAAGATGGCCAAATTTTTCTATATTTATTTGTCAAATGAGGGGAAGAAAGTTTTGAAATGAATTCCACTATTTTCCTAAAGTAGATGTGAAAAATTTTCCCATTATAACTTCTGAAAGTTTCTTCTCTATGGAAAAGGAAAAGTTTCTTATAACTTTACTTCAAAACAACCTTAAAGCTATTTTATAAATTAATATACAAGGGTTAGTTTGAACATTTCAAATAAATTTTCCTACAAACTTTCTCATGTTTGTAAACGTAAATCATACACTGTGAATTATTTTTTCCCAAAGAAAATTTCCTACGAAAAGCTTTTCCGAGAAATAGCTTCCCAGGAAACATTTTATCAGGAAAGAACCAAACATGCTATAAAGAGAGCCTTTGGTTGTAAATGTTTCCCGAGAAAATTTGCCAACCAAGTTTAGCAAATTTCCTTACGTTTGGTTGCAAAATGAAGATTAGAATGTTTGACCGGGGTCCAAAACTTTCCTATAATCCATGGGAAACACTTTCCCATGGAAAAGTTAAACTTTTTTTTATAATATAGCTTACCAAAATAACCTTGAAAATTATTTTCTAAATTTATAAACAAGGGTAATTTGGACATTTAAATAAACTTTCCCACCAACTTTTCCATATTTTCAAATGTAAACTAAACATTTCTTATGTATTCTTTCCCAAGAAAATTTTTTCCAAAAAAAACCTTTTTGGGAAAAATTTTCCCAAGAAACATTTTACTAAAAAAGAATCAAACACGCAATACTTAAAAAAATTTCTTCAAAGTCCCAGGGGGGATTATTCACCATCTTGTCTATGAGTACATAAACACATGTCGATGTGGTACAAGTACCTAACCGAACCTTTTCCTGGCTCAACACAGTTTAAACTAACTATAGAATAGGCTACACAGTGTTGGTGGGAACCGACTCACGAAGATCCGCTCTCCAATGGAGGAGAAACTTCCTTTTGATGACTAGGACACCAATTGGTCCCTTTACTCGTGGAGGAAAACCATGGATATATACTACAACCCAAAAAATACAATTTAGACTGTTAAGAAGAAGCTCCAGACGCAGGTAGGTTCCTAGAGCATCGCCTTCCAGAGGAGGCCAACGAGCCCTCCAGTGAACAAGCGGTGCATGGGTTTTGTTGCTCCAGGCTTTACATAGTGTTCCAACAGAGTTGATTACAAAGTTTTTGGAAGCTACTAAGCTATAGATATTTGGAGAAACACTTGGGAATAAGGTTGGGAGAATGGGTGGGTGCCCATTGGACTTAATGTGCGGGCTAAAGAAAACGGGCTCAACCTGCTTAATTTGTAAAACAGGGCGGGTCAGCATGTGAAAACTCCCTCCTGGATGGAAGAGAGTACATCTAGAAAATCGAGTGGGTTGTATGTGAAGGAGGGGGGGTTGAATCCGACGTCTAGGAAATTGTCCACGTGTCAGCATCTGAGTTCCTGGAAGGCGACAAGATAGTTATTTTGGACAATCAACAACAACGATTCTAGAAATCGTCCACAGGTACAACTTTACTAGAGAATGATCGAGACAAGTTGAGGTTTAGGAAAAACGTTTTAGCTTAATCCCACCCAAGCCCGTTAAAAACCAGCCCGCTTGGACCCGCTCAGAAAAAGTTATGTTCGGCCCCGCCCATTAATTGCCCACCCCTACTTGAAAACACATAAAAGGGAAGTACTCTGTGGTAAATGAAATTGCTCTTCTCCTCTCTCTAATTCTTGCTTTGAGTTAGCTTCCTTCCATTGAAGCTACTTGAACTTCACCATTTTCAAATGCCCCGCTCCTATGTTGGTGACACATAACCATAAACATCCTTTGGAAACATAAGTTTAGAAGATTTAAAGAGCATGTAACAAACATGGGATCATCTTTAATATCTAGACGATCATACACCGAGCTTGCGCCTTGCATACAATCATAATTGCGTAGAAAATTGTGATATTTCTCACTTCACATAAAATAAATTATGATCACAAAAGCTAATTACTTTGTAACTTGCAATTTTCTCATATTTATAAATTACATTAACATCTCTTTTCCAATTTCATTCCAAATGAATACGATATAATTACAATTCAACGATCCCCCAATATTTCAAGGTTTCAATCCCAACTATTATCTCATCAACTTAGATCAAAATGTGAGACAACCCTAACAACTCTCTCAACTAAGAGATTTGTTTGGATTTTGTCGATAATTCGAGAAGCAAATAAGGCCAATAACTTTGGCAATATTCCAGGGGATGAGTAACAAAACCCAAGATAGCCTTTTTGCTTGCACTTTGACAGGGCATATGTTATTATGTAGTGTGATATGCACGCCGGAGATCCCAAAAGTTTGACGTCGAGTGTGATTATTTGGCTTAATAATCAAATCATCCCTCTGCCGTTAAGGAGATGTAGCCACCATTTGATTGGATTAAAACTTAATATTCTTCGATTTCTTCACCTGCCTTCTCCTGAAAGTCATACACCATCACCCCTAGACACATAACAACCGCACAATTAACTGTAGAAACAATTTAGCAGCAATCAAAAGACAATTTAAGAAATTACGTAAGTACCTATTATAGTGCTAATGCTAGGCATAAAAGATACTACTCCCTCTTGCATAGGCCCCGTTCTTTTATACGGTTGGTTGCATTGTGGTAGTGGCGCGGTGCGGTAAAATTTGAAAAAGTGTGGTGAGTTGTGGGGAAAGTTGTGGTAGGTTGAGTGAGAGAATGTGAAAAGTAAGGAGAGAGAAAAATGAAAAGATACATTAGTAATGATTGTGGTGTGATGTGGTGAAGTGTGGTGAAAAATTAAAGAGTGCGGTGCGGTATGGTACCGCATCGCAACCTACCGCATAAAAGCAACCTACCACATAAAAGAACAGGGATATAGTCCAATTTTTTAAAATTTTTTGGCAATTTTACAATGATCCATGGTACGAAATTATAATAATTAGTTATATAGAAAAATACTTAAATATAATTCTAAAATCTTGTAAATATATATATTAATAGCAAAGAATAATAAAATTATCATCTTAGTGGTGAAAATTTAAAGTGAATTATTTTGAGAGGCCTATTCCATACATAATTGTAGTTGTTTGACTTTATGTTGTTACTTGTATTACTAGTTTGGCTGGTTGTTATCAACCATGTAACATAATCACAATTAGATTTGTGATAGAAAATATTTTTACTTAAGGGTGTGTTTGGTTGAGAGGAAAACGATTTTTGAGGAAATGGTTTTCTATAAGAAATGGTTTTCCAAGGAAAATGGTTTTCCATGCCAAATTTTCCCTTGTTTGGTAGGAGATAAATTATTTTTCGGAAAATGATCATTTATGTCGATATAAGTAGCGATATATGTTACAAATGAAAATATTTGAAGCGCAAAATTCATATTTGAGCTTTTCTTAAACATTTCTATCGTGTTAGAAAATTTCGTGACAAACTGATAAAATTGAATTTTCTTTTTAAGTTTCAGTCATATTTAACCGCAAAAAAACATCGACAAAAGTGGCGATATATGTTACAAATGAAAATAATTGGAGCTCAAAATTCATATTTGAGCTTTTTTAATAATTTCTATCGTATTGTAAAGCTTCGTGACAAACTGAGAAAATTGAATTTTGCTCTTAAGTTTCAGTCATATTTAACCGCAAAAAAAAATGTTAATAAAAGTAGCGATATATGTTACAAATGAAAATGTTTGGAGTTCAAAATTTATATTTGAGCTTTTCTTAGTTCATACTATCAAATCATAAAGTTTCAATTCAAATGGTTCAGCTTGAATTTTTAAAAGTTTCAGTCAGTTTTAGGGCAAAAACTTCTGATTTGATGTATATCGAGATAAATGTTATCAAAACTTCTGATTTTGAGCTAAAAATTTATATTTGAGGTTTTTTTAATCAATTCTATCGTGTTACAAAATTTCGAGAAAAAACGTTAATGTTAAATTTCGGCCTCAAATTTCAGTCAGGGTTAGTAGTAAAAATCGATCCAACAATCAATGGTGGAAAATGATTTTTCTAGGTTGATCAAAGGAAGTCAATTTCCTCCCTTTAAAGGAAAATGATTTTCTAAACTTTTTTTGTACCAAACACTAGAAAATTGGGAAAATATTTTCAAAAAAAAATATTTTCTCCCCTACCAAACACACTCTAAATATAATATGTCTTACTAAAATAAATGTTATATTTGTAAAATGTGAAAAATTGCATGGACATTTTTTTTTAGGACGGAGGGAGTATAATATAAACAAAATAACCTCTAACAATGTAATTGTGTATCTAATACCTGTGTATTTTAATTACAATGTTAAAGATACTCTCTCATAGCATTATACATACCTTATATATTGAGATAATATCTCACCATTCAATTAATCTTTTTCTCTTCTTGCAAGCTCTCTCTTGCAACGCACCATACTTTTTTTCTCTCTTGTACCCATTAATTTCTCTCTTTCTCTCTTTATCTCTTAAGGAGTCATTTTTTTATCTCACGCATATTTACATCCACACTCACTCACCCATACACATAAACTTGGAAACAACCGACTTACTCCCTTTGGAATTATATGCACATTATCTATTTTCCATTGCATTGCATAGTTGGTAATATTACATATTTGATTGCATTATGCCCCCATTACGTCCCACACTTATTTAGTCTTTGCAAAATGTGTAAATTCATAAGTTATGACAAGATAATTAGGGTATTAATGAGGGTAAGTTCGAGTCATTCAAATTAGGCCCCCATTTTTTATATACACTAGTTGGACTCAGTAACTCAAAAGGGCGAGGGAGCCTAAGCCCCAGCTCAAAGACTTCACTCCATAATCTTGCCTCCATACACGAAGACACAAAGACTTGCAAGTTACGGAAATTGCTCACATAAACTCCAATGTGAGGCTATCATGATCCAAACGAGCTACCAGCTCAAGGCAAAATATAGCTAAAGTGGTGATGTCGAAGAATATAACAATATATACACAACGAAAGAAATATACATATATGCTCATTTGATACCCATGATAGGTGCAAAGATTAATCAAATTCAAAATACCTTGAAATGCCTCATAAACTAGCTTTAACATTATGATCACACAACAAACATATTAGATGTAATACTAACATTTTCAACGTGGTTCTGTTAATGTGGGATCTTAGTTATTAAAATGTTTATCCTAATCTACGATCCTATGATTTTATGATCCAAAATCTTTAATGCGATTCTACTGTCTATATTCCGATCTACGATTCTACGTAGGTTAATTATGATTCTAACTACCTCATGGATTCAATTTAGGGTCCCAATTCTAACAACCTTGTGTGGGATCTGAAAATTTAGACTATTTGATTGAAAAGGTTGAATGTGATCAATAATCTTAACCCTCCACGGGCTTGCTCCCAAAAAAAAAAGATGGTAGTTAAAACAAGAAGAAACGAAGCTCAACTAACTTCAAAAGTGCTCGAACAAGCCGCCAAATCCATTGGCAACTAGATTACTACTTCAGTAATAGAAAAGTTTGGATGGATGTAACTTAATAGAATAAGAAGCCTTGCATGGGAAAGAACGTAGATGTATAAAAAGCTAGAAAAAGAAGCCTTGCATGAGAAAGCCTAAATTAACGAATAATCTTCACAGTAAACGATGAAGGCTACACTCTCCCTATCAAGCAATAAGCTGTACCTATAGCCTATATATACCAGGGGCACAAATAATCCAAGCTAATTATTTGGCCATTTTTCATTGCACCTAGCTACCCTATGTGCGATATTACTAATAATCAGTATATATCGAATAGTATTAGACAATAGAGACTTAGCGCATAGTAAAATGGCCACATCTAGCAAGATTTCAAGCCTGTCTTTGTTGGTTTTGTTGTTAGTAACGTGTGGGACCACATCAGTTAACGGGACGCCAAAGTTTAACTACAAAGACGCATTGGCCAAATCCATATTGTTCTTCCAAGGCCAACGATCCGGCAAACTTCCGAGCGGCCAACGCATCACCTGGCGAGCTGATTAGGCCCTTCGTGATGGTTCTCTTGCTGGTGTATGTTACACTTTTCACTCCTATAGCTTCTAAATATGCTTCTCACACCCTACATTTTCTTATGCTACAAAATAGTGCTACTTAAAGACCAAAAATAGTCATCGACCTTCATCAATGCATTCAATGACAATATCACAAAATCTCCCTATGATGGTGCGCTCTTTTCAAGAGTATGGGAAGGTTGAGTAAGTATAGTTTAATAAGTTGAGGTAAACTTTGAAGAAATAAGTGTTGACAATATGTCAATGATTGGTAAATTTGGGTCGGGTAAGGTACAGTAGCAATAAACATCCCCCCCCCCCCCCTCCTTGCAAAGTACAGAACACACTTTAGAAAACAAGAATCATCCATCAATCATTCTATCTTCATTCAATGCATCAGATGACATTGACCCTCAATCATAAGATCACTGTTTTATTCATAGCTCCCCCTTAGTCATTTTGCCCTTCAAGCATCTAACAAAATGTCGACCAAAAAGATCATCCTTGTTCCAAGTAGAGGGTCAATCGAAGATTTTCTCAATCTTACCTTAACTTTTATTTCATGTTGAACGATTATAACAAAATTATCTAGCCTCATGCGGTTATAATTAATCTAATTTCCAAACTGTTAACACAGGTGGACCTCACAGGAGGCTACTACGACGCGGGAGATAACGTAAAATTCAACTTCCCCATGGCATTTTCCGCCACCATGCTATCATGGGGAGTGTTGGAGTTCGGAGGCAACATGGGACCCCACCTGAACGCGACGCGCTCTGCCATCCGGTGGGCCACAAACTACCTCTACAAGTGCGCGACGGCCACCCCGGGGAAGCTCTATGTCGGGGTGGGCGACCCGAACACAGATCACCAGTGCTGGGAGAGACCCGAGGACATGGACACTCCCCGAACTGTCTACTCTGTCTCCCCTGCAAACCCCGGATCTGATGTTGCTGCTGAGACAGCTGCTGCACTCGCTGCAGCTGCCTTGGTTTTCAGGAGTTCTGACAGACATTACTCCGCTTTGCTCCTCACTGCTGCAAAGAAAGTGTTCCAGTTTGCTGTGGAGCATAGAGGAGCTTACAGTGATTCGCTGCAGTCAGCAGTTTGCCCTTTTTACTGTTCATATTCAGGGTACAAGGACGAGCTCTTGTGGGGAGCAGCATGGCTGTATAGAGCAACAAAACAGGCTTCTTACTTGGATTTGGTGAATTCGTTGGGGGCTAATGAAGCCACTGACATATTCAGTTGGGATAATAAGTTTGCTGGTGCTCGAGTACTACTCTCCAGGGTAAGCCATCCCAACCATTTGCAACACTCTCGATTTGGAATAACTTGTCCTTTCTTCGTCCTTAGTCTATCAACCCAAAACAAAATCGATAACCCAAAGCTCCTGCTATATACAAATTGGGGAGATTAAATACAATAGTGTTGCCCCTAAACTTACCTAAAACTCCAAATAAAGGCAGCATATCACATTTCCTAGAATAAGAGATAATTTTCTAGTTTTAGTAGCATCAACCTCGAAAATTTACCCCATAATAGTTTTACTAACCATCTGGAAAGATATCTTAATAAGCCTTATGTACTTTCTGACAATGAGCTGAGGAACCCATCTTTCTTTCATCTCAGGGAGCAGTGCTGGCGAAACAAAACAATTTCGAGCCATTCAAGCGAGCAACAGAAGAGTTCATGTGCCGCATCCTGCCTAATACCCCCTCAACCTCCACCCAATACACACCAGGTGCATACTTTTCTATATATATAATCGTATCAGATAACCCATTATATCTCACTAGTTACTGATGGTGTCTGCAATTACATGGCAGGTGGTCTAATGTTTAAGCTCAGTGCAAATAACCTCCAGTATGTGACATCAATCACCTTTTTACTCACCACTTATTCTAAGTATATGAAGGTCTCCCAGAGTACTTTCACCTGTGGCTCGGTTGTGGTCACTCCAACTACCTTAAGGCGCCTTGCAAAAAAACAGGTATGTTCCATTTCCTGAATCCATGTCCTGCCTTCACACATATTATCTTCTAATCCTATCACTAATCCAGGCAAGAAAATTATTTGCAGGTAGACTATATACTTGGAGCAAACCCTCTCAAGATGTCATACATGGTAGGGTTTGGTGAAAAGTACCCGAAAAAAATTCACCACAGGGGTTCTTCCTTGCCCTCCGTGGCCAGTCATCCTCAACGCATCAAGTGTGGCGAAGGTTTTGACCCTTACTATCACGGCACAAACCCTAATCCTAATCTCCTTATCGGAGCTATTGTTGGAGGACCTAACCAGAATGATGCATATTCTGATGATCGCTCTGATTACACCCACTCAGAGCCAGCCACCTATATAAATGCTGCTATAGTTGGGCCCCTTGCCTCCTTTGCCAGTTACTAA
The DNA here is from genome assembly GCA_029582165.1 of Portulaca oleracea. NCBI lineage: Eukaryota > Viridiplantae > Streptophyta > Magnoliopsida > Caryophyllales > Portulacaceae > Portulaca > Portulaca oleracea. The sequence continues at coordinate 33,344,373 of CM055871.1, forward strand.
ATGCCTTAGATACCACCAACTCCTCACTTTAGCGATCAGCCATATGTCTACAAATGTATGTAATGATATGATGTACGCTGTAGCTATTCTGGCCATTAAATACAAGTACTGCTAATATTTTCACTTACATTTTGTCTTTTCAGCACCCCACAGACACAGAGGAGGGGGAAGCTCCTACCAGAGAAAATTTGGTTACAATCTAGACTGAACACAAAAGCAATGGCAAACAATAATCCCAACTCCACTTGTCCTCCCACCTTTTCCAAATGACAAGTAGGAACAAGTTAATCCGTCTCTCTACTAACTAACTCCCAATAAACCCAAAGACCAACCTTGAGCAGCTAAGGTCTAAAGCAAACTCCAGGAAATCCATGTATGAAGAGAAATCCTAGAACTTGAAAAGTGAAAACACTAAAGGCAGCATAACAATAAGATACCACTATACCCGCAAATGTACAAGATGCCAAAGGCAACTAGAAATTTGAAACTCAGGTATTTGTATGAGTATGATTATGATCCCAGAAAAACAGTGTATCTAATAACAGGAACCCAACTTGACTGACTATACTTCCAACTTCATATTACAACTTTCAACTCCGGCACAGCTGCCAGTTTCAAACAACATGCAAGTTTTCAAAGAGAAGACAAAATATCAAAATTTAAGACAAACACAAACAAGGTATTAAAATATGCCATAATCCACAAAAGATTTCAAGACCAATAAATCTTAGAAGGAGAGAGATTCACAAATCTGAAGGGGAGCATAACTGAACAGGCCATACAGACGTAGCGGCTGGTTAGGGGGGAAAAGACATAGAGAAATGGACGAAGAATGGGACAAACTTCACGAAACCTAAAAAGCAAATGAATAGATATTAATTTGGCACACGCAAAATTGAACATCCCAATGAAGCAGAGAAACATAGGCCAAAAGACTACATGAATGCAATATAACCTGTAAAACTTGCCAGCAAGATGCCAACACCTTAACAGTAACCTCAACAACCATACATATGAAAGTACTTTATCCCTAGGCCCTAGCCATTATTGCACAAACCACAACTATGTGCTGGATCTGTATGTCCTCTGCAGAGTAAGGTAATGGTGAGGATTGTATTGGCAATTCACTTAAGCCTGGAGGTGTGGAAAGACAAAGTGCATATACTGATATTCGTCAACAAATTCCCAAATGTCCAGACAAGTAATTACAATACCTTTTTTTTAAAGGATAACTTTGTAAATTGAACCTTCTAACATGATAAAGACAAAAAAAAAAAAAAAAAAAGACCTAAAACTCTTATACTTGCCTTGCAGTGCAAAGGCATTACAATCAACCATGCGACAGATAGCAGAGTAAGATTCAAGCCATCTCAATACATATCTCACCTAGACTTAAATGCATGAACCTGTGGTTTTGGTCATCGAAACTAAGGAATATCAACTCTGCAGAACATCAATGAGCTATTGAACAATTTCAACTATGAGGTCAATCCACACAACTGGCCAAAAGATGTGAAGGGTTGTAAGTGCTCGATTAGTGGTGCGTTGGGAAGGGGGATGAGCTTTTGAAAAGGTAAGATGAATTAAGGATGAAGAAGTGCTTTGGTGGAAGAAGCTATCATCAAGCACAGAAGGCAACTTATATACTATCAAGTGATGTTTACAACATACACTAGACTAATTATTAGCACAATTCTAGGATCATCAAGAGTTTAGGTTCTACCATTCGGCCACCAAAGATCAAGTTAGAAAGTCATGGATAGAGATGGAGAGAGGTAAATGTGGTTGGCTTATGTCACATATTACTTGAAATATGGAAATAAATGGAAGAAGGCTGCAATCTAGAATGTCCCAAAAAGCACATAAAATGTGAGTCTAATGAGAAAGCGGATGAAAAAAGAGGAAGTCAAAACTTCAATGGCAATACTATTGAAAATGTCAAAAAAATTCAAATAAAAAATATAATAGGATCAATCCTACAAGGTATTGGGGACCAATGACCACAGATTTGATTCTAAGGTAGAATTGAAGCAAGGTCCAGCCCTGCATCCGTTATAGCAACAAAGTCAAGAACTTACACCCCCTCTTTCATAATTAGCAACTAGAAAGTTCTCACAGAGTTTCAAGTTGTCACAAATGTTGTATTGACTACAGACGTACACTGCAGTGCTTACTGGACTTGTTCACTTGTTCTAGTACTGCCAAACTTTTTTTCCGAAACCCCTCAATTTGCCAGGGTGGAAAAATGGAGGTAAAATTGCCTAAATGGTACCCACATTGGAATCAGCTGTCCATATCTATTAGCATCTGATCAACCAGAAGTAGACTTATTTCAGTAGAAGCCACCCGGTCCTGCTGTTATTGCAGTCTGCAGATATTCCCAGACTTATTTGCTTTCTCAGTTCCTCATCCTCTGCTCTGTTCAGAGGTTAGCATCATATTATATATCCCTTTACTCTTTTTATTCCTAAATTTTATTAATGCCTTACATTTGTTGTCACTAATCTCTATTTTGTATATTCCGTATCACATGGAACTGCATCCAAGACCTTAGTTTAAAAAGACACGCTTAGTAACGGTGAGGCGAAAGGCTCACACCTTAGTGCCTCAAACAAGTGAGGCGAGGCTCATTCCAAAGGCCCAAAAAAAAACGTGCACCTGTGGAGCGCCTTTTGGATCCTGGTGAAAAGGAAATGTAAAATAGATTCTTTTTGTTGTGTTTCCTTCTAATTTGATATCCTCAACCCTAAAACACCTCCGTAAACACTCACAACTTTTACCTTTCTCTAGTGCATTGATGTGGGAATGATTTTCATGCATGGAAAATATATACATATGAAGTGTGCCTTGCATCTAAAAGGTGCACGCCTTCGCCTCGAATCCTGCGCCTAGGCTCCAGGACCCCTGCGCGCCTTGGGCTTTTTAAAAGCTTGATCAGTACCCGGAGACATCTAAGATGCCGTTTGGTTGGATGTAATGCAATGATAGTATAATACAATCAACTTTGCAATGTAATCAACTATATTACGTAAAAGTAACTACATTACCATGTTTGGTTAGTTCAATGGTAATGTGATCACACATGTAATAAACTAGATCGTATTTATTATTTTCATAAATTTGTGTGTGTGTGTGTGAGAGAGAGAGAGAGAGAGAGAGAGAGTATTGTGCTTGTGAGAATAATTGAATAGTTGGAGATATTAATCAATGTATGAGGTAACTTTAACGTTATAAAAAAGGTGATATGGCAAAGTGAGTGTTATCCCAATTACATTAAGTGGAGGATATTTTATTTACAATGTCGTTTTGATTACACAATTCATACGCAATCGTACATTGTAATGCAAATAACATTGCAATTGTAATTGCATTACATGACTGATTACACGCAAAGAAACAAGCCCTAAGAGTTTTCAACCACAGACGGAGAATAAGGCTAGCCCCTGCCCAAATAGACCTCCAATTCCAGATATAACCCCCTTTTCGTCCAGACATAACCCCCACATATACACAACAAGAAGCAACACGCCGAATGCAAAAGTTTCAGAAAGCACTAGAAAGATAAGTTTCCGTCTTTGCAGCTCCTACATTAAGGCATCCCCTAGGAGTCAATCCCATATTATCCAGTCTAAAAGAGATAAAATGTGTGCAATAAGTAGCTCTCGTCGAATATTATGTTGGGCCCTTCTCTAGATGTAGGGTAGGATAAGCAAACATGGGTGAGATGTAATCAATTTGAGCTTTAAAAGGAAGGGTGATGTAGCTGATGGAGTGCTAAAGTAGCAGCAAACCAATGATGCCAAAACTCATGGGTTCGCCAGGAATAAGCCCTTGTTGTTATGACCCAAAACAACGGGTATCTATCACACTAATAGTAATTTCTGGCAGGGGTCTCGACAACATATCTTCAATTATTTCTACTTCCTTAAGTAGCAGAATAAACAACTTCTTCAGCAAGCTAATAGTGCAGGCTTGGGAATATGTAATATGTTTTGGGCCTCTCTTATTGACAGTTCAGGTTCCTAATAGTTCCATATACCACAGCGATCCTGACTCAATTCTCACATGTTAATCTCACTTAGAATGAGAACCAATGCCAACTTTCACTATTACATCTTTAAATATTATAAAAAGCCCAAGAGAAAGTGATTGAATGTATCATGAACAGAGCTTTAATTCTATATTTCACTGAACTCGCACATAAGCATAATTCCATGTTAACATCATTGACACATACCCACTAAGTGTATCATATGCATGGTCCCTGTGAAGCTACACACAACAAAATTACACACAACTTCAATACAATTACCCACTACACGTAGCCATCAAGACAGCATCATATCCGGTATAAATGCCCTCCAATTTTTGCTCTCCAAGTAGACACAAACACCCTAGCCTGAATCTATGGACACCTATTCACCCAGACAATTTTGGGAGAAATAAGCAAACTGAGTATAAATGCCCCCCGCAAGGGTCAGTGATTAGTGTACTTTTTCAATAGCGGCCTGACCTAGGGCGGCTAATACTATCCGGTGCATCCCCAAATACTCTTCGACCATAGTCATGATTGTAGCCATCATGACGAGACCTATATGGGTCAGAATCTCGTCCTACGCCTGGAGGAAGCAACTCTGGATGCAAAGACAAATACCATTCAAATATTGTTAAACAATATACAAACAAAAAAGAGCGAGAATGAAACAAAGAGGCAAAATAAGGAGACCACTAATCGAAAAACATTATCCATCAACAATGACAAGGAGAAAAGAATGAGAAATACTTCACGATAGTATAAAGGCTACCTTGCTCATAACGTCCAGAATGTGTAGAAAATCTACCAGATGATGACAACCTTCCAATATGATGAGGATCTTCCATACTACTATAAGGTGCAGGATGAAACCTAGACTTAAGTGGCGAATTGGATGAGAAGCCTGATGTAGAGGCCATATTGGCAGAGGCCTTATCTTGCCCAGAGATCTGCCAACAATAAAAAACTTTCAGCATCAGCCATCAAGAAAAACAGAACACCAACCAAAAAGATGGAAAACCATCATGCAGTGTAAGTCCCACACAGAAGGGCATGGCAAAACAAATGAGAATTTACCCAGGACATGCTAGCTAACATACCACCAAGCAACTAGATACAAGTGATTTTCAATACTACTAGTTTAGCTTCAAGATTGGGGTTGAATATGGCCGTAAACAGCAAGTCATATAAACCTATCCATTCTATCAATAAACAAAGACACAGAAAACTTTCAGACAGACAGATATTAGATCAAGGTAAGGTAACAGCTACGCATTAACAGGGACTCCACAGAATGTAAGCCCAATTGACAAAAACAAATAAACAAAAAGGAAGAGTGTGTCTGAAGAGAGGACAAACCGCAAACTTCAATGTCCTGTTGTAAAGTGTCACAAGACCAGAGAAAAGCTTCACAGCATACTCTGCACTCTCTTCTGTTTCATACTCAGCAAAGGCAAAACCCTTAGGCTTATCAGTTTCCCTGTCTCGTGGAATGTATAAATCAACTACTCGGCCAGCTTGGATAAGGATGTCATATAGAACCCTATCACTAACTTTCTCATCCAAATTGCCTGTAAAAAAAAGGAGTTGTAGCAAATTAGACAGAGAACAGAGAAAAGCCCAGCGGAGTAGCAGGTAATACAAGCATGTTGGACCACTAGCGAGGAGGTAAAATCTTCTGCATAATGCCACATCTAAACAAACATAGGGAACCCATGGAAAGAGGAAACTGATACACAAATACAAGTTTCGCCACAAACTGAAAATCCTGGTGCCTTCACTCTCCTCTTTTTTTCCCTTTGAACTGCCATATCTCCAAATGAAAGCAAACAAACCAGTTATTCTCTACAAAAACCCTAACTTCCTCCACCCCAGTATTTGTCATTCTTGATATTCCTTCACACTGTTTTGAAAGGTCTACTCCTCTTTCTAAAATAGGTTCGACCTATGCTACCTCCAGAACTGATGACCAACTCAGTCAATATCGGACTTAACTATGGCCTGAGCTTCAACAATCTGAGTGGCTAAAAACGAGCGGAACCATTAGACTTGACTCAAAACCAATTTACATAACGCAAGCTTGTCATGTATTTTTCTTCTTTTTTGTCTTGACAATAAACCATTTCTCATAAAAGGGAGACATTTTACTGAAAAAAAGACCCTGCCAGGCAGCATGACTTCAAGGTATCGATTTGGATTGAAGACAGAGAAAACAATAGATGGAGGGATCAGCTGAAGATAATGGAAGTAAACGAAAGACGTGTATACATTGATTAACTTTGGCGATGAACTAAAACTTTGGCGATGAACTAAAATTTTGGCGATGAAACAAAAGAACTAATGAAATCTGCCACTTGAAAAATCACTGCACACTTTCCCCCCATTGTACCGCAATTATAAGTACAACTGATAACCGCATAAATCAAACCTTGCAACATGGTATATCCGTAAAGTACACGAATATGATTTGGACACAACTTAAACCACAATAACAAGTGACAGTAAAGCTAATAATCTGATGAAAAGAAAATGAGGATTGCTGCGAAAGCAAACACAAGGAAAATGTATGGAACAACTACTTAATTCGTGTAAACGCAAGTCCGCGCAACTGTAAATTCAGGAAGGAGCCCTATATTCGCTGATAAATCAAATGAATAAGCTCAAGATTTTGGCCGAATTTTCAAAGAAACAGTAGATAGAAATGTAGGGTTTTGTAACTAATCCGGCATTCGAAATTGAGTCAATCATTCAATCTAATTATCAAATGAGGAAAGATAATTTGGAAAATTAGAGGTTGAAGGATGAAAAGATTACCTATGTAAACGGTGGATTTGGTGTTATCCGCCATGGCAAAGCTTGATCCTCGCCTTTTCTCTCTCTTTCTTGAATCTTAAAATAAATTGTCAATTGTGTGTTTCACTGCCTTGCTCAGGTTTAACCCCGCCCCTCTCCCTCCTATTTAATTTCCAACTTTAATTTTTGGGTGTTTAGGGTTTACGGTTTAGGCGTTTGGTGGTTAAAAGATTGGGGGGAAAAAATCATTCTTAATTAAAATAATCTTTTCCCCTTTACGTTAAGTATAGATCAAAATGGATTAGTTCGTCGTATTTAATTTGACAAACTTTGAATTAGTATTGAATTCAAAAGCCAAAAAACAAATAATGACCCAAATATTAAATAGGAACTACTTTTTTTCTTTTTCAAACATCTTGGTCTTCCCATCCATCCATTCATCCATTTGTTTTTTTAAAAAGAAAATGGTACAATAGTGTTTCTAATCAAACAAGGGCTTTTGAAATTAAATAATCCAACCTTTAAAACAAGTTGGATATGACAAACTGACATTTGAAATTTTTGTTTGACAAATTATACTTAGGCTCTGTTTGCCAATAATGTTTGACATAGCGTTTAGCGTTTTTACTAGATTAAAACTCTATTTTATAAATTTTAGGTATTCGGTAAATTAGCGTTTTAGATTAAAGAATAGAGTTTGTTACAGCGTTTTATAGAAATTCTCAAACGTTACCTATACTAACGTCAAGAGGATGGCTGATAGCGTTTAAGATTTCCATTCCCAAACTGCCCTGAATTGTTACTGAATATTACAACTTCTGCCCTTCATATAAAATGCAACTTACTTTGATTATATCTCTCACTTCTTCCTCGCAAATGAATACTCACCCCAAAGCTTCATATTTTGAAGAACTAAATTAGAGATAAAATGACTCATTAAATTTAAAAAATCCATGTACGATCTTCATTCTAAAAGCCTGTATACTCTGATTCCATCTTGAACCAAGTAAATGTGTGGTCAGTGTTAATGGTAGGTTTAGAGACTTGAACCAGTGAATTCATAAATGGATCAAAGTGTCATTACTGATTTATTGTCAATAGATGATGATGCTAACTAGTTATAGTCTCATCCCAAATTGAATCTTCTGAAATTTGTCGATAGTCTTCCATATTCGTGTTTTGAAAGTCATGGTTGATGTAAATGAATTATACTCATGGACCATGGTTGAGGAGAGAGAAAACTCACGGTTGGTGTTAGATGAATTGTGGATGAATGATGATGATAATTAATTATAGGTTATTATCAATCAATAATAATGGTCAAGAATTAGAGTTTAGAGTATCAATAAATGATGATGATAATGAATCATAATTGTCAATCTGAAATCTGAATGTCCTAAATCTATTCTTCTGAAAGTTGGAGAGACGGGTTTGAATGAAGCGGTGAATAATAATACTACAAGAATATAGAAAAATAACAATAACAATAACAATACAATAACAACAATAGTAACAAAATTATAGTCATATCCTTTTTGGTCATTTTACTTTTATCGGCTAATCGAACTACTAATTTTACCAAATGTAATTTTTACAAACAACTGTCTAAACAGTTATCCACTATTCACGAAACTGCAACTGTTATCCGCTGCCCCAATCGCTATTCGCTATCCCAAACGCTATCCTCTACTAAAGATCAGCCCTTGCCTCGACTCCTCATCCCACCTCTCCCTTTTAGGTTTCGAATCCTGGAGGAAGCGTTCCTTCTTACAAGTTGAGGAATGTTGTGGTGGGTGTGGGCCATTCTTTGGGCATTGACATTCACCATCCTTGTCCGTTGTAAGGCTTGTTGTGATGCGTTGGATGAATGATCACGCCTTTCAACAGTCGCAGATTTAACGACCATTCATGAATGGTCACAAACTTGGGCGACCGTCGCCCAGTCCAACAGATGACCCTTTAGAGGTGACTGCACTGAATTGTCGCAAATGAACAGTCGCGCGCCTTTAGCTACGACCGTTTAAGCCTATTTGCGACTGTTCAACAAGGTCATATTTTGACAACCTTCTTGTGATGTAAATAAAAAAAAAGTACATAAAAAGATCAAACTTTAGTTTTTGTTTAAGTCTTGAACATAAATATTTAGAACACTTATTTTGTCTTGGCTTTTCCTCGATTTTGTGTTTTTCAAAAACTTTGACTCTACTTTTAATATTTTTAGGTTTCTATCCAAAAAAAAATATTTTTAGGTTAGAATGACATATAGTTTTAAAATAAGATGTAGAAAATGACTAGTGATTTAATTAAATTAAAATATAATTATCTGTATAAGAAGTGATTATAAAAATCAATATATATAACAGAATTGTCCGGAAAATGTTAGACTAATCAAGTTTTGCGTGGTGCTTTGTTAAAGGTTGGTGAGGTAGCACTTAATATATAGTAAATGTTTGTAATAAATAACAGTGTACAAGTGTTGGTGTACTTTTGGGATAGCAATGGCAAGATGAAGAAAGATTCTATGATCAACCCTACGTTGTAAATATTTGAAAATGCGCTTGACAATCAGTGGCGAAGTCATGAGTCAAAGTTAGAGGTGTCAAGATAAAATTTAACAAAGAAGATAAATTATATAGGAACAAATTCTGAAAATTTAACATATTCAAGTAACATAAAGTTTAACGATATTAGTTTTGAAAATAAACATATATACCTTAAACATAAAGTTATCCTCGACAAGTAGTCGTATTTTGCAAGGTAACAAAAAATTTTGTGGCGTAGAACTTGAATCATGTGATGTCTTTAACTCTTTTACTTGAAATTTTCTTCATTTGAAACTTACAAAAAATTACAAGAATGAATTAATTTTATAATTTCAAAACTTCCGCTAATGCACATTCATATTTTGATTATTACACTTCCTCAAAAAAAAATTTTTGATTATTACAAATAAACAATTAAAAATAACACAATCACCATCTCACAACAATTAATATTTTAATTTGTAACCAAACAATCAAATAAATAATCTAATTATTTGAACAATGAATATTTGAACAAAATAAAACCAAGAACCCTAATCATTCTATTCATAAATTATAATTTCATTAGTAAAGTATCAAGTTTATAACTATTCAATAAAATTTAACTAAACTTAGGGTGTGTTTGGTTGAGTGGAAAACGATTTCTGAGGAAATGATTTTCCATAAGAAATGGTTTTCCAAGGAAAATGGTTTTCCATGCCAAATTTTCCCTTGTTTGGTAGGAGATAAATTATTTTTCGGAAAATGATCATTTATGTCGATATAAGTAGCGATATATGTTACAAATTAAAATATTTGGAGCTCAAAATTCATATTTGAGCTTTTCTTAAACATTTTAATCGTGTTAAAAAGTTTCGTGATAAATCGATAAAATTGAATTTTGTTTTTAAGTTTCAGTCATATTTAACCGCAAAAAAATGTCGACAAAAGTGGCGATATATGTTACAAATGAAAATAATTGGAGCTCAAAATTCATATTTGAGCTTTTTTAATCATTTCTATCGTATTGTAAAGCTTCGTGACAAACTGAGAAAATTGAATTTTGCTCTTAAGTTTCAGTCATATTTAATTACCGCAAAAAAAATGTCGATAAAAGTGGCGATATATGTTACAAATGAAAATATTTGGAGCTCAAAATTTATATTTGAGCTTTTCTTAGTTCATACTATCAAATCATAAAGTTTCGATTCAAACGGTTCAGTTTGAAGTTGTAAAAGTTTCAGTCAGTTTTAGGGCAAAAACTTCTAATTTGATGTATATCGAGATAAATGTTATCAAATAAAAATATTTTGAGCTAAAAACTTATATATGAGGTTTTTTGAATCAATTCTATCATGTTACAAAATTTCGAGCAAAACCGTTAATGTTAAATTTCGGCCTCAAATTTCAGTTAGGGTTAGTAGTAAAAATCGATCCAACAATCAATGGTGGAAAATGATTTTTCTAAGTTGATCAAAGGAAGTCAATTTCCTCCAAATGATTTTCTAAACTTTTTTGTACCAAACACTAGAAAATTGGGAAAACATTTTCCAAAAAAATATTTTCTCCCCTATCAAACACACTCTCAATAAATTAATCATAATAACTTACAAATAACATATCTCAATTCAAATATTACTTTGATGTACAGAATTTGGTGAATTTTGTGGTAGAGTAACAATGTGGGGGAAATTGTTGGCGTCAGTGGGGATCGGAGTGGTTGGCCGCCGACGATAATGACCGGAGGTATGCAACACAATAGTCTACGACAATAGCTGTAGGCACAAGTTAAATCACTGGGAAAAGAAAAAGATTGGGTTGAATTAGGTTAAAACGCAGAAAGCGCAGGAAAAAAGGTTGAATTGCAAAAATATACCTTTGAACCCATGCCCTCTAGATGCCTAAACTAGGCCACATTTTATTATATAGCCTACCTATGCCATATTTTCCTTTTATTATATATTTACTTATAACTATAAAAATAACTCTAAACTAAATTATTTCTTTCAAAAATTGACCCTCTTGACCCAAGGTGGCTTCGCTACTATTGACAGTAGCTACATGAGAAGTGTGGGGGGGCATGCATAAATTGAGAAACCACATGAACTGCATATGCAATACCAGGTCGAGTTATAGTCAAGTATTGCAAAGCACCTACCATACTTTTGTACTCAGTATGATCAACAAGTAACTCATCATCCAACATAATGAGGATGGTCCGAGCAACAATAGCGATGTTGACAGATTTAGAAGTATGCATGTGAAATTTACGAATAAGATCAAAGGTGTATTTGTGTTGAGACAGAAACAAGCCAAACGAAGAATGAACAACCTACACCCATAGAAAATAATGAAGATCCCCGAGATCCTTCATTGCAAATTTCCATGAAAGAAGACCAATAAAAGAAAAGAGAATGGAACCAAAGTTTCCTGTGAGGATAATATCATCGATATAAAGGATAGTGATCATTAAAGTTCGCCAAAGCCCTCTCTCAAAGGTCAAAATTTAATCTAACTATTCTAGCTGCCTATTCTCATAAGGTTAGTCCAATTAAACTACAAGAATAGTAACCCTAGACCGAGTCAAAATTCGATTATTCTCATGTCAGAAGCCCTAACTTCTTTCTCTACCCATGCTAGCAAACTGACGTCACATCTCAGCATAAATCAATTGTCTACAAAAATTATAGACAAAAATACTCTTGAGCATTTCATCGAACAAATGGTGGGCAAAACCTCAAATTGCAAGCATGAGTTTGGATAGGCTAGATTTGAGCAAATCAATCAATCATGGAATACATCAATTACAACCCAGACTACACAAAATTAACAACCAATTAACATACCGAAGTAATTAAAGAGAAACAAAACGAATCTAACAAGAAAATAAATAAATATAAAGATAAAGAGAGGGTGAAGGAAAACTTAGTTTTGCAATTGGAATTAAACATAAAATCCATGAAACCTTAGCATTGAGAAGTAAACTAAACATAGAAACTACCCTAAAACTCTCTAGAGGCTAGAGAGAAAACCTTTTGAAAGCCTAGAAGAAAATTGAATAATAACGTTCTTCTAAAAATTAGCTACTCCCTCCGTTCCATATTAATTGTCATTTTGTTGACTATCACGGTCTTTGATGTCACTCTTTGATTGATAATTTCTTATACAATATTTTATGAACAATTACAATATTATACTTTTACGATACTATTTTTCATTACGAATCTAATGGTAGTAATTTTATATAACAAATTATTGTATATATTGAGAAATTTGTAGTCAAAATTTTTAACGTTTGATTGCATAATTTCCAAAGATGTTAGTTAATATGGAACGGAGGGAGTATTTTAATATAATTTAAATGACTAAAAAGCTATAAGCTGCAAACCAGCACAAACAATGTCGAATTTGGCAGAATCTGTGCTGACCTTATAAGTTTTTGGGCTTTTAGCTAGCTCACTTAACTTGACTTTCTTTCTTTACTCTTGAACCTTTTATTGATTCTCGTACTCTTCCTTAGCATCCCGAAAGCACATATTATTTGCCATAAAAGATGAGTTAAACTGAAAAGATAGAAATTTACACACTTTAGTCATGAATGAAGAAAGCAAGTAAAAATAAATATCAAATCTAGGTAAATGGATCTTAGAAAGTGAAAATGACAAAAAGGAAAAAAAATTGAAAACCTGTCAAAATTTAATTTATCAACTCACCATATAAAAGAACGGGACCATAGATAACTTTTTTTTTTCTTCAATGATCTACTAAGTACATACTCATATAAAAATCGGAGACAAAGACACATGAGAACTAACATTCAAAAAAACATAATTCATGCTTAGTTTTCCTTGATTCAAATTTCCGCATTGAATTAAAAATTGAAACCGATTTGTACTCTTCCTGCAACTGTGAACCGACCAATACTCAGCACCTGACCGTCCTGACCGAACTCCGGCCCGAACCCCAATCACCGCTCGTCATTCGTCAGTTATCACACCGTTATTATTCAAAAATCACAGGGGCAAAACTGACCACTGAGACTCAACAATCAAGTGCGGCGCTGATGACGTGGTTCCTAAGAATCCGAGCCAATCATGCGATTCCAGCTCAGTACCGGTTGTATTCACCGATTTCATTTTCCCCCCATTTTTATTTCACATTTCTTCAACCTCCAGCCAAACGCCCCCTAAAGCACTACGGGGGGCAAAACCGTAACTTCACCTGAGTTTGAAGTCAGCTTGAAGATTATAATATTAGGGCACCAGAGGTGTACGCCAAATCAAATTTCCCCTACAAACTAGCACAAGCAATTGCAATGCAGATTATTCCACATTTGTCCTTGTGCTATTTGGTCTCGATTTCTACGCATTGTGATTGATGATCACGAATTGGAATTGGAGTTGAATTGGAATTGTAGATCTCCAGCTGTGATTTCTGGGGTTTGGCGAAGGACAATTTGTCGGAGATTCGAATAATAAAAAAAGAGTCCAAGTTCCAGTGGGGTTTGAATTCTGAGGGAGTTGAAGTCGGAGGGATGGATCCAGGTTTAATTCATATACAATTCATCTCTTCTTCCTCCTCAATAACTCGAGCTGTTATTCGGCGTTTTCATGACTGTGAGTTGATTTCTTTCGTTTCTTTTCAAATTTTCTTTTTGGGGGGTTGAATTTTGGGTTGTAGTTTAATTGGGGATTTGAATTATAAACAGTGATTGTGTAAGAATTTTGTGCCGGGCGGTGTTTATCTTCATTGTGTTGATGAATTACGTATGGAATTCTTTGATGGGTATGTTTAGGAGTATTTGATTTCTGATTTCTTGGCATTAACAGAGGTAAAACTCAGAGGATGTTGTCTATGTTTTTTAAGGGTTTAATTTGTTTTGGTTGATGGGGTATGCTCCCTTTGGTTGTGGTGATCTTCTTATGCTTGTTTTTATGTGTGTGTGTGTTTTATTTTGATTTTGATTTTTTTTTTTGTGGGGTTAGGGGAATGTCAACTGAGAAACTGCAGCAGTAAGACTTGGGACTATAACAATTTGACCATTACAATCACTGACCTTTTCCTCAATCTGGATTTCTGGGTATTGCTTGAATCTTGATTTTTCATCTTTCATGCTTAAGAAGATCTAAATAAAGTTCCGTCAATGGGGAAAGACTGCCTATGTCTGGATCGTCCAGCCATGCTAAAATGTGATTTCCCCGGGAGTTTGTTCTTGTTGTTGTTCACTTGTTCTTATGCTTAAGAAGATCTAAACTTGAAACTTGAAACTCGAATCTTGACTTTTGTTTAGGTCCAAGAGGGCTTCACCAATTTCAGCTAAATGTTGCGATTTTTAACTTCCTGAAACAATATATGTGCAGGGTATTAGCTAATGTTTATTTGGGCAATTTCTGTGGCAGAGAGTGGATCAGATTGATGAGCCATGCAGAGATCACGTAGAGCTCTTCTTCAACGAAGAGCAGTAAAGAAGGCTATTGGTAGAGATCACCTGTATAAATTCTCCCTCACTATCCTCCTATGGGGTCTCGTCTTTCTTTTAAATTTGTGGATCAGCCATGGCAATGGCTATAGAGGTCAGTTGCTCCTCGTGTGCTCTTGTGTCTTTGGTATTTGAGTTTGGCTGTTCTTGATTCATGCTTACTATCCGAGTTCTGAAGAGGCCATTGACCTCTTTTATTGTAAGCTTTTGCCGTTATTTCAGATTTTGATGTTAGATAGTTAATTTTGGATGGACCCTGATGGATATGTTGCCTCCAGCCAAAGAAAGGACAAGTAGGAAGGAGGAAAATCAAAATCAAAATAAGCCATAGCATAGTATTCTACTTTTGATTATTAGGCAATCTGCTGACCTCAAACTGCGAATTCTAGACTAACCTCGACATAAACATAGTATTCAACTTTCGATTATTTTAAATTTTTTTGGGTGTGTGTGTGTGTGTTGGAGGGACCTCAAACTGCAAAACTGAGCAAAGGATTTTCGTTTCCCCTTCTATGCTGGGGCAGGACATAAACAACTTTTCTCTTATTGATGATATGTTCCCTTTTACCCTTTGATGTGATCTTGTCATGTTGCCATTTACTGATGTATTGTGCCATCTAATAGAGTTGTTCCTCAAACCATCGAGTTTTATGCATGCTTAGCTGTGCTTCTTTATAGTCGTTTCTAACTGGCTACATTTTCTGCAGATCATTCTGAAGAACTGCGTAATATTACAGGTCGAGATGAAAGCAAACTGACAAGTACTGCTGGATTAGACTCTGTAAATGAACACCCAATTGCTTTACCAGCCAATCATTCGACCGAAATTTCTGCTGACGATTGCCAGCTTGCTAACTTAGGTTCTGTAAATGAACATACAATTGCTTCACCTGCCAATCATTCAACAGAAAATTCTGCTGTCTCTCCTGAGACTTCCAGCGCTAATGTTACTAAAAGTGAAGTAATCAACACTGAGGTGCATTCTGGCGAACATACTGGAAGTGGTCTGTTGGGATCGGAAGCACGCGGTGAGGTGGAGACTGCCGACTTAGATATGAAAAGAATACAACTGAATGGAAAAGTTGACAGACCGATTCGCACAGTGCCTCTTGGACTAGACGAGTTCAAAAACAAGGCTCTAAATGCTAAAAGTACAAATGCACCTGGTGCAAGAAGGGGCGTGGTTCATAGAGTGGAGCCCGGGGGTGCTGAGTACAATTATGCTTCCGCTGCAAAGGGGGCTAAGGTGTTGGATTCTAACAAGGAAGCCAAAGGTGCATCTAATATTTTGGGCAAGGACAAGGACAAGTACCTTAGGAATCCCTGTTCAGCTGAGGAGAAGTTCGTTGTCATAGAGCTCTCAGAAGAGACATTGGTGGATACAATTGAAATAGCAAATTTTGAGCATTATTCCTCTAATTTAAAAGACTTTGAGCTCTTGGGAAGCTTAGTTTACCCCACAGATGCTTGGGAGAAATTGGGCAACTTTTCCGCTGGAAATGTGAAGCATGCTCAAAGATATACTCTTCCAGAGCCTAAATGGGTAAGATACCTGAAGCTAAACATGCTGAGCCATTATGGATCTGAATTTTACTGTACGCTAAGTTCTATCCAAGTATATGGCGTTGATGCTGTTGAGCGAATGCTGGAGGACCTCATCCCTGTTTCTGATAAGCATCCTGTAATCAAAGAGGTAAAAGCTGAACGGGAATCAGTGTCTCCAGCCCTGGAATCTGCTGAGCAAAGCGTGCCTGACCAGATTCCTTCGGTTGTGAGTGAACAAGCAGAAAGTTCAAGCATAAAACAAGAGTTAACGACGAGCCCACCGTCTGAACCACAGCAAGAAATGCGTCACCAACAAGTTAGCAGGATGCCTGGTGATACTGTTCTTAAGATCCTGATGCAAAAAGTCCAGGCGCTTGACTTGAATTTGTCTGTTCTGGAACGGTACTTGGAGGAAATGAACTCCAGGTACGGAAGCATTTTCGAAGAATTTGACGAGGAAATGGATGACAAAGCTATGCTTGTGGAAAAGATCAGATCAGATATAAAGGATGTCCTTGATAGCAAGGATGCCATGGTAACACTTTTATTTGTGATTCCACTTAAAACTTGAGTCATTTTGTTATCATGTTTTTTCCCCCCTTTTATGACTTTCTTTTGTGTTAAAATACATTTCGTGGTTTCTTCACTAGTATGTTTTATCAAGGTAAGGTTGCACGTAGGGGTGGAATGAATTGAGCTTGAGCCTGAGACTTAAACTCATTACTAGGTTGACGGGTTTGTTGAGCTTGAAAATTTAGGTTGAGAGTATGTATTGTGTTGATATCCTTTTTTTCGTTGCATTTTCCTCATGAGAAATCCTTTTTCTTGACATAATCAGTTCTGCTTATAGCGTGTATTGTGTTGATTCGTTCTTTCAACATCTTTGTTTTGTTCAGGCTAAGGATGTTGGTGAGCTTATGGCTTGGAGATCCGTAGTGTCTGCACAGTTGGACGGCTTAATGAGGGATAATGCAATCCTCAGGTTGTGTTCTCTTCTTTACATTCCTTGTGTTGCTTGTAGGATTATTCCATAATGCGTCGTCGGGGCTCACCCCAAACATCAGCATAATGTTAAAGGATTATAGGATAGGGCTGAACAGGGCTCAAATGAAGTCCCCAGCTTCTTAGGTCAATTGATTTCTAGATAAAAGAATGTCTTGAATTTTGTTTCATAACAATCCCTTTTGTAGACATGCCATAGTTTACTTTTAATACATGACACCTCTTCTCTTGTCTTGTCACAAGCTGCTAATGTTTAAGTGTTAAGTTGTGTGTTTTTCGATTAGTCATATGATATACTTGTTCTGATGGTTCTGGGTTTCTTTGTCATCTCATCAGAGCCTCTAAGGGGTAGGTAGATCTAAATAATCATATTACGTGGGACTTGGAACCCCATAGTTGTGTTATGCGTTGTAGGGTTGCTGTAGTCAGAGTTGGTTCTTGATTTTCAGGCAATTAGTGTCCTGTATCCTTAACAGAGTTTATAAATCTCGGTGGCTTTTCTGAAAAGAGTTGCTAACAGAAATTCGTCTGTCATTGCAGATCTGATGTTAAAAAGGTTCTGGAAAACCAGTTGTACATGGAGAGCAAGGGCATTGTTGTGTTCCTTACAAGTTTATTTTTTGGGTTTTTAGCTATTGTGATACTGTGCAAAGATATGTTTCATGGGGTCAATATGTTGGAGAAATCCAGGGAATTTTGTTGGACGAGAACTTCCTGGGTTTTGCTATTTTTGAGCTGTGGAACGACGATTATAATTCTTTCTGTATAAGTATGTGTATGTATGTATATCCATATTTTTATTACACCAGTTTTGTATTTTAGCGATAAGGTTGAGGATGAACACTTTATAGTATTTCGGAAGAGAACTATGTACCCGGTATTTCTCGTTAGGCCAAAATTAAGGACATGTTTTCAACAGCTTTTGTTAATATTACTTGATGATTTTCCAAGTCTGCTGTTATTACATCTTAGCTGGAGAGACTTGCCAGTTTGAAAAGTAAATACTGCTTCTGCACTTCTGTGGCAGGACAATCTGGGAGCCTTGCAGCAATACCATTTTCAGTTGTAGGGTAGCATTGTTGTGTTCGTAATGCTTTTGCCCCATTTTCTTTTTTGTATCTAATGATTCATTTTAACATGAATACTTGATATAACACCAGATGTTATAAGAAGCAAAGAGCAGATCAAATTGCTGTGTACAATAGGTATGTTGCTAAAGTCTGAAGCCATAACACAGGTGCTGTACCCCTCATTTTCAGTGGAGAATGCTACATCATGAGCAAGTTTTGGAGCTTAGCATAGCAATCCACTGTTCATTGCATACCTCATAGGACCATAGCAAACACATTGTGCACACCATTTGAAATTTGGTTATCCTACTTTACATTTTACAATTGACAACGTCGTAAAGATGGAAAGCACTATCATGTCTGACTGGCTCTTTTAAATATTAACCATGAAAAAAGAAAGTAAGAATCCTGTATGACAGACACTCAGTTACAATGTTGCCAGCCTTCTGAATGCTGTGTCGCTTGTTCAATGGTACGAAACAAGAAGGTTGAACAATCTCAATTCTGAGCAACCTCTACACAAAATTGTAAGAAAAAGAGAGGGGGAGGGGTGTAAGTTGTAACTGCAGAATAGATTTTGTAGTTTAACGGTACATTGAGTTTTAAGATGAACTCCTCAATCTCTTAAGAAGCTCGTCGACCATCTTATCTCTAGGGACTGCCTCTTCGGTTTTTGTCTTCACATCTCTCACCTTCACTATCCCTGCATTCAGTTCTCGGTCTCCAACCATCACTGCAAATGGGATTGCTGATGCCTCTGCACGCTCGAATATCTTTACAACCTTTTTGACCATTATGTATTCTGCCTTTATTTTAGCGGTCCATAACTCATTGGCTAGTTCTGCAGCCAGACTTAAGTCATCCCCCATAATACCCACCAACACCTCAGTCTCATTGGCCCGTATGACCTGTCATATTTACATAAACAAGCGATTATCAGCAGCAGAAGCATAATGTTTATTCAGTTGACTTGAAATCAAGTGGCGTCCTTTAATTATGCAAATTAGGCGACCAAATTTTCCAAATACAAGCAATCCCACAAAGAAGGCTGGGAAACAAAATGTTCTAAATTCAGTTCTCCTTAGTGTTCATACTTCACACCAGTGGACTTGTAAACCAACTACCAAGTTTTGAAAGGAAAATGTTCAAAGTACTTCATGCTGAATGCATGGTAGGTGTGGCCAGCAGATATAACTTCAAATTTGGTTCCATAATAACTAGAAATACAGTGGAGCATTAAATTAAATTTAAGTGTGTGACCATAATCACCTGCTTTTGATCTTTCTGATTCTGCTCCATAATAGCAAATACACGTTCTATTCCGAGGCTAACACCAACTGCGGGAACCTGCTTAGAACCGAACATCCCAATAAGATTGTCATAGCGTCCACCAGCAGCAATTGAACCAACCTGGCAGTACAAACAAGATACATGAATCATCTAGACATTAACCAGGTGAAACCACAAGTACCAAAATAATATGCACAGTAAGGTGAAAAAAAGATTGGAAATGTCCTCCAACATGGAGTTTGAAACTGCACATTACTTACAAACAGAGAAAAGCTGACGTGAGATTACACTAGGGGAAGGGGGGGAGGAAGCTTTCATAACCATTGAAATTGATAATTCAGAGTTGGGGGATGTAGCAACTTTAATGGATGGCAAAAGGCTGAGAGCCCGAGAAACATGCAAGACTACTAGTAGATTCTTGATGTTGAGGGAAGAAGGGCATCAATAACAGCAGTAACTAATACCTGTGTGGTCCCTTTAAAAACAGCTTCAAATATCATCCCGGTGTAGTAATCAAGACCTCTTGCCAGACTCAAGTCAAACACTACTTTGTCAATACATTTTGACTTTTCCAGAGCCCTGAATAAAATGTCCAATTCGTCCAACGCAATGGATGATCCTTCATGCTTTCGAAATTCACTACCTTCCTGTTTGAGTTCAGATAGTAGCTCCAGAGGGGATCCCCTTTCCTTTACGAAACCACCAATCCTATCAGCTGTCTCAGCAGTCAAACCCTTTTCCTCCACCTGCACATGGTCAGAGATATTTCATCAAATGATCATGAACACCATCCTTAGCAAGGACGAGGCTAGGCCATAATGCGAGGGGGGGGGGGGGTGTGCAACTAACATGGGCAAAGCCCATCAGATGGCAACAAATTATATATATAAAAAAAACACTTTAGTAGTTAGTACAAGAATCAAACCTATGACTCCAGCCATTGAAACCAGATACTAACCACTTGAGCTACTACCACTTGTTATCATGAGGTACAGGACAGCAGAAGCTCCTGCCATCTGATTGAAATCATCGAGCATCAACTTTGCTTCTTAATTTAAGTTATTATTCAAATTCCTAAAACTTCTGATGCCTGAGCAGGTAGTTTGCAATTGCACTACCGACTGTGTTGCAAAGTTAACTTTCCATGGATGTAAACATCATAAATTGTGGCTTGTGTTGCCAAATCAATTTTCCAATTCAACTTGGAATTCAAAAACTCAGTACCAAGCCCGTTTATAGATCTTTTCCAGTTGGTGTTATCCCCTGAAAATTTAATAGGTACTTTCCTTTTCTACTTATCATTTACCTACTCCCATCCCTCTTTATGTGTCCACTTAACTAATTTTTCTTGTCCCTAATTATTTGTCATTTTACAATCCCAATGTAACTTTTGCCAATTTTACATCTATATTCTCCATCTCATAATTAATTTTTACCAATTTACGTAATTTTATAACTTTTCTCCCTAACGTTACTAGTTATCTTGATATCACCCCGCTCTCCCTAAGTGACAAAAAACAGAGGAGGAGGGAGTAATTTCAAAGGAAAATAAGGGATCTAAAAAGTCTATTGAAGCCAAAGGAACAAATTCATTTGTGTGAAATGTAGTTAAATTTAAATGTTCAGAGGTGGCGATGGATCATAACAACCAATGAGGTAGATGATGGCCATTCCAATGCAAATTAGAAAACAATGTTTCATAAAAGCTTGGCATGTGATAGAGATTTCGAATCCTGTAACATATGACCTTCATTTTTCAAGGTAATTTATTTAAAGACAAGCTTCAGGATCCTTCTTCAAAAGCAATGCCACATAGAATATGTCCGACTCGAATCAAGAGGGTCCCACAACACACATGAATCGTCATCAGTATGCTTCCTAACCAGCTTGTCTACAGCCCTGTTACCGTCCCTTAATTTCTATGTAAGTATGAGACACTAGCTAAATACAACAATCTATCCAGTGGCAAATTATAAGCCTCCTTAATCACTTTCTAAATTGTTGTATATTCCATGTTTCATGCTCACACGGGGAGGAAAACCACAAAGCTCTAAAACACAATAAAAAATAATTTCGAATCCATATCCCCACATCCCCTCTCAGTAATCTGTGTATGGTTGAGGGAGTGGATAAATTAGCAGCTTTACCCTTTCATTACTCATCCTCATAGATTCCAAAAGGGGATATAGGACTGATTTGTTTAAATTTACTTATTTACTTATGGCAAACAAAACACAATGGCTTATTGTAGACAAGGCCCTTCTTTTTTACTTTTCGTTTCAATTGAGAGTAAGTGGCATGCCATGGACAGAGATGTGCTAGAAATTGCATGATGTAGACAATAATGTCGGACTGACAAAAAAGTTCCAGGGAGTGAGCACCCACCCAATAATAGTATGACATCTGTGCTGATGCAATCTAGTACTATTAGTTAAAGTCACAAAAGAACAGGCCAGAATAGACTCTCACCATCTCCTTCTTTACTTGTTCAAATGACTGCTTGTCTAGCTTATCAATACTTGAACAGATTGTTCTAAATTTTTCAGCAGGAACTCCACAAATGTCTAGCATTCCATCCAGCAGCTTGCGGTGATTCAGTTTTATCTGTTGGTATAGTGTCCAGGAAACAAAACAGTTAACTAAAATACAAAATTGCATTCTTGTGAGATTAAGGAAGCAATGTCTATACCTCATATTCACCAATGTTGAGCTCATCAAGTAACTCAGTCAAAACTTTAATAATCTCAAAGTCTGGCCCCATTTTATCAAATTGGCCAGCAATATCAAAATCACACTGGTAGAATTCACGATATCTACCCTTAGATGGATTGTCCCTTCTGTAAACCTTGGCTATTTGGTATCTTTTGAATGACGTAAGACTATTCATTGCAACATATCGAGCAAACGGCACAGTCAAGTCATAGCGCAGAGAACAAAGCTCTCCACCCTGCAACCATATCAGTCGAACCCCAAAACATAAGGGGGAGAAAAGAAAAAAGAACAATCAGTAAAGATCCAAAGATGAACAAGATCAAGTCTTCTCTAGTAAAATTCGCATCAAATGTAATGAGCAGAAAACTGGGGAAGAGAACAAAACCTTGTCTACATTATTAATATACTTAATGCTAGTGACATAACTGACATAAGAAAACACACAAATTAGAGATACTGCACCTGATCAGCCAAATCAAAGATCAACTTTGAATCTTCTCCATACTTTCCCATAAGAGTCTCCCTTAACTCAAAAACAGGTGTATCTAATGCCATTGCACCATGCCTCTTGAACACTTCTGTTATAATTGAAAATGCTTTTTCCCTAACTGTCATCTGCTCCTTGGCAAAATCACGTGTACCCTGAAATGCATAAAAGCATCAGACACATATCTATTGATGCACAGCTTCAAACATGTCCCAAGCAAAATGCTTGAAGCTAGAAAGCTAAAGATAAATCGAATAGAAGGACAAGACATTCAGATTATAATAACATAATTCAGGATACCATATACACATATATGTACTTTCAGTGCAGATTTGCACATTTTTATCAAGCTGAGGTTTTGCCTCAAGGACGGTTAGACTATCAAACTGAAAGCATTAATGGATTAGCCATAGGTGTAAGAAAATGTTGAAGCAGGCACTTGCATGTGCAATCTGTACACTACGAATTCAATATCCTACCTTTCTGATCCTTGGTGCTCATATTTATTGGTTTGACTTGATTAACAACAACAGGGCAGGAGTTTGCATCATGCACTCTGGATGATATTTTAGAAATTTAGATAAATTCATGGACAGAAAAACTGAAAGACTAAAAATGAATTTTAGTTCTCTATTCCATTTTTTCACAAAAAAGATGAAAAACCCAGAAGTCTTATTGAATATTGCACCAACGGTACAGGTGCAGCCTGTTGTTCAACTGCCAAATGATCCAATCCGTAAACCACTATTCACAATGCTCACTATTCCTATGCATGTGACACAATATCCAGGTGTAAGTAACAAAGGAAATTTGACCAAATTATGAATCAAATTCCAAAAATTGATAACTCAACAAAATATGACATAAGAAAAGGGAAGACAATTTAAACAAATCTCTAAAACAAAATATCACCTTAGGAATCTTGGGAAGTCTTCTGCTTTCATTGCTTTCTACCATCTCTTTAATCTTTTCACAAAATTCAGCAAAGGCAGCACCTCTTGGATCCAAAAACAAGTGCAAACTTTCTGCTATTTTTCCTACAATCACAGATTCATCAACCCCATCAACCGCGGTACTCTTTAGTCTGTCTTTAATGAGTTGCAAAATGGCTGTAGTTCCCTTTCCCAAAACCTTTTTCCTTTTATCACTCTTCTTTTCAGTGCCTGTGTTCACTCCATTGACCTCAACCTTTCTAGTGCCCTCAAGAAGTTCACTTCCCTCCAGTGAGAGAACAGCACTTATCATCTCCCATGAAACAACATTCCTTATCAAGCCGAACAACGCGTTAACATTGTGCGCAAACTGTACATAGTTCCCATCAAGAGCGGCTTCTAATGCCAACTTATATGCAGATACCAAACCGTCTTTACTAGGAACATTTTCTTGGAGTAATCTGGACAAAACGTTACGCAAACTATCATTGCTAATTGAACCAACATTCAAGTCCACACGACATAAGCTATCCTCCCCCAATTTCCTAAGAATCGCCGCCAAAGCTGTCAGAGAAGTTTCCCAGGCCTTTGCGGTCCCACTTGCACCATTGATAATGGCAGAGTTCAAAGCAACCCTAGCCCTAGCATGGACATTCCTAATTGCTTCTCTAAAACTCCCATACAGTTGGGGAATGTGGGATATAGCATCAACCTCACTGTCAGCTTTACCAGTCAATTTAGACCCATTCAGCAAAACCTTAAGGTCACTAGCAACAGCAGCTTCATCCTTCAAACACTTTCCATCACCGGAATCAACCAAATTAAACGCAGAGAGTTTCGCTTTCGACGCTTCACAAGACAATGCAGCAACTGTCTCAGCAACAGGGGATAAAGAGGAAGCTCCATGATCCAACAATGCACAAATACCATCCACTGCAGATGCCAATAATGAAGCATCTAATATGCTCTTCTCTTCTTCAGTAACATCAACGCTAATCACAATGGACGGCGATGATCCCGAATTTAGGGTTTCGCAAATCAAATTGGGGACATCAACATGAATTGAGCTGGAAATTAATAGCAACTTGGATAACAGAAGAGTAAGATATGCTCGGGATTCTTCTAGGGTTAGGGATTCAGGAAATGATATCTGATACTTGATTGAAGGTGAAGAATTGCCCTTCTTGCTGCTTTCGGAAGATAATCTATCAAGAATTGAAGAATCGATGCGTACCTGAGCAAGCTTGTTAGCTACTGAGAAAACTGAAGCAGAGGATAAAGCAGACCCTTTTCCCCCAATTGTGATCACTGGTAGTTGAGGCTTCTCCGCCATGGATGCTGTTGCTCAATCCCAGCAGCTTAGAGAGAGAGGGGAGTGAGAGTAAGAGAGAGAAAGGGTAAAAATGGCAATTTGATTTAGATTCTGCGTGGATGTAACTCGTGCTGTGTTGTGAAGTGAAACGTATTAGGGTTTTAGGGTTTGTAATTCTTATGAGCAAAATGACTATTTTAATTTCAGATTCGTTTTGAGTTGTTTGCTGCTCGGTCTGTCTAGTTGCGGCTGAGTCAGTGTGCTTGACTTTTGGGCCTTTTGCGGCTGTTTTTGTAGCCTTCTTTTGGAATAAAATGGGCTGTAGCCCGTAATTTCTCAAAAAAAGACTATTTTAATTTCATTTAACCAAATTTTACCACTATTGGTGTAATGCATGACAAATGAATAAGAGAAATACTCCCAAATCACGTACAAATCACGTACAACTATTAAATCGATAAAATTGAATTTTGCTCTTAAGTTTCAGTCATATTTAATAGCAAAAAAATGTCGACAAAAGTGCCAATATTATGTTATAAATGAAAATATTTGAAGTTCAAAATTAATATTTGAGCTTTTCTTAGTCCATAATATCAAATCATAAAGTTTCGATTCAAATAGTTCAGTTTGAATTTTTAAAAGTTTCAGTTAGTGGCAAAAAATTTTGGTATGTGTCGTGATAAATATTATTAGATAAAAATATTTTGAGCTAAAAATTTATATTTGAGTTTTTTTAATCAATTCTATCGTGTTACAAAATTTCGAGCAAAACCGTAAATGTTGAATTTCGCTTTCAAATTTTAGTTAGAGTTAGGCCCTGTTCTTTTATGCGGTATTTTGCGGAATGGTGTGGTGAGGTGTGGTGGAATTGTGGTGGGGTGTGATGGAATTGTGGTAGGTTATTGGTATGTGGGGTAGGTAAGGAGAGATAATGTAAAAAGTAGAGGAGAAAAATGAGGAGAGAGAAAAATGAGGAGAGAGAAAAATAATGATTTGCGGTAAAATGTGGTGGGTTGTGACAAATTGTGGTAGGTTATGACACCACAGTTTGCCAACCACAGAAAAGAACATGTCCTTAATAAGGAAAATCAATCCAACAAGCAAGGGAGGGACGATGAGAATTATTACAAGAGGACGTAATCTCCAATTTATCCGGTGATTTTCGAGATTTAGCTCTAATGGGCCATGATGATTCATCTGAACCCTTCTTATCTAATCGATCTCCAGGAGTCAGAACGCCTTTTATATATGCTTCTTCTAGTTTTATATTGTGTTGGTATATAGTATGTATTTGATGGTCGGCCACCATAGGTGGGACTGGGGAGTGTGGTTGATTTAGTTAACGCTTCTATTAATCTCTCATTAGTGGGATTGTGGTGCTTAATTGTGGAGTTATTAGTGTAAATTTTACGAGCAACTTGTTGGAGTTGAGTGTCTTTGTTATTAATTGTAGAAGAATTATTGGATGATAATACACTGAACTTTAGGGGTATTGGATAATAATGTACTGAATTTTTTTTTTGGACTCTAATACACTGAATTTTGACGGTATTGGACAATAATGCACCAATTCAACTGGTGGTTGACGCGGTGGCTGTCCTATTTTAAGGTGTCGCTTTTCTTTTTTTTTTCGAAAAAAAAATATTAGTCATCATGCTTATGTATACTTTCTTACACGACGAAAATTTTTTCTGAAAAAAAATAGAAAAACGACACCTCAAAGTAGGACAGTCACCGCGTCAACCACCAGTTGAATTGGTCTGAGTGCATTATTGTCCTATACCATCAAAGTTCAGTTATTAGAGTTCAAAAAAAAAAGTTCAGTGCATATTGTCTAATACCCCTAAAGTTCAGTGTATTATCATCCAATAATCTATTGTAGAGAACTAGCATTAATTTTTGTTGGTTGTAACTAGATCACTATGGTTCTGACGAGACGTGATCGGGGTTGATGAATGTTACCATATATTATATAAAGATGGGTTGTGATGTTGATTTTGTTGATTGGATAGATATGTGGTGGTTCTCCCTACATTAAGGCAAGAGATCTAAAGGATGAAGGGAGTAAACTTTATAAACAACACCACCATCTTATTGAATTGTGTTGTATGAGAAAGTTTTGAAAAATTTCTATTTCGTTATGCACAGAAGTATGGAGGGGGCAAAATTGAAAAAAGATGTTGACGTTGCCTTGGATTTGAATTAGGCAACATGTGGAGTAAACAGGAAGAATTTGACATACCAATGAGCTCTAGCTCAAGTGGTACCAGCTGCACTGTAGTATACATAGGTCCTGAGATTGATTTTTTGGAGCAACAATAGGTGTACATGCCTGGTTTCCTGCTTCCCCCATGGGCTGGTGAACTCATTGGGTTTTCTCTGAGATAGGGGGCCTAGTGGGTGATATTTTCAATATCAAAGCCTAGTTCAAATGAGCTAAGCCATACCGGAAATTTAATAAAAAAAGAAGAAGCTCTAGTGGTATGCAAATATGGAGGAGGTGATAGAACATTAGAACTCAGAAAATTTGAGGAGGAGGTTAGGAACCATGCAAATAAAGAGAAGAATACAATGCAAGGGGCTTCTTATTTGTGTACACGATTGAGTTGGAGGTCTATCCTTTTTTGGGGGGCTTTGATACTAGGCAAACAACAGGAGGTAGTGTTGCTACTTTCAAAAAAACCTCCTATAACATGTATGAAGGTGTGGAGGATGAGGCTGAGTGTAACATTATGCAATCTTCGGCGAACATGCTATTTTCTACTCAAGGTCTACCATCCACTTTATTCAAAGAAGGAATGGTTATGATTTATCCCTGACTAACATGTTTATTGCAAGCTACTTCAAGGGAAATGTATTGACGCATATGATTCCATTACGTCGTTATTATGAGTGACACGAGGTTGCGACAATGAGAGGTGATGGATGGGGTTGAGGGACAAAGAGAGGTGATGTAAGATCACACCCTTTTTCGAATCAATAAAATTAAAGTTTAGGAAACAATGAGTCCTAATTTTTCAAATCCAATATGTGATCTTCATCAACGCAAGAAAATATTGATTCAAAAATCAAAGTAAAGTATTCGTCTCATGCAAGGAGCAGGGTTGAATTCAATGCAAGGGTTCACTTCAAGGCATCATAATGGATTCAACCAAGCTGGCGCTATCAAGATTAGGAAGAGAAAGCATAGTCTTAAATGTATACTATAAGCATGGACTAGCAAGGAAAATGGTTTGATATGCTACTAACTATATAGCGCTTCTTTTTTTAGGTTTATTTCTTTTGCTTGTGTGTTTGAAAGCTCATTGGATTAAGGCCGTGTTCTATACTGCGGTATTTTGCGGTATTTTGCGGTGAGGTGTGGTGGAATTGTAGTGGGGTATGGTGGAATTGTGGTAGATTATTAGTATGTGGGTTAAGTGAGGAGAGAGAATGTAAAAAATAGAGGAGAAAAGTGAGGTGAGAAAAAAGTAATGATTTGCGGTGAAATGTGGTGGGTTGTGGCAAACTGCGGTGCCACACGGTACTAGCCACAATCTCTGTAGTGTGTTTAGGGTCAGACCAAACCTGAATTTTTATCGGTGCTAGCCACTCCAAGGTTTATTTTGATTGTAAGCGTTACTTAGCATTTTATTAATCAAATCATTTTATTTTGATTTTGAATCTTTTGACTAACACTGATAAAAATTCGGATTCGAGTAAATTTGGGTTTGGTCAACATTAAAATTCAAACGAGAAAGTGATTTTCGGATAAGACCGGGTCGAACAATTAGAACAGAACTAAATTTAGGTCAAAATTAGGTTCGAACAATAGAAAAAGAGAAATATTCTATCCAATATTTGGTCAATTTGTTCATTGTCAAAATCGAATTTGAACAAAACCAGGTTTTTTCTAGGTGGGACACATTCAAACATTCGGGTCGGACAAAACTTTATGAGAGCTAATTTTTATAAAACAATTGATTAACGGGAATAAATCCAGTAGGAAGAGAGTTTAGGTACGTAGGAAGGTGAGAAGAGTAAATATTAGCCATTGATTTTACATCTAACGGTGTGTGGTCAAGGATATTAGGGGTATGGTTATGGATTTTATGACCACACTTCCTAATATCCATGATCACACTTTCTAAAATGCATGATCACACTCTTTAATATCCATGACCATACATCGTCACATGTTAAATCAATGGCCAATATTTACTCTTCTCACTTTCCTACCTAAAATATCTTCCCACCGGATCATTCCCTTGATCAATGTTGTTAGTTTGAAATTCTAATAATTAAATCCCTGAGTGAAGAATGTACATTAGGGTTGGGGACTTGGGCCACTGCATATACTACTACTATTACTGTGGTTGACACAAATCCTCTCCTCTTTGGCTCTTCATATGGTTTGCCCTGCAGTTGAGGGCATTTAGTTACGTACAGCTGTTGGTTTTGTGCTTGTGATACACACCTACTTTTACCTACAACTGTTGGTTTAACCTTCTTCCTCGGCATTGTAAATTGTAATTAATTAATATATACCTTCATCAATATATCTTACCTGGTACGTCCTCAAGTCACATGAAATGAATACTTTGCTGCCACGATCCCACTTAGCTAGCTGGAGTGATCGCCCCCCATGCATGCATGTAGCTTGCTAAACTGCACGTAACCTCAGATCTGCCCTATTAATTTGACTCTGAGTGAGCCAGCCAGGACATGTTACAATGCCTCATTGGATCATCTTCCCATTACTTGGTTTTGGGGTGAGTTGTCAGACTCATATCGCTGTTGCATTGACTTAACTCTGTAAGAACAAATTAGATGCATGCATATGGAAGGATATACTCGTAGGATTGTGTGGGAAATATCTTCTACTCATCTGTATATATTCTCAACTTATCGTGCATGTATAACAGCCCACTTAAAGATCCTCTATACATTACCCTTTCTTCTGTTATCATCACGAGGATAAAATTTTGAAAAGGTAGAATGGAGTGGTCACCTCAGCATGCGATGCAAGCTTACCTGCAAACTCTTCACTTGGTACGACACCCTTCCTTATTCTGCATATTATTTTCAATTACTAAGCTAGCTATGAAAATAGTGTATAATTAGTTATTACAACACCATAGTTATTCAGTAATATCCATGGCTCAAAGATACACATACTATATCCTATTTCTCAAGTAATATATATGTTGGCATTCTTACTGTATATATGCTATTTATTATGTTTGCTAATCTAGGCGTATCATGTCTACTCTGTATAATATAAGGCTGCTAATCTCCAGCTTCTCTTCACTTGGCCGAGGTGGGAGTTTTATGTGCAGATAGATTTGGGCTAATTTGCAATTATTTTGGCAAACTGAAGTCTTAGCCTAGTAATTAAGGTATAATTTTTGTGCAAGTACATCAGGTTTAGTTTCAGACTGTCAGAAACATTGGATTGTATATATCCGTATGTGTGCATCATCTAAATAGATAAAAAAACCCTGCTTTTTTGCATATATATCATTGCAGATCTGTAAGTATAAGCTGGACAACAGGATCGATCAAAAGGAAAAGTATGGTCCAACGCGAACCAAGGGACAAAAATGTCAAGATACAGCAGGAACAGGTGTGATAGAACCCAATGGCTCAGAGTTTATATCTGCACTAGCAGCTGGAAACCAAGCAAAGGTGCTGGTGCAAATCATGGCGAGTCGAAACAGCCATGGAATAACACCAATGACCATTGCACTCGCTGTCGCTGCCACCCAAACTGGCGGCAAACTCATCTGTATTATTCCCTACCACCACCACATTACAGCAAGTACTGTCAGACACCAACTTTCTCTGTACGGCCTGCTCAGTACCGAATATGACGTTGTCGAGTTGAGGGTTGGACACCCAAAAGAACATATAAGCGACGTCAAGAACATCGACTTTGCTGTCATTGATGGACAATTGGATGAGTACGACGATCCCTTGTGTCAGAGTCTTCATCTCAACCCAAAGGGGGCCATAATTGTTGCCAATAATTGGTTATATACAGGGAAAACCGGTGTTACTCAGCTTGTTGATCAGCTTCTTAGAGGAAGGAGAGGGGTGGAATCATCTGTTAGAATCTTGCCTTTGGAAACAAAGGGACGTGTCCAAGTCATACTCAAGATCAGATCCATCGATGCGAATAGTTTTAAGCTGCCTTTGAGGAGGAGACATAAGAGGTTCCTTGTCACCTTCAATTTCTGACCATTTTGATTGATTTTCTTGCTACCATTAATGTTTGGAGCATTTGGTTGGCATTTTTTGCTGGGAAAATTGGTCAAATTCCTCTAGTTAGACTAATTTGGCCCATTATTTCCCAGTTCCTAAGGGGTAAGAGAAGTTTTTCATGGTCTGGAATGAGAATTGGTAAGAAAAGCTATAAAATACCTTTTCTCAAGAAAACTTTTCCCAACAAAAATTCTCAAGATTTTCCCCAAAATTCAACCAAATACTCCATTAGACAGTAAATTTCTCCATCCAACATTTAGAGTCTAGCTAGAGATAGAACTTGCAAGTAAGCTGGACACACATATATATGTAGAGTTACAATGGTTCCCTTTCATTATGTAAGAAATTTGGTTACTTTTCTTCTTTGCAGTACAATAAATTGCATTATATTGTAACTTATCGAATGTTACATTGAAATTTATGCATAGTGTCAGTCTGTCTAGTTAGTGAGATTAATGTAACCATTCTGAATCATCCACTGCAAACTCCAGTGGTTATTGACATTCTTGAGAGCCCAGTAAGCCCAACCAAAGGTTGCTTGACCATAGACTTGAAGTTGCGCATTCGCAAAGTTCTGATAGTCCTCTTTCGTCGCTCCAGCAGCATTCCATTCAGCTACCCATTCCCCTGTTTCACAACAAAATTTGCTTGTTATAATAGTCCAACTGATCAGGACTACTACAAAGTATACCTAGATTAAGTTAATTACATACCGACAAAGGTAAGAGGGCCGTTGGAGGTGGTGATATAGCTCAAATCAGAAGACCTATTATTGCTGATGTAGTCGATGTTTTGTTGGACCGTCATGCTGTTAAATATGTCAGTGTAGAGGTTGTAGTAATGGACATCGATAACAGCCGCTTGTAAGCCATTTGCAAGAGGGAAGAGTTCTCTTGCATCCACTGGCCCTAAGCGATTAGACAACACAACGTATGCGCTTGAAGAATGCTTCCTCACAGCATTGTATCCCTTTTGGTAGTAGTTTGTCAGGGTGTCTAGACTTACACCCCAGGATTGAGGCTCATTCAACAGCTCCACAGCATACAGTTTTGGATTATTCGCGTATCTGCAGGTATTATATGTTCAGATTGTTGTATAACGGATGCGAGAAGGTAAGAATGAAATTTACAAATAACACACAGGTGGGTGATAGTATATATGTACCTCGCAGTCAGAAAGTCGATAACAGCAACAGATTGAGTGATGGTTTCATCAGTTTTTCCCCATTCCAGAGAGCCATCTCTAGTAGCACTGTGGTCATTTCCATTCTGTGATCCAGGTGCTGCATGTAGGTCTATTATAACCTGGATGTCGTATTTTCTGCAGGGCCGACCATCCCATGTTTTAATACAGTATACAGTATATATATTCGGATGATTTGAACTAATTGTGCTCAGTTATAAGTACTGTTACTGAATTCTAACAGTTTAGGACATCTTAAAGGTCGAGCAATAATGATTAACAAGAAAATAGGCAAGCGGAAACATACTGTGCCCATGAGAAGGCATTATCCAAGGCTTCCAAGGAGCCTCCTACAAAGGGCGTAGGAGGATTTGGGTCGCTCGCTATCCACCATCCAACAGGAATCCTGACAGCGTTCAGTCCGTTCTCTGAAATGAACTTGAAATCATCCTCAGTGATGAATGTGCTCCAGTGATCCTGAAATTACCATCATTTTTCTCATGAGAAATGTTCTTGCATATATCTCCAGAGAGTCAGCTACTAAATATGGTGTTTTGCATCTATATTTTGGTCATAAAACAGTCAGTTGAGCACAAACATACTGTCTTAAAAACTAATTAATGGTTCTTATTACCTTCATAACCTGGGGTGCCTTGTCAGGGCCATAGCCATTAGTAACTTGGTACTCTCCTTGTAACGTACCGAAAATGTTGATGACAAAGACAGATGGGTTATCATCACCCCAACCACCATCTCCAGCATAATCAGCAGTGACAAGGTCCTGTGTCTTGGCCTGGAGAAACTGACCGTTAGGAGCTTGAATTCGAACGCGGGAAGCATCATTTGGGCTCCTCACAATCTTAAAGCTCTCAGAAGCCCCAGGGGTAGTGGCCACAGCTACAACGGAAGAAGAGTCCCCAACTCCGGCAAACTGATTGCTGAATGCCTTGAAGTTGAACGTGTTTTCGTCGATTCTCCACAGCTGCATTTGCACATATATATATACACACACAAGCAGTTAGCTTAGTTAAAGTGAATTATACTCTATACGTTTGATAGTTTCCGGGAAAGACTTTCCCAGGAAAAACTTTCCCGGGAAAGATTTTTCCTAGCCCCCCTTTCTTGAGGTTGTGAGGGAAATAATATGCCCCACATCAAAACTTTCATGTATAGCTTGGAAACCAAACATAAGAAAGTTTGTCAACTTGGAAAAGCTGACCAACTTTCACAGGAAAGTTTTTCAACCAAACGCCCCACAAACAAACACTACAAAAGGAAATAAGCTAGCTAGGGTGAGTTTTACCTTGAAGGTCTCCCAGCCAGAAGCTGAGGTTCTGTTAGCAACTAAGATGGTGCCTCCACCATTCTCAGCTGCCACATACTTTCCAATTGTTACTGATTTCAGCTGAATCTGTGTTCCATCCTGAATATATATATATAACACAGTTTGTTACATGGTCAATATTTATGTTTTGCCAATGCTCAGACTGATTGACGTAATTACTTTGTTGGTTCCATATTGGTTGTCATCTTTGAAAATCATACAATCAAATTTAAAAAATTTTGATCATAAATTTCTGAATATATACGATGAATTACTACCATTAGATTTGTAACAAAAAAGACTATCATAAAAGCATAATATTGCAATTGTAAATAATATATTATGTACGTAAGAAATTATCCATCAAAGAGTGACATTGGAGACCGTGAAAGTCAAAATTATGACAATCAATAACGGAACGAAGGGAGTATTAAGTAATCCCTAGTCTACTTTGTGCAAGTAGACCTAACTGGCGTTGAAAAAAAATTCGGGTTCAGTTAAATTGGGATCAGTGAAATTAGTCAATGTCAAAACTTGGATGAAAAATTGATGTCACTTGCCCAATTTTTTTTCAAGTTGAACGATTCGGACAAACATAAATTAAAGTCAAAATTAGGTTTGGACAATGGAAAAAAAAATCAATTATGTTTGATTTTTTTAGTCAAATAGGTCAATATAAAAAACCTGTAAAAAAATGTATGACCATACGGCTTTTTCTGGTCAAACAGCGAGCACAAAATTTTGCCTAACTCTAACCAACATACGCAAAAAAATTCTATCATTTATTATTTTTTTTAAAAAACTCCCTTGATTTGATTTGTTTGACTGTAATAATGAGTGAAGATTGCAGGGAGACAAACCAGTAAATCTTTGTTGGGAATCCCATCAAAAAGAGAAGGGTGAATCCAACCCTCAGTGACAAGCCATCCTCCAAGATTGACTGCCTTCACTTTGAAAGCTGGGTTTGTTGATGCAAGCTTTCGGTGCCGGTAACCATGGCACCCTGGTGCTAATGCCCATATTTGTAACCAACAAATCAACACAAACAATGAAAGTGATGTACACAAGGAGTTGACATTCCTTCTATTATCCCCAACTTTGCCCATCTTTGATATTCTATTTTTCTAATTTGTATTATTTTTGGTAGGTTGCCTCTTGTGTCTTTCTTGGAGGTGTATATATAGGTATTGTTGTATAGAATACAAGGCCATGGGACATGCAGCAAAAGATAAGAGGAGACAATTTTGACTTTGTTTTCTGGGAAGACTTTGAAAGTCGCTAGTTGTTGCCAACTCTCAATGGCATTGACAATATGAATCCTATTGGTAAGGAATATAAGAATGGGAAATGATAAAGTTTTCAAGCAAGATACATATTTCAAGTGTCACATTACAAAACCTATATATTTGTGAATTAAATTGGAAAAAAGTTATATGATTGACTTCTATAACTATAATAATATATATAAATTGTATAAAATCACACTTTTATCTATATTTTTAAAAATTTACAAAAAAGCGTCTAAAATATGCCCAACGGATGGGGTTCATTCATTAGGGTGTCAATTTTAATTGTTGGCGTAGCCAACACATTCCAAGCTTCTTATAATTGATAATTAATAGTATCTGTCAAAAAAATTGGGGTTAAAAACGATAATAAGTATTGATTTTATAAGGGAGAAGACATTTAAGGAGTGTCTTGGGGCAAAACACTTATCATCACCCTATAAGAATATTGCTTTTCTATCGTGTAAGGGACATCCCTTTCTCCATCATCGCACGTGACAAATCCATACTCCCTCTATACTTTAGTATTGGATTTTTGGTTCAAAATAATCTGAAGTCAGAAGTGAATGGTTGAAAATAATCTAAACTGATTTTTTGGTTGAAAATGTACCAAACTTTTAATCTATTTACTCTGTCTAAACCAAAATTGAATTTCTACATCATGAAACTGACTTGACACCCATAGAAATTTCAAAGATGCAGTAGGTTAATATCTGATTCAGTCTGTTTATATTATGGACAATGATATATTTCTTGACTCAAGATGGTTAATAACCATCTTGAATTGTCCACATTTCACATTTTTGTAACTTTTAATAATATTTTCACTAATAATTATGTATATTTATCAACTACAAGAGTATAATACTTATTAGCTTGGTCAAAAAATTATAAATAATAGCTAATTTTATCAATCATAGTAGAAAATGCACATTTTATGTATAGTTTTATATTTATGAAAAAATATAAACAAATAATATTTTTATATTGTTTATAGGTTATAATAATCCTCAAAGTAATGAAACATACCTTTATAATGATTTAAATATACTTATATTTAACTTTATGATTGATTTAGGTGAGATGCAAGATAGTTAAGAACCATCTAACATCAAGATGTTTATCATTTTGCTTATATTATTTTCAGACAAGTTCGAACTTTTCAAGGGTGGCAAGTCAGTTTTATGACGTCGAAATTTAATATTGATTTAGTCAGAGTAAATAGGTATTTAAGATTATTACAGCGAACTTCAGTCTTGGGTGACCGTAAATATAATTAATCTTTTAACTTGACTCAAAAGATATTTGATTGCAAATGTCCATTCTACCCTTAAACCCTTAAGACACGGAAGGAATTGACAGTGAGCAAGGCTCTACGCACGTATTCTGTCATTATGTTGCTGACATTTTGTTAAATCTTAGTCTAGAAGATGTTTTTGTTAATGATTGACGACATGACCCGGTCCATTTGCTTTTGCGCGTTTAATTGACTCCCAATCTTCAGACAATGGCGCAATGCTGATCAATCGATCCCTCATGCCACAAAATGATTGAAGTCCGCTGATATTTATTGTAATTTGTAATTTAATTTGACCACCATTATTTATATATATATATAGCGGATTTAATAGGAATAAATATAAAGTGGGAAGGTAGGAAAAAGTAATTTGCGGCGTACAAATATGATCCAATGGTTGATAATAAAACCATATTCATTCCCCATAAATCAGCTAGTGGTTTTCGCATAAAAAAAAAATCACTTAGGTAGTATGATTAGCTAGAATCATGTATGAGATGAGAGAGAGATTTACTTCCCTAAATTGTATGGATTGAATTATCCAAATTAAACTCAATTATTATAAAACTAAAAAAAATAGAAGTCAACATTCTATAACAATTTTGTTGTGGTCTGTTTCGTCCAACATCATTGTTGCTTCTCACACTTCATGACCACACTCCCCAATATCCATGATCACACTTCCATAAATCAAAATTATATCAATGACCATACTCCCCTATATACATGACCACACCTTCCTAAATCAAATCATATCTTTATTGTCGCATTATATCGAAGACCACAATCCCTAATATCCATGACCACACACTGCATAAATTTATCACATAAATTTGTTCACACGTTGAACACACTGTGGTCATATTCAATAGATATACCCAACACACTGCATAAATTTGTCCACACCCTGTATATACGGGCGGGCGGGCGGGTTACGGGTCGGTCGTATATCGGGTTCGGGTAATTACGGGTTGGGTGTATTTCGGGTTTGGGTAAATACGGGTCGGGTGTATTCCGGTTTCGGGCGGTTTGGGTCGGGTTTACGGGTCATGACCGCCCTTTTTCTCAGTCACTTACAACTAATAAAATTGATTATAATTAGTCAAAGACACCTGTGTAATGTATCATTTCATTCCAAGTTCGACCACCACGATATGTCATAGTTGTATAGACATATTAATATACACCTAAGGGACAAATTTTGGCAATCTTCAAATCTACAAGTATTATGCGGTTTACGTCAACAATCACGAATAACAATACTAATTATGAAATATATCGGGTTTTGGGATGCTAATATACTAAACTTTTGGTGTATTGGACAATAATACACTGAACTTTGACCTTTGACAATAATACACTATTTTACTGAAAGAGAGGAAAGAGGCGGGACTGCAGGAGTTTGAGGGTTCACTGAAAGAGTGAGTGAGTGACAGTGTTAGGGTTTTGTTTTGGTCATTTATTATTTGATTATTTCATTTATATGTCTCTCTCTACGCATAGCTTTCCAAAGCCACCCAATATTTTACTTTTGGGTCTTAATTTTCATGAAATGGGCCCATTTTTTTGCACAAGGTCAAAGTAGACAAAACACTTAAAATTAAAGTGTCTGACCCAACGGGTCGACCCAAACCTGACCCGACCCGCTTTTTACCGGGTTCTTTGGGTTGGGTCATTTTCGGGTCCCAGGTCGAAATTTCGTGTTCAAAACCCACTTTTTGCGGGTCGGTTTGGGTCGGGTTTCCGGGTCGGGTCGAGAATTGTCAGGTCTACTCTAAACACATTGTTGTCATACTCTATGGATACTGTGGTCATGGTGTGATGTTAGTGGTTATGGATATTAGGAAATTTATACTTTTCCAAGGCTTACAAAAGTTAACTGCTTGTACACAAATGCACATATCATATCTATATAATGGAGTATGATCATGGACATTAGGGAGTGTCATCACATATATGGAAGTATGATCATAGATATTAGAGAGTGTGGTCATGGAGTGTGAGAAGCAACGATTAGGGAGTGTCATCACAAATGCATGTTTGGCATAGATATTAGAGAGTGTGGTCCAAAAAAAATAAAAAAATTGGATTGTAGTGGTACCAAATCCTCCTCCACATTCTTTTTATTTTTTTCATTCCTATCCTATATTATTTTTGTTTTTTTCGTTCCTGCCCCCAGAAAGATAATGAATTGTAATTATTAAAACAATTTTAAAATTATTTTTTTGAGACTCCGAGAAATTATTATGATTTTTTAAAAGGAATAAAGGTGAAAAATTCGTAAAAAAATCATAAAAAAATGGGAGAAATGCCATAAATTCATTAAAAAAAATTGGGAGAAACGCCGTAAAAAAATATGTCCATTGGCAGGTCACATCCCTTGTTTATTTTTCAATGTTGTGATACTCTTCTTTTCTGTAAACCAAATCCTAGTTCTTACCAGCTTCTTCACACAATTTTGCAAAAATTTTGTGGGTGGTCTGGACAACTTGTTAATTTTCATAAATCTACCATGATTTTTTTCTAAAAATGCGTCTTCCCATTGCAAGCAACTTGTTTCGAGGGTTTTTAGAAATTCTCTAATTTTCGGTTTTGGTAAATATTTAGGATGTCCTATATTCACTGCACGTCCTTCTAACAATACTCTTACTGAAATTATCTCTCGAACTGCGGATAAATTGCAACCTTGGAGAGCAAAGTTTGTCTTAAAAGTGAGACTTACTACCCTCATCCACTCTCACCTAGAGGTAATGCCTACTCACACTCTTCAAATTAGTTTTCAGTTACCCAAAGAGTCTACCCCTCAAATTGATACTATTTGCCGAAATTTGTTTTGGGAGGATTTGAATACTTACAAAGGCATACCTATGATAACATGTGATGAGATTTATGGGCCCAATAAGTTGGGGGATTTAGGTGTTAGAAAAATCGAGGCAGTTAATATTGCTTTCATGTGTAAATTACTTTGGGAATCATGTTTGGAAATAGTTTATGGGTGGAGCAAATGAGAATGACGTAGCTTCATAAGGAACCTCTTTTTGATATTAAAAGAATGATTCTTAGGAAGTCTATTCTTCAGGCTTGTCCTTTTTTTCCTACCAATAATAACAAGAGTGATAGTTCAATGAATTTATCTTTAAAAGTAGTTGATGGTATTCTTCCTACAAAAATTTGGAATATTCACTTATTACAAACTGTTGTTAATCATGAGTCTATTAATTTGACAATTAAAACTCCTATTCCTTATAATGTGGAGGATAGTTTGTGTTGGGCGTTATCCAGTAATGGTGATTTTCCCATTAAATCTACCACTTGGATGACATATAATTTATTCTCCGCATCTTCGAACCTTGAAAGTTTAATTAAATCTGGAAGCTAGATATTCAACCAAAATTAAAAATGTTCTTTCGACAGTCTTTATAAGATGCGCTACCTCTCAGATTCTATCTTGCTTATAGATGTGTTTCTTTGCCTTGCTTTGAGTATCCCTGTTGTTCGAATCATCTAGAATCTTTGGAACATCTTTTGTTTTTTAACTTGTTCAAAAGCTATGGAGGTTTGGGATTTGGTTGTTTCTCACCGTTGGTTGGGGATGAATTGTAGCCCCTTTACTTGATGAATCTTTTTGTGATTTTTCTCCCAAATTAAGGAGAATCTTGAAAAGTCTAATTTAGACCGGGTTACCTCTTTCTTGTGCATCATTTGGAAATTGAGCAATGCTATTGTTTTTAAGCGTGAGAGTCCTCCTTCTAGTGGTACCTTGTTACGGGCAAAAAGGGCATAAGCAGAGTGGCGGATGCACCTTCATCTGGGTTCTTCCTTCCTTCCCCATTCAACCTCTCCCTCCAAGAAGTCCAACCCCAGTGCTACTTGGCCTAGCCTTAAGCAATCTCGAGGTATATCAAATCGACGTGAAATGTAATTTTATATGCTGTTTGAACGACATCGAAACTTTGAAAGTTGAGAATATGTTTACGAGTTTGACACAACACTACATGGCCTAGCCTTAAGCAATCTCGCAAGAAGCTCAGGGCCATATTTACCACCTGAAGGCAGATTTCCATGCTAATAAACAAAAAAAAAAAAAAAAAAGACTAATAAACAGACTAAAATGGTATCCCTAGGATTAAGACCACTCCATTTCAAGAAGGTAGAATATCAAGTTGATTTATTAATCTGATTATGTCGTCAGTGTGTGTCTACTAAGTTAGCTTGATGTATCCATTCTGAATCATCCACTGTAAACTCCAGTGATCATTGACATTTTTCAGAGTCCAGTACGCCCAGCCAAAGGTTGCTCCACCAAAGACTTGCAGTTGCGCGTTGGCAAAGTTCTGATAATCCTGTTTCGTGGCTCCAGCAACTCGCCACTCAGCAACCCATTCTCCTACAAAAGTGAGAGGCCCATTGGAGGTGGTGACATAACTCAAATCCGAGGACCTGTTGTTGTTGATGAAATCTATATTTTGTTGGACCGTCATGTTGTCGAAGATGTTGGAGAAGAGGTTGTAGTAATGGACATCAACGACAGTTGCTTTTAAGCCACTGGCAAGGGGGAAAAGCTCTCTTGGATCCGCTTGTCCTAACCGATTGGACATCACAACATACGCCTGTGGAGAGTGCTTGCGAACAGCATTGTAACCCGACTGGTAGTAGTTTGTTAGGGTGTCCAAGTTTACACCCCAGGCTGCAGGCTCGTTCAACAGCTCCACTGCGTACAGTTTAGGATTCTTGGCATATCTGCAAACATTATTTGGTGCCCATTATTTCAGAACTCCCGTGAAATTGGTCAACTTTCCCAAGTTTATTAAATTTTTTCGTGTTTGGTTGATTTTAACCGGTGGAAAAGTTAGCTCTTTAGGAAAATTGGGGCTAAAGTGTACCTTGCAGTTAAGAAATCAATGACAGCAACTGATTGTTGAACAGTAGCATTAGTTTTTCCCCATTCAATGTTCCCGTCTCTGGTGCCACTATGCTCGAATCCATTCTGTGATCCGGGTGCTGCGTGGAGGTCGATTATGACATTGATGTCATATTTTCTGCAAGTGCATGTCATCTACTTAATACTCATATATTATATTGAAGCTGAGCTAATATGTT
Organism: Portulaca oleracea; assembly: GCA_029582165.1. NCBI lineage: Eukaryota > Viridiplantae > Streptophyta > Magnoliopsida > Caryophyllales > Portulacaceae > Portulaca > Portulaca oleracea. The sequence goes on from CM055871.1 coordinate 33,385,982, forward strand.
GCAGAAAAAATGAGTGACAGAGAATAAAAATATGGAGACATACCGTGCCCAATCGAAGGCTCTGTCTAAGGCTTCTAAGGAGCCTCCCACAAAGGGTTTAGGCGGATTTGGGTCGCTTGCAATCCACCATCCCACCGGAATCCTGACAGCATTCAACCCGTTGTTTGAAATGAATCTGAAATCATCTTCAGCAATGAATGTCCTCCAGTGCTCCTGAAAATCATTTTCCACTTTGCTAATCAGGCCACATATAATCTAAATGTCAATGTAAGATATAGGGAAGTTGATCATGTTTACCCTCATGACACGCGGGGCTTGTTTAAGGCCATAGCCGTTAGTAACTTGGTACTCTCCTTGTAAAGTACTGACTATGTTCATGACAAAAACGGATGGATTGTCGTCACCCCAACCACCATCTCCTGCATAATCAGCTGTCACGAGGTCCTCTGTCTTGGCCTGGAGAAACTGACCGTTAGGAGCTTGGATTCGAATGCGGGAAGTGTTGTTAGACTCCCTGACAATCTTAAAGGTCTCTGAAGCACCAGGTGCATTCGCCACAGCTACCACAGAAGAGTCATTTCCATCAGCCTGAATCCCCACAAACTGATTGCTGAACACCCGGAAATTGAATGTGTTCTCGTCGATCCTCCACAGCTGCAAGAAAACATACAAACAACTATTTTACCAAAAGAACAGCCAGAAAATGACCTGATAATATTGCAAGGTATAGTGATACAACAAGTGAGTGTTTTACCTTGAAAGTTTCCCAACCAGAGGCGGCGGTTCTGTTTGCAACTAAGATGGTGCCTCCACCACTCTCAGCTGAGACATACTTTCCAATTGTGACTGATTTCAGCTGTATTTGTGTCCCATCCTGAATACAATACAGCAAAGTTTGTTACATGTCAGACTGTAATATATATGATCCAATGTGATCAGATAAACAAACCAAACTTTGAATACTGAAAACACAGAGACAAACCAGTAAATCCTTGTTGGGAATGCCATTGAAAAGAGAAGGATGAATCCAGCCCTCAGTGACAAGCCATCCTCCAAGATTAACTGCCTTCACTTTGTAAGTTTGATTTCCAATTCCAGCAACTTTTCGGTTAAGTTTGGAAGCCTGACATACTGGTGCCAAGGTCCAGATTTGCATGCAGCAAATCACCATGAACACTGAAAGTGAATACAATAAAGAACTAACATTAGCTCTGATAGCCCAAGTTTTCTTCATTTTTGTTTTATAATATGAAAGTAATGTGATTGCCCATTATTTGTTTTGTGCATATGTATTTATAGTTGAGGGAACAAGGCAAAGCTACGTACATACAGCTGCACTACGATGGCGTTAGGATATAAAAGAATGACAAGTTTGACTTGGTTTTTGGAGACGCCTTTGACATTTCTTGATCAAAGGAACCTTCTTTTTTTCCTTTATAAGAAACTGGTTAATGAGTAGATGACCACTAATTTACTAATAGAATGGAGTTGGGGTGATATTCACTTGATTCAAAGGCCCATTTGGTTCATATGTAATTGGGGTGCATTTGACTGGTCAATAATCCCGGGTAAATGGTCAATTTTCCCGGGTTAACTTATTTTCTCCACGTTTGGATGCGGGTTGATTTCGGAAAAGTTTTCACAATAGGCCCAATATTTTCTCCATTTTCCTAGGAAAAATTTCCCTTAGCCTTATAAGAGAAATTTTTCCCGTGGAAGATTTCCCATGACCTGAATTCCTACCAATAATTGGATAGGATCAGCTATAGGAGCTAAACATCAAGTGGATGCATGGGGTGTACAAAATATTCTCAAAATATCAATAGAATGTAGTATGGTAATGTACATATAAAGTGGTTAGACATTTACTCATCTTCTTTTATCTATGCTCTGCGAGACGGTGGGGAAACCAATGTTACAAAAAATTTTAGGATAGTCAGTGAAAAAATTAAGAGAAACTTCATTTGGCGTAGACTTCAACTTTTGATTATTCTAAGTTGTCAACTACTTTAGAAATTATTTCAAGTGATGGATTTATTTTGAAAATTATTTCATCTCACGAGCTTCTTCTTAGCTTGCACCATTGTTAAAATATTGCTTGCAAAACTTTCCTCCTCTCTCAATTTCATTTAGCTCTTCCTATCAATCTCACACTAGATTCACTTGGAATAATTTCTAAAGTGTTTGACAACTAGGAATAATTTTTGAAGTGTTTGACAACTTAGAATAATTTTGAAAACGAAAATTTTCAAAATAAACCTATCACTTGGAATAATTTTTATAATGGTTGACAATTTGGAATAAATTAAAGTTAAAGTCTACTAAATAGAAGTTCCCAAAAATTAATTGAATGTGCTTATAGCTAAAATAATAATTTATAGTTGATTCAATGAATGTTAATGATAAAATTTTAAAAATAATAATTAATATGCTGTTAGAATTTAAAAATGAAAAATAATAATTAAGGAATAAAAAATTAATTAAAAAATTGGATGAAAAAGGACAAAGGTAGTTTTCTCCTTAAGAAATGTCAAACTTTAACAATTGAAGGTTAATTCACTGTGCACTAATTTACCACATGATCCATCTGGACAGAGTTGTAAACAAGACTAGGAAACTTCTTATAATTTAATAAGCACGTTAAAGTTTAGCATGTATTTATATTCTTAGCTGTTCAACACATGAGTGTACCTAGACTCCAAGCATATTTCCGAATTACTAATTAGTACTCCTTTTCATATTAATTGTCGTCTTTGGAAATCATGCAATCAAATTTTAAAAATTTTGACCATAAATTTCTCAATATATACAATTAATTGCTATATAAAATTACCATCATTAAATTCATAACGAAAAATACTATCATAAAAGTATAATATTGCGATTGTTAATAATATATTATATAAGAAATTATCAATCAAAGAATGATATTAGAGACCATAAAAGTTAAAATTATAACAATTAATACGGAATGGAGGGAGTAGTAACTAATAATGTCCAAATCGAAGCTCTCGTTCTCCTGCATTATGGTATTTGTGGCGTCAAATGACGAGATCATGAAAATGGCAGACAAAGTCATCGTGTCACATTATCCTCTTTGCATATCATATTCGATAATATCGTTGACTACTATCTAACTGTATATATCAATCACAAGGGGTTTTTTTTTTAATTTTTTAAATATAACAAAGGGTAAGGTAGGCTATTTATTGGGTCTTCATCTCATAAGCAACTACCAGTTCTACATGTAATTTTCAATGGAGGAAACTTTGGGTGCTGAAAATTGATCGATGGTGAGAGGTGAATTTACAGTGGAGATATATCCAAGCAGTGGCGGATCCATGATTCAAAGTCAGTAGTGTCAAATAATTTTTTTAAAAAAATTGAACTCAAATAAATGCTAAAATAAATGTTAAAATATAATCAATTCAATAATGAAGTGAAGGGATTGTTTTGTAGGTGTGAGTGAAAAAAATGGGTTTGCATTAAACTATCAGCAGGTGGCATTGGAACTGCTAGGTATTTATATTTTATATCTATCTGCCGCCTATGTATGTCAAAGCAACCAAAATAGCTAAAAAAAGGGGGGCACCAAGGGTTGAACCCCTAACCTACACGACAGGAATGACCCAATTCGTTGCACAAACTAGCACCACCAAGCTGCCCAATGTTTTGTGATTCTCATTCACGTCAAACAGTATATAATTTATATATTTTTTCTTTTTTTTTTCTTAGCACAATTTTTTTTAAAAAAATTTAGTGGTGTCAATTGACACCACTCCTCTCAATGTGGATCCACCCCTGTATCCAAGAGATATGGAAGAATGAGAACTTGACAACTATGTAGAGGGTGGATTGTTGTCAAAAAGAAGAGAGCTGAATTCCACAAAATATGGAAGGTGGGCGGCTTTTGGGAAGTGGTACATGATTGTTTGTCCAATTTTTTCGGTCTTTATGCTTTTTAAATGCCCTAATTTGGAAATTTTTTTATTGGATTATTGACATTAAGAGATGACCCATGAAGCAAATGGACCATAAAGTTCAAACGACTACTATGAGGTTTTAATTTTTGAGAAATATCCATTTTAATTTTTTTTTTATGTTTTTGTTCGTATTCTGGCCAGTTTCGGGACAAGTTTCATACTTAGTGCATTTATAATTATATGTATATCAACCATGGTTTTATACTTAGTGTATCTATGATTATACTTAGTGCCTCCATGTGCTCCCATTGTGGGTTCACCATCATGGACACCCTTCTGCAGGTCTCCCCTGACCTCTTCCTCTTCGACAATGCTTTATTGTTTGTTTTTCTTTTCATGTTGCTCGATGTGACACGAAAGGGCGGGGGGGGGGGGGGGTGCTCTTTAGATCTACTTCTTCCTCCCATTCATAGAGCAAACACTAAAGAGAAAGCAAGAGATGGGGAGTGAGAGGAGCAAACCAAGACAAAGATGGAATAATGGTAGGGGGAAGGGGTGGGAGTTGGTTGCCAGCGGTGGTTGCCAAGATTGACTTCTTCTCTTCTTCCCTTTTCTGGCAGAGAGAGAGAGAGAGAGAGAGAGAGAGAGAGAGAGAGAGAGAGAGAGAGAGAGACGTTCTGGAAATTCAGTTATAAATTCTAGCCGTCAACGTAATGTTAGAAGTGTAGGTCAACCCTTGTTCCGATGTCACTTTCGTATCTTCAAAGGAATACAAGACAAAAAAGTAACAAGATACAACCACAGCTAAACAAATTGAAATAACATAATTCAAAATTTAACTCCAAACTCAGTCTTGAAATCCAAACAAACAATAGGCTACTGGAATCTAACAAAGTTGAATAACTATATTTTTAGAGACCAACACGCCCTCCCTCCATTCCCCATTCCCAACATAGAAATCTTAACCTAAAAACAAAACATTTACAAACAAGAGATGAAACTCAATAATGTTTACCCCTAACTGTCAAAATATGTTAAAGTTCATTTGAATTCATTTAGGGGTAGAAGTGAACAAGTCAAACCATTTCACAAACCAATGACCCTTCTCAAAAGTACAAAGTAACTTTTCATCTCAAAACAAAGTTCAAGCAAATCTTTCTTAACCAAAACCACTTCATTGATTATTACGTGGGCGGTACTCCAGATCCCTAAAGTAAGAGAACAACTAGGATCCCAGATCCATCGCCTACCATATGCTAGTGCCAAAGTCCATTCAAGAGATCCAATCCCTCGCCTACCAAAGGCTAGTATCAACGCTCGTGTGCACACCTTTGTAGACCCCGAAAAATTCCATGTTCAAGAATTTTATTTCAAAGTGCTACTTAAATTGGGAGCCGATTAAGGTTGTTTAATCCTTAAATGAACATTTATTAAAAACCTAACAATTCTTAGGAATCATAAACTTGTAAATTTAATTTGTACAAATTAAATTATGCAAGTTATAATTTAAAGAAGTTGCCAGTCAGTTTTAAGAAAATTAACAAACCATAAAAAAAAAAAGAAAGAAAACTCCGGCCTACAAATCAGAGATCAGATTCGGGGGTAAGGTTACTAGTCCGAGAATGAGAAAACACTCTTATTTGCCTGTTTTGAAAACAAACTCTACTAAAATTGAATTAAAGTGAATAAATAAAAGAGGAGGAATTTGTATATAGCTCACAAGAAAACTATTGTGTCATGCATTATAAAAATAAAATGTTATGAGCTATAAAGTTATTGATTATTCAAGTTTACATGATAATACAAGAATTAAAAGTGATGAAAAGAAAATAAAAGATTAGCTAAACCGTGTTAACACTTAATATGCATAGAGAAAGTGAGGGAGAAAAGAGAGAGTTTTGTTAGGGTCAAAACGCCAAGAAAATTCGGGATCCTCAATAATGAGTGAGAAGACTCTATTTATAGTGGTGGAGAAGAGAATATTAGGAGAATAAAGTAAAATAATCAGAGATGTTATTTGGTTAAGAAAAAGGAGAAAGAGTAAAATAAAATAATGGAAGATTATATTTGGGCCGGATGTGGGAAAAAGAATAAGAACAATACTTGGAATAATATTATTGTAATATAATCTAAATAATATTATATTCTTTAAAAGATAAGGAAGGTGGGAAAAAGAAAAGATTTTGACTTGGGTTTATGATAGATAACCGAAATTGAGAACAATAATTGACTTTTTGACTTTTTGGATCAAAATTCTCAGTTATGCAAAATTACTGCACAAACATCCCAAATTCAAACGACCATAACTCCTTCATCCAGACTCTGATTGATGCAATTCAAAAGGCGTTGTAAAGCTTATAAAGTGTACGCTAAGTACACCAAATTTTAAGAACATCAGAGTTCTGTGGTAAGATTGATATTCAAAAGAGTAAACCTATCTATGTAGGGAAGATGAAAAAATGGAGGCTTATAAAAGGGAAATGATGAGAAAATGATGAATTTTATGTGAGAGACTTAGAAATGGATAGGAATGGAGAATTTCGTGGTGATGGAGGATGCATGCTAAGCATCATTTTAGGTTAGTTAATTTTGTAATAATTATTCTACAAATACAGTACAAAATCCAATGTCTATAGATAGCCCTCATTTTGATCGAGTTTTGAATAAAACGACGATAAAAGTAGTACGTCATGGTGATCTTTCTGATATGATATGGAACCTGAGTGAGGTAAGGAAGCTTGAGCATGCACCTGTTGTCCGATTGTTTGACAGGGAAACGGTGTCCTGTGTTGATGTTGTTGTTGCCACTTTCTGGAGTGATAAAACTTTCGGGGAAAGTCATTACTTTTCGGAGTGAGGAGTCACCTTTTAGAGGGACTGAGCTAGTTTAATAAAGTACTCGCTTGTCGGAGCAATGAGCCAACTTTCGCAGCGATTGGGTTGAATTGATCAACATCTAGCTTTTCGAAGTGAAGTGCCACCTTTCATAGTGACTACATTAACTTTAATGAAGATCTTGCTTTTCGGGGCGATGAACCACCTTTTAGAGCGATTGAGTTGATGTTATGATCACTTTTCGGAGTGGTGAGCCATCTTTTGGAGCGACTAAGTTGACTTTGATAAGATCTTGCTTTCCGGAGTAATGAACCACCTTTTGGAGTGAAAATTTGATCGTTTTTCGGAGCGAGGAGCCACCTTTCGGAGTGACGAAATTGACTTGGATGAAGATCTTGCTTTTTGGAGCGAGAAGCCACCTTTCAAAGTGACGAAATAATCATATTTGGGAGTAATGAGCCACCTTTCAGAGTAACAAAACAATCGCTTTTCAAAGCGATGAGACACCTTTCGGAGTGACTGGGTTGAACTGATGTAGTAATCGCTTTTCAGAGTCACGAGCCACCTTTCGGATTGACTAATAATCGCTCTTCGGAGCAATGAGCCGCCTTTCGGAGCAACTGAGTTGAACTGATGCAATGATCGCTTTTTGGAGCGATGAGCCACCTTTCAGAGCGACCGGGTTGAATTGAAGAATAACTCGCTTTTCGGAGCGAGGTTCCACCTTTCGTAGTGACTAAGCTGGATTGGCGAAATGATCACTTTTCGGAGCAATGAGCCACCTTTCAGAGCGATTGGGTTGGACTGGGAAAATAATCGCTTTTCGGTGCGTTGAGCCACCTTTTGGAGAGATTGAGTTGAACTGATGAATAACTCACTTTTTGGCGCTAAACACCACCTTTTGGAGTGAAGGGCCACCTTTCAGAGCGACGAAATAACGTTTTTCGGAGCGAAGAGCCACCTTTCAGAGCGAGTGACTTGAACTGATGGATATCTTGCTTTTCAGAGAAGTGAGCCCCCTTTCGGAGCAACTGATTTGAGCTGATGAATAACTCGCCTTTCAGAGCGAGGTGCTACCTTTCAGAGTGACTAAGTTGAAGGTCTTGCTTTTCGGAGCGAAGTGCCACCTTCTAGAGTGACTATGTTGAAATGATGAAATGGTCCACTTTTCAAGGTGGTTGAGTCAGCTCGAGTGCTTACGGTAATGCAGTCTCTCTTATTGCTTGTAATATGCTGATCTTGCTTGCTAGAGTGTGATTAGAGCTCAATCTAATCTTGCTCTTGGTAGATTATGGTCGAACGTGAGTCTCTGTGAGATCCCGTTTGGCTTTGCTAAGCCCCCAATGTAAATTCTTGAGTGATGACATAACAATTTTCAGGTCTCCCCACTTTTATACCGCCATGCATGCAATTGGTCTTCTAGACTTGAGACTTTTAGACATGACTGATACAGTTTGTGTTTCTCTTTTTCTATACATATGTATTTATGCACTTTTGTTTGACTATCGATTGAGATTAACATGACTTCTTAATGCAATGTGACGCTAAGATGACTAGGGGAAAATGAGCATGAATAGTGTTTTATAAGGCATGTGATTCTATATGTAGACAACCTCTTAGTGCCCAAACTAGGATGATGACTTCCTAAATGCCAGAGCAAAGTAAAGTATAATTTCAGGACAGGGCAAGATATGCAGGGCTTATAATGAGGCTTAACGATGAAGGCATTGCCCTGAAGGACTCGTCTTGTCTTCTTGATTTCTTAAATTTGTAGGGACGGGTGGAGCTCTGCTGGACGAGCATGAGGATGATGTTGAGTTGTTTGCTGCTAAGACCGTGTCGAAGAGTGTTGTGCGACCTATGAATGATCCCCCCAGTTATGTAGACACTCCGGTTGCAATAGTCAGATGGTTGGCCTCCTTGAGTTACATCATGATCACAAGTGCGACTCTTGTTTGCCGTCAATCAAATCGTGAGTCTCGCATTTGCACTTAAAACTGAGTCAAAAAGCTCTGGAAGGGCTGAAGGGTATGAAAAGGTCTAAAAAGAGGTTGGTTAAAAGGGTAAGCTTGATGAGTTATTTGATTTGTTCAAATAGTGGTCATGAAGAAGGTGATGGTTCAAGAGGCTCTAGTAGGGACATTTTCATGGATGGAAGGGATTCGTGGTGGAAGGGACAAAGAGACAACCCGTAAAGGAGACAGTTGAGAGATGAACATATCTTGGAGATGGTTGAAAGGACAATCTCTTGATAAGTGGTACGAAGTTATTTAGATTTGGAGGTTAATTATCCAAGTCTGACAGAGAGACGATTGGAGATTTGTGATGGTGAAATATGAAAGAACTTCAGAATCCATGATTTTCTCTCCTTTTGCCTAACCTACCTTAACGGGTTTTCAAGCTAGCCTCTCTTATTCTCTAACTCTCCTTTTGCCTAGCTTGGGATTCCAAGCTAGCCTCTCTTAGTTTTTCTCTAAGACAAAATTTCAGGTATTGGACATTCCTTTAAGTGGATTGCAGTGGCCGGGCCTCGAAAAGGTTCTCCTACGTATCCGATGTGGAATCAAGCCGGTCGTAGTTTATAAGGTGCAACTTTAGAGGATTGGTGCCTCGAGGAGGGCTTGGTGAGATGGGCTTAAGGGTACAAAAGGCTTATATGTGAAGGCTTGAGGATGCAATAAAGTTTGCATGGGATGGACGTGCGGCTTGGCTACGTGTATGAAGGCTTAAGATGCAAGGAGGTTCAGAGACTTGGATGTGAGGGCTCATCGCTCCGACAATTTCGCCTTCGACTTCCTGCTCCTTTTTTTTTCTCTTTTGTTTCAACAATTCACTTTGTGGCGTACGTGGATGTAAGCGGGTCATGTCATCTTTGAATTGAATGAAAATAGTCAATGTACATTAGGTTGGTTTGAAGAAAAGATAAGTACATGTTAGTTAAATTGAGGGGCTCATTTAACATATGTACCTTTCATATTCACTCAATAAATCGGAGTTTGAAAGGACATATTCATGCGCAACCTCATACTCATATTGGTCAAGGAATCTCTTCTTCCCTGCAGCTGGAGAGTACCCAATATTTGATGAAAATACCTCCGGTAGTGCTCCATGCGGTCTAGAGGCATCATCCACATCAAGGCATGCATTCCTTGGAAGGTCCTTTGACTTTGTTTAGACTTTAGGTGCAAAGTATGCATCACTTTGGAAATCTCCTCCTTTAAGAACGTATTACATATACAGCTTTCAACGCGTGCCTTATTTCCTACTTTTTCCTTCAAATGATGTAGAAACCTACAACATTTGACAACTAATACATGTTGCAAATAAAGTGATAGGTTGTAGAGAATCTAATATACACCACAAATACAATATACGTTTCCTTACCTTTCGAAAGGGTACATCCACTTGTACTACATGGGTCCACCTTTAGATGCTTCGTAAGAAAGATGCACAGGAGGATGCTACATCATATTGAAGAATATAGATGGAAAAATCATCTCCACTTGCATATAATTTCCAGTAGGTTCCTCTCCAACCGGACCATATAGTCGGCACTCACATTAGAGGCACACAAATTTCTAAAAAAATTAGCTTATTTCTGTCAGGGCTTTCTAGATATTTTGAGGAAGCAACTCCTTAACGGTAATAGGTAGCAACTTCTCCATAAAAATGTGACAATCATGACTCTTCAATCCATGTAATTTTGAAGTGTTTATGGAGCATGAGCATGGTGGAAACAATGTGCTTGAGTTGAAAGAAGATGTTGAATACACAAACCCGGAAACTTGGAACCTGGATATGAACTCACCAATGGAGGTCACCCATTATTGAGAGCTTGCAAATCCACCAAGATTACATAAAGGAAACCACCACTAATCTATAAAGGAAATGACTTGTTAACACCACCATTAAAAATGAATAAAGTAAAAACAAGATTTGAGAGAGAATTTGGGAGAAAACCCTAATTTCATTCAATGGCATTCAAAGTTATGTTCTCTTACAAATGGGGGAGTATTTGAAGAGGGTGAGGGAAATGAAGATGCCAAATATTAAAAAAGTGCCCCCAAAAATAAAACACTTAAGGGAAAAGAAAGGAAAAGAAAAGAAAAAGGAGAGCGATAAACTCCGCATGTGGACAGCATCGTCACGGGCGTGACCCTCTCTGTCACGGGCGTGATCTAGCTTATGGAGCAAAAACAAAAATGTCATGAGAGGTCACAGGCGTGACCTTCTGGGCAGTTTTTATGCCGACTTCTAACTCTCATTACTTCTTCATTCGGACTCTATTTTAGGCCCATAATATATCGATGGAAAGCTCTCGGTGTCTACTTTAAGATCTTAAAATTTGAAGTCCATCGAAGTTGTATTGAAAGAGTTATGGTTGAATGAGTGAAGACACGCCCATTTCTAGCCTTTGAACGCCTTCATTACCTTGTGTTTATTCACCCGGGCCACGACCCAACCTTGACGCCAAATATTCATGATCTCCCGGGATGACACAACATCCCATAGGCCCTCGGTGTTGCTGATAAGATCTGAAACTGTTCATTCTCCCCCTCTTGAGAAGGATTTTCGCTCAAATCCAGGGGGTTAGAAATACCCACGGTGAAGATCGGACCCCAACAATGGACGTCTCGCCAAAACCATGCTAATTTGATGCTCACCACCCCGCCCTTCTTGAAGGTATAACAATTCTTGAGAGCATACGAGTGAGCGGACTTAGCATGGTGATGCCGGTTAGCTCCTCTACTCAAGATCTTGTTGAAATCCACGATGTAATCATCACAAGAGAACTCATCACCCAGTGCTTGTTGAATCGGTGGCTTATCCATCACACCATTGATCACAAGTTGTGTAGGCATCTGACTCGCATCAAATTCCACTACATAACACTCGCCATGGAGGTGCAAATCAAGAGGGAACTTGGGGATAGGGGGAAACAGGTAAGGGAGGGTAATGGGGAAATTTTGAGGAGTTAAGGTACTCTCACTCACTATAGGCTCACCACACGGCAAGGACAAGACCAAAGGATGTCCATACCCACCATGGGTACTCTCTTCCCATGTTTCTCGCTCAATGAGAAGGTTCCTCAGCTGACTTCACACCCCGAGTTGTGGGGGTAATATTTCATGAGGGGCTAAAGGTATGAGTTTAACCCTCTTATCTCCTTGAGTAAAAGTGTATGTGTTGTCCAATCCATCATGCAACATGCGCTTGTCGGATTGCCATGGACGCCCTAAAAGAATATGATAAGCACTCATCGAAACAACATCACAAACAATAGAATCTTCGGAAGTAGGGCCAAAGACAAATTAACAAGGACTTGCTTTATTACCTTGATGTTGCCTTGATTGTTGAGCCATTTGAGGGAGTAAGGCTTGGGGTGAGGTAACAATGGTAAGCCAAGCTTTTCAACCATGAGAGTCGTGGCAATGTTGGTGTAACTTCCTCTGTCGATGATGACATTGAACACCGTTCCTCCTACAAAGCATCGTGATTGAAAAATCATCTCCCGTTGGTCCTTGTCAAGACGGAATTCATGAGCATGAAATATCCTCCTCAAGATAAGTGCATTACCTTGAACGGGTGGCACCAGACTGGTGTTATCATCATTGAACGTAACCAAATCCTCGACGACCACTTCGGGTTCTTCTTGTACTATTCGGAGCTCCTCATCAATCTCTTGAACCTCTTGAAGGGTCGAAGCTCTCGATTTGGGCAATCTGCTTGAAATGGCCATACCTTGACATTTGAAGCACTTCATGCCTTCCATCCTCCGAGGAAGACACATAGGAGAAGGCATGGCGACTCTCCTTCCCTTGTTGGTTCTAGGGGTCGGTGAGAGATAGGGAGCTCCACTTGGCTTCAGAGTGTTTGAGTCGGGAGAGAGTCGGTTAGAAGGTGAGAAGATGGGCCTAGTCAATGGCTTGGAGGTGGCCTTCTCGTTCTTCTCCTCTCAACCTTGAGAGCCAACCTACATAATTCATCCAAAGAGTGGTAAGGTTGGATTTCGATTTTCTTGGCGATGGAGGGGACTAACACGTTCAAGAACCTCATCATGGTTCACTCTTCGGGTTCTTTAAGGTCACTTTTGATGAGGAGTTGCTCGAACTCCTGAATATAGTCGCTCACATACCGTTTGCCTTGCATGAGGGCATACAACTTCCTCATGACATCTTGTTTGTAAGTGTTGGGCAAGAACCTACGATTCATTAACTGTTTTAACCGTGCCCATGAAGTGATCTTTGTCCGATCTTCCCTAGCCCTTTGCGTTTTAACATTCTCAAACCAAAGTGAAGCGACTTTGGTGAGTTTCAGGCTAGCGATCTTAAATGCCTTCTCATCGTAGTACTCCTTGGTCTCAAAGATCCTTTCCATGAGTTGCACATATTCAAGATAATCATCGGGATCATTGGAGCCATTGAACTCCTGGATGTCGATCTTGATGTCTTGGAACTCATCGTGAGGGGGCCTCTCATGAACTTCCCGACGACGGTAGCATCGAGGGGAGCCTCTATCATAGTCACTCGATTCAAATGTAGGAGAAGGATGGATAGGGCTTTGGACGGGCCTCTTTCGATCATTTCGGGGTCGACCTTGACGCTCTTGGGCGAGGTTGTTCATTTGTGCCACAAGGATCTCAAGGGTGCCCTCAACGGGGGAGAGTCGAGTCTCCATAACTCCAGCCCGAGGACTGCTGCGATTGCTTGATTCCTCTCGATTGAGACTAATTTCTTCGTCCATATCGAAGGAAGGGTGAGGGACGGATTGTGTTTGGGGAAAATTTGTGGAGTTTGGGGGCTTTCTTGTAGTTGGCTAGTGTTTGGCTTGGGGTTTTTTGTGTTTAGTTCTCATAGACATTTCATCGAACACCTTCTGTGCACCATTTTCCAACTTCACCTCGAAGCTCCAATATGCATCAAAATCAACAAGCACAATATAATACAAGATTCTCCAACACAATTGGAGGCACAAGGAATAAGGAACACCAATATTTGTATTCAACACACCAAAATCCAACAATAGAAAACTCTACTAGCAAATGCACAAATGAGGAATGAAATCAAAACTAAAGCTAGTCCAAACATTAGCTCTGATACCAATTGGAGCATGAGCATGGTGGGAACAATGTGCTTAAGTTGAAAAAGATGTTGAACACAAACCCGGAAACTTGGAACCTTGATATGAACTCATCAAAGGAGGTCGCCCATTGTTGAGAGCTTGCAAATCCACCAAGATTAGATAAAGGAAACTACCACTAATCTATAAAGGAAATAACTTGTTAACACCACCATTAACAATGGATAAAGTAAAAACAAGATTTGAGAGAGAATTTGGGAGAAAACCCTAATTTCATTCAATGGCATTTAAAGTTGTGTTCTCTTACGAATGGGGGAGTATTTGAAGAGGGTGAGGGAAATGAAGATGCCAAATATTACAAAAGTGCCACCAAAAATAAAACACTTAAGGGAAAAGAAACGAAAAGAAAAGAAAAAGGAGACGCGAGAGACTCCGCTTGCGAACAACACCGTCACGGGCGTGACCTGGAGGGTTACGGGTGTGACACTTAGGGTCACGTGAGTGACCTAGCTTCTTGAGAAAAAACAAAAATGTCATGAGAGGTCACGGGCGTGACAACAAAGGCCACGGGCATGACCTTCTGGGCAGTTTTTCTGCCGACTTCTAACTCACATAACTTCTTTATCCCGACTCCGTTTGAGGCCATAATATATCGATAGAAAGCTCTCGATTTCTACTTTAAATTCCTAAAATTTGAAGTCCATCGAAGTTGTATTGAAAGAGTTATGATTGAATGAGTGAAGGCACGCCCATTGCTAGCCTTTGAACACCTTCATTACCTTTTGTTTATTCACTCGGGCCATGACCCAACCTTGAAGCCAAATATTCATGATCTCCTAGGATGATCCGACTTCCCATAGGCCCCTGGGTTGTTGATAAGATCCAAAACTCTTCAGTTTACATCCACACATCTACTTGAGTTGCTCGTATAGTCGTCAGGAAGTTTGAGATCTTTAAGTCACTGACACAATGCCTTGATTTCCTCTTGACCCATCTCTCTTGATGATTACAAGTAGTGACACCACTGACAATTGTGACACCTCATAATCTTCATGCAAAGGTCTTTTAGATGCTTCTAACATTTCTAGGAATTTTGGGTCCAATCCAAAAGGTTCATCTTCCACAACTTCATCATTCCTTCTATGTGACGATAAATCTTGATAGCATCCCTGAGCATAAGGTCAAATCCATTAATCCTCGAAGACCCTTCAACGTGGTTTGATGATTGGATTGGAACGATAACCACCAATGGCACATACAACTCCCCATGACTCGTCCACATAAAATAACGTGGAAGGAAACTGTTCTTGTATAAGTTCAACTTAATATTTTCCTCACCATGGTGCCTCATGTTTCTACATTTTGAACATGGGCACCTCATTACTTTACAAGTCTTGAAGTTATCTGTTTATTTAGCAATCAGAATTTTTTTTTTTAACCCGGCCTCCTAACAAACTCTTTGCTAAGACACCCTTCCTCATCGTTTCCCTCGTACATCCACTTCTTAGTACTTTCCATTTAGTTCCAAGCTGCAAGGTTAACCGCATTAGATATTGACATTGGTCTATGTTTATCTATCAAGATATTAATAGAGTAATATGTTTATGCAGCAACTAGTTGTTGAGTACTGGAATGGTTGTGACATACTTTTTTTTTAGGTCGTCTTTGGAAGTTATAAGTAATTAAGTTAGTAATTAAGTTGGTTTAGAACATTGTTACGCTACCAACTTCAATGGTTAGCTTGATTAAAGGCATGTTTTCAAATGCAAATTCGACCCTATTATGGAGAACAAAGTACGAAAGTTCTATATACATATTGTCAGATGCTTTCGAAATAAGATTGCAGGTCGTGATGCAATTTGTACCAACTACTTATTGAACGAACACCCGGGAAGGAAGGAACTCAAGACTTGAAATATACTTATCATGGTCCAATTGTGTTTTACTGGCTAATATTTACTGGCTGCAAAACGCGCTTGTATATTTTTCTTGGGACCAAGATAAGTATAACATAAGTCTTGAGTTCTTGGGTGTTTGTTCCACAAGTTGTTAGTATGTTTAATGCATCATGACCTTCAATCTTACTTCGAAAGTATAAGATGGCATGTATATAGAATTTTCGCACTTTGTTCTCTATAGCGTCAAATTTGCATTTAGAGACATGCATTTAATCACCTTAACCAATGAATTTCACAAACGTGTAAAATTGTTCCTAACCAAACATAATTACTAACTCATTTACTAATAACTACAAAAAACATCCTAACTCAACCAATTGTAAGACATCTACAACTTAGCAATGTGTAATTTTCTTTTGAGTTAATATTCACGATAATATGGAAAAGACATCCTTGATAAAAAGGTTTCCCATTACCATGAATCTAAACAACATCATCGTAGCAGACGATAATTCCAACCTACTTACTACCCTAAACAAACATAAACAATAACCTATTTACTTTTCCATGACGTAGTTCCAAATGAACTCGAAGCCAAACAACACAATTAAAAAATTGAGGATGCTAGTCCCTAACTTTTCAAGTTAAGATTACTTAATTGGTATTGTGTTGTTTAATTTCAAGTTAAGATTCATCACATGGAAAACCTTCTTAACGAAACGCTCTCTCCCATAATGTCATTGCGCTACTTCACTTTGCTAAAACCTCATTTCTTTGATGCATCCTTCATTAACGTAGTAGCTATGTACTACCTTCACCTTTTATGTGAGGTTACACCAAATTAAAGTAGAACAACGACAATATAGGACAAAAGCATCCCATGTAGAAGGTTTTCCATGACGATGAATCTAAACTTGAAGCTAAACAATCATCATAACAAATTTCGTCTAGAACTTACTTTCCAAATTAAAGCTAATACGAACAGTAACCTAATTAATTTTCCATAACTTCCCTTTGAATTCGAAGCTAACTAACACAAACATTAAACTAATTACTATCTCTAGGGCTGACTTAAATAAGTACAACAAACAAGAACCAAATTATGGCCAATTACATTAACTTAATCACTCACAAATTCATAGTTTACAATAACTAACACGATAAAGTTAGCATACACAATCAAAATTTAACATAAGTAATCACAACAAACCTAGCAAATTTAATCCAAGTTCACATAATTTACGATAACCTCATTAGTCACAAAACCCTATTTACAAAAACTAACTCATGTTAATTCATACATGCTCATGATTTTAACAAATATACAAGAAATTAAACCTAATTTTAACCCATATCTGGAACATCTGAAATACCCAAATATTATCTAATAATAACATCAAACTCACTAATGCCATGTCTAAACTTCATATCAAACCCACATTTAACAATTTCAAAACCAAAATCTCAAGTAAGAGCAAGTTAGAATTACCTAAAAAATGTTTTAGGGAGAAGGCTCCGACGACGACGGGTGGTCTAGCAGCGACAGGGAGGCTGGTGGCAACGATGGATGACAGCTGCGATTGAGGCTGCGCATGGGTTGTTGTTAGACGCCACATATAAGAGAAAGAAAATGAAAAGAGAGGGGGAATGTACTTTACCAGCAAATGGAAGAGGTGATGACGGCATTCCCGGTGGCGTTCGGCTGTCTAGCATCGGTCACGGTGGAAATCACCGAGTCGAAACCAAAGTGCTTGGATGGGGGATTGTGTTTGTCGAAACCAATCTGCCTATTATTAATCTAGGGGCGACCGTTCAATCAAACGGTCGCAAAGTAAAGTTGAACGGTCGCTAAAATTAAACTTTGCGAACGTTGTGTGGAACGGTTGTGTGCCTGGCGACCGCTTACATTAACGGTCGCTTATGGCTACTGTTAATTGAACGATCACAAATTGAACGGTCTTCAGCCCCAAAATTGCGACCGTTCATTTAACATTCATCAAGATCGGTCGCGGATTGGCCACCATGTTGTGGTGATTGAAATTTACGATTATTAATGTGTTTCCAATTAACAAATACAATTGTCGGGTTAACGCGTGCTTCGTACGAACTAGCCAGACTAGTAAATTTTGAAAAATCCTAAATTATAGAAAATAGATAACTTGCTTACATAAATTATATCATTATCCCATTTAAATCCACAATAGCTATTCTTCTCGATCTTTTTGTGTTTGGGCTAACTACACGTGAAAGTATTGAGTTATAACAATTCGTTTAACATTTGATTGTGAAGATGCGATTGACTAATGTTGGATATTTGCATAGGACATGGATACGTAGGTTAGAATTTATCGTTATCCATTGGATTGTTTGATCCGGAAAGATCACGCTAATATCGGACATTTTTCTCCTATGGAACAACCTTGGAATTTGGAAGGGCCTCGAGATTTGTTGGTCTCGGAAGTTTAGAAGAAATGCGGTGGATCCGGCTAATTTTCAATCTCACAAGCCCGGAAAGTCCCCACATAGAGGAAAAGAAGAAGTCAAGAGGGTCGAGTTCAAGCCAATGGGTATTTTGGTAATTTCATAAGGGTCAACTCGGGCCTATGAAACATCTAGGAAGAACACGGGAGAAACCAGGACCAAAGGGGTTCAAACAGAACTAAAAAACGTCGAAGAAGGAAAAAGGAAAGGGGAAGAAAGTCGACAAAATTGGATATAAGGAAAGACATGTCTATACGCTTTCGATCGTAGATCATTCATTACAACTTCGATGACCACCAAATTCGGTGGGTCTATAGTACACACCAAGAACTTTCCTGGGATATATAACATCCCCAAATCGAATTTAAACGAAGAAGTTATGCGCGTTGAAAGTCACCGAACACTATTCTCGCCTATAGCGACACTGGCCACGCCTTCTACATTTCCAAGCATCACAAAGCACTGCCTGAGGCGTGAGTAGCGCCTCACGCTGTTACGAAGTAATTCGACACCTTTTTCCTCTTCTTTTTCATGTTTTCTTTTTCCTTTTTTGTGTTTCCTTTTTTTTTAATTCAACCCACTCCTCCCCGTTTTATATATTATTACTACCCTCATTTTATATCTAGTTTTTTGAACATTGAGTTTTAGGTTTAGTCACTTGAAGAATACTTTGCAAGTTTTAGGTTATTTGAAAACCTTGTAATTAAGATTCATTATTGGTGGATTAATTAGTCCATTTCCTTTTATTAATGTGAGTTGGTGTGTTTTCTTCCAATCTCTTGAGTGGAAATTCTTAGAGTGTCAAGTGTGGGTGCTGGTGGTGAATTCTTACAACCTTCTTGAGGTTTTTAGGCTAATTGGTGAATTTTAATCTTTAATTAGTCATATCTCTTTATTATTATTGTAGTTGTTGTTTTTATTTTCATCATTAATCTCCCAAAAAACAGCCCCTAAAAATTAGTGGTAGTTTTATGAGTTCTAAATTGGGGTTTTTTCAAACCCTAAGTAGTTAGTTAATCCTTGGCCTCTCATATTTATCCATCCGTAGGATCTTCGGGTTTCATGGATCATTGTTTAGGTGGCAGAGATGAGGATGATTCGGTAGATTTGTTTATTGTTCGGGTTAAGATGAAAAATGATGTGTGTCGAGCTAAGTTAGGTGTGACCTCTAATAAGAATAAGTTTCGAGAGAATAAATTGAGATGGTTTGCTCATGTTTATAGGAGGACTGTGGATGCTCCTGTGAGGAAATGCAAAAAGATTATGCTATAACATTTTCGTCGTGGGCGCGGGAGGCCAAGGAAGTCTATGGGGGAGGTGATTAAAGCCAATTTGAAGCATACAAGGTCAGTGGAGGACATGACACTAAGTAGGGGTAGGCTAGGATTACGGTAATCAGGTGAAAGGGTGAGAGTTTACCAGTAGGACAATGCTTTGCCTTTTTTCAAAGGACGTTTGAAGAATTAACTACTCAGTGCTAGTTTGGAGCATGAACGTGTGAACTTGCATTGTCCATGCTTGTCTTCTTCGATCGGTTCCCAAGCAGTTTCCCTCTGGCTTTCAAAATGGTCGTTTTTTGGCTTTTCAAAATGTTTTTTTGGGTACGTCAAAATTAACCTCTTCATACAATATCGTGCATGAAAGAAAGATTACCTACATTTGGATTAGGTGAAGTTGTGGCCACCTTAGCATTCCTAAGTCACCTTCTTAACTTATTGTTTGTATCTGTCATCTTTCATCTGCCTCGATTATATTGAAACACCGCGGGAGATAATAGGATTGGTCCTTACTTGCCAGAATCACGATCATGAGCTTAGGAGCACATAGTTCTGGTGCATCGTTTTTTTTATTTTCAATTTTTTCACTATTCCTAAGTCACCTTTCAGTTTTAGTTTTTCTAGATTCTTTTTATAATTTAATTATTATAAAATGCATATAAAAAATATAAACTTCATATATTCATAAGCATATCTTGAAATGCTTTCTAATTTCAATATAATGCTCGTATAATTCATGAAAACGTTTGTAAAAGTGCTATATAATGCTCATATAAACTTTTATAAAGATAGAAGAAGATGAACGTTAAGAGAGATATACTACAATGTTCATAGTTTTTAACATGGATGTTCATAATATCTAATAAGGATATCCACTAAATATTATGTTCAGAAAGTTATACTATATATGATGATCATATTTTCTAATATGGATGTTCAAAAAAATACACTATAATGTCCATGATTTTTAAGATGGATGTTCATAATGTCTAATAAAAATATTCACTAAATAATTTCTAACATGGATTTTCAGAAAGATGCACTAGTTCATAATGTTTACGATGGATGTTCATAATACTCGCTAAATAATTATGCTCATAATTTTTAATATAGATATTCAGAAAGATACAATATAATGTTCATAATTTTTAAGATGGATATTCATAATGACTAATAAAAATAATTATTAAATAATTATATGATCACAATTTCTAATATGGATGCTCAGAAATATAATATATTGTTCATAATTTTTAAGATATATGATCATAATGCCTAATAAAATACTCACTAAATAATGATGTTAATAACATGGATGTTCAGACATATATACCACAATAAACATGGGTGCTACTACCTCCATTTCTAATTACATATCACAAAAACTTATTCATCAAAGCCTATAAACATAGGGAATAAGGTGAAAAATTTATAAATTGTCAAAAATATCCTTAGCAGTACCCTTGGAATGAGGTAAAATTATTATTTATTAGGTATAAAATTGTTATTACAATTGTTAATAGGGAAATTGTAAAAGTTAGCTAATTTGATAAATAAAAAGCGAAAAGATAATTAGAAAAATTGACAAATAATTAAACACGAAGATAGTATTTTTTTTTTTTTTTTTGAGTAGTTCTCACGAAGATAATTAACTCGGTCTTGACCCATTCTTTTTTTTTTAGATACTTTCGGGTAAGAGTTCCTCCTTGATTAAAGCAAAATGAAAAGGCCTAAGGCCACAGAGACCAACAGTACGTCGATCAGACAAAGTTCAGCAAGACAAAATAAAGAGAGCAAATTAAAGATAGGACGTCTTAAAATGATTAATAAATATTTTGAATTGTCCATAATTCACATTTTTGTAATTTTTAATAATATTTTCTCTAATAATTATATATATTTATCAACTATAAGAGTATAATACTAAAAATATAAATAATAACTTATTTTTATCAATTATAGTAAAACATGCATATTTTATGAATAGTTTTATATTTATGAAAAAATATAAATAAATAATTATTTTTATATTGTTTATAAGTTATAATAACCCTCAAAGTAATGAAACATACCTTTATAATGATTTAAATATACTTATATTTAACTTTATGAGTAATTTAGGTGAAATGTAAAATGGTTATTAATCATCTTACATCAATATATTTATTGAAAGCAAATATATCACACTCGATCTTATTTCAAATATAGTTTGTAAATGCACATGTACACAAACTGAAATCACATGAAGGCAACGGCGTACATCACTAAGTTCTTCACCGAAGCGCACACACACAAGAGCAATGAGAAAACACACAAATCATTTATTTTACAAGTAATGTTTGCTTTATAGATCTTGGAAATCAAGCATGGTCTGTCCTGCCTTGGCGATTAACACTGTCCATTTACACACCATGTTCCTGGTCGACGACATGTCCCTCCGATCACCGGTGGGTCACACTGGAGACCGTCGCAACACCAATTAACTGCATTACATGATTGGGCAAACCCTACACACTGCCCAATCCCAAACACTGAGAATGCCATTCCTCCTCTTATCGTCACTTCTGCATGCCAAACCCAAATAACATTGTAACATCGTCTTATCATAAATTTATCGTAAGACTTAGAATAGTGTGGTGACTATTTATACATACACATGAGTGACTAATAGTTTATTTAGGTCAACTCTAATAAAAGTCACTCCTCAATAAATTATTAATTATATTCATATTAAAAAGTCATTCTAATATCAATTATTCGTCATAGTAAAATACTAAAAAGGTCATCCTATAAAAAGTCTATCTCACGATAAATTTACATAAGATATCTTTTATTAGAATTTACATTCAAACAAACATGAGTTAACTACCATTTTAAACGTACAGTATGTAGGCTATGTAGCACATAACAACAACAATAATAATAACAGATCGATAGATGTGATGGGACCTGAACTGGTGAACAACACAAGTACCAACAGGGCAAATTTGAAGCTGATTGTTGAGTTTTTCGCCATAATTATATTGCACGATTTGAATATGCGTGAATATCGATACTATTCTTTGAGCAAGTTTTTATTGGTTGGCTTCTTAATTGATCGCTGAAATCACTATGCCACGCCCCATTATTTATAGTACTCACTCCGTTCCATATTAACTGTCGTCTTTGGAAATTGTGCAGTCAAACTCCAAAAATTTTGATCTTAATTCAATATATACAATGAATTGCTATATAAAATTACTATCATAACATTCGGAACGAAAAATACTATCATATAAGTATAATATTGCAATTGTTAATAACATATTATGTAAGAAATTATCAATCAAAAAGTGATATTGAAGACCGTAAAAGTAAAAAATATAACAATTAATATGGAACGGAGGGAGAACTAATTAGTGTCATGGGTGATGATGATACGTGTCTTAGTCCAAAATATTTAGTATTGTGTCAATCTTTCCCCAAATGAGTATTTTTTATGATTTTACACACTAATTTTGTAATAATAAGTATTAATTATCAACTATAAGAAGCTTTGAATGTATTGATTACGTCAAAGTCGTCAATGAGTATAAATAATAGGGAAATTGGAATCTAATAAACCAACCTTTGAGGGTCCTTTGAAATAACGAACCAACCTTGCAAGTTAATTTACAACGAACCCACCTTAACATGTTAATTTTTCTAACGAACCTCCGGCGAATCCCACAGCCGGAAAGCTGACGTGGCGGTGTTTTAGCCAAAAAAAAAGGAAAAACTTTTTTTTTGTTGAATTGGATAAATAAATCAACTATTTCTTTTTTTTAAAATCCACCTCAACCTCAATCCCCCTTTTTCTTTCTCTCTCTCTCTCTCCTCTCTCTCTTCTCTCTCCTATCTCTCTCTCTCTCTCTCTCTCACTATCACCCAGCCCACCCATCCCCCTGCCCATTCCCCCGACCCATCCCCCCAACCGCCACCCTCTCACCACCGCCGCCTCCACCGCCACCCTCACCACTGCCGCCTCCACCGCCACCCTCACCACTGCCGCCGCCACCACTGTTAGTTAAAACGCGTTTAATAAGTATATAAAACACGTATTGACGAATTGACCGTTTAAAAAGCGCGAATCCGTCTTTTATAGAGGCCACCGAATAATAAGGGAGTATTTTTTACCTCGCCGAATTATAACGTTTAAAATGCGTTTAATACACGAACTATTCGTTTTAAAAGGGGGAAGTAAGGATTATTGACACAAAATCGATATAATATTAAGAATTTAATAGTATTCCCGAATAAAAAAAACTACCGTATAAATTACGAATTTTTCATGTATCACCGTTTAATAAAAGTCAACGTTTATATCAACGAATAATTGACCGTATTTTTACACAATGTTACCGAATAAAACACGTACCGTATTTTATGCGTTTAATTCCCGTACCGTATTTTACTAACATGGGCCGCCACTACCACCATCACCATCACCATCATCCTCATTACCACCTCCACCACCACCACCATCACCATCATCATCACCACCACCACCACCATCCTCCATCGTCATCATCCTCATCACCACCTCCACCACCACCACCATCACCATCATCATCATCACCACCATCCTCCATCATCATCATCCTCATCACCACCTCCACCTCCACCACCACCATCATCATCATCACCATCACCATCACCATCACCATCCTCACCACGGTCTGGTGGCGCGCCGATCGTAGCCCGTGGTGGTGGCGATGGTCAAGGTGACGGTGATGATGATGATGGTGATGGTGGTGGTGGTGGAGGTGGTGATGAAGATGATGATGATGGAGGATGGTGGTGGTGGAGATGATGATGATGGTGATGGTGGTGGTGGTGGTGGTGGAGGTGGAGGTGGTGATGAGGATGAGGATGATGGTGGTGGCAGCGGTTGTGAGGGTGGCGATGGTGGCGGCGGTGGTGAGAGGGTGGCGGTTGGGGGGATGGGTGGGCTGGGTGATAGAGAGAGAGAGAGAGGAGAGAGGAGAGAGGAGAGAGAAGAGAGAGAGGAGAGAGAGAGAAAGAAAAAGGGGGATTGAGGTTGAGGTGAATTTTAAATAAAAGAAAAAGTTGATTTATTTAATCCAATTCAGCAAAAAAAAAGTTTTTCCTTTTTTTTTTGGCTAAAACACCGCCACGTCAGCTTTTCGGCCTGTGGGATTCGCCGGAGGTTCGTTAGAAAAATTAACATGTTAAGGTGGGTTCGTTGTAAATTAACTTGCAAGGTTGGTTCGTTATTTCAAAGGACCCTCAAAGGTTGGTTTATTAAATTCCAATTTCCCTAAATAATACCCTAATCGAATTAACTTCATCCATTAAACATCATTTAGGAATTTTATAAAATATAAAAAATAATGAATAAAAGTATAACTTTAAAAAATTTATATATAATATTATAGTTATATAATCCAACTATATCATTTTATTTCCATTAATGCATAATAATGTGATTTTAATAATAGAATAAAACATTTAATTAAAAGGTGTCTTGCCGGGACACTTTCATCTATTTGTTCAGTGTCATGTTATGCACACGTTCTGGTTCTTAATTAGTTATTTGATTCTCTCTCTCTTTCTTTATCTAACTAATTAAAGTTATTTTAATAGTGCATAACGCTTTTTGTGCATCGTATTATTCATATTAATATACAACGGAATGAAAGCTGTATAATATGCCTCTTATCTAAAACCATGTTATACATAACAATATTTAATCAAATACTAAAAATTATTTTTTTTCCTTTTTCCTTCAACTTTATAGGAGGGAGTAAAATAAACTCAAATATTAGCATGGGGGTGGATTTAGAGAGGGGAGGTGAGGGCATATTGCAAATTATTTACCTTTGATAATCGCTAATATTAAGTAAAGTCAGTACATATTTTTGATCAAAAAGAAAAATCAGATCGTATATTTTGTTGGCAAGATCAGTCTAAACTAAAGGCAGAAATGATCTCGTGACATATGCTTTTTTTTCTTTGAATTAAATATTCGGAGGTGCCGCCCCGCAATGGTTGAATCATTAAATCTTTTGGAAAACGAGATAATTATCAAATCGAAGTCCAATACTAGGTTGAGTTGGGTTTGTGCCCATGTCAAATTTAAATGGGATCAATAACCTCCGACCTAAATTTAATTCATTTATTAAACGGGTTGGAGATTGAAACTGTTTACCATATAAATTGTAAATGGGTTGACCACATTTTGACATAGTTATCTGTTTAAACAAATGTGTTAGAATAAAGTTACGAATTAATTCTCCAATTTAACCATTAACTCATTTATACAAAACAACTCATTGTGGGATTGAAATAATAACATATCATACTCAATAGTTTACGTGGAAATATAATTCAAGTTATATACAAGGAGATGTCTTTTAATTCATAGTCAAAGATAAATATAAGTTAAAATTACAAGTCTTACGTATATTTTGAAAAGTATTAATTGTAACTTTCACCCAAGCTTATTGATAAACGATATAATTGGGGAACAATCATCGAACAAATGACTTGATCCATGTAACATGCCTAATTAAACGGGTTAAGTAGGTTTTTCTTCGTGTCGAACTTCCTGACCTGAATTGAACCTACCCCTTTTAGTTAAACATGTTTATCGTGTCAACCCATCTAAGTAAACAGGTTGAAAATTTCTACCTAAATGTTCGGTTTAGGTAGGTAATCGTGTCGGGTTTAGTTTTTCCCAACTCTTAGTAAGATCAACCAATGTTCATTACGATCTTGCAGACATCGCTTCGCAATCCGAGAGCATTCCAAGGTATACTCTTCGAGCTGCTTTAGAGCTTTAGAGTATGTGCAATGGTTGGAAGTAAGAGTTAATTTAAAACATTAAACACACTTATAAGTGTGACGACATGGTATCAGAGTCCTACCACGCTTATTAAGTGACGCGACTGTCGATTCTAAATGAAACTCATCTTTCCACGCGTAATAAGCGTGATAGACTGCTATTAGTTTTCTTTATTTATAATTTTTCAAATATCTTTTTCTAAAAAAAATTTAAAAACTATAATTATAATTTTTATAAATATATTCGTTAATTAGTTAAAGATAAAATTGAAGATAAAAAAAGAAGAAGCCAAGTGGTATTTGTGTACACATAATATTAGATTAATTTCAAGAATATTTAAAAATTATAATTATAATTTTTTAATATACCCGTATATTAGTTAAAGCTAAAATAGAAGATGAAAAAAAAACAAGTGGTATTTGTGTATATATAGTATTCAATTAATTATTAAAATCAAACAATCTTTGATACTCAAGTGTTAAGTGTTTGGTCAGTCACCCTTCTTATGCGCTGAAGTGGACAACTGCTCGTCCGTGCACGCTTAATAAGCGTGGCGAGTTGCTTCAGCACACTTAATAAGTGTGGCGAATTTCTTCTTGCCACACTTAATAAGCTGGGCAAACTTTTCTTCACTCGTTCCTTTTCCATGCTTATCCATCTGTGGCAAGGGTCCTCGACCACGCTTATTGGCATGACTAGAAGTTGTTTTAAGTGTGTAAGAAGGACCCCTTTTGATAGTACAGCCATCCAATAGATTTTTGAAGGTGTTACCGTTGTTGAAGGTGCACCGTACCCGTGCTTTATAGGAGTACACCCATGCTTTAATCATATTTCTAAAGGTGTTACCCATCCAATCTTTGATACTAACAGGGAATAGATTTTGTTTCCATTTAATATAGGAGTACAACCGTGTGTTATCATGTTTCTTTTATGGGAATTGTAAAAAAATGAGGAAAATGGAAATATGAATAGAAACCTCTAAATATTACTAATCTATTATATTGTTCTGGGGTGATTTTAGAGATAAAGTAGCTAGGGTTGTTAGATATGGTGTTTAGGCAAACTAGTCATCTGTTTGGTAAGGTTTTCATGGTTCAAAGCAGTAAATAAGGAATAACAACTAATTTAATCTAACCATGAATTCAAATTAAATTCAACCTGAAATACTGTAACATTAAAACTCAACTAAACTAATATGAGAGTAACTACTATTGAACTAACAATGAATTAACCTAATGCAAAACAATTATAATTGTGGCCTTCTCTTCATTGTACCACCCCATGCACTTGAATCACGAATTCATCTGAACAAACAAAAAAATGTGTGATTAAGATTACTAGGACTCACTGCTCGAATCCTTAGGGAAGGGTAAGAATTCATAACACACGAGGTCATAAGTTAATATTTTATCTCTATACTTAGTTAATATTATCAATACACATCATCCAATTGATATTTTAGTAAATATGTAACTATTTAACCATCTTAATTAAAAGGTTATTTTTGAGCAAATAAGTCATTCAATAGGTCATTTAATAACCAAACACCCCTATGTGTGTGTCCTATGGATAGAGCATCAGGTCTCTCCTCAGTGCACCGTAGCGGGTGAGGGTGTATAGTTGAGAATTAGGATGAGTATTTTAACGAGGGTTTAGGATTATCCTTGTAAATTCTCTGAATAATTGTAGTAACACTCTGATTGTAAGGCACCTTTGATAGTGCATTGTTCGTGGTTTTTCCATGTTAAATCCTTATCTCGATGTCATTTACTTTCTTATTTATTCTGCATTGTTATTTGTAGTCTTGAACTTCTCAATCCTAGCACTTATATTTGAGAAAGGAGAAGGTTCATGCTAGTGCACACTCGATCTTTTTAAATATATGGAGCGTTTGGTAGGAATCCCAAGGAAAATTCCATGGGAAGTTTTCCATAGGGAAGATATTCTTGGAAAAAAAAATTCCCTAGGAAAATGTAGGTAATGGTGCACCCCCCATAAAGTTTTTCGCAATATCAACCTACATCTAAACATAGAGAAAACAAGTTAACTTGGAAAAATTGGTCATTTTCCCAAGATTTTTGACCAACCAAACGCACCCTAATATGTTGCATGCATATAGGGGTGGGCAATGGGCCGGGGCCCCATAGGGTCAAGAGGGTCAGGCCCTAACAAATAATGGTTGTCAAATGGTTAGGTCAGTGAAGGATCGGGTCATTAACAAGTCGGCCCGTTTCACCATGTTAAAGGGTCGGTGATCTAACGGAATGGGTCGTCGATCGATCAATAACTTAACAAATAGTTTTTCCTATTATTTTAAATGGTAATCTTACTTAAATATATTACTAATACTTCATATTAAATAATAATTAGTATAATTACTCTTTTTGGTACAAATACACTTAATTTTAACTTTGGGGTCAAACGAGCCGGCCGTCCCTTATTTTTACAAGAAAGCTCTGACCTGATCCATTGCTACAAAGTGTCGACCTTGACCCGACCCGAAATGACTAATGAGTCGACCCTGACCCGGTCCGACCCATTGCACACCTCTAGTGGCATATGATTACAGATAACACTTTGTTGAACATCATAATATTAGTACTTATTATCATTCTAAATAAAGTATTGATTACATGTAGTATTACAAACATATTGAAAGCACCTTAGATTTATGTATGTATAATATAAACCTAACTGGTGAGCTTGATGCAGCCATTGTTGATCATCCACTTCAGACTCCAAGGCTGGATTATGTCATTCCCATCTTCCAATTTTATTGTCCAGTAAGCCCAGCCAAAGGATGCCTTACTACCAAAAACCTCAACTTGTGCATTTGCAAATCTCTGCAACTCTTCCTTTGTTGTTCCATCAACATTCCACTTTGCTGACCACTCTCCTGCAATGCAACAAATTAAGGTTGCATCTTGATTGAAAGGAGCCAAGAAATTAAATATATATCAAGTCATCCGATACATGAGCTTTAGCTCAAGTGGCATGAGGGTTGGAGGTTTGTTGGTGTCATTGGGAGGCTCTTTGTGGGTCTCATAGTGGTGTACCCCCTCTCCCGTTTGGGCTGGTAGGCCTACTGGATTCTCCCTGAGATAGGGGATTCAATAGGTGGCCCGACTTACCAATACATGGAAGCATATATACAACATTTTGCAATAACCACCACGACACCACCATTATAGGTCCTGCTTTTATAACTAGGCCTGACCTTGTTCCACAATAACGGTTCTATTAGTGCTAACCAAGTTTATTTTAACAAATATTAACACCCAGTATACTTGTGACTCAGCTGACGTTTTAACTGGCATTTCTAAATTAGCATAAGGAATATTGCCTTATATTTTTGGTCTACCTGCTATCTTAACCGCTAATTTTGTCAAACAAGTAGCCTTACCTACGAAAGTGAGTGGACCATCGGAGGTGGTGATGCTACTCAACTCGGCGGACCTCTTATTGTAGATGAAGTCGATATTTTGTTGGACATTCATTTTTGTGAATAAGTCTGAGTAGAGGTTATAGTAATGGACATCAAGGACAATTAATTTCCAGCCATTGGCAAGTAAGAAAAGCTCCTTTGA
This sequence comes from Portulaca oleracea, assembly GCA_029582165.1. Classification (NCBI taxonomy): domain Eukaryota; kingdom Viridiplantae; phylum Streptophyta; class Magnoliopsida; order Caryophyllales; family Portulacaceae; genus Portulaca; species Portulaca oleracea. Next base: position 33,415,889 of record CM055871.1, read on the forward strand.
ATCCACATGATCTAAGAGATCAGACATTATAACATAAACACTTGAAGAGTACTTCCGTACAGCAGCATATCCCCACTGGTAGTACATTTTCAGGGAGTCAAAGCTCACTTCAAACGGCTCATTCAACAGCCCTATTGCATGCAGATTTGGATGTGTCCCATACCTGCAAGGCTCATATATAATATATGCAAGTTCATATATACTTTTGTGTTTTGTGAATGCATGGATTAATTATAATCACCTCATATATAATATCAACTTAGATAAAAATACTTAGAGGTACCCTAACTTTTGGTGAAATGTTTTTCAGGTACCTCAACTTTTAAAAACTAATTTTGGGGTACCCTAACTTTTAGAATTTGGAATAATTAGGTGAATTTCCGACCCATAATTTGAATTCACCAGTGAGTTTTAGGCGGGAAATTGATAAAGTGTTTTTTTGAACTGAACGAAAATGTCTTTTGCTTGTTAGAAAAACAAAAAAAAGGTCGTTAATAAACCCCCTCACAACAGTCACAACCATTGAAAGGAGATAAGTTAAACAAGAGTGGAAGTCATTGAAAGGAAGATTGGTTAAAGAAGAAATAAGGTATGTATTTCACTAAGTATGTGTTAGTACATCAATGTTTGGCCGGGGATTTTGCGAATTTCGAAAATGATTTTGGGATCTAAAATCAAACTGAGGTGTTTTCTGTTGCAAAAAAACTAGTTTGAAAAGGAAATTGAGAATTTGTGAGGTAAAATGAATTTGGGGGTTTTAAAGTTTTAGAGTTTCTGTTGCCAAAAAACGAAAAATGAATGCAGTTAGGTTGGTTTTGGTGCGGCTGCTACATTATGTTTTGGAAGTACGCGAAGGATATCAACATTCTGGAGCAGCATCAGATCTCTTGATCTGAGTTGGTTGATAGATGGGTGGTGGGCATGGTTTAATCAGGGTTTAGGGTTTGTTGTTTAATTAGGATTTAGCTAGGGTTCTAGTTTAGGTATGGTTTAGGGGTATTATAGTCAATCTCTATCAAAAATTAGGGGTATTTCGGCCAGTTTACATAATCAATCGGAGTTTCGCCGGAAATTCACCTAGTAATTTCTAATCCTAAAAGTAAGGGTACCCCAAAATTAGTTTTGAAAAGTTAAGGTACCAAAAAATTGTTTCTTCAAAAGTTAGGGTACCTCTAAGTAATTTTTTGATCAACTGGACACTAACAAAAAAATTATTTGGAGGTACCCCAATATTTGTGGTTATTTTTCGGTACCTCAACTTCTCAAAACTCATTTTGAGGTACCCTTAATTTTTGGGTTAGAAATTATTTGATGTTTTTCCGGCCATCAATTTTATTAAGTGACTGAATACCCTTATTCTTCTTCTTCAATGGTATTTCTTCAAAAATGGAAGAACAAGGGTATTTCGTCACTTAATCAAATTGATGATCGGAAAATCACTTAGTAATTACTAACCCAAAAATTAAGGGTGCCTCAAAATGAGTTTTGAAAAGTTGGGATACCGAAAAATAGTTTCCCCAAATATTGGGGTATCTCTGAGCAATTTTTTGGGACACTAATAAATAATAATACAAAATACTTTATTGGACATTGGCAGTACCAATAGTGGCGGATCTATGGATTAAATTTAGAGGTGTCCAATAAATAAAAGTTTTCATTACATAAGTTTAAAATATGTAATTTTCCCAATGTATAATGGGCTACTTAAAAAAAAAATTATGTACAGTTACGATATGTACTAAATTGGATACTGTTCGGTCTCATTTCGAGCCAAATTCTTCTCTTTCTTAGGGTGTTTTTACATGTTCTAACCTCATGTTTCATGTTAGTTATGAAATTTTTCTAGTTTTGGAGGAAAATAAAAGAAAGTAACCCAAAATGGAGCAAAAACGGAGCAAAACTCATCAAATAGAGGAAGAGGCAGAAGGATGGCTCGCCCGAGTCACATCCTGGCTCGCCCGAGTCAAGCAGCAGAAAGATTAGCAGACTTGCCGACCAAAGCTGAGCCAAGAAGAAGAGAGACAGAAGGCTGGCTCGCCCGAGCAACATACTAGCTCGGTCGAGCCATACCTCTGCACAACCACCATGAGAATGTTGAAAAAATGGCTAAGGCAAGGAGGAACCAGAGATGCTGGCTCGCCCGAGCAAGGGCCCAGCTCGACCGAGCCTAGCACCTGAGCTACAGAAGAGAAGCTGCCTAGAAGACATGGTGCGACCTACAAGAACCCTGACTCGCTCGAGCCAGGGGGTGCATGGCTTGCCCGAGCCACTCTGGATTTCTGCGTTATATTTAGATTTGAAATGCTGCGTTTTGTGTAACAGTTTGGGATCATTATAAATACCCTTAGCTGCGATTTCATCACATACAGTTTTTAGCTTAAGTTTTAATATGTATTTCCTAGTTTTGCTTCTTAAGTTGCTTCCTACTTTCTCTCTCTTAGGGTTTTTCTATTGCCTTGTTCTCCAAGTTCTTGAGGTTTGAGTGTAATCAACACTTTATGCAAGAAATTTCAACAAAGTATGTTCTTCATTTACCTTGTGCTTTTGATTTCATTGAGTTTCTAGGTTAGCCACCAATCAATCTTTTTAGTGAAAAGGGGGATTAAGGGCAACAAATCTTATTTGAAGTGAAGATTTGAGGGTCCTTAGTAACTTGATTCACAACTTTCTATTTTGTTCGGGGAAATTTGCAAATGAAGATGAAGAATGAAGATTTGAGATCGATTCTGATTAGTCATCAAGGGTATGGACTTAATTCTCAGCTTGTTTTAGTAATTAGTTGCTTATTGATTTCTACTTGCTTGCTTTCGATCATGGTGATAGTTTAGGGTGTTATTGAATGTTTGCTTGTTAGCTTATAGATTTCTTTGAATCAATTGTTAGTAATTACTTGTTTAGTTGAGTTGCCTTCTTAACAGTTATGTTAAGTATCATGATTAGGAAAAGTCTAATAGCTTAATTTTCATACTTTTAATGCTTTCCGCACTTGAGAACCTTTCACAAACCAAAAACCTAAACAAACCTCACACCCATCCTCGAGTTCGACATCCTTACTTAAACCCATCAATATTGCAAACCGAACAATGGCGCCGTTGCCGGGGATGGCGTTATTTGGGAGTTTAGGAGCTTGGTTTGTTTGTGCATAGTGTGAATAGTTTAATTGCTTTGCTTGATTAGTGTTAAGTTTTAAAACCACTAAAAATTGAAAAATAGAAAAATTGATAAAAAAGGGAAAGGTGCTTCCGACCGTAGGATGGGTTCGAGCTCCAGAAACCAAAAGATTAGTTAGGGTCGAAACATCTTTAGTTGACTCACCTAAGATGGGAGAGGAAGAGCCTAGGGTGACCTTGAGTGACCAGCTTTACCCTTCGTACAACCTACCCCCATCCTGCTTCGTATTACCGACCTTACCTCAGGGAGTTACTTTCGACCCTAGGCAGTATCACACTCAAAACCTGCCTCTGTTTACTGGGACAGGATTAGCTTTGATATGGACGGCGGAGTACAAAGAGTACCTTAGTATGGTTACACCCCGGGAGTTCCTTTGGACTATGTTTTGCTTAAGTATCTGCCTTTCGCCTTGCGCGACTCCGCCAAACGTTGGATGTATAGCATTAAGTCGGGATCAATCAATTCTTGGGATAGTTTTTTGAAGGTTTTTATGAAAAGGTACTTCCCCAACTCTTTAGCGGTCCAATTGAGAAACTCGATTTTGAAGTTTAGGCAAGATGAAGGGGAGCCTTATTGGAAAGCTTTTAAGAGACTCAAAAACCTTTTGTCCCAATTCCCTCATCATGGTTTTGACCTTGTGAGACTTTGCCAAATAGTTTATGAGGGGGTAGATCAAGAGACCTGGGTGACCTTAGAATCCATGTGTTTAGGGGGATTCATGGACAAAACAACGGAAGAGGCCTGGGACTTCTTAGAGAGCATGTCTGAGCGAGTAATGCAATGGAGAAATACCAGGATGAGTCCATAGGAGCGCATTTGTCCAATGCAAAAGGGGGAGTTCACGTTGTGAGTGAGAGTACTGGATATGAGGCTAGGTTCGCTTCTTTAGAGAACATGGTAAAAACCCTAGCCCAACAGCAAATTGCATCTTCTAAGACCCAGCCTTGCGCACAAGTGAGTTCTTTAGAGCGGCCCATGTCTCCAACCCCTCAGTCCCCTTTGATTTGTGCTTGGTGCCAAGGACCTGACCATGTTTATGTTAATTGCCCTTTGTATTTGCAACATGTGTCGTCCAATGTGGAAAATGTTAATGCCATGTTTAACTAGTACCGACCCTACCAATTTCCCGGGGTACCAAAACACCCTTTCTTGTCTTATGGACCGGACAATCAAAATGTCTTGAGGCCACCAGTGCACCAAGGAGGAGGTTTCCAAGGAAACCCACCTCCTCCTCACCAACCTCCGGCCCAACCAAGACCACACCCTTAGGCTGCTTATCAAGCACCTCGAGGGCATACCATCCATCCTTAGGTTGTCCATACCCGACCTCCACCAGGATACCAAACTGAGGACAAGGGGGATAGGAAGTATAAGGAGTTAGAGTCTGGGTTGAATAGGGTTCATGATACTATGAGTGATATGGTAAAAATGGTAAAGCAATTGAATGAGAGTGTAGCTCAGCTTATGATGTCTAACAGGGATAGGGAAACCTTTCCCGGACAACCGGAGGCGAACCCCAATGGGCAAGCTTCTAGTTCGTCCTCTTGTGACCCAAACCATGTTAGGGGACTTAATGCGGTGATTACTCTTAGATCATGGAAGGAAGTAGATAACAAGGTCCAGGAATTACCTTCGGACTTACCTAGGAAACAACCTGTGCGTGTTGGACCTTGTGATGAGCTAGTATCAGTTCAGGATGAGCTATGTGAGGAAGAGAGGTTGACCGACTTAGGTGAAACCCCAAGTCCTAAGACCTTACCTAGAGTACTTCCTGAGTCTAGTTCTGTACAACCTGTGGCGTATAAGCCTTCCCCACCTTTTCCTCAAAGGTTTAGGGGGAAGAAGGACCAGAAATTTCTTAAAAAGATTAGGGAGACGTTTTCTCAAGTTAAAGTCAACATTCCCTTGCTAGATGCTATTCAGCAATGTCCTTCATACGCTAGGTTCCTCAAAGAATTGTGTACCACAAAGAGAGCAACTCAGGTTCCTAAGAAAGCCTTTTTGGCCTCTAATGTGAGTTCCATCTTGTCTAGTCAAGTACCGGTGAAGTACAAAGACCCTGGGTGTCCGACCATCTCTATTACCATAGGAGACAATCAGATTGAGAGAGCTCTTCTTGACCTAGGGGCGAGTGTCAACTTGTTACCTTTACATGTGTATGAGACCTTGGGGTTGGGGGAGCTGAAACCTACGAGAATGGTACTCCAATTAGATGACCGGTCTACGAGGGTACCTAAGGGAGTAGTTGAGGACGTGTTGATCCAAGTTGGAACCTTTGTATTCCCTGTAGACTTTGTTGTGTTAGAGACAACTAGGGTTCATAGTTCCCGTGACGAGATTCCAGTTATTTTAGGTAGACCCTTCCTAGCCACGTCTAACGCATGGATTAATTATAAGGATGGAAGAATGAAACTGACCTTTGGGAACTTGACTATAGAGTTAAACATTTTCGACCTACAGAAGTCATCCCTAGGACTTGATGAGCAAGAGTGTAATGCCTTGAACTGGATTAGTGACCTTGAGAGTAGCGATCCTTCTGATCTTGATGATGTTTCTAGTGTGAGTGATCTTGTTGAGTTAGGATTTGATCCAGATTGTGTGACCTCATTGTGTGATTCAGATGTGTTTGATGGTGAGTTATTGTATGAATCTTTGTTTGCCTCTAAAAATGTGCCTGAGACAGTAGAGCCTGAGTCGCCATCTTCTAGAACCCTTGAACTTAAACCTCTTCCATCTGAATTAAAGTATTTTTTCCTTGGCCCTAATGAGACCTATCCGGTTATCATTGCTTCAAACCTAGGTGAGGACCAAGAGAGCAAATTAGTTGAGGTTCTTAGGTTAGGGGACTTTGGGATGGACGCTTGGAGACATTAGGGATTAGTCCATCTATCGTGCAGCATAGGATATTTTTGGAAGACGATAGCGTGGCCCATAGGGATCCTTTAAGGAGACTCGACCCCCAAATGAAAGAGGTGGTTAAGAAGGAGATTTTGAAGTGGTTAGACAATCATATCATCTACCCTATTTCTGACAGTAAGTGGGTTAGTCCTATACATGTGGTTCCTAAAAAGAGAGGTTTGACAGTTGTGGAGAACGAGAAAGGTGAGTTAGTGTCAACCCGGGTTCCCTCAGGATGGAGAGTGTGCATTGATTATAGGAAACTCAATAAGGCCACGAGAAAAGACCATTTTCCTTTACCTTTTATGGATCAGATGTTGGAGAAGTTGGCGGGACATGAGTATTACTGTTTTCTAGACGGGTATTCGGGGTACACTCAGATTTCGATAGCTCCTTGTGAACAGGATAAAACCACGTTTACCTGTCCATTCGGGACGTTTGTTTTCCGTAGGATGCCCTTCAGACTTTGTAACGCCCCCGCCACTTTCTAGCGGTGCATGGTGTCTATTTTCTCTGACCTTGTTGATGACTGTGTCGAGATCTTTATGGATGATTTCTCTATATTCGGCACTACTTTTGATGCTTGCTTGAATAACTTGAATCGAGTCTTGAGTCGTTGCAAAGATAAAAATTTGACTCTTGACTGGGAAAAGTGTCATTTCATGGTACAAAGGGGGATAGTCTTGGGCCACGTGATTTCGAGGGATGGAATTGAGGTGGATAAAGCTAAAATTGACCTAGTTAGAAACTTGACCCCCCCCCCCAACTTGTGTGAAGGAGGTTAGGTCTTTCCTAGGACATGCTGGATTCTATCGTCGATTTATTAGAGATTTTAGCAAAATTGTCAAACCTCTATCTGCTTTACTGGCCAAGGAGGTGACTTTTGACTTTTCTAAGGAATGCTTGAAGGCCTTTAATACCCTTAAAGATGCCTTAATATCACCTCCTATTCTCAAGCCTCCCACCTGGGGAGAGCCATTTGAGTTGATGTGTGACGCATCTGATTTTGCCATTGGTGTTGTGCTTGGTCAACGCATTGATATGAAACCGATAGTGATACACTATGCTAGTCACACACTTAATGAGGCACAACTCAATTACACTGTCACTGAAAAGGAGTTCTTAGCTGTAGTGTATGTGTTTGAAAAGTTTTGACCCTACTTGCTTGGTGCTAAGGTCGTTGTTTATACAGATCACTCAGCTATTAGGTATCTGATGGAAAGGAAGGATTCCAAACCTAGGTTGGTTAGCTGGGTTTTGTTATTGCAAGAATTTGATTGCGAGATTAGGGACAGAAAAGAGGCCGAAAACCCTGTAGCTGACCACCTGTCTAGGATAGTGCTTGACACCGTAAAAACCACCCTTATCACCGCTCAGTTTCCTGATGAGTAGCTCTTTAGTGTGGGAGTGGAACCGTGGTTTGCTGATATAGTGAATTTCAAAGTGACTGAAGAGATGCCTAGTGATTGGAATAAGCATGACAGGGACAGGTTTCTTCACATTGTGAAGCATTTTGTATGGGATGATCCTTATTTGTTTAAATATTGCCCAGATCAGATACTTAAGAGATGTGTGCCTGATGAATCTATTATGGATGTCCTCTCTTTTTGCCATGACCAACCTTGTGAGGGACACTTTAGTGGAAAGAAAACCGCTTAATAAATCTTGCAGAGTGGGTTTTACTGGCCAACTATCTTTAGAGATGCTCATGTTTATGCCCAAAGGTGTCCTAGGTGCCAGAGTTTAGGGAAGATCACTAGGAGACATATGATGCCCTTACAACCTGAAATTTTTGTTGATGTGTTTGACGTGTGGGGTATTGATTTCATGGGACCGTTTTCTAATTCTTTTGGGAATGAATATATTCTCCTGGCTGTTGATTATGTGTCCAAGTGGGTAGAGGCTATCCCTACAAAGAAAAATGATGCCCAAGTTATGACCAGGTTTCTTAGGGAACACATTTTTTCTAGATTTGGGGTACCTAGAGCCATTATTAGTGATTAGGGAACCCACTTTAACAATAGATCTTTTGCGGCCTTACTTAGGAGATACGCAGTCCAGCATAGGCTCACAACTGCTTACCACCCACAGTCTAACGGTCAAGCAGAAGTTTCCAATAGGCAAATTAAACAGATCTTGGAGAAAACTGTGTTTAGGAACAGAAAAGATTGGTCTGTTAAGCTGATAGATGCCTTGTGGGCCTACCGTACAACTTATAAAACTCCTATTGGTATGTCACCTTATAGAGTTGTATTTGGGAAGCCCTATCACTTACCTGTAGAGATTGAGCACAGAGCTTGGTGGGCATTGAAAGCCTTTAACCTTGATTTGTCAGCAGCTGGTGAGGTGAGGAAACTTACACTTTGTGAGCTAGAGGAGTTGAGGAGAGAGGCCTATGAGAATGGAAGATTGAGTAAGGAGAGGTCCAAAATCTTGCACGATAAGATCATTCATAGGAAGACTTTCTTCCCGGGACAGAAGGTGCTCTTGTATGACTCTAGATTGCACTTGTTTGCTGGAAAGTTGAAATCTCGGTGGACTGGGCCCTTTATTGTAACACAGGTATTCCCTTCGGGAGTGGTTGAAATTAAGGACCCAACTAACGAGTCTATTTGGAAAGTGAACGGTCACAGGTTGAAACTTTTCTTAGAGTTTTCGGAGAAGGTGGAGTGGAGTGTGTGACATTCCACGATTCATCCGACCATTGAAGAAAAGTGAGGTAACATTCTTGTATTTATTGTAAATAAGTTTATTTTTCTTGATTTGTTTCTTTGTTTACTTCTCCTAACTATGCACTAACAAGAAGGAAGGATCATTTATTGCTCATATGTGTGCATCATTTCATGGGTTGTATACTCAATCTCCATTTACAAGTCATGAATAGGGATGGCAATGGGCAGGATCTGGGCAGGGTCCACCTAGATCCATATTTTTAGCTGGACCCATATCCTTTGGGTCTTTTCTGAAAGGATCCATATCCTTACCCATATTTTTGACTGGACCCATATCCTTACCCATTTACCCATATCCTTCACTAACATTTAAATTGAACTTTTACTGCATATTAATTAGCAAACCCACAAAATTTTTGCTGAAAATTTACAAATGTCAAAGTTAAAATCTCAAAAATAATCTAAAGTAGTCATACAATCCCAAATTACAACATAAAATTTCAAAAATAATCCAAAGTAGTCTAGGGTTTTTTTTTTCTTTTCACTTTCCCGCTTCAGTGCTTCACATTTGACATTACAAAAAAAAATAAAAGAATTAAATTCATCTTAAGTGTTAACAAAAACTAGGGTTTCCAATATCTTAAAGTGTTAAATTCATTTTACTTATTACTTTATTATATATATATATATATATATATATATATATATAATATAACGGATCTGGGTATGGATCTGGGTCATGCCCATGGACCCAAACCCATATCCATTTTTGGCCATTGGACTCATATCCTTACCCATATCCTTTGGGTCTAAAATTTGTGGACCCATATCCTTAAAAATGGATCTGGATCTACGGATCTGGGCAGGGTCCAAAATTCATTGTCATCCCTAATCATGAAGACGATTATTTGGGATCTAATCAGGTACTATCCTTCCTTGTCTTTTGATTTAGTTGGTGAGAAGTTTTTTTTTCTTTTATTTGGTGTGATTTTTGATGTTTCTTCTTCTAGGGTGTTTGTTTTCCTTTATTTCTTGTCACAATGAGGACATGGTATGGCCTTTTTGTGTGGGAGTGGGGAGACATGCATGCCGGCTTTCTTCTTTTTCTTTGAAAAAAAAACAACATAAAAAATATATATTTTTAGTTAAGTGTTTTGGGTTCTAAGGTGCCCTGGGAAGTTTTTGAGTATTGAGAGTTTGAAAATATTTTTAGTGGAAGTGAAAATACTTAGTATATTTTAAGACATTTAACTTTTTGAAGTTTTGGCCGAATTCGCTGCTCGGGCGAGCAACACGTCCGCGTGACCGAGCGCACTCACTGAGCTGACTTCGAGAGTTGACGAGAAAAGACGGGAAAAGTTCCAGAAGCACTGCTCGAGCGAGCGAGAACCTTGCTCGACCGAGCTAATCTTCTGTATCCAAATGAGAGTTAAAATAAGCGCAAAGGCAAGCTATTGACAGAAGCGTTGCTCGAGCGAGTAACATTCTGGCTCGGTCGAGCTAGCCTTCGGCCAGAACTTTGTAGCGCGCCCAGAAACCCTACTCGGGCGAGCAGGTTATTCGGCTCGGTCGAGCCGGCGGCAGATATGTTTCTGTCGGGGTTCTTTTATTCGATAGTCTCTTTCTTCTCTCATATTTTCTCACTTATTTTCTCTCTCTTATCTCTCTCTTACTTCCCCCAAACCCTAGCATCAGACCATAACTCTTAATTCTTCACTAATCTCTTCGATTTCTTCCAGATTTGGTCGAATTTTTGTCCTAGCTGTGCGAGTTCTGCTGTTGCGGTTGTCACGAGCGACCTTGTGGAGCTGTGAGTTGTGCGAATTGAGCGACAGTGAAGCTCCTGTGCATCATACCTTGCTGGGTGTCAAACCATTCAAGGTTCTCAGTTCAAGATTGTTGTGAGAGTGCGCTTGGTTGTTGTTTTGTGCCAGATTTGGTGTCTACTATTTGTTGTTGGTGCCTCACGTGGTGTTCACTCGCAAGGGTTGACTTTGCTCTCACCATTTCCACCACTCTTCCTTTTGGTGCTATTTGTGAGTTGCTAGTGTTTCTTTGGATTCAACATGGTTCGTTCTAAGAGAGCACGCACGAGTGAGGAAGGTTCTCCCTCACCCCCGCCCGAGTCTTCATCGGCGGTGGATAAGGATCGTTACAAGGCCCAACCACCTACGCCTCTTCAAGCTAGTTCGAAAGTGCAAATGAGATTCCGGGATGAGCATCATCTGGAAAAATACGAGTTATATCAACAGCGAAAAATTTGTGCGCCGGATATATATGACGAAACTACCGTGAGGAAGGTGTATTGCGGTCCTAGTTTTGAATTTATCATAAGAACTTTGGGGTGGGATTCATTCATCAAGATTTACGAGTCTATCTATGACCAACCGATCCTTGAGTTCCTGAGTTCGTTGCAAGTTGAGGATGATGAGACACGGCAAGAAAAGTTCCGGTATAGATTGGATAACAAGGAGAGAACTTGCACTGTGCAAGAGCTATGTCATGAACTTGGGCTACCGAATGATGGGCTTAATTATGAGGAGAGCGCGCATTTTGATGAACAGTCCGCCATGAAGAGCCTTACTTGTTGGAGACGGAAACAACAACAATCGCATGCCCTGTCCACTAACTTCTTGACCAGAAACTCCAAGGCCCGAGACTTGTGTAACTTGGCCATTCGGATTTTTCATCGCATAGTCTCGAGTGCCGTCTTCGGCAGAGACGATGGACGGGCTAATGTGCGGAGGGACGATTTGTTTATTATCTTCCACACCCTCCACGGGAGAAGGGTTAACACGGGGTCTTGTATTTTGCATTGCTGGAAAGAAATCACCTCCAGAAGCCTTACCACTACGATTGGCATGGGGCATATTATATGCCACTTTTTGAAGAAGCAAAGGTTTGGAGGATATATAAGCAAGTTCACCCCGCGATACTTCCCCGACCCAATCGATGGTGTGTGATTACAACGCATGGGTATCCTCGAGTGCCACCGCACGAAACACATCTACAAGTACGGTTCGGATCGATATGCGACGTCCATTCATTTGGACCATGAACGAGCCGCACGTTAGTTGGATGTGTCCAACCATCATAACTGGTCGTGCGGTGAAGATCCAAGGAGCCACCGTCACGTTGGGAGTCCCGATGACCCGTTTGTGCATGAGGATGAGGAAGAAGAAGAGGAAGAAGAAAGGGAACCGACCAACCAACGCGAGGCTAGTGGTAGCGGTTCTCAAGAGATCACGATGGGGTACTTAGCAAGCCAGATGGATCGATTGAGTGTTGATCTCCGCGAGCAACGTACTTTGATGCAAAGTACTCATAACTTGGTGGAGAGTCAACAAGAACTCCTTCGTGCGCAACAATCGACACTCGAGAGGCACGAAGGATACTTTAGGCGCTATGACGAGTACTTCCATCAGCAAAACCAGTATTGGAGGGATTGGGGGTACTACCATTATGCTATGGCCGACCGTCCGCCGGCACCGCCCAACTACGTTAACCAGTACTACCCACTTACTTCCCTTATTATCCATACCCTCCTCCGGGAGGAGATGAGCAGTGATTTTAAGCATCCCCCCCCCCCCCCCCGCGCCTATCTTTTGCATTGGAGTGTTTGATTTATATCTTGTGATATACATGTGCGGGGAGTGTATAGTTTGAGTTTTCTTTAAGTAGTTAGTCTTTGGGTTCTTGCCTTGTATAGTTTGATTTTACTTTTGATCTAGCATGTAAGCATTGCATCCATAGAATGTTTTTGTTGTCTATCTTGAATCTATGGTGCTATGTTCGTGGATCGCGAGTCGGATGGGCGCTATTTGAAGACCTTCAGGTAATCTCATTCCACCCTCTATGTGAATATATCATTGATCCATGCTGCATGCTTGATTTTCTTTTGGGTGGCGAACCCCTTGAGTGTGAATGTTGGGATTATTCTGTTGTTGGAGCCATGTGGGCTCGGGTCGCCACCACTTTTATGTGCTATGTGTTTTGTGTGTTTTTCTTAGGTTTTCTACCTATCTTTTGACACCCTTCTTCTCACAATGGGGACATTGTGATGTTTTGTGTCGGAGTGGGGGGTGATCCTTCCAATGGTCATGGGTAGATCACCTAGTTTGAGTCTTTTATTTTGTTTTTCGTAGTTTGTGTCCTAAAATCTAAGAATTTTTGTGCTTAAAAGGAGAAAAAAAGAGAGTGAAAAGCTTTAAAAGTTTTGTTTTTGCCTTATTTTCGCTTTTGGTTGCGTTTCTTGGACTTTGTTGTCAAAAATTAGGAAGACTTTCTTAATCTTCTTTAAAAGAAATCGGTCTGAGCATTTTCGACCTTGTCTTGGGTGATTGTCATGACTTACCTAATTAGATTTCCTTCATTGAGTGTCTAGCGAAATTCACGATTCCTTTCACGTTCTGGTTGAGACCGAGAGATTCTAGGGATTTGTGTCCGAGCTTGTTTTTCTAATTAGCAAAAGCAAAGTCAAAAACAAAAGAAAAAGAAAGCAAAAGCTACTATAACCGGATTAAGTGGGGCGTGTCGCTGAATGACATTAACCACAATAAACTTAGCCAACCTACACGGGCCCGGTATTAGCGGTACGGCGCTATTACCCCTTAAGCTCCTCCCATATCGAATTCTCGACGGAGGTGTGTATGGAAAAGACTGTGTTGGGAGGGTAAACCCCATTTTGGGCCGTCCAATTCCCGAAAGTAAGGCTAATTTCGACTATTAAAAAGTAAAAAAAAAGAGAAGAAAATTTGTTGGGATTACCCAACCCAAAAAGAAAAAAGTTTAAGCGTTAATAAAGTGTGGGGCCTCTCCTCGCATCACCTACGGCCCTCACCAAGCCAAGGGCAACCAAATGCGGGGAAAGGCAACTCTTTTCTTTCCTTGTTCGTTTCGTTTGTTTTTAAGCTCGGGCGTGAGTCTTTGGAGTCAATCGGAATCAGTTAGAACCCACTAGCACATTTGCACATGGGGTTTTGCTTGGCATTGTGTGTAGGAAATCGAAAACTTCAAAGATTGATTTTTGCTTGAGATAGGTGTTTGTGAGATGCTCAGAACGGTTCCTTTTGGAGGATTAATAAGGTTTTCGTAATTGAGATTGCATTCTTCCTTGAAACAAAGCCGTTTTTTTTTTCTCTCTTTTCAATCTTGTTTTGTTTTTCACTTTCCCTCTCTCCTTTCTATGTGGCTTTTGTGGGTAACGCTTCTAGAAACCCTCAAGAGACCTACCTCGTCCACCCGGGCTACCGGGGGGTTTAAAGGGCTTGATGCATACGCTAAATGCATCCGCGATTCCTGCGAAAGTGAGTTAGGTTTTAGTTTTCTTTTTCTAGTCTTTTTCTTTGTTTTTAGTTTGCTCGGGGCGAGCAAACCCTTGTGTGGGAGTGGTGTTCGGTCTCGTTTCGAGTCGAATTCTTCTCTTTCTTAGGATGTTTTTACATGTTCTACCTCATGTTTCATGTTAGTTATGAGATTTTTCTAGTTTTGTAGGAAAATAAAAGAGTAACCCAAAATGGAGCAAAAACGGAGCAAAACTCATCAAATTGAGGAAGAGGCAGAAGGATGGCTCACCCGAGTCACATCCTGGCTCGCCCGAGTCAAGCAGCTGAAAGATTAGCAGACTTGTTGACCAAAGCTAAGCCAAGAAGAAGAGAGACTGAAGGTTGGCTCGCCCGAGCAACATACTGGCTCGGTCGAGCCATACCTCTGCACAACCACCATGAGAATGTTGAAAAAATGGCTAAGGCAAGGAGGAACCAGAGATGCTGGCTCGCCCGAGCAAGGGGCCAGCTCGACCGAGCCTAGCACTTGAGCTACAGAAGAGAAGTTGCCAAGAAGACATGGTACGACTGACCAGAACCCTGGCTCGCCCGAGCCAGGGGGTGGCTCGCCCGAGCCACTCTGGATTTCTGCGTTATGTTTAGATTTGAAATGTTGCATTTTGTGTAACAGTTTGGGATCATTATAAATACCCTTAGCTGCGATTTCATCACATACAGTTTTTAGCTTAAGTTTTAATATGTATTTCCTAGTTTTAATTGCTTCTTAAGTTGCTTCCTACTTTCTCTCTCTTAGGGTTTTCTATTGCCTTGTTCTCCAAGTTCTTTAGATTTAAGTGTAATCAACACTTTCTGCAAGAAATTTCAACAAAGTATTTTCTTCATTTACCTTGTGCTTTTGATTTCATTGAGTTTCTAGGTTAGCCACCAATCAATCTTTTTAGTGAAAAGAGGGATTAAGGGTCACAAATCTTATTTGAAGTGAAGATTTGAGGGTCCTTAGTAACTTGATTCACAACTTTCTATTTTGTTCGGGGAAAGTTGCAAATGAAGATGAAGAATGAAGATTAGAGATCGATTCTGATTAGTCATCAAGGGTATGGACTTAATTCTCGGCTTGTTTTAGTAATTAGTTGCTTGTTGATTGCTACTTGCTTGCTTTCGATCATGGTGATAGTTTAGGGTGTTATTGAATGTTTGCTTGTTAGCTTATAGATTTCTTTGAATCAATTGTTAGTAATTACTTGTTTAGTTGAGTTGTCTTCTTAACAGTTATGTTTAGTATCATGATTAGGAAAAGTCTAATAGCTTAATTTTCATACTTTTAATGCTTTCCGCACTTGAGAACCTTTCACAAACTAAAAACATAAACAAACCTCACACCCATCCTCGAGTTCAACATCCTTACTTAAACCCATCAATATTGCAAACCGAACAGACACACTTACTAATATCTTGAATCTTTTTTAGGTGTACGTCCATCCATCATAAATATACAACATCTTCCAATATATATTAGACTATTTAAACTTTTCATTGGGGTTGGGGTGTCATGGACACCCCTAGAGCATACACATATATTCGTCCATCTGAACCAACTATCGACCTTTTTTTCCACCAACAGTACACCACCAATCTAGTATGGTTTTGACTAATGGAAAAGTGACGTGACTCCATAACGTGTGACGTGGAAGACAGAGCATGTGTAGAAAATGTTGACTTGGACATTAATTTGTCTTCCATGTCACATATCATGAAGTCACGTCACCTTTCCAATGACTTAAAACTATAATAACTCGGCCGTATACCGCTGAAGGAAAACAGGTCAATAGTTAATACTAGGAGTGTCCAAAAATAATAGTTTGTGTTATCAGTATCCAATACTACCAAAGTTGATATAATTGACGTCCAAAAACCATCTATAATAAAATGTAGTTTGCAGGTAGTGTGCGTACTTTGCAGCCAAGAAGTCGATAACAGCAACTGTTTCGTTAATATTATCGACAGTTTTACCCCATCCCACGCTGCCGTCTCTGGTCCCACTATGATCGAATCGATTTTGTGCTCCTGGTGCTGCATGGAGGTCTATTATAACCTTTATGCCATATTTTCTGCAAACGGCATTCCAACTAAATATTTATCCACCAATAGACTAGAAATATTATAAGAGATATGTTATATATGAACTTTTGTAGACTCTTGTAATATTGGGATAAATATAATGAAGTTGCTCTTGGTATGTGTCTATTATTTTGATTTTTCCTTTTTTTTATACCATACTTTTTATTTGATTGTTCATCTTTTTTCGATTTGACACTAATATTTATCTTTTGACTAGTGGCACTAGAATGACCAACCCAAGTGCCTACAATCATGTTTATGACATTTCCTTTCTATTCTATTTTTCTAGTTTAGATTTAGAGTTTTTGTTATGAAAGGGTGATCTTTCTTATATTTAATTACCATTCCTTTTAATATATGGCTACTTTCATTGAGTTATAACCGTGGAAGATTTTTCATTCTAATCACATTACATCATAAGATATTTGGATTTCCAAGTAAAATATTGTCTTTTTCCCTTTTTTTTATCTTTATTATTGCATCATTATCCTTGATATTCTTTTAATCCTAAACACATTATATTATTTTACTTCAATTGCAAATACACAAACTTACCCCCTCATAAGTGGCTATAGATCTGAATTAGATCCTAACATATACAAACATAATAATTAATGTAATAAACTATGTCAGGTTTTTTTTATGCACAACAAGAAAAGTTACTTTGGGCAATAAAATATCTTGTTGTCTTAGTCCAATTTTTGTTGCCCTTTAACATTGTGCTACAAAAACAAATTGTCACAATTTGGTAGTTTTATCCCCAAAGCTTTAAGTCCAGGCTACAAATTAGTAAAAATAGTAGTATAAGTTTGTTGTGATGGACAACCAAATTTTTTTGTTGCCTTAGTAACTTTTGGCAAACAAATTGTCACGATTTGAACTAATTATGTTCGGTTATAACTTATATGTACTTGCTGAATTTCTAACAGTTTAGCTAGGATTAAGGTTGTTAGAATCGGGATCCTAACTCAGAATGATTGGGTAGTTAGAATCGAAATTAACCCACATAGGATCATGGATTGGAATATAGATAATAGAATCGCATCAAGGATTTTAGATCATAAAATTGTAGGATCGTAGATCGAGATCGAGATTTTAATAACTATGACTATAGCCAACATATGTTAATGGTCGGGCAACAATAATTAATAAGAAAATAGATAAGTGGAAACGTACTGTGCCCATGAGAAGGCATTATCCAAGGCTTCCAAGGAGCCTCCTACAAAGGGCTTAGGAGGATTTGGGTCGCTCGCTATCCACCATCCAACTGGAATCCTGACAGCGTTCAGTCCGTTCTCTGAAATGAACTTGAAATCATCCTCAGTGATGAATGTGCTCCAGTGTTCCTGGAATAACATATATTTGGGTTTTGCATCAAAGATATTCTTGCATGTTATCTCTAGACCACATGCCTTAATCTTGCACCAAAAATATAAAATATAAAATAATAAAGTGAATGGAATAGACAAGCACAGGACATAAGACATTTTTTTACTAGTCCATACGGGATTGGTACGTAGACGGTATAATTTGTGGTTATTTAATTATTATTTCCGTTTTGTTTTAGCTATCGTCTAGAAAATTGTGGCAAAAATTTTGACCGTTAATATCTTAATTTATACAATGATTTATCATATAAAATTGATGGCATTAGATTCGTAATAAAAAATACTATTAAAAAAGTATAATATTATAATTTTTACAAAAAATTTTGTTAGGAAAATGTCCTAAAATCATCCAGTTTCTTGATCCTACAATTATTTTTTTCCTAATTGTATTAGGATATTATTTAGATTTCCTTATTATGTTAGGTTTCCTAATTGTATTATATTCTAAATCTAATTGGAGTGGGAGTCAAGTTACGTTTATAGGGAGTTTTCCCTATAAATAGTGGGTCTTGTTCGCCTTGTTTGGTGTGGCCAAGTTTGGGGCACCTCCTATGGGAGGAGGTGTATTATGATATTCAGAAATTTCGTATTCCCAATGGTGAGAGAGGTTTTGTTGAGAGTTTTGTTGACTAAGAGCATGTGTCTCTTTCGGGTGGATCTCTTTCGGTGTTTGAGATCTTTGTAATACTCTCTTTGTTGGATCTCAGGAGGAGATCGTTCGTTGTATTCTCTACCATAGTGGATTCGTTTGTGCTTGTGCCGCCCGTGGTTTTTTTTCCCGATTTGGGTTTCCACGTTAAATTCTTGTCCTCGTTAATTCTTGCACTTATTATTCTCGATATCCTGCAATCATCTTTTTATTGTCGCTTCCGCTGATCAATTCTGCTCTTATTAAAAACCCTAACAATTTTATATTAAAAATTACTCCTTCCGTTCTTTTTTATCTGTCATTTACGGTTTTCAGTGCCAATTTTTAATCAATAATTTCTAATATAAAAAAATTATAATATTATACTTTTTTAATAGTATTTTTTATTACGAATATAATGATATCAATTTTATATGATGAATCATTATACAAATTAAGATATTAACGGTCAAAATTTTTGCCATAATTCTCCAGGCGACAGATAAAATAAAACGGAGATAATATTGAGTAAAGATTAACATTGAAAATCGTAAATGACGTATAAAAAATAACGGAGGGAAATATTAACTTTTCGAGGTAAAGTTGTGGAAGTCCCCGTACTCGTGAAAGTGAGACTTGCGCTGGGACTTGGGAAAAAGTTATTGTTGCAGTTTTTGGATTTACGAGTTAATTATATTTACTCTATCTGACTTATATGGTAATAATTTTTGCACACCCGACATTTGAGAAATAATTTTCACCCTACCTGACATTTAAGTGGTCATAAATTTAAAGCCCCTCAGGTATGTTATAATCGATTTTTTATTGACTTTTCCAGTGAACTGTAAGAAAATAAATATGAAGTGACCTTTATACCCTTATTATTATTATTTCTTTTGACTTTCAATTAAATTTGAAATGACTTTTGTATCCTTAGTATTAATTGTTATGACATTTTAAAACCCAACCACTCCACTGATTCCTCTCCCCTGTCACCCCTCCCATACAGAAAATGAAAACCTAACCCCTCCTAAACCACCATGTTTGTCTTCTACTCTCCAACATAGTTTTTTCCTTCTCAAATTAAAGGGCAACATCGTAATTTCACATAGTGATATAGGGGTATTATTGTATTTTTCCATTTCCGATGACAAGTTACCTGATTCTAACACTAAAAATCAATTTCACTAAATGTCAGGTAGGGTGAAAACTATTTCCCAAATGTCGGGTGTGCAAAAATTATTACCACAAATGTCAGGTACGGTAAATGTAATTAACTCGGACAATGGACGCCAGAGACTCCATAAAGTCAAGCAAGTCGGACCAACAGCAAAAAAAAAAAAATAATAATAATAAAGAGTACTTGGGTCATTAATTGGTTGACCCATTCAATAATCAAGAGTTGATAAAAGTGTTGGACCGGGTCAAAATGGGTCACTAAGGGGGGAATCTTTTCTTTTTCTTCATAGAAAGCCCGACCCAACCCACATTTTTCATGGGCCGACCTTAAACCCCAACATAGTCAAAACCTAACCCGACTTGACTTGATCTAACCCATTGCCCCACCCCTACTCGAGGGTATACATTCAAATAATATAAGTCTATATGTGAGACATGTATCACCATAAATTTATCATTCTACATACAGTACTTTGTAGTGACTTTTTACAAATATAGAGGGAATTAACAAATTTATTTGGGGTGGTTTTAAGAAAAGTCTGTGTGATAAATCATTAGTTACATTATAATAAAAGTCATTCTAATTATATATAACTAATTATTAGTCAAAATAACATATTGAAAAATCACATGCAAAAAATTTTGTGGTATGATAATTTTATATGAGATGGTGTCAATGCATGATAACTAGGGTTAGGATCATAGTACAAGCTAAGATGTGTACATACGCGTCTTATGTAGGGTTGTCAAAAAACTGTCAAACCCGAAAACCCGGTTCAGTCCGATCCGGAAAAAAGCGGGTATGGTCAAAGAATTTCCGTCCGAATTTTTATATTGACCGATTTGACAGAAAATTCGAACACAATATTTTCCAATTTTCTATTATCCGAACCCTGTTTAAACCCGAATTCATGCTTGTCCGAGTCCGACCCGGAAAATATTCAAAAAAAATGGGTATTTGACATCAAGTTTTTGTCTGATATCCGATTCATCCAAACACGGATTGACCCGAACCTGAATTTTTGACAGCCCTAGTCTTATGCAATGAATTGAAGTGGAAGCCATGCATAGGTTGGTTCATTACCTGCATGACCATAAGGGCTTTTTCATGGCCATAAGCATTGGTAACTTGGTACTCCCCTTGTAAGATTTTGACTATTGTCATGTTAAACACAGATGGATCATCATCGTCCCATTCATCGTAGTATCCTCCATCACTATCAGCTGTAATCACCAAGTGACCAGGAGTTACCTGCATGCAAAAGTACTAAAACTAGTTCACGCAAACTAAAACTCAAACTTACACCTTAACTTATAAAGTTTCTAGTGTACCTAATTTGTAGGGGGAAAAGATGAGGGTTTTTTTGCATTCTGGACGCCGAAGTATAGGAATATTTATTTTCTAGACCCTTGGTTTTCATTTTTTATTTTTTAGATCCTAAACACAACAAGAAAAATTACTTTGGGCAACAAAAAAGTTTGTTGTTGTTGGGTTGAATGTGGAGACCAATTTTGGGTTGGTCTCTATCTCTTGGGGAGCAAGGTAGAAGAGTTTGAGTGGGAATCAGATTGTTGATTTGTTCCACTTCTTTTTTGTAATTCCTTTGCTGTAGGGACTCTATTAATCCTAAAATTGTGTCAGCCTTGTACTATAAATAGAGCCTAGGTGCTAGGTTTATTTGTACAGCAATTGAGAGTGTTTCATCTTATACCACAAGAGATTGACCTGTAATCTCTGTGTTCCTGAGGGAGTTGTGTGAGGCTCATATGTGAGTGTTGAGTTCTCAGGTTGTAACTCTAGGGAGGTTGTGAGAGATTGTGGAGGTCTGGGAATCTCTGAAACACTGTTGTAATCCTCTGATAGTGCATCGTTCGTGGTTTTTTCCCGGTTTGGGTTTTTCCACGTTAATTCCTTGTGTCAAATCTTTATTTATTTTTCGCCCTTATTATTGTTTGTCTGCTAACTACGCCCTGAGAATCCTAACAAGTGGTATCAGAGCTTTGGTTGGAGCGTGGTTGATCTGCAGTTTGAGAAGCAATGGCGGGCGCTATTGTGAAGATTCCAGAATTCGATGGGAAAGACTACGCATGGTGGAGGATGCGCGTTGAGGATGTGCTCCGCCAGCAAAGGTTGCATCTTGCGATGGGTGATAAGCCAAAAGAGATGGAACAGAAGGATTGGGAAGAGCTTGATGGTCAGGCATTCAAGACGGCCAGCCGACGCTAGCTCGAACGTGGCTTTCAACGTCGAAGATCGAAACGACGAAAGACGCTCGAGGCCTTGCAAAACACATATGAAACCTTCGGTGACCAAGGTATATGTGTTACGTCGTTTGTTTGAATTTAAGATGCATGGGTCTGGTGATATGCATGATAGTATGAATGAGTTGAATATGATACTATCAAAATTAACCTCTGTGGGATTTAAGTTCGACGATGAGATGAATGCTAATATACTATTGGCTACCCTACCTAAGTCTTTGGAAAATTTCGTGACTTCTGTAACTTCTTCAACTAAAAAGGATGAGAAACTGAAGTTTGGGGAAATTAGAGACTTGGTCCTGAATGAAAGTATTCGCAGGAAGGATTCCGATGTGTCTGAGTCTTCGGGGGATGCTTTGACTGTCCGGGGTAGGAGGAATATGGGAGTTCGGGTCGGGGTCGATCAAAATCTAGAGGTCGAAACATGGAGCAAGTGTTGTGTTGGAACTGTGGTGATAGAGGTCATTTTCGTAGGGATTGTCCCAAACCTAAGAAGAGCAGCCATAATGACCAGGACTCTGTATATTCTGTTGAGGATTTTGGTGATGCCCTAACTGTTTGTGTTGACAAGTTAGAAGGGGGTTGGGTGATAGATTCGGTGCTTGCTTCACTCTTCGTCTAGCAAGGAGGCCTTTAGCAATTTTGTGAGTGGGAGGTTTGGCAGGGTTAGGCTTGCAAACGGTCACAACCTAAAGGTGCTAGGAAGAGGTGATGTGAACATTAAAACTTCTAAGGGTGGAACTTGGAGGTTGAAGAATGTTCGGTATGTCCCGGGTCTGACCAAGAACCTTGTATCTGTGAGTCAACTGGATGAGGAGGGATTCACGACGAGATTTGAAGATGGTCATTGGAGGGTAACGAAAGGATCTCTGATAATTGCAAATGGCAGGAAAGAGGGGAAGCTATATTCTGTCATTGATAACTCTAACATGCTGGTTCATGCTCGTCAAAGGCGTGTTAGCTTCTCTGATGAGAGAAGGGTACCAGAAACGAGGAGGTTTCCGGTCGAGGCTACGGGAACGGATGGTCACCGAGGAACATCTAACTGCGCGAGAATGCGACAAGTTCAACACGGTAAAATCCCAATCCAAAATTCCCTAAGTTGTTGGCGATGATCGTATGTCGAAGCGCGGGCGTGATCAGTTCAAGTGGGAGTCTGTTGCTAAAAGAGGAGTTGATGGGAGGTCAACTGGGACCTTTGTTGTTCTTTGCTGAACAAGATCGAGATGGATGCACTAAAGGATTCGAGAAGGTGTTGAAGTGGTGATTGATGATAATCGACGAAGGCTGCGTTTACAATTGGTCTCCAAGTGGGAGATTGTTGGGTTGAATGTGGAGACCAATTTTAGGTTGGCCTCTATCTCTTGGGGAGCAAGGTAGAAGAGTTTGAGTGGGAATCAGATTGTTGATTTGTTCCACTTCTTTTTTGTAATTCCTTTGCTGTAGGGACTCTATTAATCCTAAAATTGTGTCAGCCTTGTACTATAAATAGAGCCTAGGTGCATCGTTCGTATGTGAGTGTTTATTTGTACAGCAATTGAGAGTGTTTCATCTTATACCACAAGAGATTGACCTGTAATCTCTATGTTCCTGAGGGAGTTGTGTGAGGCTCATATGTGAGTGTTGAGTTCTCAGGTTGTAACTCTAGGGAGGTTGTGAGAGATTGTGGAGGTCTGGGAATCTCTGAAACACTGTTGTAATCCTCTGATAGTGCATCGTTCGTGGTTTTTTCCCGGTTTGGGTTTTTCCACGTTAATTCCTTGTGTCGAATCTTTATTTATTTTTCGCCCTTATTATTGTTTGTTTGCTAACCACGCCCTGAGAATCCTAACAGTTGTCTTAGTCCAATTTTTTGTTGCCATTTAACATGGGGCTACAAGAAAAAAAAAACCGTCACAATTTTGTAGTTTTATTCTCGAAGCACAAAGTTCGGGTTACAAATTAGCAAAAATGGTAGCACAATGTAGTTGTGGTGGGCAACAAAAATTTTTTGTTGCCATAATAGCCTTAGGCAACCATTTTTCTTTAAATTGTTGCCCTATCTATATCAATTGCAACAAAAAAAAAAAGTAATGTTTGTTGCCTTAATAGCCTTAGGCAACCATTTTTCTTTAAATTGTTGCCCTATCTATATCAATTGCAACAAAAAAAAAGTTTTTTTGTTGCCACATATAAAGTATTTAACTACAAAATTATTTGGTTGCCATATTTTAAATTCATGCAATAATAATATTTTTGTTGCCCAAACTATACTTCATTTGTTGCCCAAACATATTTTTCTTGTTGTGAAAGTTTATGAATTGAATAGAAAAGGACTTTAAATTAAAGTTTGTAGGTTGAAAAAAAGGTCGGTGTACTGTTTTTCTTTATCTTCCTATGTTTGAATTTATCTTCTGATTAGCATCAAACTTTACGAGTAAGGTATGTTAAAACTAATATTAAAGTTATAATACACCTCCCATATTCATGTCAGAACTACTAGTACTCAGGGTCTAATTAGTTCCGACATGAATAAGAGAGATGTATTATAGTTTCAATATCAGAAAAACCTTATTGCTAAAGTTTGGTGCTAATCGAGAGAAAAATTCAAACATGGGAAAAAAAGAAAAACAGTACACGGGGGGTCTTTTTTACAATCTACAAACTTTAAGGTATTTTTTTATTCAACCCATAAACTTTAGGGTCCCAGAAATAAACAATGAATACCACGGGTCCAAAAATTAAATATCCCTATACTTCAGGCTCCAAAATGCAAATAACCCATTATAAAGTATAAGTTGCTAGTGTACCATACGTGATTTGTAGGGGGGGAAGATGAGATAAATGAAGTAATCTTGACCTGGAGAAAGAGACCATTAGGAGCTTGAATTCGAACACGATTACCGTCATCTGACTTCATAACAATCTGAAAGGTTTCATTGATTCCGGGTGTGTCGACCATGGCAATGACAGAAGTGTTCCCTTCATCGTCTGTGTCAACGCCCACAAACTGATTGTTGTTCACCTTCAAATTGAATGTCGTCTCATTGATTCTCCACAACTTCATTAACAAACAACAGACATATGTATGTATATACTCATGTATTTAAGTTTAACCTAATTGAAGGAGCAAATTAAGCTAGTGGTAGTTTTAACCAGCAAGAGTTTTAGTTTACCGTGAAGGTCTCCCAGTTGGAAGCAGTGGTTCTATTAGCAACTAAGTAAGTCCCTCCCCCATTCTCGGCTGTTAAAAACGTCCCCTGTGAAATTGATTGCAGCTGAATTTGTGTTCCGTCCTGAATTTCACACAGCTTAGTTATAACATGTTAGTCTCTTATATTTTTCCTTATATATTCGGTGACAGATCTGGAAATTTTTCTAACAATTTCCAGTTTCTACAAAGATCCAAATATAAATAGTCTTATGTACCTCGACAGTCAGATAGACATTCATGTCCACTAAGAGACTTAACCAATATCATGAGACACACTGCTTTTATGGTAGCATTTTTAATATTTTATTGGGACTAGTAAGTGATATTAAAATAAATTTTTAATAAAAATGTGACTAACGATTTACTCCCTCCGTTCCATATTAATTGTCGTCTTTGGAAGTTGTGCAGTTAAACTTCAAAAATTTTGTCTATAAATTTCTCAATATATATAATGAGTTGCTGCATGTATAAAATTACCACCGTTAGATTCGTAACGAAAAAATACTATAGTAAAAGTATAATATTACAATTATTGTTAATAACATATTATATAAGAAATTATCAATCAAAGTGTAACATTGGAGACTGTGAAAGTCAAAATTGTGACAATTAAAATGGAACGGAGGGAGTATATATTAAGGAATAACTTTTATCAAAGTCACATCAAATAAATTATTGATCATCCTATTCACTACAAAAATTATGCGTGTCATGATAAATGTATGGTAACACGGTTTCATATAAGACATATAGTATTCTTTACGGTTTTTGGCTCAAAATAATACGAAGTCGGAGATCATTGGCTGAAAATAATTCAAACTTACTTTTTGGCTGAAAATAGTCCAAATTTTTAACCTATTTAATTACTCAGACTAAACCGAATTTGATTTCTGGCGTTGGAATGTTGACTGGGTAACCTGAGCACGTGTTTCTTTAATTGATTTTGGTTTGAATTTTATTTTTTAAGTTTTTGTAGACCCCAACTCAAACTTATAATGACATGACAATGGATTAAAAATAAAAACACTTTAACATAACAAATTTAGTCTTCCAACCCCAAAAATTTAAAATTTGACCCAACCCTAACTATTTGTCTTTTTTCTAATTCCTCTCAGTCTTCTCTCTCCTTCTTCGTTATTTTCTGTGGATCCCAGTCAGCATTCCGAAGCCGGAAACGATTTCGGTTTCGTTGGAGTAAATATCTTAAAAGTTTGGATTATTTTCAGACAAAAAGTGGGTTTGAATTATTTTCAACCAATCACCTCCAACTTCGGATTATTTTGAGCCAAAAATTCTTTATTGGTGTATAAAAAATAAAAAAAAGATATGAGAATTTTATGCATTTAAAAAAAAATCAGCAAATAGTGCTCGGGAGCTGTAACTATATGTGGCACAGTACCACGCAATGTAAAAGGCGATAAATGGGAAAGAAAAGCTGCAGTTCTGCAGTCTTGTTGAATAGTTAATAAAAAATCTTACTAATAATTTCCTACAAGGATAGAATATTATAATTTTTTAATTCTTCTGGTAAATAAATGTGTTTATCCTAAATTATGTCTCATAATAGGGTGGTCTCTACCTATTATATATGCATGGGCTTATAAATAAAATAAATCATGGAGTGGGCAAACATGTACTTACATTAAGGTTCAATCATCAATGCAAGGCACTCAACCGCACATGTGGAATGTGGGTCATACGACGTTAGGGGCGCTTTTGGTACTTATTAGACGAACTTGGCAGGTTCAATGCAAAGCATACATTGATCACATTTATTTTTACTGTCCTAAAACAATTGGGGCACGCAGTTGGATAGCATATGTTGTTATTAATAGTTGAACCCTATCCTATCCTATCCAGACACAACATGCAGAGAATTGATTATTTAAGAAGTCGATTAGGAAATTTTGTTGTATCTTGAAAACACAATTTGCATATTATCGATCTAATCACGTCTCAAAGCTTCAATCAATCCTAGAATTTCTAACAAATCTAGTTAACAACGAAGTTGAATGTACGGTGCAAAGTAACCGCAATCGTTAAATGTTATATGGAATACCTATCTAGCTTCATAATAGTGTAAAATTTTACAAAAATAATTTATCAATATTTATAACAAAATTTATTTTATATTTATCAACATTATTGTAAACTTTATTGATATCTTTTTCAATTTATCAATTCTTTATATAAACTTATTGCATAAAAAATGAATTTATTTTAATGCACGCAATGAATCTAGGTAGGTCCACCACAATATATGGTATAATTTACGAAAGTAGTAGATTGTTACTAAGAGAGACGAACCAGTAAATCCTTGTTGGGAATCCCATTGAAAAGGGACCGTGTAATCCAACCCTCAGTGACAAGCCAACCTCCAAGGTTTACTGCCTGCACCTTGGAACTTTGGCTTGTCACAATCTTCCGGTTCCGGTCCTGGTTCCCGATATTCATCGCAACACCATTTGAACCCTGGCTTCCTGGTGCCAAGGCCCATATTTGCATGCAACAAACCGCCCAAAACAATGAATTTGGAAAGGACCATACAATATTAGTCCGGGTAGCCCCAGCTTTTCTCATTTTCTTTTTTTCACTTGATTTTTTGAATATTTTTATTTCTCAATGTATTGTGATTGATCTCTTGTGTGCTTAGCAGGTATATATAGCAGAGCACATATGGCAACGGTATATAATACATACAACAGCATTAA
Source organism: Portulaca oleracea (assembly GCA_029582165.1). NCBI lineage: Eukaryota > Viridiplantae > Streptophyta > Magnoliopsida > Caryophyllales > Portulacaceae > Portulaca > Portulaca oleracea. Next base: position 33,443,394 of record CM055871.1, read on the forward strand.
TGGCAAGGAAGTTAGAACAGTGCTCCCAAAAAATGTGGTTTAGGGTTAAATTCGAGTGGGTCAATTACGTTAGTTTTAAACTTCGGATACAGGCCCGGCTCTGGGGGTAGGCCCAAGGGGCCACCGTCCAGGGCCCAAAATGGTTTACAAATCTGCTTTGGTTTTGAGGGGCCCAGGCGAAATGAACATTGCTTTACAGTAGGGCCTCACTATTCACCACCTAATTGTCATATCCATTCCGTAAAAACTGACTTGGTAAGTAGTATCAAATTTCACATGGGCCCAGGGCTCATGGCCCACCGTCACAGCTTCAGTGGCTGAATAGAATTAGGCTTTAGAATAGCTCATATTTTGGATCCACTTATTAGTGGGTGACCCTACCATTTTGTGTCAAATTTTGTAGAAGTTGGGCTGTAGGTGTCTAAATTCATGCTATATGGCACCTTTAATTGCTTTTGATTAAGAATAATATGGGCTTCTGTCCAAACTCCAAAATTATCAGAAAATAATAGTTTAGTGGCTTTTCACCGCAAGTTTTATGTAAGAATATGAGTAAAATACATGATATTTTTTAATTGATTCATGGTAAGTTTTGTTTTTCATGATACGTTGATTTTTATTTTGTGTGATTGGTTAGTGTAGTTATGATTAAATTTGTTAAAATATAATTGGTGTGGTTAAGTTTGCGGTAAAAATGATGGGTGCAGTAAGTTGGTATGAGGATAAAAAAGAAAAAGTAAGATAAGAAAGTGATGTGATTATTTTAATTTTTTTTTGTAAGGTATAGGAATAAGAAATATTAAGGTAAGAAAGTGGTGCGATTATTTTAATATTTTTTAATAAAAATGTGAGTAAGAAAATGTGAGATAAGATAGTAGTATGGTTATTGTGATTAGAAGTGGTTAGATATGGTTATGGTTTGTTAATTTTTTTTAACCAACCACACAAAAGAAATGGCCTAAATTAATTGATTGTTTAACTATGATCTATTAACTTTTGAGTAATTAGATGAAACAACAATGGTGATTAATTTGAATATTGAGTTTGATATTATTTATCAAATTGAAGATGCATAGTATGTGGAATTATAACTTTGAACAACTAATCTAATCTAATGAAAATGTGATCTCTTCAATTTGATCCCTTTTGTAGTCCATTGTTGTTTCTCTAACAACCAAATACTGTAACTTAGGTAACCTTTTTTTTTAATTCAAAACTTGGAAACTAATCTAATTTAATGGGAATGCAATTTATTTATTATTTATCAAAAAGAAGATGCATCGCATGTGCACATTCACGATATGTGAATGTTCAAAAATATTTTTTTAAATAAGACAATGACTTTATTTTGATTTAAACATACTTGAATGAGAAATTTTCTATTTGATTGTTGGGCATAGAAAAGCCACATTTCGTTCGCATCATGAAAAAAATTAGTCCTTCGTGGGTACGCATTTTACCTAAATTTTTAGTTCGTTATTTAGTATGAATGTTGACGTATTATTTTGAAAGGGCCCAATCTACAAATTAGTTTGTTATATTGCCCAGGGCCCTAAAATTGTCAGGAACGGGCCTGTTCGGATAAGAAATTGATGCTTCGTTGTCTATTTTTCTTTTGGGTTCGATCAGGTAGGACAATTCAAATAAAGTTAAATTCAAGTCAAGAGTCGGTCCTCACTATAAAAATTAAGAGATGTTAATTATGTCTGGATTTTCACTCAATATTGAAATTAGGACGTAAAATCTATATATAATCACATGCAGATACTCCCTCCGTCCCAAATTAATTGACGGAATTAAAGTTTTGACACACACCAATATATAACTATACTACCTCCGTTTTTATTTATCGGTCACATAGGAAATTGTGGCAAAAACTTTGACCGTTAATATCTTAATTTATATAATGTTTTATCATATAAAATTGATGTCATTAGATTCGTAATAAAAAATTCTATTAAAAAAGTATAAAATTATAATTTTTTATAAAAGTTTTATATTAGAAATTATTAATTAAAGATTGGCACTAAAAACCGCAAATGACATATAAAAAAGAACTGAGGGAGTAATAACTACCAAACATCAATTGTATTTGGCTTTTCTCTCTCTAATAAATAATGTAAAATAATTGAATTAGCTATTTTGGAATTGAGTTATTTTTCGGGTTATTTGTTATTTTGTCAGTTTGTTATAATTATCTTGGAGCGAGACACACGAAGATTTGGAATTGAGTTATTTTTCGGGTTATTTTTACTTAACTAACACATTATGTGGTTACTAGGCAAAATGATAAACAGGCCCCTTAAATTGTGGTTTGATTTTATTGATCAAGACTAGGCCTCCCCCTTGGAATGGTTCATTCCGTCACAATCCATTTGGATCAAATCTTTTATATGTATGGTGGAATGACAACCTAAATTTCTAAACAAACAAAAGAGTTTACCTTGACTGAGAACGATGTGCTCATACTAATAATCTTACAAACAAAAGAGTTTACCTTGACTGAGAACGATGTGCTCATACTAATAATCTTACGGTCCCTGATTTGGATGTTTGGATGTTTGATCATTGATGTGCAACCACCTCCCTTTTAGCCTTTATCATTTAGGCTCCATTATTTTATATAGTATGGTACGGTGTGGTAATGGTGCGGCACGGTACGGTGGAATTTGAAAAAATCTGATGAAGTGTGGTGGGTTGTGATGAGTTGTCGTGGGAGTTGTTGTAGGTGAGGCCGGTAGGTAGGGGTGGGCATAACAGGTTAACCGCTTATGAGGTTTTGGATTTTAAAAACCTAAATCGCAACCACAATATGCGGTTAACCGCTTTTGAAATCTGGAAACCTAAACTGAACCTCGAAACCGCAATTTAGAAGCGGTGCCGGTTAATGGCTTTTAAAATTTGAAAATTTACCCGGTTAACATACACGGTTTATGATATACCGATTTCCTAGAAATTTACAATAACATTTATGCAAATAAATGCAATCATATTACTAATAAATTCATATTCCGATACGACGATACGCGGTTAAATTAACTTCATATTACTAATAAATTCATTTTTTTTTCAACTTAATTGAGAGCGGTTAACCGCGGTTAACCGTTTTATGAAAATCCAAAACCTAAACCTAAACCGCTTATAGCGGTTTGGTTAACCTAAACCTCTTTTATGCAAAAATCAATTCGGTTAACCGCATTTTACGGTTTGGTTTATGCGGTTTTGCGGTTCATTTTGTGGTTTAGGTTTATGGTGCCCACCCCTACCAGTAGGTGTAGACGCTAAATTTTTCGGCTTTATTTTTCTTTTTTAGTATTAATTTTAGGAAGTAGGTTAACCGATAAGTGACACGCAAAGCCCCTTTCCATTTCAGCCCAAAAAGAAAAATATACAAAACCCAAATGCCGAGACCACCGTCGGGTTCTGTGGGCCGGAGCCTAGCTCGACACAAGAGAACCAGACGGGAGGTTCATGGGAGCCTAGCTCCACCAAGAAGAACCCAGAAGGGTTCCTTGGGCCGGAACCCAGCTCCGCCCACTGGAACCCAGACGGGTTCTTCCCCGGTTCCGACGGCGCCACCTCCCTCATAAAAACCCTAGATTTAACCTAAGCCCTAACCTAAACCCACACTATAAATACCCCCATTCATCACCTACAAAAAACACACCGAAATATACCGGGAGTATTGACACTGGTATATTTCTCTTCTCTTCTCCCCCCACTGCGTGTTTACTTTGACGTTAGCGTAGTTTTCTTTTTACATAATGTAATTTTTGTACAATTATTCTATATGTTTTTCTTATTTCTTTGTATCGCATGACATTAATAATATTATTGTGAAGTTATTCAAATTCCCCCCTCTCTTCTCTTTTTCTCTTTCTTTACTTTAATTTAATCTTAGTAGAGTCCGTTCAGTTGAACGGGCGGGTTTGATGATTTTTATCGTCAAATCCGTAACCTTACCCCCGAATCCACCTTTGGGTTCGTAGGCCGGAGTCAATCTTTTTATGGTTTGTTGTTTTAACCTAAATTCAACTGGCGACTCTCACTTTTCTTTTCCCGAAAACCTTTTTTTTCGAAAACCTCTTTTGTTTTCCTTTTTTTTCGTCCCAGTTTGAAGACAGGAACCCAGACGGGTTCGCTGTCGTCTTTTAGTTCCCGGCTTCGTTTACGAACTCAGCCGGTTTTCCCTTCTTTTTTTTCTTTTTTTGGTCTTCTTCGAGAGGAACCCGGCCGGGTTCTTTCTTGGTTTTCTTTTTTTTAAAACCGGCTTTCCCCTTTTTGCGTCCGGCTCGGTTTTGAAGAACCCAGACGGGTTCCTCTAGCCGAACCGGACTCCCGATTCGCTCTCCGGAGCGTTAATCGGGTTCGGGCCCCGTTTGTTTTTCCGTCCTATTTTCGGGAACCCAGACGGGTTCCTTCCTTCCTTTTTTTCTTTTTCTTTTCTTTTTCGTCTCCTTTCTTTCTTTTCCTTTTTCTTTTTAAAATCAGGTTTTCGGGTTAAATTTATCATTTAATAAAAAGTATCCTAAAAGTCGAGCCTTTGATTAAGGATAAGCAATCCCACGTCGGCTCCCAATTCAAAGAAAGAGGGAAAAATCCACTCTTTCGAGTAGCGCCACGGAAACATTCCCCGCCGGGATTTTTTCGGGGTCTACAATAGGTGAGGAGAGAAAATGTAAAAAGTTGAGGAGAAAAGTGATGAGAGAAAAAAAGTAAGAAGATATTTTGGTAATGATTGTGGTAAAGTGTGGTGGAAAGTGCTAAAGTACTGAAGTGTGGTAGAATATTGAGTAGTGCGGTGTGATGCGGTACCACACCACAAGTTATCGCATAAAAGAATGAGGCCTTATATATATGATATGAGTTGTTTTATTCACAATATCTTTATAAAATTATAAACTTTATAATTAAAAATTTATATACTTAAATGATATGACTGATTTGATTTAGAGTACTATCTTATCCATCTACTCTATCCCACATTTCTCACCGTACCCTCCAACTATCTTACACTCTAAAAAAAACATGACTCATGTTTTCAAACTATTGAACTTATCGATGTTTATCTGAGTCTAGATACACACGATTCGTCACTCGTATATTTAATGTCAAAATTGCTTGAACCCGAAATACACATAACCTATATTGTCCTTAACAAAATCCAAATATACACACGGTCTTTATTCAACCCGTCCGTAAGATTTTAATTTAGTAAAGATTTTAATTTCTTTTGCTCCTCAACCCACCACGTAAGACCGTCACCGAGTCGGTCATCGCCGGGATCGATTCAAGTGCATTATTGTCCAACGCTCTCAAAATTCAGTATATTATTGTCCAAGAAAAAAAGTTCAGTGCATTATTGTCAAACACCCCAAATGTATGGTGTATTAATGTCCAAAATTAATTTAGTAAAGATTTTAATTTGTTTTGCTCCTCAACCGACTGCGTAAGACTATCACCGAGTTGGTCACCGTTGTAATTGTTTCAGATGCATTATTGTATAGTATTCCCAAAGTTCAGTATATTACTGTTTAAGAAAAAAATTCAGTGCATTAGTATGATAATTGAACAAGTAAATTAATTAGATAAAATATATATATATATATTCAATTAATAGAGAATAAAATTATTAAGTTAATGTAAAATAATTTCTACAAGTACATGTGCTAAATCATATTTTTTTGAATCAGTTCTAATTAACCGGTGGATCGAAGCAAAAAAAATAAAAAAATCGGTTACCCGATAATCCATTTATTCAATTTTGGTTCTAATTCACGACTTTTCAACCAAAGAAAATTGTTTAACCAAACTGAACATACTTGAACCGAACCACGCTCACCCCTACTTGAACACCACCTATAATCGTACCTTATTATAGGAGGAACATGCCTACAAGGCACCTCATTTTCCTCCATTTGAGAAGCACCAATACTATTCATAGAATTAAGTAAAATAAAAAAAAGGACGTCAAACACAGGATTACAACATAATGGGGGTGTTTAGCCATCAGGCCTGGCCCATAATTGTTTACAAATCTGCTTTGGTTTTGAGGGGCCCAAGCGAAATGAACATTGCTTTACAGTAGGGCCTCACTATTCACCACCTAATTGTCATATCCATTCCGTAAAAACTGACTTGGTAAGTAGTATCAAATTTCACATGGGCCCAGGGCTCATGGCCCACCGTCACAGCTTCAGTGGCTGAATAGAATTAGGCTTTAGAATAGCTCATATTTTGGATCCACTTATTAGTGGGTGACCCTACCATTTTGTGTCAAATTTTGTAGAAGTTGGGCTGTAGGTGTCTAAATTCATGCTATATGGCACCTTTAATTGCTTTTGATTAAGAATAATATGGGCTTCTGTCCAAACTCCAAAATTATCAGAAAATAATAGTTTAGTGGCTTTTCACCGCAAGTTTTATGTAAGAATATGAGTAAAATACATGATATTTTTTAATTGATTCATGGTAAGTTTTGTTTTTCATGATACGTTGATTTTTATTTTGTGTGATTGGTTAGTGTAGTTATGATTAAATTTGTTAAAATATAATTGGTGTGGTTAAGTTTGCGGTAAAAATGATGGGTGCAGTAAGTTGGTATGAGGATAAAAAAGAAAAAGTAAGATAAGAAAGTGATGTGATTATTTTAATTTTTTTTTGTAAGGTATAGGAATAAGAAATATTAAGGTAAGAAAGTGCGATTATTTTAATATTTTTTAATAAAAATGTGAGTAAGAAAATGTGAGATAAGATAGTAGTATGGTTATTGTGATTAGAAGTGGTTAGATATGGTTATGGTTTGTTAATTTTTTTTAACCAACCACACAAAAGAAATGGCCTAAATTAATTGATTGTTTAACTATGATCTATTAACTTTTGAGTAATTAGATGAAACAACTATGGTGATTAATTTGAATATTGAGTTTGATATTATTTATCAAATTGAAGATGCATAGTATGTGGAATTATAACTTTGAACAACTAATCTAATCTAATGAAAATGTGATCTCTTCAATTTGATCCCTTTTGTAGTCCATTGTTGTTTCTCTAACAACCAAATACTGTAACTTAGGTAACCCTTTTTTTTAATTCAAAACTTGGAAACTAATCTAATTTAATGGGGATGCAATTTATTTATTATTTATCAAAAAGAAGATGCATCGCATGTGCACATTCACGATATGTGAATGTTCAAAAATATTTTTTTAAATAAGACAATGACTTTATTTTGATTTAAACATACTTGAATGAGAAATTTTCTATTTGATTGTTGGGCATAGAAAAGCCACATTTCGTTCGCATCATGAAAAAAATTAGTCCTTCGTGGGTACGCATTTTACCTAAATTTTTAGTTCGTTATTTAGTATGAATGTTGACGTATTATTTTGAAAGGGCCCAATCTACAAATTAGTTTGTTATATTGCCCAGGGCCCCAAAATTGTCAGGAACGGGCCTGTAGTCATTTCATTAGTTTTTTCTCCAAAAATCAGTCCGCCTTACCTGAGTGGTCAATCAACAAATATGCACCAAAAAATTGTTCCCAAGAAGATAATATCACCTTATAAGTATATAATATATTGTCATATTAAGGCTCTGTTCTTTGGTTAAGTTGGAGACAAGTAGACAACTATCCCAACTTATCCTAACTTATCTTAATTTATTCAAATTTATCAAAACTAATTAACACAATTCTCCAAATTAACAAGCATTCACTCTAAAATCACAATTCCCACAAAAAAAAAAACTTTCTAACTTATCCCAACTTATGCTAACTTATCCATCCAAATCCAAAAATAACTTAACTAAAGAACAGGACCCAAAAGGCAGCGATAATATTTTTTTTTTCCAAAAATAAGAGATCCCTAGAAGTCGCTGTTTAGTTAGGGATAAAGGAATAACGTTAACGTCAATATCATGCATTTTCCATGCAAGATCATGCAACAAGCAGAAAACGACGTAAGTCCATGGATCACAGTGCGTAACTAACACTCGAACACAAGTTGTAGAGTTATAAGTGAACAAGAGTTAGTGAACAAGTAGTGGGGGGATGTGACTGTGGACCGTGTTCATCAAGGTAAACATTCCCCCATGGACGGGGGAATGAATTTTGTTTTAGTATAGCCTCATTATGGTAAAGATGTATGACTAATTTGTTAGAGTATAAAAGAGTTTTTAACCATTTGATTAAATGGCTAATTAGAGCAATGATCTTCATTAGATCTGTCAATTCAGACGGATGGATTACATACAAGTTGAGTGTATTTCGCTTTCAGGCAAATTTCAGGTTACGAATAAATACAACTCGGGTGTATTTTAGGTTTGGGCAGTTACGGTCCAGTTTTCCAGTTGTGGTTGCAGTTTTCCAAGGAGGGGGATATTTTAGAGAAAAAAAAAAGGAAAGAGAAGAGTGAGAAGCCATGGCTATGGCTATGGCCATTGCTTGCTAGCTAGATGAAAGAAGAGGAGAGAGAAAGGGGTTGGAAGAGAGAGAATAGAAAGGGGAGAGTGAAGTGGACGACTCAAAAATGACGAGATACATAATGAAAGCCAACAGACGTTCCTCCACCGCCACGTCAGCGCACCACCGAGTTATTCATTTCTTAACTCGATGGCGTGCTACTAGAAAGTTTAGAATTCAAGAGACTCAAAGTTCGGATTATTGAGAAATAAATCTATATAAAGTTCTAATTATAAAGTGTATTATGGGTCAAAGTTCCAATTATTTAATTCTAATTTCCCTTTTTATATTCTTTCCATTTGTCACTTTTAATTACTTTTTCTGCGACATTGTAGGTACAACTTTTCAGGCATTAATTGTTTTTAATAATGGGTTAGAGTTGTGACGCTTCTCCAGCTATCAGTACTTCTTGTGGCAATCAGACACGTCACAAGAGTCTGTAACATCCTAAATTGAGGCAGCTCCCTACAACCGTCACTAACTTTTCTTGTGCGTTGTGACGCGTCTGCACTTTTCACGCACCCAATCCAGCCTGTTAAACGTTGCTATTGGGCTTTTCTAAGTTTCTTATAATTGTTGGAGTACCCAATGCATTCTAAGTTTGATCAGGGTGTCATTTATAATTGTTGGAGTACCCAATGCATTCTAAGTTTCTTATAATTGATACTTAATAGCATCTATCTAAAACAAATGATGTAAAAATCACAAAAAAAAAACCTGAGAGCATTTAGAATGGGGGATTTAATAAGGGTTCCCCCCCCCCCCCCCCAACAAAAACCCTTTCAACCAAAAAAAACAATGGGGCATTTAGACATAATAACTTTGTTAAATCCCTACATTTTTAATGATCAGTATCTCGATGTGGAGCTCAGTTGTACGTATTAAACTTTTAGCAAATATAGAAAAATTAATACAGCTAGGAACTAATATAAGGAAAGGTGGAAGTAATATGATATGTGAAACACTTTTATTTAGGAATAATAACTTATTTTGAAAATCATCAACATGATGCACTACTAAAAATGTGTGTATTACACCTTATTCGTCGTCTCTCCTAGGGCTTTCTCCGTGTGAGAGATTTTCTCCCTAGGGTTTAGGGTTTTGACGGTGGTGTCACCGGTTTTGTCCTGGGTATCTAGGGTTTCGGCAAGCGCTTGTTTCAGCAATGGCAGAAGGGAAAGAGAAAGGAATGAAAGGAAAATATCCGGTGCAATGGGAGGAGTCGGATGGTGATCCATAAGGATCAAGGGGGTACTTAGGGCCTCACTAGCCTAATGGCCCAATCCCGAGATTTTCAAATATCTTGGGGAATTTGGTCTCGTATCCAAGAAATTTCATGGTGAATTGGTTAATTTATCAACACTCAAGCCCGAAAATCACCCATGAAGACAAGAACGGAGTTAGCATATCCAATGCCAAGCCGAGGAGTCAAGTCGGGATCGGAATCCAGCAAAGGGGCATTTTGGTTGTTACATAAGGGTCAGGATGAAACCATGGAAAATCAAGTCAATCTCGGAAAACCTACCCAAGGAGGTTAGGAAGAAGTCATGAGGGAACAAGTTGAAAAAAATCATGTTTTTGGGCAAAATTGGACAACAAGAAATGACATACCTTCACTATTTTGATTATAACTCCTACATAACTTCGATGACTATGAAATTTGGGAAGCTTATAGTACTCATCAAGAGCTTTCCGTCGATATATTATATGACTAAATCGGAATTAAAACGAAGAAATTATGGACGTTAGAAGTCAGCCAATGGCGGCAGCGCAACTAGATAACAACGGCGAGATTTCATGTTGTCTTCGCATCCAAATGCAGGTTTGGCAACATCCAAGACGCTACCAGCGTCTAATCCTGCCGAAGTATTTTTTTTTTACTTTTTCGGCTTTTTCTCCCCTCCCCCTCCCCCTCCTACATATATTGTATTGGCTTCTTGGAAAAACTTAAGACCTTTTGAATGAAAAATCGTAAACACTTTGAAGAGAAATTATTCTTGGGTATTTGAAAACTCTCCCCCTCAAATCTTCCTCTTCTTTATCCATTAATGGTGGTGATTGGGAGTGTCTCCTTTAGGAATTAGTTGGTGTTTCTTTATGCTAATCTTGGTGGAGTCTATTTGGTCTCTCTTTGGCTTGTTGGTGGGTCTCCTTTAAGCATCCATGGAAGGCTTGAGCTCAAGATGGTGAGCAATCTTTATCCTTGTTCATATGTTCTTTGTTCTTGTTGTTGTTTTTGTTGATAATGCATCAAAACCCTAGAAATTGGTGTTGTTCTCAAGTTCTAAGTTGAGGTTTTCTTAAACCCTAGGTTGATTTTTGGTTCTTGGGTATTTAATCTTGATTCCCTAGTCGTTCCCGGATCATTTGGTATCAGAGCAAGGATTAGAACTCATATTTAGGGAGAAAATTTTCCAGATTTTTTGGGTTTATGTTCATGAAGTTTTGGGTTTGTTCTTGTTGATTTTGGATGCAAAATTGATGCTTGGTGGATGATATTGGTTCCTTGATGTGTTAGAAGTATTGGGATATGAATGTTATCATTTGGGTCCAAGTATTCATTGAGTATTGGGTCGATTTTTTGAGTGGAACTTGCCCAGAATTATTTTGTTCTGTTTTGAGTTTTTGTTGAATTTTGGCATGTTTGCTTAAATTTGTTGTGATTTTTGGTACTCAAGTGGATGCTATACATGCCCCCTTATTGTTGGTAGTGATTTTTTGAGAAATTCATTGTTTTGGAGTTGATTTGGGTTGCATTTGGGAAGAGTTCTTGGAGTAAGTTTGGAGATTCAATATTTTGTGGTTTGGTGTTTGTTCATACTTCTTCCATGGATGAAAATGGTTGATTTGGGTGTTTTGTTGGATAATTTGTTGTTGGCTATTTATGTATGATGTGGTCACTTGGTGCTTGCTACTTGCATTGGTGATTATAATTGGTTTGGTCGATTGTGGTGCATTCCCTTTGCCGGTTTCACCCCATCATCCCCCACAAAATTGGCCTCACAAAAACTCCACAAAATTCCCTTAACTCTAAAGAACCCAAAGCCTCATCCATTCATCTTTACCTTAACCCATCAAATCCCTCGACTCCTCAAAATGCCCTCTTCGTCGAGTCAAAATGGCGAGAGAGAAACTTCCTCCTCTCACTCTATTCTCCTACCCGAACCGTCTATGTCTCAGCCCATGCAACAAGTTCAACGACTTATCGATGGCCAAATTGTGCTCCAACGCCAAATGAAGCTTGAAGGATGGAGGAATATTCATTCGACGCTTGAGTCTCCATTGCAAGAAAATGTTGAAGCTTTTAGCTGTTAAGCGACGAGGAGAGTTGATGAGGTTCCACCACCACCTCTCCAACCTCAACTTGGTGGACTTCATCCTCTTCCTCCCGGTCATGGTGTTGATCCTCTTCATCGCCCCCAAGATCGCCTTAACTTCGATGAGGGTGAAGGATCTAGTGAGGACACAGAAGACAAATCCTCCATAGGAGTTCCTCTTAGGCCTCGAGATGACTGGGATGACCTTCGAGTTGATCCTCCTACCTTCGACGGCAATTTGAATCCCAATGAATTCCTTGATTGGGTGCATGCCATGGAGAAGATTTTTGAACTCATGGATTATGATAAGAGGAAGCAATACAAGGTTGCCACCCTCCAACTCACTAAATATACATCCCTATGGCTTGAGAACTTGAAGAAACGAAGGATAAAAGATTGCAAGCCAAAAATCCAAACTTGGTCGAAGCTCAAAAAGTACTTGATGAAGAGGTTTGTGCCCACCCACTACAAGCAAAACCTCTACTACAAGTTATTCTCTCTCAAGCAAGGCCACAAGAGTGTTGGAGAATACATACGGGAGTTTGAGTTGGTCATGATGCAGTGTGGTGTTGAAGAGTCACCGGAACAAATGATGGTGTGGTTTCTCAATGGCCTCGATGACAAGATCGCATCAAAGATGAGACTCTATGAGTATCACTCTATTGAAGACCTCTACAAGATTGCCACCTTCGTCGAAGAGAGGAAGAAAAAGTCAAACGGTACTTCTACACCCTCCACCCGTGAGTACAAAAGAGATGAATCTCCTTCTTCTAGGGAGTCTCGTTCCCAACGGAGCACCAAGTCTACAAAAGGGAAATCATCACCCCCTAGGGATCCTTCAAGGAAGAAGGAAGGAAGAAAGTGCTTCAAATGCCATGGATATGGTCACTACCAATCCGAATGTCCCTCTAAAAGGGTAATGACTCTTCAAGAAGTCAAGGAGATTGACAAAGAGGTTGAAGAAGTGCTCAAGGAACAAGAAGTGGAGATTTCGGAAGCACGTGAGGGCTATCTTGATTCTTGAAGTCTAACCCGAGGAAGGAGAGTTGCTTGTCTTGAGGAGAGTACGTCATCCCCCCGAAGCTCCTCTTGACAACAACCAAAGGGAGATGCTTTTTCAATCACGATGCAAGGTCGGAGGCAAGGTCGTGGACTTCATCATTGATAGCGGGAGTTGCACCAATGTCGCCTCGACATACATGGTAGAGAAACTCAACCTCCCAACCAATCCACACCCCTGACCGTACCATCTCAAGTGGCTCGGTGATCGAGATAGCTTAAAGGTAACCCAACAAGTTCTAATTCATTGGTCAATGGGTTTTAAGTATAATAACTCTGTTTTATGTGAATGTGGTGCCGATGAATGCGTGTCATTTACTTTTGGGGAGGCCTTGGCAATTTGACCGGGGCGTTGAACATGATGGCCGAAGGAAAACGTATTCCTTCCAACTTGGTCAAGATAGACTTACCCTATGCCCTCTAGCACCCCACCAACTAACCATAGCTCAACTTGGGTGGGAAGTGAGTTAAGGATCCTCCTCCTTGAGAGAGAAACACGGGAAGAGAGTACCCATGGTGGGGATGAGCATCCTTTGGCCTTGTCCTTGCCGTGTGGTGAGCCTAAAGTGAGTGAGTGTACCTTAACTTCTCAAAAATTTCCCAATTTCTGTCCTTACCCATTACCCCTGAGCCCTAAGTCCCCTCTTGATTTGCATTTTCATGACGACGACTTTGTTTTAGAGTTTGATGCGAGTTGGGTGCCTACTAAATTTGTATTTGATGGTGTGAAGGATGAGCAACCGATTGAGCAAGAATTGGGTGTTGTGCTCTCTTGTGATGACTACATCGTAGAGTTCAACAAGATCATCAGTGGAGGAGCTAACCGGGATCACAGTTTTGAGTCCACTCTTCCGCGTATCCTCAAGAATTGTTATGCCTTCAAGAAGGATGAGGTGTGAGTATCGAGCTAGCATGGCTTTTGGAAGACATCTACTATGGGGGTCCGATCTTTCCTGCGGTTGTTTCTAACCCCCAGGATTTGAGGGCAAATCCTCTCCAACCCGGAGAGTCTGATCCATAAGGATCAAGGGGGTAATTAGGGGCTCACTAGCCTATGGCCCAATCCCGAGATTTTCAAATACCTTGGGGAATTTTGTCTCGAATCCAAGAAATCTCATGGTGAATCGGTTAATTTATCAACACTCAAGCCTGAAAAATCACCCATGAAGACAAGAACGGAGTTAGCATATCCAATGCCAAGCCGAGGAGTCAAGTCGAGGTCGGAATCCAACAAAGGGACATTTTGGTCGTTACATAAGGGTCGGGATGAAACCATGAAAAATTAAAAAAAATGAAATCCAACTGGAATGACAATTCAACAGTCAAGATCTCGCCTTTTATTACAAATTGGGACTCCATTGTTGTCTCTCAAGTCCTTTTCTATCAAATAGTCTCTTGGGCCATCTTTTATAGTCAATAACCCTTTCTTTTATGCACACTTTTTTTTTGCATTTCTTTCGGTGTCTTTGTCAGCCCATTCTGCTCTTGGGCTTTTGTTTTCAGTGGCCTCCATTTCTTGCTTGGGTTGTTTGCCCTTTCGGTGTCTTTCTTTTATACCAATACTTATGGCCATGAAAAAGCCCTTCAGGTCATGCAGGTAATTAAACAACCTATGCAAGGCTTCCACTTCAATTCATTGCATGAAAAAGCCCTTCAAGTCATACAAGTTACCAATGATTATGGCCATGAAAAAGCCCTTTCACACTTCAGCGACAATTTCGACTTTTTTGACAAATTTTATAAAATGCTTCGTTAAACTTTTTATGGTCATGTGCAGATTTGTATATTAGTCAGGGGTGCCCACGGATACCTCAAGTGCAAAAATAAATTGTTGGGTTAATGGTCCAAATTCTCTTGACTCATTATTTGGCAAGTTTCCTAAGCACTCCAAGTTATTGGTTGCTATTAGGAAATTATTTTATTTCCAAATTATATTTAGGTCAGTTTCCTAATTGTAATAGCATTCTAGCTAAAACCTAATTGTATTTGGAGTAGAAGGGAAGTCAAATCTATAGGAGGTTTACCCTTATAAAATTAGGTCTTTATTCACCTTGTGATAAGTGGCAGTGTGGCAGACGTAGCCGATGTGAGAGCCTTCAAAACTCCCATGAGGGAGGTACAGTATTATTTCCACATCTTCGCCTACCCCAATTATCCCTAGGTTGTGAGAGTATATGAGAGATTATATTATACCTCTTGTAATATCTCCTTTTCTAGTAGTGGATACTTATTGTTGCCCGTGGCTTTTTACTGATTTGGGTTTCCACGTAAAAATATTGTCTCTCCCTTTAATCTTTGTTCTTGCCTCTCTATTATTAACCTTGATTTCCATATTCATCCTAAATTTCCTTCCGCTGCACATATTGCTCTATTTTACACCCTAACAAGTGGCTAACAACTGGCATCAAATCTGAATATAATCCCTAACGCAAATTAAGTAGCATATTATAAATTGGAAAGGTGTCGTATATTTATATTGAGTAGACACCCCAAAAAAAGATCCAAAATATTAGTAAAGATGTCAAATTTAATACAACACTAGTCTTCAGACCCGTGCGTTGCACGAGACAAAAGTAAATCTCACATATTATTGGTAACATTTTAGATTATGTCTATAATGATAACAACTTTGTAAGTATAATTTTGCAATCATTTTACAATAATACAAAGATTTAATTCAACATATATGAATGTACTTAAACATAATTATCACAATTGTCTTCACTAATACAATAATCTTTTGACCAATTGTAATATGCTTCATATGATAAATTTCGTCGAAGCTCAATTCAAGATATATATTATCACTTCAATTCTTTATGTTACAAATGTTCCCAACAAATAAATAAAATTTTGTTTATATGTATGACAATGAAAAAAGAGTTGATCAATGATGGAAAAATATTAAATAAAACAATAGTCATGATAATAATTATTAAATTAAAAAGATAAATGATAATATTATTATATAGTTTATAGATGAGTATTAAAGATTAGATGATGAGAAAAAGAAATTAATAGCAATTTTTTAATAGTATTTTGGTCTTTTAATATTTTTGGTTACTTGCATATTTCAAGTGACACTCATGTGATAAAGTCTACAACAATTAGAGTTGGCTAATAGGTCAAGTCGAGTCGGGTTCGTGTTCGTGTCAAACTTAGGCGGGTTCAAAATCTTCCGACCTGAACCTAACCCATTTATTAAACAGGTTGGAAATTGAAACCGTTTACCGTTTAAATTTTAAATGGGTTGACCTTATTCTGACCTGTTTACCCATTTAGGTAAACGTGTTAGAATAAAGTTAACAATTTACCCATTTAACCATTAACTCGCTTATACAAAATAATTCATTGTGGAATCGAAATAATGACATATCATACCCAATAATTTCCGCGGTAATATAATTCGAATTATATATAAGGAGATGTCTTTTAATTCATAGTCAAAGATAAATATAAGTTAAAATTATATGTTTTACGTATATTTCAAAGAGTATTAAGTGTAACTTTCACCTAAGTTTATTGATAAACGGTATAATTGGGTAATAATTATGGGGCAAATGACTTGATCCATGTGACATGCCTAATTAAACGGGTTAAGTAGGTATTTTTTCGTGTCGAAAATCCTGACCTGAACCTAACCCATTTAATTAAACGGGTTTACTGTGTCAACCCATTTAATTAAACGGGTTGAAATTTTCTACCTAAACCCGTTTAATATCGTGTTAGGTTCAGGTCGGTAATCGTGTCGGGTCAGCTTTTCCCAACTCTAACAACAATTATACATACAAATTAGTTAATTAATAAATAAAATTAAAAGAAAATTAAACATTGTCATAGATTAAAAAGATAATGGGGGCTCATAAAATGTTTCGAAATCTAGGTTTTTTGTCACTAATAGTAGTATGAAATAAATTGTAAAGCTCATTTGTCATTTCATAGAAAAATAAGTACTATTTTCAAATTGTCAAAAAATTACAAAGAATTAGAATGCAATTGAAATGCTAGTGACTTTCAATTAGGTGTTAAAATATAAAGTTTGTAATAATGATAAATTAATAAAATATCAATAATATGATTTCATCGTAAAGACAAAATAACTACGATTACCTTTATAAATTTCATAATCTTTGCACCAGCCAAATGCAACGTCCAATGAAAATTGCATAGAGCACATGCGATCCAAAATTGATGAAGACTTTTAATCCCTTGTATGATTAAAAAAAAAATAAGCGAGGCTTACTTTATTAGGATGAAAGAAACAAATCAAATCAATCCTAAAATAGTTGGTCTAATTTAACATGTCAAAAGTTACAAAATCTAATAACCATATCATTCCACATAGATATTGCAAATTGACAATTAAGATAAAACGATGAGTCTTAAAAGAACGCATACCTTCATTGAAATTATGTAGTGTCTATAATATGCATTGTATCACGTACTCTACTATAAGAATTAAAGAGAATTCAACTCTTATAAAATTGACATCCAATTATTATATTTCATGACGATCAAGAGCATAGAAATTAATAAAAAAAAAAACTATTGACCGTCATACCTTATCATGAATTTCCATATATGTCCCAATAATTGGTTGGACTTGTAGTGCTATCAACTTTTTTGAACTATTCAAATGTCACATGTGCAAACCAATATCAACAACACTTAGGCCCTGTTCTTTTCTGCGGTTGGCAAACTGCGGTGCCACAGCCTACCGCAGTTTTCCACAACCCACCACAAAATACCATTCTACCACAATTCACCACAACCCACCACAAATTACTTTTTCACAATTACTAATACAATACTTATATGTATACAAAAAAACTCACCACAACGTACCAATAATCCGCCACAATTACACCACAATCCGCCACAATTTCACCATACTATACCGCGCCATACCGCATAAAAGAACAGGGCCTTAAAACAAAATGAACAGATTCAAGATTAGTTACCATTATGATTAATAATTTTAAAAAATAAACTATACAATTAAATTCCAACACAAAAATTGGCCGCTAATGTGATGTAGAACCCATCCATATTTTAGAAAAACATTGTATATAAAAATAAATTAGAATAATATGATTTCAAATTGTTTATATAATAGACATTAACTTGAAAAATTATATTTAAAAAAAACAACATGAATGAATAACTTATTAAGTTATTCTGAAATGAAAAAGAAATAAATAGAGATCACATGCATGAAAAGAGGTAATTTGACTTGTAAATGTTGTGTTAAAACTTATAGTACCGCAATACTTAGAGTGAAAATTCTCCTACCCATCGATAAGAAAAAGAATTGTAATGAAAAATGCATAAACAAACAATTTACAGTGAAAAATTCTAAAAATATATAAAGGAAAGAAATATAGTCATATATAATCTCAAAAACACAATTAGCATTCATCTTTTGGTGTTTGGTATAAACCATGTTGTGGAAGTTTTATTTAATCTATGAATAAAAATATGTGGAGACTTAAAATATATAACCTGTGAATCAAACGACAAAAATAGAGTGCTAAGAATATATATAAATGAGGGTCAACTATGAGTGGAAGAGTAAGTCAAATTTTTTAAATGAATAAAAGATAAGTTACAAAAGTACAAAACTAACAATAATGGCATATTAAACACAATAAAGATTTTAATAAATGGAGATTAACCACTAAAGCAATTGAAAAGAATTTGTGTTACCCTTTCCGTTTCAAGCATTTAGGCATAATAATTAAAGGAGTATTAAAAGTTATGAAAATACTTTTTGCTTTTTCAACTTTCTTTTTCTACACTATGTATAAGTCTTTCATCTTCTCATTGGTTATAATTTTTTTTTTTTAAAAATATATCTTCTTCTGTATTACATATGCATTTGTAGAATATATCCATTTTCTAATAATAATAATAATAATAATAATAATTATTATTTATTATTGTTGTTGTTGTTGATATTATTATAATAATTCTTAGTTATATTGATGATTACACTTTACATATAATAGAATATAAAAACGTAAATTATTTTTGGTTGTAAATAAATTATTTCTTTACAAAATGTAGAAACAAAATTAAATGTTTCAAAAGTTGCTTGTATCATGACAACGATGATGACATTCTAAATAGAATAGAATATAAAAATGGAAATGGAAATGATAAAAAGCGAGAGGAAAATAATATAATAATTATAAAAATTTTAATTTTTTTTCATCTATTCCCTCAAATTAAAAAAAATCGTCTAAAAATAGAGAAGTGGAAAGGAGGAGATAATTTTTCCTATGTACCTAAATGTTAAGATGGTAAAATAAGAAATTATAAATTATTAACTTCACATCTACATTTTAATTGTGATATCATTAATCATAATATTTATTTGTGGAATCCAAACCAAATACCAAGTGTGAGTATTATATGTAACATACCAATTTATGTATATATATCAGCCCTTATTTTGCATACCAAAATATAACATATTACATTTAGCTAGATTTCTTCTCTTAATTAGATGACATGAAAATTTCTTTTATTTTCGTATTATTTTATTTTTTGAGTTATTTTTTTATGTTTAAATAATTTTCTCAGTTTTTATGTTAAAATATTCACTTCAGTGAATATTAATCTTATTAATAAATTATTTTGTTTGAAATACACATGATCATTTTATTATATTTTATAATTAGTTAAATTTATTTATTTATTGTAAGTAGTAACTCAAACAATCAGTTAATATATATTAAGCAAAATTAGTTTTTAAGTTACTTTTTCATGGGTAAAAAGTTTCTTAATATTTATGTTAAAATGTTAAATTTAGTGAATGTAGCTCTCATTAATAAATTATTTTGTATGAAATATACGTGATGATCATTTTATTTAATTATGATTAGTTTATTATATTTTATATTAGTTAAATTTATTTATTTATTGCAAGTAGTAACTCATATTATTAATTAATATGTATTAAGCAACATTTAAAAAAATAAAAAATATGAATTTTAGGTTTCCAAAAATGCCCTTGATAAGATACATATATTTCGTTCCTCATCCTTTGTACCCGGAAATATATATATATATATATATATATATATATATATATATATATATATATATATATATATATATGATTCCAACTATTTCATTTCTAAAAGAATTTAAAGAACTCAATATACATTAGGAGGCTTATCTCTTTCAAATTTATGTATCCTAGTTATTATTAAGCGGACACCCCTAATATTAATATCTAAATCTGTCACTATCAGGGACGGAGGGCTCTTGGGGCAAACAGGGCACTCCCCAACCCAAAAAAAATAAATTAATATATTGTAAAATTATTTTTGGATGAAAAAAAGATTCACTTTTAACAATTATAAAATAAAGAAACCCTAATTATAACCGCCTGACAGAATAACCGTCCCCTTTATATACTCTCAATTATCATTACTTTTCATCCTTTTCCCAATTTCAAATTTCCAAGGCTCCAACTCTCTGATTTGCTACAGAATTGATGACTTTTGTACTGGTGAGTATTTCAATGTTACTTGCTAATTCACTATCCAATCTATTTATCTATTTCATACTTGTACTCTCATTCACCATGACTGATGAGTACTCCACTATATTAATATATAGTTTATTGATTTTTTTTAATTCTTTGTGAATTCAAATTTTTTTCAACCGTGAATTGTCATTTGTCAATCAACACTCATGCAATACAGTCATTCGCCATCCATCATACCATCAATAATCAATTCACCATGTACATGTGTATATTTATTTTTAAATTTTTTTTGGTTTGTGAAATTTTATATTTTTTTAAAAAGATTAGTCCAATTTATTTTTTTTAGTCTATTGACTTTTTCCTAAATACCATGTAAATATGTAAGGATCTGAATTGTAATTTGTGATTTCTTTAGTATTTGTTAGTTATACTAATTATACGATTAATTAGATTATTATTTGGCTCGTTTTTCTAATTATTACTTAATTCACTTAATTGTACACTTGTTCGGTAGGATTAATATTTTTCCTCTTTATTATTGGTTATTATATTTATCATTTTTATAATTTTTTTCGTTATTATTTATCATAATTGGCCTATTTGTCATTATTATTTATCATATTTTTGAACTTTCGTTATGATTTATCTTGAATTGTTATATTTGATATATAATATAATTTATAGATAGAATTATATGGAGATATTAATATATGGAATTTACTTTTTTTCAATATTGATATATATATTTAATTTTTAAATAATGATTCTTTAGTTGAAAATATAATATTGTTTATTTTTTTTTAGATAATTATATAGACAAGATGAAGAGGCAAACACAAGGTAAAATTGATATGTGACTATTTATATATTTATAGTGTTAGTTTTTATTTTTAATTTGTAACTATAAATTAATAAGCCAACTTGTCGAGTGATTTGCCCCCCATAATGTGAAACTCTGGCTTCGTCCCTGGTCACTATATATGATATTTTTCATAATGGATGAATTAATGAACAATTTAAAATTTTGAATTAATTGGAACTAATTTTTGTAAATTGCGAAATTAAATAAATAAGACCCCATACGTAGCCAGGAACAATAATTGAGAGTATGGACTTTAGTTTGGTTTGTAGAGTCCCTACAAAAAAGAGACGCGGAAGCTTTACGTCTTGGTTACCACTTTCCACTAATCACGGACAGATAATCATGCAAAGCAAAGCAGGGGAGGGGAGGGGATCAATACTAACGATGTTTTAGGGCAACAAAAAAGCCACCTTAAGTATTATATTTGCTACCTAAATTATCTCGTTAAAATTGCAATAATTCTAAGAAACTTGTTTAGATTCCTTAAGTAGCAATAAATAGGTGTAAAGTTAAAAGTATACTACCTTCCTTCCTTTTTTTATTTGACACTTTGAAAATAAATGAAGAAATCAATGTAACACTGTTTTAAGCATAAATACATCACCATAATGAAAATGCCCTCCATTATTATTGAGTAATTGACTCTAAAGTCATTTATTAAGGGAACAGTAAAATTATTATTGACATGGGGCATGTAAAAGTAACAAAAAAAATTAATTAAGTGAACAAATAATTAGAAAAAGAGGGAGTATGATGATTATATTTGTTTTTTAAGAAAGGAGATAACTATATTTGATGGCTAGCATATTTTTACATTTCCGATTTTACATATGATATGATTTACCAGAATAAGTGAATAAAAATTAAATTAATATTGATTATAAGTAAATAAGTATTATATATTTTATGCCTCAATACTGTAAGCTTATAAATTTAAATTGTTTACTAGTTTGACGTATTATTATAAATATTCATTGAAATATTATTGAACCAAAATAATAATAATAATAATAATAATTAATTAGACATGAGATCAGGATAGAACTAATTAAGATGCTAATCACAAGTTACAATAACATTATACTTGAAGCAATACTTGCACATGCCATGCAGTTTTTCTAATGTTGAAAATTACTTATAATTGTATTGATGAAGTAAATAGGAATTTTTCCTTGGAAAATTATAATGCAAAAGTCTGGAAAATTTTAATACAACTTTTGTAATGTTGAAATTACTTATATTTATCCAGGATAAAATCTGCAAACCTAAGGATAAGGGGAACTAGGTTCAAAAAAAACTATGTAATTGACTTAGCTTAGCAATTTAAAGTAATTTGAAAAATTCTTCACAACTAGATAATCTCTAAGTAGTCCATTTTTATTAAAATACAGAAGAATTAGACCTTTTATTCAATAAAGTTCCTAAATCAATAGGTTCGTAGGTTTGGAAAAATCTTTAGTTTTTTCCAGAAAGGTATTTGGTGGAAAATTGATAATAATACTAACTAAAATTTACTTCTAGACTTATTGAAAGATATATCGTACGCAGGGCTTACAAATTTATGTATATCCATGTTAATATAATGTATATTCAAGTTAATCTTAACGAATTCATACAATTAAACAAATAACTAAATCAAATTCAAATTATATAAAACAGTTATATGATTTATATCCACCAAATACTTTTTTTTTTTTTAGAAAATCCACCAAATAATATTATATTACCACTAGCACACAAATCCATACTCATATGAACTGTCATGTAATCTAATATTATATATATATATATATATATATATATATATATATATATATTTCTGGGTACAAAGAGTGAGTATATCGAAATATATGAATTCTAATGAGGACATTTTGGGAAATCTATAATTCATTTTATTTAATTTTTAAAAAAAATTATGTAATATTAATGTGTGTAGGTTTGCATTGATGATTTTTTTTCTTTTCCTTTTTTTTCCATATGCACTATTCTTTTTTTTATTCTTTTAATTGGAAAACTATTCTTTTTATTTTTCATTATTATTTTTTCTTTATTCTTTTAAATATAACATCTGTGATATTTTCAACAATAGATAAGGTTTACTTGCGTTCTGTGCAACGCACGAGTCTAAGTACTAGTATATATATATATTTCTGGGTACAAAGGGTAAGGATCAAAATATGTTAATTTTAATGAGGGCATTTTGGAAAACTTATAATTGATTTTTTTAATTTTTTTAAAAAATCATGTATTATTAATGAGTGCATTAATGTGTATGTTTGCATTGATGACTATTTTTTTCCTTTTCCTTTTTTTTATGCACTATTCTTTTTTTATTCGTTTAAATAAGAAAACTATTATTTTTATTGTCTTATTTTTTAATTCTTTTAAATATAACCTTAGTAATATTTTCAACAATATGTATGGTTTACTTGCGTCCCGTGCAACGGGTTTAAGTACTAGTATATATATTTCTGGGTACAAAGGGTGAGGATCGAAATATGTGAATTTTAATGAGGGCATTTTAGGAAATTTATAATTGATTCTATTTAATTTTTTTAAAAAAAAATCATGTAATATTAATGTGTGTATTAATGTGTATGTTTGCATTAATGACTCTTATTTCATTTTCTTTTTTTTTCTTATGCACTATTCTTTTTTTTATTCTTTTAAATAATAAAACTAATCTTTTTATTTTGCAATATATATTGTATTTTTCTTTATTCATTTAAATATTACCGATTTTCAACAATATGTACGGTTTACTTGCATCTCGTGCAGCGCACGGACCTAAGTATTAGTAATCTATTATAAAAGAGAGAGTTATCTCTCCGTTTTGCTGTGCTTTGTTTTGCTGCTTAAGTTGCTTGGTACTGTGTATAATTGGCTATGTGAAAATGGCCACGTGGAGGCTTTTTTTTTGCTTTGTTCTGGCGTTTCCATTCTCTTCTTATCTTCTACTAATTACCTTCTCAGTTTTTGTTTTTAGTGGCTATGTGGAAATGATTATTATCATATTTGAGTTTTATATTACATAAATAATTCTAAATGTTTTTTCTAAAATTTAACTGAGTAATTTAGGCTCATTTTTTTTACGATGTGGTTGCGGTGTGTCGAAATGTGGGAGGCCCCGTGGAGGCCTTTCTTTACAAATTTAGTTGAGTTGTCTCTCCAATTTTTGTCAGCTGCTTATTTTTGTTTTGTTGCTAGTTAGGGCTTGGTACTGTTTAATGGCTATGTGGGAGGCCCCGTGGAGGCCTTTCTTTACATCTTTCTCAAGTGGAAGAATAATGTTCCCAATTTCTATATCCATTTGCATATTTCCCAACTTTCTAAACTCCTAAATTATACTTCCTCCCTTCTTTTTTATCTGTCACTTTAACTAACTTTTCTCGTTTCTAATTATCTGTCATTTTATAATCCCAATAACCTATTAATTACGAATTTTACAATTTTACCCTTGATAATTATTATGGTAGGATGAGAGATATTAAAAAAGCAACAAGGTTATTCCAGTAATTATGTTCACAACTACCCCATAAATAGGTTATTGGGATTAGGCACATTGGTATTAACAAATCACCTTCAAATGACAAATAATTTCAAACAGAGAGAGTATATGTCTTGGGTCAAAACACTGCTTAATGTCTTGGGGCAAGACACAAATTAATATTTATTATCGTTTTTAACCCTTTTTTTTTTACAGAAACTATTAATTATCAATTATAAGAAGTTTGGAATGTGTTAACTATGCCAACAATTAAAATTGACACCCTATGATTGAACTCCATCATTAGACATATTTTAGACGTCTTTTAGTAAATTTTAGAAAAACATAGATAAAACTATTTTATTTAATTTTTTTGGCTCGTAAGAAATCATTTTAGTTTTCATTAAAAAAAAGAAATTATTAAGTCGGACTCAATTTTAAAAAAGGGAAATTGGATTCTAATAATACGAACTTTGGGCCATATAAGACTTAATAATACGAACTTTCGACTTGATTCTTAATAATACGAACTTTGACCCCCTGTTGCCCACAGTAACACGCCACCGAGTTAGGGTTTTTTTGACTCGCCGGTAAATGACTTGGTAGTTGCGACATGTGCTCCCTCATGTTTGACGTTGCCACCTTAGCCATTGACCAAAAAAAAAGCGAACTCACCCTTTTATTTTTTTTCCCTTTTATTTTTTAACCCCTTCTCACTCTTTCTCTCTCCTCTCTCTACATTTCCCCCATTTTTTCCAGCAGATGCTCAGTAATGCCCGACCACCACAATCCCAGCTCCTCCTCCGACGATCCCACCCTCCACCTCTGCCCACCTCCGGTGCTGATTCGTCTCCTCCGCCGCCCACTTCCGACGAGTCCGAGTCCTCGACATCTCCGGCAAGAATTTGGAGCTTTGAAACTTTCCTTCCCCCACGGCGACCATTGATTCCCAGCACCAAGCTCGGTTCCAGATGGTGACTCATTGTCCCTCACTCAACTCTCACTTGTCACTGGGGTTGTGTGTTTGATTGGAAATAATGTATCTCTCTCAAATTTGAACCACACCCACTTCATCAGAGTCCTCAACCACGCTCTGCGTTCAGTCAGACATTTCGTCAAACACCTGGTGCGCGAGATGGAGGCCAAGAACTGGGAGCTTGAATTAGCAGCCAAAGCCATCGAACCCAGTGCCGTGTTCACCAAATCCAAACACTGCGTATTCGCATTTGAATCCTACGTCTTTCAATTGTTGTTCGACGGGTTCAATCACTACAATTTCTTCGTCCCAGAAGAAGAACCCAACAAACAACCCACAAAACATTTCTTCTTCGCAACCTTCATGAGACTTCAAACCATGACCCCATCCCAGATTTAACGCAAAGTTCTGTCAGACAAAGTACCTGAAGGTGGTACACCCAAAAATGGAGTGCTCATTTTTCGGGAATTTGGATTAGAGAACAGGTGTAAGCTCAGGTGCATTTCCCAGAACATAATTCTTCTCCCTCTTGAAAGCAAAAGGGTTTGGTGCTCCATCGGCATTCGGCTTGATCCACGGCCATCGCTTTTAGTCGTAAAAGTGCAGATTTTCCGAGGTTTACATGGAAAGCGTCGCCGCCGCCGAAGACGACCCCGTCTCCGGCGAATTCACGGCGGCGTTCACGGTGGTCCCGGGGTTCAAGATCGGAAAGATGGTGGTCCAGAGCCAGGTATATTAGATTCTGAAATGTAGAGAGAGGAGAGAGAGAAAGAGAGAGAAGGGGTTAAAAAATAAAAGGGAAAAAAAAAATAAAAGGGTGAGTTGGCATTTTTTTTGGTCAATGGCTGAGGTGGCAACGTCAAACATGAGGGAGCACATGTCGCGGCTGCCAAGTCATTTTACCGGCGAGTCAAAAAAACCCTAACTCGGCGGCGTGTTACTGTGGGCAACAGGGGGGTCAAAGTTCGTATTATTAGGAATCAAATCGAAAGTTCGTAGTATTAAGCCTTATATGGCCCAAAGTTCGTATTATTAGAATCCAATTTCCCTTTTAAAAATAATGTTTTCGGGTTAAACTAGCGGGTCAGAGTTCACTTATTAATTACATGTTTTTCAAGTTCGATTTATTCAGGTCAACACGTCGGATAATTGACACCACATTCTTTAAAGGTGTAGGATTAGGTAAAGTAGTGAAAGGAAAATTAGGTAAAGAAAGGGGTGGAAGTAGATAAATGTCATATTACTTTTTTCTTTTATAATTTTAAATAAATTTCGTGACTTGAATAAATATTTCAAATATAAAATATCTGAAAGTAAATTATGTTATTTTGAATGTCATAATGTAAGGCAAAAAAAAGTTAGATTAGATTATGTAAGAATAATTTTATCAAATTAAAGAACAAAATTTTAGTTTGATAAAAACATTAACAAATATAATTGTCCCGTCCTGTGGACGGGCAGTTTAACTAGTACTTTAGAAAAGGCTCACTAGCAATTTTTTCCCGTTTTCCTTAGTTTTTAGTTCAATTCAGACTAGTCCTAGTGTAAATGTTAATAATTTTGACAATCCTAGCACTAATATTAAAGTTTAAATACTAAAGCATAAAGAATTAAAAACAAAAAACAAAAAGCACCATCTTACACCTTGTAACAATCTACTAGCAAATGGTAAGAAAGTGGGGTTTTTTGCATTTTGGATCCCGAAGTATAGAGGTATTTATTTTCTAGTCTCATGGTTTTCATTGTTTATTTTTTGGACCCTAAAGTTTATGGGTTAAATAAAAATGGACCTTAAAGTTTGTAGGTTGAAAAAAAGGTCTATGTACTGTTTTTCTTTTTCTTCTCATGCTTGAATTGATCTCCCGATTAGCGCTAAACTTCGCGATTGAGGTTAAAACTGATATTGAAACTATAATACATCTCTCTTATTCATATTGGAACTAATTATACCCTAAAGAATCCAGGGTTTAAGTAGTTCCGACATGAATAAGAGATGTGTATTACAACTTTAATATTTGTTTTAACCTTAGTCCTGAAGTTTGGCGCTAATCGGGAGATAAATTCAAACATAGGA
This sequence comes from Portulaca oleracea, assembly GCA_029582165.1. NCBI lineage: Eukaryota > Viridiplantae > Streptophyta > Magnoliopsida > Caryophyllales > Portulacaceae > Portulaca > Portulaca oleracea. Next base: position 33,471,128 of record CM055871.1, read on the forward strand.
AGAAAAAGACAAATAATACAGGGGCTTTTTTTTCAACCTACAAAATTTAAGGTCCTTTTTTATTCAACCCATAAACTTTAGGGTCCAAAAAAGAAACAATGAAAACCATGGGACCAGAAAATAAATACCCCTATACTTCAGGGTCCAAAATACAATTAACCCAAGGAAAGTGTTCTAAAATCACCAAATCTCTTGATCCCGGAATTATTTATTTCCTAATTGTATTAGGGTATTATTTAGGTTTCCTTATTATGTTGGGTTTTCTAATTGTATTAGATTCTAAATCTAATTGGAGTGGGAGTCAAGTTAGGTTATAGGGAGTTTTTCCTATAAATAGGGTACATGTTTCTCCACCAAAAACACATTGGTAAACACAGAGAGTTAGAGAGAGAAAATATTGAGAGAGAAAGGGGTCTCACTAATATTTTCCCAAGTGTATGCTGAGAAATTGTGAGTTGAGTGTTGAGAGATTGTTATTGTAATCTCCTTTGTGGATCGCATCACACCCTGTGATAGTGATCAGGTTGTACTCCTCCTTTCTCATAGTGGATTTTTTCTGGCTGTCGCCGTCCGTGGGGTTTTTCTCCGAGTTTTTCAATTTCTCACGTAATTCTGGTGTTTGATTTTATCGCTTATTTTTTGTTCCTAAATTTTTTCGTAATATCCGTCATCTCATTTTCGATTCTATTATTCGCTTCCGCTGTTATCTTGCTACTTACTTTTCTCTAACAAGTGGTATCAGAGCAAGGTGGAGATGGCTTCAATCATGAAGTGCGATATTCCAAAATTTGTTGGAATGAGGAGTTTTACTATGTGGAGATTGCAGATGAAGGCGGTCCTGATTCAGCACGGGTTATGGGATGTGATTGAGTATCCCGACACGAAGACTGATGCGACAATGAGCGATGATGAATTCAAACAACTCCAAAAGGACATTAAGGGCAATCTGACTCCAAGGGAGTGGAAGAAGCTTGAAGATAAGGCTTTGGCAGGGATTCAGCTGTGTTTGGCGGAGCACATTCAAAGAGAGGTGATGCATATCGAGAAACCTCGGGAGCTTTGGACCAAATTGGAAGAGTTGTACATGTCGAAGAGCCGTGCAAACAAGTAACGAATGAAGGAGAAATTCTACAGGCTGAAGATGCCCCAAGGTACTTCTATTCAGGCACATCTTAGTGAATTTGATTCTATTATTACTGAATTGGTAACGACACAGCCTGCAAGGTTGCAGGAATCGGCAGCATCAAAATCAAAACTCATGATGGCATCGTTAGAACTCTCAAGGAGGTTCGTCATATCCCTAACATAACTCGAAATTTAATTTCTTTGGGTACTCTTGAAGCTAACGGCTGCAGGTACAAAGGAGAAGATGGTGTTTTGAAAGTGTGCAGGGGTTCCATGGTTCTTATGAAGGGAATTAGGAAGGGCAGTCTATACATCCTGCAGGGGTCTACAGTGACAGGATCTGCAACGACAGTCCTAAATCTTGATGAGTCCGACAGCACAAAACTGTGGCACATGAGACTAGGCCACATGGGCGAGAAGAGAATGTTAATATTGAGCAAGAAGGGATATCTTGAAGACGCAAAGATCGGCGAGTTGGAGTTTTGCGATCACTGTGTCTACGGGAAACATAAGAGGGTTAGCTTTTCAAGGGCTAAACATACAACAGTAGGGATCCTTTATTATATTCGTTCAGATTTGTGGGGTCCTGCTAGAGTGCCATCACTGGGTAGCAAGCACTACATGTTGACATTCGTGGATGACTTCTCGAGGAAAACTTGGGTTTATTTCCTGCGGCAAAAGAATGAGACATTCTCATATTTCAAGAAGTTCAAAGCTTTGGTGGAGAACCAAACAAGCAGGAAAATCAAGAAACTCAGGACTGACAATGAGTTGGAGTTTGTTGATTCTGAACTTACTGAATTCTGCGAGGAGCATGGGATTGCGAGGCATCGAACCTTGGTGGGTAAGCCTCAGCAAAACGGGGTAGCCGAGATAATCAACAGGACACTCCTGGAGAAAGCCCGCTGCATGCTCTCGAATGCAAGGCTTTGGAAGAACAAATCGTTCTGGGCAGAGGTGATATATATTTCCTGCTACCTGCTGAACAGACCACCTCATGCCTCTATCGAATACCAGATTCCAGAGGAAGTATAGACAGGTAATCCAGTTAATTATTCTAATTTGAGAATTTTTGGATGTCCTGTATATGTCCATGTGAATGATGGGAAGCTGTCTCCCAGGGCTGTTAAATGCATGTTTCTAGGTTACGGGTCTGAGTCTAAGGGATATAGAATGTGGTGTCCTGATTTGAAGAAAGTTATTCAGTCTAGAGATGTAACCTTTAATGAAACTGCTATGTTATATGGAATGGAATCTATCGGTACTTCTGATGATCCATGAAATCAGGAGAAGGATGCAGGAAGAATGGTATTCGAGGTGGGGCAGGCTCAAGGTGGAGCTGCTGGAACCTGCAATCAGGAGCAAACTGCTGATGATGCTCCTGAACCAACTCAGGTTGATGAGCCTGAGATTGAGATGAATGTTCCTCTTGTGGAGGAACAACCATGCATTGCTAGAGATCGTCCTAGGAGGGAGATCTGGAGACCAACGCGATATACTGAAGAAAATGATACTATGATTGCTTATGCACTGAGTGTTGCAAAGGAGACTCCTGAAGGTGCTGAACCTTCTACCTATCAGGAGGCCATCTCTTGTCCGAATGCCTCAAACTGGATAGGAGCTATGCAAGAGGAGATGGAGAGCCTGCAGAAAAATCATACTTGGAAGCTATGTGAGTTGCCTAAAGGACGACGAGCTCTTACTGCGAAGTGGGTGTACAAAAGAAAGGAAGGTATCCCTGGTGTAGAAAGTGCAAGGTGGAAGGCTAAATTAGTGGTAAGGGGTTGCAACCAGAAAGAAGGAATCGACTACAACGAAGTATTCTCGCCAGTCATGAGGCATACGCCAATTCGCACCTTGCTTGCCTTTGTTGCTCTATTTGATTTGGAGTTGGAGCAGCTTGATGTCAAGACAGCTTTCCTCCATGGCGAGTTGGAGGAGGAAATATATATGAGGCAACCAGAGGGTTTTATCGTTCCTGCTAAACAGGAACATGTATGCAGATTGAGGAAGTCCTTGTATGGACTTAAACAGGCACCCAGGCAGTGGTACAAAAGGTTTGATACCTTTATGATAGGGCAAGGGTACACAAGAAGTCACTATGACAACTGTGTGTACTACAGGCAATTTGAAGAAAGGTCTTTCATTTATTTATTATTGTATGTGGATGACATGTTGATTGCCTCCAGGGACATGTCACTTATAAAGAAGCTGAAATCTCAACTCAACCAGGAGTTTGAGATGAAAGACCTCGGAGCGACGAAGAAGATTTTGGGTATGGAGATCCAAAGAGATAGACATGCAGGGAAGCTGTTCCTGTCTCAGAAGAAATATTTAGAGAAGGTGTTGGACAGATTCAATATGAGAAACTGTAAAGTAGTTTCAACTCCCTTAGCTGCACACTTCAAGTTGTCTGGTGAGAACTGTCCTAAATCTGATTTGGAGGTAAGGAGGATGTCCAGTATTCCCTATGCTAGTGCAGTTGGTGGTTTGATGTATGCTATGGTGTGCACTAGACCTGACCTGTCCCATACAGTTAGTGTGGTGAGTAGATATATGCAGAATCCAGGGAAGGAGCATTGGGAAGGAGTGAAGTGGATCCTTCGCTATGTGAAGGGTACTTTGGAGAAGGGCATCCTGTATGATAGAGGTAGTGCTGCAACGTCTGATGTTGCAGGTTATGTTGATGCTGATTATGGTGGAGATCTGGATAGGAGACGCTCAATTTCAGGGTATGTGTTCGTCATGTGTGGAGGAGCAATATCTTGGAAAGCTTCACTTCAATCTATAGCAACCTTGTCTACTACAGAGGCTGAATATATTGCTGCAACGGAAGGAGTGAAAGAGGTCATCTGGTTGAGGGGATTGGTCATGGATCTTGGAGTACCATAGGGCGAGACTGTGGTTTATTCAGACAATCAAAGTGCTATACATCTGAACAAAGAATGACACTTATCATTCGAAGACCAAGCATATAAGCGCCAGGTATCACTTCATCAGAGATACAGTTGCTGCAGGAGAGATCGTGGTGAAGAAGGTGCATACTTCCGATAATCCTGCAAACATGTTAACCAAGCCTCTATCTATAGCTAAGTTTGAACATTGTTTGGACTTAGTTGGTGTTCTGAGCATGTGAGAGCCTTGCGGGGCCACGCCCTGCGGAGGGGCATGTTGATGGCGACAGTCAAGATGTTTATCTGGACCGATGATTCGTTGATTTTAGTCCAAGGTGGAGTTTGTTAGGAAAGTGTCCTAAAATCAACAAATCTCTTGATCCCACAATTATTTATTTCCTAATTGTATTAGGGTATTATTTAGGTTTCCTTATTATGTTGGGTTTCCTGATTGTTCTAAATCTAATTGGAGTGAGAGTCAAGTTAGGTTATAGGGAGTTTTCCCTATAAATAGGGTACATGTTTCTCCACCAAAAACACATCGGTAAATACAGAGAGCTAGAGAGAGAAAATACTGAGAGAGAATGGGGTCTCACCAATATTTTCCCTAGTGTATCCTGAGAGATTGTGAGTTGAGTCTTGAGAGATTGTTATTGTAATCTCCTTTGTGGATCGCATCACACCCTGTGATAGTGATCAGGTTGTACTCCTCCTTTCTCATAGTGAATTATTTTATGGCTGTCGCCGTCCGTGGATTTTTCTCCGAGTTCTTCGGTTTCCCACGTAATTCTGGTGTTTGATTTTATCGCTTATTTTTCGTTCCTAAATTTTGTCGTAATATCTGTCATCTCGTTTTCGATTCTATTATTCGCTTCCGCTGTTACCTTGCTACTTACTTTTCTCTAACACAAATTAATTTAACAAAGATTTATAATAATTTTTAAATCGAAAGAGAAGGTTTTGAGTTATCCATGATTAATTAGGGTGATATTGTGTTTAAAAGACGAAAGCCTTCGCATATGGAACTCCTCTAAATTATTAATCGAATCTATATCGGTTAGAATTCATCTATGAGTAAAAATGTCCCACTTCGAAAAAATAAAGAGAAAGTACATGGTATATAAGTCAAGTGGGCAACTCCTCCTAACATCAATTGGCTTTAAGATGGAACCTCACTTAATTTGTGTACCATGGGCCTCGATTGAAGTGGGCTCCTGCCTTGAATCCTCCAACAAGTGGTATCAGAGCCGATGGTTCGTTCGGCTAGGCACGCGCAAGGTGCATGAAGATCACCATGAACAGGAGCAGGGATCATAGCGCGTACACGGCTGAGTCTCTGATCAGTGGGGAGAGACTCATGTATGAAGGGGAGATTGTTGGGATTCACCCATGAGTAAATATATCCCACATCGAAAAAGTAAAGAGAAAACACATGGTATGTAAGTCAAGTGAGTTACTCCTCTTAGCGACAATTGATTTTAAGATGAAACCTCACTTAACTTATGTACCATGAGCCTCAGTTGAAGTGGACTCACACCTTGGATTCCCCAACAATATCATATCTTACTAAGTAAGATACATTCTAATTAACTCAATATAAGTACCATAAACAAGAATTACAAATTAGCACAAAACAAATGATCTTTGATTAAACATCAAAGATCAATAATATGAATTATCAAAATAATTTTGACCATCCTAGCACTGGCAACATGGTTTAAATAAATTATACTAAGCAAAATTAATAATTATTCATTCATACTAATTATTAAAATAGGTAAATGATATGAATTCATAATGTGGAAAATAATGTGTGTTGAAGCTGTTTTGGCGTGAATTCATAATGTGGAAAATAATGTGTGTTGAAGCTATTTTGGCATGAGGTGTATATACAGGCTACCAGGAAATCTTTTATAGACAGGAATTTTGGGTTTAGACCTGGCAGAACTTCCCTGAGACCCGAAATATGAACTCAAAAAAGTCGAACCTGGACTCGAACCTGCACCCCAATGGATTACCCGAAGTTGATCTGAGCCTGAAGATCCAAAAACTGTTTCGAACCGCAAACCAAAAAAAAACTAGATTAAATTCGCATTTAAATGACCCCAAATGAATCTAGAATCCAATCTGAAATAACTTCACTCGAATCAACCCAATTAAATAAGGCTTACCCCAAAGTCAAACTAAACCTGAACCGAATCAAAATTGACTGACATGATGCCAACTCGAACCGATCTCCAGCCGACACGAACCGATTCACCTCCTGGGTAGATCCTTGGGTACCAAGGTGGATGGTGCATTGGCCTCAAAATTCTGGGTAGATCCTTAGCCACCAAGTTTCTAGTTACTCGTTGGCCACCAAGGTTTTGATGATTCCTTGGATTCCATGGTATTCTTAAATCCTCGGCCTCCATGCTCTTTGGATTGGTGGAACTATCCAATTCAATCCAATCCAATGCAAACTAAACTTATCTAAATTTATTTAAACTTTATACAATTCTCCAAAAAAAGCATCATAACTTATCCAAACTAATCCAGTCCAATCCAATCTAATCCATCCAAACCTGATTTTAACCAATCCAAAGAACATCCGGTATTCTTTGGATTGGTAATTTTTTCCAATCTAATCCAATCTAATTTAATCCAATCCAATTCAATCCAAACCTTACACAATTCCCCAAAAAAATATTATCTCTAAAACCACAATTCTCTAAAGAAACATAATAACTTATCCAATTTAATCCAATATAATCCAATCAATTTCATTCAAACCTCATCTTATTCTATCCAAAGAATAGGGCAATAAGGGTGTATGATCATCGTGGATCATAAACCAAAAGAGAGGCACCAATTTGATGCATCCGTTGATTGTGTGTAAAAGCAAGGAGAATTAATGAAGCCAACTGTCCATGGCGCGTCGCCACCAAATAAAGAAATCCAACCATCCATTCCATAAAATTCAGAAAATTACCCGATTGGATTTGCTGCTAGGGTGGGTCCTACGCACGTGACTCACCGCCACCGACACACATCTAACAATCCAACCCGCCAATCTCTGTCCGTGTCTCCGTGATGGCCTGTCTTCCTCTGCGCTCACCCCTTCCTTCACAACCCTGCACCCTACCAGGTAAATTTCCTCTATCGCCCAAAATTACAATCATACTTAAATGCTAAATAAATAACCATAATCCATTACTCTCTCCGTTCCAAATAAATTGTCCATTTTTTATTTTATAGGTCAAAGTTTCTAAACTTTGGTCATTAATTTAACAAATTATATATTGAGTTATTGTACAAAACTACTACTATTAGATTTGTGATGAAATATACTTTTATTTAAATACAATATTATTAGTCTTACTTAGATAAAACGTGAAAAATTAACGGTCAAAATGTTGCATTGGAGACCGTGAAAAAGTTAAGTGGACAAATTAATTGGGACAGAGGGAGTATTACGAAAATTGTTGATTACTTATTTATTTTTTTGAAAATAAGTTAAACAAATTAGCATAAATTCTTCCTCCCTTCTTAAGGGTTTTTAACTATCTAACAATTGAAATTATTTTCATTTTAAGAATAAAATAAAATAATTAAAAGATATCCTATCTCAAAATTCATATCATTTTCATTTTTATAATAAACTATGGGGGTGTTTGGATGTGAGCATTTTAGGGTAGCTTTTAGATTTTTGGACACTGTTAGTTTTTTTATCAAAGTGAAAAAACAACCTAAGATGTTTGGTAATAAACTTTTCATAATAGGTTTTTTTGGACAAAATAAGCTAATTTTTAAAAAGTTATTTGAGGAACTTTTTTGGGTAACTTTTCACAAAAAGCTAGATTACCAAATAATTTTCCTATAATCAACTAATCCAAACAGGTAAAATCAAACGGCTAATCCAAATAATTACAAACTAACCGTTACCATCTATCAGCTGGTTGCTAAACGAAGCATATGTTTTATTAAACGAGACCTTTGTCTTTTACCTCTAGCTTGTTGATGTAAAATCGGTGTAGGATTAGAATTTACTCAGGTTTTCAAGTGAGTCGAAGGCATACCTTATCTCCTTTGACTTAGATAACTGTCGTATATAGTCTGCAGGATAAAACACTCGCCTTGTAGGAACTTAGACTCAAACTCTCATGTCAACCTTAGAGATTGTGTCCACCAAAAACCAAGGAGATGAAATTCTCATTGGAATGAGAATGATTGGTCTTATGTCACCAACTTAATTGCAAATGGCATTGAAATCATTTGACATGTTCTTGAAATGTCATTATATCCACCCTATTTATAAGCCATGAAGAGGCCTTAGATAGGGTGGATATGGATAAGATTCTACCACCTTTCTTGTCATCATTGAATAATGTAGATAATAACATAATTAAATTATTATTATCCACTCATAACATGTATGAACGCATGCTTAAATTATCCATGCATAAACCGACTAAATATTATCAAAGTTATCTCCTTACTTGGTAACAAATGCTTGTGTTTCCCTTAATAGGCCTAATTCGATCTCGAAAAGTCTACCCAACTTTTCATTATACCCAATAATCCACCTTATGAGTTAACTTAAATAAAACCAAGTCACTAAACTTATCATACACTTAATTATCCAACATAGTCTCCCATCCTTTTACCGTCCGTCCACACATGATCAATGGGCCCACCATTTACCAAAGACCACTCAAGAACGTGGACCGCGACGCACGGGATAACCGCTCTACTCCGGATTCTCGATCCTTTACCTTTCTTTTAAAGCGAAATTAATTTCAAATATTATCTATACAATCTGCTCCTCATCAGCGTTGCTCCACTGCCAAGAACATCACTCTCTCACTCCTTCCCCTCTTCGCTTTTCACTTTCCCTTCTCTCATTGAGATTCCATCGGCGAAAATGGCGAAAATGACGATGTTGATAGCAGCTCTATGCTTGCTTCCAGTCATTGCAATGGCGACAAGGCCCGTTGCTCACCCTGTCCTCGTCAAGGGTCGCGTCTACTGTGACACTTGCAGCGTTGGCTTCGAAACCCCCGCTTCCATCTACCTCGAAGGTATGCTACTTCTTCTGCACTCTTCTCTTTGTTTTTGGCTTCAACACTAGCTAGATCTACTCAAATGCTGTAGTATTTCAACTTTCTTTCGAGGTTGAAGTCGGATCTTCTTCAAACCCCGTCGGTTTTGCCAGATCTATATGTGTTTCTAGTTTATATCTGATTATTTGTGCTGTTTACTTATGCGGTGCAAGATTTGCTTGGTTTTTTTGTTTTTAAATGATGATTACTACATGGATTTGGATTTGTTTGATGATGGAAGTTGGAGTCGGTTTCGTTGAATCTTATGCAATAAATTAAACGAGTCAGTTGTTGACGCTTTGTTGAAACTTTTCTTATTTTAAAATATGCCGGAGTCCGTAGATATAGTCATTTGGATCAGCTAAACTAAAATAAACCAGCAAAATTATAGTACTGTAGTAATTTCGGGTTTAGATTTAGCTTTGTCCAAGAGTGATTTCAATTTTCAGGTCGTATTATTGTGTTAATGTGTTGGGTCAAACTTTCCCGACTTGTAGATGTAATCAACTTTGCAATCCAAAATATGTGGTGAGTGGTGTCTCCATTGTGATAATGAGTTGTGGAATCTAAATTAAAAGACTTACTTTGCAAGTATATATATATTATATATATAAACTAAATATAGTACACAATGTAAATCATGATTACATGTTTACATTACCACCCCGATTGGTTCACATTGCAGTATTGCACCCACCCAAGTAACCACCCACCCTATATTGTAAACATTGTTTGTTGTGTTGGGTTGGCATACTATCTAGGAGTATCAACTTTGCCATAATTGCAAAGTTGTAATTGCGTGTAAGTTTTGATATTTGGATTTTGGTAATCAAATACTTTGCGACATTACTAGTTATAGAAATCTTGTGCAATTATGTCTGCATTATATGGCCGATTGCGCTATCTTGCAAGTTGCAACCCAACAACGAACACATTACCATTCACACATTAAGATCCACAGTGGGAGCTGCTGTTGTAGAATTTCGCTTAAATGCGGGTATTGAATAAGTATCATTGTGTTAATGTAGGTGCCAAGGTGAAGTTGGAATGCCGCCACAGACACTCCCAGGACGTGCTATACACAGCCGAGGCTGTGACAGACAAGACCGGAACATACAGCATTCCAGTGAAGGAGGACCAGAAGGACAGAGTGTGTGAGACCGTGCTCGTCAAGAGCCCACACAGTAAGTGTGCCAAGCCCGATGCTGGGCGTGACCGATCCCGTGTTGTCCTGACCAGCTTCAACGGCATCGTCTCCTACGAGCGCTACGCCAACAACATGGGCTTCAAGATGAACCAACCCATGGCTTACTGCTCCCAGCTCCTTCAGCAGTACGAGCTCGACGACCAAGGCCGATTTTAGATCATGATCCCATGAGGAGGGTCTAGGGATGACATGTTTTACTAAGTATAATTATAATTATGCTGGCCTTATTAATTAATACTGTGTACCACTAGTAGTTTATATGGACTGTCATTTTGACGAGTTGCTTTGTAATTCCTTGTTACCAAAATGAGCTATGATTTCAATTTGTTTCTCATGAATTGGTACTTGTTTGTGGAGTAGAGGAGTGGGGTACTACTAATTAAGGGTATTCGTTAATCAAAATTCAAAAATTTGTTTAGTGCGTGCTTATTTTGCTGGAGCCAGTTGTTTCTATCTTTCCAATTTCCATTTTCCAGGTTGGATTTGGGCCCAGTTGATGTCGCTTTATTAGTTACTACTTGCTAGCTGGAACATGGAATCACAATGCTCCACAACGCTGTCTACTTTTCGATGTCAAATTCATGAAGGGTTGGACATTATCATTAGGCATTAGCCCGACAATGCATGAGTTTAGTTCCTGGCAAAATATGCTCTGGTTAATAGGTTAGGTGGGCTAAGTAGGTACATTAGTGTACACAACAGGATCAAATTCTAAGTTTCTAACATACTAGACAATGTTGTCAGACTTGGATCGGTCATTGATCCAATTGATTCAATGGATCAACTGATCGGGGTGGTTTAATGAAAATTTTCATATATTGTGGTTTGTGGAAATAATTTTAAAGTCTACGGAGTATTGTAGTTTAACATAGTTATATACTATATAGTGATAGGATTGTAGATTACTCAAACAACCACAAATAAGAAATAAGTGCAGAAAAAAGATTAAAAAAGGGACGCCAAAATATATGTTTAACGTGGAAAAACCTCAAAACGGGGGAAAAAAAACCACGGAAAAGAGATGAACAATCTCTTACAAGTGCTGTGCTTTCTCACAGGGTATTTGTTACACTGTAACGGAATAGCTAGGTTTTACAATAGTTAAATCTATATACAAGCATATTCATCATAAGGAGAAATCTAACAAAATCTTGGTTTGGAATGTAAGTTCCCTCATCTCTGCTACAATATTAGGCGTTGGCAAAATTTATAATGTCAAAGTCGTCCCCGTGGTTGAAGGGCTGTGCCTCTGTGATGAGAGTGGCCTTGGAGGAGAAGCAAGAGTGGGCATAGGTGGAACACAGAGTGACTCAGAACTTCCTTCTAGCATCTCCACAACTCTTGTCGTAGTTGGCCTGCTTTGTGGGCTTGTTTGTATGCACCATAAGCTCACCACAACCATCTTTCTCCTCAATTCTCTTTCATCCTCGGTCAATATCTCCTGCTGTCCAGGTTCCTCCTCGTGTTCCAGCTGCTTATATATCCATTGCGGAAAGTATTCTTCACTGTCACCCTCAACTTCGACATCAGATCGTTTTCTGCATCCAACCATTTCTAGAACCAACATTCCGTAGCTGTAGACATCTGACTTATGCGACGCTCCACCAAAACTTTTGAGAAATACTTCCGGAGCAATGTAACCAATCGTTCCTCTAGCTCCTGACATTGATATCGCACTCTGTTTCTCCTCGAATGTTCTGGCAAGGCCGAAGTCAGAAATCTTAGGGGAGAAGTTGTCGTCGAGTAGTATGTTGTGGGGCTTAATGTCAAAGTGCAGTATTCTTGTGTTGCAACCTTGGTGCAAGTACTCCAGCCCTCTTGCAATGCCGATAGATATCTGAAAAAGCTTTTCCCATGCTAATGATTCGTTGTTATTCTCGCCATATATGTACTTATCAAGTGATCCATTGGGCATGAAGTCATACACAAGAGCTCGTTTTTCGCCTTCATAGCAAAACCCTAAGAGGGTGACAATATTTTTGTGCTTCGTTGTTCCAATGCTTGCCACTTCATTAATGAATTCCATCGCATCTCCCTTTGATTTCTTCAATACTTTTACAGCAGCCAAATTTCCATCATACAACTTTCCTCTGTATACTGTTCCATAACCTCCTTCACCTAACTTTTCTTTGAAGGAATTTGTGATTCTCTTTAAATCGCTGTAAGTGTATCTTTTTGGACCAGATATTCCGCAAGAACATAGGATGGCCTCCAATTCTTGCTTTGTTTTCGGCTGAGAGATCTCGGAAACTGACTTTCTTTTTATGGTTCTCCTTATGACCAAGACGAGTAAAATAATTAGCACCACAGTCCCTGTTGCTGAGAATGAAGCTGTGATTGTGGAAACACACAAGGGTTTGATCAGATGGGGCGTTTCTAGCACTATTTTAACATAGAGATAACAATTCCTAAAAATGTGTATAAATCGCTATGGTTAAAAGGTGTGTTGTTGATTAGTTATTGAGAAGTGCATAAATTGGACTTACACTATAGGTTTAATCATCAATTGTTTTTGCATGGACGAGTAGGTTTCAGATATGTATATGAAATAATGTTGCCTGGTTCTAAATTCTGAAAGTGAATGTTGTTGTTTCTGATAGAGATCAAGTTATTATTATTATTATTATTATTATTATTATTATTATTATTATTATTATTATTATTATACCCTTAGTTTAATTCATGCATTTTTTTAAAAAAAAATCTTAGCAAATGCTATCAAGGAAATCTTTTTTTAAAAAAAAGAAACAGAAAAAAAAAGGGGTAGCAATAGCATACCTAGCATGGCAATTTGGGATTTGGTAAGGGCATGTCGAGCTGGGGGGAATGTCTTCAGAGCGAATCCTGCAAATATAGTGTTGTCAAGTACCGTCAGAGATGCAAAATAGATCCTGTTTAAGCTCCCGGTAATGATCCTGCAGCTTGTACTAACAAATTAATGACCTTGTATTAACAAAATCGGAAGTTTCAACCAAAAGTTGTGCTGAGGACAAACTAAAGAGTGGAATTTTCAATTAGATTGTGATGGCTAGCTAAAATAGGGGGCACACATAAATAAACGATCGAATACTGAAAAAGAAAGGATATTTAAACCAAAGAGTTGTGTTGGGACTAATTACTATGAAATGAGTTGATATTGTACCATCATTCCCAAGTATTGAAAGTTTCCTCTCCCCTTCCCCGGTCTAAAATGGTTGTAACGCCCCGGCTTCCTCCCGAGCCTCGATCATTACCAATATTCTCAGCCAAGCACGTTTAACTGGGGAGTTCCCAACGGATGAGCTACCCTAAAAGAAGGTGTACCTTGATGATATAAGTAGTCATTTTAATCTCTTTAAACCACACTTAACCATATATTCGAGGTGTTACAATGGCAGAAAGACATTTATTGACAGACACCAAGAGTACATACTGTTGTATGTCTTCATAATTTCGGGGGAAAACATACCTGGAGATTTCGATTCTATCATTGATTTAGCGCAAGGTGAATATTTGACACTTCCATTGGGACAAAGACAGGAAGTCCGATTCTTAGAAATATCAAAACCACATCTACCCTTTGAAGCTTGACATTGTGCACATACACCCCCATCATCTAACTTGTACTTGACCTTGAAACCGTTGTTCACTATCTGACTGAGCCCTTGCTCCACATCAGGCGAATATCCCGTAACCGGAATCAGAATACTGTTGGTGCAAAAACTTGGGCCAACATCTCCATTCAAAGGGTAAGCAACAGTATCATTAATACCACTGACTTTGCAGTAGAACATGTTAGGAATAGCTTCATATGGGAAGGGGCAGCCATATAAGACGGTGATATTTTGCGTCCCATTAGCATACTCAAACAAGTTAGAATCCATAACTGTACTGGTGAACTCATGCAAGCAGATTCCTCGCTCTAAATCATCCCTCGCTAACCTGACAATCCTGGTACTCTGATTCATATGCAGAACCCGGTACTTCAAACCCATCATCTCTATCAGTGTAGTAGCATTGTCCTCACAGATCAGCTCTAGTCCTGGGTACCCACAACCCTTGGGCCTTGAACCTCCCCAGAAAGGATACCCAACATTGCTCAGATTTCCACAACTGAAATAACTCCCACATCCTTTGTACCATTCGGTATCAGTATTGCTGCTGCTGACAGAGTTCACTTTTTGGTTCAGCAGAAACAAGAATGTGGTGGGAAAATACACTGACAACATAAAAGGAAGCAAGTGAAGGGACCTCATCTTTCTGCTCGGTGAAATTAAACAGAAACAAATCATCAAGTGGGTCAATGATGGTAGCTACTTAAATGATTCAACAATGGAAATGACCAACCATTTACGCAAGTTAGAAATTTCAAAACAAGCCTAGCAAATACAGAATTAATTGATTCTGATTGAGGACTGATGAAGGAAGGAAAATTCAAAGAAAATCATGGCCAAGGTGTACATATTTGACTAACAATGGTTGGTGATCATTCCATGTTTTCACAATAGGAATGCTTAACGTTTGCATGGTTGGTCATTCCTATGTTAGTATTACTAATAATTTGTATAATCATATGCTTCTTCAATCAATATGGTTAATAACTATGTTAAATTATCCATAATTCATATTTTGTAATTTTTAATAATATTTATCTAGTAATTATATATATTTATCAAATATAAGAGTATGTCATTTATTAGTTAGGTCCAAAATATAAATGATAGCATAATTTTATCATCCATAGCAGAGAACCCACATTTTTATGCATACTTTTATATTTATAAAAAAAGGAAAATTGGATTCTAATAATCTCTACTTTTACAAATTGGATGGCAATAATCCCTACTTTCAATTTGTATTCTGCTGGTCCAAAAAAAAATTGTATTGTAGTGGGACATAATCGAGAGTATGCCCTAAATATCATAGATTTTGTGTTGCATTTGATTCAAAATTTTGTATAAGAATTTACGACAATTTTTAATGAATTTACAACATTTCTCCCAATTTTTTTCAATTTTTTTTTCAATTTTATTCATTTTAAAAAATCATAATAATTGCTCGGAATCTCAAAAAAAATAATTTAAAAAATGTTTAGTAACTACACTTCATTACCTATCTAGGGGCAGAAACCAAACAAACAAAAACAATATAGGGTAGGCATGAAAAAAATAAAAAGAATGTGGTGATGTATTTGGTACCACTACAATACAATTTTTTTTTTTGGACCAGCAGAATACAAATTGAAAGTAGGGATTATTGTCATCCAATTTGTAAAAGTAGGGATTATTAGACTCCAATTTTCCAATAAAAAAATGTAAGTAAATAATTATTTTATATAATTTATAAGTCGTAGCAATCGACAAAGTAATGAAAAATAACTTTATAATCATTTAAATTTGTTTATATCTAACTTTTTGAGTGACTCATGTGAAATTAAAGATGGTTTATATTAATTATTTTAAATCAAGACATTTATCATTTTGCATTTAATTAACTGTAAAAGCTTGATACTATTATGATTAAAAATTAAAACATAATATTTCTAGGTAGTTGTAAACACAAATTTCTAGTTGAAATTAAATAAGGTAGGAAATTCGATAACAAAATATAATTTGTATAAATTTCTGAATATTTGTGGATACAATCTCTATATTAAATAGAGTAAAATATTCCTCTGATTCAATCTCTTAGAATTTGGGTGACTCGAGAGCGTGAACGCTTAATCTAAATCTCGGATGCAGGTTTAGCTGAAGGGTTCTTGTAGTAGTTCTTGAGCTGAAGATCTTGAGCGTTGATCCCCTTGATGCTTGGTAGCCGGAGGTTGCTCGAAGTTTAACTGTTTGCAGGTTGACTGTCGGTTCAAGTTCTTGGATGCGAGAGCTTGAGTGTCTAATCTCGATCGATGAACTAGACGAGGCAGACAGCTGCAGTCTTTGATGCGAAGAACAAATGTTGTTGAACTAGCTGACGTTGGTCCTTGGCGCTTGTAGCTGGAGAACATCTGTAGTTCAATCTTCTGAAGGTTTTGCAGATCTCGCCGAAGAACTCTGTAACAGTTCTTGATCTTGACGCGGTAGAGGCTTTGAGCTTTTGTAGACCTTGATCCCTGACGTTTGGTAGCTGGAGATCGCTTGCAATTTGATCTCCGATCCTAGAGCCTCTGGATGCTAACTGTTGAATCTTCGGAGGGAGTTAAATGAAGGGGGAGGACCCCTATTTATAGGCTCTGGAGCCCTAGCGCCTAGGGTTTGAGTTGGGTTTTGGACTTGAGCCCAAGTTAATTAATTATTCCTTTTAACTTTAAATAAAGAAATAATTAATATTTTCTGCATCATCTTTGACACATGTCATGATACTATTGGTCAGGATGCATTTCCGTTTAAAATTCAATTAAATGGATCGCGGTAATTAATTTAACACGTGGCGGATAATAATTGGTCGAATAAATTTAATTTATTTTCCACGTGTCATTTTTTTATTTGACCGGCAAATTTTTGCCTCCTAGAATAGTATTAAAGGTTAGATTAAACAAAAGTCACATATAATTAAGATAGAATATTCATTTTCTAAATTATTTGCTAGCCATTGCCAAAGTGATAGCATGAAAATAAATATTGCATATGTTAGGGGTTGGATTTGACGAGAATAATATAAAAATAAATTTTACCATCGACAAGGGTTTAAATAATAAGCAATGTTCTAATGAGGTAGTGGAAATATTCAATTTTAAAAATGAAGTAAAAAAATAGTATTACAAAGCTCAAATAGTATATATCAAAAAACAAATTATTATACTTTGTACCAATTTGCAGGGAAAAATTAGTCACAAAACTATCACATGCATTAGCATCATTTGTTAAGTTTTACCCTAATTTGGTGAAACTAAAAGAGAAGAGGGAGTGAGATTTGAGAAATGATGATGTATTATTGATATGAATTACAATCTCAACTCAAGAGATAAAAGAGGGAGAGGAACGCTATATATAACCAACCTTCCTTCTCTAACAAACCAAGAAAAAGATAAAGAAACAAAGAAATGAAATTGTCAACAAAATTGGAAACCAATACAAGATTACACTATTCCTGACACTCCCCCCCCCCCCCAAATTGGAAGGTGACAAAATTCCAATTTGCCAACAATTTCTAACAAAGCTGAATGATAAAAGGCTGCTATCACTGCAAATGGAATCAAAGAAGGGCAGTGCAACCTTGAAATCTTGAACTTGAACTCCAACAGCTTCCTCGCCATCACCACAACTCCTAATAGCGGGTGAATTGGACGTAGACATGGAAGAACTTGTGGAGCCAAACGACGAAAGAAAGAAAGAAAGATAGATTGCCGAACTTTTCCAGGTATCATAGTCGTCTCCGGCGAATACAATGGTCATCAGAGACATTTCTGGTTGATCGGGCGAGTGTACAAAGAGAGGATCACACGGATCAATCATAATCTTTTTATCAGACATGGTGAATTTGAATGAAGGCAGACGAGGAAGAGAGAATAGGGTTGTTCAGAACTGGAAATTGATCCGGTTCTTGCTGTTGCAGAAGTTGAATACAAGAACTGGCGCTGAAATTGGAAATCTCGGTGCGTCGCCGTTGTTGATTTTGGGGAATTTGCAAAACCCCGAAATCGCCTTCAACGACATACCCTTACAACAATGTATCTCCAACTCTTGTAGTGTCACGCAACACTGAACGACGAAACCCAATCCCTCTTCACTGGGATTTGACAACAACAATTTCCTCAAATTAGGACAGCCCGCAGCCAAACTTTTCCGAACGCAACGCCTCACCCTCGATCAAACTGCCTTCCTCCTCATCAACCACCACCCCATCAAGATGAATCAACACAAGCTTATGCGAAAGCAAAATCCCATAACTCCTAACACCCTTAATCGACGCCGGAACAAGATTAATCTCAGTCGAATTAGGAAATTTTCGAGTTTTTGAGCAACGTTGTCGAAGAATTGCTGAAACCATGGAGCTTCATGGGAATCGGACGCCGGAGACGGTAAGTCGGAGGAACTGCTCCGGCAACAGCAAAGAGTGTAATAATTGGGAGGCCTAGAGAGAGAATACGGCGGAGTACATAAACAAGGGGAGGAAAATGAGAGAGTGTGTGGTTTCTTGAGGGAGGAAGATCTGAAACAGAAGGTGGTGCCATGGAGGTTCGGCACATCAAACAGTACATGATGGAGAATCTCAGGCTCCAACAACAATTGTACCAGAGCAACAGCAGATACAATCCCGCATAAAATGGCGAGAATATGAAAGATTCGATCCTGCCAAACATGCGATTTGTTGATACTGTCCCACCAATTTGCGGCGATGTTAACGACGTACGGCGCCACCGCAGCGAAGGCCGGCGATGATGGGTCCACCGTCTCCGCCATGAAAATCCTAATTCGAATCGAAATTTGCCAGAAACAAAAGAACCCTAATTACAATTTCTTTATACAATTGCACCCCTAGAAAGAACAAGAAGATGGAGAAAAATTCCAACCAAATTGATGGAAATAATCAATCTGAGGAAGATCAAATTGAAGGGGAAATTGGGGATGATTTCGAGTGGAAAAATTTAGGTTAATTATGTGTGAGAGTGAGAAGTGAGAAATGAAACGAAAGAAGAAGAGGTGAATTAGGGGAAGAGGAAGAAGAAGGACACAGACGGCATGAACTAAGCCTGCCCTGATACTATATTAAGTTTCACCCTAATTTGGTGAAACTAAAAGAGAAGAGGGAGTGAGATTTGAAAAATGATGATGTATTATTGATGTGAATTACAATATCAACTCAAGAGATAAAAGACGGAGAGGAAGGTTATATATAACCAACCTTCCTTCTCTAACAAACCAAGAAAAAGATAAAGAAACAAAGAAATGAAATTGTTAACAAAATTGGAAACCAATACAAGATTACACCATTCCTGACATCATTAACATTAACCTAGTTTTTTTTTTTTTTTGAGAAAAACATTAACCTAGTTAAATGAGAACAAAAGTGGTGAATCTATAACTTATCTTTGGATAGGCGAACTCATTATCAATCTGTGTCATCAAAGTAATAGTCACTCTCTTAACATTCTTTTATTAATGGTTCGTGTTTCCATATTCCCAACAAGGTACTTCGATCCTCTTTAGAGCCAACTTGAGTTGACCAGAAAGATCTATGTTTGGGCGAGGTATGTACCAGAACATCCTCATCATCTTGTTAAAGAATGAAGATATGATAAATTGCACTTCTTCAATTAGCGCCAAACTTTAGGAGTAAGGTTAAAACTGATATTGAAGTTGTAATACACCTCTCTTATTCATGCCGGAACTACTTAAACCCTGGGTACTTCAGGGTCTAATTAGTTCCGACATGAATAAGAGAGATGTATTATAGCTTCAATATCAGTTTTAACCTTATAAGTCCTGAAGTTTGGTGCGAGTTGTGAGATAGATTCAAACATGGGAAGAAAAAAAACAGTACACGAGCCTTTTTTTTCAACCTACAAACTTTAAGGTTCATTTTTATTCAACCAATAAATTTTAGGGCCCAAAAATAAACAATAAAAACCAAGGGTTCAGAAAATAAATACCTCTATACTTCGAGGTCCAAAATGCAAATAACCCATTAGCTAAGTCCAAAATATAAGTGATAACATAATTTTATCATCCATAGCAGAGAATACACATTTTATATGTAGTTTTATATTTAACAAAAAATGTAAATAAATAATTATTTTTATATAATTTATAAATCGTAGTAATCCACAAAGTAATGAGAAATAACTTAATACTTTATAATCATTTAAATTTGTTTATATCTAACTTTTTGAGTTATTCAGGTGAAATTCAATGTGGTTATATTAATCATTTTAAAATCAAGACACTTATCATTTTACATTTAATTAACGGTGAAAGCTTGTGAAAGAAACCTAGGAGGGGTGAAAAGGGTTTTTAAATTTTCCCCGCTTAAAACTTTAAAAGTCACATAAATATTAATTGCAACATATATAACTGAATAATACTTCTTTATTGAATGAACTTTAAGTAAATTAGATACAAGGACAAAACGATTAGAATTTAATATGTAGAGTGACGGTACTTTCTCCTTTTGTCAAGCAATTCTCACGTTTTTGTGTTTGTGGCACGAAGTTTGGGCAAATAGTTTGGTGGGCAAATGAGTAATTGACTAATTTCGAACTTGGAAGCCATCTAATCCGGTATTCCATTTTTATATTGTCATCTTCAACTATGTATTAGTTAAACTTTTAAAGATTTAACCATTACTTTCTTAATATATACTAGTAAGAGCCCCCGTGCAAGGTATGGGCCGGCATTCTTTAAAAAATAATTGACAAAAATAAAACTTAGTCATGTGTTTAATTGAAATTTATCTAAATTTACTTAAATTTTTCTAAATTTTTATCAATTAATGTATGTATTATCTATTTTTATATCAATCTAGTTAAAATTATCCAACCTTGCTTTATTCAATTTTAATTTATCAATGGAAAAAAGACAACGTTAACTTCTTCAATTCGTGATGATATATGATTGAGTAGCTTATTTAACTAAAATAAAAATGTTAAAGTCTCATAAATCAAATTCTTAATTTATAATAGTATTCCTTTGTTCCATATTATTTGTTATGTTAGAAATTATTTCAATCCAAAACTTTTAAAATTTGAAATCCAAAAGTGACATTAGACATGGAAAAAAGTCAAATAAGTGACAAACAATATAAACAAAAGAAATATCTTTTTAAACATAAAACAATGTAAGATGGGTCTATTTTTAATGTTTTTTTTTCTCTAAAAGATACTATAAACTAAGAAGGCATTTTTATCCCCTTAAATAAGACAATACATTCATTTTAAAAAGTAAAAGATTATGTAAAAGTTACAAATTAAACATAAACATCAAGCCATCTCGTTCAAAATTTTTGCTGCAAAGGACAATGATACACGTCTCTACGAACGAGACTATTAATAATTATCTTGTATGAATTTGATTCATGCAATTTAATTACTTGCATTCCAAGCTTCCTGAATTTGATCCATGCCACGTGTGTACTTACCGGCTACATGCAGGTACGCTATGCTTTTCATCATGACTCACGTCAACTCCCGGTCTAGCCACTATTTTAGTTTGAAAATTCTATCATAGTTGAATTTATTTTCAACTATGGTAGTTGAAAATTTTATACCATTCATATATAAAAAAATAAATCATATTTGTTAAAAAGATTTATATCCTCATAAATATGGTTAATTATTGTATCAAGTTACTTTGATTAACCTACATTGATTTTGAATTTTTATGGGAAAATTAATGGTATTTTCATTTTTCAACTACGATAGTTGAAAAAAAGTCAATTATGGTAGAATTTCCTTAAACATATTCAATTTTGTAAAAAATTATAACTTAACATATAGATTTACTTATTATAACAAGTATTATGGTGAATATATATATTAATTTTAATTTTTAATGATAAAATTAAGGGTAATTATACATTTCAACTACCATAGTTGAAAATATGGTAGAAAGAATCTCCCCATTTTAGTTACATATATATTCCTTTTTTATCAGAATATTCCTTTTAAATTTATCTTGACTATAAGCAAGTTGCAAAAAAAAAAATTGACGCCAAACAAAAAAACGGACGACACAACACAGCAGTTCACCCTTTTTATTCTTTAGTAAGATTATATTTTATCAAACGAAAATATTATTATTTGATTCATAACAAAAAAATATATCATAAGAGTATGTAGATTGGTTAAAATCAGGTTTGGATGAATTAGACTAGATTGGATAAGTTATTTTACTTTTTAGGGAATTGTGATTTTAGAAATGATGTTTTTTTTTGGAAAATTGTGTAAGGTTTGGATAAGTTTGAATAGGTTTGGATTGGATTAGTTGGATAGTTGAACCAATCCAAAGAACAGGTGAAATGATAATTAATATAAAATGGAGTGATTATATGTTAGATACATATTGATTCATTCCCTAATACGATGATGTTAATAAAGTATACTATACATACTAATCCCTTTGTCATTTTCTAAAGTTCATCTTAAAGTAAAGAGCCATGTTTATGTCTTATAAAAATATAACTCTTACTTTTATAATGGACTTTAAATATGGATATTTATAACCTTAACTTAATATACAATGAGTGAAATGTGATAGGATCTCACGGTGTTATTAGCAACACAAATAATAATAATAATAATAATAATAATAATAATAATAATAATAATAATAATAAAGATAACTAAAAAATAATATTCTGAAGTGAAAAAAACCCAAACCATGAAAATAATGAATAGGGTTTTTGGCTCAAAATAATCCGAAGTCGGAAGTCATTGACTGAAAATAATACAAACTCACTTTTTGGCTGAAAATAATCTAAACTTTCAACATATTTACTCGAACTAAACCGAAATCGATTTCCGGCTTCGGAATGTTGACTGGGGTCTACAGAAGATAATGAAGAAGGAGAGAGAAGACTACGAGGAATTAGAAAAAAGAAAACAGTTAGGGTTGAGTCAAATTTTAAATTTTTGGGGTTGGAAGACTAAATTTATTATGTTAAAGTGTTTTTATTTTTAATTCATTGCCATGTCATTATAATTAGTTTAAGTGAGTTGGGGTCTACATAAGCTTAAAAAAAATTCTGAACTAAAATCAATTAAAGAAACATGTGCTCAGGCTGCCTAATAAACATTCCGACGCCGGAAATCAATTTCGGTTTAGTATGAATAAATAGGTTAAATGTTTGGATTATTTTTAATTCATTGTCATATCATTATAATTAGTTTATGTGGGTTTATCATGTGAAGAGATTTGCTTGTATGTGTTAGAGTCAACTATAGACTTCAATTAAAACACGTCTAAACATAAAACCTATCGCTTCGCGACATTTATGGTTGGAAAGTGGTCGGAATGTCCCCCTAAATATTTACATAAAAAATAATGTCGCCCCACAATTATTTGTCATAATATAGGGACCTTAAAATTATTACATTAAAATATGAGATCCCTTGAGTAATTTTTGTTATAAAAATAAATATTTCAAAGTGAAAAAAATCCAAACCAAGAAAAAAATGAATATATAATCTTTTAGTTAAGTTGCTCACTTTTGTGTTTTAATAAATATAAATAAATACTCTCTCCGTTCCATATTAATTTTCATCTTTGAAAATCATGCAGTCAAATTTTATAAAGTTTGACCAATATATACAATGAATTGTTATATAAAATTACCACCATTACATTTATAACGAAAAATACTATCATAAAAGTATAATATTGCAATTGTTAATAACATATTATGGAAGAAATTATCAATCAAAGAGTAACATTGGAGACCCTGAAAGTCAAAATTATGACAATTAATATGGAACGGAGGGAGTAGTACACTATTGAACTTGAACCGTAATACCCTTATACCCGAATGAAAAATTGGCAATTTTTAACTTATAGGTACCTCCTATTTTATAGAAATTAATTTTTTAGGGACAATATTTTCAGAAATGCTTGTCTAGTACCTTCTGTTTTTTGGAAACTATTTTTGGGGGACAAACTTTCTTTAGAAACTGTTTTTCGGTGACTTTTTCTTTGCAACTTAGTCCAAATTTATAAAGAAGGATCTTAAATAGGGACCTCTTTGCAATAATATGATTTTTTATGGTTTTTATGCAAACAAGCTCAAATAAACACCCTTAATTCTTTTATAATGACATTAACAGTACTAATTATCACAATCTACTACTTATACCTTAAATATTATATTTTCTATGGTTAGAGGCCCACCATGCTAAGTAAAACTAATTAAACTTAATTAGAGAGTTTTGACCGTTACCTGAACTTAGTTGCGTTGGATCCCTGACGTTTTTCAGCTTCCAGTTTGCAGAGATGGCTAATCTCAACCCCGCGAATCTTAGATCAAGCACAACACAAATCTATTTCGTTTCCTACCTCAGACCGTAGTCACTAATTAAATTTATTTAGTTTTTAAAGGATAGTGGAACTTTAATCAAGAAATTATAATATTTAAAGCATAAGGTTCGATTGGATAACTTTCCCTACTGGGAAACTTCTTTTACTGAAAGCTTGAAAATGGAAATATTACAATGGAAATATTTAGTGAGAACTAGACTTCTAAGATCATCAGAGATGCTTGCTCATGGAAAAATAGTGACTCCCAATTTCTCTCTTTGCTCAAGACTGCTCAAATGATCGTGCCTTCAACACACTCTTACTTCCCCTTTTATAGAGGAGCTTCACACAACTTAGATGCCCTAGTGGCTTTAGTGAATCAGTACCATTATTACAGATACAGATGTCTACAATACAAACACGTGACTCTTATAAGCTCAATAGTACAAACTTTAAATAACAACCACTCTTTTTTATTAGTGGTACCACAGTAGCTTGCAGGTCATAATGCTTGTGGGGCTGCCAAAGATGCTCTATGCTCTCAAGTTGTACAGATTGAAATCTTCTCCCTTATCCTGCTCCAATGGATTGTATTTATCAAAGAGCTCTTGAAGATAAGATTTTCCTTCTGCGGATAAGAATTCTCCAACTCCAATTTTTAACAGATATTCATAGACATCTTCAGATTTAACTCCATTAAGATCAACAAGTTGGTCAAACTTCTTTGGATAGGTAAATGTAGTGTTACCACAATGGATAACCCTATATCCTCTGTCAATATCCATCCATAGATGGTGCATTAACTTGTAAAATCCAGTTGCTCTTGCCTTTGAAGGATGAATTACTTTTTCTCTTTTCTCTGGAAACCACTCTTCTTTTGTAAGATATCCTCCAGATGTATCTTCGACTCTAATCAGATAATGACTCCATTGTACTCAATATTAACACATTCATAGAAAGTAATCAGCTATCCTGCAACTTTTCTTACTTCTGGTGAATGGATTCTGCACAGCCTTCTAAATACAAATTTTTGAAATTTTGTAAATCTTGGAAATAATGTTCCTTCTGGATTAGGGACAATGTGGCCTTTGTTAGTCCAAAATTCTCTTACCATACCATATTCCATAGCCTTCATGATTGGATAATTTAGAGGGGTAGTATTAGGGCAGAAGTGTACTTTTCCTACTCCAAAGAAACCTACAAAACTAACATTTTTTCCCCAAGCTCTCCAGACTTCATGGTTATAATATCTCAAGGGATCCATGACCGATGCATACCACTCATGAAACCAATTTTTCTGAGCTTTTCTTGTAATAATACTCTGAATATCATAACAACTTTCAAGATAATTAATCCGAAGTTTATCGAGACTAAATTTCTCGGCTATCAGATATTCAACATAACTAAAAATAAACTTGCATCTTTTCTTTTTATTTTTTCTAAGATTACTTGGAACGAATCTACCAGGAGGTGACACCCTTCCTAGTAATTCGGGTAACCGGCGTTCTACTTCATCCGCTTGTTGGTGCGAGACATTCACCATGTTGAATTCCATTGGCTAATTCTCGCGTCAGGCTGTCTGCTAATGAATTCTTCGAACCCTGTATGTGTTCAATAGAGAAAGAGAACTGGTTAATCCATAATTACCAACGCAGGAGTCTCCCTTGCGCTTGCATATTTGATAAATTCTTTTTGACAAAGCCAAAAATGCCTTTGCAATCAATTCAGATTAGAAATTCTTTTGGGGCTAAAAAGATTAAAAACTTTTCAATTCCTCTTTTGATAGCAAGAATTTCTTTTTCCATGGTAGTGTAATTGCATTCAGCCTTATTAAAACTTCCACTGCAATATCTACAGAGACGTTCTCCTTCTTTGATTTTGAGTACTGCACTTCAATGCTCATTGCTAGCATCTGTCTCAAGAATCAAATCATCTTCTTCGTTAGGCAAATTAAGGATAGGAAGATTTTGACATAAATTTTTAAGATTCCTTACAAGCAATGAATCATCCAAAGTCCAATTCCACTCAACATCTTTTTTAAGTTTTCTTTGCAAAGTCTTTCTCAACTTTGCTAGATCCTTGATAAAATCTGATGTATAGGTGAGACACCCTAAGAATCTTTCTAGTTGTTTTCTATTCTCATTTTTCTCAGGAAACTTTTCTATTTTTTCTAAAATGTGTTTTTGCAGAATGACTTGTCCAGCTTTAATTTGTAATCCAAGAAATTCTATTTCTTACTCAGCATAGACACACTTGTTTTTTCCAAGGACAATTCCATGATTGATGCACTTTTGAGTTACTGCTAAGAGATCATACTTGTGTTGTTCAATAATTTTAGAAAAAATAAGGATATCATCAATATACACCAAACGACAATGACTGAGATCTTTGAAGATCTTATCCATTCTCCTCTAGAATATTTGAGGTGCATTCTTAAGACCAAATGATATGACTAACCATTCATAATGCCCTTGAGGTGCACTAAAAGTTGTTAAAGGAATGCTTTCTTCATCCATTTTTATCTGCCAGTAGCCACTCTTGCAATCCATTTTAGAGAACCATAAGGCTCCTTGGATTCTATTGAAGAGAATTGTTTTTGTTTGGAATATAGTATCCATCGAAGACTGTGCTATCATTAAGCTTTTTGTAGTTGATGACCATTCTAGCTTTTCCTCTTTTTTCTTCAGCATGATTCCTAACCATGAACGCAGGATTTGTATGTCTACTCTTGATATCCCTGATGAGCTTTTTTATCTAAAAGCTCTTTTATCTGTTCTTTGAACTCTTGGATATCTAGGTGTGTATACACCATCTGTTTAACCCTGATAATGGTATTGGGATATGTTAAACTGATAGTAGCGTAGGTTTTATCTTTATCCCAAAATTTTAAAGGGTTGTCAGAATATAGTTCTTTGCATAACTCTTCTTGTTGTTTTTCAATTTGTTCTTTAACAAATAACTCTAAGAGTGAAATAATCAATGCCACTTCTTTTTGAGTAGGCACTACCTTCTCACCACGCTGGTTGCGCGAAAAGTCTATTGTTTGGTGGGTGTATGCCTGCTGTAGTTTTTTAATAGGTACTGAGTGACCATCTATTGTAAAGATAATTTGTTGAATGGTTTGGGTACAAGGAGAGTATAATCTTTGGAAGTTCTTTCCAATGATCATATCATGTGATGGTTGGTTTGTTGCCCACAGTACTGGAATGACACACTTAACTACTCCCATTTCTATAATTAAACCTTCAATAGCTTCACTATGGGTCATAACACTATTATCCATAATTCTTACTTGCAAAGGGTTCTTTGCAGTTTTCCATAAATATTCAGGAAATAGTGTCTTTTTCCTAAAGCATAATGAACATCCACTGTCTATGTATGCACATAGTTCATATTTGTCAATTCCTTCAATGCATACTTTATACGAATATATATGCTATTGGGATTGGTTTTGGTAACCTCATAATGAGTCTCTACATACATGTTCAATTCTGGTGGTTCTCTGGCTAGTTCATCTTCATAAATTGGTTCACTTATGGTCTTAGTTTTGTAGCCAATGATCTTTCTATCTAAACTAGTTGTTCTATCCAGACAAGATCTTGCAGAATCGAAACTCATCCTACTCATTTCCGAAGTCATACTTATACCATCATCATCTTTTGATACTAGTTTATCTCTGACCGATGAGCTTTCTCCCTAATCAGATCTAGTACTCATATTCCTCAACAATTGAGGTTTTATAGTAATTTTACCGTCTTCATTAATCTTAATAACATTTTTCTTGCCAATTTTGGTTGGATTAGAGAAACTATCAATCCAAGAATGCTCTATCCTGATATCTTGAGGATTTAATTTTATCCTCTAAATTTTCTGTTTAGGCTCAGGACTTTCAAATTTTTCAGCTTCTATCATAGTAACTTTTGTCTTTGGATCTATGGTATTATCTAACTTGTAGATAATCTTCCAGAATATCTTAAGTGGATAACCACCTTGTTTCATATCCATACTAACCGTTTTTATCTTTAGAGATAATTTTTTTTTTTTGGCAAAGTCATCTTTAAGACTAACATAATATCCCGGTCTACAGTTGAATCCAACTGATCCATTACGTAAATTAGTCTTTATGCCAGTGATAATCTGATTGTGAAATTTATTGTGCCTAATATCACACAACAATCATAAAGATATATATCCTTGTAGTAATGTTGTAACGGAGTTATTTGAATTTGCACACTTCCTACATGGATATATCTATATTTTCTATCATTGTTGTGCCTCAGAATATTATCCCAATTGATTAGGTTTACTTCTCCAACGTCATACTCGCAATCTTTAATTTCTAAGTCTCCCTCCATCATTTCTCAAACATATTTTGATTTTAACTGAAAGATGGATTTTTTGTAAATCATATCCTTTTGGATAATTGGAATTACCCGATCACCTTTAACTTCTTCACCATGATTTTCATCATCTAGTATGAATTCCTCTCTTAAGTCCCCTAGACTCACTGAATTACCTTCCATCATATGACTAGTCTTTTCATAATCGGAATCAGATTCATCATCTATGACAATTTCAACAATACCTTTTTTTATTGCTAAAGGCAAGTTCAAAGGCTTCTTCTTCAATTATTTCATCAAACTCAAGACTTCCTAAGGTTTCTATTAACTTATGGTTTTTCTTCTTTTTACACTCATTAGCATAGTGACCAACTTCACCACAAGCCCAACATTTGCAGTTACTTTTGCCGGTAGGGCAATACGTACTCTTTCTAAAAAATCTTCTTTTCTTTGGAGTTCATTTGTTGGTATATTGCTTTCTCTTGAGTTTTTCACTTCTTTGTTTATTAAAAACCTTTTTCTTATAACCTCTTTTTTGTTCAGAGGCTCCCCATCTATGTGGAGTATCCCAGAAGAATAGGAATTGTTTCTTCCTGGTTTGATTTTTTTGATATTTAGACATTGATCGGTGACCCATCTTCTAATAAAGACACATCTCATACCAAGAGTATCGTTATGTTCAGGATTCTTTTTCAACCATTCTTCAAATTTCTCTTAGATAATGGAATTTATAGGATAAGGTAGTTTATCATAAAACATAGCCAAATTCGTAGGGTTATGGCCAATTTTATAATAAAATTAACTAAACTCATTAATATAATGATCTAGATATCTCATATCTAGAATTTCTATACTAATAAGCTTTCGTTGATATTCTCTTATCTTTTCTTCCATTTCTAGACTAACGCCAATAAACTCCATAGAAATTTCCTTGCACAGGGCTTTAAACATTTTAGTAGAATTTTCTACCGCTCTCAATATTGCTTTAGCCTCTTCAAAACTAGAATCATACCAATCTATTACTGTTCCTGAAAAACTGTGCTCTAAATAATTTAGAAAGTTTTTAGATGTCCGGTTGGCATTTAGATTGAGAACACTACTCATACCTCTCTTCCAATGTTCAAATATTTCTTCCTTATTACGGACTCCATCTAGATTTAACATGTATCCAGTTTGACTTATTGGAGTAAGGCTTACTTCTTCATGAAGAGGTTGATATAAGGTTTTAAAGGAAAATGGCTTAGTTCGTCCAACCGTATTATTCCTTGGTTGGAAATATCTATTATTACTACGACTAGATTCACCAAAATTTTGAGTTAATGGTATTACATGGACTTGGTTTGTTTCAAGTTCTTCACCAATTTCATTTTCCTTGGATATTTTGCTCAATCTTTCTCTAACCTCATCTAAAGGTATAGCCTCCATATCCTCTAATTTGATTAAGTTCATTTGTTGGTAGATTTCTTCTTCAATTAAAACATAATTGACATCTTTAATATCATTATTACCCTTCTCTTCTGACAATATCTGTTTTTTGGCAATCATAGTCATAATATTATTAAGAGTTGCTCCTTCTTGTTCTATTTCGAATAACTCATGGAGTTTCTTCATACTAAGAGTTTGAAGTTCCTTCATCATCTCTTTCTTGATTATTAGGAGATTCATCTTCTTCTTCTTCTTCTTCTTCTTCTTCTCTTTTAGCAGCCTCAACAAGTTTTGGTGCGTTTTTCTTAAGAGAATACAAAGGAAAAGGAACTTTGTTTTGTTGATTTTGGAAAGGATATTTATTTTTATAAGTAGTACTGGGATTACTTACACTTTTATACTCAGCCACTCGATGTCTTGAATCGTTTAACAAACTTATATGGGAAGTATGAGCAAACTTACTTAAAGCTCTTAATTCACTTCTAAGGGCTTCTAAATCTTTCTTAAGGTCTAAAATTAAATCAAAGATAGAATTTAACTGAGCTCCTACCCCGCTTGTCTGATCTGGATTATGAATGATATGAGCAAAATCAGGATAAGGACAATTGGGTGAGTTCATTAATTACTAAGTAATATATTTTTAAATTCATTAATTATAATTAATGAAGTTTGACACGTGGCTCTGATACCAAATGAAAAGGAACCAAAAATATAGCAGGAAAATATAAACTATTATAAACGGAATTATGAAATGTGCTAAAATAGAGTTTTTTAACCACTAAGGACCAAACACAAAACTCAAAATTAAGTAGGGACTG
This sequence comes from Portulaca oleracea, assembly GCA_029582165.1. Lineage (NCBI taxonomy): Eukaryota > Viridiplantae > Streptophyta > Magnoliopsida > Caryophyllales > Portulacaceae > Portulaca > Portulaca oleracea. The sequence continues at coordinate 33,501,937 of CM055871.1, forward strand.
AAGTGTAAATATAAAAAGTTCAATTGTCACCCAGAAATTAGATACTACAAAATACAGGGTACCTAAAAATAATTTTCGATAATATGGTCCCTAATAATAGATATCACAAAATAGATGGTAACTTTTAGTAATTTTTCCAAAATTTGACATTAGATTTTAGTATTTAAGTCTCTGTCCCACCATGAAAGGCTAAATGACCATTCGAGAAATGGAGGGGGTTGGTGGGTGGTCAACTACAACTACTCTCAAAAGCTACAATTGCCGCAACGTAGCCCAGCCTGACAAGGTTGCCCAACATGTGTATGTTCTTCTAAGCTTACTTCTACCTACCCTCTTCTAACCTTAACCATTAATAAATTACTTCATTACGGGTCTTCACACTACATTTCAACCCATCATCTTTTTTCCATTTTCATCGTGTCATTATAAAGATTTCAAAAAGAGTAAGGAAAATGAAACTATTAGAATTTAGAAGACTCAAAATTTATATTCAAAAGAAGAGGTGAACCTATCCAAATAATCAAGAGAGTGTTTGGTAGAATCATGCAGAAACTTTTTTAAAGAAAATTTTTCATGTGAAATTTCTTTTTAAAGAATATATTTTAAATTATTTGGTTGAATTTGTAAATTTCCTTGAAAAATGAATAAAATGTCTAAATTATCCATATTTATAATTGTTTGGCTTTGATTTATTAGGGCCTTAGGGGTATTTTTCTCAATGATCATTGTAAAATTATGAGTCTCACGTAAAATGTTCTCATTGATAAATGACAATTAAACATGGAGAAAATTAGTCAACTTGAAAAAGTTGCCAATCTTTCAAGATTTTCATTCAATCAAACGATATATATATATACACACACACACACACACACACAAACAACACTTCCAATTAGGGTATCAAAAATTAGAGTTTGGGTGATTTCAGATTTAGATATATTTTAATTAGATATCAGATGAAATATTGATATCCGATAATCAGTTTTCGTATTGGACAATTTACATACACCTAAATTTAGGTCAAAATCGGATCCGAATAACAAAAATACGGAAATTATTGCATCTGAGCTTTGATCAAATAAGGCAATGTTAAAAATAGAACAAAAACCAATGATCGTATCTGATTTTTTTCAAGCAGACTAATCTATGTAGTCTTATTCTATGTTACAACGAGACTTATGTTTAATTGGTATGGTCTACTGTGTCGAATGACTATTATGTCAAGTGAAGATCAATTTTCAAATTGCTATAACACATACTATGGAGTTCTCTATTAATTATAAAGATGAAAAAATTGTTGAATATTATTTATGATAAAATTGTCATAAGTAGTGCATGTATCTATAAAACTTATATTAGTTATTTGAAAATTTAACTGCAATCTATCTATAATTATTTGTTAGACAATTTTCGTTAATTCTTATGCCACCAAAATGTTGTGGCGTTATAAATGTATAACCCCTAACTATAGATTATTGAGTTTGGAATATAACTTTTTTGCATTAGAATAAACATAAAAGAATATTCCATTTAATTTTCCATAACAAGCATAGTTAAGTTAGTAAACATTGATCTTGTTGAACAGAAGACACACCAATATAAAAAGGGTTTTAAGAGAAGGTGGAGGTAGAACAACAACATACAATTAGGATTGATTCTGTTCTTTCATTTTCTAAGCAAGCAATTAGGCATTTCTTCGAAACAAAAACCCCTGTTAACTTTTAACAACCCCTCAAACGCATACTAATTTCTTCATCCTTTCTCCTCGATCTCATCGACCCTCAAATTCTTTCGTCTTCTTCTTCATCTGGTACGTTTCATACAATTTTTAACTTTCATTTCATTTTGTTGTGTTGTCCATCTTCAATTGTTTGTTGTTGTTGTGATTCAGCATGTTTGCAAATTTTCTAGTAAGAGTAAATGCATTGATCTGAATCTTCTGCGGAATCTATGGTGGTTTTTGGTGCAATTAATTAGTGTTTAGATTAATTAGATTTTGGGGTTAATTGGGTTTTAGCGAATTTGTTAAGTTTTCAAGTTGGGTCAACGCTTCCTGTCGTTTCACTTTCAATAATGTCCATTTAACCCTTTTTCATGTTCGCCATCTTTTTTTGTCTGGGTTTGCTAGATTACATAAGGGTTTCTTCTCCATTTAATTTCAAAAAAATCCAGCCAAATCTTTGAATCCTCAACAAAAAATAGGAAATAAAGGGTGAGAAGGAAAAAAAAAAGGGTTTGTTTGCTTCTGATGTTTGATGTTTATGTCGTTGTTGTAAGGTGTTATGATGATGTGACACCATGAATCTGATGTGGGTTTAGTAGTGGTTGACTGATTTTGAGTTAACATCAAGCTCAATGGCTTCCCATTTTAACTTGTATATTTTATCAACCTTTCGATAATTTGATTATTATTGTTATCCAATGGAAGAGGTAAAAATTGATGGTGATTGTGCTTTTCGACTTATCATAAGTAACTTATTGTCCATCACTGGTGATTGTTTTTTAAATGGTGCTAATCAAGCTCTATACCAATTGTGTAAAATGCCCTCGAGGAAGGGTATCCCAACTTGTTTTTCGATGACCCATGAATTACCATTCTATCAATCGTTTCAATTACCATGTTGCACTTTCTACCGTTTGCTTGTATAGATACATGCTACGGTTCATTGCTAAGGCCCTTCTTACGATTTACAGCTTTTTATTGTTGTGGTGGATGGTTCTTGAGCAGTTCATTCTATGGCTTGTTTTAGGGCTTAGGCTGAACATTTTTGTTTGGCTATCTATTTATTTTCGTTGCATTCTGAAATTTACAGGATGGCGTCTTTGGTGTTCCGACAAGCTATTGGAACCGTTCAAACTTCGGGCCCTAGTTGTAGTTCTGGATGCCATAATGATTTTTCCGTTGCATCAGTTAAATTGTTCCCGAAGGAGTGCAAGTTTAGCCTTGGATATTCCCCATTCAGAGGCTTCAACTCTGTGAGAAAGCTCTGTGTCGTGGGTCAAGCCTCTTCTCAAATTTCAGATGTGGATGCAATATCCTTACCATCTGACAACACTACTAGTAGCACCAGCAAGAAGAAAACAAGTATGCTGAGTCCATTTCTCTATGATCAACAACTTAATAACGTGCTGGAAAATTTTCTTACATGTACACTAAATTCTGATAAGATGTTTGATCTAGTCTAGAGTTCAGTTTGATGTTCTTATGTTAATTTGTGGTGTATGTTGATAATTTGCAGAAGAAGCAGCGCTTATCCTCATACGACATGGTGAATCTCTGTGGAATGAAAAGAATCTTTTCACCGGTTGTGTTGATGTGCCGTTGACCAAGAAAGGGGTAGAGGAGGCAATTGAAGCTGGCAAAAGGATCAGCAATATACCTGTCGACATGATCTACACTTCTGGCTTGATTCGTGCGCAGATGACAGCCATGCTTGCCATGACACAGCACCGGCGCAAGAAGGTAGCTAGTTTTGCTCTAGAATCTTGATATATTGCATTGTGTTGTAAAGTTGATGGATGTTCTTTCTGTAAGCTTGTGGCCCTCTTGATAAAATTGCATGCTATTCTCAGTCATCTATGTCTTGCGTCTTCCGTTGCGATAAGTCGTTTTGCATTGGTTATTAATCCGCATATTAAGTTCTTGTAGTGGCTTATCCTTTCCTACCTAATAAGATCACAAAATCCAGGTTTATTTTGCAACCATTGCTTATCTCTTATTTGCTTTACAGGTTCCCATTATCATGCATAATGAGAGCGAACAAGCTAAGTTGTGGAGTCAGATTTATAGCGAGGAGACCATAAAGCAGTCGATTCCGGTTATAACAGCCTGGCAATTGAATGAAAGAATGTATGTACTGTCTCTGCTTCACAGTAGTTTTCTATGACATATTTTCATTATTTGATCAAGCATGATTCTGATATCCTCGCTTTCACAGGTATGGTGAGCTTCAAGGACTCAATAAGCAGGAAACAGCCGATAGATATGGGAAGGAGCAAGTGCATGAGTGGCGTCGTAGCTACGATATACCCCCACCAAATGGGGAGAGTCTAGAAATGTGTGCTGAAAGAGCAGTTGCATATTTTAGAGAACACGTAAGCATTGATGACGTTTGCCTCTTTGATACTTCAGAGAGCTTTTGCTTGAGATCTTGTAGGCAAGCAACTGACCATTTGAGACTTTACTTGTTTGAACAGATAGAACCCCAACTGCAATCTGGGAAGAACATAATGATTGCTGCCCATGGAAATTCGCTGAGATCCATTATCATGTATCTCGATCAACTTACTTCTCAAGAGGTGAGAGGACATTTTCTTCTCAAAGTGTATTGGGTTAGGTTTGCTTATTCATTATGATTGATGGATGAGTGTGTCCGTGTGTAGGTAATTAGTCTTGAGCTATCAACGGGGATACCACTGCTTTACATCTTCAAAGAAGGGCAATTCATTAGGAGGGGAAGCCCAGTCGGACCTACTGAAGCTGGAGTGTATGCCTATACAAGGGTAAGCAACCTGATAGATTTTTTCTCTAATGCTTGAATTCTTTTACCCTTTGGACATATACCTATGCGTTCACATATACTTACAACCCCCAATTAAAGTTGTCTCCCATGCCATACGCGTTTCCACAACCAAGAGCATAGTGCTCTACTGATATGGGAGTTGGAAGTTTATCCTCCCCATCAGGGTTCGAATACTGGTGGCCACAATTTGCTTGGTGAATGTATCGTTTACCCTTGTAAAGAAAAAAAGTATGTGCCTCTGCACAAGTTCTCAGCTTCGCGTGTCTTTGGTGCAGAGCTTAGCGGCATACAGGCAAAAGCTGGATAATATGCTTCAGCAATAGGTAAGTGTTTCCGCCTTCTGCTGTTGAACCAAAATTTTGGTCACCGCATATTCTTCTTCTTCTTCTTCTGTTTGTAATGAGAGTCGGGACTGATTGGCTTTTGCAAATATAACCATTGTGTAGGTCTCTGAATCAAGTAATGGGATTGTCCTCCTGAAGCATAATTGAAGGGGGAGGCTATCCTTGATGAAGGAAATGGAGATTGAAGAAAACTGTGGCCTACTTACCAGGCTTCTATCTTTTTCTGTTTAGGATTTAGCTTAAAGACTGTATGCCTGTGTGTTCATGGTAGTAGTATATATATGAAAGGCTAAAACAAAAAGAAAAACCTTTTGTAACTTTGGTATCAAAGTTTAGGGACTATACTTTTCAATTTTTTGCATTCCTTGAGGTTGCGGACTTTATTCTTATTTTATTCATTATTATTTTTGGAGGGACAGGTGGATCCGCGGATAGTCATAAACAGCTGTAAGCGCTGATAATGAGACTAGAAATTGGAAAATTTCCAATATAATTGTCAAGGTTTTCTGGCAATTCTCCATGGTGAGAAATCAATTATACTGTGAATTCTGAAGAGCCTTGTTATTTCTTTCATTTACTTTTCTACTTTTTTTACCATGGAAAGAAACTTGTTTACCCTGACGGAGTGTGACGGTAAGGAATGTGCAAATCTTCAACTTTGAAAGAATTGAGGAGTGCCCCCTGCCCGGCCATCTCATTATTCAAACTTCAGACATAAGTTTTCCCCTTTCATTTTTCCCCCGGATTATTCAAAGCTGATAAAAACAATTAAACACCTTGCAAGCCAAGTCTGGAGAAGTTCAGCACAATGAAACGGGAAAAATGGAAAAGAAAATACAGCTCAATAACATGCTAGAGAAGGAATTTTTCCTCCCCTTATTCATATATGGATTGAAAACTATGCACAGTGGGTAAAATGATTCTTAGCAGTGTTTAGCATTTGTTAGAGTAGCCTTATTGGTTTCAACTTATTCCTCTTTAATGGTGATTTGATGTCAAACCATGTTAATTAGTGACTGTTGCTGATCAATGTTTGATCTGGTTGATTGAAATTTTGGCTAAATACTAATTGTTACTTATGATTACTGACAAGTATTTGTGGTTAATTAAAATTTAAAAGGAACATTTACATTACCCTTCTATAATGGGTACGCTTAGACCTAGAAAACTAACCTGATCTGTACCTGGTTAGACCCAAATACGACCCAACTCATCAACCTTGAATGATCTCATATCTAAAATGGGTAATAAATGTTGGCGATGAGCAACAATTAGACCTGGCGATTCTCGACCCGACCCGGAAACCCGACCCAAACCGACCCGCAAAAAGTGGGTTTTGAACACGAAATTCCGATCCGGGACCCGAAAATGACCCGACCCAAAGAACCCGGTAAAAAGCGGGTCAAGTCGGTCGAGTTTGGTCGACGTTAGGTCGACACTTTAATTTTAAGTGTTTTGTCTACTTTGACCTTGTGCAAAAAAATGGGCCCATTCCATGAAAATTAAAGCCCAAAAGTAAAATATTGGGTGGTTTTAAAACTATGCGTGAGAGATATCTGAATGAAATAATCAAATAACAAATGACCAAAACAAAACCCTAACATCACTCACTCACTCTTTCAAAACCTCAAACTCCTGCATCCGCTCTCTCCCTCTTTCAAGAAATAGTGTACTATTGTCAAAAGTCAAAGTTCAGTCATTATTGTCAATACACCAAAAGTTTAGTATATTAGCATCCCAAAATCCTATATATTTCATAAGTATTGTTATTCGTGATTGTTGTGAACCGCATAATACTTGTAGACTTGAAGATTGTTAAATTTTGTCCATTAGGTGTATATTAATATGTCAATACAACTATGACATATCATGGTGGTTGAACTTGGAATGGAATGATACATTACATCGGCGTCTTTGACTAATTATAATTAATTTTATTAGTTGTAAGTGACTGAGAAAAAGGGCGGTCATGACCCGTAAACCCGACCCAAACCGCCCGAAACCGGAATACACCCGACCCGTATTTACCCGAACCCGAAATACACCCGACCCGTATTTACCCGAACCCGATATACGACCGACCCGTAACCCGCCCGCCCGTATTGACAGGTCTAATTCCCCAACAATAGTTCCTATCATGGGTTCTGTTTTTACCTGATCTAGGGAGATCCTCCCTATATTTTACTCCGCTTCCCATTTAATATGATTCAAAGCAGACAGTTTGACATCACATTCAAATGTGACATGAAAGAGGGTATTATCTGAAAGGTGTTTGGCATTTTGGTATAGCAATATTACACTGAATTCCAACAAGTAGGTTTCATCTTAGCCAAATACCAAAATGTTGGCTTGTATCATCAAAGAAGTTCCTCAAGGTTTGGCATTTCCAGAATCCTCAAGGCTCACAGCTGCTACTGACAAACTTACTTCATGGGAGGATGCCTGAGAGTCCTCAGCACATGGAGAGATTTCCTTGTCTTCTTTCTTCTCCTTGTCATCCTCATCGTCTTCCTCCTCAGATGGGCCGTCATCATCCGATGGGGAGCTCTCTATCAGTCCATTGCAACTGGAGCCACCAGATTCCTCGATTGCTTCTCCTTTTTCCTTGACAAGACGCTTTTTTTCATCCTCCTCCTTCATTCTCAGGGCATATTTCTCAATGTCAAAACCTTCGGAGTCGTTCCCACCAAACGCAGATTCTAGTTGGTCCATGTCAAAGAGTTCCTCCATCACCTTCTTCGTGCTAGGATTGTCCTTGTAAACAAACTTGACCTTCTTTCGAGTCTTGGGCTCCAGAAACACTTTCGCCACCTGGAAGACATTATGATTAACCGAACTGACAAACAGCACAACAGCAAGCAAGGACAAGGAATGACAATATTTGCTTCAAATCTATCCGGTCAAGCTGTGATCTCAACAAGGAAATTAAGCATGAACTAGAGTATGAACGTTCTCAATCACAATCTCTGCAACTAAACCCAAAACAATTCTGTACACAGAAAATAACCCAAACTACACACGCAGACACACACATCAACCGAGAGAGAGAGAGAGAGAGAGAGAGAGAGAGAGAGAGAGAGTGAAGTGGCAAAAGTTGTTGAAAGAACTTACCGTCCAAAATTGTTCAAAGATCCTAGGAGGATTATACATAATAGCAACGCCGAGCCTCTCTGGATAATGATTTTGCAATACATGGGCAGTTTCCTTCGTTAACTTGATTGAAATATGTGACAAATTGAAGCCCCAAAAATCAATTAGCCAAACTGTCTGTTCCTGATTAGGAGGCAAGTTAAAGATGGCATTCTCCATGCAGTACACAAAGTATTTTATTTGCCCTGCTATAGAGTCGGAATTCTGCACCAGAAACACCAAAATCAGTCAATCATCAACCAGAGTAAATTGCAAGCAGCGATAAACTCCTGACTGGATTCTTGACTAAAGAATGATCATTGAATCACACAACACTAAAAATAGAATCCAGTTGTTGTGGGAAACAGTCACAGACATAGGTTAAGAAAATAAATCAATTGGACAATAGGATAAGAGCACCTGGCAGGAAGGACGCATGACAAGAACGGTTCTTCCTTTCTTGTCAACAATGCTTGATCTATAAACCTTTCCAGACTGAGCTTCACTAGCAACATCTTCCTGGATTGAAAGAAAAACATTGTCAAGGAACACGGAAGCAGAACAAAATTGTTATATTGGAATTCAGAATTCAGTTGCACATAGTATTTACAGAGTACAAGAACAAACATACCCAACTAATCTCATCAGGCTTGTATTCCAATCTCCACTTCAAAGTTTCCTTCAACATCCGAGTTGCCTTCCTAACATTCCAATTCCGTGCCCGCAAATATCTTGCAATTGATGCATTGGAACAATAACTAGTCAGCTTCTCTGGGACTGTACCGATTCCCCTTCTCACCTCATCAATCTGCAAACATTTCATATAATAAAGGCCCATAGGTTATTTCCCCTAAAACCCATGGACCTGAAATAGACGAAACAATGCAACATCATTATCGTAAGGATGACCTTCTTCTGACGTTCTTCACGTATCCGGGATTGTTCAGCCATGTTCTGAGCTGATATGTTCAATTCTGTACCCATTGCTTCTAAAGAAGCTCCCTCTGCATAAAAAAGTTCATAGAAATGAAAACTTCCATCCACTAACCCACATACAAGAATTAGACAAAGTGCATTAGTCTCATCTAGATATAAGCTTTTTTCTTGTGAAGGGTAAGCATGCTAGCAAACTAGCCCTATCATAGGGGTAAACACTATCAAACTCTACTGGAAGTAAACAACTGTCTGTGATAAGCATGAATCATTAACCCCACAATTTCTACCAATGGGAAAATTTCTGCTTCTACCAAGGTTTGATCCATGGTGGGAGCTTGGAAATGGCCAAATGGAGTGGTGACTTAGTAGCCAACTAGGCTACCACCTGTTTAGTTCATGTAGATATAGATGGACATTGATAACCTGCTGAAAATGAAACATACTTTTTGAGTGACGCTAGTTGAATCAGAAAAGGGTAATCACAGAAAAGACAAATCTAAACCAACCCAGCAAAAGGGCAGACACCAGCACTAACACACAGTCAATAGACTAGGACTGACTATCATATAATTTGCAAAAGCAGGGAGTAAAATAAAAATAGTCAGGAACATAATGGAGCAAATCTAGTGGCTATAAACACAAAGAAATTAAAAGAACAACAATGGCCATGAGTATATTAGCATAAGGCAAATTGGGCCTCCCCTTCCCCTCTCTTTCTCTACAAGAAGGGTTGACTGACAATAAATGGCATTCTGCATTCAGGGGGGCCATCATCAAACCACCAATAAACTTGGGGAAAGAGACATCCAGCAATTAAGTTAACAATAATTTGATTGAGCAGAACAAATAACTCAGCAAATGTTCTCTTCATACTACAGTAACAAGTTGTTGTCGGCAATAAGACAACATGTAATTGCATAAATGAAGCTCAATCGATGCCCAGAAAAATCAAAATGTAGACTACGAAATTGATGATGACGCGATTGCAACATCATCAAAATCCAAGAAAACACAAGGATCCACGCAATAGTAGCACAATCAAGAACAAGACGAGTACAAACTAGGGCAGATAACAACGAAATGCTGAACCTTATTGTATGAAGAGGATCGTGAACAGAACACGAAAACAAGCAGAGAGAGAAAAGAAATTAAACCTGATGGAGGTGTTGAGATTGTTGCTGAAAAGTTGGGAAAATTGCAGTTGAAGCTTCACAGCTCAAATTTTGATGGATAGAAGCAAGAAGACGTTCAAATTGGGAGTCAACCGAAGCTGGTATAATCCATGCCCTCTCTCTTTCTCTCTCCTATCTCTCTCTAAGTTGCAGAGTAATAGACTATTGGGGGACACAGTAGCAGGAAGAAAACAAGAAATGGTAGTTGGGGGTGTATAAAGGATCACCATAAAAATAAAATAAAAGAGAACCAAAAAGCCAGATTTCTTTATTATAAAAATTTTATAACATGATCCAAATATTTCATTTCATATGGCCATATGGGAAATGGGATTAAAAAGCTTATTTATTTATATTTATTTGTTATCTTTTTTGTCCGGAGAGAGTCGGTTATGAAATTTTGTTGTATTCCCCCTATCACCATTCCAATTTTACGGGTTAGGTCAAATTTTCAAAAAAATTTTAACTATTTGTTTATTAATAATTAATATCCTATTTCATATCCAAAGATTATCTGTTTTTGAGTCTCAAAATTTTGTCTATTTGATTATTAATAATTTTAAATTCTTTTTCTCTAGTCTAAAATCGATATAAACTAATATATTAAATGATGTATTCATAAATTTTTCACTTTTAAGAGAGATTATAAATATAGGATAGAGGATGTATTTATATAGCGATTTACCGTACAAAGTTACTATTATTTCTAACCAAAAAAAAAGGATCATAATTAACGTAAAGTTATGAATTTTGTATAATATTAAGTAAAAATTATTGATTTAAAGATGTACGTTGGGCACCTCAAAAAACCAATATTTTTAATAAAATGGAAACGAGTGTCTATTATTTTCAGTAATACATGAAAAATGATAAGTTAAAGAAGTACATTGACACCTAAAAAATTCAATAAATACAATAAAATACAAAAGAGGGGTGATAAAAAAAAATACAAAAAAGGAAGTTAGTTTTTCAGTAATACCTTAGCAATTATAACACTAAGGGTGCGTTTGATTGGTCAATAATTTCAGGGAAATGGTCAATTTTCCCGGGTTGACTTATTTCTCCCATGTTTGGATGTGAGTTGATGTTGGGAAAAATTTTACAGAGGGCCCACCATTTTCTCCATTTTCCTAGGGAATATTTCCCTTAAGGGGGCTAAGGGAAATCTTTTCTAGAGAAATCTTTCTTATGAAAACTTTCCATGAGAAATTTTCCCTAGGAAAACTTTCCCTAAAGTTTCTACCGAACGCTCCCTAAATAAGATAATTTAGAAATATCATGTACTATTTATCATTTATTGCCAAAGCATTGCACGTTTTGTTTTAAATATAAACACAAAATTAATATTTTTGTTTTTTTTGGAATAATGACATGTCATAACATATAAAGAAATACACAATACATGAATAGGTCATTACTAGCTTCCTAACTCGTGTCGCTAGGTAATATGCTTCCTTAACTATCGATCGGGGGGCTTTTTGAATACAAACAATGTTAAAATGCGAAAGAAGTTGGTGACAATAGGTAAGAATATGACGACACTTTGTAGTCGGTCTTGTTTTTCCCAAGAAATAATATATAAAAAGTTACAAAAATTTGAAATACGGACAATTCAAGATAGATATTAGAGAATATATTATTAAAAGTTTCACTTATAAAAGCTCCACGATTACAAAATTTGAGATTGACCAAATTCCAATCGAAACGGGTCGACTCCAATTTATGAGATTGTTATATGTGAGCGTCCATCTTTCCGTACATGTAATCAATCACACAAATTGAGAATTTAGTAGAGTTGACAAACAGGTGAATTAGTTTAGGTCTGGATAGGTGAAGATTGATTCGGGTTGGTATCATGTTAACTAATTTCGGGTCGGGTTCGGTCCAAGCAGGGTTTGCTGACTCCAGGTGAGTCTTATTCGCGTTGTTCAAGTGTGGTTCTTTTAAATTGAGTTCTGGCTCAATTTTGGATTATTCGAGTATGGATCTTAATCGGTCACTTTTAAGGTTGCGATTTAGATCAATTTACAGGTTAGGTTTACTCAGTTCAAGAATTAGGCCATCCATCCGTGTCGGTTCGGTTTGGACCAATTTTGTGAGGTCTAGAATTTAATAGCACAACTACCTCATTGGAGAGAGGAGATAATATTGCATAAAGTTTCATTAGTGGACAACATTCTATTCTCACAAAGGTAGGTAGAATGTACCATATGTAGATATCATCAATCCAAAAATGTGTAGTATATTCCTCTATAGCAGGTGCTAAGTATGCTAAGAGCTCATTAATATTTGCATCCAGCGTTGTGTCAAACATTAATTTGTACAACCTCCAAGTCTCCAACAGTTGGACTCCAAATCAGTGATCTAGCAGTGACCCAAGTTGAGGGTCAGTCAAATTCATAGGTAACTTCAGTTTATCAAAATTTACTAATTTTAACTTAAACTTAGCAAAATTATCAAAAATTACCAAAGTTAAAAAATAAAAAAACTAATTTTGATATATTAGCATAAATTTATCAAAAATTACCAAAATTTAATTTTTACCGATGAATTTGACACAACTTTGGAAGTACTTTGCTTTACGCACCCGATTGAGCAGTGAACCACCCACAATACTACATTTCAAACATTGCTTGGCTAATAATGCATTACACTATATTGAGCTTGTGAATACCTAACCTTCCAACACATTTTTGTTGACAGAGTTCAACATATGACTTCCAATGTATTTTTCCTTTTCTATCACTTGAGCTACACCAAACAGCACATATAGACTATGAATATGCTAGTCCTGCTCATAATCGTTGCTCACATGTAACTGAATATTCACATTTCATTATAACCTACACCCAAGTATGAGAGAATAACATCCTCAGTAACAAAGATTGCAAGAAACTACTGTCAACCTGCTCATTGGCCACACTCACATCTAACTTCAACGCCACATTGCATAAACTAACAGCCAGATAGTCTTTTGGTATCAGTGTAGTAAGAACCAACATATTTTAGAGTGTGTTTGGTAGGGGAGAAAATATTTTTTTGGAAAATGTTTTCCCAATTTCCTAGTGTTTGGTACAAAAAAAGTTTAGAAAAACATTTCCAAAGAAAATCATTTTCCTTTAAAGGGAAGAAATTGACTTCCTTTGATCAACCTAGAAAAATCATTTTCCACCATTGATTATTGGATCGATTTTTACTACTAACCCTAACTGAAATTTGAGGCCGAAATTTAACATTAACGGTTTTGCTCGAAATTTTGTAACACGATAGAATTGATTAAAAAAACCTCAAATATAAATTTTTAGCTCAAAATATTTTTATTTGATAACATTTATCTCGATATACATCAAATCAGAAGTTTTTGCCCTAAAACTGACTGAAACTTTTAAAAATTCAAACTGAACCGTTTGAATCGAAACTTTATGATTTGATAGTATGAACTAAGAAAAGCTCAAATATAAATTTTGAGCTCCAAGTATTTTCATTTGTAACATATATCGCCACTTTTATCGACATTTTTTTTGCGGTTAAATATGACTGAAACTTAAGAGCAAAATTCAATTTTCTCAATTTGTCACAAAGCTTTACAATACGATAGAAATGATTAAAAAAGCTCAAATATGAATTTCGAGCTCCAATTATTTTCATTTGTAACATATATCGCCACTTTTGTCGACATTTTTTTGCGGTTAAATATGACTGAAACTTAAAAGCAAAATTCAATTTTATCGGTTTGCCACGAAACTTTATAACACGATAGAAATGTTTAAGAAAAGCTCAAATATGAATTTTGAGCTTCAAATATTTTCATTTGTCACATATATCGCTACTTATATCGACATAAATGATCATTTTCCGAAAAATAATTTATCTCCTACAAAATAAGGGAAAATTTGGCATGGAAAACCATTTCTTATGGAAAACCATTTCCTCAGAAATCGTTTTCTTCTCAACCAAACACACCCTTAGAGTTGAATAGATAAAGTACTAGTGTGAAATCGGCACCAGATTATCATTAGTAAAACAGCTAATTTTATCGAACAATTCATATTAAAGAGGGTGTTTTGAACACCAGGATCAGAGGGAGAAGAAGCCTTTATATTTATTAAGATGGCCACTAATCATTTCATTTTCCAATGTGAAAATCAAATTAAATCAAAATTACAAGTGAAAATGTAATGACATCTCGTGCATACACAACACTCTTTGACATTAAACCGTCCCGGGTAATGTATTACTCATCAATCAAGAAGAATGTTGATAGCTATTTGACTATCACCCACCATTAACAAGTGGTTCCCTTCTTCAATCCCCATAATTCCCTCCTCGTTCGCCGTAGTAAGGTGTTCACAGGGCCTCATTTCAAACTCCACTTGCGTCGCTTCCCCAGCTCCCAACTCCACACTCTCGAACCCCACCAACTTCTTCACAGGGCTCCCGTTGCCCGGGTTCTCTTGCTTGACAAACAGCAGCACGGGGTGCCTCCCGTGCATTTCCCCATCATTACTCACTCTCACACTCGCTGTCAGCTTCGTCGCTTTGCACGACTCTGAGTCCTTGTCAGACACTGCCACGTACCTTCTTTGTAAGCCGGAGTCTGATTTCTCAGCCATTTGGTAGACTGTGCCTAGTGCATTCAAGTGCAGCTCCTTGTGGGAGACGTTGATGAACTCGTATGTGTAGGTTGTGTAGCTGAGTCCATGCCCAAACTCAAACACTTTCTTCCCTGTGTAGAACCTGTAGGTTCGCCCTGGGTACCCTGCAGATGGGTTTGCTCTCATTCTCATGTCTGTCATTGGCACCTTCACAAACTGTTTTGGGTACCAAGTCATTGGTAATTTCCCCCCTGCACAATAACGTATACATCAATCCACAGCAGGAGAGAATGTATACTCTTTTGGATGAATGCAGATTGTATGAAGGGTGAGTGTTTAATTATTTGAGTAGTAACAACCTGGGTTGTGGTCGCCAAAAATGACTTGTGCAAGGGCAACACCACCGGCTTCACCAGGATAACCGGCCCAAATGATGGCACCGATGTGGGGGTCAGCCTTGGCAAAGGAGACATCAACAGGACCGCCACAAAGAAGCACCAGCACCACTGGCTTCTTTGCGGCCCTTGACACGGCTGTGATCAGGTTTTGCTGCTGACCGGGGAGGACCAAGTCAGTGCGGTCATGGTCCTCCCTTTCCTGGGTCAGGTCAAGCCCCATGATCATCACCACATAGTCCGCCCCCCTTGCAACTCTCACTGCATCTTGGATTGAAGCTGATGCACATGCCACATTGTCACAACCTTGGTGGTATCTGCAAAAATTTAGATTTCATCTTAATCAAGATCAAAGTTCAAAAATGAATGTCGACCAAGATAAGACTGTCTGCAGCTGGATCTCCCCAAATCCGGCATTAGTGGGACCCACACTAAGTATTATTGTTAACATTTAAAGAAGGAATTTAGCAAAAAGGACACACCTTATGTTCTTAACATAACTCTGCAAAGCTCGAAGAGGGGAAATGGAGACACACGGAGGGCCATGGTAGTTGCCAAGGAGAGTCTTGGCAGCATCAGCATTGGGACCGATCACAGCAAGGGATGGAGTTTTCCCCTTAGGAAGCGGGAGCAACTTGGCATTGTTCTTGAGAAGTACAATGCCATTCTGGGCTGTCTTTAAGGCTATGGCACGATGCTGACGGCTACACACTTGATCAGCACCAATGCTTCCGAAAACTAGCTTGCTTGGATTGCCATCAAAAAGACCCAGCCTCATCCTCACTGCAAACAAGTTCTCAAGTGCTCTGTTTACTTGTGCTTCGGCTACTTTTCTTTGTTGCACCGCAGATTTGGTGTACTTTTGCAGGTACGTACCGCAATTCACATCCATTCCTGAGTGATTTTGAACACAACCAAGGATGAGAATAAGTAAAGGTCGAACGAATAATCAAAAGGAGCTGCTAAAGTTGGTTACCAGCTTTTAGCACATCAGCTACTGCATCTTCTGGAGTTTGAGCGTAACCTTGAGCATCATGAATGATGGATACGGCATCACAATCTGAAGTAATGTACCTGATGACATCCAAGATGATGTTAAGAACTAACAAGGCAAAGAGTTAATTGGTCTAACTCATAGTTACCAGGAACGCTTTCCGGGTTGTTAGTCCTGCAACGCGGGTCACTAGCTAGTTTTTACACAAATTTAGTCTAGTTTTGACTTTGGAACGCTTGTTCCCAGCACACGGGTCGCAGGCATATGTAGCATTCCCAGTAACTATGGTCTAGCTCATGAAATTAGGAGATAAATTGGCAGAATTAATTTGCTCACCCATCAAAAGCCCATTTTCCTCTGGCAATTTTGGTTAGAAGATTGTAATCGCCACAGTTAGGAACTCCATTGACACGATTATAAGCACACATAATGCCGCTGGCTCTTGCTTGGTGAATACAGCTCTCAAATGGAGGCTGATATGAGTCTGCCAGATCCTGTGCACTCACCTATACATATTTACATATACACTATTATTTCTCCTCGCAAAATAAACAAATATCCTTTCTCTGCAATCAACAATACTACTTCCACAGATTGGTTATTCCAAATTTGTGAAAGCCTGCTAGGCGTTAGTCCTAATATGTCCCATCAAGAATATGATAATAAGGGCTTCTTCTTTTCAACTTATTTTGACTGAACTTATTTTAAACTGATTTTTTTGAATTTATTTTCCTACATAATTATTTTGCGAGAGTTTTTTGAATAATTTATCTAAACTTAGTTTTCTGATAAGGTGGAGATAACAGGCCCTAATAGTAATATCACCTTTTCTTTTTTTTTTTTCTGTTCTTGTTCTCTTTTTCCTTACACTTGTTAAATAGTAAATTAATTCAAATACAAAAATGACACATTCTACATTTCTACTGTAATAAGTAATAACACATTGATCATATAGGTGTGGAAACTAGTAACATCCAGAGGAAATGGAATTATCGAAAAAAGGAAAGGCATTGCTAAAAGAGGTTAATCAGGAATTGTGAGTAGAGGTGAAAAGGCAAATGCCAAATAAGCTGGAGTTGAGTTAATATGGAAGAAACAAAATCAATTTGCGAGAGAAAACTGCAAAACTTTGGAACTAATTTATAATTTAGTGCAGCCCCTGATATTTTGGCTGGAGACATGGGTCTCTTTGCAAGCAATATATAAATGGTTACAACGTCAAAAAGGGTCTGTGGATGGAATCTTTGAACAAATTACAAGTCCCCATTCTGATGACCTCGTTTCCCTAAAATCATGACTCAATCACAAAACAGAACAAACATAAAGTAATATGTAGGAGTAACAATATTAATAATATTGGCAGCAATAATAACATTAATAATGATAATCATATTAATCCACCTTCTGCTAGAGAAAGTATCGTCATTATTGGGTCTGTGTAATCAACGTTCAAAAAGATTTGAGTATAAATTTGTTAATAAATATTGTTCTTTGTTATATACTACCTCCGTTCTATATTATTTGTCAGTTTTGAAAATTATACATTAAAACTTTAAAAAGAAATTGACCATAAATTTATCAATATATACGATGATTTGTTAAACAAAATTACTACCATTAGATTATTAATGAAAAGATACTATTTTGAAAGAATAATATTGTGATTGTTAATAAAATATTATATAAGAAATTATCAATCAAATCATGACATTGAAAACCGCAACAATCAATAAAAGGACAAATAACATCGAATGGAAGAAAACTATTTCTGTTGAATTTGCGAGAAAAAATAATTTTACAAATAGCAGTTTCATGGTTTTTACAAAAATATAATGATAAAAAATAATGGTTAATCTATAGTACTGAATACTCTAAATTATGACAATAAAAATATTTAGACACAAAATACTCCCCCCGTCCCAAAATATTTGTCCCCTTTGATTTAACAAGCATTTTAAGGAAAATCAACAAATTAATCTAAATTAACAATAAAATACTAATAATACTCTTAATTTTGAATTCAAAACTACTATTTATACTTTTTTTCTATTATATTTAAATAATTTTAAAATTCAAGCTAAGGATATTTTAGTAATTTTAATAAAATAAAAATTTTCATTTTAGGAAAGTGAACATAATTTTGGGATATTTAAAAATGGATTAGTAGACAAATAATTTGGGACGGAGGAAGTAATATAATAACAAAGAAAGGTTCTAATGCTTTACTCTTTATCATTTATTTAAAAAAATACAGTAGTAATGAAAAAGAGTAAAGCATTGGGACCTTTGGTTAGTTAAAGATAATTAAGGGGCATGACTGCATGGGGGCACTTGAAAAGGGGAAGGGTGAGACATTTGAACTTGAAAATTACAAAAGTAGATATAGAATGGTCCAAAAGACTTGGATGAAGATCGTTCAAATTAATTTCTCATTGCGCATGCTTAGCTACATTACAACTAATTTTTGGTCCATGTTGAAGTTAGGTAAAAATGGTCCAAAAAATGTTAGTCTTTCTTTCTTTTTTTTTTTTTTTTTGTTGGCAATCATGTTAGTTAAACAAGGAAGTGCTATAATAATTTACTAAAAATGCCAATATGGCAAGTTTTCATTTATTTTAGTTTTGGAATGCAATTAACAAATACTCGACTAACAGTATAACAAATTCATGGATAAAAAAGCAATTGAGTAAAAATTAAAATTTGATAAATTTTAGTAACTTTTATCAAATACCCTTATATATCAAATTTAAATTACTAACTCAACTTAACCATGAATTTAACAAACCCCAACAGTGTCATTTTAAAGTAGGCGAATGGAACTTACATGAGCATCAAAGGCATAACGAGTGACATTATTCCAACGGTCCAAATCATAAGCAGTGAAATGCTTGCAGCAAGCGGAGGCTTGGAGTGTGGAGACCCGTCTCTGTCCATCGTAGGTGTCCCCTTGCATCCCTCTAACGAAGGCCACGGCGTATTTACCGGTGACGGTGGGGTCTTCTCCAGGTGTTTCCTGGCCTCTTCCCCATCTTGGGTCCCTAAATATGTTTATATTCGGTGCCCAAAATGTCATCCCATGGGCTTGCCCTGCGTTGTACACTGCTCTTGCCTCTGTTCCTATCACCTACACATCCATCAACACACACATACATATCAATATACACAAATATGTTATCAAATGTGCACTAAATTTTTGGGGGTATGTTACGTTATCAAATGTGCACTACTATATAACATGATGCGCCATAATCGAATACTCGCTCCATATCATAAACTGTCATAATTTTGACTTTTGCAATCTCCAATATCACTCTTTGATTGATAATTTCTTATATAATATATTATTAAAAATTGCAATATTATACTTTTAAGATAGTATTTTTCATTACAAACCTAATGGTGGTAATTTTATACATTAATTCATTGTACATATTGAGACATTTATAGTCAAAATTTTTAAAATTTGACCGCACAATTTTTAAAGATGAGACAATTAATATGGAACGGAGGGAGTAGAAATATGTGAATGATACTCCCTCCGTTCCATATTAATTACTGTCTTTGGAAATTGTCAAATTTCAAAAATTTTGATCATAAATTTCTCAATATATATAATGAGTTGATATATAAAATTATCACCATTAGATTCGTAACAAAAAATATTATCATAAAAGTATAATATTGCAATATTAATAACAAATTATGTAAAAAATTATCAATCAAACAGTGACATTCGAGACCGTGAAAATGAAAATTATAACTATTAATATGGAAAATAGGGAGTAGTATAAGTTTTGGGACAAAACCCTTATTAAGGCCCTGTTCTTTTATGCGGTATTTTGCGGAATGGTGTGGTGAGATGTGGTGGAATTGTGGTGGGGTGTGGTGGAATTCTGGTAGGTTATTGATATGTGGGGTAGATGAGGAGAGAGAATGTAAAAAGTAGAAGAGAAAAGTGATGAGAGAGAAAAGTAATGATTTGCGGTAAAATGTGGTTGGTTTTGGCAAATTGCGGTAGGTTGTGGCACCACAGTTTGCCAACCATAGAAAAGAACAGGGCCTAAATGTATCGTTTTTGTATAAAAATATGTATATTTGCATCGGAAATTGTAAAGAAATGATATGATTTATTTATTTAATTATAGTACCACTTATAAATTATATAAAGTTATAATTTTATCCGTAATTATTTTAATTTGTAGAAATATCTAAAATACGTCTAAACAATGTGATTCATTCTATTAGGGTGTTATTTGTAATTATTGACATAATCAATTCACTCCAAGCTATTTATAATAAATAATTATGTCTATCTATCAAAATAAATATCAAAAATCATAATAAAATATTAATTTTATAAAAATAAGAACGATATTGTGAAGTGAGACCTATATCATCACCAAATTGTTTAAGCTATACAAGTAAAATGAAATAATGTGCTTTTTGAGTTTTTGTTTCTACATGTACTATAATTTCTTTTGAGCAACCCAATGCACAGGGAACTAAATCTAATATACTGTTATGTATTACTCGTGAACAACATCTGGACTGTTTGCAAGTGACTAATGTAAAAGGGAGTATAATTAAACAAGTCTAACATTCATTTGTATTTAATTAATTTGATTGTATAATTTTCAAAAATGATAATTAATATGGAATGGAGTGATCGAGTAAGTATTTTATTTACATCTATGACTTTAAGCCCTGTTTTTTTTTTTGTGGTTGGCAAACTGCGGTGCCACAATCTACCGCAATTTGCCATAACCCACCACATTTTACCTCAAATCATTACTTTTCTCTCTCCTCACTTTTCTACTCTACTTTTTACATTCTCTCTCCTCACCTATCCCACATAACAATAACCTACCACAATTTCACCACACCACACCACAATTCCACCACACCATTCCGCAAAATACCGCATGAAAGAACAGGGCCTTAGTCTTTACATTATTATACTATAACTTTAGGAGGGAGAGGGTAATTCAAATGAGGTGTGGAAGCAAAGCCCTGACCAGTATAAATTCAATCTAGAATTAAATTCAATTAGCCATTAATCTTGACCATCAAAATCGATACCTTTCGTAATAATACAACTATCATAAAAGGCTGAAGCCCCATTGACAGCATTTCAATAATTGCATTTGCATATTCATTATTACCACCTATGAACAAACACTGACACTTCCACACTAAAAATAAAACAATAAACAAATAAACATGGATAAGATTACTGGATTAGATTGCCTCAGCCCAAATCAAATCACCCCATCACAAAAAAGGAAATCAAAATCAAATCAGGAAAGAAACCGTAACAATTACCTGGCCAATTTTATACCAAAGACGGGCATCAAATGTCGCCGCAGTGAGAATGACTTGCGGAAACGACGTCGCAGCCCTGATAGTAGAATTCAAGGAAATGCCATAACCAACGTCGGCGACGCCGTGCAGGGCCTCCGACCACCACTCGTAGGCGGGGATGCCGAGCCTGGGGATGCCCGGAGCGGTGTTCACAAGCTGCGCCACCTTCTCGTCCAGACTCAGACGGGCCACCACGTCCCTTGCTCTCTGCCTGATTCCCAACTTCTTGTTGCAGAATCCGAAGGTTTTCGTCCGCGGGTCCGAGGCGTCGCACGCGTACGGTGGCGCCGCCGCCTCCGCCGCCGCGAAGAACAGTGCTAGGAGTGTTAGGGCTGTGTACGCCGCCGTTCTCCGGCGGAGGAGATGGGTGCCCATTTGATTTGGGGGGAGTGGTGTGGTGGGTGTTAGTTTGGGTGTGGGAGTGTTTTTTTTGAGTGAGGGAGTGAGGAGGGAGGGAGTCGTGTCAGTGGAATTTATAGGACAGCCAACCGACAACTGACAACTCTGATTTTGCTTCTTATTTTTCTGAGGTTTTTTGGTAATTGTATTTATTTTATTATATTATATTACTAGGAGTATCTGTTTGGATATTATTATTATTATCCTCAATTATGTCTATATTGTAAAATTGTGTTATTTTGAGGGTATATTTAGGTTGACTAAATTTTTTGGTAAATATTGGTTGATAGAATAGAGGTAAAACATGTAATATATATATGAGATAGTAATAATTATTTTTATTTTCTTCTTGCCACTAGGGTTTTGCTCCCTAGTCATGGCAAAGTCCAAGAAGAATTTGAATATTCAAGTCAATGTACAAATGCAGACGCGTTCTTCAATTCAGCTTGAATCTGATTTGCTGAAAAAACAATTTAAATCTGATTTTGGGAGTTCTAATTCATCGAAGCAACAGGCAAATTATAGGCCTGCAAATTTGTTTGCTCAAGTACCCGATAAGGGCAAAGTTTTGGAATTTATGTTATTTTGAGGATATATATAGGTCAAGGAAAATACTATTACTCATATTACGTAGTCCTCTCTCTATTTCATATTAATTGTCATGATTCAGATTTTCACAGTGTCACTCTTTGATCAATAATTTCTTATATAAAATGTTATTGACAATTGCAATATTATATTTTTATGATAGTATTTTTCATTACCAATCTAATGATGATGATTTTATATTGCAACTCATTGTATATAAATTGCGAAATTTATGGTCAAAATTTTTAAAATTTGATTGTATAATTTCCAAACACGGCAATTGATATGGAACAGAGGGAGTCTTTATTAGGCGCTTTTTTTAAAAAATTACACGTTTTCTCATTATTTGGCTAAACGATATTTATTGAAATTTATTTAACCTAAATCTATCCCTCAAAGAACACATGTAGGCCTCACTGCAAGCAAAATTATTAAATAATGTCAGATTTATTTAGAAAAGCAAACTTAATATCATGGCTGAGCGGGATAAAGTAAAAAATTTGCTCTCTGCCCTGATTGTGACCGGGAACAGGCTTTTGCTCACATTTTCAATTATGTCAGGAGTGGGGGATGAACTAAAAAACATTTTGAAATGTCATTAATTCTGCTCATCTAGCACTCCTGTTTTTAAGATGTCGCAATTTTTTTATAATATTTACGGGCTTGGTGTACTACTCCGGTACATGGTTAATGTGTGACTTAAAAAAGATCGAATTGACTACTTATATTATCAAGGTGCACCTTTCTTTTAGGAAGTTCATCCGTTGAGAACTCACTAGGTCAGTTAAGCATGCTTGGTTAGAAATAGTCTCAAGATGAGTGACTTTCTCGAAAGTTTTTCCAAGTAACCTGTGAGTGAGGACAATGCACGTTGTAAGGACAGGTGGTGATTTGTGGGGTTAATCGTCGATCAATAAAGCAATTCTCAGTAAAATCCACCCAAGGGGTCGGGGCGTTACAGATGGCATCGTAGTTAGCCTACCGCCGTGAGTTGCGCCAATGGGCAGCAGAACCATTTGCAATCACCTAGCAGAGCAATGATTCTGGATTGGACTTGAGGCACAACGAGGACATTGCACGCTTAAGTGGAGTTCATTGTAATACGTTGTTACAAGGTTAATGTGTGGCTTAAAAATGATTGAAATGACTACTTATATCACTTTTAGAAAGTTCATACGTTGGAAACTCACCAATTAAGCATGTTTGTATAGTGATAGGCTCAGGATGGGTGACCTCCTGAAAAGTTTTTCCAAGTAGTGTGTGGCTGAGGACAAAGCAAGCTGAAAAAACATGTGGTGATTTGTGCCAAACATAACTAAACCATTTTGGAGATGCTACATGCTCCTTAAGCATATGATAATCCATATGAATCTCACAAGGAGTGGATGAAACCAAGAGAGTAGTAAATAAAGACTCAAGGAGATCTCGAACCTTTAACGATTTGTGCCAATGCAAACTTGCATTCTCCTAAACTTCACACTCCTAATTAGTTCGCTTGAGAAAAAAGTGATGTATCCAATGAACCTAAAAGGGCCTCCTTGTCAGTAGCAATTTGCCAGATAAGTTTACCAAACGCAACAATATTCCATGAAGAAGCATCTTGAAAGCTCAATCCCCCTTCCTTCTTATAAAGACAACAAGTTTGCCAAGATATAGGAGGAGCTCGTGAAGAAGCATTACCTCAAACAATAGATTTGAACTGTTAGTAATATCATCAATAATACTTTGAGGCAATATAAAAATTTGGTGTGAGGCCATTAGGTTACTATTCACAAGCTCAACTTGCCCCGCATATGTGATTTTTTACTGCCCAACCTTGCATTCTCTTTGTCATTTTCTCCAACAATAAAGCATAATCATGTCGACTGAGCTTGGTGGGTTTAACTGGAACACACAAGTAATGAAAAAGGAGACTATCTTCATGAAAACCAGTGATATGTACAACTTGCTCATGCATGATAGGCTCGACACCCACAAAAAATATATTAGACTTGTTCTTGTTTGCTTGAAGACCAGAACAATCAGCAGAATGAGAAATAGCAGAGTGTAACAACTTATACTAGTAATATCGCCATGACAGAAGACAAGGAGATCATGAGTAAATGAGCCAGATCAAGAGACATGTACATTTGATGGCGACGAAACAGGGGTTTGAGGTGGTCTCCTTAATCGCTCTTCCGTGGTACTCTATACCCAAGACAAATAATAATGGTGAAATAGGATCCCCTTGACGAAGACCCTTCCCACTACGAAAGTACAAAAGAGAGTTGCCATTAAAACCCACCGAGAACTTGTCAGGAAGTCACATAAGCAAGGATTCAATGAACAAATCGTGAAGGAAACTGAAGAGCTAACATCAAATTTTTCAAGAAACCCCAATCTATAGTGTCGTAAGCCTCTTGGATATCAATTTTCACCATACAACTAAGCATGTGTATGTGTGTGTGTCCGTGTACACACACACATACACACACACACATATATATGGATCGAGGGATGAGATAATGCCCCACTCTTGATTCCAGTGTTGATCGAAACTTTATTTTAGTTCCGGTTTCGGTCCCAATCCCACTTGAAGCAGGATTTTAGAACCAGGAGTTGACTGGAAGCAGGACGGTATTGGAATTCCTGGAACCTTTGAATATGAACTTTCTTTATCTTATATTATTGTGAATTTTTTTTTATTAATATATATTATATGTACTTTGAACATGTGCTCCAAAACATTATGAGTGAACAATCATAATAATAAAAGTGAACAATTATAGTAACAAGAGTGAAGAATTGTAGCATTTGGAGCAAATGCTCCAGGTGCGCCTAATAAATTGCACAAAAGTATCTACGACCTCAGCTTTATTCCATATATTATATATTATTAATTAGCTATTTAAATTTTTTTTACCTCTTTTAATGTTGCTTTTTGATTGAAATTTTTTTCGTCATGACTATAATAATCTAATTTTATAATAATACTTTTTCCGTCCCAAAATATTTGTCCCTTTTGATTTAGCAAATATTTTAAGAAAAATCAACAAATTAATCTTAATTAGCGATAAAATACTAATAATACCCTTAGTTTTGAATTCAACTACTATTTATATCATTTCCCTCTCATATTTAAATAATTTTAAAATTCAAACTAAGGGTATTTTAGTAATTTTAATAAAATAATAGTTTCCATTTTAGGAAAGTGGACTTAATTTTTGGACATCCAAAAATGTAATAGTGGATAAATAATTTGGGACGGGGGGAGTATTACTCACCGTAAACCTAATACTGATAATTTATGCAGTTATAAGGATAGTCAGATGCAAAAGGCATCCTCGCTTGCATTTCTGCAAGAGACTGTTTGAATAACTCGAACTTGTTACCTCACGATAACACGACAACAACTCAATCATTACGCCAAATTAATTTACATGGTAAACAATTAGCTATTATAGGTAAATAAAAAGTGGGGGGGGGGGGGGTTGCAGAATGTTTTTTTTGGGTAGCTTTTCGAAAGAGAAAACTGTTTTTTGGGTGTTTTTGGTTGTTTGATAAGTCAAAAATGATTTTGAGTGTTTAGTGGGTGGTTATTTAGAGTAATTTTTTTTTACCTAAAAAGTCATTTTGTAAAAAGCTACTATAAGTAGTTGTTGGTGATTGACTTTTGACTGTTTCATATTATTAGTTAACATATTGACCAAATTATTGATAAAATTACAATCAACGATACGAGATTACAATCGCCGGCTATATGAGCATTTTGTTAATTTTATGTAGTTTTAATATGAAAATTCTACCATAGTTGAATTTATTTTCAACTATGGTAGTTGAAAACTTTATAACATTCATTTATCAAAAATAAATCATATTTTTAAAAAAGATTTATATCCTCATAAATATGGTTAATTATTATATCAAGTTACTTTGATCAACCTACGTTGATTTTGAATTTTTATGGTAAAATTAATGGTCTTTTTACTTTTCAACTACGATAGTTGAAAAAAAGTCAACTATGGTAGAATTTCCTTCAAAATATTCAATTTTGTAAAAAATTATAACTTTAACATATATATTTACTTATTGTAACAAGTCCTATAGTGAATATATATATTAATTTTAATTTTTAATGGCAAAATTAAGGGTAATTATACATTTCAACTACCATAGTTGAAAATAAATTTAACTATGGTAGAATCTCCCGTTTTAATAATAAAGCAAAGTTGTTGATTGCTATTTCATGAAGTTGTAACTGCATCATCAATCAATGGTACTAAGAATAAATGTTCTCTCTTATAGAGATACCAAATTGAAGTTACTTGAGTTTAATTGTCTCTATTGCTGTTGTGCTTTGATTTGCTGCAAGTTATTGGTTTTTGCATTTATGATTTGTATAGGTGATTGTAAATTTGTAAAAGGAAGATTATAGAAGTTGATATTTTCCTACCAATTTAGACAAAAGATTCATAAGGTCATGTTCTTTGGTTAGGTTGGACATAGCTCTCCCGAACTTATCCTAATCTATTCTAATTTATCCTAATTTATCCAAACCTATCTAAACCTAACACAATTCCTCAAAAAAGCATCCACTTTAAAAACACAATTTCTCAAAAAGGCATCATAACTTATCTCAACTTATCCCTCCAAACCTGAAAATAACCTCACCAAAGAACAGGACTTATAAAATAGTTATACTATATTGTAAAAGCAAATTGGTATAAATGTTGTAGTCTTGCTCAAGAAAAATTGGTAATCGATGAACAATTCAATTATTAGCTTATTAAGATAATTATTAATCTTTAGTGATTATTTATTGATCACAAACATAGGGGTAAAAAAGTCTAAAAAGTCTATTAATAAATCAATATATAAGAAAACACTAAAAATTTGGTGGAGAAAATTTAACAATAAATGAAAAAGAAATCATAATGTTAAATAAAACACTATAAATAAAATTGACGGAACAATTGGAAAATAAACAAAAAAGTCTTACTACAAATAACTAACTTTGCCAAACACTCACAAAAACAATTAATACCAATAGTTAAAAAACCAACTAACAAAACAACCAAAAATCAAACAAATAAAATATCTAACATTATTAACAACCAACAACCCAATGGCAAATATCTGACTTTAAATTAGGGGTGTCAAATACACTATTACACTTATTTGATAAATACATAATCCATAATTTTATCTCAAATAATATATATTAAAATTTTAAATTTTCCATTTCTTGGATTAAGGGTGTGTAAAAATCATGGATAAAAAGCAATTGAGAAAAAGTTAAATTTTGGTAACTTTTGATAATTTTTGGTAAATTTTAGCAAATTTACGCTAATATAGTAAAATTAAATTTTTTTTATTTTAAACTTGGATAATTTTTAACAAATTTAGGTAAAAACTGATAAATTTTAATAAATTTAAATTATCCATGAATTTGACAGGTCTTAAATTGGTCATGGCCACCCCAACCCATTAAGATATAAGATATCTTCCCATGCAACAATCAAATAACTGGTTAATTGGTTATTGAACACCCCAAAATATTTAAATTGTGGATAACTCAGACTATATTTCCCATTGGATGAAATTTTAAAGTGAAAATAATACTATCGGATAAAGAGGGTAAACTTTATTGCTACTATTCCTTCTGTTTCATATTATTTGTATTTTAGTTGATGGTCAAAATCTTTAATATCATTTTTATATTTGTAATTTTTTATATAATATTTTATTAATAATTGTTATATTATATTTTTATAATAATATTTTTTTATTAATATATATTTTGATAAATTTATTGTCAATATTTTACAAATTTAACTGCATAATTTTCGAATCGGACAATAATAGGAAAAAAATGTAGTACCTGGATGTAACAGACTCCGTTTCCCGTTGGGTGAACTTTGAGGTATAACGTTTACATGGCGGTTGCCACGAGGTTTTTACTTTTTATTGGTCTTGTAAAAAACACTATGGGGTTGCTGTTTCTTGTGGGAGTGTATATGACATGATTTAAAATCCTTATTAACACTACTGTACTAATTCATTATACTTGTTGAAAAGTTAAGATTTGTAGCCCCAGGTTGACTAATTTTATGCATTATACTTGTTGTTGATCCAATTTGACTTAATGCAGATTCTTTAATTCAGTGAACACAATTATTTACATTTTTTTATGGACAAAAAAACAAATTTTGGCACATATATCCAAAAGGTCAATTAAAAGTTATGCACTTATGCATGAGCATCTACTTCTTCCCTAAATTATTAGTTTATAGTCGATAATTTGACATAGAATTTTGTTGATTTTAACCCACAATTTTCAATATTATATACATATATACACACACATAATAGTTAGAGTTATATGATAAAATTCTACGCTACCAAAAAAAAAGAGTTATATGGTAAAATGCTTTCATAAAAAAAAACTTATACTTTTAATAAAAATTTACTAATATTAGCTAAAGGTAATATATATTAAAAAAATTGTAAAACACTATAAAAAAAAATACGTTTTAGGATGGGAGTAACAATAAGAGTTTTTTGACGATGAGTCACTAGAACAAATACAATGTTAGTTCAATTGACGTCTTCTACCCTTGGTAGCTAGCTAGATTGTGGGCTAAACTTATGGACTAAACAAAGCTTTCATAATCATATATAAAAGTAATAAAACTATAACATAATTCTATTACTCCCTCTGTTCCATATTAACTGTCGTCTTTGGAAATTGTGTAGTCAAACTCAAAAAATTTTGATCATAAATTTCTCAATATACACAATGAGTTGCTATATAAAATTACCACCATTAGATTCATAACGAAAAATGCTATCATAAAAGTATAATATTGCAATTGTTAATAACATATTATGCAATAAATTATCAATCAAAGGATAATATTGGAGACCGTAAAAGTCAAAATTATGACAATTAATATGGAACGGAGGGAGTATTTAAAAGAAAGTCCCTGAACACAGAGACATAGGGGTGGCAATGGATATTGGATTCGATCCATATTCATGGATTCGATCCATATTGAAGGATCCAGATTTGTTGATTTGGGATTCAATGAATCTAAAATTGAATCTGGATCCTAAATGAATATTTATTGGATCTTGAGATCCATATTCATTTAAGATCCATGAGATTCATTTAACTCCCCATAACCCATAGACTCACTTGAATTCCACCAATAAACCTTAGGGTGTGTTTGATTGTAAAGAAAATGACCATTAAGGAAATGATTTTCCAAGGGAAATGATTTTCCAAGGAAAACAACTTTGCATGTCAAATTTCTCTTGTTTGATAGGAGATAAATCGATTATCAGAAAATAACGATATTTGTCGATATAGGTAGCAATATATGTTACAAACGAAAATATTTGGAGCTCGAATTCATATTTGATCTTTTTTCGCTCCATCGTATCATATCATAAAAAAGTTTAATTCAAAAAGCTAAATTTGAATTTTACTTTAAAGTTCCAGTTAATTTTAGCGGTAAAAAATGTCAAATTTGACTTTTTCCTAATCAATTATATCATATTGTAAAATTTCAAATCAACTCGATGAAATTTAATTTTGCTCTTAAGTTTCAGTAAGATATAATAGCAATAACAAAAAATGTCGATATAAGTGATGATATATGTTATAAATGAAAATATTTGGAGCTTAAAATTCATATTTGAACTTTTTTTAATCAATTATATCGTATTCTAATGCTTCGAGAAAAAACGATGAAATTGAATTTTGCTCTTAAATTGTAGTCATATTTAATAGCAAAAAATGTTGACAAAAGTGGCAATATATATTACAAATGAAAATATTTGGAGCTCAAATGTCATATTAGATTTTTTTTTACTCCATACTATCATATCATAAAATTTCGAATCAAACAGTTAAATTTGAATCTTTTTAAGTTTCAATTAGTTTTAGTGATAAAAATTGTTGGTATATGTCGTAATAAATGTTATCAGATAAAAATATTTTCAGCTAAAAAGTTTATATTTGAACTTTTTTCAATCAATTCTATGTATCACAAAATTTCAAGCCAAATAATTGAACTTGAATTTCGCCTTAAATTTCATATAGATTTAGTAGTTAAAATGTTAACTCCGTGAATATTGTTATTTCTTTTCCTCTTTTTACTCGAATAAAATATGTAAATATTCTCTCATTATTCTCTATTCACTCATCCCATCTATCATATTACAAAAGAACATAGAGAAAGACCTAGTTAGATTGTTTGACTGATCATCCCACATCAGCCCTTGATCAAAGTTCCTCACATAAAGGTTCATTAAATTTAATTTGCAAGAGATGGATCTATTTGAGATTCATTAAGGATTCACAGGATTCATGGATCCAATTGAATCTAAACAATCTGAATCCAACGAATCTGGATTGAATCTGGATCGAATCTGGATATGGATTCATATAATTCAAATTGAATATGAATCTCGACGAATCTGATCCAGATTCGACCCATCGCCATCCCTACAGAGACATGATTAGCTTTAGCCATGAAGCAAATCTTACTTTGTACCGGTCAATAGGTGCTCATGAATGATTTGCAATAATTTATGCTCCCTACAACTACTCCCTCGATTGACTCATCTTACAATTTTCTTCAGTCGAAGCCTCGTCTCTTTCCATCTTGTTCTGTGTACGTGTCTCTGAACTTGTTTTCTAAAACTAGCAAAGTTAAGAGTTGGAGTTGATTCACCAGCACTTAACTATCATGTTTCATCTGTTTGAAGAATAGGACTGTATATATACAACCTTGATATTCACATGCATAAAATTCAAAGGGTTTATGATTGCCATTTGCTAAGACTTTTGCCTATGGACATTTTCTTCAGTTGTTTATCAAGCTCCATCTCCTGAACAAAGCTACTATTCATTATTTCGAATCTGAACACACTTCTTGTTCAAAGAATATAACCCATATTCTAAGATCATGCTCATTATGTTTCTTATTATTAAAGTCGGTCGAAAATTTTGTTGAATTTTGTGGAGATTATTCCTTGACTAACAAACCAAGAAAAAGATAAAGAAACTAAAGAAACCAAGATTGTGAACAAATTGGAAACAATACAAGATTTTAATATTCCTAACAGTTACCAATTGTGGTAGAGTTGCATATATACATATGAGTTAGTCGCGATGAAAGTAGTGAGTTAATATTTGGTGTTCAGTTTAATCTGAATTACTTAGGGTTGGTTTTTGGTTTCATATACATTTCCATTTTTTTATTTTTGGTTTTCCACTGTGGTTCGACTTTGAATCAATGAACAACCCTATTTTAAAGAATCACTCATTAATATGGCAAAGTAACTCTAAAAAGTTGGATCATAAAATTGAGGATCACAATTTTTTGGAGATAATAAGTGATCTTTTGGGTAGCTAAACCAAACAATCCACACTTTAGATTACATAATTTATGTTTGTTTTTTTTTGTGTACATTAAGTCGTCCCAATATTGGTATTGCTTTAAAGAGTGCCCTTTATGACTCATTTTTTATGCTTTTGATTTTTTTACTGAAATGTGACTCTTATCAATTTTATTTAAACAATAGCTAATAGTTTGAAGTTGTCTTTCAAATAACTGCACCACTTTTTAATAGTACACCCTTACTAGTCCAATCTAATCCCATCTTACATTGCTTTTATAGAATGTCAATATAGAGAAAACAAAAATGTAATTACTAAATTGACACTAATGTAAGGAGTGAAACATTGGTGATTTGATACTTCCTCTGTTCCTTTTTTCTATCATTTACCATTTTTGGTATCAATTTTTAATTAATAATTTCTAATATAAAATTTTTATACAAAAATATAATATTATATATTTTTAATAGTATTTTTTATTTTAAATTTAATGACATTAATTTTGTATAATTAATCATTATATAAATTAAAATATTAATGATCAAAATTTTTAACATAATTTTCTAGATAATAAATAAATATTATACTATTAATTAATGGTGGAGCCAGACAATAAATTATATAGAAGATTGTCCGGAAGTGATGTTATTCAATGAATGGAGTCAATTAATATTCGAAGAAACGGTAAGTTTTCTGGCCCACAGTGTATAGGTTCTATGTATATGAGACCTCTGTGTGGTAGGTTACGGTGCGGTACCACACCACATTATATTTTTAATTTTCCACCCCACCACACCACAATTATTACTAATATATCTTTTTGTTTTTCTCACTTTTCACTTTCACCTCTACTTTTTTACATTCTCTCCTTTGACCTACCCCACTTACCACAACTTTCACCACAACTCACCGTACTTTTTCAAATTTCACTACACTACATCATTACCACACCACATCCAACTGTATATAAGAACGTGGCCTAAATCTTGATATTAATAAGTAAAATAATTATATTAATTATTCAGTGTATATCACTAGAAATTTTCTACTCTTTCTATCTCTAAAAATTTGTCTATATGTGACTAATAATATCCAATTTTTTATAAGTTTTGATCGTTAATTTTTCTAATCATATGTTGATTTACTGTATAAGATTATTATTAGATTTATGAGAGAATGGACTAATGTCTCAACATACTGTGCAGAGTGTACCGTCAGGTCAAGTTATTTGCCTACATTCCAAGCATTGGCAACCAGTTTATAACTCCTATTGCGTATTGTCAGACAACTATAAACTCAAATTAATCTTCGGGCAGTGATTAATCTAGTTGAATCTTAATCAATGGGTTATTGTTAAGCTACTTTTCCTAATTACGCTTCATCAATATGTTTACTTATCTTTTAAGGTGCCCACCACAGGGAAGCCCAACCCCACTTCCGTCTACCAGATTGGGCTTCTTGTCTCCAACAATTAATTCCTTTGTGGATCACTCTAGGGCCCGATGTAAGCCCAATCAGACCAATGAAAACCGTTTTTCAAATGAATATTGGAGGATAATATATCGATTTTTGAAGGTTTTTGATTGTAATACATTAACGTTTACTATTGGACAACGATATCCATGATCTTTATGCTTATGTGACATTATTATAACAACAACGACTAATGGGCTGGTGGCTGGTGAACTACTCTCTGTACAGATATGGCAGGGGGAGGGGAAAAACTAGCTCA
Source organism: Portulaca oleracea (assembly GCA_029582165.1). Classification (NCBI taxonomy): domain Eukaryota; kingdom Viridiplantae; phylum Streptophyta; class Magnoliopsida; order Caryophyllales; family Portulacaceae; genus Portulaca; species Portulaca oleracea. The sequence goes on from CM055871.1 coordinate 33,535,493, forward strand.
TGCCCAGCAATCCCGTTAATCCCTTCATTTTTCTAATGCTAGAATTCATCGCTCCTATCCAACGGGTCACGCTGCCATCCATGTATTTTTCTTATTTCGATCCGTGAGAGTGAAATTGAAATCCTAGAGACCTAAAATGTTTTCAAGTGCTCATTATTCTGATTTTTCTCATAGAAATTTTGAGCTTGATTCTTGGATAATATTTTGGCTTGATCTCATATAGCCCTCAATCTGCATCTCCGAGGATGACTTTGTTGTTCTCGAGTCCTTTTAGCTTTCTCAGAAGTTGATTCTTCATGGTGGTGAAGATTGTTGAGTTGGCATGGGCCAACCCCTAGAGATGGTCACAATATCAAGTATGGATGTGGTTGGTGTACCATTTTATATGCGATGCTCAAACTCAGAGGCTGGAGACTCTTGATGCTTGGAGTCGTGTAAGACCTTGAGTCTCATGAGTGCATGTATTTGACTTCTCGATGAAACCTAATGCAAACTTGTATTTTATACAACTCTTTTAATGAATCGATGCATGTATTTGACTTATGTTGAAATGATGTGCGGCCCACTATATTTATCGTAGGTGAGGTGACTAGATGGTTGACCGGCTCGACCTCATTGTTATGGTTAGAAATCACGAATACTAGGGAGAGCCAAGTGATTTGACTTGTGAGTTGTCTCGGCTTTTCTTCCCAAAATCAAATGGACAACTAATTTGTTCTCTTTGTGTTCATCATTTTTTCTTTTTTTGGATGGCCATGAAGTGGGAGCAATTATAAAAGTTGAAATGTCAATGAGGGTGGTCACCTTTTCTTTGGGTGGGATCACAAAGACACAAAAAGCTCTTGTTAGGCTTATAGTTCAAGGAATAACTCTTATTGTGAACAAATCTCCACTACTAAGGTTGGAGTAGAACAACATATTTCTATTATTTCAAAAGATCTACAAGAGATGTACAGATCTACCGGCCCCATAAACCAAATTATATGAGAGAGGGATCAATATTCCTCAAAACTTCACTAACACAACTCTTCAAAACCCTAATAATGGATAAATTCATTCACATCTCTCTCATCCCCTTGAGAGAGGTGCCTTGAGGAATTCTCGATCTTTCTACCTAGTGATCTTCTGGAGACATTCAGTGCCCTCTCCACGAGACACATAAATACCTTCACAAATTTGAGAACATATATGAAGTAAAGTTTTGAACACCACTCTAATTAAATTTACTAAATCTAATATAATTAAAAGAACCCAACGTAATAATAAAAATTGAAATAATTTCTAATACAATTATAAAACAAATTATATGGTCACCTTAGGATATTTTACAACACAATTATCCCTAACAATTATATATACACCCATGATTAGGTATGTTTGGGATAGGATAAAACTCATGAAAGCAACATAGCACTAAACAAAAGACATTTCGAGAATTAAAGAATTGATAGCAATACATCAAACCATATATGCACCATCTTAGTGTATGAAAAGATCTTATCTTTGATTACACGTGATTAGTTTATTACGACTAACTGTGTTCATAATCAGATTTTATTGTTATCTTATCTTGGTGTTGGTCTTTTCTCTTTCCAGTGTTAATTTAAGCCTCCCCTTTGGTTAATTACGAAAGGTTGGTCATTGTAATCTAAAACAAGTTAACAACAAATAATCAATTACGTCATTAAAATTATCTATTACAAATGTCTAATATTAATTTGTTTTGCCGACTCTAATAAAGTTTAGAAGTAGGTTTGATCATTTGAGGATAAATAATTAAATAGATAAATATTTATTTTTATCAAAATTACTGTAAGATGTCCAGTACATTAATATGCGGGACTTTAAATTGGTAGGAAGCTAGACACCTCGCCTAAAACGAAAATTTTTCTATGGAAAACACTGCATAATACTTTACCAATAAGAGGGAGTTTACCAAGGCAAGGAATACCTTCTTTTTTTTTTAACAAGGGATAAAATAACAAACACTAAGAAACCCTTCTCTCAAGGGATCTCCCAAGCGCATCCTCTCTAACAATCAAGGATAGATCTCTATGGAAACTATAATCAAAACAACAAGAAGAATTTAAACTAATGCCAAATTTGGCTAACCAATCAGCCGCTAGATTCCCTTCACGAAAATTATGATGTACCACCACCTCATCACACATCGTCATAAATTCTTGAATATCTTGGACTATTTTAGCAATCTCCCAAGGAGCTTTGAATACACCTTTGACAGCATTAATGAGAACCAGATTATCACCCTCCAAAATGATACGTCTAATGCCACTAGATACCGCAGCTCGTATTTCGTTACGCATGGCTATGGCTTCGGCGCTCAATACCGAAGAAGTCCCCAAGTTGAAAGACGCCACTCGAACCACCTTGCCCTGAGCATCCCTAATGATAAAACCTCCTCCAGCTTTGTTTGAGTTCCTCGCACCATCCGTGTTAATTTTATACACACCCTCCGGAGGCGGAACCCATGAGATCCATTTTGAAGTCAGCCTATTAGAAGGGGAACAGGATTCCAGCCCCCCGAAGGATTCAGCCAACCGCTCTCTAATTCTCCATTCAGCAGAGGCACACTTTGCACGTAATAGCGTACTACCCGGTGGTATAGTCTTCTGACTAAACACCACCAAATTTCTTGTTTTCCAAATACTCCACAACAAGGCAACTATTCTATCAATAGATCGTACTGAAAAACCCTTACATCTATTGATAAAGTCTGCAAGCCTATCAGTTTGCTCTGGGGTGTTTTGAACCCAACCATGTTGCTTAGCTAATTGCCAAACATCATCCGCATAGTCACAATGCAAGAATAAATGATCCTCATTTTCAGACGATGAGCTACACAAAGGACACAATGGAAGAACATTCAATTCATACCACGATAAGCGAGGTGTGCTCTAACAGGCAATGCATCCTGAAACATTTGCCACAGAAAAACCTTCAATTTAGGCTGGATATTCAATTTCCATATCCATTTAAATTCCCAAACTTGGTCAAAATTAACTCCATCATGGGCGTCGCTGATTTCGTTGAGAAGTCCCCAGAACTAGTCAAACCCCAACAAAGAGAGTCTTCCAACTGATTGTCAGGCAGAGGAATTGAGATGATAGAAGCAATCTCCCCTGGTGGGAGTACAGAAGAAAGAAAATCAATGTCCCATGTTCTATCGTCCTTAACAAAATCGGCAACACGTAGAGCAGTGTGAACCTGCAAGGAATACCTGTTCACCCAATATGCCCTCTTTGACTGAAAGATGCAAAATCGAAGGGTCATCTTTTTGGTCGTGTCTGGTTGGTAGCTGCATATGGCAGTTAGCCCAACAATATAATTGAATTGCACCTATATACTTGAGAGATGACTACTTGCAAAGGTAAGATATTTGTTTCTAGGAAAGGTGAAACAATATAATAATAACACCAATAAATTTTAGGAAAAAGGCAACTTTTATGTACAGTTTGGTATAGGGATTTAAATATAAGCAATCTTTCTTTTCCATGAACTTTAGAAACCGATTCCAACGAAACTATACGTAAAGGTGAAATAATAATATTCTAGAAAAATTAATAAATTAGCCAACATAAGGTGGCTAATTGGCAGAAAAGGAACGAACTACAATTTCGGAATGCAACTTTCGACTCTAGAAAAATCATCATTCAGGCAAAAACAATGTTTTTGTCTTTTTGAGCGAAAAATATGCAACTCTGTGGTAGATGGATCCTCTCTTTCTTGGTGTACCTTTTATTTGACCCACCAAGAACATCCTTGTAAGGTTCTAGGGTTCACCATTATCAGTCTTGATTAAAAAAAATCAATCAATTAATCCAACTCAGTCATACGTTATAGTTTCATCACTCGCGATTAGCAGGGATACCTAATTAATCAAATTAACATTGGAGCAGCGTTCAGTAGATTAGCTTCTTCAACCATAGTAGCAACTGCAAGGGTACTAGGAGATGGAGTCAAGGAAGCTATAGATACTGGCTTCGAATGGATTTATACGGCAGGAAACAGTCTCTTAGCCATCTTGGTGTTGTAGCCTTTTTGCTTCTTTTTTTTTGCAAACGTAAATGAGTTGTAAAACAAATTTTAGACATCTCTTCACACAGGAATGTGTTCAATTGCATCATTTGCTATGATGTATCTAAGTTAATTATGGTGAAAGAACAAAAGCCTGGCTATCAAAGTGTCCACTATAGTGTGTCCAAATTTGATTTTCGTACCAAATTTCCTTTCCCCGGATATATGGGCAAAGAGCAATGTAATGATCTTAGTTTTGCCATGTCTATATTTTAAATAATAATGTAAATTGTTCACAGAATATTTACTTTTCTGATAAAATTTATATGACTAATTTATTACATCCTTCGCCCTAAATAACATCACGATTTTCAAAAGTTCAACAAAATATCTAGAAACCGGTATTTAGATATTTTAAATGGAAAGGGCAAATAAAGAAGATTAATGTAGATATTTGACAGCAGTGAAGGATTCCAAGATATAGCTGTTAAAAAATCGTATTCTTTTCATATTAATTTTATTGTTAAAATCAAACAATTTGTATCATCAACAATACATTTATTGTGAAGTTCTTTGTGTTCATTTAAATTAAATCATCTTAGATGAGCCTGTCATTATTTGATTGGATAAGATCTACACTCCCCGTTCTTTTATGCTTTAGATTGTGGTGTGGTACCGCAACTTTTTAATTTCTACCACATTTCACCGCACCACACTATATCACAATCATTATCAATATATCTCTTAACTTTTCTCTCACTTTTTTCCTCTACTTTTCATATTCTCTCTCTTGACTCATCCCACTTACCACGATTCTCACCACAATATTCACCATAACTCACCATAATTTACCACACTTTTACAAATTTCACCATACCACACCGCATCCAACCGTATGAAAGAACGAGCCCTTAAACTAGTTCTGACATCTGACAATAATAGATGATTAACAACAATGGATAATTTCTATGTCTATATACAGTAAAAATAGTGACCAAAAAGGTTGTTGATAATTGTCTCCTTTTACTAGAAGTGCTCATACAATTGGACGAACGTAAAAGTAATTCTGAACTTTTTGTTCAAGTTAAAACACAATCAATAGTAATTGTGAACTTTAGTTTTTGATTTTTTTTTTCTTTTGAAAATTTGTTAAGAGTTGTGAACCACGTAAATACGTATTGTTAATGTCATTAAACTAAAAGGGCGCACCCACTGTAATTATTATTATTTGGGTAGGGGAAGGGTGGTGGATTACAAAATTCACAAGCAAAAGAAGGCAAGGTAAACACATGCACTAACCTTAATATTATAATATTAGATATACTTTTCACACTAAATTAAAAGTAAATTTAGTCTTGATTTAGCGTAATATTGAATTTAAGATGGGCCCAATTTGGGTATGGCCCAAGTGAGAAGGAAAGGGGCGGTGGAGCCTGGAAAAAGACGTTATTCATTAGTCCATTACATTTACCAATAGCCAACCCACCCCCTTTATTTTATTTTATTTTCCTTTATTTTATATAATCCATGTCATTGTCAGATGTCATCTGAAATGAGGTCAGGTCAGTCATGCTCCCTTGATCAAAGGGCATTAACCATGGTTAACCTAATTTAACGTGTAATTGACGGAGTGAGCCTGAGGAAACGACAAACTAACGGTGGGGCTTAAAAAGTAAAGGCCGAAAAGGATTGCAAACAGAAATAGCAGGAAGATGGATCAGTGAGGGGCAGGTGGCGGAACATAAGGTAGCCACAATCTCTCACTCCCCATTTGGACACTTCCACGTCGATTAACTTATGAGCTACTACATTTCTTTCATATTATTTGTTCCTTTGTCAACTATTACAATTCCTAATATCATTTTTTATTAACAAGTTTCTAGAAAAATTTAGTCTGATTGTCAATTATGATAACCACTACTATCAAAATAAATCATATTCATACATATATCACATTTTATATGGACCTGTACTTTTTTATTTGATCCAAATGATAGAATATGTTTTCTTAATTTCAAATTTATTGACAAAAACTTTAAAAATTAAATATTTTAACTTTAAATTTTATCCAAATAAAAAAATTGACGCAAGTGCATACTAGTTTCTTATTTAATATTTTATTAATAATTATAATATTATATTTCTAAAATATATTTTTATCATAAATTTAATAATAATAATTTTATATAATAATTTATTAAATATTATTAAAAAATTATAATTAAAATATTTAAAATTTAACTACACAATATTTAAACAAAACCGTTAATATAACACGGATGGATACATTATGAGTTTGGAGTCTTGTCCTGTCTCTCTCCTTGTCCCAGACCACCGCAGATGGTTTGTTCACAACTGGGAAATGCTTCTGTGGGTAATCCTTTGCTTTGTTTTCTTGTCTTGGTTCACTTTTATGATGCGGGCCAGGATAACATTTAATTGATAAACCAGTAACGACAAATGAAAAACAATACAGAAATTCAAAATATCAATAAAAAAGAGAAATCTTTTATCTTTGTCATGGTCAGAGGGGAAGGAATAGTACTGGTAGAAATGTAGAATCGCCCGTGATTAGGGGCGACTTCTTAGTGGATCAAAACACAAAACTTGATTGGCTCTGTGTTGAGCTTGGTCCTATAGATATTTTATGTTAATTATTTTACCAAATTTTTCAATGACTTTGATTAAGTTTGTGATTATTATTTTTATATTATTAAGGTCAGTTTTAGTTAGAGTTAAGGGGGGGGGGGGGGAATGGGAAAGATATTGACAATTAATAAAGCATTTGGAAGAATCTATAGAAATGAAACTTGATAGTTGATATTCTAAAGTTTCAAGTTTCTTTTCTTTGTGTTTGGTGGAGCTTTTTGGAATAAAACTTCATATCTAAAGATATCAAGTTCTTCCAAGTTCTAATTTGGTGTAACTTATACATTTCATATTTGGAGGATTCAATTTCATTCACAAATATCAAATTTCTTTTTTATTTACTTTTTTTTTACAACTCACCATCTCATAAATCTCATTCTTCCTCATCTCCCTATCCTAGGGTTCTTTTAAACTCATATTCCACAATCTTTAAACTCATCTCTCCTCAGTCTTTACAATACACCTGGAAAGTACATGTCTCTAGCAATTCTTCTAGCTGCAAAGGTGCAAAACTTGACACCAAAATTGTTGAGCCCAACATCAATAGTAGAGAAAATCAATAGCCGACTTGTGCAAGCCCTATAACGACAATAATGCAAGTTCCAATGACGTTGCAAAAAAGTTAGATTCCGAAGTTAGATTTTAGCGGAGAAGATGAAATTGCCAAGGAAAACATTTCTGAGCAGTAGTGTGTTCTTTAATTTAGGACTTTGAAGGTAAATGGAGGGCAAAAAATAAGATATGTTGGAAATTATGTCGAAGAAGAAGCCAAAAAATATGACGAAGAAGGACTTATCTGGGTTTTATGGCCAAGAATGGAGTCCATCAGCCATGGAACGATGAAGGAGTTTTAAATGCTTTCAATTCGACCAATTTATCGATTATTGATATTTATGCTCGTAAGTTCATTCGCAAGTTTAACATGAAATAGTGTGGTATCAGTAGTAGTTTTGGAAATTGGTTTTCAATTAAAAACACGAGAGAAGGAGAATACTAGAGAGAGACATAGACAGAGAGAGAGAGAGACGGACAGAGAGATAGAGAGGAGAAATTGGAAACAAACAGAGAAATCATTCAGTCTACATTGAGAACCTGCCCCAAAACATTGACATGTTTGAGCTTTAGAAACCGTTTCAAAGAATTGGAAAAGCACGAAGTACTTATATATTGCAAAGGCAAGGAAGAAGAGGTAGATACGAATTTGTGGAGCTTTGGAATCTCAATGATGTATGAAGAAGCATACAAATACTTCATAATGCAATGATAAAGGGATGCGTGGTGCAACTAGGCTTCTCAAGGAACAAGTAGGTAGGAAGGTAGGCAAAAAAGAGGAGACGAATAGGAGGGAGAGAACAACCAGAACAGGTGTTGCACTACTAGAGAGCCCGATTGTCGGTCTTTGGGACCTAGGTCTCACATGGGTCTTAGGTCAGTGTCCTCTCAATTTAAGCAGAAAACCAAGTGAATGATTTGGGTTCAATAAACACAATAAACACGAAGGAAAACAATAAGGAGAAAGCCTCAGGCAAGGAATTTACCAACTAGCATGTCAAACATCATGAATTATACCCATACACTAATCATGCACACATTGGATTAGGGAATCGATTCATTTTAGACCACCTAAGCCTTCTCTCGAAGGTCATTTATAAGCTAACTGATCAATTGCATTAGTCGTTGTTCTCACACAAACCAAAACAAGTGAATTACAAAGTATCGGTTTCTCCTATAATAACAACCTAAATTATTATGATATCTAATTAAGTTGTAATCATTTAAACAAGTTGCATTAGGCCTATATTCATTTTTTTCAAAGGTAACATAAATCCTAATTAGCACAAAAAAGGATTAGCTCTCTCGAGCCTCACATCCACTACAATTAGCAACTTGTAGAAATTCGATTAATAAGCATGAATCAATGCGGGAAGTATAATTGCAATTAAAAAGACATATTAATGAAAAATCCCCAACCTTGAAGAATTTAACCACTCATATCCATGGAGAAACAAGCAGCGAAATTAATGAACAATGAACAAAACGAACACAAGAAAGAGAGGAAGAAGAAACTAATACCAAAGCTTGAAATTAAACTTAATTTGAATCCAAAGTGCTATAATCTTCAATCCAAATACAAGTAGATGCTTCTAAAGTTGCGAGAAAAGTCTCCTGTGAAGCACTAGAAAGTTTGATGCATAATTAGATAAAAGATAATTGTTGTTTTTTTCTAATTAAAACGCTAAAACTGATTTATCGGCATTGTGCACAGGTGTGCGCCTGTTTTAGAATTTTTGCTGGATTCTGGATTGGTGCACAGGTGTGCGCTTGGGTGTGCGGGTTTAGAAAAGTCTCCTTTGGGATCACTCACACCCTCTTTTCATCCTGACTTCTCCACGACTTCCTCATTTTTCATCCAACAATTATTAAAGCACCGCAAATCACCCAAAATTCACCTACAATTGACAAAGTTACGTATTTTAGCTACAACAAGCAAAGATGAGCTAAACCAAGTCAATTTTGTGACAGAGAAGGTGAAACACCCCAAAACAAAGCTAGAAAACCGAGGTTTAAGGTGGTAAAATTGAGGTTTATCAGCAGGTTTGGAGAATAAAATATTTAACAAAGGACAAAACACAAGGAACGACAAGAGAAATGGATTCAGCTAAGAGTACAAGAGGAGGAAAATGTTGATTTTGTGGAATGGTTGTCAAGCAGTCTCGTAAGCGAATGTCAAGAACCGAAAGACCTTGTTGCCATGACATCATTGTTGTCAATGAATTGTACGTAGACCTTTATCAAGAGCCACAACTTTTAGCTGCACTAAATTCTTGCTGACGTTCCCCACATTGGAGGAGATAGAAGAAGCGGTAAATGACTCCAAGAATGGAGAACATGGTTCAAGAATATAAGGAAGTGCTTAAGGCATGAGGAAAGCGAACTTAGAAGAATATGGCTGGAGATTTATTGAGTGTCTTTGCACAGGTGGTCATACGAGAACTTAGGGAAGATAGTCAAACCTTGGGGACGACTCATAAGCTTGAGCCAAATGATTAGTTCAATGGAATAGTTTGAAAGAATGAGAGTAAATGTTCAAACCACAATTTTAAGAAGAATAAAAGGTGAGGTTTTGTGACCAATAAGGGATTGCTCGGATATATATGTTATTAATCAGGGAGGCAAGATCAACACTAGCATTTGATTTGGCCGACAAATTGGTCAGATGGTGAATCAGCAACAGAGGAGATCCAATGAAGATTACTACATCCCTGAATGCACTGAGGAATACTAATCCAACATGAATCAAAACTCGAAAACCATAGATCTTCAAAATGATGATGATGATGAAATCATTCAAGAGACTTCCTAAGTTATTATGATTCAAAAAATGAAAAAATAAAAGTATGTAAACACCTATTTATTTCTGATACAAAAGACTATTCGTGCAAGGCACGGGTTAAAAACTATAATTTTGTTATATATATTCGGTGTAGTAATGTACATTTAATATATTACATTAAGTATATTTTAATTTACCTTAGATTTTAATAAGTATGAAAATTTTCAAATAACAATTTTTCATTTTTCCAGTACAATGCAAAATAATTTAGTTTTCATACTCATATAACTTATGACGTTTAAAAATTATCTTTTGTTAAGACTTTTAGCGTTTTCTATTGTTAAATAATATCTAACCCTTATTTACAAGAATCCGAAATATATTTGACCCGTATTAACCTGAATTTGAATACGATTGGTCCATATTTATGTGATCACGAAATACGCTTGACGCGTATGTACTGGCAAATTTACCTGAACACAAAGTATAATCGACCCGTATTTACTTTATCTAGATACACACCAGACTTGTATTTAACCAACTTTCCGAAATGATTGGTCTAGTAGCATAAACTTCCATTTGATGCCGAGCTCCTTTGTTATTGTCATTAATGTATTTGATGGCAATGAAAAATTTTGCTGTAAAGACAACCTGCTGAAGTTATAAGGCAGAGAAAAGAATAAATTTGTGTTTGAATACACACTGTAAGGTAATTTATTAAAGTTGGAAGACAAATTAGCAACTGGTTCAAATAATTTTCTATCTTCCCACTTTTATTGGATAGAGGAATATTGCAAATTATTATGAATAAACTATCTAATTTTTTTTTTGTTTTGAAACTATTAATTGAAAAGGCTATAAACTATAAAGTAATCAATGTGAGTCGGGAGTTGTTTGATTCATTTTCATTTTTATTTTATTATTATTACTTTCTCTTTTGTTAAGGTTTGGTTTGATTCATATGACCATATCTTATAATCTTATACGAGTATTTATATAGAAAAAATAAAATAAAGAACAAAAGAATATTCCTCATTTAACAATTAACATTAACTCCTCCGCACGGTGACATACTGACATGACATCCCCGGGCGCAAGACTGAATTAAAAAAAGAAAAGGAAAAACGGTAACGGCAGAGGCAACGGCGTAACGGGGACGAGATGTGTGGAAACAGGTGAATCGGCATGAGTGGTGGCCCAAAGGCCACGGTCCAGCCCAACGCTGTGGCCCACAACACATATTTGAATAATTAATTTGATTTGTTTAATTTAAGAGATTAATCAGATGATCAAAATCTGCAATCTCTGTATCTACATTGCCCACTCTACGGGCCACTACTATAAGTACGACGTTAAGGTTGGACTAACTTACCTTGCCTTGCCATTTTCTCTCTCCTCATAAAACGCCAATTCTCTCTCTTTCTTTCCATCTCCTTCTTCCAGATTCTACCTCTTTCCTACCACCTGCTGCTTCTCACTGATTCATCCAACCATAAACCCCTAAAACTCTGTTTTTTCAATCGATTCTGCTCCACCTCAATCTTTCAGGTAATCTGCTGTGCTATGTTTTTTTATAGTTGCTTTGAATTGTTTCGTTATTGTTTCATTTGATTGATATCTGTTATTGAATTCTGGTCGGAATTTTCCTATTTGTGATTTTTTTTTTGATAATGAGTTTGTTGGCTAATTGAAATCATTTGGTACACCTTTCGGTTGTGAGGTTTAGATGAAATGGAGTTTTCATCGAAATTTGATTTGTTTTGGTTGAATTCTGACCTAGCAATTCTTTCATGTTATGTTATACCTGTCGACTGACGTTGAAGATTGTTTAGATGATGATATTTTGTATGAAGAAGTTCGTTTAAGCCTTGAAAATATTTGGTTTTGGTTTTGGTTTTGGTTTTGGTTGAATTCTGACCTAGCAATTCTTTCATGTTATGTTGTACCAGTCGATTGAGGTTGTAGATTGTTTAGATGATGATAATGTGTATGATGTTCGTTTAAGCCTTGAAAAATATTTGGTTTTGATTTTGGTTGTGACGACCTTTTTGTGGAACAGAAAAAAATGGCGCATTTTTCATTCCAGAACGATGAACTCCAATACGTGGATGATGCTTATTACGAGATGAGTGATTTTGACGAGGGATTCACGTTCTCAGGGGCAGAAACAGAGAGTTCTACTAGCCCTAGGACGAAGAGCTCTTGCGATGATGAGTTTGATTCTGATTTTGAGGATGATTTTGACTTGGACAATGTAAATATAACTATGTCTATTTCTTAATTCAAACCTATGGGAGATTTCTCCTTTGAAAATGAATTTATTTTGCTGCGTTGTTGAGCAGGTGAAGTCGAAAACAACGGATACGACAGCGGAGGAAGCGAGAAATGGGAAGGATATACAGGGTATACCATGGGAGAGGCTCAATTTCACCAGAGATAAGTACCGCGAGACTCGTTTGAAGCAGTACAAGAATTATGAGAGTCTCCCTTCGTCGCCCCGCAAGCAACTTGACAAGGTTGTTCTTATTCCCCTCTCAATTTTAACATCAGTTGAATTATGTATGACGGGCAAAGGCTGCTGTAATGGAGTTATGATCCACATTAGAGGAGCCCAATGATGGAACTCTGTATTTGGGGTTATTTGTTGAATTTGAAATGTTTGATATTATGTGTATAGATATGCAAACAAGTGGAAAAAGGGCACACCTTTTATGATTTTCAGTACAACACCAGGGGTGTCAAGTCAACAATTGTTCATTTTCAGGTACTAAGTCTCTGCCTTTGTCTCCCTGATTTCATTCACACAATTAAGCTTGAGAAGTAACCAGAACCACCATAGCTACTGTGCTTACTGATCTAACCCACTAATGCATACATATACGGTCTCATCCCAACCTCCTTCCTCTCCCAAACAGGAAGAACAACTATGATTCATTTAGGTTGTCATCACTATAGTGCTTTTTCTGCATCTCCACATACTATCAAGTATCGTAATTTTTTTTTTAAAATTTTTTGGAAAATACTTTCCAAAGCTTTTTTCTTTTCTGGTCTGCAAGTGTGACATTGACACCTGAGTGTAGATTTGAGTTACTGTACCACAAGTAGCATCATGTAATACTTATGTAGGAGTTGTTCATTAGTCCATAGTTTTGCAGGTAACATGAATATATTGTGTAGTTCTCCTTGGTTTAAATGTACCCCTGCATACTCGTCTATTATAGGAGCTCTGTGCCTCCCCCCAGTTTGAAGGTATGGAGCTTGTCTTTCATTGAAATCAAGCTTCATTTGTCCAATCGTTACATAACAATCAAACATTACAGTTATAGTAGGCTAAATGTTAGATATCTGTGTTACTTTGTTGATCTTAAAATCTTTTGTCAATTTATGAAGACTACTCAAGTGAAATAATTATATGCCTGCTTCTTAAAGACAGTTGTCGGGACTTGGGAAATTTCTTTACAATATCTGCATGACTTGACTTTTCTTAGCATTGTGTAAGTTTTCATTTATTTTGCTTAACCAAAGTTTGCAAGTTGTGGGTTTGCATGTACTTTGGTTTCTGTCTTTCTCTACTCAGCATGCTGGATAATTACATATTGATATAAGTTTGATATCCATTATCCATTTGGTTCGGTATTATCAGAGATAGTATCAGCTATCCAGAAAATTCATTGAACCGTTTTATGATTTAGTTTGCTCTGCACCATTTTGTATTGCTATTGTTGGACCCAGGGGCACTGTCCCTGGGTTTTGTATTTACATTATGCTTTTCTTGTGCAGATAATTGACGGTCTAGTCAATCCTACTATTGCTATCTAGCTATATGTTCTACGCACTTTAATAATCTTAAAAAAGATCACTAATGTGAGGTACTATCTTCGATGTGGTCTCTGCTGCCCTGCTGGGTGTAATGGCAAAACCTTTAGTTATGTGCATGTCACTCTGTAATCTTGGCTGTGTCATGCTCTTAGTACATTATTCCTGATGTAGCTGGTGTGGTCGAATCCTTCTTATTAATTAAGCCTCTGGTGTATATACAGTAATACACAGAATGTGTCTGAAGTGTGTAGTTGAGGGAAACCATGTAAGCATTAACTGCATACCTGGATTAGGCTTACCATGCTGCACCATTTGCATTTGTGGGATCATGTTTGTAGATCCAGTACTTTCTGCATGTTTACAATCTAATTATGGAGCTGGTCTAATGTGTTCCATCTATTTCCATCATGTTGGTTGTTGGCATCTGATGGGATCTACTCCTTTTCCTTGATCTTCTTTCTGCCAAAGGGTTATTTAGTACGAGCATTTGCATTCCTATTAAACAATCACAGAACTCGGCTGCTATTGCCTTAGTTGATAATTGATTGTGGTGATTGCGCACAACTAGCTTTGTGGGTACATTTATATTGTATTTGTGACTATTTGGTTTTCAGTTTACAGTTACCCATGCTATTGCATGTGCAGGGTTATTGCAACTTTATTGCTTACAATGTCATTATGGTATTGCATTAACCCTGTCTGGCACTAGAATTTTTACCTCTCTTTAACAGGGCGGAGTTATATCTGAGCAGCTGGCGCTTAAAGGAAACGTTACCATATGGTATGAGAGGAAGAAAGTATTACATAAGCATACTAGAGGTGTCTTTGAAATCTGATATTATTAATCTTAGGATGCTAACACTTTTCTTATTGTTTTGTTGGATGCTGCAACTATCAAGCTATTTGTTTTTTGTTTCTATCACATTCCATGGATGATTGCAGTTTCTCACTTTAGCGCATACATACATTTGCATCCACAGCTGCATGATAGTACTTCTGCTTTAGAGTCTTCGATATGATATATTGATGAAACCACTATATCCCGTGTTTACTTCTTTTGGCAAATATTTGTAATTAGTTCTATGTATTGCCCTCTGCTTTTGGGGGAATCATCTATGGGGTCCTAACTACTAACTTAAGTCGATGTCAATCTTCATTAGATATGTCTGCTTGGGCACAAACTTGGACTCATACATGCTGGTGCTGCTTTTTTGGCTGATCTCATGGCTCTGAATTTAGTTATAAACGATAATGGTACATTCAAGCTAGTGTCCTGCTTTTATCATACGCGGCTATCAGTGCTGCTGGAGATCCATAAATGTCCCTTTTCCATCATGTTCAGTCCAAGATTACTTCAGCCTTGGATTCTAGCTGTACCCTTAATGGTCTAGCCTTTTAGTAACTGCCCAGTGAAACCAGCTGCGAAATGATCACAATGGCATACATTCTCTTCAAAAATTGTCTCAATCACTTTGCTTGGGGGGAAAAACATTCTCATTTAAACAATGCTAATTGATGAGAAAACACACGCATCACTGCATTTTGCATCTGACTGTTGTTAACGTGAGATTCATTTCATGATTGCAGCTGAGGAATCTGCTGTGGGCAACATCCAAGAATGATTTGTATCTTATGCAAAACTACTCGGTCATGCATTGGTCTGCTATGTGCAGGAGGAGCAAGGAAGTACTTAATGTAGCAAAACCAATTGTTCCCACAGCTGTAAGTGAAAAGCATATACTTTAATGAAGGCAAGAGCGTGCTTTTAAAGATCAAATACTTGTTCCAGTATAATTAATATGACATACCTTCTGGTTTAAAACAGAAATTCCCGCGCTCTTCTCCTCAGCCCTTGTCCAGGGTGCAGATCAGCACCATGTGTGTGAAGGACAATCTGTTGGTAGCTGGTGGTTTCCATGGGGAGCTCATATGCAAGGTATTTCACATTTTCTTCTACCTTTTCTATTCCATTGTGTGAATCCAAATTGGCGTAACATTCTGACGTGATTTCTTGCTGTAATTTTTGCAGTACTTGAATCAGCCAGACGTGTTATTCAGTACAAAACTAACCACAGAGGAGAATGCTATCACTAACGCAGTCGATATATTCCACTGCCCTAGCGGTTCCAGAAGAGTGATAACAGGCAACAACGATGCTCAAGTTAGAATTTTTGATGCAGCAAACTTTGTCTGCCTTAACCGTTTCTCCTTCCCCTGGTCTGTTAATGTGAGTATTCTTGAAGACCCAATTGCCTTTCAGGACAGTTGTGCCCTTTCTATTTTTATTTTTCACAAAATAGGCTACCATGCTGATCTTTTCCCGCGTGTCATACTTTTCAGAATACCTCTGTGAGCCCAGATGGCAAGCTAATGGCCGTCCTGGGGGACAGTGCAGAGTGCTTGGTTGCTGATTCCCAGTCAGGGAAAGTTGTTGGAACCCTTAACGGACACTTGGATTATTCATTTTCCTCGGCATGGCACCCTGATGGACACATCTTGGCAACCGGCAATCAAGACATGACTTGCAGGCTGTGGGATGTCAGAAACATGTCTCGGTCCCTGGAGGTGCTCAAGGGAAGGATGGGTGCCATTAGGGTTCTCAAGTTCACCTCAGACGGCCAGTTTTTGGCCATGGCCGAACCAGCTGACTTTGTGCACATTTTTGACATCAAATCTGGATATGAGAAGGTGCAAGAAATTGACATGTTTGGAGAAATTGCAGGGATAGCCTTCAGCCCTGACACCGAAGCGTTGTTTGTCGGGGTTGCTGACAGAACCTATGGCAGTGTTTTGGAGTTCAATCGTAGACGTAATAACCAATACTTGGAGGCCATATTTTAGAGGCCACACCTGTTTTTACCGTGTGGTAAAGTGAATATTGAACATATATTAGAACATGGACTTTTGAGCTTGTGTTTTCTCTTTTGTTTTTAGAAGTGGAGTTAAAGAGGCTGGGGGGCATTGTTTTAAGTGGTCGATGCCCGTGTCCCGATGACTTCCATAGGTGTTCTGCACCTGCTTTATTCAGATGTTTTCTCCTGTGAAACATTCTTGAGGCGAACTCGTGTCAGTTTGAGTGAGGTGTTTCGTGTGAGGCTGGTACTCAGTAGGAGCAGAGCACAGCTTGCAAGAGTTTGACGAGTGGTAGCGGATTTTGCTGTGTAAAGTTTGTATTATTGCTATTGTTTCTGTAAGGGTAGTGGTTTGTGTATTTTGAATTTTGCTTTTGGATTTTCAGTGGCATGCAAATGGACGATGTTTATATTCTGTATCTATTTATTGCTTTTCTGTTCGTACTTCATACTGTATATGGTTTGTATTGCAGCATGAGAACTGAAAGTCTTGTTGGTTTGTGCATGTGCTTTTGTGGGAATCACAAATGGAAACACAAATTACTAGATGAATATATTTATAATTTTATATGAACGGACCAAGTTAACTGTATATGGGTAGTAGTCAGTAGACATAATTAGTCGTAAATTACTCCTGTCGCATGTCTTCAACACTCCCATTAATAGGCCTCTTTTGATATATTGGGTCTGAGTTTATATTCCAATAATAACTTTATAAGAGTTCTTTAAAGTATGCATTGTTTTTTTGAACCACCATGTACATCATTCTACAAAACGAACTGTCCTATAATGATAGTTCTTCCTAAGAACTAAGAAGTAGAAATTTTTAAGGGAATATTATTTCATTGAATACTTTGTTGATTTTTGAGAAAAGAGATGGATTTAAAATATAGTAACGTGGACAATTATTTTGTGACTTTCACGAAAAGAAGATTGGTCATTAGGGGATGGATCACAGATGGAATATAAGACCGGGAAGAAAGATTTCACACCAATATTATTTCAGAGATGTTAGCAAGAAATGCATCTTCAGAGTCAAAGTACTCTCTTAATTAAGTTTACGTCCAGAAAATAGAATAGATATCGCCTACTTGGGTTTAATGCGTGTGTGTTTTATTTGATAGGCAACAAAGATGATTCCGGGACTTGAACTCATTCATTTTTATTTTTTTAAAGGTTGGCTCATCTACATCAAACGGGATAGTGGGTGGGGGAAGACTTAAACAGGTAAGGATGACAACAAATTGGAGGTGGATTGGAAATGTGTATCTCCACCTCCGCTCCTATCCACCTCCAAATCCGATTAATAGCAGGAGGGGTGAATCTCTACCTCCAATTATAATATGAGGTATC
This sequence comes from Portulaca oleracea, assembly GCA_029582165.1. NCBI lineage: Eukaryota > Viridiplantae > Streptophyta > Magnoliopsida > Caryophyllales > Portulacaceae > Portulaca > Portulaca oleracea. The sequence continues at coordinate 33,553,535 of CM055871.1, forward strand.
CACCTCAGGATCCGACCCGATTACCTCCAATTATAATTTTTTTTTACCTCCAATTATAATCAAAGTTCAAACTAGCTTTTGTACTATTTGTTTTTATAAAAAAAAATTTCTATATATTTTCTTGACGGCATTTTTGTAGTAATTTAATATATCATACTTGTAACAAAATAAAACACCACCAATAAACCTGAAAAAATGTTTTTGCATAACAAATACATAATAACATAATAGAAATATAACATGTCAGAAAAAGTCTCTCAACCGTTAAGATATTGGCAATGTGCCCCTTATTTTCCTTTTAAAAGAAATGAAGCTTCATATTCTCCACATGTGATATTTTTTTTCAAATCTTTTATATTTATGATTCTAATCAACTTAATCAAATCGGAGGCGGTCACCTCCATATCCATTGTAATTATAATCGGAGGCGGAATTTTTAAACATAATCGTATTCAAATTTCTTTTGCCAATCAATTCGGATCATTTCCTTGGATCGGAACAAATTCGCTTCGAATTCAAATATGACTATCATCCCTGCAACCAAAAATATCACGTTAAAAACATATCATAGCGAGACCCCAAAAACATCACGTTAAAAACATATCATAACGGGACCCCATGATTGCCAAACGCCAACAAATTATGGTAAGCATGATTCAAAATATATATATAGCGTAGAGGATGGCCCTTGTACCCATGCCATTATGTCAAGAACAAAATCTTTGAAGTTTGAACTAACGAAATAGATGAGATGGGAAGGGCAATAAAAATCATCTCTAATTTCATTGAGAAATTTGACTAAAATAGTAAAAATCAAAACCAAATCAATACTTTGAAATTTCATTCTGGTGAAGTATGGAGGGTTTGGATGTGGTAGTACCACCTATGTATTTAACAATTTAAAAAGACTGGTTCCAATTAATCAAGGTTTAAAAATTATTTGCTACCTACCCCTCCATGAATTAGCAAAGGAGTTTTAATAACATTTTACTATAGTTTAGTACAATTTAAGTGAAAGAAATGATCTTTTTCAACTATCTAAATTATGGATGTGTTGACTGAATAATGGGACGTGTTAATTTTTAAACAATTAGGCTCTATTTGTCTTTTGAAAATGAGTGGCAAATAATTTTTTTTGAAAATGAACTATCTTTTGTTAAACTAACAAAAATTAGATGGAAAAAATTATGAAAGTTTTTATTAATTTTATCAACAAATTTTCCTTCTAGATTAAGAGAAAAATTTGATAAATGGAAAGAAAGTAGCGGGAAGAAAATAAAATTTAGAATTAGCGGAAAAATTCATGTACGGGTGACATTTAGGTTTGGTCAATTTAAACATTGAATAAAATTAGCAAACCCAGACCTAGTTCGACTACTAATTCAAAAGCATTCACTAAACATGGATTAGCATCTGAATGTCTGATATTCGGAGCTGGATGTCTAAATATCAAAATTTGTGATACGATTTAATTTTCAATTTTCTAAGACAATCCTTTTCAATTATTAAATTTTATCTACTTTTGTGTGATAAGTTTTCCAAGTTTTTCCTACACGTCTTTATTTCTTAAAGCATATAACACAAATTCATAAAATTTTCACTAAGTTAAAAGCTATTGTTAAATATATTTTTATAGGCTTATATTTCTATCCATTTTTTTTCTAATTTAATTATGAAGCACTTTAGATTTTGTTGATGTGATGTATTAAGCATTGATTTTATAGCGTTATATATTACATTTAATTAATCTGTCTATTTAAATATAATTATGAAGAAGTGAGAATGAAAGAATTATCTCTGTTCCATATTAATTGTCCATTAGAGTCATTAATTTATTAACATGTATAATTTTTAAGTATAAAAACTATTATCAATAGATACATTACGAAAGAGATTATCATAAGAATGTAATATTGTATTTTTTTTTGATAAATATGTTATGAGAAATTCTTAATTTAAGAAGGATAATGGGACAATTAATATGGAACAAAGGGAGTATATTGGCTAGTAAGCCATACAAGCCATGGTCTAAAGAAAAAAAAAAGTTTGAAAACTATTCTTGCAACAAATTGGCGACAATGATAATATTTGGTACCCCTAATTGTTAATTATCTAGCTCATGTATGTTATTTATGGAGCATAGTGTGCTTTCTAACTAAAATAATTAACCGAGCCAAACAAAGCGAGTCTGAGCTGGGCTTGATAAACAACTGAGCTAGGCAGAGCTTTGACCGACTCGATCCCAAATAGATTATAAATCGACTGCACTCTTTTATAATATCGAAAAATTATATTTGATATAAAAATCAAATAAGAGGGACGCCTTTGATTTCAGACAGAAACATCGATCTGACTTGAATTAATTAGATGCAACTTACCTAACAAAACGTTACACATTAATTAGGTACAAATTTATTCAAAGTTAACATTTTGTGAGAGGGGTTTTGTTTAATTAATTGAGCACAAAGATTTTTTTGTTTTGTTGGACAAGTGGCATGACTTGAGTGATAAATGAGTGGTAGTTAGGATGGCAGTTGGTAGTTATTGACAAAGGTTGAATCAGTCCATGGGAATATCACATCACGTACCAATCGATTGAAACATTCAAACCTCTCAGAGATATGCATGCTGCGTCGTCAATCTCAACATACGTACCTTGAAAACTGCTGCACATTACACAATATTATGCTCACAATCAACGATGCCTGTTAATAAATTTGACCATATGTAGGCCTTTTAGTAGTTGGAAAATAAGATGATTTTTTTCTTCTAAAAAAGGGACTTATTTTTTGTTTTACTTGGCTTTTAAGAAAGTGAGAGAAGAAGAGTTGGATGGAAAATATCCTAGAAAATTTACATTAACTTTGTCATTAATATTTCCCTTTCAAATTTGAGAGGAAAATGAAAAAAAAATATGATAGACTAAATGAAAGGTAGGATTGGGGAGGGAGAAATTAAGGGAGAGACTAGTGGTGAAAATGAGATTTGTTTTGACGGAAAAATAAGGGGCTTTATATTAAAATGTTTTTTTAATAACATATACATGTCTTTCGAGGTCAGATTGTTGATAGACTCTAACATCCCATCCATCCATATCCTCCTCTTCTTGCTAGAGGTAAAATGCAGATGGGCTATAGCAAGGGCCGCAAAATTGCAACCCCTTTTCACATGATTAAAGCTAACAAAGTATAGCGAATCAAAAATACTTAAAACAAAGTCGATGAAAAAAACTACTGTTGTTTGACCACTTGTAGCCATGAGTCTTTCTATGAGCAACATGGAATCACCCTTGACTATAAGTTCCGTGAAGCTATGGTCTCGAGCTTCCATGAACCAAAAACACATGTTTTGGCCTCTTCAATTGGAGCATCAACAAAACCTTCACCCTACATTGTTCTTGCAAATTTAATGTCCCTAATATGATTCCAGATCACGAAATCTCATACATACTCGCTTTCACCAAGGTTCCCTGCATCAATTTTGAGTTTGTATGAGATTTCGTGATCTGGAATCATATTAGGGACATTGAACTTGCAAGAACAATGTAGGGTGAAGGTTTTGTTGATGCTCCAATTGAAGAGGCCAAAACATGTGTTTTCGGTTCATGATCTGGAATTGATGAAAGCGAGTATGTATGAGATTTCGTAATTGAAGGGTATTTGTTAAAAAATGGAAGAACAAGGGTATTTCGGTCACTTAATAAAATTGATGACCGAAAAACCACCTAATAATTTCTAACCCAAAAAGTAAGGGTACCTCAAAATTAGTTTTGAAAAGTTGGGGTACCAAAAAATAGTTTCCCCAAATATTGGGGTACCTCCGAGTAATTTTTGCTTAAATGTGGCTTAAACGAACTAAAATGACTACTTGTATCACCCAGGTGCACCTTCTTTTAAGGTAGCTCATCCGTTGAGAACTCTATAGTTAAGCGTGCTTGGCTGAGAGTAGTCTCGGGATGGATGACCTCCTGGAAAGTTTACCCAGGCAGCGTGTAAGTGAGGATGAAGCACGTTGAAAAGAATCGTGGTGATTTGTGGGATTAGTCAGCGATCCTTGAAGCAGTTATCGGTAATGTCCGCGGCCCGGAAGGGGTCGGGGGCGTTACATACTTAATATGCCACGCCCCAAACCGAGGGGTAACAGATGACGCACACATGTAGGACATGGCCCTACAAGAATGCAAGGCTAAAAAGACTGAAACAGACCCAAAATATGTACAAAATAAACTTAAGTTGGAAAGGAGTGCCTGATTGAACAGTCAAACTAGGAAAGATATTTAATTAAACAGCGGATGCTACAATAAAAGTATTGAAACCAATTTTCCAAACTCACATCGCAACTAAAGCTATAACACAAGCTTTATTCCACGCAATCACTTGGCCCATTACGCTTCACTGCTAAACTCAGATACCATAAAACACTTGAACACTGCCAATAGGTCTAGAATCATAACCTGAAAAAAAGTAAGAAGATGAAAGGATGAGTTCGAAAATCCAGTAAGTAGCATAACACCCCCTTAGCTGAGTTAGGCATGCGGGTAAAACTTAGGCTAGGTTAGAGTTTAGAAATAAATACATAACAAAATAAGACTGGGTTTTACAACATTTTACTCAGCTCAAAACTCCCGAAATAGACGATAGTATTGATCAAACGATTTCCATCAAAGTAACATAGTATATGTCAAAATATAGCAATCAAAATCACAATGTTCAAGGCTAAGGTCACTATTGACCCAGTGACAAGGGCAACGATGTGCCACTATTGACCCAGTGGTGGGGCAACAAAGAATTGGGTCCAACGGAACACATACACATATCGGAATACACAATAGCTCGCATACAAGTCGATCGACAGGTCCAGTGCATACCGTAACTGGTTAAGGAGGCTGCTTACCCCTCCTTACCCCAGCTTGGGAAGGGAGTGAGAGAGGGTGAGAGAGAGTAAAGGGGAGTGAGATTTACCCACTCCCCCCCCCCCCTCCTTTTACCCCCTCTTATACGCCAATTTGGGGTGTAAGGAAGAGTTTAATTAAATTATAATATACATAAAATAGAAAATGATCATAATACCCTTAACCCTAACTGAATCACAACACACACATCCATCTCTCTCTCCAAACTCTCTCTCTCTCTCTCTCTCTCTCTCTCTCTCTCTCTCTCTCCTTAGAGAGAGAGTAGACCGAGAGAGAGAGAGAGAGAGAGAGAGAGAGAGAGAGAGAGAGAAATAGGGTAGGGTGGGGTGGGGTGGGGTGGGGAGGGGAGGGGGGGAGGGTAGAAAGAGGATGGGTATTAGAGCAAATGTATGAGTATTATATTGAATTACATATAATATGAAATGGCAAATATGTCAATTAACATTTTACTCTTATGAACTCTCCAAATTGTTCTCCCAAGCAGTTATATTGTCAGAACCGGACCGGTCACTAAATCGGTTGACCCAGTGGGTCAATGGTTCAACTTGTCGGACCATTTTGGCCGGATTATACCGGTTGAACCGGTCAAAATCGGCATGAACCTGTCACGAATTAAAAAATTTTCATATGCTTGAAGAATAATTAAGCTACCAAAATAAATAAACCGGCACGAACACGACATGAATAGGTCAAAACCAGATTGATCCGGTCAAAAACCGGTTTGAACCGGCCGAAAACCGGATTGAACCGGTCAAAAACTGGAATTTTTAAAATTAATTCATCAAAATTTCGGTCTGACCATGAATCAGGCGGTTCAACCGATTGAACCGGTTTTACCGGTTTTTTCCCTGTTTGAACTAGTTAGTCGAGTCAAACCTGGAACCAGACTGGTCAACTTGGCGGTTTACAGTTGAACCGGTTGGACTGGGCGGTCCGGTCCGGTTTTTAAAACATAGCCAAGCAGGGGTAATAGTTTACTCTTATAAAACCTCTCATACCCTCACCCTCCTTTACTCCTATGAACCCATATTCTCTATTTTAACTCTCTTCCCAAGCAGAGTGTTAGTTAAGCCTTTTAATCCAACTCATTAACGCTCGAATTTACGACCTTGGTTGAGACCCTTGATCATATGCATGCTAAGTGCTATTGTTGGTAAATTATGTTGGGTTGTGTCAGGATAATCTTAAGTGTCTTGGGTATAATTTTAGCCCATGTAAAGACATGCAAACAAATTGGGCCATGACGAACCCAGAAGGCCCTGAAAGGTGCTCAATGTCGGTCGGCCTACAATCATTTTACGTATTATGTGGATTTTTTACTCTCCAAAATATTTCTGAAGTTTTCATTCTTTATTGTGCGTGTGAGCTGTATAGTTACTCCCTCCGTCCCATATCTAAAGTTCATCTTAGATTTAAGAGTAATATTTATATTTCCCAAAACATGAGGGACATTAAATATGGAAGAGAAGGAGTATTTTGATTATGATAAAGATGGACATCAAGTTTTATTTTATGTCTTTTGGAAAAATGAACATCATGCATTGAGATTTTAACAATGAATAATTAGTCGTTATGTTTTCCTACATATCGATCTCCATGTATTACTCCATTAAGCACGACTATTTTAGGAAAATCGAATTCTGGTGATCTCTACTTTCAGTTTTTGTATGTCACTAGTCCCTACTTTTTATTTTTTGTATTTTAGTGGTCCCAAAAATACAAAAATTATATTTTATTGGGACGCCGCCGAATCAAGGGGCGGTGCAAAGCTGATGTGTACCGACAGGAGTGTGTTTGCATGTCAGTTTTCCATTGAGTTAGCACCCCTTGATTCGGTGCGACCATCAGAATACAATTTTAATGTTTCTGAGACCACTAGAATACGAGAAGAAGTACGGATTACTTACATATAAAAGATTAAAGTAGGGATCGCCAAAATCCAATTTTCCTTTTCTTTAACATCGTGCATCAAAAGTTGAAAATCATCAACCATATCTTAAGTAAGTGATATCACATATTTCAAGCTAGCTAGCCTGTCTTTTAAAACAAAACAGAATATATAGTATATATTCAATGTAACTCTAAACCCCTTAAAATAATATACTCAACTTACATAATTATAAAATTATAAAAATTGAGATTGAGTAATAATTCAGGAAAACCAGCTCAAGGTTGTCGGAATAAATGACCCAAAATCATGTTGAAGTATCTCTAAGAGCTTAATATCAGTTGCAATTAGGCTAACAGTAAAATTATTGAAAAAGAAATATTAAGGCAGAAGCAAAATCGCTTGATCCAAGCTGACTTTTGTAGTATTACAACTCAATCCTACTAAGCATGCTTTCCTAATTAATTCAGTTATCTTTTTCAGTTAACTCCGATATTTGTATTGAGATTAAGCTTCTGCAGCGCCAAACATGCTCCCCATATCGTGCTTTATATTCAACCAAAGATATGCCCACTACCTATACTAATACATGTTTATCATTGATGTTTATTTATGTTCACATGAATTTCAAAGTGAGGACGTTTTATCCAAGTGTTGGGGTAAGATGGACTTCTTAATTAAAGGTTACTTTATAATTTACTTAGGGTCTCTAAAATTCATCGGTTAATAGAAATTTAAGCTCTAGCAATAATTTTTGGTGAATAAAAGTATGTTTTGGTTAGCACTATATGAAAAATGATATTTTTGAATAAAAATAATACTCCCTCCATTTCATATTAATTATTACTTAGTTAACCTTCACGAACCTCCCTCCGCCCAACCTCCTCCTCCAAATTGTTTGAATGAAGATGGGCTCGGGCATAATCCACCTATTTACAGTGTCTTTTCACAAGAGACCAAGCTAAGAAATCGAAATTAGAACTCAAAGATTTCATCTAAAATAAAGCTAATAAAAGAATTCCCTTTCTCCTTTTTCAGCTTGCAAATTAGAGACATACAATAGAGGAGATGATCTAACACAAGACCTATTTTAAATAAGCAAATGATAATTAATCATCTTGCATTTCACCTAAATCACTCATAAAGTTAAATGTAAGTATATTTAAATTTTTATAAAGGTGTTTTTCATTAAATTTGAGGGTTATTACAACTTACCTCATAAAGTTAAATAATTATTTATTTATATTTTTTCATAAATATAAAACTATGCATAAAATGTGCATTTTCTATTATGATTGATAAAATTAGGCTATTATTGCATTTTTTTGACCTAGCTAATAATAAGTATTATACTCTTATAGTTGATAAATATATATATAATTATTAGAGAAAATATTATTAAAAAAAATTATTTGGGGTTTAATTTGGTTGATATCGGATTCAATCATCCGTCCCTAGACAAAATTAATGTGCGATTATTTTAATATCAATGATGAATTTATGATAGTTCATGAACCTTGAGGGCTGACTTAGGCAAAGGAATAGGAGATGCACGTACAGCACCACATGCCGTGTTGTTCTCCTATATATGTAAATGTACGCCACTATTTGCTATAATGTGTTCTCCTACATATTAATATTCACACTCACTTTCTACTTTATATTAAAGTCAACTTAAGCTTAATTTTTTTTTTATAATTTATGGCCATTAAGCCAGATTTATTTCAACAGGAAAAGGTGCATGAGAGCACAGATACAAGTCCTAACTAGAAAATGGGCATGAGTACCAAAAAAGCATCCAAGTGATCCAACCTATTAAGGAATGATAAGACTATTCTACCATCCATAAAGCATTCCCATCCAAAATCTCAAAAAGATAGTTTTAAACTTAAGCTTAATTATAAATATAGTTTTAAATTTATTATTTTTGGGTAAGTGGTAAGATTTAAGGTTAGCTGTTTCTTCTCATAAGCAAAAAATCCACCATATCTGCAATTTTGCATATAAATTCAATTAAATTACCTGATTTTAAATATGCTCCTAATGTTCTGTGAAAGATATGAAATTACCTAATTTAGAAAGTTTGGTTGCAGCCAAGTTCACCTCCCGGTGAACATGTTAGCTAGAGTACAACGTCTTGACACACTAACAATCAGTGCTGAGTGTCTATTGTGAGGTTTCTAATTTGCTAGGAAAGAGTAGAGATACCCTTTAATGCTTGGATGAACTATAGATTATCGTCTTCTATGATGTTGGTGGCCGGTGTAGCCAACAATACTGACGACCTCCTTAACTCTATACCACAAAATTCTCGCTTTTGCAAGTATGACCAGTGTGTCACCGCAGAACTTCGTTCATACCTTCAGTAGTGCCCCTCTCTAGTTTTGTGTGAGAAGCCGCGAACTGTTCAATTTAGAGGGTTGAGGTATCCCTCAAATTTTAGGTTCACTACTCTGGAGGGATCCATCTTTAGATAGGATGTTTTTGCTTGTTTTATCCATTAAATATTAGTTATTAGTTAAATTTTTGTGTTTTTATAGGTTTGATAAAAGTAGAGTGAAATTGAGGTCAAAAAGAGTAAAGTTGGATGTGTATCGGTGCATTTCAAAGTCTTGAGACTCAAGTTGGAGCTTCTTAAATAATCCCAAATGAGATCGAGACCAAAAGAGGGCAAAAACAAATTCGAGGGCTGAAGGTACGTAGTAGCATAGCCATACCAAAAAGTTGGCACAGTTGTGTCTGAAATTGGAGAAAAAAGGAAGAAATTCAAGCAAAGGCACTCCTGCGACGGCTTAAAATGTCGCGTCCACGACTGAAACGCTCGTAATCGCGACCCACCAAGCGCCAGTGCCCAATGTACACTCGACTTTGACGTAGTCCCGCCTGCGAGTGGAATTGTCGTGCGACTCGTGCCCGTGACAAGGGAATCATCGCGCCCATGAGGCTTTTTTCTCACCCTGCGCCCCAGATTTCGACGCTCGTGGTCGTGGCAAACAAAGCGTCGTGACCGTGACAGTGACAAATGCAGCCGCGACAAACATGATTTTAAAAACAAAGGTTTAACTTTTATTTTCCCATATATATATAATCAGTCGTTAACGCTTTCAGTTACAATTTTAATACAAGTTCAAATTTTTATTAGATCTCCTGTTTCTCTTTTCTCTCTTCTTGATCTATTGTTTTAATTAGTTATTTGTACTTTCAATTCTTGTTGTTAATTTGCACCCAAATTCCAATTTTTAGTGAAAGATGAGGATTAAGGTTTTCCTAATTCTCCTGTTAAGTGAGGATTCAACAATTCTTAGTAATATGAATCATGCTTTTCTTGTTTCTTCAGAAAATTTTGTGATTCAAGTATAAAGGAGAGAAGTGAAGTGAAGATTTGCAGGATGAAGTTTTCTTTCCCTAAATTTATTACTTAATTCGAATCATTGTTAATTATCAATTTCAATCATTTAATTTCCTGTTAGTAGTTGAGTTTTAATATAGGCAATTTTCCAGGTTAAATTTTATTTTTGATTTCGTACATAAGTTAAATTAATTGTCATTGCTTTATTTACTGCTTCAGACCATAAAAACCTGACCAAACTGATGTCTTATTTGCCTAAACACCATCCCCGCGGATACGACATCCCTACTTTAACCTTATTTCTACCACGGACAGTTGCGCTACCTGACCAAGACTTTGGAGGTGGAATGCCTTGACGCCTTTGCCATGATCATTTTATCTTTTGTTGTATAGGCGCTTTTTTCTTGGATTAGAATATTGAGAGGATTTATATATTTTGTTTCTAAAAACAACATTATTGCATTCATTGACCATGGTATATAACTATATAAGTGCTTTTTTTTTAAAAAAAAAAAATCATCTCTTGTGAAATTAAATGTGAAAGGGAATCAAAGTACTACCAATAGACTACAGATAAACCAAAAGAGTAACAGAGATTATAGAGATTACACAAAATCAAGGAAGTAACTGAAACAATGAAAACAGACACAAAGAATAGGTGGAAAATCCAAGAGCTAAGAGAAACACCTACGAATGGCAGCAGGTAGAAAATAATCAACTATGAGAAAAGAATGAGTATAACAATCACAATCATAGTGGGTGATCCGATCCTCAATAGAAATTACACCATATTCTCAGTAAATCACTCACACTCTCTAATATAGGATTACAAAGGGGAGAAATCTCTCTTCCCTCTCAAGAAAGAAGTGTAATAAGTCAATAACTAGCGGCTCAAAAGGAAAAAAAAACTAGGTTAATTTGATAAAAACATAGCCCCTCGTGAAATAAACGACATGAATAAACTAAGGTCGATTAACATGAACTATGTCGCCTGCGACATGGACCGTGTTGTCTTCCATACAGACCGTGTCATGTGTGACATGACTGTGTTCGCCTAAAACACCCATGACACTGCTTTTGATCGTACCATAACCCGTGTTGCATCCCACGCAACACATGTTGACTAGAATTGGGCCAAAACACATTCCTTGAGCTATGCTGGAGCCCTAAGAGGATCCAACGGACTATAAAACCCAACAATCTCCACTTTAAACCATGATCCAGCTCATTAGTAAAAAAAGCACCTCGATCGTTGCCGCCAACACGCCCCTCTACCGGGCAAGATCCCAAAGGGCTCTCAAATTCTGTGAGCAACCACTATGTCCAAGCAATGCTCAAACTTAGTGATAGGAAGTGGCTTGGTTAGCACATCTACAAGGTTCTCTAAATTGTGAACCTTCTTGACAACAATCTCCCCGACAACAATTATATCTTTGATGAATTGTGCTCAAACTTAGTGACAGGAAGTGGCTTGGTTAGCATATCTGCAGGTTTCTCAAAGTATGAACCTTCTTGACAACAATCCCTATAGCAATTATATCTTTGATGAAGTGATACTTGACACTTATATCCTTGGTCTTGGAGTGATAAGCATTGTTCCTAGCAACATGGATACCACTCGAGCTATCTGAATACACCACAGTCTTGCCCTGTGGCACACCAAACCCCACAACCAAGTAGCTTCCTTCATACCCTCAGTAGCAATAATATACTAGCCTCAGTAGTAAAAAGGGTTGTTATAGACTGAAGTGAAGCTTTCCTAGACACTAGACCTCCATAAACTAATCACATATCCTGAAATAGAGTGTCTCCTATCAAGATCTCCACCATAATCAGCATCAACATAGCTGCAACATCAATTGTTTGCATCTCTACTTCTGTCATACACTATGCCCTTATCTAAAGTACCCTTCATGTATAGCTAATGATCCACTTCACACCTTCCCAATGCTCATTCCCTGGATATTGCTTATATCTACTCACCACACAGGTTGCATGTGACAGGTCAGGTCTAGTGAACACCATAGCATACATCAAACTACCAATTGCACTAATATAAGGAACAATAGACATCTTTCTAATCTCCAAATCAAATGTAGGACAACATTCACCATACATTAGAAACTACCTTACAGTTTTGCATCTTGAACCTGTCCAACACCCTTTTTAGATACCTCTTCTAAGATAGGAACAAATTTCTTTCTCTTCGAGCTCTGTGTATCTCCATCCCTAAAATCTTCTTTGTTGCACCAAGGTCCTTTATCTCAAATTCCTAGTTGAGTTCAGACTTACTAATGAGTGGCATGTCCCTCAATGTTATTAACATATCATCAACATACAACAGTAAGTAAACAAATGAACCATTACCATGCAAACCGCCTAAAGTACACACAATTATCAAATCTTCTCCTAGTGTACACCTATTAAATCATACAAGTATCAAACCTTTCATACCACTGTTTAGGTGCCTACTTAAGTCCATACGAGGACATCTTCAATCTGCACACTTGTCCTCCTTTCTAGGAACAACAAATCCCTATGGTTGTCTCATATATATCTCCTCCTCTAACTCACCTTGGAGGAACACGGTCTTCACATTCAATTGCTTTAACAGCAAATTAAACAGAGCAACAAAATTAAGAAAAGTATGAATTATATTGACATATGCCTCAGAACAAGAGAAAATATCTTATTATAGCCAATTCCTTCTCTTTGGTTCCAACCTCTAACCACCAATCTTGCTTTTCACCTTGTACTCTCAATGCCAGGAATGCCTTCTTTCCTCTTGTACACCCAATTAGCCATAAGAGCTCGTCGCTCCTTAGATGACTCACACAGCTACCATGTTTGATTTTTTTGTAAACTTTTTATCTCTTCAGGTATAGTTGCAATCCAGCTAGAGGCACCTGGACAATAGATGCCCTCCTGATAGGTAGAAGACTCAACACCCTCAAGAGTCTCCTCTGCAATATTTAGTAAAAATATTGCAAGAACAACATAAACAAATGAGACAAGATTTAATTAATGTGGGAAATCCAAGAACTATGTGAAAACTTATGGACGGAACGAACACGAACAAACTCCACTATCAAGTCAGAGTACAATAACATATCTTCACTCTTTCAAGAGATCAATAGAAGAGATATATATCTATCACGGACCCCAGTAGACTCAATTATATGGAAAAAAAAAGTATCACTCTCAAGACTCTCACTATGACACCTCTTCAAACCTTAGTGAATCAATATGCTCGCATCTCTCTACTCCCCCTTAAGAGAGGTGCCTCAAGGAATCCTCAACCTTTCTACGATCTTGCTCTTTACAAGATACCAAGGGCTCTCCACGAGACACACGTAATATATTCAGCAACTTGGAAATATATATAGCAAGACAAATGTTGGTCACCACTCCAATTAGATTTTTTTAAATTTAATATATACATACTTTCGAAATGCAACAAAATAAAGAAACGTAAATCAGTTCCTAACACAATTAGAAAACAAATATTTTGATCAACGTAGGAGATTTTAGAACACAATTTTTCTAACAATTAGTTCAGTTAATTACCGGCGTCCGTGATCAACTAACCAGAAAATAATTGACAATAATTTATGAACGAGGAACAGTATGGGATATTCTACCATAGTTGAATTTATTTTCAACTATGGTAGTTGAAATGTATAATTGCCCTTAATTTTGCCATTAAAAATTAAAATTAATATATATATTCACCATAGGACTTGTTACAATAAGTAAATCTATATGTTAAGTTATAATTTTTTACAAAATTTAATATTTTAAAGGAAATTCTACTATAGTTGACCTTTTTTCAACTATCGTAGTTGAAAAGTGAAAAGACCATTAATTTTACCATAAAAGTTCAAAATCAATGTAGGTTGATCAAAATAACTTGATACAATAATTAACCATGGTATAAAATTTTCAACTACCATAGTTGAAAATAAATTCAACTATGGTAGAATTTTCAATGTTGTTAACACCTCTCATCTCACTGCTTCAGCCTCCAAGTAGTCATTAGCTTTAGTCAATTGGACTTCTAATACTTAATTATCAAAAAGTAATATATTTCTGAAAAAAATAAATAACTCAATTTTTTTAGGGTTTTTCAAAAGTCAGCCATCATTTACTAAGTGGGAAGATTACGTTTTTTTTTTCTTTAAATGGGTAGTATTTAATATTTAATATCTAATTAAAATAACGCAAGCAAAGCATAAAATTCATGCATTATTGTATACATGACAACTCAGAATTCCTTTTCTTCTCGTTATAATATTCATGATTGACTTCTCTTAAAAATATTCAATAAATAATGTTTAAGTATTTATGGTCAAGGATCACATACGATACGGTATGTCAGCTCTACCCATGTTGCTTCATCTGTTCGAAAATTTATACAAGAGCTCTATAATTTTTTTTTTTCATAAATTCTATACATTAGTTCTTTGACATTGATTTTATTTGTGTCATTTTGATCTACTGAAGATACTAGTATTTGTCGAATAGTTTGATGACCGTAGAGTAAAGAAAAGAACTTTTTTTATATATAATAGGAGAATTGTCACACGAAATATAGAATTTACTCTTAATTTATAAAATTATCATATTGGCTTATATATTGTTATAAGGCTACTAATATAGAAGAGAACCAATATGTTTAGTAAGACATGCGCGCACGTGTGGTGGTCGGTACTTTATTAGATGGTACTTAACATTTAGCGTAAGCTAAGATCAATTATACCATCCATTTTATTTATTTTTGGATCTTGTTTCGATAAAATTAAAGCAGCCTAATAAGCAGTTAATATATAACTTCTATAACATAATAGATATTACCCAGAATAAATAATTAGTAAAAGCGACAAATATTAAAAGATAAAGATAATATAAATTTTTGGTAAAAATAATTTTTTAAGGCTCTAAAATTTTAATGTATAGTCTAGAAAGTTTTAGAAGGAATATAACTTTGTATGCATAGCTATTCTCTCTTGCAATTATTGAAAGAAAAATACTCGAAACTTAAACAGCAATTATAATATCTTTTAGGTGAAGGAATTGAATTATAATGTTTATGAACACGAGGGTTCATAAATATTCATAGGTTAATTAATTAGTCTTTGAATTTGTGGTGGCATAGAACAATTTTTGTTAAAGTGCTTAACAATAAATTAAGTAATGATATCTAACATTGTCTTGTTACTAGACACGTATCAAATAATAATACGTCTCTTTGGATAAGACACTGTTTACTTGATACGTTATTAAAATCATGATTCAGACAACAATTCTACGAGTTTACGATCCAAAACCCTTCATCGATCCAACTTTCATTAGGATCTTAAAATAGTTAGTATCTTACGATCCTGGTTTAACCTGAACATAATTTGTTAAAATCGCAATACGATTCTATGAACCTATAGTTTAATCCACGATCTTACATGAATTTAATAATGTTAAAAAAAATGCGCTCATTATTGTCTTTAAATTTTTCATAACAATATAAATTTTGTATTAAAGTTATCCCCTAATATACATGCATATTGCTTCATTACCAGTGAACGTTTGTTAAGATTTTAACTTTCATAGAACATTTTTTTATATTTGTCTATTGTATTACTCCGTTCCATATTAATTATCCAAAATATCATATTTGACTAAGAATTTCATATAGTATATTTTATCAAATATTACAACATTATATTCTTAGGACAATATTGTTCATTATGAATCTAATGATAATACTTTCATATATTATAACATTGTACATATTGAGAAATTAATCGCACCATGGGATCGATAATATGTAACTAAGGGAGTAGAATCTTACTATCCTTGATTCAATTCAGTGATTCCAATTCTAACTAATTTCATCGATCCTAACTAGGACCCTGATTCTAACAACTTTGATCTTGGGACAAGACATGCATGCGCTATTTGGCTAGGCATTTTGCTTTTTATGAAGATAATACTTATCTTTTTCTCAGCCCATTTTTTTGACAAGAACTATTAATTATCAATTATGAGAAGTTTGGAATGTGTTGGTTATGTGAACAATTACAAATGAAATTCTAATCAAATAAACTTCATCCGTCATGTATATATGTTTTAGAAACTTTTTTGTAAATTTTAAAATTATGGATAAAAATATCATTTTTTCAATTTAATATGCAAATATATCGGTTTTATATCAAAGCAAGACATTTCAGGAATCTTTTCCGAAGACTCATATTATTTTTATAATAAATTACTATTAAATTTTTTACCCCCCCCCCCCCCACACACACACACACACACACACACATATATATATATATATATATATAATCTAGATAGTTGAAGAAAAAAATATGTTTTTCATTGTTGATTATCATGAAATAAAGTAAAATGTCTCATTAAACTAATTTCTTTAAATTACAAATTTAGCGGTAACACTGTTATACCCGACGTCTTCGTATCTCACTTGAATGGAATTTCATATTATTGATTTTTTTAATGTGAAAATAGTAACCTCATAATAAATTTGATCTATTGAATAACCAGAGAAGAAAAGAAGTCATGAAACACTTTTTGTTAAAGTGCATGGATAAATTAGTCTAAAATTATCAACTTCTATATGCAACCAAATTAATTAGGTAAATTTTGTTTCTTACGACATTCAAAACATTATCCCTCAACTTTGTAGGTTCCATTCTTCCACAGTTCCACCAACCCTATGCTAGCATGCATAATCGTACTGGCAACCCACTCTCACCATAACTAGTAATTTCGACTCCAACTTTTTTAGCACAATTGATTAACGCCAATACTTTCAGTAATGCCACAAAAATAAGATATTTAGAAAATTTTTCCATTGGTTACGTACCCCAATTTTTGGTATAAAGACTTGAGTAACGTTTTCATGATGGAACGGTACGATAATATATTACAAGTATAACGATGTAGATTCCAATGTTGTTAACGTACGCGCGCCCTCAATAGTAGATTTTCAATGAGTTTACTCTGGTTGTTTCTAGCTGGGACAAAGTTTAGCAAAAACATGGTGTAAAATCGTCGTCTAGGATTGTCTCCTTCAAGAAAATTTGGGTTCCGAAAGTTATGCGGAATGGAGAGGTTGAATCCTCCCATATTAAGATTGCTAAGTCCATTAAGATGGTGGTTAACAATCTTGCAAGTAGACATGGTGATGGGTCGAATCTAGATCCGATTCGTCGAGATTCATATTTAATTTGAGTTATATGAATCTATATTTAGGATTGACCCATATTCATTGGATTCAGATCGTTTAGTTTCAATTGGGTCCATGAATCCTACATAAATCCTTAACGTATCTCAATTAGATCCATCTTTTGCAAAATTAAGTGAATTGTTATGAGAGGAACTTTGATCAAGAGCTTATGCGGGATGATAATGAGTTCGACAACCTCGCTAGGTCATTCTCCATGCGGTTTGTTGCGCCCACCAGATTATTCAGTGCCAGATTAATTGGTGGAACTATTTCTGATGCTGACGATTATGATGTTGATGATGATACTAAAGATGTGATTTGTGTTGTTTTCTAGATGTTTTAGGGTTTTTTTTTATCTTTTTTATAGTATGTGGAAATGTTCAAGATCGTAAAAATATTATTGAGTTTGTCACATTTTTGGGCATAGACTAAGGTTTATTAGTGGGGTTCAAGTGGGTGTATGAGTCATGGGAAATTAAATGAATCTTATGGATCTTAAATGAATATTTATTGGATCTTGAGATCCAGATTCAATTTTAGATTGAATAAATCCTGAACTAATGAATCTGGATCCTTTAATGTAGGTCCAATCTTGCGAATATGGATCGAATCCAATATCGATCGTCACCCCTACTTCCAAGCTCCCAGGGCAACTTTCCATTTATTATTCCTCCTAGTAGTGACTCTATTAATTTATTGGATTCTAAACGCACCATCTCAAACCCTATTTGTGCTCCTCTTGGTTTTAGTTCCCCTCGACTTGAAACCACACAGCATCCGCATTCAAATGTTGATCAGAAAGACAGAGTGGGCATTGATTCCTTGTCAGTTCACTCTGAAGTTGGCATCTCTCCTAATATTAAAGAATCTTTAATTTGCTAGACGATTCTGAAGCACATACTAGAAGAAAGAGGACGGAGAAGACTTTGTTGCAATTTACGTAACGAATGGTTATGGAAACAACCCGAAGTATTGAAACTACTTCAATTGAAGACCCTAGAGGAGTCCAAGAAATTAAAGACATCGATGCGGTGATTACTCATAAGGTTGCAGTAGTTGGCAATCGTGGTAGTTGTGTATCATGCTCTATTTGCAAGCTCTATTTGTTGTCTTTTGCTGCTTTGCCAGTTTTTATGCAGCTTTTGCAACGTCTTTGATGCAACTTTTAGCTTTTTAATTGTTAAAATAAAGCACAAAATTAGCATTGAGTGAGAATTGAGTCCGTCCATGTCAATAGTGAATAACTAAATAACATATATTTATGATATAAACAAGCTCACTCGGCTCCTATTTTGGGGATAACTACCGGTAAGTTTTACCGATATGGTATGGAAGGTTTTTTTTTATCATTATTGGGACAAAATCCCCTTTATTCTATCATAAGCCACAAGCAAAATGAGCATTATAGCTCATTACAAGCCCAAGAGCAAAAGTATAGGGAACCAAAGCCCAGAAGAACAAAACAATGTCCATAGGACAACAACATAAGATAAAGGACAACCAAAAGAAATAGATTACAATGATTGACATACGTCAACATTGTTGTTACCAGAGTCCACCCTTTACTCTCTTATTTGCTACCAGCCAACCTATGTGACCAAACTCCTACCACCAGTTGTTGAAGAGAGTAGGTGTTGCTGTAAAATTGACAGCTAGCATTTGAGGTGAGCAGGGTAGGGGTTGACTTGCAGAACACCAATTAATCACCCTCCACTTTATAGCATGCAAGACCAAGTTTGCACGTATTTGTTGCTGCTCAATTATGATTTTGTTCTTGTGGCTCCAAATGGGCCACACAATTGCAAACCAAGTTGTAACGCAGATTGTTTTCATCATATTCTTCCTGAAATTAATGTTCATCCAACTCCCAAACATCTCCCTGAGTGTATTATGTTGGTCCATCTTTTAGCCCAAATTAGCCATTACTTTCTCCCACGGACTCCATGAAAACTCTCATTTGAGCAGTACATGATCAATCTCCTTATTTTCTTGCTGACAAAAGGGGCAGATGTTTTCTTCTTCCTGAATAGCACCTTTCTTTGCCAGCATTGCTCTAGTGTTGAGCTTACCCAAGAGAGATATCAAAGCCATAATTTCCACCCTAGGTGGAGCAACCTTCTTCCATACATTATAAATCAATGTGTTCACTTGTGCTCTGTCATTCTAACTTAGTTCAACCCTATTCACCACCTCTTTGACGGAAAATGATTCCTTCCCTGCCCAACACACTTCATCTTGCACTCCTCTCCTGGGCATGACTGTTTGAAGGATGGTTCTAAGTTTTTGCTTCGCGTTCAGGTCCTCCATAGTGAGTTCTCTGCACCGCATCAAATACCACTTCCACTCCTGCCCTTAAACCATCCAAACTCACCCACCATCCAAGATTTTTGAGATGAGACATTATATAATGCAAGGAATTCCTCTCTCAGAATTCTTCGCTCCCACCAAGGATCTTCCCAAAACCTTGTATTTAGCCCATCTCTAAGTTGAATTTGGATACCATCCATGAAGGCCTTTGCTACCAAATCATCAAACTTGACAAGTGCTCGAATGTCACCCCATGGGCTAGATATTCTCCCCTTGAACTTTGAAGGTAATTTACCCCCGTCTTCATTGTGGATTGCTTTAATCACTCTTCTCCACAATACACCTTCTTCCAATCTGTACCTCCACCACCACCTCATCAACATTCAAGAATTCTTCATCAGAATGTCACCAACCCCCAAACCTCCCAGATCTTTCGGCTTTTTTACTAACTCCCAGGATACTAAGGCATTTACTCTACCATCGTTTTTCCACCCCACAAAAATCTCCTTTGAATCTTTATGATTTCCTTTGCCACTAACTTGGCATTCTAAACAACAACAGGTAATAGCAGGGGATGCTATTGATGATAGACTACAGCAAAATAAGCCTCCCAACCTTGGATAAAGTGTTTTCCTTCTAACATTTTAACCTGTCATGTATTTTTTTGGATGATGGGGAACCATGCCTGCTTCCTTCTCATGCTCTGGCCAAGAGGGAAACCCAAATAAGTTATTGGAATATCTCTCAATCTACACCAGAGCTTCTTGGCCATTCTCTTCTTCCATTCCTCACTCTTGCTAAAAACTATAAGATTTGATTTCTCAAAGTTTATTGTCAGGCCAGCAAACGCTTCAAAGTCAGGAAGGTGGCCTTCAAATTGAGTAGATCTTCCTTCTTGGCCTTTGAGAAAATCAGGGTATCATCATCAAACTATAAGTGTGCATGAAACCCTAATTTTCCTCCTGCCAACCTATAGCCCACTCCAACGTTCCATTTCAATGCCATTCTGCATCAATTTATTCAACACTTCAGCCATTAGGACAAAAAGAAAGGGAGATAAAGTATCACCTTGCCTGAGACCCATCTCCATTAGAAAGGGTTTTGATGGGGCTCCATTAATTATAATTGACACCTTGGTTGTTCGAATGCATGTGTTAACCCAGTGTTACCACTTCGAGCCGAACCCCATGCACTTTAGGACCAATCCAACGCGTCTCAATCCACCGTGTCATGAGCATTATCAAAATCTAGTTTCAACAACACTCCTTGCTTCTTCCTCCTCTTGAGCCAACAAAAAACTTCACTGGCTATCAATGTCCCATCAAAGATTTATCTACCTTCCACAAATGCGGATTGAACCTCAACTGCGAGACTGGGTAAGACTTTCCTCAGTCGGTTACTTAGAATTCTAGATATGATTTTGTAGAGATTGTCAACCATGCTAATCGGCCTAAAGTCTTTTATGTCCTTCGCCTCTTTCTTCTTAGGCAGAAGCGTAACACAAGTTGTGTTCACCATTGCTGGTAGTTTGCATTCATCACAAAACCTTTGGATGAAGGCACAAAAGCCATATCCGATTATTAGCCACAACTGCTTTATGAACCTCATATTAAAGCCATCATAGCCTGGAACTTTGTCCGGGCTACACTGATCTATTGCGTCCTTGATTTCTTCTCTAGTCACTTGAACCTTAAGTGAATTCGCTTCATCACTACTCGAGCGGTTTAGTTCAAAGCCTATTGGTTCTAAACTTGTTAGGATACCTCCTCTTCTTAAATATCTCCTAAAAGTGGCTTACAATTTCTCTTCAGATCCCTAACATGTTGGTGTACAATTGTCCATCCACCCTGATTTAGGGATGGGAAGTATTAAACTGTCTATGACAAGTATGACCCATCAACCCCAGAATTTTCACCTAATAAGAAATTTTTACTTTCACCAAAACTTAAATCTTAAGGGGAAGATTGGATGATGAGTATGTCACTTGACTACCACTTCTTTGATTGTCAATCTTTATATAGAGTACATTGATTCAGCATTCGAGACATCATAAAACCTAGTAAGCTAGTAGGCTTGGAGGAGTTAAACAGTGAGGGTTGGGAAAAGCATCAAAGAACGGTTAAGGTGTTGTTCTATGATCAGGTTAGGTTCAAGTTAGGTTAGGAGAGGAAAGAATAGGATATGATATGCTAGGATAGGAAAGATAGAATATGTTTGAGTTAAGATAGTAATTGGGTAGAAATATTTTATTAATAAAATTTAAATATCTTGAGGAAAATAAATGAAAAACTTATAGATATTGGAGAAAGTGGATTGATTTGAGATTAAAATAATATTATTTGAATTTTCTTTTTATTTAAAAAGATGTTATTAGTTTGGGTCGGGTGTTTTTTAGGAAGTTGGGTTAGGTTAGGTTAGATAATGATAAGTTAAGTTAAGTTAAGTTAGGTTAGGTTGGTTAAGTCTAACCCAACTAAAAAACATAGTCTAAGAGCCAAACACTGCACCGAAAGACTTAAAGATCTACTGGTTATATTATTAATATACTCCCTCCGTCCCGAATAATTTGTCTCGTATGACTTTACGCGGTCTTCAATGCAATGGTTTGACCATTAATTTTTTGCATTTTATCTCATCAAGACTAGTAATGTTGTATTCAGGTATAAGTATTTTGTATCACAAATCTAATAATGATAATTTTATACACTAAGTTATCATATAATTTTACAAAATAACGGTCAAAGTTTATAAAGTTTGACCTTGTTAGTCAAACTGAGACAAATTTTTTGGGACGGAGGGAGTAATTTATTTTCATACGATCTGTTAGCTTTGTATAAGTTTTGATGGGTTTAAATGCTTTTTATTTTTAGCTTACTGTTCAAGTGATTAGTTTGCTGATTACCTTTTGACTTTAGATGGTTCCCATCTAATTTTTAAAACAAATGTTTATACAACTTGTGAGGTATAGGTTTATAGGGATGGGATAGGCTTTGCTTTTACGCTTACACATAGGATTACACAAAGATACGGAGGTAGAGTAAAAGTAAACCCAAAGAATGGGTAACCACAGGGAAAGGAAATAAGTAGAAACTGGATACAAATCTAGGATCATGAAGTATTATAATCCATATCGATTTTAAAATAAAAAAAAAGAAAGTTCAGTAAATTAGTAAAATTTGGTACTGAGACCACAATCTAAAAGCTGGTAAATTGGTAAATTTTGGTGTCGGCATCTCATTTTGAATGATATCCAAGTACAAATCTTAGTGGAAAATTGTTTACCTAATCATCATCAATGGCGTTAATCCAACAACTTAGATTGTAATATGAAATCAAAATCCAACGGTGGTAGTGGTTTGCGGTAGCTTTACGTCTCCATCCTAATCACAAAATTCACGCGCTGCATGCTGCTTAACCCAAAGTCAAGCACCAATATATTTTCTAATTTCTACCCAGGGATAAAGACAGAGTTTCCATGGACTAACTTTGATATATTGTTTTGGCAGATAACAATAACATTCTAATCAATTTCACATCATTCATAACACCATATGTTTGAAATATAAATCATATGTGTAATATTAACGGGGCCATGACCGGATTCCGACCATAAATTTCTTTGTCACATTTTTATTTCTTTAATTTTTTTCCTTGACTTGTAACATCCTATATTCTATATTTTATATTAAGTTTTTTGAAAAAAGTAATATGTTTTATAACAAGCAGTTTTTCCCTTTAAACCATAGTGAGTAAAATTACATGCTAATGAATGAATCAAGGAGTTATAGTTAGTTATGTATGTATTATCAAACTTGAGTTGTTCTTAGAGCACCCGCAATTATGAGTATACTCATTGGATGACGTGGAATTAATGTGACACATTAGAAAAGTTAGAGTTAAACTCTTCAATTCATATTAACTTGTTTTCCAATAGTGAGTGTGAGTTTGATTAAAATATTTTAAAAAAAAAAGTTTAGGCCCCCCATTTAATAATCTAAATACACTACAACAGAAATAAATAAAAAAAATGTCGAAAATCTCGTGTTCGTCCTCGCGCGGCGAGCACAAGTTCGAGTTTTCTCACCACCAGCACTCGTCCTCTCTATTGCACCATTTTTCTCGTCCTCACCAATATCATATCAACGTCATCTCATTCTCAAACTCACCGTTGCGTAAGCCCTTAATACATGTAAATTAACCGGTGGGTTTTCTATTCACAAATTTGGATCACCGATGGAACTCAAACTCAAATTCTTATGTAATGAGAATAAATATTCATGCAATGAGAATAAATATGTAATTATTTAATTGGAAAATTTGTAGGTTTTCATAATTAAAGCCAACACGTTTTTGGTACTAAACCCTACATCTTTCCAAATTCGTGGTGTCTAGAGTCTTCTCTTGTATTTATGGATGTCCCTTTCACATTATTAGTTTGAAACTAATAAGATTTAATAATATACTTAAGAGTTGTGACCACAGATTAATTATGTCCAAGCCCTAATCTCTCTTTAAATTAAACTATCTATATATCTCTATAGTAATTGTTTTTCGCGGCCTTAATGCGCCACAAGAACAACAAATATAATACTTATTGTTATCCTTGGAAATTAAATTATTTTAAGATGTGGTTTAGGTTTAGATCCAGCTTTAGGAGGGCTGCCAAATTAAATTATATTTTTTAACTGTATTTTTGTAAGTAGTTGATAGTATTTTTTAAAATCAATGATTGAAAGATAAAGACCTATTCAATTGGTGAAAGCTTATTAAAAAAATTCCAATTTAGAAGGAGATAGCTTAATTAACTGTTAAATTTAAGCTAACATTTATTTTATGTAATCATGAGCTCACAAGATCGACTTTTAAATTTGGACACGAAACGGTTTCATTAAAAATTAAAGTACAAATGCCTAAACTGAATTTCATTAGCACTAGAGGTTTTTTTTTTTTTATCACCATTACCACTAGAGTTAGATGAGTAAATTAATCCAATGACTCCTGTTTTATTTTTAATTGTCACTTTGGGACTAATTTTTGGAATTATCAGTATAACACACAATTTTTAATAAATTTTAAGGTTAGAAGTAAAATTATTAGAATTATAAAGAGAGAAGAAAATCAAATAAAATGGAAAAAATTGACAACATAACTATTAATTAATATATTATTACAAATATAAAATGATAAATATTATGAAATAAAAACATGTATTAAAAAGACAACAAAAATTGAAATGGAAGGGGTGTGTTGGCTTATAACTTCCACCCAACTAATTTAAGTATAACATATAGCCAAGTTGTCCGGACTACACTTCTGTTCCAGTAGAAGAAGATAATAAGCTAATTTATTCAAATTCAACGAGACAAAGAGATTGTGATAAAAAGGTATCTAACTATGGGTTCATTACACATTTACCATTGTAAAATAAATAAATTAAATAAAAAAAATTATGTGCCCTATAGTTAGTGTCAGCAAAGATTAGGCTCGGGTTAAATTTGAGTTTGTTAAATTGGTCAATATCAAAACTTGCACCAGAAATTGATAACTGGTGTCTTTCTTTTGAGTCGAATCAGATCAAACAATTTAAGTGCATGTAAATTCAAGCCAAAGTAAGTGTGAGCAATTGAAATATAAAAAAATATCGTGTCCAAATTTTCAATTAATGTTAAAATTCGAATGAAAGATCCTAAACACATCTTTTTTTATTTCAGAAAAATTTGAATATTAAAATAACACGAAATTTGTCAACTCCACCCAATGTGTGCAGACTTTTTCTTTCTTTTTTTTTCTTCTTGTTTTTAGTTTTTGCACTAATTTTATACTCCGTATAATTAGAGTCATCAAATTCAATCAATCATTATTAAAATTGCAATCTTCTATTTTTTTATTTTGAAACTAATTAGGTTTTTGACCTTTGAGTTTTTGGAAAAGTAAAATTTCAGTCATCAGATTTTAAAAATAAGGTTTACCCTACCTCAACTTTAAACCAAACAATAAATACCGTACCTAACATTTATATTAAAGATTAAATACATCCTTTTGAAATGAAGTTAATGTTTGAATTAACCTGAACTGACAGAAATATCCTCAATTGATGTGAACTGACAAAAATGTCTTCCATTTAAAAATCCATTTGTGCGTGTGACAAATTAAACTCACCCCATCGTTCCTTGTCGTTGTTCGATCTCTAAGGCTCCATTCCTCGATTCATCCCTCCTAGAAATTAAAAGCTTCATTCTTCATCTTCATTCTTTGTGTTCATCATCATTCTCAGTCTATTTCCCACCCTTCATCATTATCGTTCAATCTTTGAGATTCCATTCTTTGATTCATCCATCATAGAAATTAAAAGCTCCATTCTCCATCTTCGATCAATTGTATTCATCCTCATCCTTAATCGAATTTGAGAATTGAAGAAAGGATATTTCGTTCCATTCTGTTTGAATTTGCAGAACCCATTTTCGTTCAAATTAGGATTTATCGTTGGTAAGTTTAGACTTTTTACACCCTTTTTCGGAGATAATCTTGTCTTTTCATACGACAATGGGAACTGAAGGAGTGGCAGCAACTATATTATTTGGGGGAGTGGGTGTCTTTTTATACTTTAAGTAAGGTCATTTCAGACTTTTTATACCCTTCTACAGATGTAATTTTATCTTCCGCCAGAAAATGGGTAAAATAAATATGAATTTAAAGTTGAGGTAGGTAAAACTAATTTTTAAAATCTGATATATGGCTAAAATCTTACTTTCTAAAAAATTCAAAGAGTAAAAATCTACTTAGTAATTAGTAAAAGAATACTCTATATATGGCATAAAAAAGACAATACAAGTTATATGGTCCCCTTTTCATATTTCCATCGTACCTAAAATTATTGGATTAATCATCATTATTTGTTCATGTAATGTATTTATAGTGTTTGTCAACCATGACAACTACCATGAGTAAAATAAATCTTACTTATACATATGTCAAGTTTTATTTTAACCGTTAGTTTTTTTATTTAATATAAATTATAAAAATATTTTTTGTTAATTTTAAAAAAATTTAAATAAATATTTTTTCAAAATATGCTTGTTTACTAGGCTAAAACTTATAGTTGAGATATTTAAATTTTAAAAAATTTCATAAAAAAATTTGTAATTAAGAAAATATATTTTATAATGTTGTACTAAATTAAAAAATGAATGGTGAAGATAAAAGTTGACAGAAATATGGATCAACATTGTTTTCATTTCAGTGGTTGTCATGGTTGACAACCACAATAAAATTTTCTTTTGTTCATGTATATAACGCGTTTATTTTTCCTCAATACAGATTGGGGTGGATTTTGGCATTGACTACAGCTGACTAGCTGAGTATCAGAAAAGAGCGATGTGGGGATAAAAAAAAATTGGATTAATGATACTAGAATCATAATTAAATCAACATCCGTTGTAGTCTAGCTGGTTAGGATACTCGGCTCTCACAGTGTACACAATGGATAAGGTGCTGGTCTATCGAACCAGAGATTTTGG
This sequence comes from Portulaca oleracea, assembly GCA_029582165.1. NCBI lineage: Eukaryota > Viridiplantae > Streptophyta > Magnoliopsida > Caryophyllales > Portulacaceae > Portulaca > Portulaca oleracea. Next base: position 33,580,751 of record CM055871.1, read on the forward strand.
GTTCGATCCCCAGTGGAGTTGATCTCTATTTTTTGTCTCTTAACCTCTAGATAGTTAAAAAAGGTCAATTTTTTGAACTTTTATATATAAATGACTCAAGTAAAATGTCTCGTTGGGCGAAATTTTTGAGTTTATGTTTATGGTTTGTACAAGGAAAATTGGATGGTATCATATTGTTCTTTAGACCTTGAGATTGTGGTAAATTAAAATTTAAAATTGTATCACAATAAACCAAATTGTTAAATTACGGGATCACAGTAAACTGTCGCCGAGTTAGTGAAACCAACTAAGTGTTCGGTATATCACGATCGAATGGTTGAAATGTTTGGGTTATTGCTATTCAATATGTCATACTATGATATACTAAACTTCAAGTCATGAAATATTAAGTCTACTGGAGTCCAATTTGTAATATTTTGATTTCATTCAACTCGGTAACAGTGCACTATATTTTAATAATTTATTATAATACAATTTTAAAGTTCGACTTATCACCATCCAAAGCTTAAGTTACGGTGCACTATGATTCTACTTCCCTTCGCACAATCTTAATTAAATGATTAAAGAAGGATTAACCATAATGGTGGTTTAATAAATTTGTAGTGATGGTATGGAGAGGGGGGGACCGGCATAAAGCTGCCAGGTAAGAAGAAAGTGGGACGCAATCAATGAAGCCAATAACCGAAGACTGTGCGCCCCCTACAATTAATATTTACAGATTATTAGTTCTCCCACCATTTAATGCCGCCTTCTTCGCTCTTTATTTCTCTTCTATACACAGTGTACACACACAAGTAAATTTTAAATGGTGTTCTTCATGGAGTCAAGTGTACAGATACAGTAAATTTAAATAAGGTATAGATTGATAAGTTTAAATAAAAATTAAAAAGTTAGGTGTAAAAATATGTGAATGATAAGTAAATTTATGTTGGTTGGGTTCATGGGTTGGGTAAAGTAGGTAATATCCACGTAAACTAAATGATTTCAGTAAATTGTTTACAGTGTCTTAACTTTAACCCCTCCGACAATTCAATTATTCTGGTTAGATTTGAGTGTAGTTAACTCATTGATAGACTATTTTTCAACTTTTGATAAATACTTATCATCAACATTCAATATTGATCAATATTGTTCAGCATTGATCATCATTGTTCAACATTTACCAACACTTCCTAACATATTAATGATGTAGCTTTTGATAATTGTATAATTAGTTAAGAATATCTTGAATTCTTTTTAATTTATTAAATTTGGTTTTTAAATTGTTATTGGTCAAAAAATTAGATAAGAAAGTTATTAGAGTCACGTACAAATGATCAAATTAAATTAGTACTAAATAATATATTTTCAATTTTGTACAATCTTTAATTTATCATAACATAGGGGCCGTTTGGTGCATTGTTATTGCTTTTTTGTTTATTGCCATTGTTGTGCATTTTGTTACTGCTTGTCAATTTGTTTGTATTAATTTGTTTGTATAAAAGACTATTTGGTAGAGTTAGATGTTTGTACGATGACTTTTTCTCTTGATTTTCAATTGTACCCTTACTTTATTTTTAGTGTTTTTTAACATTATGATTTTTTAAATTCATTTTTTGGTTTTTTGTCCATATTGTAATTCATTTTTAGGTTTAACATTATGATTTATATATTCATTTTTAGTTTTTTTTATCCCGATATAATTTTACAATTTAAGGTAGATATTTTATAATTTATTTGTAGAAATTACACTATTCTAAACAGTAGATATATGTATAATCAAGTAGTAACTACATTGTCAGTAAAAACCATAATGACAATATGAGTCTCTTATCCAAATTAATAAGAAAAGCAAATAAACTAGAAGATTTTGAACACAAGTGTCATTATACATAAATCTCATTGTTCAAAAGGATAAAAAACGCAAATGAATGAAGATTACTCAGATTACGTACGTAACGACGTACCCCGAGAGACTTGATACTTGGTTCTATGATATCTAGCGACATAAGAACATGGGTTAAAATATCTTACGACGTCTAGTTGCAACCAAATTAGAAGCAATGTTTTCACGAGCATGTTGTGGTGTCAAATTGTATGTGAAATACCTGACATTAGCGTGCTTGGAGAAAACTGGCGACAGAAGAGGTGTTCTATTGTGATGCGATGATGTGAGAGATAAGAGAACAATTAAAAGAACTAAACCTAAATTATTTTGATGTCAATTTTTGTAATTTTTGTGAATTAGTTGGTCAATATGGTAATTTAAAATATAAAAAGCCAACAGCTGTTTACAAAAAGCTACTGGGGGCAAAAAGTTAGTTGAATCCGCTAACCTACCAAACACTCCAAATTGACATATTGACTAGTCAAACAACCAAAAACCTTCCAAAATACCATTTTCTTCAAAAAACATACAAAAAGCCGGGCACCAAACGACCCCATAGTCAATTAATATCTGACATATTCAGCACTGATAAGCATTTATAAGCGTTGATAAGTAATATGTTGGCGAGGAAACTTTTTAGCTAAAGTTGGATCAATTTTGGATGCTTTAGTTTCAGTTCTTTCTGAATAGCTATTCTTAATATTAATTTTGTTAGTTTGGTTTGGGTCAATAATTTTGTCACACGCCTTTTTTCAATTCATATTTTTTTCAATATTAATTTTGTTAACTATTATTTTAAAATTTTGATTGAGACAGTTTCACATATTATTAAAGTATAAAATTATCATAACTATTGAATTCAGTTAGACTAATTTGATCATATATATATAGGATTTTTGGACGTTAATATGCTAAACTTTTGGGGTATTAGACAATAATATACTAAACATTAACTTTGGACGATAATCCACTGTATTTTGGGAGGTGTTGGACAATAATGCACCTGAAACAATTCAGACGATGGTTGACTTGGTGGTGATCCTACGTAGTCGGCTTGCCACGTAGGATCGCCACCGAGTTAGCCACCGTCAAAATCTTTCTGAGTGTATTATTGTCCAACACCCCCTAAAGTACAATGTATTATTGTCCAAGGCCATAGTTCAGTGTATTATTGTCCAATACCACAAAAATTTAGTATATTGGCGTCCAAAATTGCATATATATATATATATATGGAATTTTGGGGTATTGGACAATAATGCACTGAACTTTGACCTTAGATAATAATACATTGTACTTTGGGGGGTGTTGAACAATAATGCACTCAAAACGATTTTGACAGTGACCGACTTGGTGACAATCCTACGTAGTATGTAAAGGAGATGAATTGATTCAGAAATATTTATATTTATAACATTTCAGCTAATCCACACATAAGCAAAGAGAATCGACTTTGAAAAGAGTAAAAAAAATAAAATCACATTTGTTCAAACGTGTTTCCGCCGAGAGATTGTTGTTGTAGTTTATAAAATCACCTTTTCTTGTGTAAATTAGTTGACATGTCATAAATTTAAATATTATTTTGCCTATTTATCTTCTCGGTCTGGCACGTAAGATCACCACCAAGTCAAACACCGTTGAAATTGTTTCGGGTGCATTATTGTCCAACACCCCTCAAAGTTTAGTGTATTATTGTCCAACGTCAAAGTTCAGTGCATTATTATCCAATACCTTAAAAATTCAGTATATTAACGTCCAAAAACCCTTATTTTTTTACTGATAATAGGTAGAGGGTTTTCTATATAATGTCATCAAAATACTATTTCTTAAGGACTTCAATGTTGATAAGGGATCACACTAGAACATAAAACAAGTTTAATTCAAGAGTTTATCATTGGTTAGGTAGGTGAAGAAAACTAGGACCGAATTTATTTATATTTGAAAAGCTACATTTTGGACAAGAGGAAATAAACAAAACTCATGAGGCCCCAAAGCCACAAAGTTTGAAAGTTGATGCCCTCACCATTTCATCATCCTTTTGATTTCTTAGTTGATTAGAGAATTATAGTAAGAGTAGTACGTAATACACATGTTTTTGTTTTTCCATTTTCTTTTGCATCAAACTCAACAATCAATATGCAACACGTAGACAAATTAAATTGAAATAGTCGATGACAACTCCTATTAGTTGAGCTCTCTAGTGTTCCAAGAGTCATTTTTATGCATTCGTATATATATGTTGATAAAATAATATAGGGTAAATTAGGATAAAGGGATGTAAGTTTTGGGGGAAAAAAAGAAAAGAAAAAGAGGTAAGCATGGTCAAAATTTATAACACTTGAAGAAGACCATACGAAGAGAGGAGGACCAGACGACAGTGCCCATAACCAATCGTTGATAATGGCCAACCAAGGGCTAATGCAGAGCCGGGTCAGCCTTTCATAGATGGAGGTCACAGTTGTGACTATCTTAGGTCACGTGCATGACCCACTGCAAGTCACGACTATGACTTCCTCAGTCACGGTCGCGAATGATAACCCCTTGTTTAAGGCTTCAAGGATCATGCCTGTGACCTAGTTGTTGGGTTGAATGTGGAGACCAATTTGGGTTGGTCTCTGTCTCTTGGGGAGCAAGGTAAAAGAGTTTGAGTTAGAATCAAGTTGCTGATTTGTTAACCATTCCTTTTTGTAATTTCTTTGTTACAAGGTCTTTATTAACCCTAAAATTGTGTTAGCCTTGTACTATAAATAGCGCGTAGGTGCTAGGTTTATTTGTATCGCAATTGAAAGTGTTTCATCTGACTACAAGAGATTGATCTGTAATCTCTGTGTTATGAAGGAGTTGTGTGAGGCTCAGCCGTGAGTGTTGAGTTCTCAGGTTGTAACTCTAGGAAGGCTGTGAGAGATAGTAGAAGTCTGGGAATCTCTGAAACACTGTTGTAATCCTCTGATAGTGCATCGTTCGTGATTTTTCCCCGATTTGAGTTTTTTCACGTTAATTCTTTGTGTCGAATCTTTATTATTTTCCCCCTTTATTATTATTTGTCTACTAACAACGCCCTGAGTATCCTAACAACCCGTATTAGAGCTTTGGTTGGAGTGTTGTTGATCTATATATTGAGAAGCAATGGTGGACGCAGTTGTGAAGATTCCGGAGTTTGATGGGAAAAACTATGCATGGTGGAGAATGCACGTTGAGCATGTGCTCCGCCAGCAAAAGTTGCATCTTGCGATGGGTGAAAAGCCAGAAAGATGGAACCGAAAGATTGGGATAATTTTGTGATTTCTGCAACATATTCGGTTAAGAAATATGAGAAACTGAAGTTTGGGGAAGTTAGAGACTCTATCCTAAACTGCGGTATCACAACATACCGCAGTTTGCCACAACTCACCACACTTTACCACAAATCATTACTTTTCTCTCTCCTCACTTTTCTCCTCTACTTTTTACATTCTCTTTCCTCACCTATCCAACATACCAATACCCTACCACAATTCCACCACACCCACCATAATTCCACCACACCATACCGCAAAATACCGCAGAAAAGAACAAGGTCTAAGGAGGGAGTATCATCTAATTAAAAATTATTAGAATTTTATTTTCCTTAAAATTACGGGGCCGACAATGTTTACTACTCCCTCCTTCTCATTTTATTTGTCAATTAGACATAATTTCAAAAACAAAAAAAACCATCATTTTACGTTAATTTAGCTCATTAGGAATGTGAAAATGTTGAATAAAATGGTGAATAAAAAAGGAAAACGGTGAATAAAAAAGAAAAATAAAAAAAGATGTAATTAATAAGATTAATTTGATAAATTTATAATTAATGAACTATTAAAATTATAAAGTGACAATAATATATGAAGGGGGAGTCGAATCTAATTAAGCGAGGGATGAAAAAGAAGCTGTTATGCATTTATGACGGCAGTTGTCAAATGTATACCGCATTAATTTGTTGAGCAATTTCAAAAATTCACAGTCTAGTCTGACGCTAACACTTTCTGTTAAAAAGGACGAAAACTCCGCGTCTGACTGGGCGCATCCCCGCTACTGTGTGCGTGTGAACACAGGATTCTCATTTCTGGTCAACACCCATACCTAGACGGTATCAAGCTATAACCCACTACACTCTCAACCTCCACTTGTCAGTCATCCCCTACGTGTCATTCTTCCATTCGTCAACCCATACTGATTACTCACGCTGACATCAGCATCCCGCAGCAGTTTACCGGGATGTAGAGGGCTGAAGAAAATAGGCCCCTAGGCGCATGAAAAGACCAGAATACCCTTACACAGAGCGGGGAATTACCACGTAAGGGGCGTAAATTAAGGGGCCATGGATGCTATAAAAGAGGACCATTGATGAGTGAAGAAAGACAACCCAAAACACATTCACCACAAAAAGTGAGGCCGAGTGTTCTCCATTTCTTCTCTCTTTCTCTCATCTTCACCCACCCACCAATCTCCACAAAAATTTGAGCGAGCCTTCAGCATCTTTGATTCATCATCATCGTCTTCATCTTCTGTGGTAATCTTCTCAATCTCTTTCTTCTTCTTCTTCTTCTTCCCCCAGTCTGAATCGCCCCGCTTCTTGGATTCCCTTTCTGTAAAACATTCATCTGTCTTTCTGGAAAAAACTGGGTTTTGATTTTATGAAGCTTTCATTTCAGATTCACTCTATTAACAACAAAATCAGACTTGTTACAAGGAAAGATAGGTGTTTTTTGCAGATTTGAGATCCAACTTCTTCTCATCTCTCACTCAAAGATTCTTTTTCAAAGATCTTGATTTTTTCTTTCTCTCGTTTTGGGTTGCCTTTTGTTAGATATCGACTGAGAGGGTGAATTTTTGTTCCCTCTAGGTTGGATTTTAATTCGACTTTTTTTATTTTACTCAAGAGGCAAGAGAGTCATATTTGAATCTCTCTTCCAAACCTTCTGTTTATATAGCTTTTTTCTGGAGAACCTGTTCTTGAATTTTTAAAGCAACAGGTCCGATTTACTCTTCTTTCAAAAAAAGAAAAAACCAAAAAAATCTAGTTCTTTTTTACTGTCAAATTTGTGTAGAAGATTCAAAAAGTTGAAAAACTAAAAAAAAAATGGCAGCAACAATAGATATGTGGAGTAGTAGAGTATCCTCAGACCCTTTCGGGAATGAGTTGATGGAAGCCCTCTCACCATTCATGAAGGGCGGCTCCTCTACCTGCTCCACCACCACCCCACCACCACTCACCACCGCTACTTCCACCACCACCACCCTAAACCCTACTTCATCTTCTTCTTCTTCCTTAAACCCTAATTTCTTCTACTCTTCCTCTGATCTCTCAGCTCCTCCTTCTACCTCCTTCTCTCTCTCCTCTTGTGACCCTCTTTCTTCCTTTCTCCCTTCTTCCTCTTCTTCTTCTTCCTCCTTCTACCCGGATCCGAATGGGTGCTCCACCTCCTTTTTCGGCATGACCCATCCCGGATCCACCCTTGGACTCAACTACATCACCCCATCTCAGATCCACCATATCCAAACCCAGATCCAGTACCCCACCTCCTCATACGGGTTAGGGTACGGGTCGAACTTCAACGCCCTCCTTGCCCCGAAACCCGTGCCCATGAAACAGGCCGGGACACCGCCGAAGCCGACGAAGCTGTACAGGGGAGTCAGGCAGAGGCACTGGGGGAAGTGGGTGGCGGAGATCCGTCTGCCGAAGAATCGTACCCGGCTGTGGCTGGGGACGTTCGACACGGCGGAGGAGGCGGCGCTGGCTTACGACAAGGCGGCGTACAAGCTCCGTGGGGACTTCGCAAGGCTAAACTTCCCCAACCTGAAGCACGAAGGGTCACACATCGGAGGTGACTTCGGCAAGTACAAGCCCCTCCACTCTTCTGTCGACGCCAAGCTCGACGCCATCTGCGAGAGCCTGGCCAAGAACCAGAAGATTGGCAACCAGGGACGATCTGGAAAGTCGAAGAAATCTTCCGCTTCCATGGCTGCCCAGCCTGACTCGAACGAGATCAAGGCCGAGGCTTCTGCCTCGGCTGGGTCCGAGACCGATTCCGGATCCGGGTCGGGCGGGTCCTCTCCCTTGTCAGATCTGACGTTTGGCGAAGGAGAGGAAGTTTGTCCGGATAGTTTCTTGTTGAAGTACCCGTCGCATGAGATTGATTGGGATGCTATTTTATCGTCTTGATTGATCGCTGTTTATCGTCGGTAGAATTGAGTTCATGTGTTGTTTTTAAGTTTGTGTAGTTTTTTTATTTTTGATTTGGGTAAAAATTAGTGAGGGGGAATGGGCCTGCAATGAAGTTTTTGGAAATTGCAGAGCTCCGATGAAGAGGTTTTTTTTTCCTTTTTTTTAATTTTTGGGTGTAGGAGATTATGTAATATTTTTATGTAATGACCTCGATATTCAGGCAAACGAGTTTTTGGATTTGCCTTGGATTATCTGAGGGTGTCTTTTTATGAATTTATTTTTGTTCATAAAATAGATGGTTTTAGGGTTGTAATGTTTATCATTTGTAGTGCAGTGAAGTGTTATTACTTTTTTTTTTTCAGTTGTAAATTATGTAGTTTGCTTATTCATTTTTTGGGTATCTTTCACGAACAAGGACAGTTGACAATTGGATAGCGGTCTTCACTGTTGGTGATTGTGACAATAGGGAGTTCTCCATGCAAGTTAAATGCGGTGAGGCTGGCTAGTTTTGTTTAGTTTCTTAGCGATTGGATTTTTTTGGTTTGTAATGATAAACTTGGAGCCAAATATTGAAAAAAATACGCTGAAAGAAAAGGAAATAGGATACCATAATTGAAAGCAACATTATGATAAATTACTTGAGGGGCATCTATCATGTAAGTAACGTTGAAGTTATATGGGGGTGGACAAAGAATGAAGAATCAATGGCTTTATAAAAGCCTTGATTGTAGCTTTGAAGAGGGGCATCCAATGCACGCAAAATATAAGGCTTATGAATTTGGGTTTTTAAAATTATTGAAGAACGAGAGGCAATATTAAATATTTTAAAAATAAATTATAAAAAGGGGAAAAAATGAGCACAGTCTTGATGACAGAAGTAAGAGAATCCATCATCGAGGCTTCGAAAGGTAAAGGCAGAAGTAAGAGAAAATTGAACATATTGATGAAATTTAAGTGACAGCTTGTCAGGGATGTAATTTATAGAGTTGATCGTGGGCAAAAAAGTGGTCAGAAGGCTAGGATGAATAGGCGTGCAATCTTTGTCAGAAAATGGCAGACTTGATGACATTGAAGCTGAGATTGATCGAAGGAAGGTGGTTATTGGCGACGCTATTGGAATGCGAGTCCTTGACGACCCAAGATGCTAAATTCTCTTATTTTGCTTCTTTTTTGTGATGTAATGGTTTTGTTTGGCTGTGGTGCATGCTAAAGTCCTTGCTGTGTTATTTTTTTTAGCAAAATTGGTTGGAATTTTCAACTCTTTTTCACGCATAAATTTTTTGAAAATAGTTAGAATATGAAATGGTTACTAAAATGTTTGGTTTTTCCAATTATTTTAAATTGATTGGAAAAAATGGTTGGTAATACACATATTTTTAGCTGTAATGTAACCTATTTTTATACTTGAATAATACAAAAACCAAACTATATATTATCCAACAACAAAACAAAATCCAAAACTATGAGCAACATCAAACTAAAATTGAACAAACAAAATCAAAGTTTGTTTTCTCTTTGACCACTCCTTATTTAAGTCTACAAATCCAATCAAGGTTTCATGAAATGATTAGGTGTTTATAATGAATAGAAAAGTGGGATAACACACACAACAAATTAGAAAAGATAGTCTCCAGGAGACACTACTACAATTTAAAGTGTGATTAATTGATTATTACATAAATCTAGGTCTACATATCTAGATAAATGTGTACTCCCTCCATTCCTCAATAATTGTCACTTTGGAGTTTAGGGAAGATTTTAAGAAAATAGTATTAAGAATGATAATTGTATTGAAAATGATAAAAGTAAGAGTTAAATTTCTATTTTAGTTATATAATTGTATTGGAAATTGTAAAAGTAAAAGGTAAATTAAAAAAAATGTCATTAATGTTACATTGAAATTGTAAAGTGACAGATATTGTGAAAAATAGAAAATTGATCAAAGTGACAGATATTGAGGAATGGAGGGAGTACATATTTTTCTTAGTCTCACACGGAATGGTATGAAAAAGTTTGAAATAAATAAATGTTGGGGAGATTGGAGGTCGGAGTTTACTTCAATTGAGGCTCGTGGTGAGATCTATTTTAAAGTCAATTGGTATTAAGAGGAGTAATCTGTTTGACTTATATATCTTACAATTTCTCTTTATTTTTCCTATGTGGAAAAACAAATAAATAATTTATGGATATTGAACTTGCATATCTAAATAAATTCAAGACTACGTAATACTCCCTCCGTTCCATATTAATTGACACTTAAATTAATTTTTTTTGTTCCAAAATAATTTCCACTTTCCATTTTTCAATACCTAATTTAATTATTTTAACTTTAATAATTATGTTAACTTTTTTTACTTTTTTAATCAATAAAAGCTACTCCTACTCATATTTTCTCACTACCTACATCTTAATATTCGAAAAAAAATACCTTGAAAATAATGTTATTTAATTATGTGGATAGTTTTTTGGTTAAACTTTAGTATGTGAAAAATTTAAAAACATGTCAATTAATATGGAACCGTGGAAGTAATTTATGCAAATTTTAAATGAGCAGCACAATTGATACCAAACACATAAATGGTTTTAGTTGAAAAATTTTGCCAACTTTGGAAATTGAAAGAAAGGGAAGAAGGCAAATACGTGAAGGAAGAGGAAATGAAGGGTGAAGGGTTTTTTCTTTTTCTTTTTTTCCCCTTCTTCTAAAGGTAGGAATATTAACGTGGATATTACGTTGTGAGTTTTGATTGGACGAGAAGAGCAAAGAAGTTGAGTGGATGTATCATGAATCTCCCTAGCTCTCATTTTCACGTTTCTTTGCTTTCAGCTTTCAATAAAAGGGTAGATGTAGAGTAGAGGGGACTAACGATCTGTTCTTCATTTTATTAGGCAAAGTTAGAAAAATGAAAATTCTACCATAGTTGAATTTATTTTTAACTATGGTAGTTGAAAATTTTATACCATTTATTTATTAAATATAAATCATATTTTTTAAAAAGATTTATATCCTCCTAAACATGGTTAATTATTGTATCAAGTTACTTTGATCAACCTACATTGATTTTGAATTTTTATGACAAAATTAATAGTCTTTTCACTTTTCAACTACGATAGTTGAAAAAAAGTCAACTATGGTTGAATTTCCTTTGAAATATTCAATTTTGTAAAAAATTATAAGTTAACATATAGATTTACTTATAGTAACAAGTCCTATAATGAATGTATATATTAATTTTATTTTTTTATGACAAAATTAATAAAAATTCTACCAACTATGGTAGTTGAAAATTTTATATCATTCATTTATAAAAAATAATCATATTTGTTAAAAAGATTTATATCCACCTAAATATGGTTAATTATTGTAACAAGTTACTTTGATCAAACTACATTGATTTTGAATTTTTATGGTAAAATTAATGATATTTTCACTTTTCAACTGCGATAGTTGAAAAAAAGTCAACTATGGTAAAATTTCCTTAAAAATATTCAATTTTGTAAAAAATTATAACTTAACATATAGATTTACTTATTGTAACAAGTCCTATGGTGAATATATATATTAATTTTAATTTTTAATGGTAAAATTAAGGGTAATTATACATTTCAACTACCATACTTGAAAAAATTTTCAACTATGGTAGAATTTCTCCAAAATTAAGAGCAATTATACATTTCAACTATCATAGTTGAAAATAAATTCAACTATGGTAGAATCTCCCATTGAAAAAATAGTATTTTTTTTAACAAGGGTACAACAAAAAACACTAGGAAACCCTTCTCTTAAGAGATCTTCCAAGCGCATCCTCATTAACAATAACCGATAAATCCCTATGAAAACTAAAATTATAATTACATGGTGTGGAGACCAATAAACCCAACTTAGCTAACCAATCTGCAACACGATTCCCTTCACGAAAAACATGTATTTCAACAGCGGCACACTCCCTCATGAAAGCGTGAATATCTTTAACGATCTGAGCAATCTCCCAAGGAGTCTGAGAGATTCCCTTAACTGCATTAATAAGGATGAGATTATCCCCTTCCAAAACAACTCTACGAAACCCATTAGAAACAACATCTCGAATCCCATTGCGCATGGCAACAGCTTCAGCCACCAAGACAGAAGAACCACACAGGTTAAAAGCTGCCGCACGAAGGAGTCGACCTTGATCATTCCGCATAATGTATCCTCCTCCAGCACGATTCGTATTCCGGGCTCCATCCGAATTAATTTTGACGAAACCCTCCATCGGCTTCGACCAAGACACCCATCTCGAACCCGGCAGGCGGCCCCGATCCTTCGAAACATCCCCGCTTAAAGTCTCAGTCAATCTCTCTCGAATCCTCCACTCAACAGATGCACGCTTAGCTCGCAACAACGATCCTCCAGGAAGGGTGGTTTGTTGTTGAAAAACCACCAGATTGCGAGATTTCCAAACACTCCAAAATAGCGCAACCACTCTCTCAATAACAGAGTGGGTAGGATGACTAAAACATTTAGTTAAAGTATTGATAATATGGAAAAAAAATAGGTAAATTTAAATTAAGTCAAGTAAAGTCGGTAATAATTGAATAAAAGTATGGAGGGTAAGGGAGTACTACCTCTGTTCCTAAATAATTGTCCATTATTTGACTAAACTTTGACCGTTAATTATTCATAAAATTACAATGAGTTATAATATAAAATTAATATCATTGTAATTCTTAATACAATATCTTTCTAATGGTGATAATTTCACATTGTAACTCATTGCAATTTGTGAGTAATCAACTATCAAAGTTTAGTCAAATGAACAATTATTTAGGGACGGAGGTAGTACAATTTTTTCATCTAATTTCATTTATGAAAACCATTAATATATTTTCAAGAGAATATATATTTGAAATTAGGGGTGAAATGAGCCATTTTATGTTTGTAATCGTATGGTTTGATAAATTTAAATATATAAACTCATATATTGTAATGTGGGTTAGTTTACCTATTTCTTTTTATTAACAAAATAGTAAGTGATCATCTACCTAATATACTATTCTTCTACACTTTACCATAATATTCTACACTTTATCATATCATTATTTTTCTTCTCATCATTTTTCTCCTACGTGTTTCACATTCTTTCTCCTTACCTGTCACATCAATCATATTTTCCATAAAATTTACCATACCATTCTATACCATACCACACTTTCTACAATTTTTCCATACTGCACCATTTATGTACCATACCAATCGCACAAAGGAAGAGGGTCTTCATGATTGCAAAATGAAATTATCCTATATTTTAGTAACAATTAGATCCATAATTTTTAAAAGATAACTCAACTATCACCAAATCACCTAATTTACTTCACAGTAATGGGGTTAGCCTGACCTTAATTTACTTGAAAGTTGAAACTGCCCTAATGAAAACTTGCACAACAGCCAAGCTATTTTACTAGACGTTTTTCTTGTGTTTGTTACTTTGTTTCCTCCCTTTTTTGGGTAGTGTGTGTGAATATAAAAAAAGAGGTGGATTCAGAGATGAAAAATTAGTATTATTGACTCAACTGTGTGATGGATGCAATGTATCCGCACAACCTAATCAATCATATTCATTCACCATGCATCTTCCTAGAAATTTCCTACCCTTCAACTTCAATCCGTGACTTTGCTTGCAACCTTAATTAATTAATTACAAATTTTATTTGTTGCCCAAAATTCAATGCTTCTTCTGTTTTTTTTAATTAAAGAAATACTGTAAAATTAAACTATCTTTGTTCCATATTATTTGTCATTTTTAAAAATTATATAGTTAGATTTAAAAATTTTGACTATAATTTCTTAATATATACAATGATTTGTTAAATAAAATTACTATCATTAATTATCGTAACAAAAAATATTATTCTAAAAATATAATATTATAATTATTATTATAATATTATATAAAAAATTATCAATAAACAATAGACATTGAAGATCGTGATAGCTAGTTAACAAAAGAACAAATAATATTAAACGGAGGGAGCAGTGGTGTATTTATTATCATCTATTGTAAGGCAACATTTTGGGACAAATTTTTAAGGCCGATTTGGAAATTTCAGCAAAATTAATTTTTTATTTTTAGATTATAAACTTTTTTTGTTATCCTTTTAGGAAATTTTTTTATTGAGTTAGATTGTAAAATAATGATTCCACATAAAATCTTCTTTTATCCATTCTGGCTCCGTTCTTTTATACGGTTGGTGCGGTATGGTAATGGTACAGTGTGATGGAATTTGAAAAAGTATGGTGAAGTGCGGTGAGTTGTGGTGAGTTGTAGTGAGAGTTATGATAAGTGAGATAAGTGAGGGGAGATAATATGAAAAGTAGATGAAAATAGTGAAAAAACATATAGCAATGATTGTAAACTTTATAGTGTGGTGTAGTCATGAGTCAAGTATAGTAGAAATTAAAGATTATGGTGTAGTGTGTTACCACATCGTATCAATCGTATAAAAGAACGGAGACTCAACATAAATGTCCGAATATTTGGTCAACTTGAAAATGTTGCCGATTTTTTCAGAAAAAATTGCAAATTAGTTCATTAGCTTTCTCTTCCTCTTAAGTTGAAGAATAAGCATGCTAGCTCATGCGTTTATACTCTCTATAAATAAAATAATAACCGGCAAATTTAATAGATTGAGGATAATGAGTAATTTAAACTATCAGGAATAAATATAACATATTCCCTCCGTTCTTTTTTATCTATCATTTATGATTTTCAGTGTTAATCTTTAACTAATAATTTTTAATATAAATTTTTTGTAAAAAATATAATATTATACTTTTCTAATAGTATTTTTTATTCCGAATCTAATGACATTAATTTTATATGATGAATCATTATATAAATTAAAATATTAACGGTCAAAATTTTTAATATATTTTCAAGAGGACAAATAAATAAAACGGAGGTAATATTAACCATTCGATTCTTTCACATATTTTTTTGATTATTGAAACCACATAAAAAGAATTATCCCAAAGTAGAAAAGTTGTTGCAAGCTTTTCTTTCAATTTGTTCCATTCTTACCATTCTTCAGGCCAATTTACGTAATGTGCAATAAATGAACTTTGGTACTCTCCAACCATATAGCAAATCCTCAACCAATAACACCTCTCTCAAGCATTTAATATGAGCATCACTATTATGTAGTCTAGCCTATTTATACTTTTGTATTATTCTCTCCGTTTTTTTTAAAAATGTAATTTGGAAGTAACAGAGGAAAACCAATATTACAGAAAATCGTGGGATAGTTAATAAAAAAATTATATAAATATCCTTAATTTTTAGTGTTTTATTCAATGAATATTATGGGTAAAATGAGAAAAGTATTACTTAATATGCTATTGGAATTGTAAAGTGACAAATAATATAAAACAAGAAAAGTCAGTTAAAAAGTCAGATTAAAAAAAACAGAGGTAGTATTATGAGTATAAAATGTACTCTCTCAACCCCTAGATAGGTGTCAATTTGATTAAACTTTGATCATTGATTGATTACTCACAAATTATGATAAGTTACATTACAGAATTAACATCATTATATTTTTTAGTACAATATCTTTCAAATGGTTGTATTTTTGTATTGTAACTCATTGTAATTTGTGAGTAACCAACAGTCAAATCTTACTCAAATTGACATTTATTTTAAAACAGAGGTAGTATGTTATTTGTAGTATTAGTTTATTTCAAGGGGAGAAAACCGCAATAAAATCACAACAAGAAGTTTAATAAGGGCATAAATAAATAATCTTTAGATCAAGCAATTATGTGAAAAATAATTCTATATTGAAGGATTATACTAAGTGTGCAAACATGTTTTCTTTCAAAGATGTTCTGTGTAGTGGATCTCAGGTTAATGACGAGGATAATAGTGAACCGGAGGCTAATTCCAACAACGACCGTATTTTGAATAATTCAATTGGATCGTATGCTGCTAATGATGACTTTTGATGGCTATTGATTTTGAGGGCTCCTTCCCATAGGCTTCGGAGGCCTCAACTAGTCGTAAAAGGAAAAAGAGCATTATGTTGAAATCAAAATGGCAGCGAGTCATACAAGCAACTTGTAGAACTACCACCTCAAAGTGTATGAGTCTTATTAAAGGGAAGGATAAACACGTTGGAAATCACAAGATTAGACAAAAAGAGAGATAGGTGATTAGTAAAAGTAATTTGGAGAAGTATGTGGATAACTCATATGATAGATTGGTTGAGGAAGCTCACAAGGCCACAAAGATTGGTCGTGATATAGGCATTATTCGCAATGACGAAGAGACTGCGACGAGGCTGTTCTTAGAGCAGTGACAAGAAGATAGGAAGGCTAGTTGAAGGATAAATTTTGTTAGCTATTTTGTCTGTTACATTTTTGGTCTGGTGACCTTAGAGGTGTTTTTCGTTTTGCTGTCTTATTATTGTTTCTGCGATTGTGTGCAACTTTATTGCAAACTCTTATGTCTGATTAAAGTTTCAATAATAATAATAATAATAATAATAATAATAATAATATATTAAAGGGTGTTTCTACTAGTTCATCTTAAATAATCGTGTCATGCTCTAGTAAAATTGCAAATTAAAATTAGTTGTTCATAGATAAAATAAATAAGATCAAAATTTATTGAGACTATTTGTTCTTATTGTTTACATCACCTGTATGATTATCAAACAAAAAAGGAATTAAGTTGATAGTACGTGAACATTTAGACTCGACTTGGTCAAAGCTCAGAGTTAGGTATAATTGACCCACTTGTTGGGCAAGTTATTTATAGTAAAAATATGAATGGTAACATGAATGCATCTATCACTAGCGTTCATGCTGCATTCAATTACTTTATCCGTTTCTGAATAAATGTTAATTTGACTAATTTTTTACTATTGATTATTCACAAATTATAATAAGTTATAATATAAAATCAATACCATTGTAATTTATTAATTTATATTATAACTCATTATAATTTTCGAGTAATCAACGTATAATCAAAATCTAAGGAGAGATGTAGTACTATCCTATTATCACCAATATGTTATTTCAACTCCTATTTGTGGGTTCAACATAGAAATGGGTTCAACATAGAAATCTAAAATTTTGCTTTGTTTTAAGTCCAAATTTAGAATATTTTAATATTAGAAAATAAAATAAAATCAAGCCAAGCTCATCCTGACCGACTCAGCTCATATATAGCAGCATCAAATGATTTGTGGCAACAAAAGGCTTTCTCAAATTTGTTTACTTCTTGTTGTTGTTCCTTCTATAGCATTCTTAAAAACTTATTTTAACATCAAATATATATAGTTTCTAGAAATTTCTTGGGGTTCATTGCAATAAGTTCCTCTACGATTAGTATGGTTTGTCAAGGTAGTATTGTTGTTATTGCTAGTCAGTACCATTTTGTTTGTCAATATAAAACTTTTATAAATTTTTAAAGAATAATTTGCATATACATATCCGTTTCACAAAGCCAACCCTAATATTTTTGAATTAATATTTACGCAACCTAAGCTTTTGAACCAATTTCGTTTTAGCTACTTTTCCAGTGAATATAGCAACTTTTCCGGTCAATGTGCGATTTGTGATGAAACTTTTGTTTGTTGAAATAACGATAATTTTAGGCCCTATTCTTTTGTGTGGTACGTGACATACCGCACCTACCACAATTTATCACACAAACCACAAATCATTACATATTACCATACCATACCATACCATACTTTACCACAACCACCATAATTTTCTCTCTCTTAACTTTTCTCACTATTTTTCACTTTTCTTTTTTTACACCTACCATACCAACCATTCTTACCACAAATTTTACCACAATTTACCAAATTGTACCACATCATATATACCACACTATCTACATTTTCCCATACAGTACCATTATCACATTTATACCTTTTTCCATACAGTACAATTATCACACTACCAACCGTAAAAAAGAATAAGTTCATAGCAAACCAATTTCATCACATATCACACATTCACCAGAAAAGTAGTTAAATGAAATTGGTTTAAAAACGTAAGGTAACTAAACATTAAATAAAAATATGTAAAATTTTCATTTTTAAACAGGGTAATTACGTACATCCTACCTAGAAGCCCTAACACACATGATCCACATACAAATGACAAAAGAAGATTGGACAACGTATATAAAGACCAATTCTATACAAAACTACACTTAACTAGACTACAATACACATGCATCTTCTACGAGCTACTATAGTGTCCCACCAGGTGTGTTGAATATCGATCAGATATGCAAAGAAAGAAAGAAGGGGTTAAGTTTAAGTGGATGAAGGGCCACCTTATCACCACCGCAAACTTTGATTCTTATTCTCTCTCCCTTTCCATCTCATCAATTTCAACATACAAAAAATATTATAAAATCAACAAAGTAATATACACAGAATTTATGAGAATCGGCATGACTTTGGTTTCACACTTGGATGTTGACAATAACACTTTGCTTTATGTGCAGTGCTACCAAGTCATAATAATTCCCGATTATGATTCTCTCTCAAGTCTCAATTCAACTTTTATTGCCAATTTGCATGGTGACACCCTTTTCTTAACAAAATGCCCAAAAATGCGTTTGTTCTTATTCTTCCTCCTCATATTATTTGGTTGTTGGTCCATTGATCTCTAGAAGGTATAGGATGAGGGAGTAGTGTATATGATTTTGTGCCAAATATGTAAGCATCATGCACATTATTGACACAGATGCCAAAGGGTTTCTCTCCACTCTTCACATCCTTATCCTACATTTTCTTTTTTCTTTTTTTTTTTCATTTTTATTTGCTCTTAATTGGGACCGGGTCAAATGGTTAGGACTAGGATCATATTTAGTAGAGTAGGCAGGAAAAATAAAAGGTATAGCCCTTAGGATGATGTTTTGTTGTGTATCTATGACTTGAATTGTGTACTAGGTCACATAGTCTTGCTTAAGGGTGAACATGTAAGAGTACCCTCCTTTGTAAGATTATCAACTTTACCCTTATTTGTTAGAGTAGGTTATTAGATTTTTGGAACCTTATGCTTATTGATTGGGATAGATTCCTAAATTTTAGAAACATTATTTTCACCCGCAATTTTTGGTTCAAGTTTCAAGGTACGTACCTGTATGTCCATTTTTTAAAAATTTGTTTTCTAATTAATACACATTTTTGGAAAAATTGCTAAGGGTATATTTAGTATTTTTCAAATTTTCTAGTGTTCGCCTATTTGGTACGAAAAAGCTTTGGAAAATAATTGAAAAAAAAAATTATCCCCAAAGGAAGGAAATTAAACTACTTTGTTCAACATAGAAAACATATTTTCACCCTTTTGTTGTTTGATCGATTTCCAAAGAAACTTTATAATTTGATAGGTTCAATTATAACAATATAACTTAGAATTTGAACTCTAAATTATGTTTTAATTTGCAACATATATGGCGACTATGTCAACATTTTTCACTACTAAATCAAATTGAAATTTAAGGACAATATTCAACTTCAATGTTTTGACTCAACACTTTGTAATTAATTTGAAAGAATATTTACATATTAACTCATCTAACTTGACGAGAAAGTGTAATTTCTTGGTCTAATCATCTGCTCAGGATATAATAAGGTTGTTGGGCATGCGGGCTTTGTCACTGAAGACAATCATACAATTTTGCCGCTAAATATATCATATAATAGTACTCTAATTGAACAAGTTATTAAATTTGCATAGAATGATTTGTACAAATATACTCTCAATTTATATATTTATTCGGCTCCAATTAATCAGTGATAGTGTTTATTCAAACCATGTGACTGGAGATAGGAATTCCTTTGTACAACTAGATGAATGAGTGAAATCAAATATCACACTTCGTGATGGGAGCACACAAGAGGTCACTAGCAAAGGGACAACTATCGTTAATGCTCAGAATGGGTCAACCAAATACATCCAAGATGTCTTTCTAAGTGTAGGCCATCTCTTGGAGAAAGGATATTCAGTAAAATTAGACGACAATAAGTGTGTTATATTTGACAAAAAGAAGGACTAGGTAATTGCTTCACTTTCTATGCTCTCTAATAGAATCTTTCCTTTAAAAATGCATGTAGAGCAAAAGATAACCTTAAGTTCAATGATGGAAAACTCGACATTATGACATCAAAGTTATGACCATCTAAATCTTACAAGCCTTAAAGTTTTGCAATGAAAAAATATGGTAGTTGGCCTACCCTCAATAGATATTAAACAAAATATCCGTGAAGGTTGTATTATGGGGAAAATGCATATATTTCCCTTCACTAATACTTCATGGAGGGTAAGGCTCAATTACGACTTTTCCATGCAGACATTTGCTGCCCAACTCGACATCTTAGCATGGGAGGAAAAATATATTTCCTGTTATTTTTCGATAATTACACCTGCATGATGTGGGTGTACTTTACTGACCAAAAGTCACAAGCATTCTCTTATTTCAAGGCCCTCACTAAAAAGCAAAGTGGGTATAATCTTAAAGTTCTTTGAACGGATCATAGAAGAGAATTCAATTGGGAAGATTTTGATAATCTCTGCAAGCAACAACGCATCAAACGAAAATTAATAGTGAGGCGGACACCACAAAAAAATGGTGTTTCAGAAAGGAAGAATATAACAATTGTAGAAATGACTCGTAGCATGTTACAAAGCAAGGACCTGCTTAAACATTATTGGGCTGAAACATTCAACACTGTAATTTACATAATCGGTCTCCCGCAAAGGTAATCCTCAACATACTCCATACCATGGTTCAAGAGAAAGACAAGGGTGGATCACTTCAAAGTATTCATGTGTACAACTTATTCACATATCCCGAAAGAAAACGGGGAAAAGCTTGATGACAAAGGAGAAAAGTGCATCTTCAACGACTATAGTGATGAGTCAAAAGGGTATCGTTTCTATAATCCAAAAACCAAGAAGGTGGTGATGTCAAGAGATGTCAATTTGATGAAGCATCCAAATGGAGTAGGCTAGAAGATTCATCTAAACACTTAACACAAGGAAGTGTTCAAATTCAATAGATCAGAGAGGAAATACCTCTTGATTAAGGTCCATCTCCCCCAGATCATCCTAAAGTAGTGAAAGCCAAAACTTACAGACAAGTCCTTCAAGTTCCTCCAAGCCTACTCGAAGAAGTCAACGTGAAAGACATCCTCCAAGATATTTACAAGATTGTGAATGTGGCCACACAATCATGGCATTCTTTTCTAGTGAGTCACAATCGTTCCAAAGAGTAGCAAAAGATGGAAAATGGATCGAGGCAGTGAATGGTGTGATCAGGATGACCGAGAAAAATCACACATTGGAAGCAGTGGAGAAGCCCTAAGATAAGAATGCCATTGGTTTCAGTGGGTCTACAAGGTCAAGTATCACGAAGATGACTCAATTCAAAAATATAAGGAACGCTTGGTAGCCAAAGGATACTCGCAACAACCAAGAGTTGACTTTAATGAACTTTTGCTCTTGTTGTTCATATGGAGACCATCAAAACAGTACTTGCCATCACGACACAATTGACGCTCCAAGTTGTTCAATTGGATGCCAAGTCAACTTTTCTCAATGAGAACTAGAAGAAGAGGTCTATGCGTAACAACCTCTAGCTACGTCATAGGAGACCAAGGAAACAAATTTTATCATCATCGAAAGCACTATATTACCTTAAGCAAGCCCCCCCGTACATGAAATAGTAAGATTGATGGCTACATCCTAAGTAAATGGGTTTCTAAAATCCCAAGTGAGCCATCTCTCTACATCAAGTCACAAGGCCCATAAGATTTTCTCATATTATGTCTCTATGTGGATGATCTTATCTATACGAGCTCCAATTAAGAGATGATTGAAGAATTAAAAAAGGCAATGATGCTAGAATGCTAAGTGATGGACCTAGGGCCAATGAAGTATTTCCTTGGAATGCAAGTAAAATAAACCCCAGGTCAGATCTTTCTATCGTTAGAAAATCTGTTGAAGATCTCCTCAAAAAATTTAATATGAGCAATTGCAAGCATATCGCTACACCTATGGTTGTTACTGACAAAGTCTTTAAAAATGATGAAATAGAGAAAATTTATGTGACCATCTATCGGAGTCTTGTCAGATTGTTGATGCATCTCACACATACCAGGCCCGATATAGTACATGTTGTCAGCATTGTTTCAATTAAAGGTTCTTGAGTGAACCTAGCAGAGCACAATTTACAACAACTAAGAGGATATTTTGGTATATCAAAGGAATAAAAAGCTCTGGAATTCTCTACGAGATCGAAAAGGGCTTCAAGCTTACTTATTCACATATAACAATTGGGCATGTTGTGTGGATGACAGAAAGAGTACTAGTGGGTATGTGTTTCAACTTTGATACAAAACTATTTCATGGAGTTCAAAGAAGCAGACAATGGTTGCCCTATCATCAACCAAAGTAGAGTATGTAGCAGCGACTAGTCCAACATGTGAAGATGTTTGGTTAAGAAGAATACTTGCTAATTTACAAGTTGGTCAAGATGATCCGACAATAGTCTTTTGTGACATTGTGTCGGCAATAGCAATGACGAAAAATCCATTCTTTCACAACCGTACAAAACACATAGAAATACGACATCATTTTATCTGTGAATTGGTTGGCAAAGACGAAATCAAGCTACAATTTTGCAGAACGAATGAACAACGGAAAGACATATTCACGAAAGCACTTCCAAATGAGAAGTTCTATTACTTTCGAGAACAACTTGGAGTTCAAGATTTTTCTAGATTAAGGGGGAGTGCCAAAATAAAGATTAATCTAGAAAATTCTAGTTAAGTGTCTAGAATAATCCTAACTACAATAAACATTTTCATTGTTAGAAGGTACATTGCATGGAAAAAAATCTAGAAAGAACTATTCATTGAATTTAAAAAGGTGCATGAATGTACATTAAATTTGGAGAATATGATTCATTGCATTTGGTGAAAGATATCAACTATAAATACCCATACATGTAAATCAAGTCAACCTATCAAGGAATTCAATCAAGCAATCTCTTACTATCTTTTTCTTCCTTTAGCAATTCAACATGATCCAATATATTATCAACCACTCCTTCCATAATCCAATAGAACTCCTAGAGTTTAGGACATATAAAATAACTATAGCCAACTTGTCCTTAATAACAACTCAGAATTCCTTAAAGAAACTTTGGGTATGCCACCGGGTCCTGGAGATTTTTCATCACTCATCTGAAAAACCGTCGTTGAAACTTGGCTGAGAAAGGGGTAAGGAGTAGGGCCATCAAAAAAATGTCCGACTCGAAAACTCGGTTCATCCCGACCCGGAAAAAGCGGGTATGGTCATAAAATTCCTGTCCGAATTTTTACATTGACTGATTTGACCGAAAATTTGAACACAATATTTTCCAATTTTCTCTTGTCCGAACCCAGTTTAAACCCGAATTTATGCTTGTCAATTTTTTGACTCAAGTCCTACCCGGAAAATGTTCCAAAAAACTGGATATCGGACATCAAGTTTTCGTCCGATTTGTTTGAACCCGGACTGACCCGGACCCAAATTTTTGACAGCCATAGTAAGGAGCCACTAGATATCATTTGGAGACAAGGGCACTTGAACATCAAGTAAAATGCACTTTGTAATTCTTGTTTGGAGATGGAGATAATGAGTATCCTGGGAGTATAAATCCTTGAAGGAAGTAAAAGTTTATTGCAATATATCTTCCAGTTTATAAATCCCTGTTCCATTATTCTTTTGTATCACATATATATGATTGGTTATCTTTCTAAACTTTTTTTTGTTGAGGGATATCTTTCTAAACTTGAATTTCTAGAAGAAATTTTTTGTCATCTGCTCTTCATACATGAATGACCTTGCTTTACATTTTCGTCTCCAAAAATCTTTTGGTGCCAAAAGGATCTGTGCTTTGAGAAATAAACTTGTCAAAACCATACCTAATTTCTTAAGTTGTGCTTGAGGTCCGTTCGTTCTTGGACCATTTCATAAGATCTTGTTGTTGTTGATACTTCCAACTCGGATATATTTCCTCCCCTTTCCTTTTAATCTCCTTAAAAAGTCTAAAAAACACAAATATAGGAGCGCCCACTCTATACACTAGGATCATTTCACTGATCGAGTCTCTAAAATCCTTTCATCCATAAACCAAACTTTCTAACCTGTAAAAGTTAGACTTTTTTTTTGAAGTGGTGGAAGACAGAACAAGTTGAGTGAGTGAGGATGGAAGATAAAACTAAATAAACAAGTCAGACGATGATAGTCTTGATGATATCGACACAGAGATAGCTGTCAAGGCTGATATGGTTGGACATGATATAGGCTTGCAGGTCATTGGGGACCAAGTTGAAGTTGTGGAATATTTCACGAGTAATGCAAAGGAAAAATAGAAGACATAAGGGTTGATCCTTATTTGAAGTGCAATGCAATGCTCTTTGGTTTAATTCATACTTTGAGTGTAATTCTTTGATCTTTGTTTTTTGATCCGGAAACGACTAGGCTAGCAAGATTAAACACCCTAGGATCCACTAACTACTTAGGGTTTGAGAAAACCCCAACTTAGAACTCACATATTCTTCCACCATTTTTAGGGTTTTAAGATAAACAACAAGAACAACAATGAAACAACAGAGATATGTTCAATGATAAAGAAATCTCACCTCATTGAACTAAGATCTTCCATGGATGCATAAAAGAGAACCAAAAACACCCAAAGATAGACCCAAAGAACTCACCAAGATTGTGATAAAGAAAACACCACACAACCTCTAAAGAGGACACTCCACTAGCACCACCATTGAAATGGATAAAGCAAGAATGAAGATTTTAGGTGAGAGTTTTTAAATACCCAAGAAGAATTTATCTTCAAAGTGTTTACAATATTCAATGAAAATGTATAAGTCTTCCAAAGAAAGCCAATACAATATAAGGGGGAGGGGTGATAAGCCGCAAGTGCACGGGTGAAATTGTAGCATAAATCAAGGTCGTTCCCACAGGGACTTTTCCTTTCAACGCACTGAACTAGCCTCCTAGTTGATCGCTAAGTCGATCCGGTTTTTGTTTTGAATCAACTAAATCTAACTCTAATCACAATCAAGGTCTAAACAAACGAATATTCACTAAATTATTCTGATTTAATCAAGGTAAAAAGGCGTTCAGGGGATGAAACCTAAGTCAAATAACGAATCAACGACGTGGATTGAACTCTCATTTCATTAATTTGCACAATCAAGGTTCGATAATCACATAGAATACTTCGCAATGAGATTTTGTCACTAGAGTGAATTGCCAAGACTAACCAAGCACCTACTTTCGTGGTTTTTTTGATTTAGTCAAGGTTAAAGATCAAATTATCTCAAGAACCCTAGTTAAAACTTCTATGTCTAGATAATTTTAACTAGTTCAATCTAGGTTTTCGGGTAATCAAACTTCTCCTTTCGGTACTTCATTCAACTACCTATTAACATGCAATTGGTGATCAAGCAAAGCAATAACGATTCAATTCAAAGACCAAATAGATTGAAACAAACCAAATTCATAATAATTCAATCCAACAAAGTCAATTCATCAAGCAACTTCAAAGGTTCATCCCCTAAACTAAAAGAACTACTCACAATTCATGTTTAAAACTACAAAACAATTGAAATCTAGTCTAGAAAGCATATGAAAATCTATTAGAAAGCATATGAAAATCTATTAGAAAGCATATGAAAATCTATGAGAGAGTGAGAAATAAACCCAAGTGAAGAACAAACTTGCTAGGAATCAACAATGGAGGACTTTTGCTCCTCCACTTCAAAGTATGTTCGAGTTTCTCTTCAATCTTCAATCTTCTCTCAATCTTCAATGATGGAATGGAATATGGACGATGAATGATATGATTAGGGCATGAAATGGATGATGGTGGATGATTCTCTCCCCCTACTCGGCCAGAAAATCCGCATAATATAGGCAAACATCACTTCAAAACCGCCGAAAATGAAAAGACAGGAGAGACACGGACCGTGTCAGGGTAGGCACGGACCGTGCCCCATGTGACACGGACCGTGCCAGCTCACTGCTCATATTATCTCACTCTCTAGCCATAGACACGACCCGTGCTCTTCCTGGGGGCACCCGTGTCACTGCTTTTTCGGGCCTAGGAGTACTTTGGGCCATTGTTTGGGCCTTGGGTGATCCAAAATCTCACTTCTTGGTCCTTTAAGCTCATAACTTGGATCTACACTTGCTTTTTGGGCTCGGTTTACATCGATTCTTCACAAATTCCCTACAAAACTCACCAAACTCCAAACCAAGCGTAATATGGGAAATTCGGGTATAAAATATACATAATCAAATCAAATATTCCCCAAATTCTCATCAAAACAACCAAGTTCTCATATATACAAGAAGCACTTATCAAGGGGAAAATAAAACAGCCGAAAAATTGAGAAAAAAAACGCGTCAGGGTTAGGCGCGGCTGGTGCCTCTGAGGTGCAGCCAGCGCCTAACCCAGAGAGTTGGGACGGGAAAATAGGGTGAGGCACTGGCTCCACTCTGTACTGCTAGAATCCTGAAGACCCAGCGGGCTTATGTCAGCGTCGGCTGAATCCCAACGCGCATAACTTCTTCATTTTAACTTCGATTTGGTCCTATAATATATCGACGGAAAGCTCTCACTGTGTACTATCAGATCACCAAATTTGTTAGTTATCAGAGTTGTATTGAAGGAGTTATGATCAAAAGAGTAAAGTATATATTTTCTTGTTGCCCAATTTTGCCCAAAATCATGATAGCCTTCAACTTCCTCCTCTTGGCTTGGTCTTGTGCTCTCATGACTTCTTCCTAGCCTCCTTGGGGTAGGTTTTTCGATCTTGACTTGATGCTCCATGGTTCCATCCCGACCCTTGTGTAATGACCAAAATGCCCATAGAATGGATTCTGACCTCAACTTGACTCCTCGGCTTGGCATTGAATCTACATGGGTGATTTTTCGGGCTTGAGTGTAGAAAAATTAGTCGGTTCTTTCTTCAATCTGAAACCGAATTTCCCAAGGCATTTGAAAATTTGGGGATTAGGCCATTAGGCTAGTGAGGCCCTTAGTACCCCTTTGATCCTCATGGATTAGACTCTCCGGGTTGAAGAGGATTTGCCCTCAAATCCTGGTAATTAGAAAGAACCACGAGAAAGATCGGACCACCATAATAGATGTCTCCCAAAAGCCATGCTAACTCGATTCTCACCACCTCGCCTTTCTTGAAGGCATAACAATTCTTGAGGATACGCGGGAAAACGGACGCAAAACGACGATGCTGGGTAGCTCCTCCACTCATGATCTTGTTGAACTCCACAATGTAGTCATTACAAGAGAGTGCAACACCCAACTCTTGCTCAACCGGTTGCTCATCCTTCACACCATCAAATACAAATTTGTAGACACCCAACTCACATCTAACTCCAACACAAAGCCCTCGTCATGGAAATACAAATCAAGAGGGGACTTGGGGCTTCGGGGTAATTGTTCGGTTGTGGTATTTTCGGGTTTTCAGAGTAAGAGTTGTCGTATCCTCAGGGATGGTGTGTTAGGTTTAGGAAATTGGTTTGGTAAGGTTTCAAATACGAAAAGCAGTAAACAATAATTAAACTAAGAAGGAAATTAAAATAATCATAACTAAGGAACACATGAATCAGAGAATAGAAATTAACCTAATTTTACAAGAACGAAAAACTAAAACTAACGTAGAAATCACACTCAAGAAAGTAATAAATAACAATAAATCAACTTGAACCTAAACTAAACTAATTATGAATTGACAACATAAAAACTAAAGAAAACATGAATTGGGAAACAAAATTTAACCTAATAGAACAAGAACAAGAAACTAAACAAGAAATCGAATGCATATTCAAGAAAGTAAATTATAGCGACGAATATAAAAACTAAATTAATTATTGAATCTAAAGCAGAAAACATTAACCTGAATTCTTTCACTCCGCGTTGAACTTGAATCACAAACTTCCTCCCGAACAAACAAAAAAGGTGTGATTTGGATTACTAAGACTACCCGAATCCTCCTATCACAAGAATTCAGGAAACTTTAATCCTCCTCTTCACTAAAAATTGGATTTTTGGGTTGAAACAAATACTGAAAAGATTGAAATAGCGAGAATTGAAAATAACTGCGAACGAAAGTGAGAAGGAAACGAGAAATTAAAAACTAAAATTGACTTGAATCAAACTTTAAAGAAAGGTAAATTACAATGGAAGAAAAACTGAAGAGAAAACTCAATATAAACTAAACCTAAAGATGCTGAAAAACTAAAAAATAACTAAGACTAAAACTGATTAAAAACTAATGAAAAACTAATGAAAAACTAAAAGATAAAAACTAAGATATCTCTCCCTCGTATACACGGAGGCTATTTATAATGAGTAAAAAGAACACAGGAAAACAAACCCTAAGCGTGAACCAGTGGCGGCAAAATATTTCAGACGCTGGCCGTGTTCAAACAGGCGCTGCCAACGCTTCTAGTATTTTTCCCGGATGCTCTTCCTGCATGAGGCGTTGGTAGCGGCCTCAGAGACGCTGGCAGCGTCTTGTGCTGATGCTTTTGATTTCCGGTATCAGACGCTGGGGACTTAGTACCCCCTGGTGGGGGGTTCTTAGACGCTGCTGGGGGTACCCCTTGGTGGCGTCTAATTACCCCTTGGTGGGGGGGTTTTGGTCCTGATCTTTCTTCCACCTTTTCCATTATTTTCTTCATTTCTTTCCTTATTTTCTTCATTTTTCTTGGCTTTTCTTCACTTCTCTATGAATTTCTACAAAAATCTGTAAATCACACTAATTTTCCAATCAAGTGAAGAAATCAAAAACAAAAATACTTATTTTACGGTCTTAATTCGGCTCAAAATGAGACCGAACAACACTCCTACACAAAGGTTTGCTCGCCCTGAGCAAACTAAAACAAGAAAGAAAATAAAACTAACTATCCTAACTCACTTTCGTAGGAATCATGGTTGCATTTAGCGTATGCAACAAACCCTTTAAACCCCTTAGCAGCCCAAGAGGACGAGGAAGATCTCGTGAGGGTTTATAGAAGCTACACCCACATAAGGAAAACAAAAGAAAAGAACAGAACAGAAGAAAAAGAAAGGAAGGAGAAACGAATTGCAAGAGAGAAAGAGGCAAAAACGAGACAAAGTTTAGCACAGAAGGAGGTTTTCACATACGATCACGAAACTAATTACTTAAACAGCGCATTCACTCAATTTAGAATAGTTAACAAGCACTACCAAGGCTACTAGCAAGACTGTCACTAAGCATTTTTCACCTCACTCATGCATATGCTCGATGGGTTCCTCGTGCTCAAGTGCAATGTTTCTGACTTGTTTTTTTTTTTTTTTAAGTCAAGGTTCAGATGGCCAGAATTAGCTACTCATACACCCTTGCTCGATATTTAATGAATTGTCGATGGTTCCCCTCTCTATTTTGTGTCGCCCTTGGCTTGGTGAGGGCCGCAGGTTACATAGAGAAAGGTTCTACATTTATTACCATTAATCTTTTTGGTATTGGGTTTTTCGATAATTGAACGGCCCTGAAAAGGGTCTACTCTTCCTACATAGATCCTTTCCATACACATACGAGGTGTCGGGCCGGGCTCGGTGACCCGGCCCGGCCCGACGACCCGACTAAATACAATTTTTTTTTAAAAATCTTAGATTAAGTTTAAGTTTTTTGTGACCCGACCCGATGACTCGACCCGACCCGACTAAATAAATAAATAAAATGTGCAAATTGTAGGCTTTTTTAATTAAAAAAAAAACTCTATTGTATATATTTGTCGGCCCGTTGACCCGGCTCGTGACCCGCAGGGTCAGGGCTCGGGCCGAAGGTACCTGACCCGAAGGACGGGTCGGGTCGGGCTCGAGCCGACGGGTTAAAAAATTCCGACCTGACTTACCCGACCCGTGACCCGGCCCAACCCAACCATTGAACAGGTCTAATGGCGGGGTTATTTCTACCCAAATGAGGGATCCTGGGCTATTTCAAGTGAAACTCTTGAAATGACAGGGGATTGTTGGAGTATTTCGAAAGTTAAGAGGCATAAGGTAACAAGTTATAAACTAAGGATTGACTAGAAAGGTCAAAATCTAGCTTACCAAGTAAAATGGACCCGACACGGACCGTGTCAGGTGTGACACGGGTCGTGTTGGTGTCCAGAGAGTTAGAAAAAGAATTTCTGGATCAACATGGACCGTGCTGGTTCAGCGCGGGTCATGTTAAGGCTACCACGGTCCGTGGTGGTCCAACACAGACCGTGTTGATGCCTAGTCAGGCTTTTTTTTGAAATCCCTTGATTTTACCCTTGGGTATTAATGTATGGGGCATCTTTTGGGATTATTTTTTACTGATATTCTCAATCAAGATTAACCCCTTAATGATCATTGATATCTCATAGACAAAGCCCTAGAATCATGTTATATTGATTGGCAAGTTTGAATGAGATTTGAATGCTCCAACTCCTATAAATAGTGGCTGAATTTCATTCATCCAACAAACCTCAATCTCTTCCTTCTTTCTTCCTTGAGAACTTCAACACAACTCCTAAGGTGTTGAACTGGAACAACTTCTTGAGAGTGCTTGTAAGTTTGCTTACGAAAGGTTAAGTTTTACCTTTAAGTCTGTTCGCGGTCTAGTAAATAAGTTTTAAGGGAATACGGGTTTCACCCTCGACCCCTAGTTACCCAAGTGAACCCCTATCTTGTGAGAGAGACCGTATTACCCCATCTCTTTCAACAAAAGATGTATTGTAACGTGTTCATGACTTGAATTGTTTACCTAAGTAGCATATGGTTGTCATACTTCAATTTAACATTTTATGATGTGAAAAAAAGGAAATGTACTTTAAGTGACATTGAAATATTGAATTACTTGCACCAGTTATGCTCTCCATTGTCAAAAATGGCATTTGCGTTTGACAAAACAAATACCTTTTGTGGTTAGTATTACATTTATGTTAAACATCAGCTGGCTTTCAACGATTACATTTGTAATTTATATTAAATATTACTACCTCTATTCCATTATATTTGTAATCCTAGTTAAATTTCAAAAAGCCAATACACATTAAAATGAGCTGAAAAGTTTATAATTTATCCAAAATACTCCTACATTAATGAAAATGATAGTTGTTGAATGATAAAAAGTGAAACAATTTATTAACTAGGAGTAAAAAATAAAGATTAATTTAATTGAGCATTTGGCTGCTCTACGGCTCTACCCATTTACCATAACTTTGTTTGCGTATCTACTATACTCATTGAAATGCTACCTCATTTTATTTGAGAGATATGTATGAGAATAGATAATGTATTAATGCATTCTCTGAGTAAAAACTTATTACGCTTTAAACCGATGACTGCATCAACTTCAAATCAACCCACTATTCATTAACATGATAAGCCTACCTACCTACCTGGCCATACCATGCTCTTTAGAGTGGTATAATTCGACAAAATACAGTTGGTAAGGAAATAATTTTGGAGTGTTTTTTAGAGATTCGAATCAAGGGGAAAAAAAGGTAAGAATTAACTTAACTTACCATTCTAAAACACGGTTTTGACCATGGTCCAATCCGAACATTTTGGACTCAAGCCATCTATAACCTCCTGAAACCAAACGTGATCAAAAGCTGGGGTTGGGGGGGGGGGGGATAATTGAACGCTGTTAAATTGATGAATTGGGATTTAAAAAAGAAAACTATTCCTGGAAACTATGACAAAACTGTCTTTGGCGTATTAACTCAGACAACAGCCAACTGTGCAATTGTATACAATTTCCATCCCGCCTATGAATGAATACATATCATCTCCGTGATATTTCACCCTCACTAGGGTTACGCTTTCACCAAATTCTTCCTTGTATCAACTGAATTTGCCGATTTCCATCTTCTTCTTGATCGCTTTGTGTCCATGGTAAACGAACGAGTCAATTATCCCAGAAACCGTGAACACACCTTTGCCAAAATCACGTACACGAAATTAGTCACTTCAAACAGTCCCCTGCTCCTACTTTTTAAAAGACACTGTTTTTCTTAGAAAGGCCATTATTTACCTCCGACGATGGCACAAACATTTGTCAAGAAGTGTAAGAACGAAACGTGCTCTTCCCTGAAGGTTACCTGAAATAGGAGGGCCATTTATTTAGAGCTAATGTCACTATCAACCTTCCGATACAAACTTCACAAAATCCAAAAAGTTTTCAATGCAAACAAACCAATCTAACCTAACTACATAAATCTCCTCAGGTTATGACAAGTTTTCAAGTATAAATAAACCTTTGGCAGCATGCTAACCACTCCACTACTAGAAAAGCTATAATTTCAGTAGTTGGATGAAGCTTACCTTGATTGGAGAAAGA
Organism: Portulaca oleracea; assembly: GCA_029582165.1. Classification (NCBI taxonomy): domain Eukaryota; kingdom Viridiplantae; phylum Streptophyta; class Magnoliopsida; order Caryophyllales; family Portulacaceae; genus Portulaca; species Portulaca oleracea. Next base: position 33,613,243 of record CM055871.1, read on the forward strand.
TCATAAAAGAAGAAAACTCCAGGTAACATTGAAAAGTGCCCTGCTTCAGCCGACTTGAAGTGCTCCGTCACAGAGAACTACATCAAACATAACACTCAAAAGCATTAGGACTCTAACTTCACTACGGCTATTACTTCTCCCAGATCCATAGATTAAAGACAGTGCATTTACCTGGTTTGACTGGATGGTATGTCCACTTAAATCCGTGTATACGGTTGGTACCACCTATAAACAAAATGAATTTAATAAGCTAGGTTACGGTGTAAGAACAAATATACTAACTTCCAGAACAGGCAAAGCCATTTTGCAATCCCAATTGCAAAAATAACCCCCCCCCCCCCCCCCCCAAAAAAAAAAAAACAAAAAAAAAGGTAAAGACCAGCTAAGCACCAGCTGCCAAATAAGCATTGTGCCAATATCTCACTATCAATCAAACCAATTGCCAAACTGTACACGAGATCAATAAGACTGCATAGATGAAGGACAAGCCATAAATCGAATAATTATATAATGGAGTCCACGCAAGATAAGCAGGCTGTCCAATTCGTCAACAGTGGTTGCTATTGTCAGAATAGAAATACCAGCTTCAATTAGGCTCTCAAACATCAGAGCATCTACTTCTTGGCAGTCAAACGGCACGAATTCAAAAGGAGAATCCTTAAGAATTTTAGGAACATCACCTAATACTGTCCTAAAAGTGTAGCTGGGGCATGCAGGAGAGATGCCATAAATGAATTAAGACAGATTATCTTAAAACCATCAACTCTACACAACCAGAAACACTTTTCACAGACAGACAGACTGCACTCTTTTATAAAAACAATGGTACCATAAATGCCCTTTGATAACAACTCGTACTGGTAGGCATCATTACTTGTATAGAAGATAATCCAATTTCAGTTAGGTGTGTTTGTGCAAAGGCATTCAACAATTGAAGTATCTATGGCAGTTCATAAACGAAATTGCTAAACAACAAATCACAAATTCACAACAAACAAAGCGGACTGAGACATAAAGTAGAACTCAGAAGAACTACACAAAGCATCAAGTGACTGACCTTGAGAAAGTATTGATACATCCCATTAGGTGTGTTGTGCATCCACTGCACGCTGGAGTATGACCATAATGCCAAAATTATAAAAGAAAAACATAAAAGCGAAATTTACACATTTCAATACAATGCTCAACAATAAGATTCCATAAATAAAAGTGAAGGCGACAAACCTATCAAGTGGATTGACAACACCAGGGAAATAGTCACCGAACGCCAATCTATTAATCTTGTGGCTTATCTGCAAAGCAGTATCATTTTTATTATCAGCCCTCAGTGAAAGAAAATAGTATCACGCCTGCAGCAATAATATACTATGCGAACATCAAAAGTTCCAAACACAGGATTAGAATGTGACTTACATTAAAGCTATCCTTTTGAAACGACAATAAGTCATGTACATGAATACCCGATTGTTGAAAGCTTTTTCCTGGGGCAAAATGAAAATTTCCCGCCACCTTGTTAACTTCCAAAAATCCATAAATATTACACCCTTCGCCATCTTCCTCCTTAATTTTTTGCAGGAAACCTTCTCTTTTACACTGGATATCACAATCAAATTAGAGAATGTCAACTCTGTTATGAGGATACCTCCAGCATAAAATCATAACATGAAAAACAGTCGTGTTCTCCTTAGTGGTGGTATGCAAGAACTTATAAAGATGATTCAGAACGGCCTACCTTGGTGAATGCTTTTAAGCTAGCAACAACATTCTAGTGGATGTGAGAAAGGAAAGATCAAGCATCAGGTGGAGACTTAGAGAAACACTTTGGACACTTGGAGTACGAGGAATTTAAACTTAGGGATAACACTAGTGATCCAGAGTGCAAATTCAAGTGCACTTTAGATGTCAAAGTGAAATACTGTTAGTTATGGATGCAGAAAGTGGCCAGTCCGTGGCGAAATAGCTACATCAGAAAGGTTTCGAAGATGTACGAGCCATGTTTCAACAGACAAACCAAAACTGAGCAAGGAGGCCCAACAAGAAACATAAGATTTGGAATGGACTCAAAGGAAGATAGGAGTGAGATACTACGATGGAAACACATGTAAGGCAGAAAATATTTGATAGTGCTTCCAAGAGAAGACATCCTATTGCTGCATTAGCCAAACATGTCATATGTACTGGTTACATGATAGAATATAAAGTTATAAGTAACACTGTCATGTTTCAGGCATTGCAGCATAGCTCTGTTACAGACGCAAAATAATGACAGTATGAACAAATAGAGGATGAATTGCATGCTTCTTAAGTTTCTCCAACTCATTAGTACTGCCAAGAGCTGTGTACTGCTAAACTCTATAGATAGTTCCATACTACCAAGTAACAAGCTCATTATCATTTTACTGCAAGTGAGAACAAAGAAGCAGAACACTCCGGGACAATGGATGCAGTTGTTCTATTTGTGTGATAGCCTTTAAGCTTTGGGTGTGTAATATAACACTGCAAGTGGAAGACAACTATATAGTTTGACTTATTGATAGTCCAAGGAGCTTAGAATTTCACCAGATTTTCAAATTGCCTTATTGTTCAAGCTATATCTCGAGCACCATAGCAAAAGATCATAGAAATCCTACAAAGCCAATATCAAGTTACATTCAACAAACCTGATCTATCAAGTCTGGGTTTGAAAGTGCCCAACCCTTCTTCCTATATGCTTCACGAACGTCTTCACAAGAGTTACAACAATCCTCATCTGACTGTACAGTACAAAGCAAAATTATTTATAAAAAAATACGAAGCAAAGTTACTAAATGAGAGAATGGAAGTAAACACTAAATTTTTTTTAAAAAAATGTATACAACAGGTTTCACTTTGCAGGAAAAAACTTCAAAATTGCTAATCATCAATGAAATATAAGCCCCATAAATACACATGCAGAGCTAGAATGCAATTAATTGATCTACATTACCTCCTGACACCAGAGGTATTGAGGCATGAAGACAAACTATCTAGCGAAGATATTCACTAAAAAATTATCATATGTTGCATAGCACATTGTTGGGCAGTGTCCAATTCCATTCAGATTCAAGTTTTGGAAATAAATAATTACTTTCTTTATCAATACTACTTGGGCTCCAAGCAATTGATTTCGACCAGAAGACTATTCTACGTCTACTTGAGTTTGCTATAAATACTAGATTATTCAACCTAGTTTGGTGTGGCCAAATTATGTGCCTCTACGGCACCCTTGTGAGATCTCCTTTTATCTATTGCACTTTGAGAATTTTTATTATGAGATTGTAATCTCTCTTGTATCTCGTTACCCTTCCTTTGAGATATGTCTACTCCTGTTGTGCTATAACCGTTTGAGATCTTTCCTTCTTGATCTCATTGTGTTATACAGCCGTTTGGGATACCCTTTGTAATCTCTCCATTATAGTGGATTTTATCTTGCCTCCCAAGGTGTTTTCCCGCATTGGGTTTCCACGTAAAAATCTTGTCTTCATCGCCCCTACATTGATCTTGTTTATTTTCTCAATACCTACATCCCTAAATTAATTATATTGTTTGCTTCCGCTACAATATTAGATCCGGTTCGATCTGGATCTAATCCCTAACAAGATGTTTCATATCTGAATTTGGATCCTAACACACATCAATCACAGAGCTATCACTTCAATAAATGCACGCTCAGGTAAGAAACAAATAAAAGAGAGACCTCATTGTTCTAATCTATTCCCACAACGCTCTGTGAAGATACCTTGAGATTTTAGTCTTAAGGGACCATATGGATCAAGGTTATATCATTTACCTCAGAATAAATTAAAGCATGACCTCCTAGCCCTCCTCAAAGAGGACTCCGCTTAGCTATCATTTTGTTGTCCTGAGTGAAGGTTTAGCTTCTATCCATTCCAACCCCCCTGATGGAATCATGATGACTGTTTGGTAGGAAGTATTATGCTAGTTTCGTATTTCTACTAGATCTCGTATTAGGAGGGTTGTTTACCTATAAATAAGGGATTTGAGACCCTTTGTGAGACACAATCCATGACATTGAATATTGAGTATTATGGATTGTGCCCGGGAATGCTAATCTTTTTTGGGGATGCTGAATTCTGCCCCTTGACTCCAGCACAAGAATCCTGAATTTTTTTTATCTTTATTCTTTTATTATTTTCTTGTTCTTTGTCACCCCCTCCCCCTCCCCCCCCCCCCCCACCCCACAAAAAAAACCAATAAAAAAAACCCTCAAAAATTCTCCATCCAAGTGTTCTCTAGGACTCTAAAATCTTTGGCATGCCTAAACAATGCATGTCCTTTAAAAGGTCCAACTCAATTGCATTTGCTTAGGAAGTTGATAAGGATTCTTTTTCTATTCTAAGCACGCGGAGTATAAAGATGTTGTGATGTACTTTTTTACCAAACACAAGGGTACCTCTCTCGAATGTCCAAGCAATGATGCTCCAGTATCACTAGGTAACCTCATGAAGTATTTTGTGCCTAAGTTTTGGTAACATTAGATCCAACTGCCACTGCTCTTTTTGGCCTCAGAGATCCATTCAATTCTCCACAACTGACCCTTTCAATATACTTTTCAAGTGTAGAACCTAACATGCTGTCATGCTGTAACCTAGCCTTTGGTTTGGAATAAGAAAAGGCAATAACATAGCCAGCTAATAATCTGTGCATCAGCCCCCCCCCCCCCCCCCAACAAAAAAACAAAAAAAAAGTTGCTCCGCACCAAAGGGGACTCCCCAGTAATTAATACACTAGGAGTCACGACCATGTGGTGAGCGGTGAATAGTGACCTAAGGCAATAGGGTTTATGGAATTGGTTCAGTCTCCTGTTCAGTTTAAACATATCTCAAGCCATACTGAAGGCACTTGACTGGAAGCACAAAAAGCCTTACCATAATTGAATTATGTCTTAATGACATATGCATAGTAGATTTATCTCCCAATTACATTCCTTCCCTCACATATTCACCTACAATAAAACTACAACCCCAAGGCGTAAAGGTCCTAGACTGAAAATGCAAATTAATTAACCAGGTCAAACATCATCAGGATCAGGCTTCCAGAAATGGAAGAATAGAATACACATGAACATCATCTTACTCATAGAAAAGCAACCTCAGCTGCAGAATGAATCTTTCAAAACTGAGGGCCTACAACATAGTACACAAGTGCAAACAAATATCCATACCGCTTCAGCACCATAACATGAACCACAGTAAGTCTCATTATGCTCCAGCCTTCCACCATGTCTCTGTAAAGGCTTCTCAATCTGCATCATACACACATTTAATTTAGACTGCTACCAAAACACATAAGCCAATTACAGACAATCCCAAGGTCTTGGTCCTCTTGGATAAAAGCAAAGAAATTGGACCAATGCAAGAATGTCTCAGAAACATTCAAACATAGTAAGTAACCAGTGTTTCACAGTTCAAATTTAGTTCTTAATTTTTTTTTCTACGGACTTTATTTAGAGTTACATCATTAATAAATCTATAAATATTCAGGTAGTAGTAAATCACATGTATCTAGTATTTAGAAGATCTTGAATATTCCAGCACAGTGTATTTCCTAATTAAGAATTTAAGATGCATGAAGGCGTGGGGAGGGGGGAAATAAAGGAGTGGAAATGAGTAGGAAGAAGTGAGAAGAAGTGGGAACTTTATAAAGGAGTGGGTACCGGAAGGTTTAGGAAATTTTAATTAAAAAATGAAGAATTGAAAGGTGTCCGATGGGGTGGGAAAGGATTTGAAAGGTATGTTTCCCACCCAAGAGAATAGATCCTATCATACAAATTATACACGACAATCAAGAATAACACTCACTCGAAGCTCTACCCCTATCCCCAATCATGATATATTTCTGATATCAAACCACCTATTTGTCCCCCATCCTTTCATTATGTTACAATTCCCCTCTCTTTCCCTGTTAGCTGTCATCTATCAGATCTTATTGAACATGCAATAAAAGCACCAGGCTATTCTCTTTTGTCAGCAACAGCAATAAATTTACATCTAATTTGAGGCTGCATCAGAATTTTCTGCATACCATCTCCTTGATAGAATTTAAGCTATATCACAGCGGACAAAAACCACGGAAGAGTTCATGATTTCTTATTTAATTTGATTTTCACATCCACTGCCACTATTCTTAAAGATTATAACAAAAGCCAGCTGAGGCCTGAGGATTCAGAGAGGTACATTCTTTTGCTGTTAGCACAAGAGGTATAAGAAAACCCAAGGAGTTGGAAATCTATGAATACAGAATACTTATATGTAATTATGTATACATGAATGCATTAGAGAAAAAAGCAAACAAAGTTTTGCCAATCCAAGGTCTTACAGAAACAACTAAACAAATACACAATTTCTGGCAAGCAAACTTCTTGTTGCCTTTCAAGCATACTTGTAATGAAATTTACTAACCTTGGGAGCACCGATGCCCTCTTGCCGTGTCTCTATCACATTCCCATGAGAATCTAATCTTTTCTTGATTATGTCATGTCTCTGCATGCCAAATGAACCTAATAAGTGAAATTCAAGTATGTAAACAAATTCAAGCGTAAACATAGTATACATGAAATCTATTAGATAAACATCACTTAAGGTTGATGCTTTACTATTTTCATCCTAGTTAAAATATATTCACTCTATCATGAAGAACTTCTCATTAGTAATTAGGCTGTCTACTTATTTTGTCTGGGTGGTAATTTCTCTGACTACCCACAAGTTTGCTTCGGTTCTCATCAACTAAACAACGTAGGGGACAGAGGTGCTCATAATGTATTGGTTTGAACTGATAACATGCCAATATGCTATGACAAGCACTATGCATTTATCCATCAAACTGATACATTTATCAGTGTAGCAATTAATATGTTGAACAATTGTTTTCTGAACTAAATACAGGAACAGGGCATAGAAACGCAACATTGGCCAGAGGACAATGCACTTCTTGAAATACTTACTACATCTAAGTGCTGCTGTCCACTGATATCCATAGCATCAAGGCTGATAATAGAACATGGTAGTGCAGGGAAAGTGACATCAAACTGCATAAAAACAATCACATTTAGCAATAAGCTCCATTCAGTTAACAGATCAACGCAACGTATGCATGCTTTATAGCCTCGGGAAGCAGCTACAAAGGTAATGAGGAACATGATAGATGTCAACTAAAATTTAAGTATTGTTCAAAAATAGAGGACTAGTACAAATATAAGAATAATAACCAAGCGAAGACATAGAAATACGTATGACCATTAAATCTAAACTAAAAGCTCAATCCTGAACACAAAGGCCACATTTGAAGATCATGCTAAACATTATGCAAAAAAGAAGATTACATTACATTGATACGTAGAGTTTCTCCCCTGGAAGTGTCTACAACAAGCTGGGTTTCAGTCACAGGGTGTATATACAGTCCTGCAACCATATTCAAGAAACAATTAAGAGTCCATCATTATTATTTAGAAGAAAAAGAAGATATTTTAACAATGAGTAAACATGTAAAATAAATTCTCATGGATCAATTTAGCCCTTGATCTCTTGACTGGAACATCTACTTCTACAGACTACAGGACTAAAATGGGTAACCAAAGAGAAGCATTTCAGGTGCTAAATGATCGTTCCTCAAAGAATCTAGGTGACATATGAAGATTAACAAATAAACCAAAGCAAATTAACCTTTTTCTAGAGAGTAGGGGCACTTCGGTAAGCATCCTTATGTTGACAGTTGAAACATGATCAAAGAGACACTAATCTAGTAATATAGAATGGCATTCCTTCCCCACAAACACTGACGCTAAACCTTATGTTAATATACATGGTTTTATTGGTGCTTAATAATATACATGGGTTTTCATGCACAATACATACAGACAGGTCATCCTTATGAGCCTAATCAGTGAATTTCTCCAAACTTGATAGACAGGGATCTGTGTCATATGGCATCACGTGCAGCATGATATTCATAATGGTTCATCAACATTAGAAATGTACTTAGCCTTTTATACCATACGAGCACAGAACACACTTCAGGTCATAATTGTACTAATATGCCTGATAAAAGAAGCATCAACATAAGAGAGGGTGGGAGAAGACAACTGTCTCAAAACCACAACATAGCCACAAACTATCAAGAATTATTCCAATCTAGCAAACAGAATAACAAGGAAAGCGGTTATCCTTAACTACAGAATAGATTAACTCAAACATAACTATCATAAATACATCCCCCTGAGGAGAACAGTGTCCCAAGGAGGCAAGGACTATAAACTTTCAGGGCTTAATTGCTCAAGAACTAATTACCACCACATACAACTAAATGGACACACTATCTGCTCATCAAGCCGCTGTGTACTCAAACTTATCTTTGAAATTCGCCAATAGCAGGACCACATAAGTAAATACATGTACAGAGAATGAAGACCAATAAATGAAACATAAGTGCGATAAGTTCAAAGCCAACATTGCAATGGCAAGGGAAAATACAAGTGGATAATGTAGCAAACTGCCGTCATGCTATCTCAAACATCCCATATGTTTCGCCAATAGCAGAACCACATAAGTAAATACATGTACAGAGAATGAAGACCAATAAATGAAACATCAGTGCGATAAGTTCAAAGCCAACATTGCAATGGCAAGGGAAAAATACAAGTGGATAATGTAGCAAACTGCCGTCATGCTATCTCAAACACCCCATATGTTCAAATGCACCATACGTTAACACTAATCAGAATCCCATAAAACTTCCCAAAATTATCGTAAATGAACAATAAGAAGCATGAACAAAACATTTTCCTGTGAATCAAACCAACGCAAATCAAAACCTAATATGGGCAACTCCAAATTGGAATTGTAAGAGCTCATTCCATTAGTCAGCCCAATTTCAACAAACTTTCAACACCATGCAATTATGCATAAGCAGCCAGCTGAACCTAAAATCACCAATCATTCTAAACCCCATAAATTGAATTTCGAGATACCATATGTCCCCCATTAGAATCCGAAAAACTACACACTCACGAGCAGAAACGAAACCAGATAAACAGGGGGAAACACCCAACCTTCACACCAGGGGGAAAAAAACGTTCCAAGTTCCAACTAGCATAATATACACCCAATTCCGAGCTGAACGTTATTAAACACGAAAATTCAGAGATCAGATAACGCAACAAGATCAAATTGATTAGCACAAAAAGGAAGATCAAATGAACGTGAAGACAGAAATCATCGTTGCAGCAGATGAAGGAGTCAACATAATAACAGGAATTGAAAGGAGAAAGAGAGATGGAGTACGGAGTTCGGAGAAGAAGAGGAGGAGCATGACGAAGGAGGAGACGAGGGTGATGAGGCCACCAGAGAGAGTACGACTGTAGAAATCTTCATTGATTTTAGGGTATGCATCCAAATTCCGAATCTTGCTGAATATACCCTCCATCCCTTTCTTCAAATTCCTTCCTTAACCCCCAATTTTATGCCTTCTTTTTTGTTGAAACTTCCAAAATTGTGAAATTGAAATGAAATCAAACACCTCGTCGTAAGAAGCACGAGGTGTTTGTGTGATTATGAACGGATCTCCTTTTTCCCTCTGTTGAAATCTGTTCTTAATCTTGCTTGCTAATGCTATTGCTGGGTGGAAGAAAAGACAGAGGGAGAGAGAATTGCAGATGAAATGAGAAAAGAGAGAGAGATTGAATGATTGTTGTGATGGTTGCCGGAGAAACAAGTCGTGGTTTTGGTCACCTCCTCTTCTTCCTCCGCAGCGCTAGATCTGGGGGGTCCTGCTTTATTTTCTCCCTGTCTTTTTTCCTTTTTCTTTGGTTTTCCTCCTGCAAGTCAACTCTTGGGCCGTAACGTAATGGGCTCTTTATTCGGGCTTTCATTGGGCTCCTTGTATGGGCCTTTGTTGGGCTATTCCCCTATTTTGGGCCCTACCTATGGCCTGATTGATATGTTGAATTCGTACATTGATTTTGGATTTGGATTCAATTGGTGGCCTATCAAGTAAAAGAATTAGCGCCGGCGAAAAATCGAATTCGGGTGAATTTGGGTCGGTCAAATTTGACCAATATCAATATTTGAACAAAAATTTTATGCCCAGTTTTAGTTTTTATTCGGATAATTTGGACGGAGCTAAATTCGAGTCAGAATCAGATTTGGATGATAGAACAAAGAGAAATATTATGTCAAAATATTAAGCCAATATAAAAAATTCGGATGAAAAATCTATGTCCGAAACCGGTTTTCTAGGTCGGACAATTTCGGGTTTTCAGGATTGGGCAAAATTTTGCCAGCACTAAAATGATCCATAAAATAGCTTTTGAGATTTCAATCCGTAAAAGATAGGTTTAGATGGCAGTTAAATATATACTTAATTTTTTTTTTTTTTGTTTCAATAATTGAAGTGTTTGCTCAGTTAATTAGTTGTTCAATATTTATCATAATACGTCAGTATAATGGGTACCCACTATATTTGTGTTAATTACATTTACCCTACCTGACATATGCGGTAATAATTTTTGCACACCCGACATTTGGGAAATAATTTTCACCCTACCTGACATTCAGTGAAAGTGATTTTTAGTGTTAGAATCCGATAACTTGTTATTGGAAATGGAAAAATACAATAATACCCCTATATCACTATGTGAAATTACAATGATGCCCTTTAATTTGAGAAGGAAAAGACTATGTTGGAGAGTAGAAGAGAGACATGGTGGTTTGGGAGGGGTTAGGTTTTCATTTTCTGTATGGGGGGGGGGGGCGGGCAGAGGAATCAGTGGAGTGATTGGGTTTTAAAATTCCATAACAATTAATACTAAAGGTACAAAAGTCATTTCACATTTAATTGAAAGTCAAAGGAAATAATAACAAGGGTATAAAGGTCACTTCATATTTATTTTTTTACAGTTCATCGAAAAAGTCAATAAAAAATCAATTATAACATACCTGAGGGGCTTTAAATTTATGACCACTTAAATGTCAGGTAGGGTGAAAATTATTTCTCAAATGTCGGGTGTGCAAAAATTATTACCACATAAGTAAGGTAGGGTAAAAGTAATTAACTCCACTATTTTTTACAAATTGAAACCTTAAAGTCTAACATGGTAGTTCATATTCCATTTGTTTAATGAATCATGCCTAAGGCCCTGTTCGGCAAAATTAGCGTTTTAGGTAGCGGATAGAGGTTTATGTAGCGTATAACGGTTTAAGCAGCGGATAGCGGTTTAAGTAGCGGATAGCGGATGACTGTTCAAATGAGAATTGTGTTCGGTAAATTTAGCGGATTAATTAACAGATTTATGTGAATTGTCACAAAAGGATATGAATAATTTTGAAAGATAAAATTTTCAAAGGGTATTTTTTGACCGAAAAATATGAAACGTTATACCCCAAACGCTAAACGTTAACTTTATTAGCGTTTCACAAAACGCTCCTTAAAACGCTAAACGCTCCTCAAAACGCTAGTTTACCGAATACTAATATTTACGCGATTAGAGTTTTGACTTGGTCAAAACGCTAAACGCTACCTCAAACCTACTGCCGAACACAGCCTAAATGTCTAAAACCCTTATTTTTTTCTCATTGTCAATTGTAATCAACTAAGATTTGAATTCATTTCTCACGTATATTAATATTGATTTTTCATATTTTGGTTTTCTTTTTATAATCAGAGAAGATATTATCGGATTCTATTTTTATTGATTTTGCATATTTTGACATACAATACTTCGTTTTTTTGTATTCAACTAGGATTTGAACTTTGAAGTGTCCTTTTTATTGATTTTTTACTGAAAAAAAGCCAAATCATTGACTTCTACCTACTGCCCTGCATTAGTATAAATTCAATTCCCAGTAGCAGAACTCATTGACCACCTCTCAATTACGAACGTTCATCAAGGAGGATAGTTGGATGGATTCTTTTTCAATCAAATTCAATGGTTGCAGCGACTCATCGCCAAACATTGTAAGTCAAATACATACTTTGTACTTTACATTTTATCTGTCACTTTTATTAAAAAAAATCATAATATTTATTATTTTAAAATTTGAATCATATTAATTGTTAATTTATTAAATTAGCCTTACTAATTACATTTTTTTCTTCAATTTTTCTTTAATTCATCATTTTTTTTATCCACCATCTTATTCGCTTTTTTATATTTATAAGGAAATAAATTAATGTAAAGAAGAGGTTTTCTTAGTTTTGTGAATTGCGGCTAAAGTGACAAATAATTTGGAAATGAGGGATTATTAAATTTTAATTATATTATATGTTGAGTTCTACATAGTCGTTGATTATATGTATGTATTGTTTTATTTGATTAAATAGAACAATCATTTATATGCATCGTGTAGATAGTCTTGTCCACGCCGAATCACACATAAATAAAATGTTGTACTTTAGTCAGGTTAGGTTCAGGTTAGTTTTGCTAGGGTAGGAAAGAAAAGGAAAGGAAATGAAAGGGTATGATAGGAAAGGATATGGTTGGTTTGAGTTAAAGTTAGTTGTTGAATAGAAATATTTTATTAATAAAATTTGAATATTTTGGAGAAAATAAATGAAAAGCTATAGGTGTTGGAAAAGGTGGATTGACTTGAAATTAAAATAATATTATTTGAATTTCTTTTTTATTTAAAAATTTATTTTTGATTTGGGTGTTTTTAGGGGGTTGAGTTAAGTTAAGTTAGGTAAGGATAAATTAAATTAAGTTAGATTAAGTTGGTTAAATGTAACTCAGCTAAAGAACAGAGCCGATACTAAAAGATATAGAGGGAAGAGGAAGTGATGAGAAAGAGAGATCTATCTTTATGTTGTTTGAATTACAGGTGGAGTGGAATGAGATAACAAGGGTTAATAAAGTATGTTTGAGACACTAGTGTTTATGATTTTGCTAATTTGCCCTCTTATTCGATTAACAAACATTACCTATATAGCGGTAATAAGGAATTTTATTTAGTTTCATTTATACAACGTATAGGTTTGTATCTTTCTGTGCAAAATGTGGTTAGTTTCATAATTAAGGTTTTAATTTTTGGTTGTAAAATTTAGCTATCGTCACCCTTTTGTTTTTTGGGACATATAAACTACCTGTTTATTGAATTATTTCTACTTGCTGATTGAGAACTATGCGGTGCATCTATATGTGTAAGATGTTCTTCTCTGCGCATAATTTGGACATAAATTACAGTTAAATGAATAGGTGAGACGACTGATCACGAACATATGTCAAAATAATTCAAATTGAGGCCCTATTTTTTAGAACAGTTAAATTGAGTTAGGATTGGTAAGATAAGGAGAGAAAAGGAGAGAAAAGGAAAGGAAATATTGAAATTTGTTTAAGTTTAATTATGGGGTGATAATATTTTATTGATAAAATTTGAATGTTTTTGGGGAAAATAAATGAAAAAATTATAAGTGTTGAAAAAAATGAAATGGTTAAATGAATAAAATAATATTATTTTAATTACTTTTTAATTAAAATTTTGAGTTTGGTATGAGTCTTTTTTAAGGAGTTGGGTAATGTAAGGCAAGATAAGGTTGAATTAAATTAAACCTAACTTACTAGTCAACAGAGTTTCAAAAGGATATAAAAGGTTTAATTAGGAGATAAATGTTGATTAAAAAAAAAGTAGAAGAAAGAACCTATAGGTATGTTCTTTAATCATTTTATGGGCAATGGCCATGAATATAAATTTGGGGTGCAAATTGATTCACCCTGGGAAATTAGTCCACTTTAGCAAACTAATCTATTTTCTCTGGATTTGGTTGCATTGGGATTTTATCTATAAAACTTTACAGGGAGTTCATAATTTCCCACTTTCATTCACAAAAAATTTTACAAAAATATATACTCTGTATTTTGTTTAGAAATATAAATTTTTATTTAACACATAATATTGAATTAATTAAGATTCTTTCTATAATATTTATTCTAACACATAATAATGTAGTCTTTGTTGTGTATGTGTAACTTATTGTAAATATTGATAGGAACTTTTAAAGTGGAAAGTGCATATTTAATTCGATCCTAGTTAATTTATTGTCTACCGATGAAAAAAACACATGTTTTGCTGGGAAAAATAATTGTAGCTAATTAAGATTAGTGCATTAAAAAAGTAAGTGAGAGCATAATTTTTAACATTTAAATTACATTCTGCTAAATGATAAAGGTGCATGTGGTACAATATGTGGGTATGTAAAAGGCTAAAAGCTAATTGTCTATGAATTTATTTCAATTAATTTTTAAGTGGGAGGTGTTGGGAAAAGATATATTATTTCCCTCTGTGTAGTTAAGATGGAATTATTATTATATATAAGTAGAAAAATTGATAAATTGAGGCACGCGATTTTTATATGGAAAATTCTTCAAAGTGAAGGTAAAAATCACGGGACGGTCGGTTCGAAAATACTTCCACTATGATAATAGTAGGACCACAAAATGTCTTCCCTAAACACACTTTAAGGGATACGTTACCACTATGGTGGGTAATAACTCTCTTCACCACTACGGGTGGAACTTTCTCTCACACTATTTTTTGTACCAGGATATTTGGAATGAGATAAATGCATGTAATAGCCTACAACTCCCAAGTCTCCCATCATATTTATAAGGGTTTTTAGGAAACAAAACTCCTAACAGGACATGTTACTCTTATAGAAAAAATCATTATGTTTTAAATGCATTTCATTTGTCATCAGTTTTTGTAAATTTATCTGGTAACATTTGCTCCTTGATTTAATTATGGTGAAGTTTCTCATTCGCCCAATTAAGGAGAAAAACTCCAACAAGAGGACATCTCAACATGTATGTAAGACAAATAGAGATTAGCAAAAGTTATCAAATACTACTCTAGATTGAATCTTGTGGGAGTACACTTTCACAATCGTCCCCTATAAGATTTATAGTGTCAGAGTCTGCAGGTAATTAGGAGGTTATAAATATGTTAATAAGTTTGATAAAGTTAGTATTGCCGTTTCACTTTTGCTTTGTTTAACTTTTAAACATTTAGTTACTTTAGCTTCTAATTAAATCTGAAAATTTGATGTTTTATCCTAAATATCTATTTACTTTAGAAAATTCACAAATTTAAGTTGTTTCTTAATTCAGTTTTAACCAAAACTAATTATTTTAGGAGAGTTGAACGTACAACCCATACTTCCCAAATAATAATCCATTAGGTTCTCACACCATTATGCTACAAGCTTAACTTGAGATAATTGGTTCGAATAGTAATTTGTAATGTATTTTTTTTCACCTAATCTCATTTTAAAATCCTAATATAATAATTATCAACTCTCTCTATCACTCATGTTCTTATCCTCCTCCCTCACAACGCCTTTCTCTTTTTCCTCTCCCTGTGACAGTCGGCCCTGTCAGTCGTCATCGCGGCTGGCCACTAGCCATCCTCTATCCTTCTTTTGCCAAGTAAGTGCCTTGTTACCTATGTGCTAGACTTTGATGATGTTTCTCTACTCGAGGATATAAAGTTGCAATCTTTATGTTCTTGAAGATGTTTTACAAGTATGGGAGAGGTTTAAAGTTAATTAGAAATTGATTAATAAGGTTTAAGATCAATTAAAGTCGTGAAAAAGAATGAAGTTCAAATTTTGTAGTTGCTGAGACTGTAAGGAATTTCGGATAATTTCGAAAGTAAATTGGGAATTGGGTAGTCGAGCAAAAATTGACAGAAAATTGGGGTTGTAGAACTGAGTTTTGGTTTCACTGAAAAAGAAAAACTTTAGCAATTGGAATTGAAATGAACGAGATAAAATCTTACACTAAAACTCCGCAGTTGTGAGACAGTTTGGATAGTTTGTGGAAAACATAAATTTTGAAGGCTTTAAGGACGTTTTTTGGGATTGTCTTAACACAAAAGTTCTAGTTCACTTATTAATCTTTTCAAAATGTCCTAGAACATCTCCATATTTTATCGGGAGTGCGAGTGATGATCTCTAGAAATTGGGGTTTGAATCTGTTCCATTTGGGAAAGAAAAAGAATTAGAAATTTTGTCGCAAATTAGAATATCTTTTCTTGGGTCATATCATATGTTTATTAGTTTGAGTCGACCTCTTAGGTGGGGGCTATGGTGCCTAGTAATGCTTGTTTAATTTCGGCCAAGCTGGTAATTAATTAATTTGCTTTCGATTTGTTAGGCTCAGGCCGAGAACCCACCTAAGGGGTCAAGTCAAACTAATAAACCTCATATATGACCCAAGTAAAGTTTTATATATGTAATTCTTCTAATTTCCGAAATAAAAATTTGCAATTCTTTTTCTTTCCTAAATTGAACAGATTCAAACCCAACTTTCAAATGCCAAAACTCGCGCTCCCGATATCATATGGAGATTTTCTAGGCCATTGTAGAAAGCTTAATAAGTTCACTACAACTTTATGCTTGAGAGAATCCCATAAAATGTCATTAAAGCTCTCAAAATTTACATTTCCCACAGACTATCTAAACTGGCTCAGAACTGTGCACTTTTAGTGCAAGATTTTTAACTCGTTTGTTTCAACTCATCAGATTTCTAAAGTTCTTTTTTCAATGAAAAATAACTCATGCTACAACACCAATTTTTCTATGAATTTTTGCTTGACTACGTAATTCCCAGTTTGCTTCTAAAAGTACCAAAAATTCTTGTCCACTTCTAGCAACTATAAAACTTTGATCTTCATTCTTTTTCATGAGTCTAGTTGATCCTAAACCTTATTAATCATTTCCTACTCAAGTTTAAACTTCTCTCGAACTTGCGAAACATCGCCAAAGTCATAAAAATTACAACTTTACATCCTCAAGTGGATAAACATAGTTAAAGTCTAACACTTGAGTAACAAGTAATTTAATTGAGCAAAAGAAGGAAGTGGTATCTATTGATTGGTGGTCTGGTGGCTGGTGACAGCTGATAATGGTAGGGGTTAGAGGGAGGGGAGAAGGGAAGAACATGACTGAGGAAGAGAGAATCCATAACTATTAACTAGGTTTAACGTTTTAGAGTGAGATTATGAGAAAAAATACATTACAAATTATAATAATCATTATCCCAAAAGCAAGCTTGTTCAACTCTCCTAAAATATAATGCTATTACGCACTAAAAATAATACTATTGCACTAAAGACAATACTATTATACACACCTCGGTGTGTACAATGGTGTAATATTCATGCACACTAAATATTATGCTATTACTTACTAAAGATAATATTAGATGCATATATATGGGTGTCATGATCATCTTCACTTGATGCATGGGTGCTGATTATTGGGTTATCACATTACTAATAAATACTCGCGCATTGTTGCACTTAATTAAAAAGTACCAAAGTATTGCTTGGTACAATTTAGTACATCACAGTGAAATTCAAATTAAGTTTTATAATGTCAAACTTTTTAATTTTGATGGTATTAGCATAGACCCTCATTTTTGTACTCAATGATATAAATGATGTGATAACCCAATAATCAACACTCATGTATCAAGTGAAGATGACAATGACCACCAAATATACATAACATTGCTCCGACTCATTACTCCGGCATAAATACATACCTGCTCATTGCACCAACTTTAACTTTCAATGATTATGTATATATTATATATGAAAAGTGTTAAGCTTCAAGTGACTTAAATCGACTGAAATCAGAGAGAAACAATCATTCGATTAAATAAACAAATTTACAATAAAAGCGAAGGTCAACAGTAGTTAAGTTAAGAAAGCAATATCGTAAATAACACCCCAAATATAATAGTAATAGAAGACTTTGAAAAAGACTTAAACCAAATATATAAAAATTGTGTTAGCCTTGTATTATAAATGGAAGAGTTTGAGTGGGAATCAAGTTGTTGATTTGTTCACCGTCTCTTTTTGTAATTCCTTAGCTGAAGGACTATATTAACCCTAAATAATTGTGTTAGCCTTGTATTATAAATGGAGCCTAGGTGTTAGGCTTATTGTGTGTGTAATTGATAGTGTTTCATCTGGCCACAAGAGATTGACCTGTAATCTCTGTGTTCCTGAGGAAGTTGTGTAAGGCTCAGCTGTGAGTGTTAAGTTCTCAGGTTGTAACTCTAGGAAGCTTGTGAGAGATTGTGAAGGTCTAGGAATCTCTGATAGTGCATCGTTCGTAGTTTTTTTTCCGGTATGAGTTTTTCCTCGTTAATTTCTTGTGTTGAATCTTTATTTATATTTTCGTCCTATTTATTGTTTGTCTGCTAACAGCGCCCTAAGTATCCTAACAATTGGTATCAGAGCTTTGGTTGGAGTGTGGTTGATCTACAGGCTGAGAAGCAATAGCAGATGCAATTTTGAAGATTAGGGAGTTCGACGTGAAAGGCTACACATGGTGGACGATGCGCGTTGAGAATGTGCTTCGCCATCAAAAGTTGCATCTTGCCATGGGTGAAAATCCAGAAAAGATGGAACCAAAAGATTAAGAAGAGCTTGACGGTCAGGTATTCAGTACGATGAGGCTGACGTTACCTCGGAACGTGGCTTTCGACATCAAAGATCGTAAAACGACGAAAAGTCTGCTGGAGGCCTTGCAAAACACGTATGAGAAACCTACGGTAATGAACAAGGTATATGTGTTGCGTCGTTTGTTTGAATTTAAGAAGCATGACTATAGTGATATGAATGATAGTATGAATGAGTTAAATGTGGTACTATCAAAATTGACCTCTGTGGGATTTACTTTTTACGACGAGATAAATGTTAATATACTGTTGGCTACCCTACCTAAGTCTTTAGACAATTTTGTAACTTTTGTAACACTTCGGTTAAGAAAGATAAGAAACTGAAGTTTGGGGAAATAAGAGACTCCATCCTGAATGAAAGCATCCATAGGAGAGATTCTGATATGTTTGAGTCTTCGGGGAATGCTTTGGGTGTCATGGGGTAGGAGGAATAGCAGGAGCTCGAGTCGGGGTCTATTTAAATATAGAGGTTGAAACATGGAGCACTTGTTGTCTTGGAATTGTGGTGATAGAGGTAATTTTCCTCGGGAATGTCCTAAACCCAGGAAAAGTAATTATAATGACCATGACTCGATAAATTCTGTTGAGGATTTGGGTCATGCCCTAACTATTGATGTTGACAAGTCAGAAAAGATTTGGGTGATAGATTCGGGTGAGTCGTTTCACTCTTCATCTAGCAGGGAGACCTTTAGTAATTTTGTGAGTGGGATGTTTGGCAAAGTTAGGCTTGCAAACGGTCACAACCTAAAGGTGCTAAGAATAGGTGATGTGAACATTAAAACTTCTAAGGATGGGACTTGGAGGTTGAAGAATGTTCAATATATCCCAGGTCTGACCAAGAACCTAGTATCTATGGGTCTACTGGATGAGGAGAGTTTCACAAGGAGATTTGAGGATGGCCATTGGAGGGTAACGGAAGGATCTCTGGTAACTGCAAATGGTAGGAAGGAGGGGAAGTCGTGTTTTAACAAAGGAAACATGAATCCAACTCCTCTTTTTGTTTCTCATTGGTTTTAAATAGTGTCGAATGTAAGGAGATGCATACAAAGACTTTTAGGTTACATATATTAAGGTGTTCAAAAACTCCGGAACTGCCACACCGAACCGTAAACTGGCAAAAGCGCACCGTAAACCGGCAAAATCGCACCGCTTTAAAAATCCGATGCACCGAAGTGGGAAACCGGATGCTAAGTAGGGTGGTTAAGGTTTGGGATATTCAAACCGGCGATGAACCGGAACCGCGCCGATAATATATACATATATATCTATATATATATATATATATATATATATATATATATATATATATATATATATATATAGCTCCTTTTTTTCAACTACTTTTTCTGTTGGTGTAAATGGAAGCTCCTTTGGTTTCTTTCGGAGTGGAAGGGGTTTGAGACAAGGAGACCCTATCTCCCCCTTACTTTTTGTGCTGATTATGGACTACTTGGGAAGAGTTATAAGGGAAGCTACCTCTTGTGATCTATTCAAATTCCACCAGCACTGTAAGTCTTCAAAGTTAGCCCACTTATGTTTTGCTGATGATGTTCTTGTGTTCTGCAATGGTGACCCTCAAAGTGTTCAACTATTGATTTCAGCCTTATCTCATTTTTCTGATTCTACTGGCTTGTTTCCTAATAAGGCAAAATCTAGTGTCATTTTTGCTGGAGTAAATGACACCACAAAAGATGAAATTCTGAGGATTACTGGTTTTGCTGAAGAGAATCTTCCTATTAGATATCTTGGATTCCTGTTAAACCAACCAGGTTAAATAGGAATGATTGTGCTTTATTTTTGGAGAAAATGACTAAGAGGATGCAAGGGTAGGTTGTGCGAAGGTTGACATATGCAGGCGAATTGGAGTTAGTGAATAGTATGTTGGTGGCAATCCATACTTATTGGTCTCAAATCTTTATATTGCCTAAATCTGTTTTGGATAGTATGATTCAGATTTGCAGATCTTTCCTTTGGGGTAATAATCAGAGGAAAGCTCCTCTCATTGCTTGGTCAATATGCTGTCTGTCCAAGCTAGAGGGGGGTCTAAATATCAAAGATCCTCATGCATGGAATTTTGCAGCTTTGGGGAACCTGTTATGGCAATTAATAACTGATAAAGAATCTCTTTGGGTTAAATGGATTCACCACCATTACCTAAAGAGACAATCTATTTGGGATTTTCAATCAAGCAAAATAATAGTTGGTACTGGAGGAAATTAATTCATGTGAGAGATGAATTGATTGGTTTATTCCATGATTTGGTTGCCCAGAATAGATCCTATAATATCCAGGAGGGATACCGTTACTTAAAAAATCATGGAGAAAGAGTGGATTGGTTCCAGTTCATTTGGAATGACCTTAAAGTACATAAGTTTTCTTTTATTGCTTGGTTGTCGATCCATGGAAGACTAGCAACACAAGACCGATTGAAAAAGTTTGGCTTCTCTTTGACCAATCGTTGTTTTCTTTGCAAGATGGATGAGGAATCGGTTTCACATCTCTTTATTGAATGTCCTGTTTCTCGACAGGTTGGTGATGGAGTTTTGCACACTGCTTTTGGTGTTGTTTTGGACTGGAAGAATTGGCTGGATGAATGTGTGAATATGCCTAGAAAGATTTGCCATAAGATGGGTTTGGGCATTTCAGCAACAATCTACTATCTTTGGCTTGAAAGGAATCTCCGAGTTTTTCACAACCAGGAACGAAGCTTGGAGTGTATAGTGAGTTTCATTGTGAATGACATTAGGCTTTGTCTTTCTTGATTTTTTGATGTAATTAAGTTTTGTTATGAGGTGGTGTTTGTTCTTTTGTTTGGGTTACGTTGTTCAACCCCTCTATGTATGCCTAGAATTGCTTTGTAAAAATCAGTTTAAGTAATGGAAAGTCTTACAAATTTTCCAATATATATATATATATGTGTGTGTGTGTGTGTGTGTGTGTGTGTGTGTGTGTATGTGTGTGTGTGAAAAATTACAAAACATATAACATGTTAAAAGATGTTGAATCTGTCTTTAAAAAAATAATTACATGGGTCGGTCGTCCAGTTCGCGAAACGAAAAATTGATTTGGGAATAGGGGGCGAGGTTCCTTGGTGACAACTTGACATGAATCAATTTTGATTTTTTTTTTTTTTATGTTTCCCCTTAATTAGTGACTTTAGGATTTGTAATGTAATTGGATTTTTATTTTTTTTGGTTGATCGAATGATGATTTTTCCAATATTGATGGAATTTAAGGCGGTTCCAGTTAACCGATGAAACCGCACCGTTAAACCCGGTGCACCCGTTTAGAAAAACCGGGTTATTCGGTTCTGGTTTATGATTTAGAAAACTGTTTCATCCGGTGCACTACTTCGAGAGACCGAAACCGCACCGAACCGAACCGAACCGTGAATACCCCAAACATATAGGCATATATCTTGATTGTGATATAAAATAGGTTTAGGGAAACCCAACATTAGAACTCAAAAACAACACTAATTTCTAGGGTTTTGATGTATCAACAACCAAAACAACAACAAGAACAAAGAAGATATGAACAAGGATAAAAATTTCTCACCACCTTGAACTCAAGCCTTTCATGGCTGCTTAAAGGAGAACCATCAATAAGCCAAGGAGAGACCCAATAGACTTCACTAAGATTAGCATAAAGAAATACCAACTAATCCCTAAAGGAGCAACTCCCAATCGCTACCATTAATGGATAAAAAAGAGGAAGATTTGAGGAGGGTTTTCAAATACCCAACAAGATTTCATTCTTGAAAGTGTTTAAAATGTTCATTAGTTGAATAAAAATGAGGAGCAAGGTTAAATAATGGAGGGGAAAAAATGGGGGTTGAACCATAACAAGAGAAGGGGAAAAGTCGTGGAAATCTGCAGAAAAAGGCCGAGGTGCGGCCACCATCTCAACCAGGGAGTCGAGGAGGAAAAAGCAGAGCATACCTGCCCATTGCCTTGCTGGGAGCGGCTAGCGCCTACGGGCGTATGCTGACTTCCAACAAGTATAACTTCTTCCTTTTAACTCTGATTTGGGCACATTATATATCGATGCCAAGCTCTCGTTGTGAACCATAAGCTCACTGAATTTGGTGGTCATCAGAGTTTATTGAAGGAGTTATGATCAAAAGAGTGAAGGTAGGTATTCTTCTCTTGCCCAATTTTGTCCCAAAACATGATATTCTTTAACATGTTCCTCTTGGCTTGGCATTGTATGACTTCTTCCTAGCCTCCTTGGTGTTGGTTTTCTAGGCTTGAGTGTTGAAAAATTATTCAGTTTACCATGAAACTTCTTCGATCTGGGACCAAAACTTCCCAAGGCATTTAAAAATCTCGAGATTAGTCAATTAGGCTAGTGAAGCCCCAAGTACCCCCTTGATCCTCATGGATCAGACTCTCTGGGTTGGAGAGGATTTTTCCTCAAATCCTGAGGGTTAGAAACAACCACGAGGAAGATCTGACCCCCATAATAGAAGTCTCCCAAAGGCCATGCTTGCTCGATGCTCACCACCCCGCACTTCTTGAAAGTATAGTAATTGTTGAGGGTGCAAAGGGGCGCGAACTCAAAGCGGTGATCCCGATTAGCTCCTTCACTCATGATTTTGTGAACTCCAAAACTCTTGCTCAACCAGTTTGGGAGGCACCCAACTCGCATCAAACTCCAACACAAAGCCCTCGTCATGGAAATGCAAATCAAGAGGGGACTTGGGGCTCGGGGATAAAGGGTATGGGGGGAGTGGGAAATTTTTGAAGAGCTAAAGTACACTCACTAGTGTATCGTCAACAAATTCTTAATCTTACATGATAACTTACATATAGTTTCAAGCAAATTTATTGGCCATTTTTTATGAATTATATGATTTTTTTTTTGTCTCATGATTGGGTCATGCCAGTTTTTGCTGGCTCAATTGGTAACCTCAGTCAACTGTTCTAACCCGATCAAACCGATCTGATCGGTCGAACCATTGACCCATTGGATTAACTGGTTCAGTGGCCAGTTTGACTCTGAAAACATAGTCCAAAGATAAAATGTCTAAAAATTTTCACAACAAATCTCAAATATGTAATTTTTTTGATATTTCATTTTGAACAAATTTCTTTAATAAAGAAAAGCACTGTAATGACTTAAATCTCCATTTGTCACCTCCTTAGTCTAGACGCTCAAATATAAATGATAAGGCGAATATTGGATCCATGCAAATGTTAATGTGTAAAGTAGGGTTCATATTAGTATTTGAGCCGTATATTACAACAGTCCAAATATAGTTTGAGGACAATGGACCTTCGGAGCTCCAAAGGGTTAACTTAACTTGTAAATTAGCTACTATAATTTGTTGCTAAATCCAAGCTAAATCACATTCATATCTACAATATCTTCTAAGATCAGGATAATTATCTTTATTAGGCACAATTAGTTGTCCCTATGCCCTAATTTGCTTCGCTCCAAATTCATTACATTTTAATATTTGCCCATTCCTCTTCTTCGTCTTTTCTAAATTTCTTCAAACACCTGGAGTGGATTACATTTTAAAGACATCGAAACCTTTTTCTGCAGTTTTATGCCTTATTGATTGGGCGGCCATCTAGAATATTCTATGCTCTTACTATTGTAATGTCCAAATGATTTATTGTGCAAAAAAATTATAAAACTTTAGGTCGATCACTTTTTCCAAAACTGATTAATTGTTTTTGAAACTACTTTTATGAGACCAAAAAATATAGGGAATTGGGCAAAAATTTTGTACATTGTCCAAAATATTCTTGAAAATATCATTGGAAAGGTGCAAAAAGTATATTTATAAGGGATAGAATGAGAATTATAGTTATTGGGAATGTAAATGTTAGGTAATTGAACAAATAAAAATAGACAAAGGAATTAGTTAATTGGACAATTAAAAAGGGACAGAGGTAGTACAGTATTATATAGGAGTTTTCTTAATTAATACTCCTTTTCTTAATATATCCTTAGCTCTTCCATAAGAGTTTTCTTAATATTAGTTTTCCCTTGCTGCCACTAAAAGTTCCATAAAAGGAAACGAAGGGAGTACAATTTGAATTGCATGACTAAATCTGGCTTCACCCTTCAATTCTTGAAAAGGTACTGTTAATCAATTCAATAATTTATCCATTTGACTTATGAAAATCATTTGTAAATAAAATATTATATTTACAGAATTTTTAGTCGTAAATTGTGTCATTTAACGTAGCATACATGAATCGTGAACAAAAATTAATTTCTTTTATTTAATATTGTTCAAAAAATAATTTATAAACCATATATTAAGAGCATTCTCAAAAATAAATTTAACTTTTGGGTAATATGCATGGGTTATAAATTTATTAACTAAACACAAAATAATAATACTTTAGATTTTTGCCCATTCATCTTGAATAGGCCGACAAAATTTATCCGAAACCGAATCGATTTACCTGAACCAACATCTGAAACAATACCAACCTATTTGGATCCGAGGAACCGATCGAAATGATCCAACCATACTCAAATCAAACCTGATATTTATTCTAAACTGAAATAACCGTGCTCAAAATGACCCGATATAATTCAAACCAAACCCAAAATGACCCGCCCCGAAATGAATCAAATAGGAGGAAATAAACATAACCGACTCATAGTCAAATCTACGAAAAACCAAATGAAACCATATCCAAAATGATCAGACCCACTTTCAACCAAATTCGTATTATCCAAACTTGAAGTGAACTGAACAATGCAAACCCGATTCAAACTGTAATCGTCTTTATTGTATGTCAAATGATCTAGCCCATTATTTAAATCGAATTTGAACCGGTTGTCACTATCTAATGAATCGTCCTTTTTTTGTTCCTTTTCTTTGATCGGTCGCTGCCCACTTTCTCGATAGTTCGTCTTCTCCGACTCTTTTGTCGTCCCCTACAAATTCCTTCTCCGTCTCGAACTACAGTGACTCTCATGGAGACCACAAACGATAATTCGAACCGAACCCGACATTGAATCAAATCATATCCAAACCCGTATTACAACAAGCTAATGTAGACCTGAAATCAACCGACCATTTTCTACCTAAACCAATTTGAACCAAACCCGACATATGATTGAGTACCAGCCGACCCATAGTATAACGGATTAGCATTGACCTGGAATCAATCGAGCTCATTTATAAACGAACCAATTCGGATCGGACCCGACCCGAGGTCGAATAAAAAATTTAACTGAACCATACTCGAATCAGATTAAACTGACTTATACCTGACCCGGATAGATGGCCAAAATATACATGAACCCGTATCCAATTGTTCATATCTCAACCGGAAATTATCTGAATCTGAACTTCATCCGAACCAACCCCTACCCGACCCATAAATTCTATACTCGGAATATATCTGAATTGAACACTACCCAACTTGTAACCGGCCCAAAATACCCATTTATTATATGTAAATTCTTAAATTCACGCATGCATTTCAGAAATTTTTCGCATCACATGTATTTGTAATGAAGGCGTAGACTAATTGTATTCTTATAATTCCTAAATCCACAACTATAGAAATAAATTTATTCTCATAAATTGATTTGATCAACAATAGAAATAAATTATAAGCATAGACTAAATGGATTCTTATAATTCCTACGCGGAGTATAAATGGCTGACAGGGTTGTGTCGTATGGATACAGACCGTGTTAGGTTGAGGCGGTCCCGATTATGTTGTTTCCTAGTTTTATTTGATATACTTTTCTAATATGGTTTAATCTTATATTTTGGTTGCCTATTTCATGAAGCTTTGGAACCCAAGAAAAACTCTAGTAACCCTAGATCTACGTACTTTTGTAGCTATTATTATAAAAAGAGCCTAAGGAGTGCAAGGTTTTTTTATCGTTTATGTATGAGTTGAGTTAAATGATTCATTGATATACCACCAGAGATTGCGGCTTTGAGTTTTGTATCTTTGTTTGTGTTCTAAAAGCGAGATCAACTATGAGTGTTGAATTTCTGGTGTAACTAAGAGTGAGAGATCATGTGAGGCTGACATAAATCGAATAATCTTTGTTAAGCACTTTGTAATCCTCTTAGGAGGATGGTCGAAACCTTGTTTTTTCTATCCCCATCCCCTCTTTTGTTCAAGAGGATGGACCTTGTTGGGGGCTTACAAGTGATGATATTTTTTCTGTTAAGTCTGCCACTTGGCTTTGCATATCAATAAAAGAGACAAATGGGTGGGTAGGTGGATTTGGAAATTGGATTTCTAGCCTAAGCTAAAAGCTTTTCTTTGGCAAACCTTTCATAATGACCTTCCTCTTAAAGGCAATTTATTTGTTTGGAACACATCGAAATTGATCAACATTTGATCCACCAGTGCCACTTTTCTGAAAAAGTGTGGAAAATAGTCAGGGATCACAATTGGTTGAACTCCTTTATTGATTGGCCACTTGACTCTAGTAGCAAGGTAAGAAAAGAGAGACAGGAGAGAAAACTTAAGAATTTTATTGTATGGAATTGAATTACAAAGAACAATTCTAGGCACTATTTATACACAAACTAGCTCAAGATCAAGATCAAAGATCAAGATCAAGAATTTAATTCTTGAACCTTGATAAACAGAAAATAACTAACTTAATCACCTTGACACTCTCATACTTTCCTCTCAAGGTGAAATAGGTGAAGAAGTGTCAACCAACCCTAGCCTAGTAGATAGATAGCTATGCTGAGATTCCCCTAAGGGTTTTCTCATTATGTCTGCAAGCTGATCCTTTGAAGCAACATGTGCTATTTGCAAAAAACCCTCCAATAACTTGTCTCTTGTATAATAACAGTCTATGTTTAGATGTTTTGTCCCCACATGAAATACTGGGTTTTCAGCAATGTGCATAGTTGCTTTATTGCCACAAAACAATGTTACAGGTAGCTCAAGTGGTATCGTTAAATCTTGAAGCAAGTTAGCTACCCAAACCAACTCGGATGTTGTTGCTGACATTGATATGTACTCAGCTTCCGCTGAGGATTTGGCCACTGGATTCTACTTTTTGGTTTTCCAGGACACCAAGCACTTTCTATGAAGACTGCATACCCAGTGAGAGATCTAGATGTCATATGGCAGCTCCCCCAATCTACATCACATAATGCAGAAAGTTTGAAGTCAGATTGAGTTGGAAAATAAAGACCTTTATTTATACTCCCTTTAAGGTACCTTAAGACATGTAGGGCAGCTTTATAGTGTGGTTACCTGGGATTCTGCAAGAACAGACTTAGATGTTATGTAGAATATGCAATGTCAGGCCTTGTTATGGTTAAATACAACCATCTTCCAACAACTCTCCTGTATTGTTTTGGATCCTCTAGCATCTGCCCTTTCTCTGTGGACAATTTCAACCCTTTTGGTAGGGAAAACGAGCTGGCTTTGCTGCAGACAGACCAACATCCTCCAAAATATTGCAATGTACCTTCTTTGATTTAATAGGATTCCTGACTGAGACCTTGCAACTTCAATTCCAAGAAAATATCGAGCTAGCCCTAGGTCCTTAATTATAAAAGCTTCATGTAGCTGTTCTTTTAGCTCCTTAATGCCTTGCTCATCACTTCCTGTTACCAGTAGATCATCTACATACACTAGAACAAAAATGGTTAGGTCACCTTGTTCTTTGATAAACAAAGAGTAATCATGTTTTGATTGAATGACCCCTATCCTTTCAAGGAAATTGCTTAGCTCAATATTTCACTGTCTAGTGGCCGACTTTAGGTCATAAAGAGATTTCTTTAATTTGTAAACCTGATTTGGAGATGCCTTACTGTATCCTTTAGGAGGTACCATATAGACTTCTTCATCAAGAGATCCATGTAGAAAGACATTGTTTATATCTAGCTGATGCAGGAGCCATCCTTTGATAGTGGCCATAGCTATAAAAATCCTCACTGTGGTCTACTTTGCAATTAGGGAAAAAGTGTGCTTGTAGTCTTTGCTTTTTATTTGTTCAAATCCTCTGATTACTAAACGAGCCTTGTATCTTTCTATACTACCATTAGGTTTGAATTTAACCTTGTAGACCCATTTTGAGCTTAAAGCTTTCTTTCCAAAGGGCAATTCAGTCAAGACCCAATTAAGTACCATTTCTTTCTAAAGCCTCTAATTCCTCATTCATGGCTTTTACCCATTCAGAATGTTTTGCTGCCACTACATAACTACTAGGTTCTGCAACATGCATTGTTGTAACCAAGGAAGCAACAAATTCAGAAGAGTAATGTTGAAAATCAATTGCCTTGAATAAAGGAAAGGAAGCTGACTTATGTCCTGCAAAATTGTGAGATTGAGATACTTGTTGTGATGCTTTATCTTTCCTCCTATGATCCTGAGGCTGTATAAAGTCCTTGAGCCAAACAAGTCCTTGTTTCTGTCTTTGTGATCTTCTCAAGCCTTGTTGAGACTTTTCACTTTGATTTCTTTCTTGGTCAAGGCTTTGATCATCACTTTGGAGAGGGATTTTGTTATTGTGGAGTGTCATCAAGGCTGTCTTCATGATATGATAAATCTTCTTGAACAATGTCCTGCTTATCAGAATCCTGCACAATATCAAACTCCAGATTGGCATTAGTTTTATCAGATGAAGTATTAGAACCAGGACTTGCAGGGGAAAAATGGTGATGCTTTGCATCTATCCAAGGAAGCCCTATGTCAGCACAAGTCTCTAAAGAGGGCCAAAAGTTTTCAATGTCTAAGCTAGTTTCTCTTTGTTCTTTATCTTGATGTCTGAAAGGGAATATCTGCTCTTCAAAGATCACATCTCTACTATGTATCACTTTCTTTGTCTCTAGAATAAGCAGCTTATACCCCTTCATTCCAAATGTGTACCCTAGTAAAACACATCTTATGACTCTGTCAGAAAACTTGTCTTTCTCCCCTAAATTGACAGCATAGCACTGACATCTAATGGTTCTCAATTCATCTAAGTTAGACTTCTCTTTGTAGAGTATCTCATGAGGACTCTTCTACCCCAAGACCTTCATAGGTAGCTTGTTGATGATAGAGGTGGCAGCCAAAATATTTTCCCCCAAAAAAGTCTTTGGGAATCCAGCTTATAGCCTAATGGCCCTGGTTGTGTCAAGAAGATATTTATGCTTCCTCTCAACCACCCCATTTTGTTGAGGAGTCCTTATCATAGACCTTTGATGTACTATTCCTTTGGAATCAAAGAGGGATGCTCTTACTTTTTTTTAGTCTTAATTTTAACAAAAACCAACGAGTCACACACTAAGCATAGCAATTCTATCAAAAGGTCAATTGAATTTTTATTCAACCTTATGGGTCCGTTTGGACCTAGGAAAATAGGATGGAAAAAAAATCTCATGGAAAAAAAATTATGAGGAAAATTTTTTTGGGGTAAAGTAAATTTCTTTCTCTTGTTTGATTCAAGTAAAATTTTGAAGGAAAAAAATTAATTTTCTATTCAACTTTCTTTTCCTTGTTTGGTTTGAAGAAAAATATATGGAAAAAATTTTGCATGAAACTTTTAAATGTCAAGCTTCATTTTTCTAGATTAAATGATGTGATTTAGAGAGAGAGAGAGAGAGAGAGAGAGAGAAGCGAGTTAGAGAGAGAGAGGGAGAGAGAGGATAGTTAGCGAGAGAAGACCGTTGGGGAGAGAGAGAGAGAGAGAGAGAGAAAATAGGTAGAGAGAGAAAATAGGTAGAGAGAGAAAAGCGTTGGAGAGAGAGAGGGGGGAGAGAGAAAGAGGTAGAGAGAGAGAAGAGTTAGAGAGAAAAAGAGAGAGAAAGAGAAGATAGTTAGAGAGAGAAGAGCGTTAGAGAGAGAGAGAGAGAGAGAGAGAGAGAGAGAGAGAGACAAAGAGAGAAGCAAGTTAGAGAGAGAGAGAGAGAGAGAGAGAGGCGAGTTAGAGAGAGAGAGAGAGAAGAGTTAGAGAGAGAAAGAGAGAGAGAAAGAGAGAGAAAGAGAGAGAAGATAGTTAGAGAGAGAAGAGCGTTAGAGAGAGAGAGAGGCGAGTTAGAGAGTTAGAGAGAAAGAGAGGCGAGTTAGAGAGAAAGAGAGAGAGAGAGGAAGAGAGAGAGAGAGAGAGAGAGAGAGAGAGAGAGAGAGGCGAGTTAGAGATAGAGAGAGAAGAGCATTAGAGAGAGAGAGAGAGGCGAGTTAGAGAGAGAGAGAGAAGATAGTTAGAGAGAGAAGAGCGAGAGAGAGAGAGAGAGAGAGAGAGAGAGAGAGAGAGAGAGAGAGAAGATAGGTAGAGAGAGAAAAGCGTTGGAGAGAGAGAGGGAGGAGAAAGAAAGAGGTAGAGAGAGAAGAGTTAGAGAGAGAAAGAGAGAGAAAGAGAAGATAGTTAGAGAGAGAAGAGCGTTAGAGAGAGAGAGAGAGAGAGAGAGAGACAAAGAGAGAAGCAAGTTAGAGAGAGAGAGAGAGAGAGAGAGAGACAAAGGCGAGTTAGAGAGAGAGAGACAGAGAGAGAAGAGTTAGAGAGAGAAAGAGAGAGAAGATAGTTAGAGAGAGAGAGAGGCGAGTTAGAGAGAGAGAGAGAGAGAGAAGGCGAGTTAGAGAGTTAGAGAGAAAGAGACGCGAATTAGAGAGAAAGAGAGAGAGAGAGGAAGAGAGAGAGAGAGAGAGAGAGAGAGAGAGAGGCGAGTTAGAGATAGAGAGAGGATAGTTAGAGAGAGAAGAGCATTAGAGAGAGAGAGAGAGGCGAGTTAGAGAGAGATAGAGAGAGGATAGTTAGAGAGAGAAGAGCATTAGAAAGAGAGAGAGAGAGAGAGAGGCGAGTTAGAGAGAGAGAGAGAAGATAGTTAGAGAGAGAAGAGCGAGAGAGAGAGAGAGAGAGAGAGAGAGAGAGAGAAGAGTGTTGGAGAAAGAGAGAGAGAAGATAGTTAGAGAGAGAAGAGCATTACACACACACACACAGAGAAAGAGAGAGAGAGAGAGAGAAGAGTTAGAGAGAGAAAGAGAGAGAGAGAGAAGATAGTTAGAGAGAGAAGAGCGTTACACACACACACACACACACACAGAGAGAGAGAGAGAGAGAGAGGAGTTAGAGAGAGAAAGAGAGAGAGAGAGAAGCGAGTTAGAGAGAGAGATAGAATCAAGGGAGCCACGAGAGATGATGGAGAGAAAGGTTGACTTTGATCCAAAAATTTTCTCCCAACTTTCATTTTTGAAGGGAAAATTTTTTATTCTTTGTAATCCCAAATTTTCCATTCAATTTTCCAACTATTTTTTTCCATTCCTTTTTTCTTCAATCCAAACAAAGGAAAGATTTTTATTTTCCAAAATAATTTTTTTTCTATGTTGTTTTCTAAGGTCCAAACGGACCCTATAGAATTAAAAATTATAATTGTTTTGATGGAAATTTAAGGGAAAAAAAAGGTTGTTTGTTATTTTTTGTTCGATTGGAAAATCAAAACATAAAGACAAGTAAAGTAAAGGCTTATTATTCCTCGTCTATTAAATATCCAAATTTTGATACCCAATACCCCATAGATAGTTCGAACCGTATAGGCGCAATAATCAATTTTCGCGGGAATGGTTTGTAAAGGAACTCTACCCTCTCTTATCCATTCAACCCGTGCAATTTCTTTTCCGTCGATACGGCCTGCGATTTGTATTTGAATTCCTTTTGTCTCAGCTTGTCAAGCCTTATGGAGAAATTCAGTTCCATTATCAGTTCTAATCACTTTTATTTGCACGTTAAACTGGTTGTTTACCATATTCAAGAATTTCTCAATACTATGATAAACCTGTGTTTTGTTGTGTAATAACTGAGTCCAAGTACACCTAGTGTAGTCATCAACTATAGTTAGAAAATACCCAACACCATTTATATTTGAAGTTCTATAGGGGCCCCATAGGTCCATATGAACCAATTGAAAAGGAAAACAGGTTTTAATGGAACTTCTATTAAATGGTAGCCTATGAGCCTTGGCAAATATGCAAATATCACAGAAAAAACTTTTATTTTCAATGTTACAACCCAAAATATGTTCTAGTTTTGAGAGAGAGAGAGAGAGGTATGCCCTAATCTAGAATGTAAAATATGCAAGGGAACTTCATTATTCTCAACAGTATTACAAACTCTTCTATCAGTGGCTAATATGTGAGACTTAGGAGTGAAATGAGTCCTCTTTCCACACTTGGATTCCAACTTATAAAGCCCATGATTCTCATAAGCAATGGGTCTGGTTATTTAAAGGGTCATGAAACAAACACGTGTCAGCAAAGGAGATCATATGAAGAGGTCCGGGTTCCTTTCTCCTCACTGGTGGCCACTGCCAAGCGAACTACGTCGTCCAACTCGAGCATCGAGTTGCAATTTCCGGTCACCTCGGGAGCTGGGAGGCTCGTCTCGGCCATCCGGTGGATGGGTCCCGGGGCTCCTTAGGGAGGGGCCCGTTCATCCCACCGACCGGGCCCGGGACTAATAAAGCTCGGGGCCAATGCTGTCGTCGAGCTGCTCGCCGAGCGAGCTCCTTTTGCTCGCCCGGCGGTTTCCGAGAATGCATTGGACGCCAGGGAACTGCCGCCCGGCGGCTCATTTGCTCGCCGGCGAGCGTTACGCGGCGTCGACATTACGTGCGCGACCACGCGCGCCGCCCGAAGGCCTGCTCGCCGGCGCTTTCTGCTCGCCGGGCTGCACTGCGTTTTTTGCCTGTTTTGTCTTAATTCTGGGCTTAGTATAAATAGTCTGTTATTATACTTTTCCAGCAGTTTTTTGATATTTGATGAATATGCTTATGCATTGGTTAGGGCTTCCCTAAACTTTTCTCAAAATCTAGATTACTTTATCCATTAATCAAGTGGTGGTGTTTCTAGTCATTCCTTTATTGATCATTTGGTGGATTTTCCTTTATGATGATCATGGTGGGGTGTTAGGCCTTTGGTGGTGGATTTCCCTTTATCCAAGGTCATATCCAATCCCTTTGGTGTTCCAAGCTTTTGTTGATTATTGATTCAAGATTCTCAAGCTAGTCATTCAATCTCTTCCCACTACGCCACGCTCCATTTGGTATCAGAGCACAAGGTTTTTCATCTAGCTTGAGTTTTCCATTGTTCCTGCTAGTTTGTTCTCTATTGTTGGGATTTTGTTATTTGATTGAAATATTGGTGTTCCCCAACCCTTGTGACTCCAAGAGTGTTGGAGAAATTGTTATTGCTATTGTGTTTGTTGATTTTGATGCATATTGGAGCTTGGAGGAAGAGTTGGAAAATTTGTGCACACAAGGTGTTCGATAAAATGCCCAAGTGAGAAAAACACAAGGAACCCTTAGCCAAACACAAGCCAACTACAAGAAAACCCCTAAACTCCACAAAATAATCCCAAACACAATCCGTCCCATACCTTTCCCTCGATATGGATGGTCACGATGATTCCGATCGAGAGGAATCAAGCCACCGGGGTAGCCCTCAACTTCGGGCCCTCGAGAATCGACTCACGCATGACGAGCAATTCACCTCCATCAATCGAACCCTTAATGCTATCATGGCACGGTTGGATAACCTCGCCCTAGAGCGTCCGGCTCCGCCTCGAGTTGAACGTCCGAGGCGTGCACAAAGCCCAGTCCGTCCTCCTCCCAATTTTGAGTCGAGTGACGATGCTAGAGGTTCTCCACGCCAACGAATTCGCCGGAATGTGCATGAACAACCCCCTCGAGATGATTTCCAGGATATTAAAATTGACATTCCCGAGTTCCACGGTACCACTGATCCGGACGACTACATTGAATGGACCCAATTGATGGATAGGATCGCCAAACCAAGGAGTATGATGAGGAAGGCTTATAAGATCGCAGTTTGAAACTCACCAAGGCCGCTTCGCTTTGGTTCGAGAATATGAAAGCACAACGGGCTCGAGAAGGGAAGGCGAGGATTTCCACTTGGACCCATCTTAAGCAAGTGATGAATCGCCATTTTTTACCAAGCACCTACCGCAATGACATCCTGATAAGGGCCTATGCCCTAACTCAAGGCGCATTTAACCGTTGGAGAGTACATATCCAATTCGGCGACTTCTTATCAAAAGTGGCCTCGAACCTAAGATCAAACCATGATGCGTTTTTTGAATGGCTTGGATCCTACTATCGCTAAGAGGGTCGAGATCCAACCATACTATTCCCTGGATGAGTTGTGTAGCTTGGCCCTTCGGGTTGAACGACGTCGCAAAGAAAGGACTCTCGCCAAGTCTACTTCACGCAACTATCTCCCACCGCCAAATCGACCTCCTTTTCAATCGGCCACACCCAAGCCTAGTGAGACACCCAAGTTTCGCGACCCGAATCGAAAGGGAAGGGACTTTTTGTGGCGTCTCCTACGGGGACCACTCGTCAAATGGAAGGAAAGAAATGCTTCAAGTGCCATGGATATGGCCACTTCCAGGCCGACTGTCCGAACCGGCGGACCTTGACTCTCAAGGAGGTTCAGGACATTGACGAGGAATTGCAAGGAGCCCAGGATGAACCCGGATTTGTTGTCGAGGATGCATACACTAGTGAGGAAGGAGAAACCGCGGCTGTTTCGCGAGACCAAGGAGACGCTCTTGTCTTGAGGCGAGCTTTGCATGTTCAAGAAGTCCCTCTTGACAGAGCCCAGCGGGAGACTATATTCCAAACCCGATGCCTAGTTGGCAGCAAGGGTGCGAGCTCATCATGACGGGGAGCCGTACTAATGTGGCCTCTACATATATGGTTGACAAACCGGGATTGCCCCTATTGCCACATCCCCGCCTTATTCACCGAAATGGCTCAACGATCATGACGACATTAAGGTAACTAATCGTGTCTTAGTGAATTTAACCTTTGGCACTAACTATAGGGACTCTATTGTTTGTGATGTTGTCCCCAAGCGCGTGTCACATTTTATTGGGTCGACGTGGCAATTCGACAAGAAAACCACTCATGACTATCAAGAATACTTACTCTTTTATCCACGAGGCAAGAGGGTTAAACTCCTACCACTAGCACCACATGAAATTTCACCACCTAAACCAGGCGGGAAGTGAGGGGCCTAAACACTGAGTGAGACACGGCAGAGCGAGCCCTAAGTAAGGGAAGGCCATCTTTGCCTTGCTCCTCTTAGAGGCGAACATTTGTGAGGAAGTGAAACCTAAACACCCTCTCGTGCCCCCTTCTGAATTTGGAGATGTGTTCCCTGAAGAACTCCCACCGGGTCTACCTCCTATCCGAGGTATTGAGCATCAGATCGACCTTATTCCCGGCGCGCCTCTTCCAAACAAGGCGGCATATCAGTGCAATCCACAAGAGACTAGAGAGTTACAAAGGTAGGTTGACGAGCTTATATCACGGGGTTATGTTCGCGAGAGTATGAGTCCGTGCTCGCCCCAAATTTCTCTTGGTTCAAGAAAGATGGTACTTTCGGGATGTGTGTAGATAGCCGAGCCATCAACAATATTACCATCAAGTATCGGCACTATACCGAGGCTTGACGACATGCTCGATGAACTACACGGGTCCTGTATTTTCTCCAAGATTGACCTACGGAGTGGCTATCATCAAATCCGTATGAAGGAAGGCGATGAGTGGAAGACGGCGTTCAAGACAAAAGGGGGATTATATGAGTGGCTTGTCATGCCATTTGGGCTTTCCAACGCCCCGAGCACATTCACGCCTTATGAACGAGGTGTTGAGGCCCTTTATCGTAAATTCGTTGTGGTTTACTCGATGATATTCTAGTATATTCGAGGAGTGAAGTGGAGCACATTATGCATTGGAGCGGTGTTCGAGGTTTTGCGACAACAACGCTTTACGGCAAACTCGAGAAGTGCGACTTTGCACTCCCAAGTCACCTTTCTTGGGTATATTGTCTCGGCGCGGTATTTCTATGGACCCTTCAAAGGTGGAGGCCATCCGCTCTGGCCCTCTCTCTACTATCACGGAGGCGAGGAGCTTTCACGGTCTTCTTCGTTTCACCGACGGTTCATCAAGGGTTTTAGTACCCTTACCGCCTCCCATTACCGAATGCATGAAGAAGGGCGTTTTGAGTGGACCCGAGCCGCCAAGGAGCTTTTGAGAAGTCAAGTCACAACTTTGCGAGGCTCCGTGATTGCTCTCCCGGATTTCACACAAGCCTTCGGTTGATTGCGATGCCGTGGTGTAGGCATTGGGGCCGTGTTGATGCAAAACCAACGCCCTATCGCTTATTTCAAAGAGAAACTCAAATGGCTCAAGGAGGAACTATTCCACGTATGACAAGGAGTTTTATGCTCGTTCGGGCTCTAGATCATTGGTCACACTATTTGAGGCCGAGCCATTTGTCCTTCATTCCACCATGAGGCGCTAAATATTTGAATGGACAACACAAACTTAGCTCCCGCATGCTAATTGGGTTGAGTTTCTTCAAGGATTTAATTTTGTGGCGAAACACAAGAAGGGAGTGTAAATGTGGTCGCCGATGCGCTGAGGAGGCACTCTTCTTTCCATAGTTGAGGCGAGGGTACTTGGGTTTCAACACTGAAGGAGTTTTATAAGGAGGATGATGACTTTAAATCACACCTCGGTGGTGGTGATGGGCGTATTTGCTCCAAGATGGGTTTCTCTTCAAGGGCAACAAATTGTGCGCTCCAAAATGTCCGCTGAGAAAGCTTCTAGTGCGGGAGGTTCATGGAGGTGGGCTCGCAGGTCATTTCGAATTAACAAGACCATCGACATGTTAAAAGAGCACTTTTTGGCCAAAGATGGGAAGTGATGCGCAGACGTGATATCCAAGAGTATTATTTGCCAACATGCTAAAAGTCAGTTCCAACAAGGGCTTTATACACCCAATCCGGTCCCGAATGGTCCATTGGAGGATTTCAGTATGTACTACATTGTAGACCTTCCCCGAACAGTGCGTGGTAAGGATGACATCCTAGTCGCCTGACCGCTTTCTAAAATGACGCATTTCATTGCTTGCGAGAAAACCGATGACGCCACACATATTGCCACCCTTTTCTTCCGAGAGGTGGTGCGCTTGCATGGTGTCCCGAGAACCATTGTGTCGGATCGTGATACTAAATTCATGGGTCATTTTTGGAGGTCTTTGTGGAAGCTCTTGGGAACGAAGTTGTTATTTAGCACGTCGCATCATCCTCAAACAGACGGCCAAACTGAGGTAACTAACAAGACGCTCATTACTATACTTCGTGGTCTTGTGAATCGGAGTCTACGAGATTGGGATGCCAAGTTATGTCACGCCGAGTTTGCCTTTAATCGGTCCCCCTCTCGTGCTAGGGTCATTCACCCTTTCAGACTTGCTATGGTATCAATCCCATAACTCCTACCGAACTCCTTCCTCTTCCTCTAGAGTCGAGGGTTAGCTATGAAGCAAGTGCAAAGGCCGCTGAGATTCAGAAACTTCACCGTCAGATTCGGGAAAAGATCGAGCGCACCAATGAGCTCTATAAGGCCCAAGCCAACAAGCATCGCCGTGACATCACGTTCAAGCCCGGCGACTTGGTTTGGCTACACTTAAGGAAGGAACGGTTTCCATCCCGGAGGAGTAACAAGCTAAAATCACGAAGCGAGGGACCGTTCAAAATTTTGGCCAAGGTAAATGACAACGCTTACAAGCTCGATCTTCCAGGGGACATCGGTGTATCGTCAACCTTCAACATCGGGGACCTCTCACCCTACATCGAGGATGTTGAGCCTGACGTGGATTTGAGGGCAAATCCTCTTCAAGAAGGGGAGGATGAAGAGGTCCGGGTTCCTTTCTCCTCACCGTACACGAAGCTGCTTAATCAAGGCGCCCAACTCGAGCATCGAGTTGCAATTTCCGGTCACCTCGGGAGCTGGGAGGCTCGTCTCGGCCATCCGGTGGATGGGTCCCGGGGCTCCTTAGGGAGGGGCCCGTTCATCCCACCGACCCCGGAAGCCTGGGGACTAATAAAGCTCGTGGCCAATCAAGGCTGCCGTGGAGCCCGCCGCCCGAGCAGCCTCCTTTGCTCGCCTCGAGCACTGCTCACGAGAATGCATTGGACGCCAGGGAACCTGCTCGCCCGAGCAGCTCAAATTAATTCTTATTCAGGCGATTCAAAGTGTCTTCAATGTTCCGTGGCAGATTGATAGGACTATTAGAGACATCATGATATATTTACAAATGCTTGAGGATTATTCGATTAAACATATTTTTAGAGAAGCCAATATGGCGACGGATTGGTTGGATAATCGGGCCGACACTCTACTAAAAACCTAAACATTTGAAGTTTTAGCCCTTTTTCTGATTTTTCTTTTATTTTGTTTCATGATAACTTAGGTAGACGTCTTGTGAAAAGGGTCTTCTAAGTTCCCTTATACTCCTCCTTTACTTGTATTAAAAAAAAAACAAAAAACTTTGTAATCATCTTAGGAGTGCTTCATAGTTTTTTCCCAATTTGGGTTTTCCCCTTTAAAATCTTATGTCAATCTTTATATATGTTTTAATCCTAATATTATTTATACTCCTAACATCATCCCGAAATGCTAACATTAATCCCGTTATTAACTTGGTGAAAACATAAGCAATACTTCAAACACTGCTATAACCTAATTTGCTAATGTTTTTTTTAATCAAATCTGCTAATGTTTTTTAAACTCACCTTTTGCTGCTAGTCGCTCTCATGCATCCAATTCGTAATCTCAGTGGTGTATCGAAATAATCTCAAACATGGACTTTAATGGCCTTTAACATAAATATTATTTACTTGTTGGCCAAGATCCAATTTATAAGCACTAAAAAGAATAATTAATCACAAATCATGATTCTGTACTTAAAGCATCTATGTACGGGGCGAGATCTTGAAACTAAAATATACAATTAGAAAAGTACTTTAAAGATAAATTTTGAAAGACTAGGGATGCTTTTTTTTTAAAAAAAAAAAAATTAATATGAGTAACATTATTTAATATATATTCATAGTGGAAGTGTGCACCCAACTTTAAAAATTTATGAAATAAGATTGCCTTATTTATTACTTAATTACATGTATATAAATGCGCACACACATTACAACCTCGTTCTTTTATATGGCTGATTGCAGTTGGTTGCAGTGTGGTAGAGAAAAGATGTGGTGGATTGTGATGGGTTGGGAAAAGTTTAATTTTTAATAAAAAGATAAATTAAAATTGAAAAAGTATATTGTGGTGGGTTATGGTTGATTGTGGTGGATTGTAGTGGAATATGGAAAGTTGTGGTGCGGTGTGAAACCGCAACCAACCAGACACATAAAAGAACGGGACCTACATATATATATATATATATATATATATATATATATATATATGTGTGCATATATATGTGTGCACGTGCGCGTATATATGTACGTGCGCGCACGTATATGTGTGTATAACCACATGCATACACATTGCATATACACATTAAACACACATATAAACATGTACACTTGCCTACGCAGACACGTGTACACATATATGTATGTAATATAACACATGCACACAAACGCGCACCCACGCTTACATGCACACGCATATATTTGTATACCAAAGAGGTAGTAACCAAATGGGTACCACCCCATCTTTCAAGCACCTCAATAAAGATCAATTTCTGATGGAAGCAAAAAATTTCCCATTATATAAAAATTGTGAGATTGATGAATGATATTTTTCATGAACAATTCATTATTTAAATATAATGGTTACCCCCATATAAGGCACATTGTGTACTTGTCTGCTACAATTTATAAATTTAATCTCTACCTAACCATTATTTGACAGTTACAATTAAAATGATCCATAGATTACAATTTGAGTTCCTAATTTACTTTAAATCATATAAATTGTAATTATACTATTCCTTGTGACTCATCCAACTTATCAAAAAAAGTTGCATTTTCATTTATTGCCTTTTGTAGTGCTTTTTTTTTAAAAAAAATCATTTCTAGAATTATCAGACAGTCGGAGATAAATTTTATTAAATAAATTTCTAAAAAGTAGGTTATTCTTTTAACCGAGTTTACTATACAGAAAATTAAAAAGGCCACATTCCACTAAAACCAGAAGTTGCCTATATGAGAAAAGACACCTGGATTGTGCCCAATAATGGGGCAATATACAAATTCTAACTCGCATAGTATTTAAAAATATCATACGAATAGACAACAGTGCTAAAGTGAAATGAGATAATTTACTTAATTTATTATCAGATTATACATACTTGGTTAACTGCATGCAGGGCAAACAATATATTTAAGTTTTCTTTTTGAAATTGATTGTAAAGTAGGTGTTGCTTTGATTAATTATCCTTGTAGTTAATTGGGTGGGAATTTTTAATTTTAAAATTCTAGAACTTGCAGGATCGATCCGAGCTGTTGAATTGAAGGGTGCCAACTCTTCTTCCCTCTCCTTTTAAAAGAAAAAATATATTTTCTTTTACTTTAAAAAAAGTAGGTTTAAGAACAAATAATGGTGATTTGTGAGTATATACCACTTAGTTTTATATGTACTGTTCCAGAGGCAGTAGTTATGATAGTTTTGGGTTTAAATTTTGCAAGTGCATGCTAGAGTAGAAAAATTGATGAAATTATTATTGATGCTTTAATCATCGATTAAAATTTTCAATTGAAATGATTCAAGTAGTATCAAAGTTAAACTGAATGAGAAGTTTTAGTTTTCCATCTCATCAACCTCTATCTTTAATTAATTACGAAGGTTAAAGGGGCTTTAATAGAATATTTTCATGAAGGAACATGCTAGAATAGAATACTATCATTCAATTTTAAGCTATTAGTCTAAATCTTTGGTATTTTGACATATAAAAAGTGGCCTTGTGATACCAAATCCAAACAAGTAAAAGTTTGGAACCATTCATCAAATTCTTGAAACGTATACTTTAGGAATGAGGACTAATGGAACGATGATTATAATGTACGAATGAAATATGATTATTATTACAAATATATCTACGGTAGGTAGGTAGGTTTCGCCTTTAAAAAAGAATTTATGAAATCTAAAGGAATTTTATGTTAATGGGTTGAATTGTTGGACAACCTAGTTCTAGGGATGATAGTTACATCTTCAATTGCCAATCAAATGAAAAAAAGGGAGAAATTGGAGTAGGTGAAAGGAACTTAGGAAGAAGGAGAAATTGCAGGGAGTTTTCCGAAATGGGTCATCGATCATCTACGTCACCAAGGACGATAGAAGAATGCGTATGAGATGGTGTTTGTTTTAGAACCCAACATATCTATGATAGTCAATATCATTATGCATATTCATCAGCATAACAGTTACTGACATATATGTATAACATTGGCAACTTTATACCTCGCTAGTCCTCACTCGTCTATCAGGTCCTCGCCAGTCCCCACACGATTAAAGGATGCTCACGCTCGACCGTATGTTTGTTGGTCGCTTATCAGCATTCTATTGCTCGATTTTTACTGATATAGGTGATAATATAGGAGGTTTTATATGGGCAACGTATATCGATGGTTTTCAGCCTTATTTAGGAGGCAGGCAACCAGAGTTGTTCAACTTTTAGGCGGTTATAGCTATCGGTGTCCAAGAAAAATCGGAACCGAAAGCCAAACCGCAAAATCGTTACATGTTTGGACCTTTTAAAAATTGTGGTTGAGGATAAAGCAAAATAATTTAGCACCAAAGTTTGAAATTTTAAAGCAAAATGTTAATTTTTCTTCCTTTGTTGTTACTTTAAATTTCTAGGAACTGACGGTCAATCGTAAACCGAACCCAAAAAGTGATAACCACGTTCTCAATGAGGTTAACTGGCGGTTTCGATTTCGTTTTGTTTTCTAGCTTGCAAATGTCGTTAATAGCAAACCGATTAACTGCATAATGTAGTTTAGGTTTAGGTCTATAAAATCCTTAAACCACAAGTACGGTTAACCAACACAAACATAACCTCAAGAGTTTTCATCTACGGTGGCCCACGCATTAACGACGACCCACTTTCGAGACTTTCGATGAACACCAAAAACCCCCTCCCTATTGGGGAGATTCAAGGCGGGAGCCCACTTCAACCAAGACTCTGTGGAGTAAGGTGCGGTTGCGACTTTTGAGGCAGAGTGGTGGCATGATACTTAGGTGGAATAGGATGCAACTCTATAGAGTAGGGTGCGACTATGATGAGCTCTTGATAGTGAATTAAAACCTTGGCAAAAGAGGCTTCCGATCAAGGGGAGAGAGACTTATGTGTGAAGGGGGAGACTGTTGGAATAAAATGTCCCATAGTGGAAAAACAAACGAAAAGGATATAATATATTAATTAAGTGGACTAGTCTTTTTAACACCAATTGATTTTAAGATGGCATTTAAACTCACTGACTTATACGCCATTGAAGTTTCGCCCCACCTAAACTCCCAACACGTCCTACATCAATTTCACTCACTGCCAAAGTCCATCTCACCTACCCCTTTAATTTTTTTTCCTGCTTTTTTCAATTTATATAGCTAAATGTCCTGAGTAGAACCAAACAATCCAACACAGTCCAATCAAGAATCTCTTGAGCAATTACCCCAAA
This sequence comes from Portulaca oleracea, assembly GCA_029582165.1. Lineage (NCBI taxonomy): Eukaryota > Viridiplantae > Streptophyta > Magnoliopsida > Caryophyllales > Portulacaceae > Portulaca > Portulaca oleracea. The sequence goes on from CM055871.1 coordinate 33,656,186, forward strand.
TGTACGTTTTAGCACAAAATTTCATTGTCATGAAATAATACTACTTGAATTCAAGAAATTAAACGACAACTACATAACATGTTTCTAGATGTCAGTAGAAACCTCTATAAGATTATTTAGATCCCAAAGTTCAAATACATTTTTTTCGATTATTGAGAGCCAAAAGATTTAAAAGTTCATAAACTACAACGAACAGCAAACAAAACAGCAAACAAACACCTCAAAAAAAAAAAAGATTACAACCAAACAACTAAAAATTAACACAGCAGGTACTTTCACGATCACCACAACCGAAAGAAATCTTCACTTTTAAAACACGATGCAAGATCAGTAACTTCAGTTTGGTGGGTCATCAAGGACTCGCACGCCTATATTATTGCCAATATAATTTATTACATGTAAAAGAGAATGTGTTTCAACTACTATGATTGTTCACTTTTATTATTATAATTGTTTACTCTTTTTATACAATTGTTTACTATAAATATCTTACAACACATGCTTTCGATGAATGTAATATATATTGAAATATTATTGTTCTCTTTGTTCCCATGACTCTCATTATCATAGTGGTCTTGTGTACCATTTGTCATTATTATTTTTTTTACATAGATAAAAAGCAACCCATCTATTAGGTACTTTTAGTATAGAATGTTTCAGTAAGTGGGTTGGCGAATGAAATATGAATGTAACACTATCTAGTTAGGTTGAGTTTGATTGAGGTTTAACCATAAAAGTAGGACTAGCAAAAATTTATTCAATTTGATAATTCATATTAATTTGTGTAATATGAAAAAAAAAAAGTCAGGTACGGTTATGGATTTTTCATCTAAAGTTTAACATTGACCGGATTTTAATATGGAAAAAAATTCACACATATCTTTTCCAAATTTTTATTATCTAAACCCGATGTAGACCCGAATTATGTTTTTTCGATTTGTCTGACCCAAGTCTGACTCAAAAAATGTACGAAAAAACTAGGTATCAGATATCAAATTTTCGTCTATGTCTGATTTGTCTAAACTTGAAATTATCCGAACCCGAATTTTTGCCAACTCTACATAAAATAAGCTTCCAAAAACTTCTAGAGCACCGGTAATTTTCATCTTATAAACTATATGGCTATCAAAATATAAACTTGGGCTGGGAGCCTGAATTCCTAACCCATGCCACTATGTCTTGGGACAAGGATTTGGAAATTGCTATACTTTGGAGTCTTAGAACTTTCTTGTGATGATGTTATATTCATATATTGTTAACACCAATAGAAGTCATGAATGAAACTAGAGTAGTTCATGCATTGTTATATTCTTGTGCCATTTCTTCTCCTGTAAAATAGTAACAATATATGCAAGACATATGTCTTTAAAAAAAAGTATTATTCATGTAAGGTTGTTACGATAAGTTATTATGGGAGTGTTTCCTCAAAAATGATAGTGGGACGAAACACTTGATAAAGAGAAAAGAGCTTTAACAATATGTTTTGTCATTTATGTGTCATATATGCATGAGACCGATGTGACCCAAGTTTTGGAGTTTTACTCATTCAATCATTCAAGCTTCCAAGCAAAAAAAAAAAAAAAAATTCAAAAATTTAAAAAATCAAAAAATTTAAAAAATCAAAATCTCATTGATTTTACACTTCAAACGTGAATGTTAAGTATAGCTACCTATTGGATCGAATGTGGTCATACACTACAATTGATGTGATCAAACACTAAAAAAAATACAATTACATAGTACATACTGCCATGATTGATTAATCTATAATAGAGAATTACAATCAAAACATTACTCTACCAATCTAATTAACTATTATAAACTATAAACTATAACTGTATTAATTACAAACGTTGAGGATATTAGGTTATTGGTGTACTATATATCCAATTAAAAGTTACAATTTTATACTCATTTTTAGAAAAGGTCTATGATAACTAAAGAACCGTAAAGACTATACACAAAAGACAATTATTTTCTATTATATTAATATTTTTATTTGATTAGTATTTATTAGTGATCTCGACTTAGTCAATCTCTTCTTTCGAGATGAACTATTGGCGTCGGCCCTACATTTTCCTCTATAGACCGAGTAGAAGGAGGCTCGTTGGGAATTATATGATGAGAAAGGTAAGGAGGTCAACCTCTAGCAAATAAAGTTATATATTAATTATCCTCTCTCAGTCAATCAAAATAAATGAAAATTATATTTTGCTAATGACATTTCTTTATTGTTAGAAATATTGGTAAACTAGGCGAAAGTAAAGTGCAGAAAGCAGACACAAAGATCTAACCAAGATAAATTGAGAAATACTAAATATATGGATTATTAGACGATAATACACTGAATTTTAGAGGTATTGGACAATAATACATTGTACTTTTTTTTGGACTCTAATACACTGAACTTTGAGGGTATTGAAAATAATGCCAATTTAGCTGGTGGTTGACGCGGCAGTTGTTCTATTTTGAGGTGTCGTTTTTCTATTTTTTTCCAAAAATAATATATTATTCATTCTGCTTATGTGCACTTTCTTACACGGCAAAAAATTTTTCTGAAAAAAATAGAAAAATGACACCTCAAAGTAGGATAGTCACCGAGTCAACCACCAGCTCAATTGGTTGCATTATTGTCCAATACCCTCAAAGTTTAGTGTATTAGAGTCCCAAAAAAAAAATTCAGTGCATTTTGTCCAATACCCCTAAAGTTCGATGTATTATCATCCAATAATCCAATCTAACATAAACCTAGTCAATTTATACTCTAAATTGATACAGTATACCCATTTTAAAACAGTGAAAATTTTTATTTTAAATAAATTTAAATTCATAAAACATTGACCCAATTACTAAGTAAATTGAGATATATGAAGTGGTTTAGATGGGACCCAAGGAAAGTATAGTGCAAATAGTAGACATGTCCACGCACATATATAGTTGGTTATATGACAAAAGTTGGCCCGCCTACTCAAAAGTATGTTTGCGAGTCGCAGCATTTCATTACATTACATTTGGGTTGCCTTTTATTTCTTAACCTTATATATGTGGGTCACTCTGGCCCATTTCTACTCAACCGAAAGTTTTTTCTTTTCAACTTCCCAATCATTTACAAATATTTTTATAAAATGATAGGAGTCACTCATTTTAAATATTTTATCTAATCATTAAAATTATGTTATTACATATTGAAATTAAATTAAATAATATGATTGAATTTTATAACTATATAGTATATATACTATCATATATTAATTGCACAAAGTTATACTTTTATCCAATATTTTTAATATTTCCAAAAAAACGATCAAAATAAGCTTAACGGAAGAGGTTGGTTCGATTATGGTACCATTTATGTTCGTTAATGCAGCCTACGCATCCGAAGATTCTTATATTTGATAATTAATGTTAATATTAAAAAAATATTATCAAAAATCATAAGAAATATCAATTTGATAAAGGGTAAGACACATAAAAACTGTCTTGGGCCATGACTCATATCATTACCCATATTTTTAACTCTCTGTTTCTTTTAAAAAATTCTACATAATATTTTTATTCTACATAATATTTTGGTAATTATTTTAAGTTAATATATATTTTAAAAGTTACGTTTCTATAAACTTTAATTAGAGGAGAAAATTGAAATGATTATTATATTCTTAAATCCCCAACTTTAGGGTTGTTTATCACAATATCTCAAGCTTCACATTTAATTCATAATAAGCCAACCTTTGTGGGTCGTATTTGTCAATATATAGCCCATGACCGAATTAGGATCAATTAAACTCAGTTTTTTTTGTGATGTAGTGGTGATTTTAGGGGTGATATATATAATGAAAGTGTGTCTAAACAAAAAAAAAAAAAACGGCATTACTGACATATAAAAAACGGCATTATATTCTTAAATCCCCAACTTTAAGGTTGGGTTGTTTTGAGTCAAATGTAAAGCTCGGTATATTGTGATAAACCTTTGGGATGATATTTGTTAGTTCTGAATTTTACATTAACTCATAACAATCCAACCTTTGGTGTGTTATTCGTTAGTCCTATACACACACACATACATATAAGGTTTGAAACTATATTTGCTAAGATAAAATATTTTGTTATATGTAATAATGCTAACACCAAAGAAATGGTAGTCAAGTAGGAATCATTTCTATCTTTGATGCTTTCCACTAAGATTTAAATCTTAATGAAAGCAAAATATTTTTCATTAACATATTTTTTAATTGACATTAATTATTTAGATTTGGTAATAAGTTAAAAGCAATCAAACCTTCCTAATATCACCATTTAGATATGAACTTTTCTTAGATGGTTTAGTTTAATAAATCTATGGATGGATGACACATATTATTATATAACGATTTGTTAGGATCATATTCAGATTTGTTGCCAATTGTTAGTCACTTGTTAGGGTGTAAAATAGAGCAATATATGCAGCGGAAGGAAATATAGGATGATTATGGAAATCGAGGATAATAATGGAGTGGCAAGAACAAAGATATATGGGTGAGACAGTATTTTACGTGGGAAATCGAAGAACTCAGAGAAAACCCACGGGCGACAACCAATATCCATTAGTAGAAAAGAAGATATTACAAGAGGTAGAATTTATGTGAACTCTCGTAGACTCTCGCAACTTAGGGATATGTAGGGTGGAGATGTGAAAATAACACCGTACCTCCCTCATGGGGAGTGTTGAAGGCACTCACATCTGTTACATTAGTCGCTACTTTACAAGGTGAATAGAGACATCTATTTATAGTAGAATGAAGGAAAAGGAAACTATGTTAAATATTACAAAACCTATAAAACAAAACGGAGAAGCCGCCGCACACGTGAAAGGCCCATAAGGAAAGGCGCTGGCAGCGCCTATAAGATGCTGGCAGCGCCTATAAGTCGCTGGCAGCGTCATGTATTTATTGGCTTCCTGAGACGAGCGCTGGCAGCGTCCAGTGACTTGATGGTAGCGTCTTAATCCTTCAACATAGATAAAAATAGAATTTGGACCATAAAGTCCAACACGATCTTATTAGTTAAAAGTATTTCAGTTTGTCTTATAACCCAAGGGCATCAAATTGGAACCAAATATTCACCAATTTAATTCTCTGATCTTATTTGGTCGGTCGGAAAGAGGTTGATTATATTCATGTGATCTTTGATTCATGGCATTAAGAATATTGCGGTATATATTGCGTTCGTGCATGTTACTAATTCTCTTTGGTAATTAAAAATGTAAAATTAAACTGGTCAAATAAGGCAACGATGAATAAAGAATAAATGAATTTTCTTTTGGAGGAAAATACAGATAGATGGCCAAAATCATTTTTCGTCTCTCTTTATAAAAAAGGAGGGAACCAATTAGGCAAATAATCCAATTATTTCAACTATCCATAAGATCTGTAGATAAATTAATACAAGGGAGAGGTTGTTACATGCCCTCCCTCTTAATAAAAGAAAACAATAAGAAATTAAAAACAAATTAAAAATGTACATTAATGCGTTTTCTCACAATTTTATGATAAAATTGGTTTAATTTAACAAGTATCTTAAAAGAGCAATCACTCTCTCCTTCCTTTATTATCTAACTTTCTTCTCTCTCATAATACCTGTCATCTCACAATTTTAATAATATATTAATTATCAATTTATCAAATTAACCTTATTAAATAAACCTTTTTCTTCAATTTTTCTTTTTAATTCTCCACTTTTCTTTTTTATTCGTCATTTTATTCACCTATTTCTCCTCTATAAGAATGTAAATTAATATAAAATAGAAGTTTTCTTAATTTTATCAATCACGTCTAAACTATAAAGTGACAAATAATTTGAGAAGAGAGTAACTAATACTTCCTCCTTCTCATATTATATGTTACTTAAGACATAACTCACAAAACTAAGAAAACTTTCAATTTATATTAATTTGCATGATTGGAAATGATAAAAGTGTGAATACAATGGTGAATAAAAAAGAAAAATGATGAATAAAAGAGAAAAATTGAAGAAAAAGATGTACTTAATAAGGTTGATTAATTGATAAATTACTACCTATGTCCCTTGTTATTTGTCTAATTATCTAATTTCTCTGTCCCTTTTTGTTTGTCTAATTACGTAATTTTTACATTTCCAATAACTATACTACCCATTTTATCCCTAATAAATGCATTTTTTACACCTTTCAAAGGGTATTTTCAATGACATTTTTGACAATGTATAAATCTTTTACTTCATTACCTATATTTCTCGGTTTTGTGAAAGTAGTTTTATGGACAAATAATCAGGGACGGAAGTAGTAGTAATTATTGTGTTATTGAAATTGTAAGATAATAAATATGATGGGAAAAAAGAAAATTTATTAAAATAACAAGTAATATGAAAATGAGAGAATATCAACAGTTAATAAATTGTATATCAAACAGAAATATGGTCAGGCAATGGAAAATACCTTAGCGCTCAAGTAAGCATGGTGGTATAGTTTTGGTCCATACACGTATTTTCTCTGTCTTTCTTTATTTTTGTGCAAAACGCATGCCATTCAAGAATCGAGACTCAAGATTTACAACTTTCTTTGATATAATTAACTTATCTACAATATTTGAGATTCTTAATGTATTTAAAAAGGAATAAAGCATAAACCTCAGATGCATCACATTACATTCTAAATTCTTTTCATATATACCATTCCTTTATATTCTAGAGGAGTTAGTTCACTTAGTTGATAGGCTAAAAATTAGGAGGAATATATATGTGTTTCATTCCCACTATTAATGTGAGGGTCCAATAAACACAATCGGTAACAATCCTTCTAAATGTTCATTGAACCTTACTAGAATATACCCGAACCATATAACTAAATTCAACCTTTTATTCTCATTAAAAAGTATTTTCCTAAACTTAAAGTAAATTACAAGGGCTTTGTTTTTCCTTGTACGTACTTTCATCATAAATTTTAATTCGTCAAAAGAATAAATTCTGCATATTTTAATTCAGCAAATAAGTTTTATAATTGTAATGTATCAAGTTTTTATGATATGCAAGTATCACACCTCATTGAGCTAGCCTCTATCTTTGATCGGAGATAATTAATCACTAATAAATTCTGCATATTATATGTGGCAAACCAAGTTAAACTATAAAATGCACAAGGGGTGAAGCACTATGTGGATGAAATCGGACCGCAATTCTCTCATAGACTTTTTCCCGTAATATATGTTTAAGGAAAATATGAGATGTTAATTACATTTTAGTATTATTGTCCTTTACAACTGTGAAGGCCCTGTTCTTTTCTGCATACCGCAGTTTGTCATAATTTACCACACTTTACTACAAATCATTACTTTTTTCTCCTTACTTTTCTCTCTCTTCACTTTTCTTCTCTACTTTTTACATTCTCTCTCCTCACCTACCCCACATACCAATAATCTACCACAATTCCACCACACCTCACTACAATTCCACCACACCTCACCACACCATACCGCAAAATACCGCAGAAAAGAACATGGCCGAAATCTAATTCGATCATCCCCCCCCCCATAAACTCTGACTTTGTGATGTCAGTAGGATCTATCAGCCCGCCAAATTTCACAAATGAAAAATTTATTATTTAATATTTGTCATATTCTTTTCTATGGTTAGTTAAATTTAATTAACTGCACTGACTATACTTTACCAATTCAACTTGGTTACACCACACAATTTATTTTCACTTTTATCTATTAAACATAACCCATTTAGACACACTAACTACAATTTATGTACCAACTTAACCGTAACCACTAACCACAGAAATAAGCATAGCCTCAGGCACCGTTCTTTTATGCGTTAACGCATCCAAACGTAACGTAACGTAACGCAACATAACGCAAATTATCATTATTTTTTAACTATTTCCAACGCAATTAAACGTAACGTAACGTAACGCAACGCAAACGCAACGCACAAAAGAACGGTGCCTCAATTGGATGGAGGAAGATGGTAACCGACTGTATTACTACTTTTTCATTATTGATTATTTGATATATGTTGTTATTATAGATTGTTGAGAATAATTGGTAGCATGAATAAAGGAAACAAGGAGTTGGTGCATAAAAAACATTCCAAGATTTGGTATATAGGCATATGATTAAGGTAGATTCACTGATTAGTAGAGTGATTAAATTAATTAATTAGTTAAAGGAGGAGGGAGCACAAATAATAAGCGTACTGCTGGGGATTGTGAGGTGAGTGGTTTAAACGTGGAACTACTGTAGAAGTAGGAGTAATTAATTAGCGCAAAAGGGGAGATTGATTATATTCGAGCTCCATTAATTAATATAATTAAGTAGAGGGTTAATTGAAAAAGTAGAGTGTTTTTTAGAGGTGCTTTGCTTTTTGAAATGTCAGATGTATGGCTGGACAGAACAGAAGAGTGCAGGAAGGAAACAGAAAGAAGGCAGCAGCCGTGGCCACCTGATAGGCAGCCTCATAATTAAACATCTAACGTTAAAAACTTAAAAAAGAAAAAGAAAAAGATGTGTGTTGACTGAGTGACAGGCCAAGTGCAGAAAAGACCAATGAGAAACAGACATTCATTGATCCCCAGAAACACCAAACATGGCCCGGCCCGGCCCGGCCCGGACCAGGAGGGCTCCTTTCTTCCAATGGTGAGGTGGAAGGAAGGAAGGAAGGAAGGAAGGAGCAAGTTTAATCAAACCCGCGACACCACTGTACTACATTGTCCTACACGTTACCCGGAAAAAAAGCAACCCGGGTTCTATGTTAGACATTGGTGTACACACAACTCACATCTGCCTCCATTTTTATGGTCTTCGTCGAAGTTTAAGGATTGTCAAAGTAAATATTTTTGGTTCATGAGTTATATTTATTATAGATATCGATGGTTATTTTTGAGGTGGGTTAAATTTACCTTATCTAAGAAAATACAATTTATTGCTTAGGGGACGTTTGGTTGAGAAATTTTTCCGAAAAAGTTTTGATGTGGGATCCATTATTTCCCTCACAAACTCAGTAAAAAGTTTCCCGGGGGCTAGGGAAAGTTTTTCCTGGGAAAGTCTTTCCCGGAAAACAACCAAACGCACCATTAATATTTTCTAAAATGATGTGTGACATAAAAAATCAGATTGAGTAGATAAATATAATAAATGAGAATATGTCATGTTTGATACAACTATTATGGAAAATAAGAGAGATAGTACTATGGGTAGATAAATACATAAAACATAAAATTAGTTAAAAAAAAATAAATAGTATGGAATGGAGGACGTAAGGTTGAAACTTTATACTTTATGCTCCCAACTTCCTATTATACTATTCTTTTGTGTGGTAGGTGAGATGTGGAAGTTGTGTTGTGTGGTGAAATTATGGAAAGCGCGGTAATGTGTGGAATAATATAGTAAAACTAATGGAAAGTGTGGTTGATGTGGTAGATGAGGAGAGAATGTGAAAAGTAGAAGAGAAAAGTGAGGAGATATATTGGTAATGATTGTGGTGAAGTGTGGTGAAGTGTAAAAGAATATTGAGTAGTATGGTGAGTTGTGGTATTACATCGCACTGTACCATATAAAAGAACAAAGTCACTCTGTTCTTTTCTGTTTTGGATAAAGTGCAGTAATGATATGATATGATAAAAATGTAGATAATGTGATATGCTGGGTACGGTCTGGTAAGTTGTGGTAAAATTTGTGATAAGAATGGTCGGGGTATGGTAGATGAGGAAAGAGAAAAGTGAAAAAAAAGAGAAAAGTGAGAAGAGAGATTGTTGTGGTAAAGTGTTGTATGATATGGTAGATTTCGTGTCTTCCTTAAGCTGGGCACGAACAAAGTGACAATCTAACTCTTTGTATTTAGTTCTGTCATGATAAATTGGATTCCGAGCAATGTAATTGCAACTTGATTGTCACATTTAATAGGAATAAATAGTTTGTTATATAGTGATGGTGAGCTCGTGAAGAAGTCTTCTTCTTAACCAAGCAAGTTCAGCAATTAATTTGCGCATGCTCCTGTATTCACCCTCTGCTAAATAAAGACTGACACTTTGCTGCTTTGATTTCCATGAAATGAGAGTATTTTCCCAAAAAAAACCCCAACCTGATTTTTCTGATATGAGAATAAGATGTCCAATCTAAGGCACAAAAGGCTAGAAGATTGAAAGAAGGATAGTTGTTGAGTAGACTCCTAGGGATGAATTGCCCTTTAGGCATCAAAGTGTATGAATAACAACTTGATAATTGGGAATCTGAGGCCAATGCATAAATTGGTTGAGGTGTTGTACTGTAAAGCTAAGATCTGGTATGATGTTTGTGAGGAAATTGAGTTTGCCAATCAACTGTTTATAGTGAGAAGGATCTTCATAGAGATCACTAGAATCTACAAGTTTACTGTTGGAATCAAGGGGAGTGACCACAGCGGAAAGATCTTCACAGCCAAACTCTTTTATGAGATCCTTGATGAACTTTTGCTGGGTGAAAAGTAGGCCTTTGAAGAGTGTACAAAACTTCAATTCCCATGAAGTGGCTAACACGACCTTGATCTTTAATCTTGAATGTATCATCCAAATAGCCTTTGATGGGAAGTAATAGCATATACCTTCCTCTAACTATTTTGAAATGAGGATTTTACCCTTTACAATTAAGAAATATTGATTACCCTACCTCACCTTTATTGTTTAAATATCTGTCTACTTTTTCCGATGAGTTAACAATTTGGACAAGTATACCCCTAATGTTTAAATTGAAAAGACAACAATGCCATTATCTTCTCTCCCCATGAAACTGCGATCAAGAGAAAGAAAACCTAGGAAATCAAAGCCTGCCATTATCATCCACTGTTGCCACCAACATTTCTGCAATCATAACTTTTAAAAATACAGGAGAGAGAATTTGAATAGAATATAAATTGATGGAGTATGTTAGCAAATCTATCATAACAAAAGGATTATAATTGATAAAGAACAATCCAGTGGCCTGTAGGTACTAAAAATCAGAACTCAAATCCCCTGTTTCTCACCACCATTGCCGTGAACACTATCACCAAAACACCAGCCACCACCATGTCCTCCAGCAGCTACTGTCGACACCCCGAACGCCACCAGCACAACCACTAACTCAACCCAAATCAAAAATCAAAACCCAAAACGAACCCATCTCAATCCTCTTTGTTATCTTAGATTCAAATAAATCCGAAACAATCAATTATATCCACAATTACTATGCCCGAAATTCATCAATTCAACCCAAGAATCTACCGATAAACACCCAAAAAGAGACTGAAAACTGCAACACGAATTGATTCGTTCCTTCCTCTATCTGCGTCGAAACAGAGCACCACTAAGGTAGTCATTAGTCTGGTTGTGCTGGAAACCTCCACCACCGACTCCGTGCCACCACCGGCCGCCGTGGTCGCCGCCATCTTAACCTCATCCACGCCCTCTTGTTTTCTACCGACTCGGAAAACATATCGAAGCTTCAAACAAGGATAGAAGGTAGCTGAGACAGAAATAATTAAGGGGAAGCATTTAAACAAAGGGTATATTGGTAATTTTATTCTTAAAGTTGACTTATTAAATCTGAAAAAGTAGGCATAAATATCATCTACAATAGTTAGGTAACAAAATTATTACTTTAACTAAACCTTAGGTTGGGCGTTTATAATTTCTCATATGTTAGGGGTGAAATCCTCATTTTAAATTAGTTGGAGGGTGGTATATATTATTAGTTCCCTTTGATGGTCTTTATTACTTCAATATCATTGCCATTGAGTAGAATATCTTCGACATGTACTACAAGAAAATAACAAGAGTACCCTTTTTCTTATAGAAAAGTGAGTAAATAATCATTCTGAAAATAGCGATATCCTTGAGAATATAAGGTTTCAACAAGCTTAGCATGCTATTGTCTTGAGGCTTGCTTTAGATTATAAAGGGGTTTAGTGAGCTTACAAACAACATTAGGAACATCGATAGATAACCCCAGAGGAAGTTTCATACTCCCTCCATCCCATAATCAAAGTCCCACATCAGGACCTTAATCTTGTAAGGAGACATATTTTTAATTGTTTTTATTTTTTATGATAAATAATAGAGGTATTTACTTTGTATGTATGTTCAATGTACCACCTTCGTGTATAATCAATCTCTCTTTTCAGTGAAATAATGCAAATATTCCCTCCAAATTTTTCACCTTGCCTCCAAAATGTTGATCTAGGTGGTGCCAATAATAAGATGGCTTCAAAATCTTTACACCTCTGTATAATTTTGTCAATCACTCAATCAATCAATGTCACTTACCCCTTGATAAGTTCCTTTAACAGTGAAATGGAAGAGTATTCTTCATCAGAAGCAACATCTCAAGAAATTGAAGAAGCCATATCTCAAACAAACTATTCTCTAAATATAGATTGTTCCCTACAAATATTGAGCAATTAAGGAAAAAAAAGATGGATCCTAACTAAAGAGCAATCCCTCAAAATCTTGGAAATTTTATGGAAAGAGAGCTAGGATGGCAAACTAAAGTTAGGTTTAATACCAACAATAGCTACAAAGTATGAAGTCCATAAGAAGACTATTTATCGATTATGGAGCAAAGCTAAATAAGCCTTCATGAATGGTGATACTTACGACAGAACCATCGCAAAAGGAAAGGGGTGGAAGGGGGTCAAGTGGACTTGAGTAAGGTACTCCCAGATTCCTCTACACATCGAACTAACATTAGAGCATTATCAAGATCTATAAATGTGGCTAAATCTACTAAGCATAGGAGAATTCAAGAAGGTCTTCTCCTTAAACACTCAAACATAGTCAAGCCATATTTGACTAATGAAAATAAAAAAGCAAGGGTTCGATTTTGCCTCTCAATGCTCAATCCATTTAGCGGCGTTTATCCTCCAATATTTGACAATATGTATCAATATGTACATATTGAAGTAAGTGGTTATTTAATCGAACAAGTTGAAAAGTATTATCTACTTCCAGAAGAGAGTGATCCAAATAGAAAGGGTAAGAGCACTCTCTTTATTCCAAAAATCATGTTCATGACAGTTGTTGCTCGACCTCGTTACGATTTTTTATCGGGAAAAATTTTCTTCCGGTAAGATTGAGATGTTTCCTTTTGTGGAAGAAGTCACGGCCAAACGTAAAAGTAAGCGCATGGTAACTGAGCATTGGAGACTAAGTAATAACATCAATATATAAAGAAATACGAAGGTGCTTAATCAGTAAAGTACTACCAACAAAGCTCAATGGCCACTTTCTGCCATAGAATAAACTAGCTATATTCAACAAGATAATGTAAGGCCTCACACTACTGCCAATGACCCTGAATTTTGAGATGCCATAACTAGGATGGAACTTGATATTCAATTAGTCTGTCAACCTCCAAATAGTCTTGATCTTAATGTGCTTGATCTTTGATTTTTTTTTCCCTAGCAATAGATTCTCTACAACAATCGGAGGCACCTAACACTATTAGAGAACTTGTTGATGCAGTCCAAAATGCATTTGTTGACTTTCCTCCACAATAATTGGTTCAGAGTTTTCTTACTCTTCAATCTTGCATGATCGAAGAGATAATAACTATATATTCCTCACATGTCGAAGGACAAATTGGACTAGAACAAAGACCTTCCTACTCAACTCTCGTGTCCGATAGAAGTTACAGAGAAAGCTAATGACTTTGTGCAAGCATGACAAGATTAGGTAATTAGATCACCACACCTCTTTATTAAGTTTTATTTTTTATTTTTTATTTTTTGAGTCAATATATTTTTATTCCTATAACGATACGGTTTATTATATCCACAAGTTTCTTTGTCGAGATAGGTAAACTTCTAGCCACAATCAGTTGATATGGGTTCTCAAGTTGGTTGGGGTTTTAGGACGTAACGGAATACATGGTGAATTCAGGAGTTGCTTAATTCTAGTGTTGTTTTATAAATTTCTCAATTAAAAAATGAATTATGATCCCTTTCTTTTTGTTAAAAAAAAAAAAGTTTCCCTCCACTTATGTTTGCCTATTTGACGGTGTTAGATTGAAATTAGCAGATTGGAATTACGTTGTATCAATGAGTGAAATGATATTTATTATCAATCATGGAATTAACAATGTATTTTGGTATTTTAATTATTTTTACTCATTTTCTATGCATTTTGAATTTGCACTTTAGTTTTGGGGCTAGGAGTTGAGGGTAACACGGTCATTTGCACAAGATGAGGGATCACTTGGGTAGCTAGGAGTCGAGGGTCAACCTGTCTCCCCTTAAGACTTAATTCACTGAACCGCGAATAGACTTAAGGGTAAAACCTAACCTTTTATAAGCAAAGTACAAGATCTTTCAAGAACTCTCAAGAAGTTGTTGCAGTTCAATACTATAGGAGTTTTGTTGAAGCTCTCTAGGAAGATAGAAAGAAGAGATTGAGGTGTTGTGGATGAATGAAATTCAGCCACTGTTTATAGATGTTTGGAGCATTCAAAACCATTCAAAATTGTCAATCAATGTAGCAAGATTTTAGGGAATTGTCTATGGATATCAATCATCATTAAGGGATTGATCTTGATTGAGAATATCAGTCAAGAATAATCCCTAAAGATGCCCCATACATTAATCCCCAAGGCTGAAATCAAGGGATTTTGAAAAGGGCCTGACTGGGGCATCACCATGATCCTTGTTGGACCACCATGGTCCGTGGTGGCCTCAACATGGTCCGTGGTGGTCTAGTACTCCTTTTTCTTACTCTCTGAACACCAATACGACCCGTGTCATACCGGCACGTCCGTGTTGAGTCCGCCCTTTTACTTGTTAAGCTAGATTTTGACCTTTCCGGTCAATCCTAAGCTTATAACTTGTCCCCTTGCCTCTTAACTCTTGAAATACTCCAACAATCCTCCGCCATTTCAAGAGTTTCACTTGAAATAGCCCGGGATCCCACATTTGGGAAGAAACACCATACATGGCACCTCCTAGAGAACTTGAACACCTGAGAAATCAAGGAGTTGTTATGCGTCATGAAAGTGTCTCTCGATTTGAATTTTCACTTAGTGTACATAATTACACTTAGTATGAATGCAAAAGTAGACTAGTCTTTGAACTTTTCATCCTTATTTGATTAATTGGATAGATAACACACATACAACTCAAACCTTGCTTAGAAAAATGATACTATCTATAACCGACCATGTGTCCATTACCCTATGCAAAAACAATCAAGACCAGCCCTAGGCTATCCGAAGCGGCCCACTTCACGTCTTTGCATAGGTAGACTTTTACGTTCCCATAATAGAGCTCTCCATCTTATAGATTTCAAAGTCTATTAATGAGTCATAGACTCAAACCTCTTTATCATTACTGTCCTTTGGCATCACTTGACCTTTGGAATGAATCACTTGAATTTGACGCTCCAATTGTCCTACAACATTGCCGACCATTGAACTCAAGACTTGATCATCTATGTCAAGTGTGAGTTGGAGCTCCGTTGTTGACAATTTATGAGTGGACTTTACTCCCATCCTCCTTATCAAGGATCACTAGATAATCTTGTGACCTTGTAAGAGTTTCATCATGATACTTTTGAGTGCCCTCTAATACCTAAGATCACTAGATATTTACATATCTTTCCATGTTCTTACTTATCATGATCATATCTTAAACTTAGTCTATTACCTAAGTCGCCTAGACATTATGTTTAGTGTATGTTTGTGTGCTCGTTTCCAAAGTGCCCCCAAGGAATCTCACTTGATTGCAGTCAAAAGAATCCTTAGATATCTTATAGGTACCAAGGACCTTAGACTTTGGTATCCTCACAACAACTCCCTTCACCTTGCTGGATACATAGATGCAGACTTTGCTAGATCCAGAGTTGATCGAGAAAGCACTTATGGGGATGCCAAATGCTGGGCTTGTCCCTCATCTCTTGGCAGTCTAAAAAGCAAACATCTTTTACCCCCTCCATTGCAGAAGCGGAATACATAGCCGTTGGAGCCTGCTGTGCACAAATCCTGTGGATCAAACAACAGATGAAGGACCTTGTGTGGGCTACTCCAAGATCCCCATCAAGTGCGACAACCAAAGTGCAATTTAGATGACCAAAAATCCAGTTCAGCACTTCCGCACCAAACACATTGAAGTGCGGCATCATTTCATAAGAGACCATGTTGACAAGGGTCACATCACTCTAGAATTTGTTCCCACACACCTCCAACTGACGGCCATATTTACCAAGACCCTTCCCACTGAACAGTTCATCACCATCCAAAGGGAACTTGGCATGTTACAACCGGATGACCAATTGAGGGGGAGCTAGATTACATTTCCATAGGGGGAGTCAAGGACCTCCGATCCATCCTCAGGTAAGTCTCTCTCCAACTATCTACCCATAAGGACCTTGACATCATTGTCTTGGAACCTCATTGAGCAGCACCATATCAAAAGATGGCATCAGTTGTCCTGGACAGTTAATATGATAACGTCTCAGGCTAGCTGTCTTTTTCAATTTTTTTTTTGAAATTCAAAATCTCTTCAGTTACTTTTCCAAATTAACTCCTCTCCTTTTTCACTGAACCCGTTAACCGCGTCAGTCCAGCCGTCAAATCTCTCCATCATTAACTCCCTCACACCGTTACTTCACGGTATCTTCTCACTCTCTCTATTTCTCTCTCCTTCTTTTTCCCTCCGTCCTCCTTTCTGTCCTCTGGCCATTTCCATAATCATTATCCCTCATTTCCCTAACTGACCCCTACTCTCCCTTTCCCGTCCCTTTCAGCCCTCTATTTAACCTGACCCCACACCACTTTCACCCTCACCCCAGTACCTTCCATCACTGTCCTCCCTTTCTCTTTCACTCTCTCCTCTCTCATCTCTCCCCAGAATGGGAAAACGCCCAGCCCTAAAATAATATGCCCCTTCTTCACTCTGTCAATGTTGATCTGCTCCGCACCACCATCTCCTTGCAGGAATCCATCTGCAACCTCCACTCTATTGATAAGGATGTCCCCGCTCAACCTGTCCCCTCTCCTCCAGTCATTGTAGCTGACACCCCGTCCCCTGAAACACCCTGTCCCCTAAACTTTACATGACTCTCTTTTTTTGAAACTATGGATTTTATGGGTGTATTTCCAACACATTACTCCCGTTTCCTTATTTGGTGAAAGCCAAAAAGGGGGAGATGACTACACCTTTCTTTTAGGTCTGTAAAATACTTAAACTACTTTGCTACATCTGCCTATGCTCCTATATGATCTATCTATGCTCCTATTTATTGTATGTTGTATATACTGTTATTTTGTCTTTCACACAAAAAGGGGGAGATTGTAGAACCCCTCCATGTGCAGGACGAAGGATGTTGATCTAGCCACAGCCAAGGACATCTATTATGGAAGGAAAGTTTTGATATGAAAGACAAACAAGCAGTTTAAAGGGAAGTTAACTAACATAATATTTTTTATAATATTGTCGATACTTCTCTTCCCTTATTAATCTCTACCTAATAGATAGCATCTTCCATATTGCAGGAAACAATGACTACAAAAGAAAGGAAACTTGAAAGAAGGAAAGAAGATCGTGATTGCTACAAAAAGGAAACTTCAAAAGAAGGAAGGAAGATCGTGAAGTAAGAAAGGAAAGGAGATCATGAAGATTTATTCCAAACGGTTAACAAAGCTGAATGTATAAAGACACTGGATTAAAGAATGAAGAAGCCAATAATTCCAAGGAAGAAATCGGGTGTTGGGAAATTAGCTAAGAATTTCCAAGTGTTTGTCTCTGTGAGACGAGTGTGAAAAAAGACTTTTGTAAGCCAAGGAAGTTGGCAAGTCGTGAAATAGATCCTTAAAGGAATTAGGGTATGGAAGTGTGTTTGCACCAAAATTGAGTTGGTGCGTTTCTGTCAAGAACTTTGAAAGTGCCCTTCAGTAAGATACTTCTCTAGCAGTTGCAACTAGGACCTTTGTTCCTTGGGCAACCAAAAATTTTATATTCCTATTCACCCCCCTCTAGGGTTCTTTCAGAGATATTCTTCTATGACCTAGAAGTTTAACAATGCTTGAATAGAAGGATAAGGACTTCCATACTGAAGGTTAATTAATGAGATTTGATGCAGATCTTGTTGTTTTGGTTAGGTCAGTTCCTAGAAGCATTGTAAGTTCCTTAATTCCATTGCCCAGCACATTTTTGAGAAGCATGAACGCGGTCCATTGCATAAAAGACAAAAATTCAAGATTGTCATATATTCGGGACTCAACCGCTTCAAACACCCAATATTTGTGTACACGACCGACTCTCGAAGGGGGTCATCTGTAAGAGGCAAAAATTTGTTGACAAATAAGAAAATGAGACATGGAAAATAGACTAATTTTTATTTGGTCAATCACAAATCTCCAGGTGTCAAGTTGACTTCGGGTGACTCATTTAGTCAAAATTAAATCCCGACCAAACCACAAGCTCCCAAGTGTCAGAAGTGATGCAGAAAATAATTATTATTTCTTTATTTAAAAACAAGGAAATAATTATTCAATTTGGGCCTAGGCCCAAAACCCAACTCAAACCCTAGGCTTCTAAAGCCTATAAATAAATAGGGGTCCTCCCCCCTCATTTTCACCACCCCTGATGGAGATTCGGCAGTTAGCATTCAGAGGCTCCAGGAGATCAAACTGCCTGTGACCTCTAGCTACCAAGCGCCAAGGATCGAAGTTTGCAGAAACTCAAGATTGAGTCTCCAAGTCTTTAGCACATCTTGACCAAGAACAATAACAGAGTTCTTCGGTAAGAACTCGACAGTCTACACTCTACATCTGGCATTCGCGTTCTGCACTTAAGAGGTTTCAAAAGATCAAACTGCAAACGACCTCCAGCTACCAAGCGTCAAGAATCAAGGTCTGCAAAAGCTTCAAGCCTCTACCGCGTCAGGATCAAGAACTGCTATAGAGTTCTTCGGCGAGACTTGCAAAGCCTTCCGAAGATCGAACTACAAATGCTCTCCACCTATAAGCGACAAGGACCAACGTCGGCTAGTTCAAAAACTTCTGTACTTCACATTAAAGACTAAACCGTCTTCTTCGTTTGGTTCATCGATCGAGACCAAACACTCAAGCCCTCGCATCCAAGAATTTGAAGAGCTGCAACTAACAGTCAACCTGCAAACAACGGTTAAACTCCAAACAGGCTCTAGCTACCAAACACTAAAGAGATCAACGCTCAAGACCTTCAGCTCAAGAACTACTACAAAAGTCTTCATCTAGACCTGCATTCGAGATCAAGATTAAACGTTCACGCACTCGGCTCACCCAAATTTCAGGAGATTGAATTAGAGGACTAATTTATTGTATTTAACATAGAGATTGTACCCACATACATTCAAGTATTAATACAAATTAATTTCTCAATTTTCTATTTTTATTTATTTTAGACTCGAAATTTGTGTTTACACTATGATTTTTAATTAATAGTTTCTTCAATAAGCAAGACATTGATTGTGATCGAGAGAGGGCATCATAGTCTGGGTAAGAGTTGTTTTTTTTAAAAAAAAGAAAATTATGGTTTGTACATTAAAATAAATATATTTCTGTGACATATATTTATATTAGGAAAATTGGACTCTAGCAAATCTACCTCCATTGTTTTACTTTGGGATTTTTAAAATTTTGGATTTTTCTAATGTTTTTCATTTATGCCCCAAAAAGATTATATTATTTTTTTTTGGACTTTAGTATACAAAAATAAAACTTGGATTATTATCATTCAATTGTTAAAAATTGAGATTACTAGAATCCAATTTTTCTTTACATAATTATAACCAATATAAAAAGAAATTAAATACGGGAAAACAACACTAGTTGAATCTATCAAAGTTTATACACTCATTACTCATAGGATTTTATTTGTGATCAATTGAATATAAATTTTAGGGTGATTCAAGAGTAATTAAAATACTTCACAATTGTTTTTATTTAACATGCTTATCATGTCCATTATTTTAAGTATTGTATAGCTAATATTAGAAACTACACGTCAATTAACGATTAAAAGGACCCTTTTTCTTCCTTTAAATCTCGAACTAGTATGAAGTATCATCATGGAATCAAAGAAGTGATTCTCCAATATCTTATCTATGATATATTACTGATCGAGATAGGGGATAGACAAAGATGCAATAATATATATAAACAAATTAAAATACATATTAATGCAATTTAGCTATATGTTAATGTTAGCTATATGTTAATGCAATTAATAGAAAAGGTAGAGAGATAGTGGGGTACGTGGGGATGTGCCCATGCAAAGAGGGTCCATATATATCACTGGTAATTTATGTGATACATTATTTATTATTCACAATCACGGTTAAATACTTCAATTAAAGTGGGTTTTATTTTTTCTTTACCTTCAGATATTTTTTAATTTTTCTTACCTAAATAAAGTTGGTGCTTTCGTTATACATTAACATTAGTTATCGTGGCTCAAAGTAGCAATATGCCGCCCCTGGCATATTCTCAAGTTCTTCACTCCCTGCCTTTCTAGCTATTAATTTTTTAACCTTCTTTGTAATGGTAGGAAGATTTACCATATCATCTTTTTCACATATATTATTTGAAGCTATTAAAAGGAATTCAGAAGAGTATCAATGTAGATTTGTGTTGGAATTATTTCAGAACCATGAGGTGTGGGAAGACTTTTAGTAGATTCGAGAAAGTTAAAATGGTTTAAAGAGGGTCTATTATATTAAAAGAATCTTAGAGGGGGATGAACGTGGTTATAAAATTTTCTGCACATTTATACGAAGAATGTTAGGTTTTCTTAACCTTGGTTAAGAAACAAGAGATAGTATAATTAGAAATAACTTTTCTTTTATTGAAATGATATGAATGACATTATAGTATTAGGAACATAAGAGAAGTAACCATGTCGCAACTATAAAAAAAAAGGGAGAGTTTTATTGAAGGACACTTTAATGTTTTCTCAGAATTTCGCACCAACACAGCAGGGTGCTAACACTACAGAACCTAACTCCCTTAAGATTCGGCTATACAAACTCACCAATTTCCTTAGGCTACAACACACTCTCAACTTGTTTCACAGAGACTACTCAGAAATCCTTGCTGATTTTCTACACTTCGATTTCTTCCTTGGAATCGATGATGCTCTTCAATGTGGGAATCGATGTCTTTATAGTGTTGTCTAGAGACCGTTTGATGTGTTCTTCTGATCTTCTTTCCATAGTGGCGTCTAGATTGCTTTCCTTCTTCTGGTGTTCCTTCCTTATTTGATTTGTTATCCTTTCCTTTGTAACAATGGATATTCATTCTACAAGAGAGGATATACTAGCCGTGAGATCAACATATTTAGGAAATAACTATATGCAGAGAGTTAGATATAATAGACTTCCCTTTTTGCCCGTTTGTTGTCTTTCATAGCAAAACCTTTGCTCATGGGCGCTTGTGATAGACGTTCTTGCGGATGGATTGAGCAATGTTCTTTGACCTGCACAGGGTGGAGTTCTACATATATTATTTCAAGATCGTACATAGTTGTTAGGTTATCATAGTTCTGTGTAAGGAGGCAACTCCAATGCAAAATTTATGTGTTCTAGGCCATCTTCCTAGAGACACAGCTGCTATCGATATTGACATGGTACATGTCAATTTGTTGATGTAGTTTAATATATTCTTACACAATTTTACCTTTCATTATCAAGCGGTGTTTATGGTTGTGCTAATTTGAACTTTGACTAGCTTATGTTATGAACACGTACGATTAATTTAACATAAATAGCATTTCATTAGGCATGCATTAAGACTATGAAACCTTCCATATTCCTCAATGCTAGCTCTTAAGGCCATTACACGATAGCCAGTGCAAGCGACTCACTAATTCAAGTTATTCAGATTACTCGCATAAGGACTATACATGATGTTATATATCACATACACTAATGGGTAGATAAGTCACAAATACAAGATAATAATATTGATACATACCAATATCGTAATGGAATATTCCGTTAGTTTACTACAAAAGCCATTATTGGACCAAACAACCTTAGCTTCAACCATCAAGGAACAAGATATGGCAAAATCTTTGTTGGTTTTGGATCAATCTTAATTATTCTTACTACAATAGTTTTTTTTTAAAAAAAAAAAATTAAGTTCGTTCATATATAATTCTAAACTATAATAACTCATTTCAGTCTTATCAACAATCATTTATACAGCATGAGAAGATAGAATGAAAGTGACTAAGCTATATTAGTTGAGAAAATATACGTTTAGGCTTGATAGCTTTATAATGATTCGAAGATTTTTGTTGGACAACATGCATGGTGATCCACTTTGTCAACTTGTAAGGGGTGAAAGAAAAGAAGAGTGTGACTGTTTAAAGGAATACAAGTGTTTATGAAAACTAACTTTTTTTTTTTTTTTGAGGCGTTATGGAAATTAACTTTAACCAAACAAATGGTGGGAGTGTTTGTGTTTGATTTTGAAACAACGAAGACATCAAGAGAACAGAAAGGCTTAATGGAAGGTGGTGATGTCTTCTTTTGCTGCTTCATCCTGCTAGTATTCCAACTCATGAAGTACCTTTTGGTTATTCATCTTTTATCTTTTATTTCGTTTATTGTTTTCTTTGGTTTTTATTATATAGTATATTGTAGTTGCTTTTTTAGTTTAATGTCATTTTTCGTTATATTGGCGAGTCATATTGATTCGCAAGTTATATATTGCGCATTGTGGTGTATCTATTTAGGTATAATATATGTATTGAAATATATCAATTTTTTATGTAATAAATGGTTGTAAAATATTGATAACTTTAAAAAATATTGATGAATTTTATAATAAAATTGATAAATTTATGATAAAATTTATAATTAATTAATATTAATGATTTTTTTTATAATATAATACATATAGTGTGTCTAAATAGGTATATCACGATGGATAATATAACGATTGAAACATTTGTTTGTTTATTATGCTTGGCTCGAATTTATTGTAAAAGAAAAGAGACATGAAATTGGTACGGTTATTCTCACTAGCTAGCTAGTAGGTACATTAGCTAACGTGCTAGACATTTAGTAGTATAAGTTTTAGTCTAAATTTAAGTTTGAATAATTTCCAGAATAGTCAATAAAGTCTCTGTTTTGCACGCTTCCATAAGTAAAATTCTGAGAGCTCTTTCCGCCACATTAATGTCGTCGTCTTTGAATTTCAACATTAGACCAGAGATTCGAGTCATTTACAGTATTATATTATATTTATTCCCTTAATCCTAACACTAGTATGCTAGCAAGAAAGAGTGGGAAGAAAGATTTCCCCTTCTAACAAAATTATATATCAAATTGCATGGTTGATGCATGCATGCCGTCGCGCCTGTCTGGCGTCGATCGCTCCAATGCTCCATCATTAGAACTGGAACACACTATTAGGGCTGGATAATGAAATATGTAGTTTCAACATTCCATTTGAAGTACATATTTATGCTCTGTTTTTTATGTGGTGGTGGTGCGGTGAAATCATTGAAAAGTATAATGAGTTGTGGTGAGTTATAGTGATAACATGTGATAGGTAAGGTAGGTGAAGAGAAAGATTGTGAAAAGTAGAAGAGAAAAATAGTACAGTTGTGGTGAGTCATGGTACCGCACCACACCGTACCGTATAAAAGAAAAGGACCTTAATACAACAAGAATATGTAATTTGAATCAAAATGTTAATAAACATCTGTCACTTATCTATAATTTATATTTTACGATTTTAAATAATGTATTTTTTAATAATTACACGTGTTTATAGATTATAATCACATAAAATTTATTGGTTATGTCGCTAGCATAGCTAGATGATCATACATACTTTAAATATATTAATTATAACAGAAAATGATTAATTTACACGTAGGAAGGTTAATATTATGTCAATTATATAAATATATATATTAAATTTACTTATATAACTGAAACATAATGTATTTTAAAAATTAAATGATCTCACTTTATCACGATTTCATAGCAATTGAGAGTGAAATGATTAAACTATCCCATAAAAAAGTAATAGTATTGGTGATTATTGGAGGGATTTAAAGTAATAAACATGGGTAGAATTGGCAATCTAGTGATTTATGTGTCATTCAAATTATAAAATAACATTGTGGGGAAAAAAATTGTTGAAGTTATAATTATCGTAAAATAGAGAATGCAGTGTCATTTCAGATACATTTTAGAATTGTAAATTGATAAATTATTGCATTGGTAAAAGACATTTGTTAATCAACAAAGTATGAGTTTAGATTTAAATTTTAGGAGACAGAGAAATTTTGCCCCTCTTTTTCTTTCATGTATTCCCCTAGAGTTTGCTATCAGGAATCTGGCTTCTGAGTTCTAATAGGGCTAGCTATTATGAATTATCACATGCATATGTATATTCTTAAAGCTTTAATATCTAAAAAAAACCAAGTACTAATTCTACAAGACACTGCTTAGTTTCTCTACAGAACAATTTTGCCAAAACTTTTTTCAAAATTTTTTATTCTAGATTTAGGCCATGTTCTGTTGTGTAGCTTCGCATCGTATTTACCACACTTTTCCATATTTACCATAATCCTTCTACATCATATCATATCATTCCACACTTTACAATAATAATCATAACTTTCTCTATTCTTCCTTTTCTCTTTAGTCTTTCCTCACTTTCTTTTCCACTTTTCACTTTCTGTCTCCTGACTTACCACATCAATCATTATTACCACAAATATTACCATACCATACCATACCATACCATACCATATCATACCACACTTTCCACAATCCAACCGTATCATTCGTCCATTCCATCTTCACACTATTCCATCCGTGCAAAAGAACATGGGCTTAATAGAGGAAATAAGGATGGCCCATTTGTACAATATTATTGGTGATGTAAAAATTTCGAGCATGTTTTTTATCCAGCTAATTTTATGATACCATTTATTAATCTTTGTGGTGCCTACGTACACTGAGAACCATATGAATAAATTATAAATATCTATAGAAAGCAACGGAATGTGTGTATTTAGGTAACAATTAAGTGCTCCCTGATTCAAAAGGTGAATAAAACATACGTTGAAAAATTGCAAATTATTAACGTGTTTGTTTAAAAGGTGAATCCTTCATTCACAAAAGGATCCATCC
Source organism: Portulaca oleracea (assembly GCA_029582165.1). NCBI lineage: Eukaryota > Viridiplantae > Streptophyta > Magnoliopsida > Caryophyllales > Portulacaceae > Portulaca > Portulaca oleracea. Next base: position 33,681,339 of record CM055871.1, read on the forward strand.
ATATTATATATTGAGAATATATAATAATATTAACAGACATTAAATTTACAGCAAATCAAACTTTGAGGTGTCTATTGATTGTGGAATTCTCCCCGCTTCTCCAAAATTAAAGTCCCATGCCAACAAGAAAAAAGGTGGCCAAAATCCTCCAAAACAAAAAAACGTGTTTTAAATTAAAAGTTTACAACCCAAATGAGGAAGTCAAGAATGTCAAAAAGTAGGCTAGTTAGGTAAAATTTTAAATTAAACTGCACAGCAACAGCCACATACACAGTCCCTTTAGTCCACAATATGTAGTATGTACGGTGGAATTAAATATATAAACAAAAAGATGCGAATTATTAAAGTCAATTAATTAAGTTAATTACTTTGAGGGCAAGAAAGTTTATGCATGGGATCTGAATAAATAATGTGTTAATCACTCTCTAGAAACCTTTCAAAGGGGACAGGTAGGCACTAATTAATGTTTAATTATTCACTTAATCACTTAATCACTTATTAATTTATCAAATATACTTGGTAGAGACAGATTTACGTATACTCCGTGGCCTCCGTGTTTGACTGTTGGCTGTTGCATGCATATAATATGAACACAACTGCATGCTCAGAGCTTAATTAATTAATTAATTGATGATAAATTTATAATAATAATAATTAATATTATTGGAGAAGTTGATCATAAACAGGGGGCATATATAATTAGCCCAGAAAAGTAGCACCCAATGAAAATTAGGTCAAGTAAAAATGCATGTGAATTGGTTTTATTTCAAATTTTCAACATATTATGCATGGAAACATCTCAGCAGTATCAAAGAATCTTGTGCTTTTTTGATCTCGATGCTGCAAAATTCTGAAATTAGTCAAACAGAGGGAGTAAATTAATATGAAATATTGAATAATAATATTAGTAGTCATGGCATTATTATGAGAGAATTGAATTAGTGATTGGATTTGAAGAGAAGACGAATCAAAAGTTTGGTAGTTTGCCTGCCTAAGTTGTTTGGACTCACCACCTCGATCTCTCTTTATAATTTTGCCCCGGTTTCATTCGTTCCTTCTGCCAGCTTCTATAGAATCTTACCCTTTTTTACGTAAATAGGCTTCGTCTACCTTGGACCATTTAATTATTTCCTTCAATTATGTCTTCCAAACTACTAAATGTTAATTTAACTGGTATAATACTTGTACTTTACTAATAATTATTACTTTTGATTTTTAAAAATGTAAAGGGATGCCGGTGTATGTACGTGTATAGTTAGATTACTTGACACTTTATTTATTTATTTATATATATATATATATATATAGATGATAAGCAAGTCTGTCTAATATGGTTTTACTTTAAAATTAACTATCAATAAATAAAGCTAAATGGTAAGCATGGTACTAAACTATGTATGATAAGCATTATTCATCAACCTCATAATAAATAGATAAAAAAACTCATTTAGAATAATTATGAATAAAAAGATATTGAGTAAATTTATAAGGTCCTTAATGATTCTATCCTTATCAAATAATCCAGAAAATCATTTGAGTGCATAGCATTGTTCATTATTTTGGAGTCGGTTTATCTAGGAGTGAGATATAGTGGTTAATAAATAATCCTTATCAACCTCATAATAAATAGTTTAATCACATTGAGGACTATTTATCTAGGAGTGAGATATAGTGGTTAATACTTAATAGTCACAAGACAAGACTTAAGTGTTGGCATAAGCCTTACATGTGATTCTCCTTATAATAGTACTATGTTATCCCATGTGACATGCTTATTTAAATTTTAAATGATGAGTGTATGCATGCTTAATAAATGTTTCCAATTTCATAAATGGTTTCGTTAATAAGATGCCAAGCAATACTTATAATAAATATCGTAAAAAAATAATTATAGATATAATTAAAACATCAGCAACACTAATAAAATTTTATAGATGTTCATCTCTAAAATTATGACAACTTTGTCATGAATATTTGACAATTTGATCATGGATTAGAATAATTTAACACTTTCTATAATGTGTATTGAATTATATTATATCCGTTAATAACCTTATTGTTCATGCTACAATGATTGAAAAATTGTGGGTTATTTAGTGCTTGACTATATTGTTGTTTGATTGTTCAGTATTTGGTCTTTGATCTCTAAATATACAATGTATACTAAGGTAAAGACTGTATACACCTATATCTTGTCAGACCTTGTGTTAGTAGGAGTTTTATTAAGAGTTGTTGGTTGAGCTAGCATTTGATATATCCTTTCAAATAGCCTTGAATGCATTAACTATTTTTACAAAGCTACCATAATATTAGTGTTTGACTTTTAGAAAATTAGAAGTGATATTGCACATTTTTAATTGTCAAAAATACAACAATAACAATGGCATTATTGGTTACATTTACATGAAGTTTAGAAAGATCTAGATACAAATAACATTACATCAATATATATTAAAACTTGTGATGAGACTTCTTTTAATTTAATAACATTAATTAAACAACTATATATATACTGCCCAAATAATTAATTTTAGTAGCTTCAAAATTAAAAAGAAAAACTAACTTTAATATATATGACCTAGTTCTTGAAAACATTTATTGTGATCAACTTCACATACTCTAAATATAGTTGACTCGACTGAGTAGCTTTATGATTTCTAATAAAGTTATGAGTAATTGATTACTATCTCCATCTCAAAATATTTATCATTTTTTTTTTGTCGTGAAATATTTGTTTCATTTACAATTCTAACAACTGCAATTAATTTTCTACCTCTAATTAATAAATTCATTTTTCACTTTTTACAATTTTCAATTAAAGTAAGGCATTTTGGGTAAATTTCAAACTTTCCACCTTAATTCTCAATATGTGTTGATTTTATTAAATTAAGTAAATAAACTAATATAATGAAATGGAGGTAGCACTATTCAATTTATAACAAGTTTATTAAGTTTTCAAGTCATGACATGTACCTTTTTTCAGTAAAAACTGCTTGCATAGATCATAATTAGTAACTATGATGACATAGAATGTAACCAATTATACATTTCAATGAACAATATTCCTAAAAACTAATCTATTTTACTTTTCTTTCTTTCATTCCTTTTTTGTGTCTTTTTTTCTTCTTTCTCCTAGGTAATATTGAAGGGTGGCCATTGATAAGTGCATAAGGAATCTTTGAACATGAGTACAACCCTTTAATTTCTTTGGGTTAGTTAATTGGTTGGGTTCATGCATCTTCTAGATTTTCTTCCTTGATTTGTTCTTTTATGTTACGTTCAATCTTGTTCTCTACATCAATGAAACTTGATGTCATTGGATCTTTATACCTTGCTACTCATATTGCGTGCTTTACCATTGCAAAAAGGAGAAATAGAAGCCTATATATGTTCATTACTATTATTACACATGCATATGACAATGCATCTATAATGCTATAAGAACCTTCCATCAAAAATAATTATACAAATAGTGGCGGATCTAGACAATTTTATTAGGGGTATCCAACTCATAATATTAACTAAAAATCATTAGAGAGAGGTATCATTTAATTAGTTTATTCACAATTTTTTGACTTGTTTTAAATTAGTTGGCAAAAATAATAAGTTAGACCAAAACAACAAAAATTGTCGATATCAAAAAATAGTGACAAACTAGCTTAAAAAAGTTAAGTTAAAAAGTATGTTCAAAAATAAATTTTTAATATCTTATAAGAAGTCAATCTAGATTCAATTAAAGAACCAAATTTTTTAGTCTATACAAGACTCTAATGAAAATTGGCAAACATCAAGCAAATATTCTAAATGTACATAACTTTACATAAACAACATTAACTAGTAAAAGTCAATATAAAACTCATAATTAACGTGAATTTCAACTCCCGATATAAAAATGATTCTTCTTTTTTCCTAATTGGTTTGCCCTCTTGAATTGCCCTTTACCATTAACGTACATCATCAGCTTTATTCAAAGTTCTTTTCTTTGAATAATGGCCAAAACTTTTAAAAACGAGGCTTTTGCGCCTGTCAGTTAGGTCGGTAAGTTGTGAGTATGTAAACGTTACATATATTTATCTAAAGTTACCTAAACTTAACTAAATTTATTTATACCTACCTTTATTAAATTTATCCTAATTTACCCTTATCCAAACTTACAAAATTGTACCATAATTTAACTTTACATTAACTTATCTTACCCACAGATTTGACAGTCTCATTATTTAAACAATGGAGTTGCCAATAAAAATAAAAACATTTAGACTTTAAACTTTTTTTTGTAGATAAATGGACTTTAAACTATTTAACCACGCGACTATATATTTTTTTTTTGGAAAAATAGAAATTAAGGAGTAACTTCCGAATTGAGGAGGTGTCTATCACTCATTGGACCATTATATGGGGTGTCCAATTATACTTCTAGTACTAAATTCAACCATTTTTAAAATTATTTTCTTCTATATTTTTTGAGGTTAGGGGTGTCCATGTGTACAAGAATCAACTTATTAACTAAAAGGTTAAACTAATGGATAAAGGCCATAAAATAGTTTTATACTCTAACAATGTCTTATACCAAGGACTTTAACAGAAAATTATTAAGTGGTCTCAGATTTACTTATGTAGGCAGACCAAATTTACATATTTTTTTTCTTTTATGTTTTTCAAAGCTCTCCTATTTTTATTTTGTGATCCTAAGAAAAATATTATAGGTCTACAGAGGTACGGAAATCCAGATCTTCATAATAATCACTCAATCTAAATGGAAAACTTTAGCAATTATCTAACCTTAGTATGAGACCGCCCCATATAAATTTATCATGAGATGGATGGTATTAAAACTTTACCACATGTGCATATTCAATTAAAAACACCATCCATCTCTTAAAAACAACTAGTGGTTTTGGATTCAAAAAAATACAAAAATTGGTTAGTTAGTATGAAATAACATAAATCATGGAAAGGAATAAAAAAATCAGATTATTATTCCTTCCTAAAATTAGTTAGTTAGGATGAAATCACGTAAATCATGAAAGGGAACCAAAAATCATATTATTCCTTCCCAAAAACAACAAATATTGTCGCGCGTCAATGGAGAATCACAGGTATAGTGTGGTCAACAAATGCAAGGAGTGTGGTCAACAAATATCAGCTAATGTAGTCATGATGGTAAAGAGTGTAGTCATCAAATACCAGTCAATGTAGTCATCAAAAGGCAATTCAAAGAGTGTGGTCACAATCTTATACCCTAATTGGTATTTTGATGATCACACTCTTCGCCTTTGATGACCACAATAGCTGATATTATATTTTGGGTTTATATGATTTGGAGAGAGAAATAACTTGTTGCAAGGTAGATTTTGATCACACTTTTTATCTTTCATGACCACACTGACCGCTATTTTGATGACCATACTCTTTGCCTTTGATCATCACATTGACTGATATTAGATTTTGACCATATTGTTTGACTTTGATGACCACTCAAACTGGTATTTGATGACTACACTATTTGTCTTTAATAACCATACTAAAAGATATTAGATTTTAACCATACTATTTGACTTTGATGACCGCACCGAGGCATCGTTCTTTTATGCGGTATCGCAACTTACCGCAACCTACTGCAATCTACCGAACTCACCGCAATCTACCGTAGTCTACTATTTACCTTTTCACTAATATCAACACCAATTTATTATTTTCCACCGCAACTTACCATAACCCACCGCAACTTACCGCACCGCAATTCCACCGTATAAAAGAACGGTGCTTGAGTGGTATTAGATTTGACCCCAATGTTTGATTTTGATGACCACATTGGCTGGTATTAGATTTGACCACCCTGTTTGACTTTGATGACCACACTGACTGGTATTTGATAACCACATTATTTGCCTTTGATGATCACACTAACTGGTGTTTGATTATCATACTATTTCCTTTGATGATCACACTGATTGGTATTAGATTGCAACTACACTCTTTGCCTTTTGATGACCACTCTAACTGCTTTGCATTCATGACCACACTGACTGGTATTTGATGTCCACACTTTTTGCATTTGATGACCACACTGTAACTGTGATTCTCTATTGATGTATGACAATATCTGCTATTTTTGGGAAGGGATAATCTGATTTTTTTTTTAAAAAAATTGTCTTCCATGATTTACCTTATTTTATCCTAACTAACTGATTTTGGGAAGGAATAATCAGATTTTTTATTCTCTTCCATGATTTACGTTATTTTATCCTAACTAATTGAATTTTGTATTTTAAAGAAAAAACGAAAACCACTAGTTGTTTTTGAGAGATGGATTGTGCGTGGTTTGTAATTAAATATGCACATGTGACAAAGTTTTAATACCATCCTTCATATTAGATTTCCACACTCCAGATCGTTTCTTATTACCTTCCTACCTAAACTCTTTTGCTACTGAATCTATCATACATACATACATAGATATATATATATATATATATATATATATATATATATATATATATATATATATATATAAGGAAATTGGATTCTAATAATCCCTACTTTTGCAAATTGGATGACAATAATCGCTACTTTAAATTTGTGTTCTAGTGGTCCAAAAAAAAATTAAAATTGTATTGTAGTGGGACATAATTAAGAGTATACCCTGAATATCATAGATTTTGTGTTGCATTTGATTCAAAACTTTGTATAACACTTTACCACGATTTTTAATGAATTTACAACACTTCTCCCAATTTTTTTGAATTTTTTTTCTATTTTTTATGTTCTTTTCAATTTTATTCTTTTTAAAAAATCATAATAATTGCTCGGAATCTCAAAAAAATAATTTAAAAAATGTTTTAGCAACTACACTTTATTACCTATCTGGGGGCAGGAACGAAAAAAACAAAAACAATATGGGGTAGGCATGAAAAAAATAAAAAGAATGTGGTGATGGACTTGGTACCACTAAAATAAAATTTTATTTTTTTGGACCACCAGAATACAAATTGAAAGTAGGGATTATTGTCATCCAATATATATATATAGGGAAATTGGATTCTAATAATCCCTACTTTTACAAATTGGATGACAATAATCCTTACTTTCAATTTGTATTCTGGTGGTCCAAAAAAAAATTGTATTGTAGTGGGACATAATCGAGAGTATACTCTAAATATCATAGATTTTGTGTTGCATTTGATTTAAAACTTTGTATAACATTTTACCACGATTTTTAATGAATTTACAACACTTCTCCCAATTTTTTTGAATTTTTTATGATTTTTTCAATTTTATTCTTTTTAAAAATCATAATAATTGCTCGGAATCTCAGAAAAATAATTTAAAAAATGTTTTAGCAACTATACTTCATTATCTATCTGGAGGTAGGAACGAAAAAAACAAAAACAATATAGGGTAGGCATGAAAAAAATAAAAAGAATGTGATGATGGATTTGGTACCACTACAATACAATTTTTTTTTTTTTTGCACCACCAGAATACAAATTTATATATATATATATACATATACATATATATATATCAAAACCCTAATTAGAGTCTTAGTGTATTCTTCCTACATATACATACCAACACGCGCATATATACTCTATATATATTCTAGGCCTAGTTAAAGTTTTAGGCCGTGTTCGGTAGTAATATTTAGGGGAGCGTTTAGTACTTTGACCAATTCAAAATTCTAATTGCAGAAATATTAGCGTTCGGTAAGCTAGCGTTTTAAGTAGGGCTGGAGAAAAAATCCGGAACCGGTACACCGAACCCGAAACCAGATAAAAAATCGAAACGGGCAACACCGAACCGACTTAAAATTCCGGTGCACCACACAGGAAAAGCTGGATGCTAAATGGGGCGGTTCCGGTTTAGGATATTCAAACCGATGGGGAACCGGCACCGAACCGTTAATATATATATATGTATATATATATATATATATATATATATATATATATATATATATATATATATATATATATATATATATATAAATTTTGGTTAGAAAAAAATCTACCCAAAATTTAATACAAAAACAGTGTAAATTAACTTGTTAAAAAAATAGATAACATTAGGGCATTGGGCTTATGGGCTAAGATGAGTAGCTGACTGGGTCACAAAATTTGGCCCTCTCTGGCTCTCTCACTGTCACTGATGTCGAGTAATAAGTAAGGGGGAGGGGGGAATCAGGTTTAGGGTTTTAAATTTTCATTTTCCAGTTTAGGGTTTAGGGTTCTCACTCTCTCAACTTCTCTGAGTTCTCTCTCACTCTCGCGCCTCTCACTCTCTCAAGCTCTCACTCTCATCTCTTTGTCTCTCTCAGCCTCTCACTCTTACTGTCTCGCCTCTCACTCTCTGATTCTCTCGAGTCTCGCACAGCCCGACCTGCTCTGCTAACCGGTGCAACGACGGTCGCTGCCCTAGTCGCAGTGTCGCTCACCGTGAGGTATGTTTTTGTCGCACAGTCTTTGTCTCTCTATCTCTCTCAGCCTCTCACTCTCACTCTTTTGATTTTGTAGCCTTATTGACAATAATATCATTGACTAGTTTTGGTTTTGATTTTGTCGCACACAATGAGCTTAATGTTATTGTCAATCTATTCTTGATTTTCATTTCCTTCTTGTACTATTTAGTTGGTTTTGATTTTGTAGCCTTATTGACAACAACATTGACCATATTAACTGTTATGTTCTATTTTATTGTTCTGTTTTAAGTTTGAATCTTTTTTTTATTGCTTATTTCCTTCATGTTCTAAATCCTTAATCTATTCTTTACTTATTGATAAATCCTTATTAAGTTTGAATCTGTTTTATTGCTTACTGTTCTGTGAAGTGTAAAGGAGCTTTTATTAAATTCTGTTTTTATTGCTTATTGTTCAGTGAAGGAGCATTTATTGGTTATTGTCATGTTTTATTAAGTTTAGAATCTGTTTTTCCATTTAAAGAAGAAATTGATTCGTTTGTTTTTCCATTCGATGATTTTTTCATTTGATTAAGTGGATAAATGTCTCTCTTTAATGTTTATTTTCATTCTACAGAAATGTCAAGTATTGGTAATAACATTGGCCATATGTTGAATTTCGAGATATCAACAACTGATGATGAAGTTGAGGAAGTAGAGGGCAGTCAAAGAGGAAATGAGCCAACCACACCAATCACACCTAAAATTTCCAATGTAAGTGATAATGATAATCTTGCTAGTGGGAGTTAAAGGAAGAAAACTTCTAAGTGGAGAGTTCATTATAATGAGTGTCCTAGAAATCCCGTTGAATATGTTATTTGCAAGTATTGTAAAACAAGAATCAAATGCACTTCAAAGAATGGTACTTCATCCATTGGGGGTCATATTAAGAGATGTAAATTTTTGCCTCAAAGTTTGGATAAGAAACAACGTACTTTAGGCTTTGATGCTCAAATCACTGTGAATGAAAATGGTGTTGCTGAGACTGTGTATGTACCTACTGTCTTTGACTTTGATCCAGAGGTATCTAGGAAAGTGTTGGCTAAAATGATTGTTGTAGATGAGTTGTCATTCAGTCATGTTGAACGGGAAGGGTTTCGCGAATTTTGTAAATCTTTGCGACCTGAATTAGTTGTTCCTACTCATCCAACTGTGATAAAGGATTGTTATACTATCTTTGTTGAGGAAAGGAAGAAGTTGAAAGATATTTGAAGTCTTCATCTTCTCGTGTTTGCCTCACAATTGACAAATGGACCTCTGGCCAAAATTTGAGCTATATGTGTTTGACTGCTCATTTCATTGACTATGAATGGAGATTATTGCATAAAAGAATTATAAACTTTTGTCCATTTGCGGGTCATTCTGGGGAACTCATTGGTAGATCGGTTGAAAAGTGTTTGATTGAATAGGGAATTAAAAGGGTGACGACTTTAACTGTGGATAATGCCAGTTCTAATGATCTAGCTGTTAACTACTTGAAAAAAAGAGTTAACAATTGGGAAGGAGGTATCTTAAATTGTGAGTTTCTCCATATGAGGTGTGCAGTACATATCTTGAATTTGGTTGTTAAGGAAGGATTAAAAGATATTCATGAATCAATAGCTGTGTTCGTGCGGCTGTTAGGTATGTGAGGTCTTCTCCGACAAAACTTAAAAAGTTTGAAGCATGTGTAGAAGGTGAATAGATAGAAGCTAAAGGTCTTGTGTGTTTAGATGTTGAAACAAGGTGGAATTCTATATTCTTGATGCTTGAAAGTACTTTGAAGTATAAAAAGGCTTTTCTTAATTTGTACTCTTATGATCCTAACTTTCACAAGGAAGTTAGGAAGTTTGGTGGTGAGCCTTCTTCAAAGGATTGGGATGTAGTTAAGAGTTTCTTGCCTTTTCTGAGACTATTCTATGAGACAACTTTGAAGATGTAAGGTACTCGTTTTGTTATGGGAAATTATTATGTGCCTCAAATATATAGTGTTAAGACTTACATTTCCCAGTGTTGTGACATAAGTAATGAGGGGATTCTAAAATGACATTGCAAATGAAGGGTAAATGGGACAAATATTGGGGTAACATAAATAGCATCAATCTTTTGTCATTTGTTGCCGTAGATCTCTGATCCTTGGAAGAAATGGAAATATACTGAATGGATTATACGTGATACTTATGATAAAGAGAATGCTGATTTGTTGTGTCTTAAGGTCAAAGTGACTTTGCGGTCTTTGTTTGAAGCATATGACGGGTCTCAACCTTGTGACTTTGAGGAAGAACAATCTCATGGATCTTCTAGTTCGTTGCATCCAATGGATTGTGAGGATCCATTAATAGATTTGGAAGCAATTATGAACGCTAAGTACAAGATGGAAGTTTGTGAAGGAGGTAAGGAGAATGAAACAGAACTTGACAAATGCTTGGGTGATACACAAGAAGCTAATATTCCAAAGTTCAGCATTCTAGGGTGGTGGAGAGATTCCCAAAAGAGGCTTCCTATTCTTGCTTCTGTTGCGCGTGATGTACTTGCTATTCCAGTTTCTACTGTAACGTCTAAATCGGCTTTTAGCACCGGTGGTCGAATTCTAGATTCTTTTCGTACTTCTTTGACTCCACGAATGGTGGAAGCTTTAGTTTGTGCACAAGATTGGGTTCGCAAGTCCCGTACTCCAATTGCCGTTGAGGAGAACATTAATAACCTTGAAAATATTGAAGAATGTTGGTTATTTATTTTAATTATTAGTTTGTTAAAATACTTTTGCTTAAAGTGTAAACTAATGTTTTGCCTTGTTTATTACTTTCATTAACAGGCATGAAGAATCTTACTTTCGAGCAACCAATCATCGCAATTGATGAAAGTCTTCTCGAAGAAGTTTAGTGGTTTATTTCCATCAGTTTGTATTTTAAAGTTTTAACCCCCACCCTTTAAGGTTGTACTTTTTATTGATCCATTAAACTACTTTGAGGTTTGTATGAACATTGGACATGATTTTCAAGGGGTTTGTAACTTTGTGTGGGAGTGTGAACTGTGAACTGTGAATTGTGAACGTTTATCAGTTTGTGTGAAGTGAACTTGAGTTTGAGTTGTATTATGAACAGGTTGAACCCCGCCTTTGAGGCCTAGTTGTATTGTATTATGAGCACAACAGCCCAACGGTCCAGCCAGAGACGAAGCCAGCCTTTAAGGTCAAGGGGGCGAAATATTAACTAAATATATTGAAGGATATGAAGGGGTTTGAAAAATAAAATTTAATGAAATAATGATAAATTGGCAATGTGAAACAACAAACTATGAAAGCAAAAATTTTAAAATTAAGAAAATAAGAGTATCCAATAAATATGGAAGGATATGATTCTATTTATGTTAGGTAAAAAAACCAAAGAGAATTAACACATCAAGATTTGAATACAAGACCTATGGTTTGGTGAGATATAATCTTACCAATTTGACTATTAATCACATATGCCTAATTTATCTCAAAATATATATAAAAATTTATCGGGGTCGTGGGGCAGTTGCCCCCTCTTGCCCAAGGGGCCCTCCATCCCTGAGTCCAGCACAACGGCCAGGCAGCCCAACCACCAAGCACCGGCACTGGTGGCAGCCAACCAGCCACCCAGTGGCCCATCGCCACCATCGGCCAGATCTGCAAGAGCACCAAACTACCACCCAAAGGCGTGGGCGTTTTTTTTTCTTTTTGATTGAATAGAGATTTTTTGATGTGGACAAAAATTAATGAGGTTCCGTTTCACCGGTGAAACTGCACTGTTAAATCCGGTGCACTGGTTTTTAAAAACCGGGTGATTCGGTTTCGGTTCCGATTTAAGGTTCTAGCGCACCGTTTCGTTTGGTGCACCGCTTCGAGACACCGAAGCCGCACCGCATCGCACCGTTTCCATCTCTAGTTTTAAGTAGCATTTAGCGTTTAATTCAATCCACGTTTTTTGAAACGTTAATAAAGTTAACATTTAACATTTGAAATAGCGTTATATATTTTTTGGTCAAAAAACACCCTTTGAAAAGTTGATCTTTGGAAATGATCTATATCAATTCACATTAGTCTGCCAACTCATCTGCTAAATTTACTGAATACAATTCTCATTTTGAACAATCAACCACTATCCGCTAATTAAACCGCTCTTCAATATTTAAACCGATATACATTGTATAAACCGTTAATTTCTCCGATCGAACAGGGCCTTCGAGTTATTCTTAGATATTCGTCGCTAGTAATGTCAATAATAGACCCGTCAAACAAGTTTGAAATATCTCCACTCCGAAAACGAAGCTAATATGCATGCATGAATGCATGTGTTCACACGACATTGTCAAGAAATGATTGACGTCCTTAATCAACACTTAATTTAGGCGACTCTAAAGCAAGCGAAAGGGCCCTATAATTTACAAGCAAAGCAGCAGTACTGTCAGGGAATTTTCTAATTAAGGAGGGTGTAGGTCAAACAAAAATTGCCCAAAAACATTAAAAATGACAAAGAAAAAGAAAGATGAAAAAGAAATGCAAGCAGAAAAATACGAAGAAATTAAGACAAAAAGCAACGCTTACGATTTGAACCCATGGATTAGCTGCTTGTTTCCATTTACAGGGGGCCGGGTCGGGCGGTTTTTCTTCACGTATTCGGTTTTTTCAAATTCATGCACTTGTTTTTTATGTGCATATACAAAAATATGTTAATATATAGACCTCATTTTTATATTAATTGTGTGCATGTATATTTTTTTTCAATTAGACATATAGGTTTGATTATGAGCAAATTCTAAATCTAGATTGTACGAGAATTTAATTTAATTTGTTAGATGGAACATGATGGTGTACGTATGCATATATGATTACAATGAATAAGTTTATCCGCTTATTTTTTAGTTTTTTTTAGCCAACTTGAACATATAATTGCAACGAATTCTTACACTATATCTAACAAGATTTTGTTAATTAGGTACGATGAAATCGACCAAATCAATTTGCAAGACCTTTATATTCCCAAGTTTTTTGGCAAACTAGAGGTACAATTAATGTGGCAAATTTAATTATTTAAGATGACTTTCTTTTTAACATATTAGTCTCGTTAGTAATTCATGTGAGATTGATTTTCTACTATGGAAGTGATATGATTAATAATTCATGATTGATTGCTTTTTAAAATCAACTTAATTAGATAATGTTTTAAATCAAGCAATGCTATAGTGAAAGATGTAAGCGAATTTAATGAGATTTTTTTCCATTGCTTTATGTGTTAAAAATGTACTGAATGGCTCGTTGTAACTAATATGTTACGAAATATATATATGTATTTGTTTCAAAAGAAAAAAGAGTGCCATAAAGATTTGATTAAGTATGACTACGGATATATTGTCAAGCTGACTTATTGGTTTAAAATCTTCCTTTTGAAGGGATGATGGTACATAACAATTACTTTAGAAGAGTCTTCCGATTGTTAATAATGCCAAAAAAAAATGTGCCGATCAACAAATCATATCGTAATTCAATTTGGTTGAAATGTTGAGTCTAACTTGAACTTAAATGTCATCATAATTCTTAAAAATCAATACCTTCGTTTTTTTTAACTTTTTAACTTATTTTTCTCATTTCATATTGTTATTTACTATTTCAATAATGTATTAATTAATAATTTTCTTATGTTACCATTAACATTCATTGAATCAACCACAAATTTTATTTTTAACTTAGCATATTTAATTAGTTTCTCATTAACTACCCTACAGAGTTTTTGTGGCATTGATTTTCTCCCACTATTTCATTTCGGACCATGATAATCATCTTGACTCAAGATGGTTCTTAACCATCTTGAGTTATTTATATTTTATATTTTTGTAACTTTTATTAATATTTTTTTTAATAATTACATATTTTATCAATTATAATAATATAATACTTATTAGGAAGGTGAAAAAATATAATAATAGCTTAATTTTATCAATCATAGTAGAAAATCCACATTTTATACATAGTTTTATATTTATGAAATAAATATAAATAAATAATTATTTTTAAATTGTTTATAAGTTGTAGTAACCCTAAAAATGATGAAACACACCTTTAGAATGATTTAAATACACTTACATTTCACTTTATTAGTGATTTAGAAGAAATGCAAGATGGTTAAGAACCATCTTGTGCCAAGATGTTTATCATTTTCGATTTCAAAAATACAAATAAAAAGAAACATGTCGAGAGAGTATTTTACATTAATTAATTAATTACTTTATGTTAATCATATATTCTTTTTTACTTCAATAAATCACTTGTTCTTGATTCTCTTACTATACTAAAAGTAATATATGCAAATCTACCTGAATATTCTTAGAAATCTAAGGGAAAAATTTTGTTACTCTTAATTAGTTAATTTTTCTTTGGGTTTAAGGCACAAGATCTAAAGCAAAGGAGAGATTCTGAGCATAAATGTGTTGAGATTTTATCTCTCTAGCCATTACTAAGTGACTGGTAGATTAGATTAAGAACAACCATTGGTAATTGGTCGGCAATAGAATCAAATTCTAGTAACTTGCAATGAAATGCCCCATCAGAATAATTTGTACAACTTCCACGTGAAGCAGATTGTTCATGCATCAACATTTGCCTATTTATGGACCTTTTCACTTCACGGTTCCCCCATAAAGAGATCTAGATCTTAAAGTATTTGGGAGGTTATGAAATTCTTCTTTGTATAATGTATTAGTATTCAATCATAGATTTAGTACAAACCATTCATGAATAAGTAATAAGTTGTACTAGAGCCTATGAATAAGCTTATCAGTCGTCAATGAATATATAGTGACCATTGTATACTGATAGGTTGTTCTATTGTAGTGACCATTGTATATTGATAGGTTGTTCTATTGTCGAGCCACTTTGTCTAAGTTAGACTCCTACCATTTTATAAAAATGATCATAAAGGACGAATAATAAGTAGTAGAAACAACGTAGATTTGCTTAAATTGATTCAAGACTTTAAATTTGGACTAAGAATCTTGACTCATGGTATCAATGGAGCACAATTCAAAATATTATTGACTAAGATAATATGGTCATGTGTATAGGATCGAGGAGTACAAAAGCTCCCGTTCGGAGATGTAAAATGGTAGTGTTTTCGCCACTTTATCGTGGGTGAGGGAAGCCTACAAAGTACATAGACATATTGCAAGACATGGCATTTGATAAACGTTTGGCGGGATAGGATAAGGAGGTTGGTGAGAGGATGTGAGGTTTTCGATAGCATGTCTTGCATTGACTTTTTCTGTGTGTTTCTTGTACTCTCCTTGTGTCTGCGACTGTCTTTTTCAAGTATGCCTGATGTATTAGCTTAACTACCCACTGCATGTGGCACACAGATATGAAGTTCTTTCCCTCTACTTCTCCCTCTTTTTTTCCCTTATAGTTTCTAAGCGGGTTTCCATTTCTCTTATCCTTTATTTTTTGGATATGTCAGAATCAACCTTTCTATGCACTCCTATAGTCCTATGTAGGGGGAGAATGCCTACATCTGGATTCCCTCAAAAACCTCGCATTAGTGGGATTATTCTAGAGTACATTGTTGTTGTTGTTTATTAGAAAATTGGTAAATTGGTTTGTAACGATGAAGAATTTGCTCGTTAAAAGTATCATATTTTTTCGTTAAAGGCTTTTAATGAAAAAAGAATGTTGGTCGTCGTTTGTGTTGGAGGAAAGACAGTATGGTATAGGTTTCAATGGTAATCTCACATAGAATATTGCTAAGAGTCGTGGACGAACTCACTTTCTTTAAGAACTATTTACTATACCGTAAATGTTCAAAGGGATAAAACTTAGCATTTAACACACTCAAGAATATTGTTTCTCACATGAAGCACTCTAGTATAGCCGTAGTCTAGATAAGAATGATAGGCTGTGGTTATAGGATGGTATATACAAATGGCTAGAGAATGTCTCCTATTTATAGGAGACTTCTCACCCTCTTTATACCCTTAGCCAAAGAACTTATTAAGGTCCTTAATGAGTATCTTGACCTTGACTAAGTCTATTGACCATGTGGTATAAATATAATATAGTTGTTGGGAACTTAAATTTGCTATTAAAACGAGATTATGACTTAATGGTGAAGATTATATAGTCGTCGGAGCATTAAACTGTTTCTAGGCCTCAACATGGTCCGTGGTAGGTGCACCACAGTCTGTGCTGGTTAGCCCAGAAAGCTTAATCTTGCTTTCTGGAGACCAACACGGCTCGTGCTGGTCTTATATTCACACGTGTTGATTATATAACTTATGTTTATCCTATATATGACCCTTATACTTGTTCAACATGATTTCTCATACTATATAATCTTCTTATACTCTTGAAATAAACAAAAAATCCCCCGCCATTTCAAGAGTATGAAAAATACCTTTGAAATAAGCTTAGATTATAACTTAAGGAGTTAACACCTCGTAATTTGAGAAATACTTTGACTTGTAATCACCTGAGAAACACATAAATCATATGCATATTGAAAAGTAGATTACTCTTTGAACTTTCAATTAGTGTGTATAAGCAAGAATTTGATCTAAATCACAAAGTAAACATGTCTTTGAATTTTGTGTTCATATTGATCAACCATGCTCACAACATATATAACTTTATTCTTTAGTGTTAATACATGACACTATTATTCAGCCTTGTGTTCTTATCCTTTGTAAGGGTTTTCGAACACTAGCTCAAAGTTTCTTTATGTGGCCACACATAACACTTACATAGGTAGACTTTGTAATATACCACCCTTATAATTAGGTTTTTACAAAGTCCATTAAGAGTATCACTACTCAACCTCTTTTCATTACATATTCTAATCATCACTTGACTTTGGGATTTTAAAGATTGATGTTTCCTACTAATTTCACAACTTCATACTCATTAATTTAACTTTAGAAATTGGTGTTGTACCAACTTGTAAAGTTGAGTCTTTGTTGTAATTAATAGAAACTTGAGCTATACTTAAACTCATCCCCTTTGGAGTACTCATTATCAACTCTTTAGGTAACCCTTTGATTAAAGGATCAGCTTAATTCTTTTTTGACTTGATAAACCTTGAAGTTGCCACTCCATCTCTGATTAATTGATGAATATAGGTATGTTTTAAACCAATGTGTCTTGACTTACCATTGTAAACATGGCTATACACAACATCAAGAATAGAATTACTATCACAATGAATTATGATAGGTGCCATTGGTTTTTACCAAAGAGTTATTTCCAATAGTAGGTTCCTTAACCATTTCGCTTCTTTACATATGCAACATATAATGCTATTAGTTCTGAAGGCATAGTGGAGTCTGCTATACTAGCTTGTTTCTTTGAACCCCAATAAATCACTCCACCTCCTAATAGGAACACCCATCCGATATTAGAAGAATAATATTCTTTATCACTTATCCAACTTGCATCCAAATGACCTTCTAATATCGAAGACTCTCCTTTATAAGTGAGTTGGTAACTTTTAGTACCGGCTAGATATTTTAGTATTCTGGGAACAACATACCAATGCATATTTCCAATTTACTTGTATATCTACTTAACTTGCCAATTGCATAAGTAATGTCTGGTCTTGTACTTGTCATAACATACATGAGACTTCCTGTTACCTTAACATATTCAAGTTAATGAACAAGAGAACCCATGTTCTTCCCCAATTTCTTACTTGAATAATAAGGTATACTTACTGAGCTATATTCTTACCTCTGAACTTGTCTAAAATTTTCTCAATATAATGCTCTTGAGGTAAACTTATTTCATCATTATTTCTAATGATCCTAATACTAAGAATTACATCCGTTTCACCCATGTCCTTCATAGAGAACTTAGAGGACAGAATTCTTTATTCTTATTAACTTGTTCCATGTCGATCCCAAAGATCAACATACCATCAACGTATAGGCAAATGATCACCCCTTTTCCATTCTCAAACTTATAGTATATGCACTTATTCAATTCATTGATTTTATACCCACTTGAAAGTACTACTTCATCAAACTTTTGATGCCATTGTTTAGGTGCTTGCTTAAGTCCATATAAGGACATTATAAGTTCACAAACTTTCTTTTCTTGATCTTCAATAATAAACCCTTCGAGTTGTTCCATATACACCTCCTATTGTAGTACACCATTTAAGAATGTCTTCTTGACATCAATTTGATGGATTACTAGCTTATGGATAGTAGCTAAAACCAACAATACACGTATTGAAGCTATCCTAGCTACCGGTGGATAAGTAGTTAATACTGTACTTTTGAGTAAAACCCCTTACAACTAACCAGGCTTTATATCTCTCAACGGTACCATCTACTCTCTTTTTCCTTCTAAAGATCCATTTAGAGGTAATTGGCTTTCTACCCGGAGGAAGATTAACTAATATCCATACATTGTATTCCCTTATAGAATCAATTTCATCTTTTACCGCTTCCTTCCACAAAGAAGCATCATGAGATACATAGCTTCTGTAGAAGTCTTTGGATCTTTGTCTGTGGTGTATATATATAGGGTCTCTCTTTTAACCGAGTCTCTTGAACCTCCTACTAAATATACATAGAAGTCCGAACCAAAATCTTTTGGTTTCCTTGCTTTTTTAATCCTTAATTTAATACTTTCATCTTCTTCATCATGAATAATATCATGATTCAAAATATTATATTGCATAGATGTACCATTATGATTTACATCACAAGGATAAATTTGAGGAATAACATCTTACATTATATCTTTAGGTCTAGGAATTGAAGAGAACCTCGTCTAATAAAAAATTGCATCTATTGATTCCATAACGATATTCACCAATATTGTAGACACTAGGATTTGTATCGGGAAAAGTGTACAAAAATAAACCAAGAGCAATAAGAAAAGAGGCTAGAATGAAAGCAAAGTCGTTGAGCCTTCCTCAATCAAAAGCCACCGGGCCAACCCACCACAAAAGCCTTCATTTTCCACCTTTTTCATATACATGTGCTCACTATTTCAAATCTCAATTTTTTTCACAAGTCTTATTGGCTTATTTCTTTTTATAAGGGTAAAGTACACATCAAAAGCTTTCAAATGCCTTTTGAATTGCCTCAATCAAAGTCCGGAGGAAGAAGTTATGATCGTTTGAAATTGAACTAGCCTGACACCAAGGCCATGCGACCTTGACTAGTTTCTAGGCCCAGAACAAGCTGCCAAGGACGCAAGGCCTTGGCTGTGCAGGCCCCACAGAGCTTACCAAGGCTGCGTGGCCTTGGCTAACTCACAGACAAGACCCAGCGCGCAAACTAGGCCCATGAACATTGCGGAGGTCGCATGGCCTACGCAGTTGCAAAGGCGGCCCGCGTCCCCCCACGTCATCAATCCGTGCACGGGATTACTATAGGCAGCATGGCCTTGCCTATTTCAAATTGATTTCTTACGCCTCGCCTTAGTTAGTCAATCGCGCGATCCTTGCATTGGCGCCTTTGAATCATGTAGATTCAAAGACCGATCTTGGGGCTGATTAGGGGCATGAAATGGGGATCATGCCTCCCCACTTTCCATGATCACACCACTTCTTCCACCTATAAATACCCCTCATTTTCACCCCAGAATTCATCTACAATCATTCTTAACTTCTCTCTCAAAATTCCACTTCTATTCTCCACTATTCTCACATAAAAGTCCCGAAATTATTGTGGTGTCAGTACTCGAAGCCACCCAGCGCATCCATTTTGCTTCTTCTTCCAATTCATTTACACTTGCGATCAAACAAGATTTGGTCATTTGTTTGTTTGTCATTTCATAATCATGTAATCCTATTGATTGATCATCTTTGCACATTATTCTATAAATAAACATCATACTTGCATGACATGAATATAATATTGTGAAACCTTTTGAACTTCTGCCTTCTTGAGATTTCTTTCCTTGTTCTTTCCTTACGCATTATATCTTTTCTGGATATTCGAATTTTAACTTTCATTCAAAACTGATCTAGTGCCAAGGTCCTTGAGCCTGAGTTTATCAACGTCCTTGAGGGGTTCTAACACTAGTTGTTGTTGATGTGAGGCTCGAGAGGGTCCTATCTTGTGCCAATTAAGGGTTTATGTTACCTTGGAGAAAAGGAATTTAGGACTAGTGCAACTTGTTTATATAATTACAACTCAGACATGAGCATAATTGAGGTTGTTATTAAGAGAGAAATCGATACTTTGTAATTCACTTGTTTTGGTTTATGTGAAAACGACTAACACAATTGAGTTAGCTTAATGACCTTTGACTCTTTGAGAGAAGGCTTAGGTGGTCTAAAATGAATTGATTCTCTAATTCGATGTGTGCATGATTAGTGTAGAGGTATAATTCATAATGTTTGGCATGCTAGTTGGTAAATTGCCTACCTAAGATTTTTTTTCTTATTATTTTTTTCTTCGTGTTTATTGCGTTTATTGAATCCAAATCATTCGCTTGGTTTTCTGTTTAAATCGAGGGGGCACTAACTTACACCTTCGTGTAAATTAATATGAAAAATTATTTTCTTAGTAATTTTATGTAAATATCGATTCCTTATTTATTTTCTTTTCAATGTTTTATCAGATTATGTGATGCCTACTTGAAATATTGTTTTGTTCAATTCTTAAAGTTAGTGAATGCAAGGTTAATTTTAAGTTTTTCAATTAAATAATTTTTAAGTATATTTTTTAATAAAATAATAATGTTAAAACAACAAGTATTAACGAAATCCGTTCACTCTTCAACAAGTACTCTTCAACATGTACATGGTAAAGTATTGGTTGAATTATTATAGTTTGTCATGAACAATTAGAATTTATGTTTATCATAGTTCTTAAAATAGTTATGTTAAATATTATTGACATGAATATGTAAAAATTATTATATAAATTAGTGATGATTTGATATATCTTTGAGTTGAAAATTAGCCTTTTAAATATAACTGAAATAAAGTTATGAGCATGCAAGTTTATATGGATTAATTGCAAGATTATTGTTTTACTATAACGTGAAGTATATATGTGTAGGTTAAAACTCAAGAGATCGTACGGGGTATATGTTTATAAAAGCTAATCAATAGTATTTTAGTTTAATTCATACGATAAGATCTAAATTAGTCAGTTTGAAATGCAACATTTTAACCTATTAAAAAAAGATTTTAGGGAGATACAATGATATTACATTTAAAATAACCCCCATAAAAGATATTTAAAATAGTCATTTATCAAACTTCCTAAATTCTTATTTTGATCAATCAAATTAAAAAGCCAAATTACACCTAATATGATATCTAAAACGCCACAATCCCGGACATATTTTGAAAGGACTAATATAACATTGACAAATCACATATAACTCCACTATAGTGCGACGTGTATATAATCCTACCAAATATATCAGTGCAACACAATGCTTAAACAAATAATCTTGCTATTTGTTAAGTCTAAGTAAAATATATATATTTTTTTTTGATAATTAGATGACTCAAAGCCTAATTTTATTTAACCAAAGAACCAAAAAGTGCCAAAATAGCACTATAAAAATACCCATCCAAAGTTGACACCCAAGTAAAATTATGTATTGATAGAAACTTAGGGTTGTGAATAAATTGTTTAACATTAAAATAAATCAAACTTAGTAATAAATTTCTGTCTCAATTTTGATAATGGCATATTTATTTTCAACACAACACTAACTTTTTATTCCTATTATTCAAGTTTGGAATAAGGCTCCATTCTTTTATATTTCTACGGTTGGTGTAGTAATGGTGCGATGTGGTGGAATTTGAAAAAGTGTGGTAAAGTGTGATGAGTTGTGGTGAAAGTTGTGGTATGCGGAGTAGTGAGGAGAGAGAATAATTTGAAAATTAGAGACGAAAAAGCGAGGAAAGAGAAAAGTAAACGATTATGATGTGGTGTGGTGAAGTGTAGTAGAAATTAAAGAATACAGTGCAATGTGGTACCACACCCTAACCTACTGTATAAAAAGACAAGACCTAAATATGAATAAATTTATGTATCAAGCACGATTTTTTTTTTAAAAAAATCTAGTACTCAATTCATTTGGACCGAGAAAACCCAAACTAAAAATTTGGACAACTTAGATGAAATGAATTTGAAGGAAATTGTACATTACATTCATCAATCAATCCCTTTCCACCCCCACTCCCATCCCCGCCCTCCAATTTCCTTAATTTTAGTCTGTTGAAGTTGTGTTTGGTGGGGGCCGGGCCAAAACTTAAAACTTAAAATCAGTGGGTCCCTAACTAAGCAAATAAAAAAGAGTTTTTGTTTTTCCTTTTCTTTAATCTTTAATTAATAACAAAAAAGATGAAAATGAAAGAAAGAAAGAGAAATTGAGGGAGGTGGTGAAGACTGAACAAGGCAATGAGAGAGAGAAAGAAAGAAAGAGCTGGAAAGGCAGTGGCAGTTTCGTCAGTTAGCACCCCCCCTTCTTTTCCCTTACCAATGTTATAAATTCAGCCCACTCCTCCCCCTCCTCTTCTGCTCTTCTCCATTGCATTCTCATTACTCACTCTCTCCTCTCTCTGTGTGTTTCTCTCACTCTGTTCTGCCTCCTTAATCAATCAAAAGATTCAAAACCATGACAAAGCAGAATGTGATTGTCTCAGATGGCAAATCAGGGATGAAGGTGGTTTCAATGGCTACTGCCATGGCTGCCATTTCCAACTCCTCCCTCTTCCCTGCTGCTCTTCTCAAATCCCCTTTCACTTCTCCCTCTTACAACAACACTCCCAAATCCAACTGGGTTGATTCAATGAGGGCTTCTTCCCCTCCCAGATCATCCCCCAACTCTATCTCCTCTGATTCTTGGATGGTAAAACTCTATTTCATCAACTAACTAATCACTCACTCACCCTTCTTGCAAACAAACCAAAGATTCAATCTTTAATCGAATGTATGTGTGCAGGCGAGTCATCCATCGGCGTTGCAAATGTTTGATAAGATAATCAAAGCGGCAAAGGGAAAGCAGATTGTCATGTTTCTTGACTACGATGGAACTCTCTCCCCTATTGTTCAAGACCCTGATCGTGCTTTCATGTCTAATGAGGTACTTTTCTATATTCATCACTGTTTTATGCTTGTCTGTTTTCAGTGGTATGTGATTTCTGATTCTCTGTTCCTCTGTTTCTTTGTGTCAACGATGATATCAGATGAGAGCTGCGGTGAAGGCTGCTGCCAAATACTTCCCAACTGCAATTGTCTCCGGCAGGGGCAAAGACAAGGTATTCATCTATCTTGTCAACTTTTACACAGTAAAATCTTGGTTTTCTTTTGGTAAATAAAACTTTTGGTCTAACTTAAAAATGTAATTGGGACAAAAACACAGGTTTATGATTTTGTCAAGTTGAAGGAACTTTACTACGCGGGGAGCCACGGAATGGACATCGAAGGACCAACTAATGGAAAAGTACGTACGAATCTTTGATTTTTGTGTTAAATTGGATTGAATATAATTCGTTTGTTTAAATTTGGTGATTGAATTATTTATGTGATGTTGTTGTGCATGGCAGGACAACAAATCGATCGTGTTCCAACCTCCAAGCGAGTTCTTGGTTATGATCGACAAAGTAGTCAAGGAATTGATCGAAAAAATCAAAGTCATTCCAGGAGCACGAGTTGAAAACAACAAGTTTTGCGTATCTGTCCATTTCCGATGCGTAGATGAGAAGGTTTGTAGTATTTAAGTATTTTTATTCAGAAATAACACTATGCATGTTTCAACGCAAATAATGAACAGAAAATATAATAACTCCTTCATTGGAAACATAATAAAAACGTTTCTAAGGAATATTTGGAGAAGTACCTAACTCCAAAATGTTTACATCTAACGTTTATTTATTGATTTTTTGGTTGGATTTAGAAATGGGGTGAGCTTGCTGAAATTGTCAAGGAGGTCCTCGATAACTACCCAAGGCTGAAAATGACTTATGGGAGAAAGGTAAATATTATTTACTATTGGCTTATTATAAACTCTTGCTAATGATGTTAAAATTAGGTTACTAATGATGTTTACTAAAAACAGGTGTTTGAAATCAAACCCATCATTCAATGGAACAAAGGAAAGGCCCTTGAGTTCTTATTGGAAGCACTTGGTGAGTACTTTTACATTATTGGTTAGTCTTAATTAGTTAATTAATTATCTCTCTTTTGTTCACATATAATTGTGTGTGAAAGCATACTTATCCTTCAATTCTTCATTTGGTTTTACTAGGTTTTGCTAAATCAAGAAATGTGCTCCCAATTTACATTGGTGATGATAGAACTGATGAGGATGCATTCAAAGTTCTACGCAAGAGGAAGCAAGGGTTTGGCATACTCGTCTCCAAATCTCCTAAAGAAACAAGTGCTTCTTACACTTTACGTGAACCATCAGAGGTAAATATACAGTCCCTTCGTTCTTTTTTATTTGTCATTTTTAAAATCATGCAGTCAAATTTATAAAGTTTTGATCATAAATTTCCTAATATATATAATAATTTCTTAAATAAAATTACTACTATGAAATTCGTAACGAAAAATATTATCATAAAACTATAATATTCCAATTATTAATAAAAGAGTGGCATTGGAGACCATAACAGTAAATAAAATAACAAATAATATTGAACGAAGTGAGTAATATATATATATATATATACTATACTTAGTTTGAAATTTGTTGATCAATGATCCAACTTATCATAACATTTTTGACCCATGATTTTACTTTTGAAAAGCATAGAAAAGATATATGAGTTCTAAAAATATGCATGCATGGTTGATTTTACAGGTGATGTGCTTTCTACAACGTCTTGTGGAGTGGAAACAATTGACTCAACGTGGTTACTCCAGGCCATAATTAGATCGACATATGAAGCGGGAACGTACTAATTAACTGTGTTTCACCCCTGAATAATTTTTACAAGGGGTCGGTGTAACTAGCATTAGATTTTTTCTTTACTTTATTTTAAAATAGTATTGAATATATGTATAGAGCTAGAGAGACGGGGAAATATGGAATCAATTTCAATTCCCTTGAGACCTTGGCTTAGGTTACTACTAGCTATCATGAGGTGGGGATCTTCTTTTTCTACTATATGTAATTATTGGGTTGCATTTCCACAGTTAAAAGTTATTGTGGAAAATTATGCATTTAAGAATTTCGAATCTCACTCTTTTCAATTTTGCAAGTTATTCTTCTTACATCAATCGCAACCAAAACTTGTCAATAATTCCAATATTCTTTCATACTACAATTTTTTTCTGACCGAATACGTCACGGGGCTCGCATTTTATTCATTGCTAATAAAATTATATATGTCCTTTGTTATCAAATCATAGACAAAATCAGACATCTCCTCCAAATCTAGAATATAGTTAACAAGAAGAGAGCATGTATCATTTTGGGAGGTTCTCTATTGAAGTCGATCTAGAAGGGAAGGTCTTTCATACTACATTAATTCACTCGCATAAGAAAGATCATGAATTGACTATACATAAAGTGTTAGGAATGTGTCCTAAAATCACCGAATCTCTTGATCTCACAATTATTTGTTTCCTAATTGTATTAGGATATTATTTAGGTTTTTTTTATTATGTTGGGTTTCCTAATTATATTATATTTTAAATCTAATTGGAGTGGGAGTCAAGTTAGAAATATGGAGTTTTTCCTATAAATAGTGTTCGGTATTCTCCACTTTATTTTACGGCCCGACGTACGGTGCGTGGCTCACGGCGCACGACGCTCGTCGAGTTCGGCGAACAATGATCAAGTTATAGAGAGTCAGAGAGGGAGAAAATATTGAGAGGGAAAAAGGTCTCACCAATTTTTTCGATCCCAATTGTATTCCGAGAGAGAAAGATTGAGAGTTGTAAGGGAGAGAGATTTGTGTTGTAATCTCCTCTGTTGTGGATCGCATCACACCCTGTGATAGTGATCGGGCCGTACTCCTCCTTTCTCATAGTGGATTGTTTTCTGGCTGTCGCCGTCCGTGGGTTTTTCTCCGAGTTCTTCGGTTTCCCACGTAATTCTGGTGTTTGATTTTATCGCTTATTTTTCGTTCCTAAATTTTGTCGTAATTTCCGTCATCTCGTTTTCGATTCTATTATTCGCTTCCGCTGTTACCTTGCTCCTCACTTTTTTCTAACATAAAGTATATTGAATAATAGTATGAAGGTATTGCTTTAATTCGTTGTTAACAACTTCCTACAAACATATATAAGGTTAATTTAATTTTGTAATGAATAACTATAAACATATCACAAATAACTACAAGATAGCATTTTTGTTTTAGAGGAATGATTAATATATCTCATTGGTAAATTTTATTCATACCTGTAAAAATTAACAAATGAAATGTTGGTCTCCCAATAATGAAGAGTTAAGAGTTAAGAGTTAAGACCATATTTTCGTATCTTAAACATTATTTCCTAATCCCTAATAAAGTTAGTACAAAAATAATGAATAAAAACAAAGAACTTTAGTAGGGGCCGGGGTAAATTAAAATTGGGAAAATTTGGAGTGAATATTAATACTACATAAAGCACTTTAGTGAGTGTCCTTTGAGATGCTTAATTGCTGAGTAAATGGCGGGGAAGCAGCAATGCAAGAAAGAACGAAAGGGCACAAGAATAGAAACTTTGTATGTATGAAACAATCATAATTCCTTCTCAACCCGACCCCACTTTTTTACACTCTCCCATCAAAAAGTGCACATTGAATTTGATAGCAAGAAGAGACATAAATTCATGATTATAGTCTCATAATATTGGGAGTCACGAATTGTAGTAACTTTAGTTATTATTATTATTATTGTAAGGCTCTGATACCACTTGTTAGGCTCATATACCCTTGTGAGGCTCTGATATCACTTGTTAGAGAAAATAATAATAGCAAGATAACAGCGGAAGAGATTAATAGAATCGAATTGAGATGACGGAAATTACGACAAAATTCAGGAACAAAATAATAAGAGCGATAAAAGAAAACAACCACAAGGTTTACGTGAGAAACCGAAGAACTCGGAGAAAAACCCACGGACGGCGAGAGCCAGAAAATAATCCACTATGAGAAAGAAGGATTACAACCCGATCACTATCACAAGCTGTGATGGGATCCACAACAGAGGAGATTACTATCACAATCTCTCTCACTCACAACTCACAATCTTTCTCTCTGGGGATACAATGGGATTGAAAATATTGGTGAGACCTTTTTCCCTCTCAATATTTTCTCCCTCTCTGACTCTCTATAACTCGATCATTGTTCGCCGTACTCGACGACGCCAAGTGTCGTGCGCCATGCGCCACACGCCGGGCCGTGAAATAAAGTGGAGAATATTGAACCCTATTTATAGGAAAAACTCCCTATAAGTCTAACTTGACTCCCACTCCAATTAGATTTAGAATCTAATACAATTAGGAAACCTAACATAATAAGGAAACCTAAATAATATCCTAATACAATTAGGAAACAAATAATTGTGAGATCAAGAGATTAGGTGATTTTAGGACACATTCCTAACAATTATTATTGGTTGCTAAAGGCAAATAGAGATATAAAAGTTTACAAAATTAGTCCCAAAATATTACAATACTCTTTACTCTTTAAGACATACTGAATAATTTCTTCAATAATTAAAAAAATTCATAAATCATATTTTTGTTATAAATTTATAATACAATCAAAACTAAAACAGTGTACTGGTCCGATCAATTCAATTTCAGAATTATTTAATAGTATTTACAATGAATGTATTATAGAGATTATAAAGATAATACCTTCACTAAATATAACTATAATCCCCTCATTTTACTAATATATGTGTCTAAGCTTGAAACACTATTATTAGTGTATCTAAAAATCAAATTAGTTATGATACACATTTAATTTGTGGGCTCCACATTTTGTATTAATATTTGTCCAAAAATACCACATTTGTGAAGCCTGGAGAAAAAAGAAAAATTTGCATAAAAAGCTTGTCTTGAGCCTTATTTACATACTGTTTGCATTAATTAAAGGGATTTTATTTTTCTCTTACTCAACCTATATAAATTTTATTGAAATTTTTTTTAAGAAACATTGATTAAATACTAGAATTGTACATGTATATTTCATGAATTCGAGATTTAATATTTTTATGATAGTTAAATCCCCAAATTTAAACACTAGCATTGTAAATGATCTAATATATATGAGCAGTGAAACAATAGTGTTATAACTTTATCATTAGTCATTATTATCCTATTAAAAATTTTATTTAAATATCGAGAAAGCTTTTGAGCAAAAATTTTATTCTTAAAATTTCCTTGAGAAATAGCAAGATAAATCAGACCTTTGGGAATTTTCCAAGGAGACTACCCTTGAAAAGTCAATTTTGTAGTAATTTTTTTATCCCTTCAAATAGCAAAAGGAGGAAAGAGAGTGGATGAAAGAAAAAGAGATGAAAAAGGAGGGAAGAAAGAAAGGATCGAAGTAAGGGAAAGAAATTTTGACTACTGTTCCCAATCTTCAAATAGCTCCACGACAACTTCAATACCTGGAAAAAGTTCGGCAGTCTATCTTTCTTTCTTTCGTCATTCGGCTCCACGAAGTTCTTACGTATCTACGTCCATTTCACCCACTATTAGGAGTTGTGATGATGGCAAGGAAGCTGTTGGAGTTAAAGTTCAAGATTTCAAGGTTGCACTACCCTTCGTTGATTCCATTGGCAGTGGATAGCAACCTTGTCGTTAAGCTTTGCTAGGAATTGTTGGCAAATTGGAGTTTTGCCACCCTCCAATTCGAGGGGGGGGGGGGTGTTAGGATTAGCAAAGCTTGTATTGATTTCTTGGTTATCTTGTTTCTTGGTTTATTAGGTATAGGAAGTTAGCTATATAAAGCCTTCCTTCCCTTCATTTGTAATTGAGTTGAGATAATCAATAACATCATTTCTCCAATCTCTCTCCCTCTTCTCTCTTTCAGTTTCCCCAAATTGGATGAAATTTAACATGGTATCAGAGCAGGTGTAATTCCTGCGTTGTGTTTCCTTCTTCTTCCTCTTCCCCTGATTCACTTATTCTTCCTCCATTTCAATATCTTCCATCATCTTCTTCTACCTCTCTCTCTCCGCCACTCCATCTCTTCCGCCATCGTCATCGGCGACGGCCTCATCGAACTCTCCGTCACTACAAAGCTCCACTCCAAGAGAATCCCCTTCCTCCTTCCCTCCCTTTCTCTCTCTCTCTCTTTCATCAATTTGTTGGCACCACCGCCTGATTATCCGACACCAGAAACCATAACCCCAAATCCTTAATCTTGGCGACTTTGCCTAAACCCACCACCGTTTTATCTCTCTTTCGGAGCTTTTGGAGTACTCTAGAGAAATAGTTCTCTACCAAAGCCCAAAGGACTTGATCGCTTTGTGATTCTCGCCGCCTCTGTAATCGCTTTTCTTTCGATCGTCTGCTTACTTCCTTCATCAGCTTCAATTCTGTTGCTACCCAGAAAATCTCGCCGTCATCGCCCATCTTCCACCTTCGTGTTTATATCTCTTCGGTTTCGCCATGGCTCCAAGAAATCCGGTGTTTCAAGTCGACGAGCCGCTTTAGAAAATCTTCGTAGGAGGTTTGGCTATGGATACGACATTGGATACTTTTACCAAGTATTTCGAGAAGTATGGGATGTGGTAGATAGCGTTATCATGAAAGATCTAAGACACGGCCGACTCAAGGATGGTCCCGATGTTGTTGCTCAACTGAGAAGAATTTGGGAAAAGAGCCCCAATTTCGGGGATGAGCGCCAATCTTTAACGCTCGTAAGTCTGCTTTGATCGTTTTCGATTTCTTGATCGTTGTGTTTGCGCTCTTTCGAGTTTGTACTTGTTTTAGGTACAAATTTGTGAATTGCGATGGAGATTCAGAGGTTGAAATTGTGATTGATTGATCGATTAATTGTGTCAAGACGCGCGGTTAGAAAGAAAGGTTGTAGCTCGATTGAAATTTGGGAAAATGTCGTCAGTCTTGCTGTTAGTAGAATTAGGGCTGAAAACCCTACATTTCGCCCACTACTTCAACAACGTGATGAATTTGAATTCGATGAGTCGATCATGATTTTCTTGAGTGTATCCGGGAATATGATCCCTTTGTGCCTTCTTCGAGTCCGACTCGGTCGAGTCTGAAACTCGTGATTCAAACTTGCAAAGGGTTTGTTGTGAAAAACCGAAATTGATCTGCGATGGTCGGGAGTTATCACGCAGCAATTCGTTGGTTCGTGAATACGGGTTGCGAATGGGAATGTGCTTCATTTGGTGCTTAGATTGTCCGATTTGCGTGTGATTAAGGTGAAAACAGCTTAGGAAGTTGTGGACTTTCCATGTCCAGAGATATCGTGATAGAATCTTTGTCGCTATTTTTCATGGGCTGATAGTGGATTCAATGTTGGAAGTCAATTATGGAAGGCGTTATGGTTTGGGTTGCTTTTGATGTTTCTTGACTGGTTTCTTCTTGCGGCCTATGTGGTGTTAGTCTGTTATGTCTCAAAGCTACAAGAGATAAATCTCATTGTCGTGTGATCCTCTCTTCGTTCTCTCATCCGATCAACCAGGATAGTCTCTCATGGCCAATATATTCACCGGAGACAACTTCAATACCTGGAAAAAGTTCGGCAGTCTATCTTTCTTTCTTTCGTCATTCGGCTCCACGACAACTTCAATACCTGGAAAAAGTTCGGCAGTCTATCTTTCTTTCTTTCGTCATTCGGCTCCACGAAGTTCTTACGTATCTACGTCCATTTCACCCACTATTAGGAGTTGTGGTGATGGCAAGGAAGCTGTTGGAGTTTGAGTTCAAGATTTCAAGGTTGCACTACCCTTCGTTGATTCCATTGGCAGTGATAGCAACCTTGTCGTTAAGCTTTGCTAGGAATTGTTGGCAAATTGGAGTTTTGCCACTCTCCAATTTGAGGGGGGGGGGTGTTAGGATTAGCAAAGCTTGTATTGATTTCTTGGTTATCTTGTTTCTTGGTTTATTAGGTATAGGAAGTTAGCTATATAAAGCCTTCCTTCCCTTCATTTGTAATTGAGTTGAGATAATCAATAACATCATTTCTCCAATCTCTCTCCCTCTTCTCTCTTTCAGTTTCCCCAAATTTGGTGAAATTTAACAACTCTTTCTTTAAATTTTCCTTTCGATTTATGTTTTGATTATCATAATCATATTCTAATTTTTCTTTTTAATGAATTTTTGTGTTGAACTCTTCTATAGTATTATTCTCTGTTAATTTTTCATTTCAAATTGCCAACTTGTTTGAGTGTAGAAGCTTGGATTAGGTATATTGAAGTAAAGTTAGAAGAAGAAAAAAAAATGACGAAGAAGAAAGTGAATTCTTCAAATGCTAAAGCATGATAAAATTAGAAGAAGATCGAGAAAGAATGAAAAAGGATCGAGGAAGATGGATCAGCTCTATATTCAAAAATAATAATGCTAAAAATTCTATACTTTTTCTCAAAAAATATAATTTCTAAGGGAAAAGGTACATTTTCCTTGTAAACTCATGAGGGGGTTGTCCGTTCCGTAGAATGTAATTTCTGAAAGAAGTATCACTTCCTAGAAATTTTCAAGAGACAATCCACTTCTCTTGAAAAATATTTTTGAGAAAGGTTTAGCCGAGGAAATTTTTAGTCGAAAATTCCCTCAAAAACAAGATTTTAAGGAAATTTTTGGGTGAAAAATTCCTTGGTAGTTCCATCAATGTTTGGCTGATCTTTTTAGTGCTAGTAGAAATATTGATTTCAAACTTTTAAAGATCCCCAAAATCATGTTAAACCGATTTAAATTTTATATGAAATGCAAGATTAGAATGTTATAAGTCCTGGTCTCAATTCAATCAAACTCTAATAATATTTTGATAGAATGACATGTACCCCTCATCCAAAAAACTAAAAATAATAGTAAATACTCCATCAGTTGTCATAATGCTGACTTTTAGAATCCCTATTGTCACACTTTGATTGATAATTTCTTATATAATATGTTATTAACAATTGCAATATTATATTTTTATGATAATATTTTTTGTTACGAATATAATGATGATAATTTTATATAGCAACTCATTGTATTATATGTTGAGAAATTTATGGTCAAAATTTTTAAAATTTGACTGCATGATTTGCAAAGACGACATTTAATATGGTACAGAGTACTTTCAAATTTAGTGGTGATAAAATTAATGCATGAAATGGAATCAACAATAAAAATTTAGTGTCCCAAATCAAAGGGGGTAGCTGTAAAAAATAAAAATCCCCATATCTGATCGGGACTTTTGGAATATGAATTGCAAGGAATAATGATGTTCCGGTATTACTATATTGCTTGCTGCCTTTGTAATGGAATTGAACTAAAAGAAAAAGGTACGGCATCTAAAAAAGTCTTAGTAGCTTCAAATTCCATGGATAATAAATCCATTCAAGCATATGATTTCCGAGTAAAAAAGCCTATTAATCTGCTATAAAGATCAGCATTTGTTGTTAGTTTAAATATCAAGTGCACATTATATTATAAAAGGAACAAAAAATAAAAGCAAAAGGGTATCATCTTTTTCAATTTTTTATTTAGATTTTAATGCTACGATTAATATATAAGGTAAACCAAGTACATGAGTAGTATTAAATAAAGAAGAACTCCTGTAGCTAAACATTCACATAATTGCATTGCACCTGAGACAGCAAGGGACCAACAGTTCCTTAATTAATAATTAATCTTATAAAGTTTTAATCAATCCAAGAAAGATATATAAATCATCAAACTAATAGGGGCTGAATATGCAGCTGTATTCGCATTAGCAACATCCCAATTAGTACCTTATTTTGTCTAAATCTGTAATTAAAAAATGTTCTCCAGTTTGTTAGTTAGTCAGAAAGCCCAATAATATCGATCACTCAGAATGCGCTTGGTAGTTTCATGGGAAAAAGTTTCCTGCAAAAAAATGAGAAATATTTTCTATAGGGTCCTTTTGAGAAAATGAATACTGAGCTTAAAAGTGAAATAATGAGGTAGCACTTAAACTTTCTCATCTATTTGTTACAATCAAACATGAGAAAGTTTGTCCATCTAAGAAAATTCATCAACTCTTCTATGAAAATTTGGGAACCAAACGCACCATCAGAAATTCTCTCCGGGGAAAGAACAATTTTCCTATGTGATCAATTTCAATATCATATGTAAAATGTGTAATAACTAACTCAATCAGAAATTCAAACTGATAGTTGAAGATTCAAAAATGTATTTTATAATCTAACATAAAATCTCCCGTGTAATATAGGCACTGAATAAGAATGATATGCAGTACGTTAACCTTAAAATAAAAAAAAAAAAAGAAGGGCGCCAAGTGGAGTTCCGTAAAATGTGGCTTGCTATTGAGCAATATGATCAAGTTGTAGCCATACCTTTCATATGATTTTGACAAATTAAAGCTTCTTTTTGAAAACATATACATGTACATATGAACATCATTATCAGGGTTTCCACTTATCAACACGAACGAAAAACTAACGCTTTCCTTCACCATACAAATATAGTTAAGTTTGTTCCTACATATATATTTTCCCATGTAGGTAGGTTTCCATCCAAAGCAAGATGATTAAGGGATTCCTACTAATAATGGTACCCCCTAGAAAAGCTAATTAGGCATGTCCAATAATCTCACAAATAATGCTATATAGCTAGTGTATGGATGGAGGAATAAGTGTCCTTTTCATAATCCCTATACCCACATGGGTATGATTCTTGTTGCCCTTTGTGGTAAACCAGGCAATATTGTAGGGCATTAGTCAAGTTAAAATTGGCACATATAAACTACCCCACTTGAAAAAAATCATATCATTTATTCTTTCTCTGGCTTTGCTAGCTAGCTATATAGTGTCAATCATATAGAAGAGACATCATACATACCATTTTTGTAGAGCATAACACAAAGAAATCAAAGAAAGCTACATTATTCATTCCTTAGCTTGAAAACTTACCCTAGGTTAGGTTACCTTCCTTAGAAATATGTGACAAAAATGACACTCATCCATGGCACTTTCAGACCTATATATGATCGATCGATCCAGTTAAATTTACGGCGTGGAATTTGACTGTTTTTTTCTCCTTGAAATTATTGTAGTTGGAGCAAATGATTTGTGGCCCTAGCTAAAGAGAGCAATATTTCCCATCTACTGCCTCTAATTAAGCCCTTATTTTGATAAGATAATGAATGATCCATTTTTGTTGCCCAGAAAGGTTGTTTAGATGAAGAACTAGATAAAGAGATAACATAAAATACCAATAATGGGGCAATTTGCTTGTTTGTGAAAGTTGAAAAGAAACGTACACCTTATCCATGACAGTACCTATGACACCACCTCTATAATCTCTAGCTATCATGCACATTCTAAACTATCTACTTAACATATATTATTGGTGGATGATTTTTTGTTTGGTTAAATTTAAAATCAATAATTTGAAGCATGTAAACAATGTGTAAGACATATATGTTCAATAATGGCATGTTTATTTTGATTATAGGAGATGTATGGGATCAATTGGAGAATCTTATATCAGGTTGCCATAGGATTATTAATTTATAGAATGGATCAAATGCGAAAATTTCATGTGTCTACATTGAAGGTTTTAGAGTATATAGGAGTGTAGGAAAAAGACAGCTTTCTATTCAACTCTTATATGAGTTAAGATAGACATTAAATTGAAAGCGGAGAAAAAAAATGATAAATATATGCACACTATATTTATGAGGAAAACTCAAAGGAATATTTCCAGTGCGATGAAATTCGATTTGCAAAAATTATTTCTCTAAACAAATTTTAGAGGATACGTTACCATTATAAGTAGATTATAATTTCTCGTCAAATTTAACAAAACTCTCTCTCTCACCACTCTTAGTATAAGGTTCTTGTAATCTATATTTGAATATTAAATCTTTGGCTATGTGTACCTCTTATTTATGTTCTTTTTGCATGTTATTTCTTTCAAAAAATTACTTAGAGGTACCCTAACTTTTGAAGAAACAATTTTTTGGTACCCTAACTTTTCAAAACTAATTTTGGGGTACCCTAACTTTTAGGATTAGATATTACTAGGTGAATTTCCGGCGAAACTCCGATTGATTCAAATCATTTTCGTCCACGAAAACAAAGGGCATTTTCATCCACAAAAACACTTAATCAATTTTCCACCTAAAACTCACCGTTGGATTCAAATAATTGGCCGAAAATTCACCTAAATATTTCTAATTCTAAAAGTTAGGGTACCCCAAAATTAGTTTTTAAAAGTTGGGGTACCAGAAAAACATTTCACCAAAAGTTAGGGTACCCCTAAGTAATTTTTTGTATTTCTTTAGCTTCAACGTTACCTTCTTTTAATTATTGAAGTTGCTTTCTAAAATTGAGGAAAACCCCTAACTAGAATAATAACAAATTCAGATAATTGGATCAATATTATGAAAGGATTAGTACAAGCCCAAGGTAATAGGGTGAATCAATGGGAAACTTATCAAATGAAACAATATTATAAATATGTATCAACATATCATCCATATGATAATTGATTCAGGTGGTCTAACTAAGGCTAATAATAGTGCTTTACTGTTTTTTGCTTCCCTTAGTGCTTTTCTCCTGCATGCTAGCTATAGACTTATCACTGTTTCACCAATTTCAATAACTTTATTATTATATACTATTAATTAAGCACGCAAAAAAGGATTGAGATGGCCAATAATATTGAGCTAGGTAAAAGAAAAGTTTTGAATTTAATTATTTTTATCCAAAAGTTAAGAGCTCAAGCAATTGATTATTGATCCAAGGAATAGATGAAATCCAATTGGAAGTAGTGAGCTAGAAAATATATATGCAAAAAGGAGACAAGATCTAGTTTAAGATTTGAGTGGTTAGATATATGAGTACATTGTGGGAGGTAACGAGGCCATTAGTGCTCAAACCCCAATTAAACACACAAAAAAATAAAATTGTATGCATGTTGTTTTGATTAGTATTATCATTATTTTGTGATTGGATGCCTAGATTTGAGCAATCCCCACATCAAAGGTGTTTCAAAACCAATACTATTTAGTTATTCTTTCAAAAATCTTGCTAGTAGTGTTATTATTCATTACATCTATAAACGATCATGAGTTTATTTGCGATTTGTATGCATTGAGCTTATAATGAACTATGAAAATCAAATGTCATATATGTCGTAAAAAACCGTCTTCCATTATTCAGAGTATAAATATTTTTGTATATATAATCTGTTATTAAAATAAGATTGATATATTTATATATATTATAACAGGTTGATCTAAATTTTAGAATGAAATTAATTATATATTGTTTAATAAAGTGAAATAAACTAGCTAGTCTTAACTATGTGGTTCTTCTTTCAAAAAATCTTGCTAGTCTTAATTATTCATTATGTTTATAAACAATCATAAATTTTTCTTCACGATTCATTTAAGTTGGGCTTATGGTGAATGATACAAATCAAATGTCCTATAAATTAAACTGTCACCCATTATTTAGAGTATAAATTTTTTGATATGGTCCATTATTGAAATAAGACTGATTCATTTATATGTATGTATATGTATATATATTACATTAAAACAGGTTGATTTTTTTAGAACTAACGTAATTATATATAGTTTAATAAAGTGAAATAAACTTTTAGTTATTCTGAAAAGGGGTAGGTGAGAGGGAAAGGCACTAAAGAGAGGGAGGAGGTGAAAAAAAAAAGGGGGGGGGGGGAGAATGAAAGCAAAAACCTCAAAAAATGAAAATAAAAAGAAAGAAAGGGAGTCGAAGAGGAGTTGGCATCCACTAGTGAGTAAGGGTTTGAAGAAGACATTCGAAATGGGGGGCACACGAAAAACAAAACAACACACTTAACATATCAATAACAACAACAACAACAACATAGCATGCATATAATGCTTCCAAAGGTCCAAGCTAAGCTAAAGGCCCTCCCATCAATATAAATCCCCATGCATGAAAATCTATGCCTCCTTTTTTATTTTTCCCTTCCTTCTTTAATGCGTGTAAAGAAAGTCCTCCACTTAAGACTCTCTCATACCTCCCATCATTGGTGCCCAAATCTCATAATAAACTAATCTTCCTTCTCTTCACCCTTCAATTATTGGATCAAAAGCTACACTTGTTACAAACCAACCACCTAATCTTCTCTCCCCCTAAATATCACTATTATTTTTCCAACTTCCCCCTACAACCCTACCCTTTTTCAATATATGTAATATAGAATCTAAAAATCTCACATAAAACACAATAATCCGAATCGAAACTATTTAAAGAAATCTATAACAATCAACATAATGAAGGAAAGCTTTCGCATAATGGTTGAGTTGTTGCCTTGTGATCGTGAGGTCACGGGTTCGAGTCCTGGAAACAACCTCTTGTAAAAATGTAAGGCAATATTTGCCTACATTACATCTTTGTGATGGGATCCTTTCCCTAACCCCTACTTAACGGGAATGCTTTGTGCACCGAGTTATAACAACCAACATAAATTTAACTTATTTTGTACTTATGTAAAAATTGTCATGATTTTACCAATTATTAAGCATCTCGCGTCAAATATAATATTACCCATCACCCAAATATGTATATATATTTTATAAAACATAATTTTAAGACGGAATTACTTTTATCGTATAATAACAAATATGTGTATATAGCTAACAACATTGTTTTAGCACACAAGAAGAAGTCATAAGATGGAGCAAGAAACACACGTTGTATTGTAATAAAAAGTAGGAAGAGTAATGATGAGTAGGGTACATAAGATTAGTTATGATTGGAGCAGCTGTTTGTTTGAGGTGGTAGCTCTCATGCATATTTTCCAACATATCAAACACCTATCAATATCATTCATGCACTATAATAGAAGTATAACAAGTATACTTAAACACAGAAACTAAACAAAAGGTGTCCATCACCAATAATAAGAGCGAAATTAGCACTCTCAAGTCTTAATTACATATTAATTAATCACACATTACAGTTTGATTAATTCTACAATTCCGTGTGTAAGTAGAGAAAATTAAAGAAGAAAGTTGACAGAGATAGCTTTTTTACATGTCAAAACATCCGCTATCAAAGGATGGTCCCCAAACCCTTTGTATGGGGATCTGAGGCAAAAATTATTTTTATCTTTTCCAAATTAAAAAAATACACTTAATTCTAAACGTATATTTTGTGTATGAAAGCATCTGATTGGTCCCCCTGTCAAAGGAATAGTTGATGTTTGGGGAAGCAAATTAAAGTTTTGTTTCCAAGTATTTTTAATTGCTTAAGCAGCAAGTAATATAATAATATATACTACAAAGGAAGAAAAATGAGGAGGTGCAGCAGGTGAAGTGAGGGAATCAGAATCAGAATCAGACAGACTTTTTTTTTCTTCTTTTTGTATTGAATTTGATTCACAGATTGGCATGGGAATGCATCTTAGATTCCTACATATAATTATGTTGTATGTTAATGATGATAATGCTAATAATGTGATTATGAATTGGTAATGGTACGATTAGGGTTAATATAATGGAAGATAATGGAAGCATGGGTAGGAATTAACACTAATTCGGTGACTTGGTTGCAGGAAACAAATGGATAATATGTCTGTGTAGCTGGCCTTGTCTCCTATGCTCATACTTTTTTCTTGGTAACTCAGTCACATTGTGTTTTAACACGTAACACATGCATTTTTCTTTGACAGCTGTTGATTAATAACAAAAGTGAGCATTTTATTTGGCATTCATCAGGTTAATTAACATGTTTAAATATATAGGATGTAGTAGATTAGTGCATGTAGATATGTATGATCAGTGTCTCTTTGGAGACATCTGATAAAATTGGAACGATATAGAAATATGTATGATCAGTAAATTACATTAACGATTCAATAAGATTTGATTAATAAAATGTAAAGAAAAAAGCTTTATCTAGCCAGTATTAGAAAATTTGTCAAATCTAGACCCTTTTTTTTTCTTATATCTAATTTATAAAAAGGGTCTAAAATAATTCATTCGACCCTTTGAAAAAGAGTCAAAATTTTCTGGGTGAAGATATCTAGACGCTGGAAAAGAGTCGAGGTCAAAGGGTCGGTTTTTACTATATTTTCTAGTAGTGAGCAAGAGTCAGATTGCATAATGACAACATGTTATATTTATTAGCTAACTTACTACAAATATATATGATATTCCATGAAAGATTAATTGTTCATACAATATCACTGCATTCAAAAAAAAAAAAAAGTGTCGAAATCGGTGTAGATCAACATGAACTACTAATAATAATATGCATATCATGAACACTGTAGTTTAACCTCACTGACTTATTTACTCAAACATAAATATACACCTATGATTCGATGATCTGAACGAATTTGTGAATTAGTCAAACATGAATATTGGAAATCCAATTTGTCAATGGTAGTTAGTGGACCACCCAATCTGGTCAATTGACGACCCAACGATGACTATTGACCAATACAGATTCAGTCTGCGTTCACATTCATCATAATTCTCTAATTAACTGATCTGATTATGTCACTCCTTACATAAGCAAATGATCTAATTAATTAAGTGTGAAAAGTTCAGGGGTCAAGTGTGGTCACCATACAATACATACATACATACATACATACATACATACATACATACATACATACATACATACAGCAGTCAATAGTCAAAAACATTGCTTAGGCATATTTGGGAATGATAATCACAGTAACTGGGGCAGCTATTATCCTTAATTAAGTATTAACTGATACTTTGATTTGATTAATTAATGGGGTGGAATTCATTCTAGTCACACAATGCAGCAATAATGATTCCAACTTAGGAG
The DNA here is from genome assembly GCA_029582165.1 of Portulaca oleracea. Lineage (NCBI taxonomy): Eukaryota > Viridiplantae > Streptophyta > Magnoliopsida > Caryophyllales > Portulacaceae > Portulaca > Portulaca oleracea. Next base: position 33,721,673 of record CM055871.1, read on the forward strand.
TAGTAATTTGAAGCCTTGGAAACAGGAGAGCCATGACTTTGATATTGCAATAATCATCATTAGGCAGCACTATTAGTTTTATCTCAAAATTAAGCCAATGATTTGTGATTTCGTAATCCATAGGACTCTCCAACCTCCATCTTTATAGCCTTCTTCCTTATCCAACAAACCTTTAATGGTCATTCCATTGGGCCATACTTGGTTTTACTTAACAACCCTACTTAAAGAAAATGAATGTTGGTGTCTTGAGAATGTTTTATTGATGAGTCCATTCGATTTTTGATGTAGTCGGAGTATTAGGGTTGCTTGATCTCTTCACCTTATTTAGAATAAGTTCAGTTCAAAGAAAGTTCTCGCAACAAATTTAGAATGAGTTTTGTTAATAATAAGTTCACTCAAAATGAATTGAGGAAATTTGCATATACACTCCTTCAAATTTATGTTATTTATAAATTCAACCCTGATCTTTCAAAGTTAGTATTTATCTCCCTTTACATTTTTTTTTTGAAAATGTCAGAGGCTTAATGCATTGCTAATTTAATTTAGCAACTTTAATTTAACAACTAATTTATTTTAGCAAATTTAGTGCATTGCTAATATTTACCTCCCCTTACCTTTTGAACTAATTTAATTTAGCAACTTTTATGATGAATTTAACAACTTTTCAATGAAGATGTGACTTGTGATAAAAATTTTTAGCTAAAATTCTCATTAATTGTAGCAAATAAATATCATCAGAAATCATATACATTGAAAAGCTGCTAAATTTATCGGAAAGATTGCTAAATAAAATTGATTAGAAAGATCAAGAGAGGTAAATATTAACTAAAAAAGGTCATGGTTGAATTTCTAAATGTCATAAACGTGAAGGGGGGCGTGTGCAAGTTTCCCCTCAGTGTCCTATATCTTTAATTAGTATTCTATCTCATTTCACCATACAAGCTAGGTGTACTGATCAGTAATGATATGTTGATGTGTATGTAGTAATGGTGTAAATATTTTGTGCTTTAAAGTTTGGATTGAACATTGGTGGAAGCAAATTTATTAACTGTTGAAATTGTAGTGTTGATGGGTCATGTTTGTCATGGACAATTTGATACCTAACATCTTAATAGCCTCCAGCCTGTAAAACTTATTGATAGTTATCTTTGAGATAAGAGTTAGTAGAATGGTGTGCTTGCCTACATAAGAATAAGAAAATGTCTTAATATGTCTAATAATATTAGAATTTTTTTTCACAATATGTATCAATGCATAAGAAATGAAGACACATTTTTTTTTGAGGGGGGGGGAGGCTAAATTTAGTGGTTCTTGCAAACAACAATACTAAAAATCTAATCAATATACTTGAAATATATATTATACGCAGAAACGTTTATGGGAGTTGCTGCATGGTTCCCCCCCCCCCCCCCCAATATCTTCGTCCCTCGTATATATTAAATGTGGTTAAAGAACCAGAACATATTTTGTTTTTCAAAGAATCTAATAGTCATTTTTAGAAGTATTAGATTCTGAAATCCTCAACTTTGGTATTTGTTAATTACAATATCCCGGACTTCACTTTTGACTCAGAACAGCCCAACATTTGGGGATGATATTTGTTAGCAACCAAACACTAAGTTCATGTCAATTAAACTCATTTTTTTCTTGTAACGTAGTGGTTGGTTTTTTACCTCCAAATGTTGAGCTACTATAAGTCAAATATGAAGTTTAAAATATTGTGATGACAACTCAAAGTTGAGCATTTTAAAACCCAGAGAGTCATATTTAATTTTATTAGTAAGCATAGATTAAAACTGATTAGCCAAAACAAAGAATAGGGAAAACATATTGCTATATAGTTGCCTCCACCATAGAAAATATTACATGCTTAATTAGTGATGCTCTCGTGTGTGCAGATTTTAATGTCCAGTTGAGGAATGTACAACATTATTCCTAATCACAATATATACATAGAATTGAATATACACATATACTGTATGATCTAAACCCCGGTTTAAAAAAAAGGATTGATTATTGATCAAGACAGATTGAGGATATGTTACTATATATATATATATATATGCTTGTGTATTATTGACTTGTAGTTGACCTAGATATCTAATCACATATTATGTAATTAATGATGGAACAGGTAAAACAGAGAAGAGTGAATGTAAACCCTGGGAAAAACACAGTGTACTGTAGTTATCATCCTAAAAATGACCTGTAACCTCATTAAAAGTTGGAATATTAAGGAGGCAGACAGCATATTTAGAGGTGTGTAAATTGTGAAACAGTAGCCATGTCAGCACCTTGAATGAGTGGTGTCAGACATGTGGTGAGTCTGCCATTGGAGAAGCTGTAAAATTGGAGCACCAATGGCAGCTGTCAGGCAGCTCATTCTATGGCGACTGCTACTACTACTTTTGTTAATTTGTTGTATGCATGCATTGGAAACTGTTTCTTCCAATAATATTGCAGGATTAATGCTATAATTGCTGCATTCTCATTCGTCAGGTGTCAATTGTCAAGCTTATTACCATCTTATTGGACTAACATTGCATGTTTTTCGCCACCAACTGGCACAAACCCCCTTAAACTTATTTAATTAAACCATGCTTTTTCAATTCTCTCCCTGCCTGCCTCTCTATACTATAATGCTTAATTCAATCTGTAGCTCGTGTTGAATGAATGAAATGGCGTAAATGTAGCATATTGTTACGCTCTGTCAACACACACACACACCAATACTTCTCTCTTTTTTTTAAAAAAAAAAGGATGGAGTTGATTACAGATTAAATGTGGTGCAAAGTTATGTGTTAACTTTCAAAAAAAAAAATGGAGTTGTTGGACATTACTAATTGACATTGTTATACACTTTATGACTTCGAGTATGAAATTATTATTGGCCTTCAATACCTTAAATTTTAGTTGAAATTATTTCAAATGGTACGTATTAGTTTTAGGTCCGAATATATATTTAGCAACAATCATATTTATTTGTACAAAGTTGAGCGGCTTTTGCCGCATCCACATTTCAAACATAAAGGAAATTGGTGTCTTATGCATTTACGGTGATCCCTTTAATTTATTTTTCTTATGCATTTATAGTGACCTATTGTTTCTTAAACCATCATGTGAAGAAAATGTTATGGAAAAGAATCGAACCCCCGTGCCTAGAACTTTATAAAGAGCACTAAGATCTCCCACGAAGGCACCTACCAAAGCGTCTCTTAATATAATTATGCTTAATCTATTTATTTTTTCTCTAATATTGTAAAAGTTTATTTATTTTTTAAGCAGAGTTACATAACCTTATGTGAACCCACCTAAGTTCGTCTTTGGTTCCACATGATGGTGTTTCATTTTTGTTTCTCATTTTTACTCTCTTTGTTTGTGGTTTGTTTTGTTGTGGTGTTGTTTATACATGATTCAGACATGTAGGATCCATTTGGTTCTTGGATAATAAGATGGGAAAAAAAATGTAGAATGACTTTCTTACCTCCATTTGTCTTAGGAAACTGGAGGAATAAGAACTAGGTGGAAAATATCAAGGAAAATTTGAAGGCTTTTGTCAACAACATTTTCCTTCCAAATTTGAGAAGAAATTGAAGAAAAAAAATCCGACGACCAAACTGTGCTTGGTGAAACAAACAACACGACTTGACATTCCACCTAGGAATACTAGCAAGAAAGATGGTGTGGATAGCTTGAACATTCAAGAAGTTGTGGAAGAATATGATGATAACATTCACACTTGTGAGTATCATATAATATTGCACACACAACTATGGAGATTGGTTAGCAATTTGGGCTTCTTGAAGCCAAATGATGATGAGAAATTGGTGAGTTATTTAAAAAAATATATATATGCTAAACGAAAGAAATACCCGTCTGAAGGATCACCCCTTCAAGATTAGCAGTATTGCAGAAGGTTTCATAGACGTTGTTAAGGGAAACTTTAGAGGTTGAACACTTTCTCTGAAGCTAGAACATTTTATGTATAATTGTTTTTTTAGGTTGTTTTGTTGTTACAATTGGGTGAAATTGTTTTAGATTCTGTTTATATAATTCGCAACATTTCTCTGTTGTGGATATTGGAAAAAAATTGTATAATAGATCAAGCAAGATTGACAAAGAAATGTAAACTTTTCATATTATAGTAATGAGAGAGAGATAAGCTTTTTTTTCCATCTTATTTTTCAGTAACCAAATGACACTGTGTAATAAATGAGTTGTTTACATTTGTATCTTCATGACTTCATTGGGCTCTTCTTGGTAGATTGATTTCAAGTCCATTGAAATTCGAATATAGGAGCGTTTGATGTTACGTTTAAGGATTATTGGCCCCAAAAGATGACCTATAAAGCAAATAAACTATAAAATTCTAAGCAAAACTATCAAGTTCCAATTTGTGAGAAATATCCATTTTAATTTAACTTTTTTATATTTTTGTTTCGTATGTTGAAGAATAAGAATGATTTATACTAGTGCACTCATGGTTGTATATCCAGATTTAAAGAAAAATTAAAATGAATATTTCTCATAAAGTAGAACTCCATAGCCTTGCTTGAAATTTTATGGTCCATTTGCTTCATGGATCATTCCTTGGGGTCAATAATCCTAGATTTAAAGCAATATAGCCCATTGGGAGTCCATTATAAATCCAAATGGACCAAATCATCCAGTTCAAATTTCATACATAGAATCCACCTTACCTTCGATCAAATCACCTCTCTGTTATCCATTGCCCATTGGGCTATTATTTCGCATAGAAACCAATTTATGAAGTTTCTTGGGCTCATAGTTCAAAGGTAGAGGTTTTCTTAACCTATCGTGTTAACGTTTAATTGAAAAAAGGACTCAGCCTTAACTTTACTTTTAGGTCATTCTAGGATTAGTTTTGATCAAGTTAAATGTGACAAGCAATCTAAAATAGTACAACACATTTGTAAGGATGTACATATTTAAAATAGTGTAACTCATTTGTATTTTATATAATGTACACGTTGCATGTCAACATCAAACTTATGAAATGTGAAAACCCCACCTTTAATTACATTGTAGAAATATTAGTATTAGCGATTTAATTATTAAACGTCCATCATGACATCCCCCCGGGTACAAAATTTGGAGTACCAGTGTTGGAGCGTTAATGTTAGATTGTCAATTTGATACCAAGCCTTCAGGGATCACTAATAATTAGTTGTGTGCTCGGTGTTGGTTCAGAATCACAGGCAATCCACTTTAACCTGATTTAAACTGAGATGTATTTGTACAAAAAAGAAATCTCAGTTCCGATAATTATTGTTACATGTTAAGTATCGAATACAGTTAACTAAATTTAGAATTTAAATCAATATGAAAAAGCACATAATTTGGGAGTGTTGATAGGTCAGTCCGATTTTACCCATTTTATCGAGCCTACAGTGCGCCCCTATAGACCTGCCCCAATAATGACCCGACCCATGGGGACTTAGCCCATTGCCCATCCCTAAGCACCATGCATTCATATTCATATTATAGCTTGCTTGTACCCACATTCTCTCTCGCAACTCAGCAACAAGAGCTTGAGAATGGAGATCAAGTTGATGACTTTCTGTTCTTTTGATCAGGGAAGTCCTGGATTTCTTAAATGGAAACTGAACCCATTTTATTTGAAGTAAACCTATATGGTTTACAGTTTACACTGATACAAAGTGTTTAGACATACTACTATTATTCGAGAGTTCAGGAATATCAGCTGTCTTCCTGCTTCTCCATTGAATCTCTAAGTTTAAGCATTTCATATCTATGTAATGGCTCTATGATCCAAGCAAGGAAAAATTAGCAACTTATCAGCCCTGGCTACCTAATCACACAGACAAACAGGCACAGATGATAATCATGCTAACCTCCTATGCTCCTAAAAGTCACAACAGCACCATGCATAGGAGCTAGTAGACTTGCCAATCAAGTCAATCGGTTCTGGTTCAGGTCGGTTGAATATCAGTTCGGGTTGCCAACAGGTCAACCAATTCCAGTTTGGTTCGGGAGCGGGCTACTTCAGGTGAGTTTTATTCGGTTTGGTTCGGGTGAGGTTCTTTCCGATTGAGTTCTAATTTGGGGTCACTTGGGTGTGGATCTTTATCGGGTCACTTTTCGAGTTGCAGTTCATATCAGATTCGGTTTCAGGTCAAGATCAGATCATCCATTCAAGTATCAGTTCGGGTTTTGGGTCTCGGTTTAGTTTTGCCAAGTCTAGGAGCTACACATTGTACATACCAGAATACTGCAATCAAGTCCTTTCATTCTGGTGTGTGTGTTGGAGGGATTGTTGTTAATTGCATACCCTCATTGATCATTAGCATAAACATACACATCAATAGTACAATAATAACTTCCATTGAATCTTACTTTTACACAGTCAAAATTTACAGGTTCATAGTTCAACATACAATACATAAAACAATAGGCAGCTTGAACACAAAAGCAGCAAAGAATCTGTCCAACGAAGCTAAGCTAAACACCTAAAGAGCAAACCTAACCCCAAAAAGAACATACTAGTGCAAAGATAACAAGACCTACCCTACTTAGCTGTGTATAATTTTCCAACCACATCAGAATGAGGAAGAACATACCTAGCACAGAACATTTCACCCGATAGTTTCAGCAGAACCGACAAAGTGGGTCTTCGCTTGATTAAATTCCTTTCTTCAAGAGTCTCCATAACCCTCAACCGAGGAATAATTCTTTGCCTAAGGCTACAAAGAAGCAAATTAGGATGCTTCACTACAAACTTGGTGTCGGGCTTGGCTGCGCTAAGCAGAGCCTTGGAAACCTCCATGATTTTCCTCTCCGATGCAGCAAATACCTGCGGACATTTCCGGAAGGATGCCATGATATCCTCATCGGTGAACCCTAATCTCCGAAAGAGATTGAGCTTTGATTTCCAGGTCTCCTCGGACATTGAGCTCAAAACACGGACGGCGTGTAGAAACATCTTAGATTCCCTACTCAACCCCAGCTCATCAACCCTGGTTATAAACTTCCTCATCGTCTCCGGCTTGTACAAAAGAAACTTGGGAAAGTTAAAGACAAACTGCTGAATCTGCTCTTCACACACCCCATAGCTCTTAAACAACTCTACATTGGGCACGAATGTCTTTTCGAGGTTGTATTTGAGAAACATTGTGCTGACTTTTAAGGCCCTGATGACAGCCGCATCCGACCCAAGGAAGTTCCTTAGTACAAGGATCGAGGAGCTAAGCTGTTTATCGACATTACGGGAGAAAAGGTGAGGATCAACGGAGAGTAATTCGGCCATATCAGTGGGCGAAATGCCTAGGCTTTGAAGGAGCTGAAACTTGGGCTTGATGGTGAGTTCAAGGTTGGAAAAGAGGATGTTGGGGGTACGTTTGAGTAGAGTATCGAGATGGGAATTCGAGAAGCCATTGTCCTTGAGGTATTTGATGATTGCATCAACATTATCGAAGGTCTTTAGACGGGCAAGTGCGGATGAAGCCTTTGAGGCTGTTTCTGGGGACAACCGGTGCGAATTAATTAAGTAATCTGTTATAGATTGGGTTCCATCTGGGTTCAAGGCTGTGGTTGAGTTGGTGGAGTAATAGTAGGAGGAGGAGGAAGCATTGGGAGTGCGAAAATAAAGAGAAAAGATGGAATTTGACAAGGCAGGGAGGTTAATTGTAAGTTTTCTTCTGCAAACATATAATAACGCCATTGTTATGAGAAATGGCAATAAACCCTAATGTGGGGTGAATCAAACAGAACAATCAAAGAAAATTATTCGACTCCACAACACAAGGAAACACACAGATATGGAACAATCGGAAGAAGTCAAACATTCAAGCAGCAAAAGCAAAAGCAAAAGCAGAATAGAATAGGGAGAAACTGAATAGATGAAGCATACCGAAATGGATGAAATGAAGGGAAGAGGAGAACCAAAGCATGAATATGTGAGATGAGAATGTAGAAGAGAAGGAATGAGTTTAGGAAGGAAGTGAAATTGAAGGAGAGTAAGTTAGGGTTTGCAGTTTGCAGAGGGCAGAGGGCGGAGGGCGGAGGGAGGGTGTCACTGTGCCAGACAGAGACCCGCTGGGTTTGACACATTTCTGAGCTTGACCTTACCTTTTTACGTGGGCTTGTACTGGGCTATTAGCCCAAGTTTAGATTTCACACAGGGATCCTTCACCTTGCTTGTTGCTTGTTGCTTGTTGCTTGTTGCTTGTTGCTTGTGAGAACTTGTTATTTTCGTTGGTAAGTAGAATGTAAGACATGTTATGAATATATGAATATGAGAGAAAGTGGAAAGAGAATAAAGACAGAGGAATTGAGAGAAAAAAATTAATGAATATTTCATTACCATCGAGGAAGTATTTATAATATAAGAATTCTTCATCACTAAAAATACTTCATCACTAAGAATACTTCATCGCTAAGAAAATTCTATTACTAAGAAAAGTAAGAGTATGGACATTCACACAATTATTCCATAACAAGACAAATAAAGTTAGGTTGTTATTATGTTTTATTTGTTGATTTTTAATTTAATTATAAGTATATATATTTTTTTGTCTTTTTTTACTGGCGCTCAAATTGTAAGAATTTTGATTTTAGTGTTATCTAAATAGGCCTTCTTATTTTTCTGAAATCGGATCAAATATATTGTCATTAGTTTTCTTTTTCCTTGTTATATTTTACAGTCAAACGTTTTTATGATTGTAAATTTTGAATCTTAAACTATTTTACATGTAGGTTTAAGATTAATATTAGTAAAATAATTAATAAATTCAACCTTTTAATTTTCTCTTTATTTATAGTCATATAAATTATTATCAAATTAACATTTTTAATTGCCTATTACTAAAAAATAAAAATAAAAATCATCCAATTGTTATAATAGTTGTCTCCCTTTATTTCTTCACCATATTATGATTTGTTTATTTTTAAAACTTAGAATGATAATTTGTACTTCTGTAATCCCTTTTATATTTGTCAAATACCTAATTTTTTGGCCCCATTTTAAGTGTGTTTATGATGTGAATAATTAGGAATAGAAGCAGTTGTAGTAACACAATAGAGAACGCCGAGAGTGGAAAATATTAAATTGATCGAAAGTATAAAATGTTAAATTGATTGAAAGAGTAGGCATATAAGCACCAACATATGATGGAAAAAAAATGGGTGGGGGTCAAAAAGGGTGCGGATTCATTGCTCACGTAATAATTGTTAATTTAATATTTTTATAATATTTATTTTTATTTTCTTAGTTCTTTCATAAAAGTTGGAAAAATAATTCATCAAAAGAAAAGTTTGAAAAATAAAAATAAAAAAGTAGTGGTATGGAATAAAGGAATGAAAATATATATTTGATTATGTAGGGTAACCCTTGTAACCCATTGCATGCTGCTATTATTTTGACCAAATGAACCAAATTACTAATACACTGTTGCCGACTTACCACTCTTATTTATTTGCTAGCTATTCATTTAATAATCAAATTCTTTCTTATTGTTTTTCTTTTCCTTTCTGTAACTAATGTATCATATTATGGGGGTAGCAATTAGCTGAGAAATTGAAGGGTTGCTTAAATAAATTTTCTTTATTAAATATTTTTTTGTGGTTGACACATGACAACTTGTAGTTGATTTGGTTGTGTTTTTATATAATTAATAGAATACTGATAGGTAAGATAGTGTAGATAGAAATATGTAAATATTTAGGTAATGTGGGCAAGTAGAACGGAAGGTAGGAGTGTTATGTAATTTTGATTATGTTCATGGAGGTTAAAGAAGCTCACACCTTGCATCCTGGCGATCATGTCCTCAAGGCGTTGGAATGTCGAACATCTAAGTGATGGTATTTTGTTATGGGGCTTCTTGGACGTTTTCTCCTACCATAACAAACTTGCGGGTCTCAAGTCAAATCGGCAGTGTAGTGTAGTTTGGATTTGAGACGAGTCTCCCTATGCGACGATCTCTAATTTGAGCTCGATTTTGATATGCTCTTATACCTGTATGGAAATCAATAAAGGTTCAAGATTTGACTCCAACACTTACCACTCAATGTATAAATGACTTAAGGGACCTACACGGGACACTAAAACATGGACTCAATGTCAACATGCTAACTCGAGGAGGACTCACCCACTTTCCATGTTTATATGGCCTAACTCTATATGGACCTAATATGATGTTACAACAAGAGTACACCCCATCGGGTCCCTACCTAGATCGAGTCATGTTGGATTTTGGCCTTTTCGACTCAGATTCAGGTCGAAGATACGATGCACACTCGAAAATATGGATATCAAAAAAGAGCAAACAGAGTTGACAATGAATGGACTGAGCCAGAAACAAAAACGGTCGGCCAAACAAAGAGTAGCGGGTTAGGCTAGACACGAAGGTTGATCGGCCTTCACCTTCTTGATGGGCTAATAGGCTAGGCAAAAAGGCCTCGCTAGGCCATACAGTAAGGTCAACCTAAGCTCAGTTTTGGGCTATAGTTTAGCCCACTCGCATGACTTTATGCAGACTAAAATGACATCTAATGCTCTTGGGTTTATCCCGACTCAATTAAATACAATTTATACATGTATTCACTTACTATACACATGAATAAGTAACTTAACTAAGGCTCTAACTTCGAGGGTTGATGGGCAGGATAGTAGGTTGACAACTCATGTACATCGTCCTTTGTGTACTTTCCTTGTTTGGAATTTTTAAAGAGTGTCAATGGTGTTTTTCTTTGACTTTAAGCAAGTCTTAATATATTGCACTAGTGGGAGGAGAGATATAATGCTTGGCGATGTAAGTGCATCACGCAAGTAGAGACTGCCCACTCCCTAAGGGGTGAAATAGAGCTTTTGAACCTAAACCTTCCTTTTTATATTGCCTTGCCATTTAAGCCTGAGAGTAGGCTAGTTTCCAGTATGCCTAAAACAGTAAAAATATGAAATAAATAAATTTCTCATTCTACAAATTCATAAATTTATGATTTTTCAAGTTTTACCCTCTTTTTATGTTTAATTCCCATGTGCAGTCGTCAATCAGCAGACCCCAAAAAATTAACACTTTTGGAGTGAACCTTCGTTGCGCTAATTAGAGTGGAGTCGAATGAGGTTGTTTAATCCTTAGATAAGAAATTATTAAAAACACTAACAATTTTTAAAAAGAATAAGCATGTAACTTTAATTCGTAAAACCTCAAAAATTTGAATAAATATACACGACAGAGGACCAGAACCAAAACCGAACCAAAACGCAAACCACTCGGCCGGCATAGAAGATCGTCCAGCCTTGCATGTGTCGGACTAGTGGCTAACTGGTCAACGTGTTGGAAGAGGGTTGTCATCACTACCTAGGCCAGCCTAGCCAGGAAGGAGGGACTCGATCTTCCTTTTGTGGTGCATATTAAACATCGATCCATCACTAATGATTGAATACGCGAATAATCAAGATACATATTAATGAAATTATACAAGTTATAATTGAAAAAATCGCTAGTCGATTTTGAAGAAAACTAACAAACTTTAAAGAAAAGACTCTAGCCTACGACTTACATATCATATTTGATGGTAAGGTTACAAGTCTAAGAATTAAAGAATTATCTGACTTGCCTGTTTTAACAAAACAGATTCTATTAAAATCATATTTAAAGTTAGAAAGAGTAGAAAGGGAGGAATTGATTAATTTCATATTAACACCATTATGTCATGCAAAATATAACAAAAGATTTACAAATTGTATAAATCATCACCGATTATTTACATGTTTTACAAAGATAAAAGTGATAGTGAAATTAAAAGAAATCAAATCGACCATATGAAATCACTTAGCATGCAAGAGAAATAGGATGAGAGAATATCCTCGATATCAATAAACTGAGGAAATTTGAGTGTTCAGATTAATGAAGGTTGGGCTTGTGGTTATAGTAGAAAGGTTGCGCATTAATGCATGAGAAGATTGTGGGAATAAAATAAGGGGAAGAATGGAAATATTCTCCGCCATAAAATAAAGAGAAGATTATTTTCCACAGATCAAGGTAAGCATTAATTAAGAGGAAAGGAAGATATTGAGACCTTATATACGAGGAAGGAGTTATAGAACGGATGTATGGAATTAATTAAGAGGAAAGGAAGATATTGAGACCTTATATACGAGGAAAGGAAGATTATTTTCTTGGAAATGGCATTCTGATCCTAGCGATGCTTGGAAGATTTGTCTTGCGTCTGACTGTAAGCATCATTGTATTATAAACGCCCAATGACCAGCGCATGGTGGTAATGGGTTCCTCTTGTTGTAAACATATGACAACTGATGCATAGTGAGTTCATCTCATTGTAAACGACTGACAGTCGACATATGGTAATGGTGATGATGACCATCGAATTTTTCCGATGTCAATGATGCCCAATGGATTTTTTCAAGGCGGATCAGGTTTTTTCGATGATGGTGATGGTCAATGGGTCTCCCAAATCAAATCACATTTTCGGGATGATGATGAAATGATGACATATAGTATTCTCCCAAGGCGAACCAAATTTTCCCAATGATGATGAAATGATGACGACTGATTTGATTTTCCCAAGGTCGATGATACCCTACGAATTTTCCTAAGGCGGATTGGATTTTTCCGATGTTGATGAAATGATGATGACTTATCGGATTTTTGATATTGATGAAATGATGATGACTTATCAAATTTTCCCGAGGTCGATTGATGCCCAACGAATTTTCCCAAAGTGGATCTGATTTTTCTGATGATGATGAAATGAGGATTGCTTATCAGATTTTCCTAAGGCTGATGATGCCCAATGGGTGTTCCTGAAATGAGGATTGCTTATCAGATTTTCCTAAGGCTGAGGATTGCTTATCAGATTTTTAGAGAGAGAAAAAAGTTCGTATTATTTAGAGCAACATAGGTAAAAGTTCGTATTATTCAGAGAAACATAGGTAAAAGTTCGTATTATTTTTTTAAATCAAGGTGGATGACGTGGTAAAGTCAAAACAACCAGGCGCGTGCCTCGATCCGTTGCCACGTCAGACCGCCACCGAGTTAAGTTAAACTTAACTCAGTGACATACTATTGGGGGCAAAAGGGGGTCAAAATTTATAGTATTAATCACCAAATCAAAAGTTCGTATTATTAAGTCTTATATGACCAAAATTTCGTATTATTAGAATCCAATTTCCCTTAAGTTTAAGTTTGTACCTTTGCTTTGTATTTCTTCGTAGATACGACAGTAACGCTCATTAGTGTATTCGTCCATGGCGATAATGAACATGGAAACATTTCGATGCCACTCACAAGGAATTCGCGTCAGAATCACGAAATATACGATTAGGAATATGCACCGATTGTCTCACACTCTTCGACAACTTCAGGCAGACATATTCATGTTGGCTGGTGTTGCAACTCCGTAAAATTTGTCACCTCAGTTCTGCATGAAGAAGTCGTATATTTGTTGCGTTGTTGGTTCTTGGCTTGAAAAGTCCAAAGGGAAAGCTTGATGTCTACTTACAACCGTTAATTGATGAGCTAAAACAATTGTATATGGGAAGTAGGCACTGACACGTATGATGTCTCCAAGAAGCAGAACTTTAGAATTAAGGTATCCCTGTTGCGGACCATGATTTCCCAATATACGGAATGCTTTTCAGATGGACTACAATTAGCTAATTAGCTTGTCCGTAATGCATCGAAAAGACAATGGTATGTTGGTTAAAGCATGGAACATTAAGGTTTTTCCCCTTTCATAATGCATTGGCTAATTAGTTTGATTGTCATAAATAATTTCTCCCCAAGGATCATCATTTTCGAAAAGCCAATAGCATTTTCTCAAAAAATAAGGAGGAACATTAAGGTTTTTCCCCTTTCATGAATGGCGAATAAGTTTGGGATTGTGTATCTCATTTGCTAAGGTCCATAGAACTATGTAACAATGTTGATAGGTATCTTGAGTCTCACAATTGAATAAGTGAAGTATGTCTTGGGAGTTGCTGTATTGGAAGGTCCTTAAAATTCAGCACAACTTGGATGCCATGCATATGTTGAATATGTTGAACCAAGTCTTGAACACCGTCATGGGTATCAAAGGGAAGACGAAGGATGACAAAAACTCAAGAAATGACCTAACCACTCATTGAAATTGTAGACGACTAAACATTCAAAAAGCACAACATGAAATGAGATATGCACCGAAATGGTTCAAGATGCTCCATAGTGAGATGGGTAAAGAAGAAGTGAAGGTCTTGTGAGCGTGGCTTAAAGAACTCAAACTTCCCGATGGTTATGCAAACAACTTGAGTATATGTGTCGATGTAAAGAATTTAAAACTATATGGTTCGAAGAGTCATTATTGTTATGTTTTCATGGAGAGGTTGCTATCAATTATGTATAGTGAGTGGAAAGCCTTGACTTAACTCAGTCAATTCTTTAGAGGTTTGTGTAAGTGTCCTATGTCCCCTGGCCAGTTCCGACTGATAAGGCTATATAGCAACCGATAATATCGGTAAATATATATGTGTCATGCTGCACGTAGTATTCAAAGATTAATGTAGGTAAGATGTAAAATTTAAAATTTGCTTAAAAGCAACCGCATAATTTATTGTTACAGTTCAATTAAAACCTTCAATATAAATTCAAAACAGACAAATTTGTGTCTATTTCAAACACATTATAATACTTTATATACAAGTAGTTATCGAGCATTGATTTACTCCTATATTGACATTGGATTAATAGGGGATCTTGTTGTATCAAATTCATGCTTTTGTCATTGATTTTTAATCCAGTTCACTTTATCTATCATATCAAGTCAATCTTTCTTACTTTATGCGTTTTTAAAGAAGGTAAGGTTGGTAAATTAAAAAAAAAATTGGAAAGTTAATGGTAAAATTATAGATAAAAATTATTGAGTTGAATGTGCATACCAATTTTGGGTTGGTCACTATGTCTTAGGGGTAGAAGAATTTGAGTGTGAATCAAGTTTCTAGTTTGTTAGCCGCTTCTTTTTGTAGTCCTTGGCTGCAAGGACTGTATTAACCTTAGGGTGCGTTTGGTTGGTCAAAAACCCCGGGGAAATGGTCAATTTTCCCGGGTTGACTTAATTTCCCCATGTTTGGAAATAGGTTGACTATGGGAAAAATTTTACGGCGGGCCCACCATTTCATACAATTTCCTAGGGAAAATTTCCCTTAAGGGGGCCTAAGGGAAATTTTTCCCATTTCCCTAGGGTTTCTACCAAACGCTCTCTTAAATAATTATGTTAGCCTAGTATTATAAATAGAGCATAGGTGTTAGGCTTATTGGTGTGTAATTGAGAGTATTTCATCTCACCACAAGAAAATGGCCTGTAATCTCTATGTTCCTGAGGGAGTTGTGTCATGCTCAACTGTAAGTGTTGAGTTCTTAGGTTGTAACTCTACAGAGGCTGTGAAAGATTGTGGAGGTTTGTGAATCTCTGAAACACTGTTGTAATCCCCTGATAGTGCATCGTTCGTAGTTATTTTTTTCCCAATTTGGGTTTTTCCACGTTAATTCCTTGTGTTGAATCTTTATTTATTTTTTGCCTTTATTGTTGTTTATCTGCTAACAACACCCTGAGAATTATAACAAAAATAAGTAAATTTGATTACGTTGAATAAACGGGGCTTACCACCTGAAGAATACATTTGCATCCTACATTTCACTATTTAAGATGGCACTGTCAATCTGTCATTAGGGTAAATATGGGTGACTTGATCCATTTGAACTACTTTGATCCAATTTAAGTTTAATCCACTTTATGCATGGAATAAAGATCGAGCAAACAAGTTCTTTGAAGTGAAGACCGTACCCAATTTATTTGGTTTTGTTCAATCCGGGCCAATCCCGATCAATTTTTGGTATTTTTCTATTTGGACCGAACTTTGTACAACCCTAGATTCAGTTATCAATAAACCTTTTGTTAATTATTAGAAGTTGAATTTCGTATCTATATTATGGAATTTCTATTTACAACTTTCATTATAAATAAATGGTTAACCTTTTGGTCATAAATTTATTATATTTTGCTTTAAATAAATGTCACCAATAACATATTAACAATTATTCCACGTACAACACGACAATAATCTCCCTATATATTATACCATACTTTTTAAATGGAACAAGGAGATCAATAGATCAAGAAATTAACATTTTTCCTTTGAAAAAAAGAAAAAAGAGGGAGATTATCATATGTGGATTGTATTTGCATGGGAAACATGAAATAATATAATATTTGAAATTTTGAATCAACTGCACCTCTCTCCCCCCATTTGTTTCTTCCATCCGGAGAATTAGAGAATACGACAAGCAAAAGAGAGGAAATGAGGGATTTTGAACTCGTTCTAACTATTAAATAACAAACACCATTGAAATCATCTTCAATTGTAGATGTAAGAAAAATCATCGTCACCGTCGTCGTAATAAAAATTTTAAAAAAAAACCCCAAAAAACAGGGGGATGAGGAAAATGGTGGAAACACATAGGCTAACGCTATTTCTGGTGAATTTAGCCGGGATTATGGAGAAAGCTGATGAGTCAATATTGCCAGGCGTTTACAAAGAAGTAGGTGAAGCCCTCCATGCCAACCCCACCGGGCTCGGGTCCCTCACCCTCCTTCGGTCGCTTGTGCAGGCCGCATGTTACCCTCTTGCCGTCTGTCTCGCCGCCCGCCACAATCGAGCCCACGTCATCTCTCTCGGTGCCTTTCTGTGGGCTGCTGCCACCTTCCTCGTTGCTATCTCCTCCACATTCTATCAGGTATCAAAGGCTTCATATTGTTTCTCTGATTTTGTTTTTCTTTCGTGTTACTTGAGCCCTTGCGTTATGGGTTAAACTGCATTTTTTGCATGAAAAAAATGGGCATCGTAACTGACTGCGTTCCAAAAGTTGAGATTGTAATAATTTACGTGATGTGTTGGATATGATTATGATTCAAAAGAGGTATCTACAGGTGTGGGCAAAAATTTGAGTCTAGTATATTGAGGTCAGCAAATTTGGTGGCCATTGTAAATTTTTGATGAAAAAACATGGAAAATTGATGTCCATTACACCATTTTTTTGGCTGAACAATTCAGATAGATATAAATACGGGTCATAATCGAGTTTGAACAATAAAAATCTGAAAAATATTAATGTTTGGATTTTAGTGAATCAATCAAAATGTAAAAAATTAGATGAAAGATATATCGCAGTACTCACAATACTTAGTTTTTTTTTTGGCTCCGACAAATTTACATATTCGAACAAAGTAAAATTTTGGCAGCTCTAGTATCTACATGCATATTTTTAATATATCTGATTTATTTTTTTTATAAATTAATAGATATGAAATTTTCAACTACCATAGTTGAAAAAAATTTTCAACTATGGTAGAATTTTCATTTTCAAATATGCAAATATATAAATTCTATACCAAGGCAAGACACTTAAATGTGTCTTGCCACAAGACTCATATCATTTTCATATTTCAAAACTTACAATTTAGTTGACATATATTCCTAGTTTTATATTTGGGATCTGGTGTTAATCATATCTAAGTAATATATTAAAAGTTGATTACACTCAATTTATGAGGGATACATGGAATGTCATATAGAACGTAATTTAGGATACAAAAGAAAATAATAGTTAATGTTTCATAAATGTTGGCTACATATAGGATGTCTCATAAATAAAGTTTTGACATATATTAAATAGGTGTAATTTGTGAAGAATACATTTTGATACTCCATATAATATTTATCTGCTATGAAATTGTGGGACAGAAGTCATAAGAACCAGCTTGAAAATAATCACCTAAAGGGGGCAAATAGTTATGTATCATGATAGAAAAAATTAACGATTTTGTTTTAATAAAATACATGAATTGATTTAATTATTGTTAAGTTAATTTATGCAAAAATGTTTTTAAGAAAATGCTATCTGATTAACAAATGAAAAAAACTGCATTTTTATTATTTATCAATAGTGAAAATATTATTATTAGAATAAATTATATGGATGTTTAATACAATTAGTTATAATAATCTACTTAAATATGGAAATATAAACTTATATTACCTTTAATATTACTTAAGCACCTTCAAAACTTGAAAGGAGAAAATATTATGATTAAAGTATATAGAGCATGGTCAAATGAAAATATTTGCATATTAGACAAACTATTTATAGAAGTAACAACGATACATTTATTTGATGAGACGATTAGTGTCAGAAAAACTTAATCTTAATTATGAAAAGAATATTTTACATAAGCAAAAATTGAATTGAAAAATTGAATATTAACTAATATTAATGGACTTACACATAAAATAACATTCAAAGAATTCATAAGTGTGAAAGACATGACATTTATTCTTTGCTATAATATTCAGTTTAAAATATCATTATCTAATCAAATCAAAAAATTATTAAATTAAATAGAAAGTATATAGTTCCTTATGGTTAAGACAATAATATTTTAAATATTAAGTGATAGTAAAATGAATATCTATATCATTTAATATAATAATTGAAAATTCATTGAAACAATTTGAATAAATGTCCCTTACATGACCTACAATATTTTTTTATTGAACAATCTAATAAAATATATTGTAAGTGTTTATTGTATGTGCAACAATAATTTTACAATAAATATTAATATAAAATTATTTAAATATAATATGGAGATTATATTGTTATAATTAATTATGTAAAATTGTAAGAAATGTTGTTGTTTATTTATTTAAAGAACAAGGTACTTATATATATATTATACTTTTAGCAATGAAAAATATTTAATAATTAATTATTGAATGAGTGATATTTTTACATTTTGGGCCTTTTAAATGTAACTTTTGTTTTAACTAGAAAAAATATATATTAATTTGAAATTTAAAATAAAATTTAAGAATATTTTCTATATAAGTTAATTATTAATAATAATTGCACAATGCGTCCGATATGCATGGGCATAATACTAGTGTGTGCTCACACACACATATATTTTTGGGTTTTGGCCCTTTGTGGAAGGTTTTGGAGTGTGGTTGTAGGGAATATTTTATAGGTAGAGTTTGTAGGTTCCGTCTCCCTTTAAAAAAAGGTCATTATTAACAATAGTATTAAGTAATAAAATATTATTTTTTAATGAGAAAAATCAAAAGTCACCTTTATATTTTTAAAGAATAACTTCAGAAGTAATTATAGTATTAAGTAATAAAATTTTAAATTTCAATGAGGGCACTCAAATGTCATTTTTATGTTTACTTTTTTTTTCTTCTAAAAAAAGTAACTTCATCAATTATTCAATGAGAAAAATCAAAAGACCCCTTTATTTTTAAAAAAATAATAACTTACATAAACAATTATATTATTAAGTAAAAAAAAATTATATTTCAATGAGGAAAATAAAAATATAATCAAAATTCATCTTTATGTTATTTCTTTATAAAATTTAACTTCATAAATAATTATAATATTAAGTAATACAATAATATATTTCAATGATGAAAATAAAAAGTCAATTTTATATTTAAATCACCTATATTTTTTATAAAAAAATAAATGTATAAATGATGATATTATTAAGTAATAAATTATTATGTTTTAATGAAGAAAATCAAAAGTCACTACTGTATTTTTTATATAAAAGAGAAAATTCATAAATTATCCAATGAGAAGAAGCAAAAGTCACCTTTATGTTTTGTTTTGCAAAAAAAAGTACTTCATACATATTTATAGTATTAAGTATTAAAATATTACTTCAATCAGCAAAATCAAAAGTCACCTTATTTCTTTTTTAAAAAAAAGTAACTTCATAAAATAATAAGGGAAATTGGAATTAAATAAACCAACCTTTGGGGTGTTTTGATATAACGAACCAACCTTAAACATTAATATTAGGAAAAACTAACCTTAATATGTTGTTTTTTCCAGCAAATCGCCACCGAGTCAAACTCGTCGGAAGTGTGACGTGGCTGTGGCGGAAGCTTTACATGGAGGGTACGTTTTAGCCAAAAAAAAGGAAAATTAATATTAATTAGTCACTATGACAAACTTCCGCCAATAAGCTTCCGCCTCCGCCACGTCACACTTCCAATGAGTTTGACTCGGTGGCGGTTTGCTGGAAAAAATAACCTATTAAGGTCAGTTTGTCTAATATTAATGTTCAAGGTTGGTTCGTTATATCAAAGCACCCCAAAGGTTGGTTTATTTAATTCCAATTTCCCAAATAATTATATTATTAAGTAAAATAATATTGTACTTCAATGAGAATAATAAAATTTTTCAATTAATATTGGTCTTAACTAATTAAATTTTATTTTCAATGAGAATAATCGAGAGTCTCCTTCATGTGATTTTTTAGTGAGCAAATAAAAAGTTTCCTCTTTTTTATAAAAAAAAAATTGTAACTTCGTTGAATGTAAATGATCAAATGTTTTCTTTATGTTTTCTTTTAAAAAATAACTTTATAAATAATTATATTTTTAACTAATGGAATATTATATTTCAATGACAAAAATTAAAAGTTTCAATTAATGATGATATTAAGTAATAAATATTATTTTTCAATGAGAAAATCAAAAGTCTCCTTTATTTGTTTTTTAAGTGAGGTAAATCAAAAACTTCCTTTAATTTATTTATTAAAAAGTAATGTAACCTCATGGAATTTAAAAGGTTAGAATATTTGATCATCTTACACCATTTACCATACATAAAAATTATGAGGTCATCCAATACTCTTACTACAACTCAATGTTTGTGAGGTAATCCATTCCTCTTACTACAACCCATTTTGTCCCATCTAATATTTGATCATCTTCATAAAATATTTTTCAATGCTACTATTATTAAGGCTATTAACAAGTATATTCGTCTTACAAAGATATCAACTATTTGATATGATATACTATCCTATTTGTTTATTTATTCATTAAGCTATTCATTATTATTTCTGTTCGTGTTACAAATAACGTTTTCAATAATGATTTGAATTACTTTTGTCCCGTACAATGCACGAGTTTAAAAACTAATATTTGCATGATGCGTATGTTGTGACTTTTGAAGAGTAGGAGAGAGAGTGAGTTTCTTATTTGTCCTTTGACTAATTGAAAATGAAAATCTCTCTTTTACAATTTTGCTCCATAGGTGGCTGCATCAAGAGCATTGAATGGAATAGGACTAGCAATAGTAGCCCCAGCCATCCAATCCTTGGTAGCCGACTCCACCAATGAAACCAACCGAGGGACAGCCTTCGGGTGGCTGCAATTCACAGCCAACATTGGCTCCATCCTAGGCGGACTTTGTTCGGTCCTGATTGCCCCATTCCCGTTCATGGGCATCCCCGGATGGAGAATGTCATTCCATCTAGTCGGGGCAATCAGTGTGCTCGTGGGCATACTAGTCCGTCTCTATGCCAAAGACCCACACTGCCCTTCTCGCTGCAGTACCCCCATCACCACCCGCCCACCCTTCTCATCCCAAGTCAAGGAACTCCTTGAAGAAGCAAAGCTGGTTGTCAAAATACCATCTTTCCAGATCATAGTGGCTCAGGGTATCACGGGCTCGTTCCCGTGGTCCGCGCTCTCATTTGCACCAATGTGGTTCGAGCTCATGGGGTTTACGCACGCCCAGACGGCGGTGTTGTTGGGGCTGTTTACGGCTGCAGCCTCGTTTGGAGGGTTGTTTGGGGGTTGGATGGGGGATAAGTTGTCGAGAAGCTTTCCCAATGCTGGGAGGATTATATTAGCCCAAATAAGCTCAGGTTCTGCAGTCCCTTTGGCGGCATTGTTGCTTCTAGGCCTGCCGGAGGACCCTTCTACTACTGTCACGCATGGTGTGGTCATGATTTTCACTGGGTTTTTTATTTCATGGAATGCTCCTGCCACCAACAAGTAAGTTTAAGCAAAACTATTTTCATATATATCCTCATGCTGTTTGAGTTGTATCACCCAATGGGTATCTCACTTCTATGGGATCTGGGAAGATCTAAATTCGTGTAGCTCTGTCTATATGCACAAAAAAGCTGATTGTTAGGGATGTTTAAAGAAATTATCGGACCTAGACACCTAGTTAGTCTAATCTGGAATAAAAAAAAAACGCGTCTTAGGTTTCGCCTATTGAAGCGATAACAAATTGAGTATTATGATCTTAGATTTTACATACTAATCTTGACACTAAATGATTTTTTCTGCGCACGTACAAATAACTCGAACCTGATTTTTTAACATGAATTGAGGGTTTTCCAAGTTATCTGACTTATAACAAAAGAATTAGGTCTCTCCATAACAGACAATAGTTTTAATTATTGTTATATGTCCCATTTGTCTGAATACAATGGCTTTGTTCGATTTTTGGAAAACAAAATGAAAAGACAAATTTTATCTCTAGTTATAAATAACATACATTTGAGTTGTCTTTTTTATTTTGCTCATATGTTCAAATTTGATATTTTATTGGTAGATATGTGTGCTGAAAATTTATAATTTTAGGATTTTTTTTTTCAATGAAATGGATAAGATGATAAAGATTAAACTTCAAATTTTAGGGTTAGCTGACCCAATGACCCCATCCGCGATCGATAGAGTCAGGGAACCCTGACCCAATGTTGGGGTAGGATCGGATTGGATACGGGCCGAGGGTCATGTGACTTTCGACCTGATTGACTTGAGTCGAGATCCAACCCAGCCTAAGCATTGAACGGGTATACGTGAGCCTAACCACTATATGTCCATATATTGTTCAGTCCAATTTTTGCAGAAGTAGTCCCAGAGAGATCAAGAACGAGCATTTACGCATTGGATAGATCATTTGAGTCAGTACTTGCATCATTTGCTCCTGCAGTTGTAGGCATATTAGCTCAACATGTTTATGGCTACAAACCTGTTCGCGAAGGATCCACCATCCAAGAAGAAATAGAAACAGATCGTGAGAATGCTACATCCTTAGCCAAAGCCATGTATGTGTCAATTGTAATGCCAATGTCTCTTTGTTGCATGATCTACTCATTTCTATACTGCACATATCCAATAGATCGCGATAGAGCCCACATGCAAGCTCTAATAGAAACCGAGATGAAGTTATTGGAGCCTAATGACTTGACTGTGGAGCATCCGATCCATATAGCTAAACCCAAAGAGTTAAACATGACGAATGATGTAGGAATTGACAATGATCATGTGGGCTATGAAGTTGTAAATAGTGTACATATGGACGATGATGATGAGAGGAAGTTGTTGTAGCTAGATTTTGGAGTCTTTTTTCTTCGGAAAATTAGAGTATTAGTTAAAATGTCACAGATTATATAGTATTAGAATTTCATTGAGGAAAAGTGAAGATAGACATCCACGTACGAGTTTTCTTGGAACGGATGAGTAGTGTACAGAGTAGGAATATGTATATGTTGTAAATTTAACTAACTTCTTCAACATATATAGTGTGATTGGTCTCCTGAAATTGTACATGTAGTGAAACACTATACCTATGTGATTCTGTGAAGACATAATGCATCTTCCCTTTTATCTTCAATTCATGGATTTGTAGTTCATCATGCATGAGTTTTCAGTGTGGATCCAACTGTTAAACATTGTTACCTTGCGCTAAAAAAGATTCAGGTAAGTTAAATCGGTCATTATTATAATTCTGACAAGAAATTACTGACCATTATCTAGTTTGCTTAGGTCAAATCAGGTCTAACAATTAGGATTGAACTTAAATTTGGGTCCATGTATGTTTCAGACAATAAAACCAAGAAAAATATTACATTCCATTTGTCCCATCAAAATTGTGGAACCATCACAACCAAAAGCTAAAGCTTATAGTTTAAGGTCTAATAATGATTTTATACTCTATCATGCCCCTTCACGTGAATGTCGTTTGTGCTTGAAGCGTGAATGCTGCAAAAGCACTCTTTACCTCGGCAAATAAGCATGAGGACTGTTGAGATTCTAATCTAAAACTTCTTACTATAAGGACTCTAATACCATATGAAACAATCAAACAACCCATTTTTTTAAAACTCAATTTACTATGTAATTAGAATTTTAATCTCAATTATGATTTTGTGATTCAAATTTGCCAAACTTTCTTTAATTTCTAATTAGCTATATTAACTTTAATAAGAATAATTTAATTTGTGAAATTATAGTATTTATTAATTTGTTTTTTATATAAATTAATCTAATATGCACATTTTTCATATTTTTACTAAATAATATTTTTATGTTACTTTTATTTACTTTTTGCATAATCAAAGTAGTAAATAATTTTTTTTTAATCTCACGCCACCCCTTCCTACCATTCTTCGATTTTCTTCTCCTTCTTCCTTACACCATTGATACACCTTTCAATGGCTTCTCAAAAGACCCACTCCACAAGAAAATTGGCTTACTCATCCCCTCTCCATTTGACAACAACACAAACAATGGTGACTCATCAAACCTATACTAACATATAACAGTGGCTATAAATAATATCCATTCATACAACATCAAACCACCACCATCTTCCACCATTACCATCTTCTTCTTCTCGGTTCCTCTCTGCCGCCGCAACCCATCACCAATCACCACCATTTATCTTCTTCCACCACTTTCGGCCACCAGTAGTACCACCAAGCCACCACCATCCCAACCCTCACCACTTCCAACACCATTTCTACCACCAACAGACCACCACATCAACCACCACACACCCATATTTTCTCAAATTCAATCCCAACAGCCCATCTAAATCACACTCAAATTACTCATACACACAAACCTAAATACACTAATCTTAACTTATACTTATTTATTCTGGTGAAAATCCACCGGAAAATCCACCACTAACACCGTCGAACCACCCTGAGGCCTTCCCCTGTTCGTGACCCAGACCCGCCAAAGACCGACGTGTCTGCTACCGGTTGTCCTACCATCGTCGCCGGACCACTCCCTAGCCGCCGCCTAACCCATCAACCACCACCCAGTTGTCGTCGTCCTTGCCCTTGCTCCGCTCCTTCTCTGCTCTTGCCCTCTCTGTTCTGCGTTATAACAGGGAAAGGGGGAAGACTAAGGCTCTGCTTGGAAGGGGAGTTAACAATGGAGAGTAGGAGTTCATAAGAGTAAAGGAGGGTGAAAGTATGGGAGGGTTCATAAGGATAAACTACTTACCCCTGCTTGGGAGAACAATTTGGAGAGTTCATAAGAGTAAAATGTTAATTAACATATTTACCCTTTCATATTATATGTAATTCAATTAGAGTTAAGGTTATTATGGTCATTTCCCATTGTAAGTATATTATAACTTAATTGAACATCTCCTTACACCCCAAATTGGGGTGGTAAAAAATAAGGGTTAAGAGGGGTAAAGGAGTGTAAACCTCACTCCCTCTTACCCTCTTTCACTCTCTTCCCAAGCGAGGATAAGGAAGAGTAAAGACCCTCCTTTACCCCTCCTAACCCCCCCTTTACCTCTCTCTCAAGCAGGTCCTAAGACCCCTCTTCCTTTTATCCAAAACCATATTATTCTCTTTTGGGCCTGTTAAGTCTCAGTAGCCCAAATTTGGTTAACTACTCAATCCAATTCCTATATCCTAATTTTACTAGATATTTCATCTATTTACTCTTAATATTAATATTATTACTATTTATTTACACTAATTCAACTCAGATTCCTCAAGATAAAAAGGGAAGATTTAATCTTTATCTCTATAAAAGAACATATGTATAATTTGATGACTGTACCTTCGAAAAACGTTTATTTTTTTTCATTCAATTGTTTTACGCAAGCGCTAAGTATTTACTAAACTTGGTACATGTTTTATCACATTAATAGTGGACCCATATCATCACTCCCGGTACCGGAGCGTGGATTGGTAATCGGCCCAGATGTGCGCACGGACAAGGATAAGATCCTAGGGTTACCTTGCAGACATATCATATTATTAATATTGGTTAAAACCAATCTATAGTTCCACTCAGATAATAAATAAATAACTAGTTTTAACGTCTCTCCTTCTCCCTATTTTCAAATATATAAAAATGAATTTAAATGAGCTCACGTAAATGTTTTATTATTTTTATTAAATGTTTTTATGCTACAGTGTCGATTATATTGAGCTCCGTCTCATTTTACTTTAATGTTTTTCTTTGTTTTCTAATTTTGGTTTTAGGTACCAAGGGGAAACGGGAAAGTGTCAACACAGACGTAGCGGTTATCGCATAGATGCTTCACTAATATCCACTTAGTTGGCTCGGACTGCAAGTGTCATATTTTGTGGTTTCATGTTTTAGTGCTAAGTTAGTTATTATATGTGTTTCATAACTTATTCACTTTTAAGTTGACTAATATATGTTAAAAACATGCTTGTTGACTCTTAATTTTGTTAAATATTTACGTTTTTATTTTAAAATCTACTTTGAGCCTTATTTAACTTTTATAATATTTTATAAGGTTCTTAAGATCATTTTATTATTTATAATTCCGTTTAAAAATTAAAACGTTATTCTTACTTTGATACTCTCAGTATATATTTTCAGTTATTATTGTTTAGAAATAAATTCTACCTATTTCCTCTATTATGGAAATCTTTTGGATGCATGCATTGTAAATCATATAGAAAAAGCCTTACTTTTTCCCTTTGGAAGAAGTGGTGGTAACGCGCTCGGCTTATAGGCTTCCGCTAAATCAAGGGTAATTAAGATAAAATATGGGTAATATCATGATTATGAGTAGGGGCGTTACAGTTTAAGCTAATAGTTGAAAGTCTAATTATGGTTCTGTACTCTAATACGCCCCTCGCGCGAATGTTCTGTGGGCTTGAAATGTGGATGTTGTAAATCCCCCTATACCTTGCATAAATAAACATGGGGGAGGTAAGCTTCAAACCCGAGACCTCTTCCTTTGCTTGACTCTGATAACATATATGTGTCATGTGAAACCATCACAAGTAAAAGCATAAGCGTATGGTTTAAGGTCCACTAATGAGTTTAGGTCCTCTTTGGCAACAAGAATTGGGGGTAGTATTTAGCGTTTTAGTTGATCAAAACTCTATTAACCAAATTTTAAGTGTTCAGTTAAGTAAGTTTTTGAATTAGTGAATATCGTTGGATACAAGATATTCATGAGTTTGTGACATTACCCATAGTAACATTAAACTTTATTAGTAATTGTTTTGGCCTTTACATGTCTAAGGTTATCCTTTCAGGTTTCATTTACACTACTGAGTGAGTTCTGGTGTGTTTTACATTGGCCTTTTATGGTTAAAAAAAGTCATTAATTATATCACCTTAAAATTAAAGGCAGTAAAAAAGAAAGAAGTAAGAAGAGACAATTTTATAATTACACGATTTGATTGATAAAATAATAGATGAATATAGAAAGACTAATTTAAGACTATTATTTTTTCCAAAGAGGTTAATGTTTATCTTTACTCGTGATGGATAATAATAATAACAATATTAATAATTCATCAAAAATAACAATAATAGTAGTAATAGTAATGGTAGTAGTATAAAACAATAATAAAATGATCATCATATCATGTTGGTAAGTTTACATCAATCCAGCTGATTTAACCGAACACATACTTTACAAATAGCAACATAAACCACTGTTAGTTATTTGATATTCAAATATCCGCTACTCAAGTAATTATCTACTACCAAATCCGCTACAGCTTTTGCTGAATAAGGCCTTACCCCCTAACAGAAACAATCTGTGTTGAAATTCGAACAAAAAAGTTATGACCGTGTTTGATTACTTTCGAGTTGGATAAATTTGGATATTCAATTCAGGCAAATTTTTTCCGTCTCAAGTGTTTCCTAAACAAAGTATTTTAGATTCTATTATTTTGATAGGTTGTTACGCACTTTACTCAACCTAACCCAACTCAATTCAAATTTACCCACATTTCATATTCGATCCTTAATTTTATAATTTTATCTAAATTTATCAAAAGCTTACCTTTCTCTTCCAATGAACAAACCTATTATCCCTCTTTGAGCTTTTCCCCATTCTTTTGGTTACAACGGGAGACACAAAGATCATGGCATTTATGTATGTACGATTTGGAACTTTAGTATCCTAACGATTTGGGAGTTGTATAAGATCAAAGTTTCTTGGACATGCATGATATGTTGTCTACTGAAAGTGAAGTTGGTGGAATAACCAAGTAGTAAGAATGTGGCCACTGACAAGTAGGGATGACAGTGGGTCTTGGATTCGAGTATAGATCCGGTTGGATCTGACCCATCAAAACGGGTATGGGTTCAAAAATTTTAGATCCATGAGTCTGGGTCAGGTCAATATTTTAAAAAAAACCTGGGTCCGGACCTGCGGACACATCAAAATTTAAACATATATAATTTTTTTTAAAAAAAATGAGAATAAGAGTTATTGTGATTTAGAATTTAATAATCATGGACTTTGTTTTTTTTTCTTTTGCATTTTAAGTTGTGTAGTTGTATTCTTATAAGCAACTTTTATAATGTTTTTATATCAATGTCTTGATGAATTTTGTATTGTTTTTTATGTTGGAGTTCGCTCATAGCCTTGTACTTTGAATTACATGTTTTTTTATTGGGTTAAAGCCCGGTGTATTTAAACAGAATAATTGTTATTATATAGGTATACATGTATAAAAGTAACCTAAATATTGATAAATCAAGTAAAAAAGTACGTGAGAGAGCTGGATTCATTAAGGACCCCTGGACTCGCAGACCCACTGGGTTTGTGTCTGGGTTTGGATTTTAGGGATCCATCGGGTCTTGGATGTGGTCTGCATTGACCAAAAAAAATTTGTTAGTAAGAGTCCGAGTCCAGCTGGACCTGACCCAGACCCAACCCATTGTCGTCCCTGCTAAAAAGTCTAACAGCATATCTTGCCGGCCAAAACTAAAGCCAAAATTAAAATCAATAGTCAGAAGTTCTGTTGAGAGCAAGGCATATGGAGGGGTCGAGTACTAAAATAGTATTATTTCTAAGTTTTAGAAGGATAATGATACACATTTTACATCAAGATGGTTCAAAATTTATATTTTTGTAACTTTTATTAATATTTTTTCTAGTAATTATATATATTTATCAATTATAAGAATATAATACTTATTAGCTACATTAACAAATATAAATAATAGTTTTATTTTATCAATCATACTAAATAAAACACGTTTATACATAGTTATATTTATAAAAAATATAAATAAGTAAAAATTTTATATAATTTACTAGTCATAATAACCCTTAAAATAATAAAATATATTTTTATAATGAAATATTGTTATATTTAATTTTTTTTGAGCGATTTTAGATAAAATTTAATATAGTCATCAGTTATATGGACTCTAAAATACTACTACCTCCGTCCCTAAATAATTGTCCATTTGACTAAATTTTGACCGTTGATTATTTACAAATTACAATGAGTTACAATATAAAATTAATATCATTGTAATTTTTAGTACAATATCTTTCTAATGGTGATAATTTTATATTGTAACTCATTATAATTTGTGAGTAATCAATGATTAAAGTTTAGTCAAATAGACAATTATTTAGGGAGGGAGGTAGTATCATTTTGCTAAATTTGTAGAGATCAATTTTAAAAATGACTGGCTACGGACGGTTTCACGGAAAAAGAAGAATGATAAGTGTCAGATGCATGAGATATTGACAGCATATCTCCCAAATTAAGAGGTGCTTCCTCTGTGCAGGCAAAACTTACAGATCGATAATCCTCTTTTTGTACTCAACTGAGGCCTTTTTTTGCGGTTGGTACATTGCGGTATCATTGTATACCGCAGTTTATTACAACTTACCATACTTTATTACAAATCATTACTTTTCTCTCTTCTCACTTTTCTTTTTCCTCACTTTTCTTCTCTGCTTTTTACATTTTCTCTCCTCACCTACCCCATATACGAATAACCTACCACAATTCCACCGTATCCATCATAATTCTACCACATCACACCATATCATACCGCAAAATACCGCAGAAAACAACGGCGCCTTAGTGCCTAGGAAGTTCTCGTTGGCGGTGAATTTGGCCTTTGTTTTTCAACCATGTCGGCTGTCGCCTACCTAGCTTCCTTTGCTAACAATTTGCATGACACACAATTCTTCCTTTTTGTTTTTTCTTATTACTGTCTGGTCATTTCTTTTTTGTTTTCTTATTATCCACTGAGTTTGAACACTAAACAGTGGATACTCAAACTCGGCGCCTGATACATCATCATAATTGATCTCAAGTTCTGAGCCCTTTTGTACTTTTCTACATTACCATACGTAGGTTGTACCTACTTTATTCTTTTAATGCTAAACCCACTAGTAATAGGTAGTTTTGTGTTTGGGTGAATTTGGGTCGGATAAATTTGAACACTGTTTAAATTAAATTTAAACAAGAACTTTACGACTAATTTTGATTTTATTTCGTGTCGGATAATTTGAACGAAGTTGAATTCGGGTTAAAATCGGGTTTGAACAATAGAAAAAAAGAAATTTTATATCCGAATATTCAGCCAGTATCAAAATTTGAACCAAAAATTCATGTCAAAACCTGCTCCAGTAATCTGCATGGTTTCATCACTGGATTGTTAAAATCGTCTCTGTTTCTGTTCTTTTACAAAATATCACGTACGTAGAGTAATGAAATTGCATGTACGGTTGAGTGGAAACGGGTGATCACATCATTCTTCACATGCACAAGTTTTATCACAAACTCTCATACAAATTTGAACGTAAAGCCATTTCAATCAAAGTTGGTGTAGTCCCATTTAATTAAGTTGAACACAGAGAGAGTGAAGAATGAATAAATGAATGAATGAATGATGTTAGGGAAGGTGATCCCTATCTGTGTATAGGTAGGGAGTCAGTGAGGCTCCCCTGGTTTAATGCATGTCATTTTCTTCACTAAAGTCTTTTTTGGAAGCTTTTCAGGACGCCACTGATACTCCTGCTACTTGTCTTTTGCTCCTCTCAATCCTGACAAACCTCACCGACGTCTCTCTCTGTATTTCCCAGTTTTTATCTCTGTTTTTTTTTTTATAATATTCTCCCTTTATGTCCTTATGTCCATGCTTCCATGTTTATAAAATATAAACTATTTTTCCAACTTAAATAGTTAAATGTTGTTTTTGTGACATAATTAAAATCAATTTTTCTAAATTATAAAATTTAAGTATAAGATTATTACATCCAATTTTTAATACGGAGTACCATCTAATTTTGATTTTGGTTTTGGTTATATGCCCCCTTTACCCCAACATTAATTGTAAGTCAATGACTTTATTATTACACCACCTTTTCCCTGTGACTTCTTTATAAATACCACACATTTCCCACTTTTCACTCTCAACTAGACACATCTTCACTCTCATGCTTTCATTTTACGTTCTTTCTCTTGCTCATAAACACACCCAAAAAAGCTAACAACTTAATCAGCCATTCAAACTTAAAAATAGTTGAGAGAAAAGAAAAACAATCATGGGTTTTAGCTCTTGCTCTTGCACGGTGATGATGATGATGATGTATGTACATGTGCTGTTTGGGAGGGTGATGGGTGGAAACATGAATGATGAATTTGAGATAACATGGGGAGGTGGAAGAGGAAAACTTCTCAACAATGGACAGCTTCTTACACTCACCCTTGACCGTTTCTCCGGTGCCGGATTCCGGTCTAAGAAAGAGTATCACTTTGGGAAGATCGACATTCAGCTTAAGCTTGTCCCTGGAAATTCTGCTGGAACCGTTACTGCTTATTATGTACGTACTCTTCTTACTCATTAACCCATCATTTAATTTGTCCAATATTGTTCATAGCAAGTGATAGCTTTCTTAATTAGTATGTTTTATACAACTTACTTTTTCTGTTTTGTTGGTTGGGTTATTGGAGAACAGTTATCATCGGAGGGAGCAGGGCATGATGAGATTGACTATGAGTTCCTAGGGAACTTGACGGGACAACCGTACACGGTCCATACCAATGTATATACCGGAGGCAAAGGCGAAAGAGAACAACAGTTTCACCTTTGGTTCGACCCTACTAAGGATTTTCATACCTATTCCATTCTTTGGAATCCACACACAATCATGTAAGACTTGATTTCAATTGTAATGATATTTGCTATACATATTTGTTTCAGTTTCTTGATTTGTCGGTTCACAATTAGAGTATGGTAGTTAAGGGGTTAATGGCTCGTGCTACCTAGCTAGCTAACACAACCCAAAGTGAGCTACACCAAAAAGACTATAGAAAAGTAGCAACAACCTCTATTTCCATCCTTTCCATCAAGGTTCAAGTTTTGGTGGAAGGAAAATATTTTATGAATGAAAATTTTGTCGTTGATGGGACTTACTTGTTATAAGTAGTTTGGTATCAGTCTATTAAATTAGCTAGTGGTTATTCAGAGATAAGGTTCAGTGAGCATATCAAGTTTATCCATTATAAGAAAAAGATATATGTTCATAATTTGGAGACTTCACTTTTCAATTTTTCTATGAACATATCTATCTTTATTTTTATCCAACGTTCCCGTGCCTTGAAAAACTTAGACCCTCAGTCATTCTACAGAAAGTGATGTATGTCAGTCGATGTATAAGGTTGTCTGTATCTCGATTTCTCCATGCTCATAAAAGCCTAAATGTAAATCTACATTGGGATTGTTGTGGGTTCTTCAATATATTTGCTTGCTTCCCTACCTCAGTGAAAAAAGCCCATTATCTTTACGACTAGATTTTATTGTTGGGTATATGTTATAACTTATAACTCATTTCCTAGCTAGCTTTGACTTTTTAATTTATTTTTCTTAAAAAAAAGTCCTGATCGCTAGTAAAAGCGACACCTCCGTACACTGTGAGAACTTGTTGATTCTTGAACATATTTGGTATTTGTTTCCTTAGCATGATAAAAAAAAAATGCAACTTCATCATCCTTAAGCAGGCCGGTGTAATTATGTTGTGAAAACAAATTTTGCAGATTTTCAATAGATGGGATACCAATAAGGGAGTACAAGAACAGGGAGGCAATGGGGATACCCTTCCCAAAGATGCAAGCAATGAAGTTGTACTCTAGCATATGGAACGCGGATCAGTGGGCAACTCAAGGTGGTCGGATTAAGACAGATTGGAGCCAAGCCCCCTTCACCGCGTCTTACAGGAATTTCAGGGCCGAGGCATGCGTTCGTGTGGGAAGAAGAGGAAGAACATCATGTAGCCCTCAAATATACAACAATTGGAGGATCAAAGGGCTTGATAGTGCGAGTCAAAATAGGCTCAAATGGGTGCGCAATAAGTACATGATCTATAATTATTGTAAAGATGTTCAGAGGTTCTCCAAGGGCCTTCCCAAGGAATGCCATCTTGGTGAGTGATCATATGGTATGATATGATATGATCTGATCTGTATGGTGAAAGGAAATCAAGGACCCAGATGTTGAGCCATTGTAAAGTATCACTGATATCAAATAATCTTGTAGATAGTGGTAAATCTTGAACTCATTGTAAAGTCTGAATAAATCTCAAGTTTACCAATGCGACAGGTTTTGTGTTTTTTTCCGCGGAGATAATTAAGGGGAAAGGGTTTCAGTCAGTGGTGTTTTTGAAGACAAATGTGTTTTGTACTATCAAGTTATAGCCCATGCAGTCAGAGTATGAAACCTTCATTGAGCTTTCAACTATTATCTTAAGTTTTTGGTTAAAATGGTTTTATGTAGTATAAGAGCCGAACTAAGTAACATGTCTCATGTTTGAACTCAACAACCATGTTTATTTGTGCAAAGTTGAGAGGTATTTGCAGCATTCATGCTCCAAACCAAATGGACATTTGTGTGACAATGTGTTAGAATATAAAATCATCATTGGATCTTCAACTATTAGTTCAAGCTTTTGGCTAGAATGGTTCTCCACAAGCTCCATGTGTATGAAACAATAATAATCTTGATTAATGTTATAAGGGGTTTTGCTATTCAAAGACATAAGTAGGGTACTTGAAATGAGCCAAATATACTTCCTTAGGTACAAAACATGTCACGAAGGCATCAAACCTGTTTATGTTGCCAAGAACCATCAGCTTAAAAATGTTGGAATAACCTTAGTTATTGATCAATTAATGTTAAACAACTAACATCAACGAGGAATACAATGGAAGAAGAGAGCAATTCAAGCATTTAAGCAAAGTGAGCTCTTTGGTGTAGGTTGAATCAAACCAAAATCAGCAAATTCAATCCAACCGAGTCAAATGGAGCACCCGACCGCCAAAAAGCCACTAGAAACAGATGCGGTCCCCCCCCCCCCCCCCCAAAAAAAAAACCCTCATATGTTTTTTTTTTTAAAACTGAAGACGATATATTAACTAATTAAACAGGAAAGTAGGTACATAACACGCCTCAGGTGGATCCAGGCCAAAATAAACACCCTTCCGAAAACCGGCCCAAGATCTAAGCACGAGGGGGACGTGGGAAGACACCATACACCTAACCCACCAAGAGTCGCAAAAAAACAGGGTTAGGGTTGGGCCTGAGACTAGACTGAAAACTAAAACCCATAGACAAAAGACAAGGGGGATTCCAACCAGATATATGCTTAAAAGCTACCCCATCCATGACCCTTCTACACCTGTAATTCTCCTTGTCAATCATCTTCATCGAGCAGTTGTTGGTTGAGTTTCTTTTCGTAGCAGTACGTCTGCTCATCCAACTGAAGGGAAAGGTCAATAACTCGAGGAGGCTTGTTATGAATGACAAGGTTGTGCTCCTGATCTTCTCCAAACTCCGCTAGCATATATAGCCACAGCCAGAGTTATAAACCTTCGGACATAATTGATGGTGGCCACCCAATCAGGGTACAGGAACCCACGTATTTTCTGGATCACTTCTCTGATCTGAGGATCGGCTTCAATCTCCTGCTGTTGAAGAATGTTGATGGCATTCTGCTCAAGATCCAAGTCAATGTAGTTTAACCTTCTCTCCCAGGCAAGTTTGAGGGCAGCTTTCAGGGTGAAGAGCATAACATGGGTGGGATTCTGGACATAAACCTTGGTAGTGAGCCCCACAGTCCAACTTAAGTTGCTGTCCCGGATATGGCTCCACCCACATAGAGAGCCTGGTCCTTCTTTTTGCAGACATCAATGTTGATTTTGAAGGCTAGTTTTGCAGACAAAAACCCTCATATGTGGACGTTTATTAGACATAATGAATATTGTCAAAGTAAACAATGGTATGCTTTTATTCACCGATGCTCTCATCTAGTCCTGATAGCCAAATAATTTGGTTTATGTTTTTTGTTGGGATTTACATTGAGTCAGGTTCGGTTTGATAAGATTCTGTTAAAGTCAATAGTTGATATAGTTATTTTAATTAAAAGTAACCAATATATTATTATATTCATTTAATATACAAAAAAATCATAATTTTTATTCAAATTATATTGAATTTTCTTTTCATGTTACGGATGATTGTGGTCACTCTTGGCTTAGCCCTAAATCAGCCTCTGATTGAGGTTTCTTCATGATGGGTCATTTTCCGGTAAGAACTAATTTCCAAGCAGATAATTTTTATTCCAATATAAATTTCTTGTTAAACAATAAATAAATTCGATGGAACACGTTCAGATCGATCAAGTTCTATTCAAGTCATTTCTCCACCTTAGATTAGTGACATTTAATATGACTTTTTGGGGTCTCACTCCTATTTGATTCAAGTTGGGCAAGTTTTGAGGGGCCATCTTTTGTGTAGCAATCTGTTTCGGGATGACATGGAAGGGGAGAGAGGGAACAAGAAAAAGTGTTCATCCCCATGCAACCGCGAATCCTACGGATTTACTTGGGACGGGGATCCGTGAGAGAATAACGTTGGTTTGGTCATTTGGGGGGGGGGGGGTGAGCGAGGGAAAGGGGAAGTACTTATTTCTATTTTGTCGGATTATACAAGTGGAGGGAAATATTGCGTAAGAAAAGTTAACTGTTATGTTTAGATTATGATTAGGGAGGGAAATGAGGAGTAAGAAGAGTTAATTGTTGTATTTGAATTAGAAAAGGGGGGAAGTAAAAGGAAGTAGTAGTTAATATATTAATAAAATTATTTCTATTTTTTTAAATGTATAATGAGTTTTTCTCTCTTCCATTAACCTTTTAGGGGTTAATGAGAAAAGGGTTAATGAAGCGGAATGCTTTCCCTCCCTTCCTCTCCTCCATTATTTGATATCCTTCCCTTCCATTCCCCTATTTTCCCCTCTTAATATCTTATAAACTCGATCCAGACATACTATAAGGTGGACTGAACAAGGGTAAGGTTCACCCCTCCATATCCTCTCCAATTCTTATTTTTTACTACATTTTAAATTGAGGTGTAAAGAAGAGTAGTGGAAGGTGAATCAAACAATTCACACACCAACATGATAGCCATGTGTGAAACTTTGTTGAAATAATGTTTGACACTTATACATTAGCTTTAAACCCATGTGAATGTGTTATATATAGGCCATATTTTTTAAAGGTGTAAGATTAAGTTAGATAAAGTGAAGTTAGGCTATGTTATGAAAGTTAAATAAGGAAAGTAGTGGAGATTGGTAAATATGTCACATCACTTGTTTTTTTTTAATTTTTAAATAAATTATGTGAGTTAAATAAAAAAATTTAAATATAAATTA
Source organism: Portulaca oleracea (assembly GCA_029582165.1). NCBI lineage: Eukaryota > Viridiplantae > Streptophyta > Magnoliopsida > Caryophyllales > Portulacaceae > Portulaca > Portulaca oleracea. Next base: position 33,758,287 of record CM055871.1, read on the forward strand.
TCTAAAAGTAAGTACTGTTTTTTGAATGGTAAGATAAGGTTAGGTTAGGTTAGGCAAGAATAATCTTGCCAAACTGGCACCGTCTTTTGTGTGTTGCGTTTGCGTTGTGTTGCGGTAGATTGCGGTAAGTTGCGCTGGAAATAGTAAAAAGGTAATGGTGATTTGCGGTTAGTTGCGTTGCGGTTAGTTGCGTTAACGCACAAAATAACGGTGCCTAAAGAACATGAATATATGACAAAATTTTTATTATAGTAGAAAAAGAAAATCGAATTATAAATATACAAAGAATGAACAAAATGTAAGTATTATCATTAAATAAAAAAAAAGTATCATAATAAGGAGTAATAAGTTGTTCAATAGGAAATACACAAAACTGAAAAAAAAAACGTGGGACTAACAATTCAAGTGGAAAAGAATTATCAGATCCAAAATTGGGATAAATTTATTCATGGTAACCGGTAAAGAGCTTTTGTATATTACTACCTCCCCTAAATAATTGTTCATTTGACTAAATTTTGACCGTTGATTACTCACAAATTTGACTAAATTTATTCATGGTGGTCATGTTCTTTGGATTGATAACTATTTCCAATCCAATCCAATTCAACCAATACAAACCTTACACAATTCCCCAAAAAGCATCCTCTCTAAAAACACAATTCCCCAAAAAAGCATCCAACTTATCCAATCTAATCCATCCAAAAGTGAACCCTAAAAATTATAATAATATTAATCTATTAATTATATTAAAACAAAACCAAAATCACCACAAGTCCGCTATGTGTCATTCATATAAAAAAAGCTTAAATTTTACTTTAAAAATACCCCTCAACCTAATTTAATTTTAATGACAATTAAACTGTAATAACAATTAAATCAACTAATTGAATAAAGTATGACAATTAAATTAAATTATATAACTAAAAGCTCAAAACTCTTCATATTCTTCAAGGTAACCTTTTAGCTCTATAAGTTACACACAACCATCAGCATAGACCCAAAGGGTCAATGATAAATGTAAATTAATATATTCAAATAAATAATAATCAGTTATGAAAACCAAATCAATACTTTCTATCTCTTATCTTTTATATTGAAAACATGATCAACTGAACTTAAAAGAATAGATATCAGAAAATAAAAGAATAGGGTTATTTATCATTAAATATCTTAAATTACTATTTGTGGCTTAATATCATGATGTATGTAGATTAATATATCCATATGTATTCCCTCAAAAAAAATTTGTTTGTATTAATGTGATGAGAAGGTTTATGATATAATAATCACTTTATTCATAGTTATTAAAATCCCGATCCTGATTTACGATCCTATGATTTTATGGTCAAAAATCGTCGATACGATTCTATAATTTACAGACGATCCACGATCCTACATGAACTAAATTATGATCCTAACTTCTTCATAGTTTCGAGTTAGAATCCTCATTTTAACAACCTTGACTTTATTACAGTACAATCATCAAAATGGTAATATTTGACACAATAGCAAGAAAAAACAACAATACTTAGGAAGACAACAACAACAACAATGAACATCAAGCACAACACAATAAAAAGAAAACTACGTACAATTCCATGAAAGAAACTCAATTACATATAGTTTTCTATTTTAGATCATGGATATTAAAATATGTTTTAGTACGACAAACTTTTTGTTTACTGAACACATCTAAAACGTGTTTGACAAAATAAAAAACGAAAACCTTTTGTAAATTTTGTATCGCCCATTCAACCAAATAACGAATTCAAAAGGGAAATAAACTTTAAATAAAAAAACACAAACCGACCAATAAGACAAATTAATCCATACACCAAATAATAATGATATTTTATTTTCACGGGATGTATAATAACTTTTAAAAAAAATCACCCTTTCTATTCCCTTATATAAAATAACTTTTTAAAAAGTTACAAAAGAATAGATATTAGAACAACGTGAAAAATTGTTAGGATAATAATTTGATTTGTAATATTAAAATGAAAAAACTTACACATCAGGTGTAAAATGGGAATAAATTCAAAATATTAAATAAAAGAGTAAAAATGGTAAAAAAATATAGAAAAAGAACAAATAAAAAGAAATAGGTGAAGTATCAAACCAATTTAATTTTATCTAATTCAATCGCAGATTTAATTTATCTAAATCACTTTAATTTAATAATAAAAATAATAAATAAAACAAAGTGACACGTGCATAGCACGAGAAAAAAAACTAGTTATATATTGTAACTTATTGTAATTTGTGAGAAATCAACGGACAAAGTTTAGTTAAATGGACAATTATTTAGGAACGGATGTAGTTTAATAATAAATTTACAACTTTCAAGGCATAATAATTATCTCTCAAGACAGTACTGTGTGTTGAACGTAGTTTTAGATTTGCGTGTGATGTTGTACATTTGTAGGAGTTTTTGGTTGTGAATAGTCCTTCATTTCCATATTATTTGTCATTTAGGTCATTATTAATGGTGGGTGAATTTTCATCCATTTATCCAATAAAATATCATTAATGTGAGTCATGACTCACTTGCATTTGTGATGTTTTTACAATGGTAAATAAAATTTGACTCACCTACCTATTTTTTTTCAATTTTGATTTTATTTTTATGGTTATTGTATTTGTTTCATATTGATATTGTGTTTTGATTTTAAATAGTTGTCAATTATTTTTTGAAACTTATTTTGTGATAATATTTTTTGAAGAACTAATTTTATCATGAAACTCAATTTTAATTTCAGTGAGTTACTAATTAACAATATTTATTAAAATTAAAATTAAATAACACTTGTATAAATATTGTAAAAGAAGACCATTTTGAAAATATACTACTTAAAAAAAGATTAAAAAAATAGTGTGAGAATATTATATCTATATGATAAACATTTATAGAAAAAATTTACCATAAAAAAATTATAAAGGTCAATAAATATCTCACTATTGGACCAACAATAAATTATCAGTTTACCTATAACTATCTTTCTTTTGGGACATATTTTATCCAAAAATAACAATATACAATATTAATCTTTAAAAAAAAAAAAGGAGTGAGCCTTGGCAAGTCTCCCCGGTAGAACGGGTGGGATTAAAATCTCTCGCCCATCACAAATGCTTACCTGCTATTGGAGATTTTCACCCACTTGAATTTGCCTAAAAAAATGTGTCGGGTGAGGAAAAGTGAAGCTATTGGTAGTGGCCTTAAGATATAATTTACAAAATCAAGAACACTTCAATTTCAATTTGCATTCATTTATATTCTTGAAAATGAGAAAATGGTGAATAAAAAAGAAAAATAATAAATAATAAAGAGAAATGGTGAATAAAAGAGAAAAAATGAAGAAAAAGATATATTTAATAAGGTTCATTTGATAAATTAGTAATTAATGTGTTATTGAAAATGTAAAATGACGGATATTATGGGGAAAAAAGTTAGTTAGAGTGACAGATAATATGAGAAGGAGGGAGTATAATATTTAAAAAACTATCTTTCATCCATGTAATTATATGTTAGGGATTAAAGAAATAAGTCAATAAGAAAGTGTATGTTATCATAGATAAGTTTATTCTTAATCATACCAAAATAATTAATTAATCTTCTTATATGAATTAAAGTAACTATATTTAACATAAATATATTGTTAACAAACTAAAATATTTTAATTAGAATAACTTTTGATTTAAATGAAACTAGCATTGTATATCCCGTGCAATGCACGATAATTTTTTTTGTATTTATATGTGATCTGTTTTGTGGAGTAATTTTATCACAATTATCAATTTAAATAATAATCTATTAAATATCATGTGCAATGCATGAAATTCTTTTTTTGTATTTATATGTGATTTGTTTTGCGGAGTAACTTTATAACAATTATCAATTCAAATAATAATTAGAAATTATTATCAAAAACTATACAACAATTGTACTATCATTTTTTTAATTTTTTTTGTACAAATTGCCTTTAGAAGTAATTTAGATGATATGATACCAAAATCTATATTTTATGATGAATATTATTTTAATTGTGTATTAACAGTATATTAATATTTGTGTATTATTAGTTTTGTATAATTAACTTAGGAGAATAAATCAAGAATTTTAGGGTCTATTTTTTATGAACTTACAATTGCTTAGTTGTGATGCTATTTGTAATTTATTCACCATTTTCTCTAATAAGAAAAAATATTTTACTTGTTTTAAATGACTATTATGATCTCAAATTCTCAATCTTTTATCTTAGGCATTGACACAAATTTTGATACTTAGTGTTTTATGTTTATTTTAATTTCATTTGATGCCTTAATCATTACATAATTATTAATTTACATTTTTTTACCATGATGTTAATCAAAATTTTATTTTCTTTTTACGATTATTAAAGAAAACATATATCAATATATAATATACGTTTTTTTTACGGGAGCTATGGTTTACATTTTACAATCTCTTAAAATTTAGTTTAGTCTATTTTTTTACATTGAGATTGAGATATTATAATAGTAAATTTGAAGGAAGAAAGACTAATTAATAATTTTTATTTTAATTGTTTATCCTTTTTGAAGTTGGCAATTATGCAACTAAAGGAGTGATAGCTAGGTCGTAATTGCTCTCAATTTTCATATTCTCGTCCAAGGTTCAAATCTTGTTGAAAGCAAAATATTTTTTAAAACATTTATTCATAGGTTTGGAGTTTACTTTGGAAAACCCAAACCTCTCAAATTATTTTTCATAAGTTTAAATTTCCCTTTGGAGGACTTATTTTAATATATTTAATAGAATATGTATTATATTTTTGAATTAATTAGAATATTTATTAAAATATTTTGGTGTCACCTTCATTTCAAGCCTAGCATACATAGAAAATAAGCCCGTGATCGACCCACCCAATTACAATTTGTCAATTTGTACCCTACCCCCTCACTGGAACATATCAATTTTTTTTTTAATTCCTATTATATAATTAACCTGAGTTCAAATCAGAAGCCTACACCTAGATCCTGTTTTGGATAATCCTAACTCCTAAACCTACCAATATAAAAACCAACATTTTGGTTTCTACTCCCTCCGTTCCGTATTAATATATTTATTATCATTTTCATCCTGAATTCTATATTTATCATCCTATAATCGCTTCCACTACATATACACAGAATACACTTGAATTTACACCTAATCTGTCAAAGCTCTAACTTTATCATTAACACTATACTAACTTGTACGCCACTAGTTAAAAGACGAACTTTGTTCTGGTGCATGGCTAATTAGTACACATCATTATATAACTTTTGTTAACTTTTTAAAAGCTTCCACCTAATGTATTTAAAATTATGTGTGTGTGTTCGGGGTTGGTGGTTGGTTAGCTAGCCTTATAGGTAGCACCTTTAATTTTTTGGATTTGTTTGAAGAGCATTAATGAGATAATGTTAAATAAAAGAAATCATATTAGTATAATGTATAACTTTATATTATTATAAGAAATATAATCATAGTATTGATGGAAGGATAACTATGTCAAGAAAATTAAAAATCTACTATAGTAAAGAAAGAGAATTAAGCACTTTCTATTTAATTTGATAATCAAATAATTATATTTTTAACAATTCTTTTCAACAAAGAAATTAAATTATGAGTTACTTTATCAAATTTTAGGTAAAACTTTAAATTAAAATTGTGCAAATTGAATTAAAAATTAAAGAGGTAATATGTTTGTGCATAATTGGATTTTAGGGCTAATAATTTACACTTAATAAGTTTTGGATTCAATAGATTGTGCAAAATGTGTTGATCAATTGAGCATCAAAATATATCTAAATTCTTGCGTGGAATTTTTTCAATTGCGATCAGAATCATTTTCTTTTTTATAAGTGTAAGTTCAAGCCATCCAAACAAGGTCTCTATCTCAAACGCTTATAAAGTCACGAGACTTGATCTCATGACTCTAAGATGGAAGATCACAGTTATGTCATGTGAGCTACCAATGCATTGGCTACCAAATCACGCACTTAGACCCTCTTTAGTTGCATACTTTTTTTTCTGATCAGGTTAATCACTTTCTGTTTAAATTACAATATAAATGTCTCGAAACAAATTGTTATTAATCATCTCAAATTTTGCTTAATCAATATAATTGCTATATTTATATATATTTTAAATTGTTGTAAATATACATTTCATTGCTATGATGGCTATTGCTCATCATAAATTACATAAAAATATATTATTTAGTTATTTTCTTCAAAAATATAACATTACGCATTGAATGTGCGTCTTCTATGGTAGACTCGTAGTTGATAATAATTAAATTATCATTAACATTTATCAATGTAGCCAATAGGTGAAATGTTGTACTTTATAAATGTATAACTACTAAAAAAATATTCTAAAATCATAAAAACATAAATTATAGACAATTAAGATAGTTATAAATCATCTTAAATTTAAGACATTATCATACGATGCAATTTCATATGATTGTGGCCTAGTCATAAAGCATCTCACGGGGATCCTGCATAGCAATGGTAAAGAACGAATCAGAAACATACACACAACTTTGAACGAGAAATACAAGGACTAATTGGTGCAATCTTAACACTCTTGACATTAACAAATACTCACGTTCAGTGTTCAAATCAAAATCGAGGTTTCTAGAACCAAAACTTGACATTATAAAAAAGGCAACTTGAGCTTTGAATTTTCAAGAACAATCCAAGTTCATGAATAGCAATGAAATGTGTGGTCAAAACCTTATCACATCTAACCGTGCCATAACTGTTCAACTCGTGATTTTCTAGCTTTGAATCTTCAAGAATAATCCAAGTCATCAAAACCAGACTTGAAATACCGCATCAAGACCCAAAATCGACCCCAAAATGTGCCTTTCAAAGTTGGTTGTCCCCACATGTCAAGCATAGAGCACTTCTAATACATGAGCTAAAAATAACTCTGGACCCACAATGTAAAATACAAAGGATTTAATGAGATTAACAGTGAGTAAAATACAAAGGACCTGATGAGCTTCGTGATGAGTGGCTCTCATGGCTCACATATGAGTTGGTTACCATAAATCTCATCAAATCCTTTCTATTTTATATAGTGGGCCCCACGTGTGACCCATCCTTGGATCAGGCATTGCAAGTAAAATACATAAGATCTAATGAGCTTCATGATAAGCAGCTCTCACATGAGCAGCTCACCATAAATCTCATCAAATCCTTTCTATTTTATGCAGTGGGCTCCACATGTGACCCATCCTCAAATCATGCATTGTAAGTACTCCTATCAAATCAAGAATCAAAATCCCAATTGAACCAAAATCCAATTCATATGATCATCACAAAACCGACAGGGCTTGGACCATGGTCCCAAGACCCCTCGGAACCATGGTTCACGTAATGTTCAATTCATTTGTTTTGGATCCGTATCCCTAATCTAACTTCTACCTAACCGAGAACCCGAATAGTTACCAAACCCAATCCCACACGGGAAGCCAACTGTATGCCTAAGTCTAAATTCAAAAACTTGAGCAAAAGGCAGAGATCCTTTTTACCAGGGGCATGTGTGTATTTCAACAGGTTATCCGCGTGAGGGTAATGTCTGGGATAGGCGGCAACTTTCATTGGTCAAACTCCAATGATGTCACCTTTTTTTAACACCAAATTGCTGCAACCCCAAGTCTGTGGCTTTAATGGTTTTTGTAAAGTTTCTCCCCCCTGACTGCCAATGGCTAACCACAAAGACACCAGCTGTTCCACATTCACAATTACAATAGAAAGAATCTTCCGTCTATTTTCCTCTTTCTTTCTACCAACTTCATAGCCGCCCTTATCCCTTGGCTACTCCTTGTAGTCTGTAGCATGCCCTTTCTATGCAACCATGGACCCATATAAATACCCCCTAACCTCCCCCATGCATACCATTCACCAATCAAACTCAAAACCTTTCTCTTTCAAACACACTCTTAATCACACAATCATACCATCATGGCTACTGCATCATCGTCCTCGAATTTGCTGAACAATTTGTTTCTGATTGCATCTTTTATAGTGACTGCTTTTGCTGCGACCGGTAATTTCTATCAGAATTTCGACCTTACTTGGGGTGATGGTCGTGCTAAGATCTTGAACAATGGCCAGCTGCTCACTCTTTCTCTTGACAAAGCGTCTGGGTCGGGTTTCCAGTCCAAGAATCAGTACCTCTTTGGTAAGATTGATATGCAACTTAAGCTTGTCCCCGGCAACTCTGCTGGCACTGTCACTGCCTATTATGTGAGTTTTATTTTTCTCAGTCTCAGGTTACTCTTCTGACAAAACTGTGCAATGAAGTCTTAACTTTTTTTTTCATCTTAAACTACAGTTATCGTCCCAAGGAGATAGGCATGATGAGATAGACTTTGAATTCTTGGGCAATGTCACCGGACAGCCTTACACTCTCCACACCAACGTCTTCAGCCAAGGCAAAGGTGGCCGGGAACAGCAGTTCCGCCTCTGGTTCGACCCAACTGCTGATTTTCACACCTACTCCATCCTCTGGAATCCCCAGAGAATCATGTAAGCAATAATTTCACCTAGTCAAATTCAAAACAGTCTACTAGTCACTATATTTTTGCCCGTGATTGTTAAATGCTGTTTCTTCATATGTTAATACTTCCTCCGGTTTTTATCTGACTTTCTGAAGTGGTGGGGAAAAACCAATATCACATAAAATTGTGTATTTAGTAAGAAAATTACTTAAATACCTATAATTAAAATCAACATTTGGTGTTTCATTCAACAAATGTTATGGGTAAAATAAGAAAAGTAGTAATTAATGTCATAGGGATTATAAAGTGACAAATAATATGAAATGAGAAAAGTTAGTTAAAAGTCAGATAAAAAAGTATATAGAAATACTGTGTTTACCTTTGATATTTTTTTGGTCAGATTTTCTGTGGATGGCACCCCCATCAGAGAATTCAAAAACTTGGAATCCATCGGCGTGCCTTTCCCAAAGAACCAACCAATGAGGATATACTCAAGCCTCTGGAATGCAGATGACTGGGCAACCCAAGGAGGGCGGGTCAAGACAGACTGGAGCAAGGCTCCATTTACAGCGTCTTACAGGAACTTCAATGCGAATGCATGTGTCTGGTCCAACGGCAGATCTTCTTGCCGTGGATCCAGCTTAGGCTCTACTGCATGGATGAACCAACAACTAGATGCCACCAGCCAGAAGAGACTCCGATGGGTGCAGAAGAACTACATGATTTACAACTACTGCACTGACCTTAAAAGGTTTCCCCAGGGTCTCCCAAAAGAATGCACAGCCGCCAAAATCTAAGCTCCAACTAGATGTCTAAAAGTGACTGTAATTTCTTATGCACTTTAATTAATTTTGTATGTGTTTAATATTCTTACATTTCTGTACAAAATGTCATATGTACAAAGTGCAAAGAGTTCATATTTTTCAATGTAACATACAGCGATAAGAGTTTTACCCATGCAGTAGTGTATTTCAAGTGTTTTATTCCAATGAAATGAACTTTATAGTTGGCAATTGGCATAGAGTTTCTTGTGATGCTGCATCTGAAATGAAAGCAAAACATGGCTCTTAAAAAAAAAATATTGCTGAAAGAAGAGAAGGGGGCAGGAACTGGAAGAAATTCATGTGGAACTTACAGTGTTTGCTGGATTCATCGGATACATGAGGCAAGACCTTGTTCTTCTGTTCAGCAAATACATCTTCAACGGCACTAGACATGAACCAATAATAGATGACTCTGAAAGATTTATAGACAAAGCAAACTGAGTTCAATTTCAGTCCCACCACACACAATTCTCAACTTCCAGTTCTGATAGGATCAAGAAAGTGAAAACCAATCGTTTCTCCTGTTATTAACATATAATCTCTGTGCTACACATACCAAAGGCAAAATCAGAAAGAAATACATGATGAAGATGTACAAACTTTGCTAGATGCAAATCCTAGTCATTTGTGTGCATACAATGTGTGCTTATACTTGACAAAACACTAGTGTACCCTTAACAGTAATAAGTACACTAGTCCAAGTGGTTGAAGCAATTTTGTGTACAAACAAGTGACAAGAAAGATCATGGAAAGCAACAATCCTAACATGGTTTTGTAGCAGAAATCATAACGTAAAACCCATTCCTGACACACGTGAAGCCTACTAGGCCACAGGTTGTACAAAGGTCTTCAAGCTCCCGTTCAGATAGGAATATGCGTGATCCTGAAAACTGCTGAAAGTTCTGTAACAGCATGAGGAAACAAAGTAAATACAAGGGGAGACTATTGTCACAAAGAAATCATACTCAAAATATTAATTGCTGCAGCTACATCAGTTGAAGCCTGGTGCAAGGTGATTCAGTTTACCTCACGAAAGTTTCTCCTGAAGGGTAGCAGTGTGAAAGGGCCATCAATTATAGTAGTTGAAGCCACAAATACTCCCCCAGGCCTTAACACTCGACTTATTTCGGCAACCTGCAAAACCATGACAGTCATATCAGAAAATTTTGTAAGCAGGCAATAAATGCACTGGAAATTCCTAGATCCAGCATATCAAATGGACTACGGAAGTCCCATTCACTTTAAATGTCAAGAGCGCAGGTGTCCAAAGACAAAAACATACGGGATTATTGATGTAGGACGCTCAAAGAGCAATTCCCATAGCAAGAGAAAATCACATTCTTCTCGAAATTCAATTCAATTCAATTCGTTAATCAAGTGTGCCTTCTTCAGTTACATAAAGGGGTTTATATATAATAAAGGAGACCTAAAAGATAAAATATAACCTAGAAAAAGAGAAATTAATAACCTAATATTATCCTAATACATTTGGAAACTATATATCACTAATATACCATTAAATATCTTTGTTTAGGCAATCCTAAAATATGCTTAAAATATACCCACAAAACTAATAAGAAGAATATCGAAACATACAGATCTCTGAATACTAAAACATATCTTGTTTTCCAATATCTTTTTACTCCTCCTCCATTGTTATCTTGCATAAATTATAGCTTTAAAAGCACAACGAATATAAACTCCATGTTGTAGAAGGTATTCAACAATGTAATGTCCCTATTCTCCAGTTAGCTTTACCCTAACCATCACCCACCTACCATGACCTCCTACTGACCTGCTAAGGCTGCTCTACTTTGCTACAACATTTGGCATCAGAGGAGATTCAAATTTGGAGCAGCAAACACAACCACCTAACTGGAAAAACAGAAAATTAAAAAACTACAAAAGAGTATATTGTTACCGCAAGGGATGGTGAAGGCCAGCAATGTAATGCAGCACCCGCATGCACAGCATCAATAGAGCCAGAGACAAAAGGAAGCCTAGAGATATCAGCTCTGACCAAGAGTAGTTTCCTGTTGACAATAAATACGAGAGTGATAATGAAAGATTTGATAGGGAAGGCGACAAAGTGAAGCTGCCGTTGCAAAGATTGCCTTACAACTGATAGTAATAGACAAAACTTGACAGTAATACACAAAACTCAGGTTACATGTGGTTCCCTACTCTTTGGGGAAGGACGGATCCTCCTTCACAAATTCATAGCATTGCCGCAGCATGCCTTCTGAATAATCAAGACCGACAACAAGAGAAAATAGCCCACTCTTTGCAAAAAGTCTCGTGAATACTCCACTACCACAGCTAGCATCAACTATGTTTCCACCAAAAGTTGGCTTTAGGTACTCTTTTGCCATTTCAAACTGCGGCCAACAAAAATATACAGCAGACCCATCATTGCAGGAGCGAAAAAATAGCCACAGCACCTCACTTAAACAAACAAATAAAAGCACCCTGATAACTGTTCAACTGAGTGCAAGCATGGCCACCTTCTGAAATATTTACATCATAGGCAATCTTTAAATAAGCATATGAGTTTCAAGAAGCCCTCTTTGAGATACATTGTTGGGCAATACAAAAATTCCAACAATCACCTCTTTTTCAGGACCCGGGTAACCACCAAGCCCAAAATTTTGGCGCCAGCCCCTCTCGTAAAGAAATGACATGACAGGAGTCCTGTGCAAGAAATAATGCATCTCAAATTGTTAACAGTTTCCCCCAAATGAGCAGATCAAGCACTTGGGTAATACTCTACCAAAAACCACAGTCTGGCATTTACCTGAAAAATTCAGTTGCAGGAGGCATTGATTCAGAATAATCCTTGGCACCACTTGATGCAGTAAGATCAAAATAGGATTCATTGCCATAGTATACTTTCTTACATGTACTGCACTCAAGGGTAGTGCCAGAGGTGGATTCGCTGCACCAAGTAACATTGAGTTAACATGAGAAAATCATAACAAGTTATTCAAACACCATAGTTATCAAGGATGAGAATCAAGAGATGGTAACTTACATTGATAAATTTGAATCACCCGTCCATTTTACTGGATCAAAGCAGACTGGGCAACCCAATAAGATGTTGTTCTTACTGATTTCCTTCTCAGTTAAAACAGGCTCCTAAAAAGAAACCATCAAGGAGGCCAACAAGGATGAAGTCAAGAAAACGCACAAGTGAGACAAAAAAAATAACTCAGAATCCACTTAACCAGCTGTCTGGGAGAGGATTAAGCATCGAGAAATACACAAGAGTAAGTAATTCTTCTTATTATTCCTATTTTGCACCAATTTTTTAACTTTGGAATGTAAGGAGCAGTCTTGTTTATCAACATAAAAGTAGTAACTCCTACTATTTCATATTCTTTTTCTGTTCCCACATTATCATCACCCAAATATAGGATGCAAGGAGGAACACATGAGGTACATAAGTATACCGCGTTTCTTACTTACCGATTCCTATACATTTTAAACAAGCTTCGATTGTTTACTCTTGCTTACAATGCCTATACATTTTAAACAACCTTAGATTGTTTACTCTTGCTTACATTGTGTCTCAAAAACTCTCAAACATGGGCAGACTATTTGGTCTATTTATGCTCCCTTACCTGTAAGTTCTCTCTCAAATATGTTGTGTAAGACCGACCCTTTGAATGCCTATTGTTGTAAGGAAGTTAAATTGGCAGTCACCAAATCACCATTGCATGTTATAATGTTATTACAACAACAACCTCCCAAGTAACACATTTGAGCACAGACTGGGGATCCCAATGTAGGTAGCCTTACCCCCATGAACAAAGAAACTAGTGTGCTACGTGTGGTTTAGGAGGCGCTGAAAAGTACCTGCACAAGAAAAACAAATATAGGCCAAAAGACAATAGACTAGCTCGAAGCACAACACCCTTTCTCACCCTACGACCTTAATACTAGCCCAACAAACCCCCTTGTCTAGAGTCATGTCCTCTGTTAAACCTAGGTGTCTTGAATCTTCTCTTAACACCTCTCCCTTAGACTTTTTAGGTTTCCCATACCCACGGCGCCCAAGGGGTATCTCAAATCCTTCGCACCTCCTAACAGGAGCATCCTCACTTCTCTTAAGGACATGCCCTAACCATCTCATTCTAGTCTCTCGCAACTTTTCCTCAATGGATGCTACCCCTAGTTTAGATCAACATACGTCATTCTTAATCCTATCCATCCTGGTATAACCGTAAATCTACTGAACCGCCCGCATCTCCACGACCTTTAACCTTTGAAAATGCATCTTCTTGACTGCCCAACACTCAGCACCATACAATAGCGCTAGTCTAACCACCTTACGGTACACTTGACCCTTAAGCTTAAGCGGAATTTTCTTATCAAATAGCACACCTAAAGCTGATCTCCACTTCTGCCAACCAACTTTAATTCGATGTATAAGTATAACATCATCATTGATTTCCCCATCACTCTGTACGATAGAACCTAAGTATTTGAACTTTTCTACCCGAGGTATGGTCACCCCTCCAACGGTTACTTCTTGCAAATGAGTGTCAGTCTCCCGTCCGCTAAAATGACACAACATGTATTCTGTCTTTTGACCTATTCAATCCAAAACCCTTGGACTGCACAGTATCTCTTCAACGCTCCACCTTGTCATTTAATCTTTCACTCCACTTGTCTATAAGTACAATGTCATCCACATTGTCATTTAATCTTTCCCTCGACTTGTCTATAAGCACAATATCATCTGCAAAAAGCATGCACCATGGCAAGTCATGCTTAATGTCTTTAGTCAACTCATCCACCATTGTATGTTATTGTGGGATAAATAGTAATTCATTTAGTGTGACTAATAAAAAGCTAACACTTCACGAATTATTTTCCATCTTCGTATTAAAGTCAATAAAGTTTGAGTTATTATTCATGTCAAAACCCTACCAAAAAAAAAAAAATCATTTCTAAATGCAATCACTAAAGATGTGAGGTCTCACTCTCATGAAATTATGAATACCCCTCTTTCTCACTACCCTCCCAGACGGACCTAAAATTCAATCAGAAGAGCAATAGCTAACTCCGATTTCATGAAATTTCTCACAGTTACAATAAACTCGGAGGCCAAAATAATGGCGGGAAGTGAGCAAAAACTGGAATTCTACAATCCGTTGAACAAATTAATCATAAATATAAGCCCCTAAATTCGATAATCTAACAAAAACACTCGCACATAGACAAACAATCACAGAAATGAATGACGAAGTGGAGAATTGAGGAAGAGACGAACCGGAACAGATTCAACGACGGCGGAAGAAGATGCTCGGATCTTGATCGGCGGCGAGGTGAGCCGGCCGGAGAAAGAATGCAACAGATTGCATGGTTGTGGTCGGAAGTTAGGGCAGAGTTGACTCCGGCGAAACAGCGGGGAGAAGGTGGTGCTGGTTATGCTTATGCTCGTCATATTTCTACTACCAATGGAATTTCGAGTGGAAATTCGTCAGAACACAGCACATTTGTCATTAACCTCTTGTTATGCCGTTAATTAAGCGCTCCATAGTGCCCAGTTGCCCACCCTCTCTACTCTCCACTCCTCTACCTTTTTGACGTGTAAGCATTTCCGCCTGTGAAAAAAATTAAAAATGCAAAAATTGTTGATGTTGGGTTTGGTGGTATTGGGCTTAAGCCGGGCCAGGGAAGAGTGGTGCAATTTCGGGTCTGGACAAATTTGAACAACGTTAAGAACTTAAAATTCAAACGAGACATCCACGTCAGAACTCGGTTTTATTTCATGTCGGACAATTCAGATGAAGCTAAAATCGGGTTCGGACAATTGAAAAAGATAAACTTTATGTCTGAATATTCGGTCAATATAAATTCAGATAGAAAATTTATGTCCAGACTCGATCTTTTCCAGGTCGAATAATTCAGGTATTCCGGATCGGATAAAATTTTTTCAGCTCTAAGTAATTGAATAGGGTTATTAATAACGGAAAAGATGCACTGAAGTTTAAGAGGGTTTGGAGATTTGAGATAAGAGAAAGGGATGACTTGGCCTTCGGTCGTCGGTGTTGGAAGTGGTTGGAGGTGATTTCCGACCCCGAAGCGACCGAGGGATATTCGGTGATGGTAAGGTGGTGATGGTGGGCAATTGAAACAAAAAAAAAAATTAATATTTTATTTTTATTACAAATTAGACCTTCTTATTTCTTTACATCCTAAATTGTTAAATGTGTTTATACATCATCCTTCTTATCAATTACCTTTATTTATTGGTACATATAAAGCCCTTGAGACAGTTCTATTCGGGCCTTTACAGCCATGGCCCATGGTTCACTGTATAATGCCGCTCGTAGATTCGGGTCCAAACAATCCGACCCGGCTAAACGAAAAGTTTGCACTTTGCGCCATTGTAAATTAACGGATTCCTGCTTCTACCTGCTTAGTCCCGCCTCCTCGCCGGTGAACTTCGTCGTCTCCGGCCGCCAAAATCTCCGGTGAACTCTTCAGTTCTGTCACCTTTACTCTATTTTGATTTTGGGATTCTCTATCTTGTAAATAGTCGACCGTTTTGTTTGGGTCCAAAGGGTGGCGCATGATTAAACTTTTGCGCCAGAGGGTGGTACCATTGCCATGTATCAAGTGTTTGCATCCCCAAATTTATGCTTGGGTTGGTTCCAAAACCCATGCAATTTCATCCCAAGCTTTGCATTTCGCAGAAGAACGCTTGGTTTTTTCTGGGTCAACTTTTCCAGAGTTCAACTCATATGAATATGGAAGTGCTCTTCAGGACTGTACATTACATCATCAACCCACAAAAGGTAGGGCTATCCATTGTCAAGTTCTCAAGAGAGGCAATTGTCTGGACTTATTTGCCCGTAATGTTCTCCTCAACTTTTATGTTAAGTCTGAGCTCCTATCTGACGCACGCCAACTGTTCGATGAAATGCCTGAGAGGAATACGATGTCGTTTGTAACCCTCATTCAGGGTTTTGGTCAAGATGGACGGTTCAGTGAGGCCATGGAGTTGTTTTCCAGGCTTCAGAAGGAAGGGCATGAGCTTAATGCATTCGTGTTTACTACAGTTTTGAAGTTGTTTGTCACCATGGAATGGCCTGAGTTGGCTTGTGATATACTTGCCTGCATTTATAAGCTCGGACATGTAAATAACGCGTTTGTGGGTACTGCTCTTATTGATTCCTTATGTATGAGTGGGCTTGTGGATATTGCAAGGGATGTCTTTGATGGGATTTTGCTCAAAGATATGGTTTCATGGAGTGGAATGATATCTGGGTATACTGAGAATGATTGTTTCAGAGAGGCGCTGGAACTCTATTCGAAGATGAGGACGATTGGTTTCATGCCCAACAATTACACTTTTGCTAGTGGGTTGAAGGCCTTTGTAGGGTTGGGGGAGGTTCATGTAGCCAAGAGTATTCATGGGTGCATTCTGAAGACAGGTTATGAGAAGGATAATTATGTATCTATTGCCCTCCTTGACTTGTATTCTAGACATGGAGACCTTAGTGATGCTCAGCAAGTGTTTGAGGATATGCCAAAAGAAGATGTAATCTCTTGGAGCTTCATCATTTCACGTTCTGCACAGACTGGCCAGGCTGATGTGGCTGTGGATATGTTTCGTCGGATGAGGCAATCCCTCATCATGCCTAATGAGTTTACGTTAGCTAGTATGTTGCAAGCTTGTGCTAGTATGGCTAGTCTGAAAATGGGGAAGCAAATACAATGCCTTGTCATGAAAATTGGACTTGATTCTAATGTATTTGTGTCAAATGCCCTCATTGATGTTTATGCAAAGTGTGAAAAGATGGAGGACTCAGTTGCATTGTTCGAGCAATCGAAAAACAAAAATGATGTGACATGGAATACTATGATTGTTGGCTACTGCCAATTAGGGGAAGGTGAGAATGCATTGATGATGTTCAAGGACATGCTTCGATGCAATCTACTCCCAACACAGGTGACTTATTCAAGTGCACTTCGTGCCTGCGCAAGCCTAGCAGCAGTGGATCCAGGGATGCAGATTCACTCCTTCACGATCAAAACTAAATTCGATAAGGATGTTGTGGTAAGCAATTCCTTGTTAGATATGTATGCTAAGTGTGGAAACATAAAGCCTGCTCGTTCAGTGTTTGATAAGGTTGGGAAACGTGATGAAGTTTCATGGAATGCCATGATTTCAGCATATGCTATGCATGGCCTTGGTAGAGAAGCATTAGGAATCTTTGAGAGGATGCAGAAAACTGAGGTAAAACCAAACAAGTTGACTTTTGTAGGTGTTCTGTCTGCTTGCAGCAACATGGGATTGTTAGATGAAGGACAGGCTTACTTTAATTCTATGATTAGAGACTATGGCATTGAGCCCTGCGTAGAGCATTATACATGCATGATATGGCTATTAGGGAGAGCGGGTAAACTTGATAAGGCCTTGAAATTGATTGCGGAAATGTCATTAGAGCCCAGTGTCATGGTATGGCGTGCTATGCTCGGAGCTTGTGTTATACACAATGATCTTGATCTAGGAAAAGTTGCTGCGGAACATGTGCTTGAAATGGAGCCACAGGACGAGGCAGCCTATGTGTTACTGTCCAACATTTATGCTTCTGCAAAGAGATGGGCGAGTGTTGCTCATGTAAGGAAAAGTATGAAGAAGAAAGGAGTGAAAAAAGAACCAGGGTTAAGTTGGGTTGAGATGCAAGGCGAAGTACATTACTTCACAGTTGGTGATACTTCACACCCTGATACCAGGCTGATAAATGGGATGCTTGAATGGTTGAAGAAGAAAATACAGAGAGAAGGATACGTCCCCAATCGCAATGTTGTTCTGCTTGATGTTGAAGATGATGAAAAGGAACGCCTACTGTGGTTGCATAGTGAGAGACTAGCGTTGGCTTTTGCGCTAGTTAGAACACCATTTGATAGTCCCATCCGCATACTTAAAAATCTTAGGATATGTGCAGATTGCCATGCTGCAATTAAGCTTATATCAAAGGTTGTACAGCGAGAAATTGTTGTCAGAGATATAAACCGGTTTCATAATTTCCACAATGGTACCTGCTCCTGTGGGGATTACTGGTGAACTTTTGGGCAGTGACATTAATAGACCCGTGCTATCATTGGCCACAATCTTCTGCTGACTTGCAGAATTTGAAAAGGCTGTGCAGCCTGCAACTTTTCCTACTTTGTAGGTATATTGGGATTCTGTTGAACCAGTTTCTGGTGCTCTTTCATTTATGAGCTGCCTGGGAAGAGGTCCTTAGAATTGGTGGTATATGCTTGATCTTTCTAGCCTCGCTCGTAAGTTTCTTAGTTCCTGTTGGTTCCAGAAAATAGTTGCAGTTCCAAATTCTTTGATTAATGTCTTAGAGAACTGATGATAATTTTTTTGGTCTCTTGCTTATCTATCACCTTCCATTTTATGCTTATGACAGATCTTGTCGCTTTTCCATTTACTTAAATTTGTTAATTTAATAGCTTTCAATGCAAATATGTTTAGCGAGACTACCCCAGGGTTTGTTGTTGTTCTTGTTGTTGATTACAAGAATGTTGATCGCGGTAGCAATGACATCTTTTTCTACCTTATTGCAAGTGATACTATCTACTTGTTTGACCTTTTGAATAGATATGAGATTGCTACTTGTTTGACTTCCACTATTCATTGTTTATTCTTCAATAAGATTTGGGTGTATTGGTGCCGATACCCTAAGGTGTTGCTATAGGTTCCAGAACCTCTGCTCGCACCCAGCAGGGATATCTTGTTTATGCAAGGAGTTTCTGTTTACATGGAACTTTGCCAAGGACCTTGGTGGATATTTGTCTTGCTCTTTTATGTATGGCGCTAACTTGTCTGCTAGATCGTATTTATCTAGCCTTCTTGGCTTGGCTTTCTACATGAAGGCAAGCCAATTTGCATAGTTTTGCATTTGACATTGTCAATTTATGAGCCGCTTCTTTTTCATGAACATTGAAAAAGATATTTTATTTGTTTTTTTAAGAACCTGAAAATGATGGTTAAGAATGGTTTAATTAAAGGAACCTGCCAAGTATTGTAAGATCAAGGTTAGTCAGAAAATGGTAGTATACGGGATGAAGCTAAATGTCCCCTATGTGATTTGCTTTTGTAGTATTCGGAGGTGATGCAGTTTGAAATCTGCACGTGAACCTACAGTCAGTACACTCTTCTTACTCTGGGCTTGACTCCTTATATTTGTGTGTTTTTTCTATGCCAGATTCAGACCGTATAAACAATGCTGAGATCAACCAAGTAATCTACGCCTGCAACGGGCTTCAAAATTGACAGTGATGTCGGCTATGTTGTGTGCTTTATCGTCTTTTCTCTCACTTGTACTGAGCTGGCGTTCCATCTGTGTGTTGACCAAATCTTCAATGGCTTCCCGAAACCTCAATGCCTGGCTACTGTCTGGATTTGCTTAGATGCTGTAATTTGGACAAATCACCTAGCTTTGTATTCGTTGAATTGAGTAACTTCAAAGCCAAATCTTTGCATCCATGTCTGTCTTATACAGGCTAGGACCATGGTCTGCTGCTAGTTGTTTGGATATATCGCTTCAGAGAAACATCAAGATTTGGTCTGTATCTTCATTTGGCAGAAATGAATGAAGATATTGAGTACCTGTTCCGAGACTTTATTGTGGTTTGTTCTCTTTCTTCTGTATCTTCCCCTTGCTCGTCTCTTCCCCTTTTGGGGACTGACTGACGATGTTTTTCGTTTGATTTCTTGAATAAGCAAGTTTTTCCTGAAATCTCCACTGGTCAGTGAACAGAACAGAATATGTAAAGACTGGTTGAAGTGGACTTTGGACACGTGCAGAAAGTTTGATAATCCAGCATGCTGAGTGTTTCCCGAAGTTGCAACCTTTTGAAACCAGGGTAAGTTTCCTGCTTAATCTAAAGAAAGTAACAATCTCTCCATCTTAAACTGAGTTATTTAGACGTGTGATTCCTTTTATTATGCTCAGTGATCGATACATGCTTCGCATTGTGCATGTTTGCTATAGGATGGCTCTCTTTCTTGTAAAATAAGCCCCGTTACTGCTACGGAGAACATCATATTATCCTCGTGAACTCCCGGATTTATGGGGAGGGGGGGGGGAATTGATGCTTTAGTATTTGTTCAAAACATTATGCCTTCGCAGAATTGCAGAGCAACAAGATTGTAAATAAGTCCCATCTTAGGATTTCTAATGATCCATTCAAATTCTTACAGTTTGGTTTACAGTGTTGCGATTTACCCATGAGTAAAAATATCCCATATCGGAAAAGTAAAGAGAAAGAACATGGTATATATGTCAAGTGGACTACTCCTTTTAAGACCAATTAGTTTTAAGATGGAACCTCACTTAACTTGTATACCATAGGCCTTGGTTGAAGTGGGCTACCCCCTTGGTTCTCTTCAAACAGGGAGTTATTTCAAGATTGTTGGGTGTGGAGACCAAATGGGAGAATGGAGGAAGAAAGGAGGAAGAAGAAGAAGTAGAAAGGTGGAAGAAGGAGAGGCAAAGGAGACGCCACCAGCGTGGCCTAGGCGCTACCAGTGCCGAGCATCGCAAGGCAAGACGCTGTCAGCGTCCGGCACCCGCTCCTAGCACCTTGGTCCGTGGGCATGAGATTCTGCAGGCTGCCAGCGCCTCTCAGACGCTGTCATTCGGGGAATATTTCGAGATCTTTTTTTATTTCCTTTCTACAGTTGTTTCCTAATTCGCGGTTGTTTCCTTTTTGCCGGAGACTTCTATATTGTTTAGGTTACTGTCATATTGTAACCTAGGTTTTCCCTTGTATCCCTAGTGTATATAGGGGTTCAGGTTCTCTCTATTATGTATCCCTAAGTATCCCAGAAAGAATATCCCAAAGTGGTGAGACAGAGAAAAACACAACCATTGTATTGTAATTCTCATATTACTATTATATCGATTCTGTGGTTTTTTTCCCGCTTTGGGTTTTTTCCACGTTAAATCTCTGGTGTCAAATTTCTTATTTCTTTTTCCACTATTGTCTTTCATTGTTTGTGGTTGCTTGAGTGCTCTTCGATCCTAACATACAGTGTGTAGTTAATCGTTGTAAATCCTTGGAATTTTATAGATTTAAGAGATTGTGGATAGTTACCAACTATGGTCCCTTGTTCAAATTAACTTTTTCCTCCTAATAAAATTGAGATGTGATGTCCTTAAAGACCGTAATGAAACTCACATTGAAAACCCCTCCCCAGTCCCTACGGCACTTGTTCTTCAATTACAGCATCAGTTTGAGAAACTCGTGTTTGAAATTGAAGTTAACAAAGTTCTACCCTTACCAAACTAGGTGTAACACCCCGGCCCCTTTTGGGCCGCGGACATTATTGATAATTGCTTTAAGAATTTTACAAATCACCACGAGTCTTTTCAACGTACTGCGTCCTTTTTCACATGCTACTTGGAAAAACTTCACAAGAGATCACCCATCCTGAGACTATTCCCAACCAAACACGCTTAACTGAGAAGTTTTCAACGGATGAACTATTATAAAAGGTGTATCTTAGTGATATAAGTACTCATTTCAATCTCTTCAATTCACGCTTAACCATATATTTGAGGCGTTACACTAGGCTCCACTCAAGTTTAGCTTACACATCAATTGGTAAAGTGCTTAGGACATTGGTCAAATCAATGTGTCATTACTTGATTGTATTAATTTCAATACCAATTTATGGGACAAATCAGAAGCCATTAAAAGGACATAGCCTTTGGTATCATCTAACAAAGTTGTTCAAAATAAGCTCTGAATAACTTGTAAATAAAATTAAGTCACAAATTCTTGGCTGAGACAATCTTATATAAAATTGTAGGGAAGCAATCTCTTTTAGAGATTACTTTTATAAAGGAATTGATTTGAAGGGGAGAAATGGATTCTAATAAAATGGCTATTTTGAGCGATTAGATAATAATAATTGAGCTTTAAGAATGTACACTAAAGGTCCTAAATTTTGACAAATTGTATTTGTTCGGTATAAATCCAACTCCATATTTTCGTGTTGGCGTTTTTTAAAGTTTCAGATTTTTCTAATTGTTTTCATTATTGCCCCTAAAAAAATTATGAAATGCAGTTGCTAAAAGTATTTTTGGAGTTTTTTTTTGTAGGATATGAACAATTATTATGATTTTTTAAGCAGTAAAAGGGGGAAAATCATAAAGATTCATTTTTTAAAAAAAAAAAACCAAAGTTTATAAGTTCACTAAAACCATGGGGAAGTGTTGTACTAAGTTTAAGAATAAAAAACTTGTCAGAATTCTTGATATTTACGGAATGTACTCGGCGGTGGTCTAAAAAATATATAATTTGTCGAAATTTGGGATCGCTGGCATACATTTTTAATGTTTGAGTTATTATTGTCCAATCGCTCAAAGTAGGGATTATTAAAATCAGTTTTCCTTTTGAAGGCAATGGGTTAAATTTTTCATGAGGTGTATAACCTCGGTATCTTTCTCCATCATCTTGAATGGACAGTCAACATCTCCTTCTCAACCTACTCGAGGCATCAGAGAAGTAATCCCCTATTGCATTGCTCATCCTGAATGGACAGTCAACATCTTCTTCTTCTTCTTCTTCTTCTTCTTCTTCTTCTTCTTCTTCTTCATGGTTGCTGCTTCTTCTTCTTCTTCAAATGAATGAATGCACAATGGTTCGTCATATACGTTGTCCTTGGATAAAAAGAAGAGGTTCTGTGAAATTATAATTCATTATTCATTCGTAAACAAGTGCAAGGAAACAAAAAATGAGCAATTTACTCCCAAATGCAAAAATTATACAAATTGTTAATGTTTTACTGTGAAAATGAAAAATATTACAAAGAAAACAAAAACTTCATCACCATCTTCTTTCTCTTTCTTCTTCTTCTTCTTCTTCTTCTTCTTCTTCTTCTTCTTCTTCCTCTTTCTTCTTCTTCTTGTTCTTGTTCTTCTTCTTCTTCTTCGATTTCTCCTTCTTCTTCTGCAGTGTTTGGTGTTTGGCATGCCCAGTCTATCAATTGATTTTGGACCCTCTTACACTTTAAAAAAAAAAAAACCAACCGGTTTTTACATTGAACCAAAAAAAAAAACGCACACAAAGAAGGACCTTGGTGTCCTGGGGAGACCTTGAAGGAATTACCCTTACTAGGCCGTCCTTCATAGTCAATAACCCATTGACAAAACAAGTCCCTTTAGAATTATGAAGTCCTAATTCGTATTAAAAAAGGGACCCATATCACGGAGTTGGTATGACATATTTCAATATTTTTTATTCTTTATTTTTGCATTCTGGTACCCAAGCATTGAAACTACCCAAAGAGAAGGTGGAAAGGTGGAGTGCTTTGCAAAGAGGAGGAGGAAGAAGGAGGAGGAGGAGGAGGAGGAGAGGTTTGGACTATAGACTTAGGGCTTGTTTGGAGATAAAAGTGGAATGGGTTGGGTATGGAATTAGAATCCTAGGGGGTTGGGTATGGAATTAGAACCCTGAAATGAAAGTGTTTGGTGAGTAGTGGAATGGAATTAAAACTATAGTCACAGTATTTGTTATAATAATAATAATAATAATAATAATAATAATAATAATAATAATTATTATTATTATTATTATTATTATTATTATTATGACAATAATAAAATTTTAATAATTATCAATTATTAATTAGTTATTATTATATATTAATTAATAATATTATTACCATAAATTATAAATTATTATTTTTTATTAATTAATAATTATTATCAATGGAAAATAATTAACTATAATAATAATTAATTAATTTTTAATTGTTGACATTTGTGTCAATTAGTAATTTTATTATATTAATTATTAATTATTAATAATTATAATTATTTATTAATTATAAATAATAATCAATTATTATTAACTAATTATAATAATTACTTATTAATTATTAATATATATGTTTATTATTAATTATTAATTATTAATTACTAATTTTCATATTACTAAATTACTAATTCTTATAAATTAATATTAATTAAAAACATTTAATAATTCATTATTAGTAATAATTATTAGTATTTACATTTATAATAATTATTGTTATTATAATTATTATTAATAATTATAATTATAATTATAATTATTATTATGATGATTATTATTATTGTTATTATATTATTACTATAAATTTTTATAATTATTATTATAATTATTATTAATTAATAATAATAATTATTATTATTAATAATAATTATTATTATAATTATTATTATGATTATTATTGTTTATTATAATTATTATTATAATTATTATTATTAATTATTAATAAATTTAATTATTATTATTACAAATTAATTATAATTATAATTTTTATTTTAATTATTAATTAATAATTAATAAAAATAATTATTAATAATTATAATCATAATTATTATAATTATTATTATTAATTATTAATAATTATAATTATAATTATAATTATAATTATAATAATTATTATTATTATTACTATTATTATTATTATTATTATTATTGGTTTTGTTGTTGTGAAAGAAAAGGAATAGCATATTCCCCCCACATTTGGGAGGTTTCTAATCCCTCTATTTGGGAGGGATAGCAATTCCATTCCAGAAACTGCTCTCCAAACAGAAAAAACAGGAACTAGAATCCATTCCTACTCAATTCCATTCCTGTTTTGCTCACCAAACAGGCCCTTATTAACATTAATAATAGACTAATTCTGTGGAACCTCTTCTTCTTCTTCTTCTTCTTCTTCTTCAATTCCAACATGCAGGATTTAATATATGCATCCATGGTTCGTTATATAGTAATCCATGGATATTAATATGGTAATTTATGATTGTTTTGTTCGTTATGGAGTACCCTTGATGAATACATCAAAAAATTAATAATATGTCATTGGCAACGTTGTTAGAATATAATGTAATTTATCTCTTACTCTCTTTAAACTGGGGAATGCGTCTAAACCTTATCGGATTTCCGATGAGTATATATAAAATCAATAAAGCACTAGTTCGTAATTGATGGCAAACGAAACACATGTAGTAATTATGTATGACATAATACAAAAAGCTTCAATCCATAGAATAAAACACTCTAAAAATCCTTAATACATGGTAGTCCACGACAATACATTGATTACATCCATGGTTAGTCATATGTGCTATCCACGACAATACAATGATTACAAAACACTCTAAAAGCCTTTTAACTCATCGATGTAACCAATGAAGATGCAGTTTTCTCCTTTTCTATCAAGCTTTTGCTTAATGGAGTCCAACTCTACGCAAATTCTAGTATAAGACCGTCTCACGATAAATTATCGTGAGACGTCCTACGTGGCAAAGTTTGTCAAAATGAAGACACAAGAATAAGTTGGAGAGTGAAATCAATCTCCTTAATTAAATTAATTTAATTTTAAAAATAAATAACATAGATTAGGTCATTATTTTTTATCCGCAAATAGCGCACACGTTTTAAATGGAACAATTTCCTAAATACCTTTTACAAATTATATAATTATAGGCGACTAATACACCAGTTAACGGTGACTATATTATATTATCTCGAATTCGTAAACAAATAACAACACATCTATCAAGCGAATTAAAATATAGGTGACTAATATTAAATTTTTGGGGTGACAAATAATATGGCAACTCGATTCTTAGCATATATATGTGACTAATATTCGACATTACAGTGACTAATAGTACATTATTGGATGCAAATAAAAGACTCAATGGCCACATATATATTTATTATAGTGGTGATCACGTTACTATCAGAATACGCGTTACTATTATAGACTCAATGGTGACCAATCTTCATGTTCTCTGACACACATAAACAGTGTTATTGTAGTAGTCATATTCATATAACTAAAAAAGTCACATTTAAATTAGAGTTATTTATAAATTTTCAATAATTGTAGGATCTTTAAATAATATAAGAGATTGTAGTAGTCATAGTCATATAATTAATAAAGTCACATGTATATCAAAAATATTTTGAATTTAAAATAATAAAGTCACATTTTCACTTCATATACAAATACTATAATTATACAAAACAATATATACCCATGAAGGTGCACAAAAGCGTTAATTTGAAAATAATAATTAGTTACAAGGGTATTTAAATGTAGTCATATAAAAAATACACAATTAGTCATATTTGACGTCATATATACGAATACATAATAATTATTAATAAAGGTACATTAAATTAGTCATACAAGAATACATCATTAGTCATATTTTGACGTTGTTTGTGTTTATTAGTCATATATATTTAAACGTCCTATATTTTCGGATATAATCTTCAAACAATTCGGATCATTTTTCAATTTCCTAAATTTAAACGTATATTTTTTACTAAATCATCAAATAATCCAACTTTAACAAACATATTTTTTTCCTAATTATGCAAATTCAAACGTGTTATATATTTTTTTCATAAATAATCAAATTCAAACACGCTACATTCACTTATTTGAAAGTTATGAAGACTTTGGAAAAAAAATTATATTTGGAATGTAGCATTTTGGCAAATATAATTTTTCCTAATCCGTAAATTTTTTCCAAATATAATTGGAATGTAGCACTTTGGAAAAAAAGGTTATGTGCTATATCCACATATAATTTTTTTCTTAATCTCACTTTGGCAAATATAATCTCACTTTTGACAAATATAATTTTTCCTAATCCATAATTTGGCAAATAATCTAAATTTGGCAAATAATCACAACCTTCGTATTATCACAAATAAACGTCTATGAATAATTAAATTTTTACAAATAAACAAATAATTTCACCCTTTTAAAATATTTATGTGTGACTAATTATATATTTTGCAATGACTAATATTGTGTCGTTGGTTCGTCGAATTAATATAAGTTCAATTAATATACTAATATAGTCATACACACTATTATAAGTAGTCACACGTATTCATCTATCATTACGGCAACTATTTATAATTGTTGTGATGACTCGAAGGATTTCACAATTCTATTGGTGTTTTTTTAAGAACTAATAACATATATATCCCCCAGAGTATTGTAAAATGAGGATTTTACCCTCCATGTTTGAGAAATTTTAATTACCCTACCTAACATTTACTATTTAATTAAATGCCCATTTTTTCCGATTAGTCTGTGTTTTGGACTTTTTTGCCCCTCCAGATTTAAATCGAAAAGATCTGACATTTTTTCTTGATATTTTATATATTAACAAACACAGATTTTGCTTATGTACTTTATCAGAAATTCAGAATATTTTTTGTTCCCCCTGTTTATCACATCCAACTGTGAAATTTTGAATATGGAATTTTGAATTATGGATTTTTCCCCTCTTTTATCATAATAGTTCTTCTGAAATTTTATTTGTTAGTTTTAAATTTTTTCCCCCCAAAGTTTTGTGAATGCGGAATTTTGCGCAAGAATTGAACAAAGACACTCAAAGATAAAAAAACGATACGCGAAAAAACAATTAAAAACTAACAAATAAAGAAGAAGGAAGAACAAAGAACAATAATTTCACTGTCAGCATAAGGATACAAGATGAAATACATCCAACTGGATAAATCATCATGAATTTGACAAAATTAGGGCAAAAATGAAAGCCTAACACACAGAGGTAGATTGGCGGCAAATTGCGGATCGATGAAGTCCCAAGGCCCGTGCTGTCGCTAGGGCTGAAGTCTTCTCCAGCGAATATTAGCGGATGCGCCAGACATTTTCTCACTCTTTATCAGTTTTCTTGATCTAATGTTTTTAGTTTTTAATTTTTGATAAAATGAAGGAAACATTTTTAAATGAAGGGTAAATTGGGAATTTCACCACTTAAGTTCACCAACCCTAATCTGAAAAAGTATACATAAATGATATCAATAACAGTTAAGTATGACATTTATTACATTTACAGTTTATTAGGTGGGATAATTAAAATTTCTTAAATATGGAGGGTAAAATCCTCATTTTACAATACTTTGGGGGATGAATATGTTATTAGTTCGTTTTTTTAATACCGTACTGATTGGACGACTAATATTTAAACCATGTAATGACTATTTCAATGTATGTTCATATTGCACACATTTTCACTTCATATACAAATACTATAATTATACAAAACAATATATACCCAATTAATTTTATTTGAAAATTATAATTAGTAACAAGGGTATTTAAATGTAGTTATATAAGAATACACAATTAGACATATTTGACGTCATATATACGAATACATAATAATTATTAATAAAGGTACATGAAAGTAGTCATACAAGAATACATCATTAGTCATATTTTGACGTCGTTTGTGTTTATTAGTCACATATATTTAAACGTCCTATATTTTCGGATATAATCTTCAAATAATTCGGATCATTTTTCCAACTTCCTAAATTTAAACGTATATTTTTAGTAAATCTTCAAATAATCCAACTTTGACAAATATATTTTTTCCAAAATATGCAAATTCAAACGCGCAATATTTTTTTTCTCCTAAATGATCAAATTCAAACACGCCACATTCGCTTATTTGGATTTTGGAAGCTACGAAGACTTTGGAAAAAAACTATATTTGGAATGTAGCACTTTGGCAAATATAATTTTTCCTATATTAAACGTGATATATTTTTCCAACTTGATATTTTATTGTCCAACGTGTATAAATACAAACAAACGTATACATTCATTTATTTCCAATTCTTTCATATATTTCTTCGTCTAAATTTGGCAAATAATCATAACCTTCCCATTATTACAAACTAACGTGTATGAATACTTAAATTATCCAAAAATAAATAATTTCAATCTTTTAAAATTTTTATGCGTGACTAATTTTCTATTTTTACAATGACTAATATTGTATCCTTGGTTCAACGAGATAATCTAAGTTCAACTAATATACTAATATAGTCATACACACTATTATAAACAGTCACACGTATTATTCATTTTTTTCAAACTCCCCAAATTTATACGTATTATTTTTCCGACATCGTCAAATAGTTCGATTTTAAAAGGTTGAAATTATCTAAGTTCAACTAATATACCAATATAGTCATACACACTATTATAAATAGTCACACGTAAGTCATAAGGACGACATTCCACCAAATATTATATAGTATTAACGAAAACATTCATATCATCATTGTACACAAATAAAAACATTGTTGTATAAAACTGCAAAAGTCCTCATCTATTAACCCTAAATATTAAAACTACCAAAGTTAAATAGTCATACAAAAATATCAAAGATTTAACACGTACACTAATATATTAAATCAATTTTTTTGTGGGTGTTTTGGTTCCAATTTCATCAACATATGTGTAGCCATCAACATCACCATTTGCTCGTGTTGTATTGGGTTGTTTCCTCCTCTGAAAGTGACTCTTGATTCTTTGTGATCTTCCATTAGTGATAATATCTTCCATTACCATATGTACAGCTGTCGATTTGTTTTATACATTAGTATTCAAATATAAAAAAGTCATATGAGCAACATAAAATAATCATACCGCGATCAATTTCTACGTCATTCTCGCCACCAATCAGATCCTCGTCCGGCGTCTCATTGTGTGGATTCATCGTTGTTGTTACTACATTATTCAAAATACATTATTCACCTATAATCCAATTAAATTATATTAGTCACAATAAATCATTAAATAATATAACATTGGTCACACATTTTAAAAATATATTAGTCACCTATTATCTAATTAAATTAATAGACGCAAAAGCACGATATATCAAACAGTCAGGATAACATATTATTAGTCACTCATAGATTGGATATTAGTCAAACATATCAAACATATTATTAATCACTCCTACACTATTTATTAATATGATATCAAACATATAACATTTGTCACCTTTTCAAAATATATTAGTCACCTATAATCCAATTAAATCATATTAGTCAACAATGAATCATTAAATCATATAACAATTGGTCACATTTTCAAAATATACTAGTCACCTATTATCCAATTAAAATTAATAGACGCGAAGACACGATATATCAAACAATCAATATAACATAGTATTAGTCACCCATAGATTGGATACTAGTCAAACATATTATTAGTCACTTCTACACTATTTATTAATATGATATCAAACATATAACACTGGTCACTTTTTCAAAATATGTCATCTACAATCCAATTAAATTATATTAGTCACCAATAAATCATTAAATCATATAACATTGGTCACATTTTCAAAATATATTAGTCGCCTATCATCCAATTAAATATACTAATCTCGACAAACATTACACTCCCCGAATCGAGTATTCATGGATTGATTAAAAACGATCACATCACGCTATATCAAACGATTACAAATCACAAGCGAAAATTTCAAAAAATCAAAATAGTAGTCAACGAAGTATATACAACAAACTTGCACCTTCAAACATTTCTCAATTTTCGAATTTAAATTCGAACAATGGTCACTAATTCAAATATTCACACTTTCAACATTGACATATAATCCCGACATCCACAATCGAATATACGTAATGAGATTTACTTACCTGAGACGACCATGTTATTCGAGAACGGATGACGATCTTTGATCTTCCCGCAGAGACAACGATGTTATTCATTAGGGTTTCAGTCAATAGGAGGAGAGAGAGAGATTAGAGACTATATATATGGAGAGTGTAACACACACGCGAATTAAGAGAGTGACCCCCTTTTTGGCTTTGTCTGATGTGACACCCCGTCTCACATTATTTTAACGTGAGACGATCCTAAGATATACTCCCAACTCTAATTGCAACCACCAATATTCAATGAGACTTAATTCCGTTTGCAAACAACTCCACAAAAGAATGAAAAGTTACACCTAGAGAGAGTCACCCTTAGAGCTGTTCATAGTCCAGTCCGGACCGAAAAGGGATCGACCGATCGACTGAGATCGGACTGGTCGACTGGGCCAGGGAAGTTCGGTCGATCCTCAAAAAATTTGATCTTCGGTCCTTGGTCCAGTCCATGGACCAAACTGAAGGACTGAAGTTACTAAAATTATAGGATTTCCTTATGTATAGTCCAGTCCGGACTGGACCGAACAAAGTTCGATCGGTCCAGTCCCGGACTGAAAAATGTTCGGTCCAGTCCTCGGTCCAGCTTAGTCCTCTAGTTCGGTCTTCGGTCCAGTTCGGACCGATGAACAGCCTACTCACCCTAATCAAACCTCAAACATTATTAGCCAGATCAATTAAGATATCATCGTAATTTAAGGGAATATTTAGCTTAGAGAGAACTCATCTATACCCAAAGAAAACAAGATATTGAGGACTACTTGACCTGACAGCCAGTGCATAGTTACTTTTAGAGCATATGCAATGCAAAATTCCATTTTTGATCCCCTCTCTCCTAATTAATACACCTTTTTTCCTCATTTTTCTTCATTCCTTTGAGTTCTGGAACTCTGCAGCATTTCAGAACTCAAAGGAATGGAAGAAAAGGAGGAGAGAGGGTGTGCCAAGTAGGAGAGAGAGTGTCAGAATTTCATGGGTTTCATTCCGCATTGCTAGTGCTCTTAGTTAGTCACCATCGTTACATGCACCCACTCAATACATGCCGATGTAAGGCCCTGTTCTTTTATGCGGTATTTTGCGGAATGGTGTGGTGAGGTGTGGTGGAATTGTGGTGGGGTGTGGTGGAATTGTGGTAGGTTATTGGTATGTGGGGTAGGTGAGGAGAGAGAATGTAAAAAGTAGAGGAGAAAAGTGAGGAGAGAGAAAAGTAATGATTTGCGGTAAAATGTGGTGGGTTGTGGCAAATTGCGGTAGGCTGTGGCACCGCAGTTTGCCAACCGCAGAAAAGAACAGGGCCTAAGTCCCCCAAAGAGCTCGATTTCCGGTGAAGCTATAACTCCTTTGATTGGAACCAAGACATCAAAATCGCTCCTTCAAATGCTCTAAGTCTCTAACTTCCTTTTTAACAATAGCCTTCTTGGTTATTGTTTGGGTCCTGGAGCTCTGCCCTCCTATGCAGGAGAAAGTGGTGTTCGATGACCTAAGTCTAATTTCGGCAATGTGGGGAATTTAAGCAATTTTGAAACAACAATCAAGGGGTTTAAGAGAGCCAGGTGGTTGAAAAAAGTAATCGTCTATTCATATATTTGTGGATTCCATAAGGTTGTAAATTTGTAGGATTGTTACATTAGAAAACTTAAATATATTTGAAGTTGAAAAGTTAACTTTGATTTCCAATCATCTCATTTAACTATTTTTCTTTTTTGAAGGATCAGATTTGGCAAATATAAATTATATCTTAATATTCATATATTTTCAATTGAATTTTTAAATATCTTACACTTACAACTATGTAGTATGTATTTTAGGAGGATATTTTAAAGTGATGATAACTGTTGACTAAGAATAATACATTATGGACCTGTTCGGTAAAATTAGCGTTTTACGTAACGGATAGAGGTTTATGTAGCGGATAGAAGTTTAAGCAGCGGATAGCGGTTTAAGTAGCGGATAGCGGATGACTGTTCAAATGAAAATTGTGTTCGGTAAATTTAGCGGATTAATTAACAGATTTATGTGAATTGACATAAAAGGATATGAATAATTTTGAAAGATAAAATTTTCAAAGGGTATTTTTTGACCGAAAAATATGAAATGTTATACCCCAAACGCTAAACGTTAACTTTATTAGCGTTTCACAAAACGCTCCTTAAAACGCTAAACACTCCTCAAAACGCTAGTTTACCGAACACTAATATTTACGCGATTAGAGTTTTGACTTGGTCAAAACGCTAAACGCTACCCCAAATGCTACTGCCGAACACAGCCTAAATTTACGAGTGACTTTAACACTCCTACTTAAACAACGGTGATTCTACTAATTACTGAAAATAGTGTTGATTCTAAATTGAAAATTATCATATCCGAAATTATTAATTTTATGGTAAAAGTGAGATAAACCAAACAAAAGTGCCTTCCTCTCTGTTTTGGGATGGGGATAACAATTTGAGAGAAGATAAGAAGTAAAGAAACGCCCCATGTTCATTTGCCTCCCTCAAAAAGCAAAAAGTAAAAACACACACAGGGCTAAATTTCTTAAAGTTCACATACTAACATCAAGCCCGTCTAGCTCAGTCGGTAGAGCGCAAGGCTCTTAACCTTGTGGTCGTGGGTTCGAGCCCCACGGTGGGCGTGTTTTAGATTTTGGAATTAGTTTTTCTAATTTGGTATGGCGTGTACAGAGTCCCTGGAGTCATATCATGTGACTTTTTTTTTTCTTCTTACAAGTCATATTTAGAACTTTTACAAATAAAAGTCTAATATAAAATAAATAAATAAATAAACAAATGCTTGAAAAGAATACAAAAGTAGAATGTAAATGCGACGTCAATAAATTTTATGCATAAAAAATCAATATAAAAAAATAGATGATTGAAAAATATATAAATGTAGAAGCTAAAATTTAAAAATAAATATAAAATAAAGTTCGAAAAATGATTAATATAAATTTAATAGTTTTTCTAATTTGGTATGGCGTGTACAGAGTCCCTGGAGTCATATCATGTGACTTTTTTTTTTTCTTCTTACAAGTCATATTTAGAACTTTTACAAATAAAAGTCTAATATAAAATAAATAAATAAATAAACAAATGCTTGAAAAGAATACAAAAGTAGAATGTAAATGCGACGTCAATAAATTTTATGCATAAAAAATCAATATAAAAAAATAGATGATTGAAAAATATATAAATGTAGAAGCTAAAATTTAAAAATAAATATAAAATAAAGTTCGAAAAATGATTAATATAAATTTAAAAGTTATGTCAATAAATTTTAAACATAAAAATTAAATGTTAATATATATTAAGTTTACGTATCTATGATAGTGAGAGTATATATTTTAAGGAGTACCTAATAAATTACCAAGGAGAGACCATAACTAAGGAGTACATATACATATATGATTTTTCGCTTTTTAATGATTAACATTGGTGCTTTTTAGATAAATAAAAATATGTTAAAAATATATCATACTGAAACATGCTGAAGTTGTTTACATAATAATTGGACCAAACCATACTACGTCCAGCAATAGAAATATTAACAGGTTAGTACTTATTAGAAAAGGAAGCTTTGAGATATTATAATATAAGACTCCAAAAATGGATATTAGGCAGACTGTTGACTGTAACATGAATGATTTACATCCTCCCCTAGAAAAAGAAATAATCTCATTACGAAATTTCAAAAAATATACTCTTTTGAGCATGTATGTATGTATGTTTTGCGAATATATAAAATAAAATGGAAACGTAATGATAATCCAACATACAATTTAGGTAAATTCTACCATCCTCTGCAATGTTATATGTAATATATTACTAGTATATTTTTTCTGATGCTGAGTAGGATTGTTGGATTACCACAATTCATATGATAATAATAATAATAATAATAATAATAATAATAATAATAATAATAATAATTCGAACTTAAAAATTATACTATAGATACGAGAACTTTAAATCCATTGTGTTTTAGTGAATTATGACCAAATTTCTTCATCGCAAATTGGTGGTTGTCCAACGTGGCTTTACCTTTTTTGCAAAGATTTTGAAATAGTTATTGAAATGTCAAGTGGAAATGAAATAAAAAAGACAAAAATTGAAGATTAGGTCGTAATAATTTACTAAGACTCTGTCTTTAGAGTGTTAAATTAAGTTTATCTTTGTCTAATCTTACATTACCTTAACTTATACGATTCTTTAAAAAACTAAAATCAAAATCAAAACTTTAGTTATAAAGTACCTTTATCTCAATATTAACTTACTTATCACAAATTTTATCCTTACATTTCTCTTTTTTTTCACTGTCTTATCAAACCTAACTTGATTTTGTATCACTTTGAAAGACAAGCCCTAAATTTTATGAGTTAAAAGTTCCATGGTTATGACATATTTCTTAAATTTAGTCATTATTGTTTCAATATCTATAATATGAGTTACTGTAATCTATTTTCTTAATGAATTTGCAATCTCTCCTTAAAAAAAAAAGGACATATATTTTACAAATTGAAAAGTTGGATGTGAAAGTTGAAATGGAAGTGGGGCATATTATTATGAAATTTTATAAACCTTTATATATAATTCATAGTGAGTACTTGTATTGTGTTTCCCTATACTAGGATTCATACATAGATGAAAGGGGGATATGCCTTTTGCTGAAAGAGTGAAAGTGTATTCTCCCTTTTTAAAGATTAACATGTGCATTGGCATCTACTTGCTTCCTTGTAATGATTACCCTACATACACATGCATTGTTAAATGGTGTGACCTTAAATTGTTAAATGGCTGATGTCACACCCATACTTGTCATCATTATCAAATCACCCTTCATTGTCACAATTACCCTAAATAAATAAAAAGAGAAAAAAAAAGGCGGACGGAAAAAAAGAGTAATTAGGCCCATTCTATTTTACGGTATGGTTACGGTACGATTGGTTGCGTTGCATAGCGATGAAATGTGTAAAGTTGTTGTGAAAATAATGGAAGGTGGGTTTATATATTTTAATTTGAAAATAATTGTAGATGAAAATAAAGTGAAGGTTTTGAGTTTTTATTTGAAAAGTTTCACTTTTAATAAAAAGGGAAATGAAAAGTTATAATGAGTTGTAGTAGAAAATAAAAATTTACGATGCGGTGTGAAACTGCAAACAACCCCACTACATAAAAGAACGAGGCCTCAATGATCAATTTTTCTGGACAAAGTTTCATTCATCTATGAATGCCAAGAATGATAAAAGTAAATGCTTAAGTAACTGTGGTTATTTATGTGGTCAGTCGTTAATGAATTGACGTCACTCCAGACTTTCAATTCAAATAATGTGTGTGGCTTGATGATGGTGGGAGGTCGGAGTGTTACAAGTTGTCCCACCTAGCCTTGCGCGGCAACATTAGCGGCATTGTCGTTGAGCAAAAAGGCATTCAAAATAAACATTTTTTTGGCAAATGGTTAGAGTACAATAATAAAGCGTGAAGGAAGAGTTTTTTTCTAGCATTGGTTGCTAGCCTATGTGCTTTGTTTATATGAGATGTACTTACATTTAAGATTAAACAGAAGTTACAACAAATTATCAAATTTTAGCAACTAAGTTAGGATAAGTTGGGATAAGTTGATGATGTTTTTTTAGGGGAATTGTGTTTTTAGAGTAGATGCTCTCAAGTGATATCGATACCTTTCTTAACAAGATACACATGCATATACGTATGTGTTCCTTCCAGTAACTAAGCACAAATATCACAATATTGTTATTTTTGCTATATGTCACGGTTCGCAAATACCATCAATTTCCGAGGAGGTTTCCACTTAACTCCTAGAGTTTACTTGACTTCTCTAGAGTAGTCTCGTATCCTCTAGAATGTTATGAAGTTCTCTCATGAATTCTACACTTATATAGAATCTTAGATATTTGTATAGAAAGATCTAGCTACTCAATGTAGACAGTTGGATCGAGTAGATCTCCACCATCCATTGAGGAGGTGGAAGTGTATATATATCCCCAAGGGGTCTCATTTGTAAGCATTCGTCATTTGAGAGCAATACACAAGACATTCTCTCAAACTCTTTAAGTGTTCTTATTGCTTCCCTTAAGCTTTACTTAGTCTCTCAAGAGCTAAGTACCATAACCTCAAAGACTTACTAGCAAACTAAGAAAAGGGTTTTGAGTGTAAGTTTGCTAAAGCCGCACGAGTGAAGTCTAGGATAAAGAATCATCCCGTGACACTTGGTATCAGAGCTGGTTCTTTGGGAGAAGATGGCATCCAACTCCGAGGTTTCCAACCCGCCTCCAAAGGACGGCAAGAAGGGAGATGAAGAGAAGGAAAGGCGAAGGGAGAAGTCTAGGGACATGGTGTCCGCACTCAATGACCGTGTGGAAAGAGCACTCTCCACCTTGGCCGATCTGAATGATAGGGTCGAGGATGTGGATTCCCGAGTAGTTAAGCTCGAGTCCCGGGATGACGATGGAATCCTAGAGGAGATGAAGGAAGCTTTAAGGGTGGCGGTCGAAGACTTCTCTTCCGAGCTGGCTTCCCTTGAAGCCAAGTTGGAGGCTAAGGAGGAACAGGTGGAGACCCTTATAGTCTGTTTGTATTGGGGGTTAAAGGAGGGCAAAGTCACCGAGCTAAGGTCGTTCCTCGGCTTGGAGAACTACTACTGTCGGTTTACTAAGAGTTATTCCGCTATCGCCGCTCCACTTACAAACTTACTCAAGAAGGGACGAGGATGTTCTTGGAGTGAAGAATGCCAAAAGGCCTTTGACACCTTGATGAAGGCCGTCATCGAAGACCCCTTCCTCGCACTCCTCGATCTTGGCAAGCCTTTCCAGCTTCACACAGATGCTTCTGACTTCGCTATTGGTAGAGTCTTGATGCAGGAGGGTCATCCAATTACCTTTGAGAGTCGGAAGCTAAATGAAACGGAGAAGTGATACACGGTGCAAGAAAAGGATATGACTGCGGTGGTCCATTGCCTTCAGACTTGGAGGCACTACTTGTTGGGGAGTAAGTTTGTTACTAAGACGGACAATGTAGGTGTAGCCACAAGCTACTTCCAAACCCAAAAGAAACTTACTCCCAACTCCCAAGCAAGCCCACTAGCAAGACTTCCTGGAAGAGTTCGACTATGTAATGGAGTACAAGTCGGGTCGAGCCAATTTAGTGGCGGATGCACTAAGCCGCAAGGGAGAACTAGCCAATTTGAGCCGCCCACAAAGCAACTTGAAATATCGCATCAAGGAAGGGCTTGACCATGATTCCTTGGCCAAGTCATTAATGGGGCTCATCAAGGAGGGGAAGACCTGAATATTTTGGATAGAAGACGGTGTGATCCTCACAAAGGGGAACCGAGTCTATGTTCCATCTTATGGCAATCTCCAGCGTTAGGTGATGAAGGAATGCCATGACAGCAAATGGGTTGGACATCTAGGGATACACCGCACCCTTGCATTAGTAGGTGACTCCTACTATTGGCCTCGGTTGAAGGATGATGTTGAGGCCTATGTCAAAACTTATCTTGTGTGTCAACAAGACAAGATCAAGCAAGGAGCATTCGCGGGACTTCTCAACCCACTTCCTGTTCCCGAAAGGCCATGGGAAAGCATCTCCGTGGACATCATTGTGGGACTACCCTCTAGCGAAGGGTACAATTAGATCTTGGTGGAGGTGAATCGATATTCAAAGTATGCCACTTTCATCCCGACACCTAAGGAGTGCACCACCGAGCAAGCCACCAACTTTTCTTCAAGCATGTGGTGAAGTATTGGGGGCTACTACAATCTATCATAAGTGACCGGGATACTCGCTTCACGGCGCGATTTTGGACGGAGCTCTTCAAGCTTATGAGGTCTGAGCTCAACTTCTCCACCAACTTTCACCCTCAAAGTGATGGACAAACCGAAAGGATGAACACACTCTTGGAGCTATATTTGAGGCACTTCGTGAGTGCCAACCAAAGAGATTGGGCAAAATTGCTTGATGTGGCCCAATTCTCTTACAACTTGCAAAAGAGTGAGTCTACGGACCTTAGTCCATTCAAGATAACGACGGGGCAACAACCTTTAACCCCTAGCTCGCTAGCTTCCGGATATAAGGGACCAAGTCCACCCGCCTACAAGTTCGCCAAAGATTGGAATGATCAAGTGGGGGTGGCAAGGGCTTACTTGGAGAAAGCGTCCATGAGAATGAAGAAATGGGCTAACAAGAAGAGACGTCTGAGGGACTTTCAAGTGGGGGACCTCGCATTGGTCAAGATGCATCACTATGCGAGGTTAGATGGACGACATCGGGCTCTTCTCCGACGTTACGAGGGTCCCTTTCCATCATCAAGAAGGTAGGGGCACAAGCATACAAGGTAGAGTTGCCCCCAAAGTCCAAGTTTCACCCGGTTTCCATGTGAGCTTACTCAAGCCATACCATCAAGATCGGGAAGATCCAAATCGCGGGGACCTTTCTTCGAGCACCAATGGGAGTAAAGGAGCAACACGACAAGGAGGTAGAAGAGGACTTTGCTGATCGAGCCACAAGGGTACACCCAAACCAACCCCTTAAACACGAGTTGCTTGTCAAATGGAAGGGGTTGCCCGAGAGTGAGGCTAGCTGTGAGCCGCTCGAGAACTTATGGCAATTCAAGGACAATATCCGAGCGTATGAGGACAAGAAGGCAATGAGCACGTCACCTGATTAGGTGGGAGAGGATGTCACGTTCTGCATATACCATCAATTTTCGAGGAGGTTTCCACTTAACTCCTAGAGTTTACTTGACTTCTTTAGACTAGTCTTGTATCCTCTATAATGTTCCGAAGTTCTCTCATGAACTCCACACTTGTATAGAATCTTAGATATTTGTATAGAAATATCTAGATACTCAATGTGGACCGTTGGATCGAGTAGATCTTCACCATCCATTGAGGAGGTGGAAGTGTATATATACCCCCAATGGGTTTCATTTGTAAGCATCCATCATTTGAGAGCAATACACAAGACATTCTCCCAAATTCTAAGTGTTCTTACTTGCTTCCCTTAAGTTTATTTAGTCTCTCAAGAGCTAAGTATCATAACCTCAAAAGTTTACTAGCAAACTAAGAAAAGAGTTTTGAGTGTAAATTTGCTAGCACCACACAAGTGAATTCTAGGATAAAGAATCATCCCGTGACATATAGCATCTTAAATATATCTTTTCTTTTACGATAGCCTCATCGGGCATATAAGGCATCATCAATTTCTTTAAAAATCCTATGAGACCCTCAAAATTTTTTTAATTGTTTAGAGCTTCTAGAAGTCACCAACTTACATTTGTCTTCACTATAATTTGACCACGTCTCAATGTCACTTCGGGAGTTTAAATTACCATCTTTCTTTATGAAAAACTTACTTCAAAGGTTTCCTAATTAAAAAATGTACTTAACTTGTTGTAGTTCAAAGATAAGTGTCATTCTTGGAACTGTATAATTAAAGTGACATTTAAGTGAGAACAAACCGTCACTTTAATATTTAAGCTAATTGTGAGTATACCTCACTTCATAATTCGTCACATATTTAGTCTCCGTTCTTTAATATGATTGGTGTGATATGGTAATGATGCGGTCCGGTAAAATTTAAAAAAGCATGGTGAAATGTATATGGTAAGATGTGGTAAGAGTGGTGGTAAATGAGATAGATGAGGAGAGAGAATATGAAAAGTAGAGGAGAAAAGTGATGAGAGAAAAAGTGAAACGATATATTAGTAATTATTGTAGTGTGTTGTGATGAAATATATCAGAAATTAAACAACGAGCCTTAGAAAAGTGAGATGATCACCTAGGACCTAGGTAGTTGTAAGAAAGATAATATACATATTTTTTATTTGGTCTCCTTTCACTCACAGTAAAAAAAAAAAAGAAATAATAAAAATGTTTGAAATGATTTATAAGTGTTTTGGGAAGATATCAAAATATATATAATTATTTGGGAAATTGACAAAAATATTTTTACTTTGATTATATAATTGTGTTGGAAATGATAAATTAAGAAGTAAAATTTAGCAAAACAATGATTAATGTTATATTGTAAGATGACACATATGGTGAAAAATAAAGATTTGGTTAAAGTGGCAGGTATTGAAAACAGTAAGGAATATATACTTTTCATCAACATTCAATACTTGTCAACTTGTTCTTTATATTAGGTAAATAGTATAACTTGTCAAGCTCCTATCTCAGAGGAATATTAACCCAACAAGCATGTCTCATAGCAGACAGGGGTAAACGGATATCAACATCCTAAATAGGGCTCAAGCTTTACTTTCCACACAATCTCACATTCTTGTAAATAGGAATATTCCCCCTGAATCGAACCCTATAGAAAGGGGAAAGAAGACAGGGGTGTTTGTCAATGAGACAAGCAACAATCAACTCAATACTCATCAACTATCATCAACACGTATCACTCATCAACATTAATAAATACTAATAAATTATGGATCACGCTTTCAAATTAGAATTTTATTTTAATAATTAGACATTAATCAATATATAATGCTCATTAATATTGATCGAAGCTCATCATCACTCATCATCAATAATCTTATTTAAACATTACCTAAGTTTTAGGTGCAATCTTATATCACATTTAAAAGTTCCTAAAATTTATCAGCAATCCTTGAAGCCAATATAAAATACCAACCATGACCTAGAAAGAAACTGAATCAATAGCGTCAAATTTAAAGGTTTAGAATAAAAGTGGTCACTGTAATATTACACCCATATAATAAGATAAAATTCTCAGTTTTTATCCTTAATTTTACTATAAAAAAATGGCGTAAGGGTAGTTATGTATACTCAACCCTAAATATAATGTGAATCCTCCAAACATTACCTAAGTTTCACGTGCAATCTTATTTAAACTCGCATATACATATAATTAATTAATTATCAAAATGGTGGTAGACTACTTGTTAAGTTGTTATCACCCTCACCTTAATGTTTAATTAATTTTTGGTTGGAATAAATAAACTTTCTTGTGTTGAAATTATATAGTTACTGAGTTATATTTGTGGATAATTTGGTACTTATTGATTATATCTCTTAACCTTACTGATAGTTAATGGATACATTGTCTACTCTATATAAGCCGCTCTTTTATACGGTTGGTTGCGGTGCAGTGTGGTGGAAATTTGAAAATTGTGGCGGGTTGGAGAAAGTTGTGGTGGAATGTGAAAGGTTGTCGTGAATTTTGGAATGTTGTTGTGTAAATAATTGTAAATGGGTTGGTAGATTGTGGTGAATTGTGGTGGGTTGTGGAATATGGAAAGTTGTGGTGCGGTGTGGACCGCAACCAACCAACCGCATAAAAGAACGGGGCCTAAGAAGTGTAAGACCTACTTATTATTAGGGATGACAGTCATATTTGAATTCGAAGCAAATCCCTTCTGATTCGAAGCAAAAAAAATCTGATCCAAATGCCACAAAAAGAAATTTGAATCTGAATCTAATTAAAAAAATCCGACTTCGATTATAATTGAAGCTGATATGGAGGTAACCACCTCCGATCTGATTAAGTTCAGCTAGAATAATAAATATTCAATTAAAAAAATTGGAAAATCAACATGACCGAATTTGAGAATTGAGTGGAGACCGAATATGAAGCTTAGTTTTCTTTTGAAGGAAAACAATAGGCATATTGCCAATATTTTAATAGTTGAAAGACTTTACGTGACATGTTATATTTCTGTTGTGTTATGTACTTTTGGTTTTATAAAAAAAATTAGGTTTATTGTTGGTGTTTTATTTTGTTACATGTAGACCTGTCAATACGGGCGGGCGGGCGGGTTACGGGTCGGTCGTATATCGAGTTCGGGTAAATACGGGTCGGGTGTATTTCGGGTTCGGGTAAATACGGGTCGGGTGTATTCCGGTTTCGGGCGGTTTGGGTCGGGTTTACGGGTCATGACCGCCTTTTTCTCAGTCACTTACAACTAATAAAATTGATTATAATTAGTCAAAGACGCCTATCTAATGTATCATTCCATTCCAAGTTCGACCACCATGATATATCATAGTTGTATTGACATATTAATATACACCTAATGGACAAAATTTAACAATCTTCAAGTCTACAAGTATTATGCGGTTTACGTCAACAATCACGAATAACAATACTTATGAAATACATAGGGTTTTGGGATGCTAATATACTAAACTTTTGGTGTATTGGACAATAATGCACTGAACTTTGACCTTTGACAATAATACACTATTTTACTGAAAGAGAGGAGAGAGGCGGGACTGCAGGAGTTTGAGGGTTCACTGAAAGAGTGAGTGAGTGACAGTGTTAGGGTTTTGTTTTGGTCATTTGTTATTTGATTATTTCATTTGTATATCTCTCTACGCATAGCTTTCCAAAACCATCCAATATTTTACTTTTGGGCCTTAATTTTCATGGAATCGGCCCATTTTTTTGCACAAGGCCAAAGTAGACAAAACACTTAAAATTAAAGTGTCTTACCCAACGGGTCGACCCAAATCTGACCCGACCTGACCCGTTTTTTACCGGGTTCTTTGGGTCGGGTCATTTTCGGGTCCCAGGTCGGAATTTCGTGTTCAAAACCCACTTTTTGCGGGTCAGTTTGGGTCGGGTTTCCGGGTCGGGTCGAGAATTGTCAGGTCTAGTTACACGTATTATATATTAAATTACAACAAAAATATTGTCAAAAAAAACTAAGAAAAATTTACAAAAATAAATAGTACAAAAGTTAATTAGACCTCCAATTATAATTCGAGTACCTCTACTTCTGATTGAAATCCTCCACTCATCCTTTGATTAACCGGAATTGGAGGTGGACCTCCACCTCCAATTATTAATTGGAGCAAAGGTGAAGGTACCCACATTCAACCGATATTCGATCTATTGTCATCCCTCTTTATTATTTTAAACATATACTGGATCAAATAAAACCTAATTAAACTAATGTTGAATTAACAAATTAAAAACTGGAATTACATAGCAAAGATCAGTTGGATGATCTGACAGACAGAGGAGGAGCAGAGACTGCAGTGGGCAAATGGATTACACTCTGGCCCATTTGAATGTTGGGTTGGAGTGGGTGGATTCCCCATGAATAAAGCTTCTCCCAATCAGGTCAAATATGGTAGTAATGGCACCATGTTAAATTATTAATGTACTTATATTCCTTTTCAATTACCTACTTTTTTTTAAATACTAGTAGTATAATATTAGTAGTATAATAATAGGATTCCTAAAGTGGAAACAGTTTGTGGTTAAGGTGGTATTTGTAAACTTGGATTAGATGCAGTATGAACTCGAAATTAAAATTCCTTCCTTCAAATTCCATCCGTCTCTCTCTGCCATGTGACCACTTACAAGTCATAATTTTATCCACTTTCCTAACTGATTACTGTCTGTAATTGCAATGCTCAGTGGTCATTACAGAGTTAGGTTTGACCACAGGGTGGGAAATTGGGAATAACGTTGACCATGTTTTTATGTAAGATTACTTGCGTTGTTTAATCTTTTACCTTATTTACCAACACAATCAACAAGAAGTATAATTACACCCCTATTTGTTGGAAACCTCCTGAGGAAGATTGGGTTAAACTAAACTTTGACGGATCATAACAAATCCAAGGATCGGCAGTAGGCTTTATTATCCGTGACTGCTTTGGCCGTTTATGTAAAGCCGGAGCTTCTAGAGTCAGCTCAAATTCCATTCTATTGACAGAAGCTTTGGTGCTACGAACTGGCCTGCAACACACTATCCAAGCAGGTTT
This sequence comes from Portulaca oleracea, assembly GCA_029582165.1. NCBI lineage: Eukaryota > Viridiplantae > Streptophyta > Magnoliopsida > Caryophyllales > Portulacaceae > Portulaca > Portulaca oleracea. The sequence continues at coordinate 33,802,971 of CM055871.1, forward strand.
CTCAAGAGTTCATATTGAAGGCGACAACCTGATCATTATCCAAGCCATCCAAGGGCACTGCCAAATCCCTTGGCAAGTAGATGTAATCATCAGAGACATCAAGTACCTTTTAAGTCTTCTTGACAAACATTCATTAAATTATGCCTTCCGTGAAGGGAACTGTGCTGCTGATTGGTTAGCAAATCATGGTCATAACTTTCCTTGTCTAACTTTATGGGACTGTAGCCCTTCCCCCTCCCTCCCTTCTATTTTGGTGGCTGATATTTCAGAGGGATGCCTTGATAGAAGAATCTCCTGAGATTTTTGTATTTTTTAACTGTGAGGAAAAAAAATAATTCTTGCTGATCTTATTTACCCTATCTAACATATCTTATATAATATATATATATATATATATATATTTAAAAATATATTTATTTAATAAGTGACATGACGGATGTAATTTACTTTATTTATAATATTTTATTAAAAATTTTAAAATATAATTTTAAAAATTCATATATTTAAGTAATGTGATTTTTCTTACTTATACTATCTTATCAATTAACACTTTCGTACATAATCTTACCATCCCTAGTTTACTACTTACATCTTATTTACATCACTAAAAAAAAACACGACATACATCTATATAATAATAAAATATTGTAAGGGATAAGGCCTTTGGGCATCAATAATTTAATTTTTGGAGTATCCACGAAATTTATGTACCTTTATTTTGTTCTTAATAATATCTAAAAATATTAAGATCATGGTTTTTAAAATGGTAGGATAAAACTAGGTAAAGTAAGGTTGACAAAGAAATGAAATGTAAGAAAATAATATGCGGTAAATCAGTTAGTGGTGTAGTAAACATATTTTATTATTAAATTATGAATCTTTTGAAAAAAAAAATAAAATGACATTAGTTTGAGTATTTTTTAGAGATTCAAATAAGGTAAGATAAGATAAAAAAATGATAAAATAAACCTAACTTACCATTTCAAAGAACATGACCTATATATTTACATAATATTTAATACATATATTAGTATCACTTACTACTCCTCATGAATCATAATAACTATCATTAGACTAATATATGTATAATGTATACATATATACACACCACATATTATATGTTTTAAATTTAAATTGTTTAAAAATATTTGGCTCGAAGAAAAATTTTGAAGCTTCATTATAGATCTAACTTGATGTTCAACTGTCGAGTGATGTACCTTCATGTGTAAGTTCGACATAGAAACTTCAATAATATTAAAGTAAACAATATTTCTGTCCTCTTGTGGTGAGTCTTTTCCTAGGATTTGTACACAATTTCGTCGATGATGTAACAACCAAGCTATCTTAGGGTTTCGTTGACAATGAAGATGAACTTAGAATCTGAACTGAATAAATTACGAGTGACAGAGGTTGAAGAGGAGATTGTAGAATTTGAAGAGACATCATTTGATTGTAGTGAAGAACCAATTGGTTTGTGTTTAGTGGAAAGCTACTTTGAACAATTTGGTAAAGAGTATCCTTATTCAAGATCTGGATCATAACATGCTTGTTTTCCAATTCTTTTCTCCTACAGATAGGGACATAACCTTGAAAATGTGTGATTTACTAATGAAGAAGAAGATTGAATATTTTGACTTGGAAGATATTTGGAGGTAAATGAGGAAGACATTCTAGCATTATCCAATTGTTTGAAGACTCAGGTTGAAATAGATATTACATGGTCACCAAGACATAGAATGCATACAAGTATTGAGATCAAGCCTATGTAGATGCTAGATTTCCCTCAAGTATGAATTTTCCAGATTTTGCTATGATTGCAAGTTATTAGGACACATTTACAAAGGGTTTGCACTTTATGATGAATCTTTTTTGGAATAGGACTTGCAATAGATCCAACCTTGGGGGGTTCAACAATCAAGACGATCCTAGGAGGGAAACAGAGAATAATTGAAAAGTGTATAAGAAAAACTTCTGGAGCTAAGGGTAGGGGGAACTAGTTATAGGTTGAAATAGAAGGACAACAAAACCCAAAAAAAGGTGAGACTAAAATGGTAGTAGAATCAACATGAGGTGATAGTGTAAAGTGCAAGTTGTTGGATCTCAGAGGCAATAAACGAGGAAAATGAAAGGTCACACTAATGAAGGATGAAAGCAATGTAGCGGGTGACTTAGACCAATCCTACCAACAACCACAAAAATCTTTTGTTGGAACCACAGGGGTGGTGGCAATCCCCTAGCAGTTCTAGCACGCTATTTTTGGAGGGGGAAAATAGCCTAGACATTGTTGTTCTTTTCTAGACAATGTTAGACATAAGAAAAATGGAATGACTAAAGTGGATGTTCGGGTGCAAGAATGCAGTAGGAGTAAATAACCATAGAAGTTGGTGGGGCCTCATGCTCTTTTAGAAGGAGGTTGTGAACTTCAAGCTTATTGAGTGTTCTACTCATCACTACATCTTTGGTGATAATCGCATGATAACGAAGTAGGTGATGATATTCCTGGAGACCCACAAACGTTTAGAAACAACAAAACAAGTGGAGGATGAAGGATGTACTTAGAGATAAAGTGAATGACAACTTCATTCCAACAATTATAGGGGGTGACTACAATGAAATTTTATCACTAGAACAAAAAAGTGAAGAACAAACTAAGTTTAGAGATTGATAGAGAACTTCGGGGAAACTTTAACGGGTTGCCAACTACATGAAATTGGATTCTCGAGTCCATCATTTACTTGGAAAAAGTGGGAGAATAAGAAGAATTGCCTCAGGAGATAATTGGAATATACACTACCAATGAGCTTTGGTATAGAAAGTTTCCAAAAATAAAAGTGACAAATCTAACCAAATATATATAATCAGATTATATTCCAAGTCTTTTAGAGTCTTAGATACCAACCCATAGGGTTACCTAGAAATCGAGGAAAATGTTTAAAGTTGAAAAATTTTGGGTGGAGGATGAGGATTGCGAGAAGTTGGTCAAGAGCATATGAGAAGCAAGTGTGTTACATCCAATTGAGAAAATAAAATAATGTATCACACGTTTGTAGTCCTAGAAAAAAGAAAAATATGGAGATATAGATCAAAACATCACCCAACATGGAGAATGAGCTATGACTAGTGCAAATTCTTCCAACAACTCAAGTAACTTAGAAAGAAGGACAAGCCTAGAAGCAAAGCTGGAGCAAGTACGCGCTAAAGGGAAAAATGTTGGTTTGTTAGGTGATGCGTATTTCAACCCCTATTATCATCTTCCAAGGGATCATAGTAGGCATCTCAAGGATAAAAATAATTTAAAAAAAAAACTCGCTAGGCTAAATATCAAAAATGAGAAGGGAATGCAACGAAAACACACGTAGAGGAGGGAATAGTTCCGTACAACTCAAAACAAAACGAAATAAAAAGTTGGGGAGATAAGAACTCACCCAAAGATTAGTGATCAATTAATTGTAAACTAGGACATCTAATTAATTTTGGGTCTACCAAGGAATTGCTTGAAGGTCGAGTCACTCATAAATCGTATAAAGGATCTCAAAAGCCCTACTGGAGGAAAGATAAAGGTCGTGTCATCACCAATATTGTAAAGTTGCCAACTCAAAACCACCCCCAAGAAAAACTTAGATAAAGTTAACTGTAATTTTAAAGAGGAATGATATTTGATCCAATATTTGTTCATCAAAATTCATAGTTTTTCTTTCTCACTTGAGCTTCAACTATTTATAGAAAACCAAGGTACAAGGAATGGTAAATATCCTAAGGAATATATCACAACCAACGACCCTTAAACCCTTACAAAAGAGATACTAATTTAACTGTTACTAAAAATCCTAGTAAATCAACAAACATGGAAAAGGAAAAAACAGTACAAGAGGATTGAAGTGACCAATTAGCCAAAAGATAACCTATAATACTAAGTAGTACAATCATATAGTGGAGGCATCACATAAATCACAGTCCTTCATTCTCTCGGGTGGTCATGTAAAATCAAGGAACATTGGGATGTTAGATCCTGATTCCCAAGCAACTCGCTGATATCATGTAGGTAAAAGATTGTTTTACCCCTTATATGTTACGGTAATTCTCATATTGGTTATACATTGTAGAAGATGCTGGAAATTTGGAATATAAGCTTAGACGAACTTATTTATGCATAATGAAGATAGTTAGACCCTAAGGACCAAGCCAAGTCTTATGAGTATTCATGGAATTGGTTCAATTGCCTCTAATCTCCAGAAAGCTTGATCCATAACAAGCTTCATGCCTTAAGAGTTAAGATAAGTACAATCTCCCGGTGTAATAACTTGATCAAAGTCTACTTACTTGGACTTGGTAAGGTGGACAGAGGGGTCAGGAGAATTGAAATATGTATCACCCTCTCATTCTTGATTTGAATTTTCCCTTAAATTCTAGTCTTCTACGTCTAAGTAGAGTCTAAGATCTCCTTCATTGAAAGTAGATAGAATAATTCTCATATCATTAAGCGATTCTAGGTTATGGGTATATTCATTGATCTTTCCATCACTTTGAACCAGGGGTGAACAAAATAAGTTGAACCAAATAAACCGCAATGAGGACTAGTTGAATTGAGTCGATAGTAAATCAAATCAACCCGATTTAAAATTTCAGTTAACCGATTCTAGGTTATGGGTATATTTGTGTTTTTATTGTGTTTTAGACAAAGCATCAACGGTATAACATGGTTGATGATAGTCATAATTTTAGTTAAGTCAACCTTGAGTTTGGTTTTAAATTGATTTGATTGTTTATATCTCTAAATTAAAACACGGAAGAAGTAGAAAAGAGAGGTGGAGTGAGGGGGCCAGAACATCAACATGCAAACAAGCCATACAATTTTACTACGAGTACATGGAAGCGTTCGACTCAACTAAGGGGACCATGCACCTTTGGGCTAGGCAGCATATTCACGATGTTCTAAGAGCCTCCCCCCCCCCCCCCCCCCAAATAGTTGCGGAGGGAAGTAGGTTTATCCCCCTCGACCCTTAACTGCTCCATCACCCCATTCACTTCATTGTATAGCCAAGTTAAATCCCAAGTGAAAACATTTTAGAAGGATGAACAAGTAGATGACCATCATGTCTCAATGCTACAAGCCTCCCAATCCACTTCTTGGATTGCTCCCCAACCCCTTCCCTTCTTCCCCAAATGATGGCTACGCCACTAGGATCTGTAGACAATTTTCCTTATTTAGTTGTGGATGTTAAACCAACTATTTAGATATTCACTAACTTTGACAAGTGTAAATGCGACTTGAAAATGTATGATGTAGCGACCTATGTTTATTGGTTATGAATTTTGATTTTATATATTTATGTTTGAAATATTATGGATAGAAATATATGCACAAACCATTTTTTAAAAAGGTATGTAATTACCGATGATTGGTAATCGGTCACTAATGAGTAGTCAAAATATAGACGAACTAGGTCAACTAGAATGAGCATCCAACATTTGTCGAACGCTATTTATTGAATGCAAACTACGTCCGATTATAGCGACTGATAATGTTACAAATGATAACTATCGGTTGCTAACAACTAGCAACCTGTAGCTATCAGATGTTGCTGTTGTTTTGTAGCCACATCGTACCATGTGATATTGTCGACATAGCGGTCTCTCATGTCTCCAAAGCGACCAATAAGCCTTATTTGCGATTGATAGTATCAAGCAACATCAATCTTCTGATACCCCAAATCCCTAAGAGACTTACCCGTAAATGTGCCAATATTCCAAGAAGTAAAGCAAATCCTACCAAAACCCTCAGACCTACCACACATTCTCCCCGTATAAGGACTAACACCATCTACAACATTACTATCCAAAATAAGCTAAAACAACCACACAAACACCACAAAGCAAGCTCTAAACTCATCATCTGCTCAAGAAACTGTAGAAGAAAATGGTTTGTAAAAAAAAAAAAAAATCTTAAAAACAAAGACACTAAAGCACAGAGTCCCACGTTATACCATAGATAAACATTACGTATTTATTTACCCTATCTTTCTTACTAATAGTAGTGGAGAACAAGATAGATAATTTTTGAGTGATGAAGAAAGGGACAAAGAGTAACGAAAAAATTGAAAATCCAATTAAGCTCAATAGCTTCTTAAGTAGTGTTCGTAGTGGCCACATAAAGTTATGCTTGAGAAATAAAGATTTGGAGGGGATATGGCAAAGCGATACATGTAGTTGCGAGATAGGTGCAGATCACCCAATGAACCTGCTCGAGTTCTAAAAAAACAATGATTCTTACGTTAGACTTACAAATACCAATAGGTGTTATCAGTGATTTTGATACCGATGATATATAGGTGATCTCCAATTCAGGCTCATGGCACAGAAACATATTTGATATTCCATAATAAAATGGGTTTTTGGCTCAAAATAATCCGAAGTCGGAAGTAATTGGCTGAAAGTAATTCAAACTCACTTTTTGGCTGAAAATAACCTAAACTTTTAACCTATTTACTTGGACTAAACCGAAATCGATTTCCGGCGCCGGAATGCTGACTGGATAGCCTGAGCACGTGTTTCTTTAATTGATTTTGGTTTTGATTTTTTTAAAGCTTATGTAAACCCCAACTCACTTAAATTTATAATGACTTGACAATGGATTAAAAATAAAAACACTTTAACATAATAAATTTAGTCTTCCAACTCCAAAAATTTTGATGAGAGAAGAAACACATGCTCAAAAATATAAGTTTAAGTGAGTTAGGGTCTATATAAGCTTTAAAAAAAATTCAAAACCAAAATTAATTAAAGAAACACGTGCTCAAACTGTCTAGTCAGCATTCCGACGCCAGAAATCGATTTCGGTTTAGTCCGAGTAAATATGTTAAAAGTTTGGATTATTTTCAACCAAAAAGTGAGTTTGGATTATTTTCAGCCAATGACCACCAACTTCGCATTATTTTGAGCCAAAAATCCTAATAAAATTTGATGTTGGTTTGAGAATTGGTGAGTAATTATTTTCAATATTAATGTCAAAATAGATTTAGAAAAAAATATATAATGTGTTTGGTTCAAGTCAATAACAAATAAGTGAAATATGAACTTTGTTCAAGTTTAATCCTATATTTTTTTAATAAAAGTTGAATGAAATCTAATACTCCGGTTTACTTTTTGCATAATAAAAAAAAAATTTCTTTAATAGTTTTCCTAACTAACTATTTCATGAACAATATTTTCAATATGAATTGGTTTTATGATTTCACAATAGTATAATACTATCATCCAATATCACAAATAAAATTGTTAAAAGTAAACAGAATCAATATATAATAGTTATTTTGAATTATAATTCTGATCATCACATCACAAATACATCTTTAGTACAAATTATTTTTTAAATTCAGTGAAAATATTTATTTTAATTTATCTTCATAAAAAAATAATAATATATTTAATATATATCGAATAAATTGAAGTATTTAGAAATAATTTATTTCACTAAAAAATTGAAAATCACACCATAAACTCAAAATACATTCAAACTGTATGTGTCCATAGAATCAAAATACACTTGCTTCATATTCTTGACACAATGTCACAATGGATGGACAAGTCTAACTACGATGTTGTTGTTATGATTGTTTAATCGAAACAGATGTTACTGTGACAATTAATCTATAATTTTTATACTCATGAGTCATGAGTCATGGTGGAGGGATTTAAAAAAAGAAAGTAGTAGTAATTGAGTAAAGATAGAGAAAGGCGGAAAAGAAATTCAAAAAATTAAAGAGAGAGAGAGAGAGAGAGAGAGAGAGAGAGACGTTAGGTTTGGTTAGGTTAGCGTAGAGACGACGGTTATATAAATCTGAGCTCACTCTCTCACTCACTCTTCTTTTGGCTTTAAGCATACGTAGTTGCCAGCTTGTATTACTCGATTGCCATCACTTTAAAGCCAACGAACCCCAACCCCATTTTCGTCATTTCCCCCCCAACCTTAATTCCTCCTCTTCTCTCTCTCTTTTTTAGCTTCTGCTACTTGCCCACTTTTCTGGGTTGGGGATAATTCTCATTTCTCACACACATACATACAGTACAAACTCCACTGCGGCTTCTACTTCAAACTTGCCAAAGTCTCTCTTTGTTTGGGCTGTTTTTGTCAGAGATTTTCCCCCAAGAGAGTAGAGACCCACTTTGATTGATTTGATTTTTGATCTCCTTTGCACAAAGGTTTTATTCCTTGCGTGCAATTTGCATTCGGGTCTCCTTCAAATTTTCAGTTTTGTGTGTTGGGAAACGTAAACTGTGAAGATGGACCACCGTGGAACTCCGGTGAGAAAACCACACACTTCCACCGCTGATCTGCTTTCTTGGCCGGAAAATCCCTCCGCCGATTCAGCCGCCGCTGCCTCCGCCACTCGCCCTGTTCGCAACGTCCAGGTTCCCCTTCTTTCTCTCTCCTCTCCATTCCAATTATTCTTTTTTTTTTGCTTAATCTAAGTTTTTTAAAAAATGGTTGTTTTATACTGACAAAGATTCAATTTATTTGGGTTTTTGTTATTTTTGTGTGGAAATGGGAACTGGGCAGCCGTCAGATGGGATCAGCAAGGTGGTGTTTGGAGGGCAAGTGACTGATGAGGAGGTTGAGAGCTTGTTGAAAAGGTGAGATCTGAATTTCATGCCTTTTTTTACCAAACTGATTCTCTCACGTTTTTCTTGCTCAAACTTCAAATCTTGAAACCCATTTTGTTACTGTATCTACATTGAAGGATGCTGTTCATTAAATCCCAGATTGATGAACTGTACTTTTGTGTATGTAATTTATGAAGATCTGCATACTTCACATGTTGAATAATTTAATGTCTGCTCATTGCCCTAACAATGCAGTAAAATGATTGATTAGCGTAGATGATGGGAAAGTTATAGAATTGGGATGATTGGGAGTTTGATTTGTTGCGACAGATCTGTCATTTAGCACCAATTTTCCAATCTACTGTGCCTTGAGATGATGATTTCCTGATTTGGTGGTAACATAGTGCTGTTTGAACAATAACTATTACTAATTTGGTGGAAAATAGTGTTGGTTGAGTAGTGAATAGAATAATTTTTTGCGTCTTTGTAGGCTTTTTGGTGTTTTCTGTATCTGCCTTGTTCTCTAAGGCTTCGATTCATTTGCAAATTCTCAGAAGGAAGCAAACAAAAAAGGACCTGTTCTGACTGAAAGAGAAAGTTATCGTGTTGTCCTATAAACAAATTATTAATTTAGACTGTTGAATAAATGAATGTTAATTAGCTAATGTTGCTTTGTGATTGTTGTAAACTTTCAGGAAACCGTGCTCCGGTCACAAGCTAAAAGAGATGACGGGTAGCGGCATTTTTGCAGCCCAGCAGGAGGACGAGGAGCAAGAAGCGGAAGGCGCCAATGCAACTCCTGGTAGCAAAACCGGATTACGTATGTATCAGGTATATAACAGATCTTCACTGCTGCCTTGTTGCTAATGACTCTTGTATTCATATTTGATAATGGTATGGGTCACACTTAATGACTTATTGACTTGTAATTATCAATGTCACTGTTGAGCATTGTGTGCATAGAACACAAACAAGGACGCCTACTTTTTGTGGAACTCTGCCTTTGTTACTAATAGACAGTGTCTATCATTCAAACTTGTTCCCTTTCTGTCAAGAAAAGAAGAAGACGTTATAGATGACCTGCCAAAACTCACCGACCAGGATGGACCCGACCCAGACCCGAAATGCCAGAACTAATTAACCCAAAATGGACCCTGACCTGATGAGACCCAACCCTTGTTTGTCTTTTAACGTTAATCTTACCTGATAAAAAGTAGAGCAACCCGAAAATGACCCATCCCTAAACTGACCCAAACAGGACCTTGTTGACCTGAATTGACCCAATCCAAATGGATCCAACTTGAACACGACCTGAATGACCCAATCAAGGATTTGAATCTTGATTGCTACAATTTTTTTAGGGAATGTTGTGGTGCTTTCGGAGGCTTCTTGTGTATGACTCATATATAGTTATATTGCTTATTGATGTCTCTCAACGTCGTTGTGACTTGGAACTGTTGGCACCAGCAAACCCTTGTTGGGATGAGCCAGATCGCGTTTGGCGCTGAAGACGACGTCACCCCTAAGAAACCAACCACCTTACCAGAAGTCGCCAAGCAGCGTGAACTGAGCGGCAATTTAGATGCCGAGGCAGAGGCGAAGTTGAAGAAGCAGCTTTCCGATGCCAAGTGCAAGGAGCTAAGCGGGCACGACATCTTCGCCCCGCCTCCAGAAATCAAACCCCGGGCACTGCCGACCAAGTCCCCCGTGTTCCAAGAAACAGATGATGGTGAAGTCGTAGTGAAGACAGCCAAGAAGATCCCGGACCAGAAATTCGCCCACTTGTCAGGGAACAACATCTTCAAGGAAGAAGCCGCACCCAAGTCAGCAGAGAAACCCTTGAGCGTGGCCAAGCTGCGAGAAATGAGCGGAAGCAACATTTTTGCAGATGGCAAGGTAGAAGCCAGGGAGTACTACAGTACTGGAGTCCGTAAGCCTCCCGGGGGTGAAAGCAGCATTGCCTTGGTTTAAATTTGGTAGGATGAGATGATCTATCTAACCTGTTTTTATGTTTTTCACCTCATTGATTCCGTGTGTCACTGTTATTATTATTGTTATTATTATTATTATTCGTTGTGGGTAAAGGTCCTTGTACAACTTTTGAACATGGACTGTGGGTTTGGTGAATGATGACTCGGTTGTTTTTCGCGTAGGTTTAACTTGGTAATCAGATCTACAGACTTTGGCTAATTGGGATGTAATGTTTATATAAATCGTTGGTGTTTTCCCAGTGTGTTAGACTGTTAGTCATATATATGATGATGAATGTCAAAAAGAAGTGGTTGGGAGTTGTTCAGTGCTAGTGCTTAAATCGTATGGCCCCAGCAACTGTTGTCATTAATTCAACAAGTTAAGTTGTTCATTTCGTCGGTCCCTGAAAATTGGTTCCTTGGAAGAATGTACAGTTGTTGGAATCGGGTCCTTGGAAAAGTGGTTAATTTGCAGGCGAGGCCTCGTATGTAGGTGCCCATGGTAACTATGAAGCATTGGATCACCCAATACTGGGGCCTGGCCCCTGGGTAAATGGAGCCTTTTGAGTTAAGATGAAATGCAAAGGCTGACAACTTATAACTTGGTTAGTCTTAACTTATGTTATCAGAATCGGATCGATCACTGAACTAGTTGGCCCAATAGATTAATGGGTCAGCTGGTTGGATTGGTTTCACCGAGTTCAACCGATTGACCCCAATTATAGGTTTAAACGGAGGAAAAAAATTTCATATACATCCGTTTAATAATTAGTTAACTTCCGTACAACTATACATATAGGTGAGTTTGTGATTGTTGTTTCACATCAATTATTTCTGTACATTGTAAACTAGTGCACCTCAAAAAGGAGGCTAAAATTCACAAGCACCACAAGATTAGACATACCATCGACAAGCGATGCATATGAGGTAAGGATTGTTAGTTTGCAAGTCAGGCGAACAAAGGAAGCAATGCGAGTCGCAAAAAGCCCAAACTTCCGTGGACTCCTACTTATGGAACCCAGTCTGAAGCAAAAAGGCGTCGCTTTGCATCTAATATACTTGTCCCTCAACTCAAGTCATATCCAGCTTTCAAACCTAATCCTAGAATTACTAATAGGTTTTTAGTTGGTTTAATTTCATCTGCAGGTCCGTTATGTACCCGTAAGTCAAAACTATCAACTTTCTCTAAAGGCAGTTATAGCATAACGGACCTGCAGAAGAAATTAAAACCTTGCTAAGGAAGGGTTAGTCTCTTAGCCTTAATGAATTAAAACCTTGCTAAGGAAGGGCTAAGCCTTAATGGATGTGCTAGTCTCTTACGCACTAGTTGAGAAAAGAGTATCGACTCAGGTTTCAAATATTTTAGAAAAAAGGTTTATGGCATGTAGCCTCCATCTCGCCAACTTTCTCTAAACATCTACCAACTTAGGCGACGAGGAGCAAATTATACAAAGAAGGGCAAATAAGTTGAAAAACACAATCATTCAAATATTTGAAACGGGAAACTTTCATGATAAGAGAATCATTTAGTGTTCATTTGATAAAAACAGTGTACTATAGCAAGTTATGAACATTAATTCTCACATAATTCACATATGCAAAGTCTACTAACAAGCCAATAAAGCTAGACGTACACCTAACTTGGCAATGACCTCTTCAACCCACTTCATTAAAACTTGGAAGTTGGAGTACTTGCAAAATTTGAGTCTCTTTCCACCAAATATCGGATTGCTACTCATCACTAATACATGTTCGTCATTCAAAGCTTAGTCTAGGGCTTTGAAGTTCTTAATTCCCATAAATGTGGCATTTGTAATCTCTAAACTTGGCAACTAGAGGATGTTTATATAATCAATATGTATATCTAACTATAAAGATATTTCAATATCCATTCAGTATGGGAGGAACTCAAACTTGTACCCTAATCATTATTCCAACTGCTACTCAAGCCATGATCCTTATATATTGTTTGTCCTTGAGGAGGTGTAATGATTACTTCAAAAGACCATCTATCATGTATGATTCACTATTGAAGTGTAGGCAATCCCGCCCAATAGAATGGACAACTCCTGTATTTTCTATGCGATGGAATGCTTAGGTGTACTGCATTACCAGGATAAGCATTATCATGATATCTTATTGTTCCTCTCACCATTACACCTCTAATCCCAGTTCCCAAGGATACTCCCCAGTTTATTCAAGTGATATGATCCACAATATATCACATACTATACTTGTTTCAAGCGTCACGTGCATCACCGAAATGTAGACTTCAGATAGCTTAGCACAACAATAGACTTATTGAAGCATTTGTCTCCTTGACATATACAATTATTCCATTATTGGGCACATGAACCTAGGAGAAACATGGGGAACGTAATCACATACCTTCCATACTAGACTTTAAGCATGGACAACTTATATTAAATTCCCAATTGAGAGAATGACCCAAGATCTCAATAATAATACAATGAAGTAACTTATACTTGTAACTTTAAGACTAAGATCAATTCACGAAACCAAGTGGAAGGGCCTATACTTCCTGAAGTCTGATTTACTCAATCAAGTAATCAACAAAAGATCTAGCTAGAGAAGAGTACGGAAGCTCATTGATGTAAATCAGCCCGCACCAAGTCCCCCAAGCCCAATCAAGAAGGCCCAATGGAAACTCCAGGTTACAGATAGGGTCCTTCATAAAAGGACTTCATACAATATAGGCCCAACAAAGAAGACTCAGCTCATTTACATAGAGATAAAGGGCTAAGGAAGGAGGATACAAAGTGGAGATTAAAAGGCCCATTCACATGGTGTGCTTTTTGTGGCAAAAGGATGTCCAAACATCCTAGAGACAACAAGTTCACGCCAAACAAGTCCCAGGAAGGTCCAAGTCGTCCAAAGGCCCAGTTCCAAAGCCCAAAGTGAATTTCACAGTTTTGACCATTTCAGTTTGAATTTTACAGTTTTGGTCTTTTGGATGTAAACTTCACATTTTTATCTTTTAGTTATTTTTAGTGTGATTTATATTATAGTCTTATTATTTTGAGTCATGTAAGATGTCAAGTAATATATAAAAACTTGAACATCAAGTCATAGGAGTCTAGATTAGTCTAGAATGTTCTAGAAGTGTGGTGTGTGTGTGATAGGCGTGTGACATAGATAGATTAGGCGCCAAGTTAGCTTCTATCCTAGATAAGGTTGTCTTATTTTGTAAGTAATCCATCTTGGATTAGGAAAACCAATTTCTATTAGGATAAGGTTGTTGTAACTAACTCTTCTTAGGATAAGAAGTCTTAATCCAAGGAGGAGATAACATAGCAGATGTCTAGTATTAGGTTTTCCTATGCTTGCACGCCAAGCAGGGGGAATCCTAGTCTTATTTGACTGGCTTGCACGCCAAGTTAGAGAGTCCAAGTCCATATAGGACTGTAGTAGTATAAATAGCTAGGCTTGTAGCCTTTCAAAGACATCTGATTTTGAGTATGAATACAATCAAGCTTTTAGCTTACCCCCTGAGTGTTTCGTGAAAACCTCGTTGATCTCTTCTATTATATCTTGGTTTGACAACTAAGTGTGAGGAAGAGTTTGAATCCTGAACCTAGAAGGTGTTTCTTCAACTAGGTTAAAGGTCAAGTTAGTCCTAGGGTTTCTTTCTTGTGGTGTTTCTGTATCAAGATAGATCCCTTGAACTATCTTGTTACTCCTTATCTTTCTATCATCATAGTTAGATAATCCCAACCCCTAAGGCTACTCAAATCAACGTCCCCCTCTCTCCCTCTCAACCGTCCACCTCTCTCTCCTCTCACAAAATATCTCCAACAAACTCTCTCTCTCCTCTAACTACTTCCCTACTTTCTAGCAACTATCTTTCCCTCTCTTTCACAAAGGCCTCACGCTAAATCCCCTCCATCTCTCAATCATTCTCACGTCACCCTCTCTCAATCCCTTCCAAGAACCAATCTTTCTTATTCCTTTCTTCCACAAAATACCTCACGTCAAAACAAACTCCATAGATCTTGGATTTCACGTGATCCACTCCCATTCTCTTCCATATTCACGTGAAGCACCCCTAATTCTCAGATTGGTTGCACGTGTCATTGATGTGTAATCGATCAAGATCCAATCTTTGATCCCATTATACATCACTCATGTACTTCCTGGCCAAAAACATTAGCAGGTCTACGAAACTATACCTGAATTAAGGACTTTAGGCTCCTATAATTCACGTAATTCACATATGGTCAAGCAAGCAAGTATGCAATGAATGAATGTACCATCTCAGGCCGCAAAATCCTTGCTCTGATACCATTTGTAACATCTCGGTCCCTAAGAGGGGCTGTTATGGTCAATCTTAACCTTAATAAGGTTGAGAAAGGTAAAAAGGAAACTTATCAATTAATTTTCAAAATTTTATGGGAAAATTTCGGTAGAATTTCATTTGTAATATAGAGATTTCTCAGGTTTAAACCTTACATCCCTGTAAATCAAACCAAACAAACTAAAACAAACTCAAGCGATACACGTCGGAATGTATCACGAGTCACACGCTTGGAATTCAATCTAAATGCGTGAAACAATCCCAAACATTCCAAATATGTTTATTAATAGAATTCAAATTATGAAACAATTACTTTTTATACACATATAAAGCAAGAAATACTTCAGTCTCTATATAAGCAGTCAACTTCTCATCTCCATATTGACCTGTAAGGGAGAGGGAAAGAGGGGTATGAACAAACCACGACTCAGTGGGAAACTTGTACTCTGGAACAACCATTAAGATTCAAGCAACCTGGAAATAGGAGTCACCTCAATTCTATTTTCACCCAAGTACAATAACAAAATATAAATGCATCTCTTGGTCACTTAATAACTCCTCAAGTAGGCAACTAGGTATAGGGTTTCCATTCAAAGATCTACATGTCTCATGTAAGGTAATTATACAATCCCATCTCTTCCAAGTCAACTAAAGGGTAATGGGATAACCTTTTTAGTCATGAAAAAGGTCAGGAAGCCATCAAGAAACATTTCAAGTATTCTAGTATTCCAATAGGCCGCACCCAAGTCAATAATAAATCATTTTTTTGGCAGTGTACGATCCCTCAAGTAATTCACAAACTGCATTTACCTTCCAAAGTAAAAATCAAAACTAGATTAAGATGCAGTGTATCAATCTAATTAAAGAGCGCGGCCAAAGGGCTCAAAACATTATGTATACAAATCATTTGTGACAAAATAAGTTCTTCATTTTAATCAAAGGACTCTTTCAAAACTAGCTTCAAAACATTCGAATGCAATTTAAAAGCTTATTAACTCTGTAATAGAATACATTCAACCCTTTACAAACTTTCAACACTTTCTCAATTTTAAGAACATACCACCTTCAATACTTAAAGAGTAACTCACACGTTCAAATAGGTATTAACAGTTATTCAAATTGTCTTTTCCATCCATCCATAAGCATAATATATAACCGTTTCCAATAAAGCAACGGTTTAGTATACATTTTCATTTTTTCGTTGTAACGAAATACCAAAACCATGGGAGTAGGGTACCTTCAACACTTTCTAGTCGGGCCAGTTACCCCTTGTGACAATTAGTTTCCTGGGAAATTTCTAGCATCAATGGAATTTATATACCTAGCCGATTTAGTTCTCCTTCACAAGTAGTAACCGACTTTAGTCCATTAGTACCTAGTGCAATACGTCTAGCTCGAAAACCATTTCAATACCCATAGATGGTACAGAGATATCATGCCAAAAACTTTTCATCAAACCAAATCTTTGAAATGTCATATACATACTTGAAAGAAAAATATACCTTCCGTTATACCAATACCAAATCAGTTCATCAATTTCCAACCATTTTACATTTAAAGAGTGCCAAATATTCATAAAAGTCCAAAATAACTCCTAGGGATGCACACATGAAAGTTTATTTGCATAACAAGGCCAACAATTAACATAATTTCTATTCTTCATAGGCTAGAATTGAAAGGAAGTAATTTTTACGTATTTAATATCCAACAATTGAAGTTTAGACAGGGAAAAAGTCACCCATTTACACATATAACCCATATGATATCCACATACGCATGGTATACTTATTATAACCCATATGATATCCACATACGCATGGCATACTTATTATAATTAACCAATTTAATACCATTCTAACATAAACCAAAAGTTTTAGCAAACTAAACTCATATCCACATATATAGGGTTCTTTTGTAATATAGATCAACTCAACTTTCACGCTTATAATACAATGAACACAATATTCAACATAACAATTCAATAATCCATACTTTTCATCATTTAACCCAATATTTCAAATTCATAATTGAACCCAAGCAAGCTTCCTACTCACATGCACCATCCCAAACAGGCCTCGACGCTCAATTTTCAACCCAAATACCAATCAACTTCCAACTCGGTTACATAAATCACTCAACCGTTCCAATACAATTAATAATTTCACACATAAATTAAGTATTCAAAGTCTGCCAAAATAAACTTGAAACTTAATGGTTGTTAAGAGGTGACAGAAATTACCTATATGATTAGATTATTCTCAGATTCAATATCTCAATTTTGGGCTTGAATTGTGCGACCAAATCTATCCAAAACAGATAGGAATTTCGTCCTTGTGCACATGCCAATAGTCCACGGAGCACTAGATCTCAATCACCACTATCGATATTTTGACCTGGCCTACCCCAAAACCCCATCAAATGCCTCTACCCTCCGTCTAAACCTCACCTTAAACAATTGCAACCTGCCCAATTTCGCCGCCAAGTCTATTGCCCTTCCTTCCTTCCTCTAGCTAACAACCGTTAACCATCAAGGACTGCCGCTTCTGCTGCAAGGAATTTACCGGTCACCGCCACCATCGAGCACTCTCTTTTTTCTCTCTGTGTGGGTCGCTCGAAGGTAAGAAGAATTAAGAAGCCTCCCAACTCCCTCTCTTTCTTGCACGTTGGTGGCCGGCGACCGACAACTAGGCGCCACCACCACCGTCTCTCTCTCTCTCTCTCTGTCTCTCTCTCTCTCTCTGTGTAACCTAAATACCAAATAATAAAACAAGTAAACTAATAAGTTGACTCCTGTAGAAAAATTCTAATTCTAATTCTAATAAATAAATATAAATATAATCACAAAAACAGAAAGTTAATCAGTTATCCTATAAATAAATAACTAACCCAAATTAGATCATTAATCAGGATAATTTCTCTTAATAAAAGCTCTGAATAAATAAATAACAAACCCATATTAGATACTTAATCGGGGTAATTACTCTTAATAAAACCCTTGGACCCTTTATTTATTTCCTAATCACTCTTCCTGTACGTAGCTGATACGATGGTATATGTTGGGTTAATTATGTGGAGCTCAAATTATTATTTTGGTGGGATAAATTTCAGAAAGCCAAAATTGTGCTTGATCGGCAAGTTTCATATAATATTGAAGATTCTTCCTAGATTGAATTCATTAAAGAAAGATATTATATAAAGCGGAAAATATTAAATTGTTACCAAATTGTGATGAGACAATCACATAGAGCTTGACTTATCACAATGGGGACATAATATTACTTTAGAATATAGTATCAAATTATTAGGAAACACATGTTTTTGGTAGGTTAATATTATTGTTGTAACAACCCACCCTAAATCATAGAAATTATAGTAATTAAATTTGTTTAATTAGTTAAAATGTGTTTAGTAATTTTTATAATTTTTACAGTTAACTAACGGTGACAGGTCTCGGAGGAAATGGCTAAGCGGTCAATATTACCGAACGAATTCTTTTTCAAAGTGCTCTTAAAGAATACCATTTTTGGACTTTGGACCTCATATTATTATTATTTTAAGTTCTAATGTTTATTTTTAAAGTTGGTTTGATTACCGTTTCGATTTTTACGGCAAGGTGAATTTTAATAAAAATATCGATCGTTACCGATTTTACCGTAACGAATTAATTCATTTTACAAGTTGTATTTTTATTACCATTTTATATAAGACAACTTTGGTACACTTGTATTGAGTATATTAGTATTGTGAATATTATTATTATTAGTATTAGTTAGTAAGGGAGGGAGTAGTATATATACATCAAAGGGAGGTGAAGGGTCATTATTTTGCTCAAACCCATTTCAAACTCTCAGCCCTCACTCTCTCCCTCTGCTGGCCGAGACCTCCCCCCAGCCACCACCTGCATTTTCGCCGGCCGCCGGCGAGTTTTCCGGCGAGAATTCCGGCGACCAAGTGTTCCTCTTCCATTCCCACACCTCCTTGCTCATTTTTATCTCCTCTTTCAAGTGGTATTCATCTCACACTCTAACTCCATTGTTATATAATCTGAGCTTTGGTTGTTTTAATGTTAAAAATGTTGTTTTCTTCTTGTTTTATCATCCATTAACATGAGTTTTAAAGTATTGTTATAAGTGGTGAAGTTTCCTTGAGAATCCATGTGTGTTTGATGTAGTTAGTGACCCTTTTGTTTGAGGTTGTGTTACTTGATGAAGAGATTTATGTTTATGGTGTTGCATGTTGTATTTCATGAAGATTTGGAGTTACACATTCTGATTTTACAAGTTGATTAAGGAAGGGTTAGTCTAATTAAGAGTTTTATGTGAAAATGGTGAAGAAAGTCATGGAATTTGTGATGGATTGGAAGTGCATGTAACTTGATGTTTATGCATGTGAGTTATATGAGTTTAGAGGATAATGTTAGAGATTAAAATTCTGGAAATTGAGAGTTATATGATTCGATTACATTGGGTACTTGATTAGTGTAAAAATTGAATGTTTATGAGCATGCATGACGGTTTGAACACCCACTGAACATTCTGGTTGTTTTCGAATTTTTCCAGAGGAGTTATAATTAGTTTTTAGCCCAGATTATTGCTTAAAAAGGTGGCCTAGGACGTTAGCTAACACCGGGCTTTTGAATTTCGGATTTCCGACTTGTATAGCTCAAGTTAGAGCCAAAACCGTAAAGTCATGCAATTATATACGATTTTGGAGACGGTGACTTGTTGCACATATTTCGTCTGTGTGGAGTTTGAATCTGAAAAAGTGTTCAACATAAGAGTTTTAGGAGACCTTGCAAGCTTTCCGAAATGGTATGGTATTCGTCAACCCGACGTCGGGAGTGTGAGTTATAGAGCCCGGAAGAAGGGCTGCGAATCTGGAAATTCTGGGTATAATATATTGTTTTAAGTTTGAACCAAAAGTGTTATAGTGACCTTGTGAGTTGTTTTTGGGGTGTTTAAATGTGACATTATGGTTGTTAAGATGGAATTAATGATTGAGGACCATAGGACTTGGCTTTAAGAGACCTCGATGTCTTTTATGTTATTTGATTTTATCGTATTTTATTACCGAAGTCTCGCGTTTTTAAAGGAAATAAAATTCAGACGCTCTCAAATTTTTTAAAGCCTCTTTGATAGAATAAGAGTACATATTCTATAAGTATTTTTCTGTCCATAAAGCTCCTATGAGTGTAGAGCAAGTGCATAAATTTTATCGATTCCGTTTAAATGCCAAAACCGCACAAAGGGAATATTTCGGTTTTCGCCGTTTCTGTCCAGAGCCTTCTTGAGCTCTTCCCATCATTTTAGCATCTGACCCAGTTGACAAACTTATAGATTATATTTTTCTCTTCCGAAAAGTGCTCGTTACAGAAATTCCGGGTTTCCTAGCCCCGGTTATAGCCAAAATACTCTTACCTCAAAAACCTGAAATTTCTTTTACATGTGCATTTCAAATCCTTTCTATGGGACGTTACGGCCCTTTTTGTTCATAGCCTTTGCACTAAATTGTAACCTTTATCGTCTTAGCTCAAAGTTTCACACCACCCCGCGCCATTCCCCGAGCCAGATCGTCACCAAGTTCACAGTATTTTAAAGGTACGCAAATTGTCCAACTCATGTATCTATTTAAAGTCAAGTACAGTTTTTATCGCTAATATACATGCTAATGATTTTATTGTTTTATAAGTGGTCCCGACACTAAATTCTACAGTAGCTAGAGTGAAGTCTAGCATTATTTCTGTGCTCTATTGGAGTGATCTTGACTGGCGATGTCAATCGCCTAGATCCCAATCCAAACTCCCGGTCGGTTTGGGCATGCGCGTGTGTGAGGTGCTTCGGCATCGATCGTAAGGGATACCACGTCTTATCATATGTTATATTTTCAAAGTAAAGCACAGCATATGCATAGAATTCTTAAAGTTTAAAGACTTCATTGGTTTAGCGTGTTTCTTTTTGCCCTTTCCCCGTTTTCGAAATGTTTTAAAGGCCGGCATGAAAAACCGTTTTCGAAACGGTTTTACATGTTGGAGGTTTGTGTACTGAGTGTTTCCCCCACTCACTTTGCGATGTTTTACTGTTTTGTTTTAGGTGGTCCGAGCTCCACAGAAAAGGGAAAGGACGTACAGAAGTAGTTTACTCCCTAAAGTGAAAGGTAGACTTTTGCGTCGTACAGGGTTACTTATAAAGCAAGTGATAGTGGTGTATGGAGATATATAAGGATCTATAAGCGTGTGGGTCTATGTGTGTTTATGTACTGTTAAAGTTAAGCATTTGTGGCTTTTGTAAACTCCTTTATGTATGGGGACATGTTGGTGAATGCGGTTCAGTTGTGGTTTTGGTTGTCATTGTTGGTGTGCTTGGTTGGTTGGTTTTGCCTTGTCCTTAGTAGGACGGCGGTAGCGCCTCAGGCCGTTGTCCGCTGCGCTAATCATGTGATTGCCGTAATGTTTGGGTAATTGTGTGATTAAGGTTTTGGGGCGTTACAGTTGTGGTATCAGAGCGGAGTTATAAGGAGAAAATTTGGGAATGTAGAGGACTATTAGAACACTGAAACTTAGATGTGTTTGGGTGCAGAGTATATGTGTCTTATGTGGCAAATTGGGCCTAATTAGAGGAATTGTTGCAATAGAAGCTTGAGCATGAAGCTCTCTGTTGAGATTATGTGATATAAATTGTAATTTGCAGGTGAAAAATAAGGATGTAAATTTGGGAATAGTCCTATTTACAGAGGAAATGCTGCCGAATTTTTTTTCTAGGAATTTATGGGATTCATAATGAATGATAGGAAGAGTTAAGTGAATGATGGATGTTAAATAGAGATATCTTTTAGACAAGGAATGAATACGTGTAGAGGTAAAAGAAGACATGTTATGTGTAAATTAATGGTTGCATAAGAAATGGAAAACAGATGAGTTAGTGAGAAATTCTTTCGTTCAATTATGGATTTCATTGAAGTAAAGTTGAAAGTATATAGAGTGTTGCTGTCTTTCTCTATGAATTAAAGAATGCTCAAAAGTAATTATGACGAAATTTGGAGGATATGTGTCTAAAGTATAATTAAGTAATTTGGAGCCAAGCTTGAAAATAAATGGGAATAAGTTTGGTTCCTTCATGGAATTTTAGTGGGTGGAGTCTCGGACCGTACCTTAATTGTTTCTTTTTTTTTTATATAGCCAGTTTTAAGGGGATAATTTATTGGAGTTTTATTTAATTGTTTTGTATACTGTAGATGGATCCCACAGGCGGTTCTTTACCCAACCCTTTTGCCATGTTCATGGACCCCACGGAAAATGTAATTACGAATCAAGTGGTCTATTAACATTGTTATTATTGTGATATTGTAGTATGTCGCAAATGTCGGGGAATTCACCCCATGGTGAACCAGCACCAGAGACCGAAGGAAACCAGTTGGAAATTCAAGGACCCCACCCTAGTCAAGGGTTGGTATCTCTTCCTGAGACCTCCCTAGGATCCGCTCCTCAAAACCCACCTATCTACCCCGACCACTTCGGGATGTTATTACAGGAATTGCTTAAGCGTATACCAACCCCAACCACAGTACCAACGGGTAATAGGGAAGGAAATTACGCTGATCGGGTAGCAAAAAGAAACCCCCCGACCTACTCAGGAAGTTATGACCCAGTCATTTTAGAGGATTGGGTACGAGATATGGAAAAGATTTTTGAGGTGATTGAAGTCCCCGAGGAGAAGAAAGTGACTATAGGGACCTTCTACTTGAAAGGTGAGTCGGATATTTGGTGGAGGACTATCAGAGAGAAGTACATTGAAACCGGAAAGACATGGAGTGACTTTTTAAAGGAGCTTAGGGCTCAGTTCTATCCCATATCTCTTCGGAGGCGTATGAAAAGGAATTCTGGATTGGTCAATGGTTAATAGGGACATCTCGGTTACAAAGATACGCCCAAGTTCCATGAGTCGGTTGCCGGAGTATGTAGCCACTGAAAGGCTAAAGGTGTCTCGATACGAGGGAGGCCTAGCGCCTTACATACGCAGCCAACTGTCGTCGCATCATTTCGCCACGATGCAGGAGATGTATGAGAGGGCTGCAGAAGTAGAGCGAGTCCGGAAGGAGCTAAGGGCGTTGAATCAAGGAGGTCCAGCGGGCACCAAAAGAAAGTGGAACGAGCGTGGGGCATCTACCTCGCCACCTGCACAAGTGAATCAAACCAGGAGACCAGCACCCCCAGCTCCGAGGACTCAGCCGAATTCGTCTATTAACAGGGAGCCGTGTAAGAAGTGCGGCAGGACCAATCACTCCACCACCCAGTGCCGGGTAGGCACCAACAATTGTTTTTGGTGCGGCGGAGCTGACCACAAAGTGGCTGAATGCCCGAAGAAGCCTAGAAGGCCTGAACCGGGCACGACACAACCAACGCCGCTAGCAAGGACCGCTCCACAGCAGGGAAGCGTGGGTCAGGCCTACGTCATGGGAAAGAGAGAAGCAGCTAAGTCTGGTATGGTTGTTACCGGCATTGTTTACGCTTTCACGAACCCTTATTGCATTATTTGACTCGAGCAACGCATTCTTTTGTCTCCTCTAAAGTCGCATTGGGTTTAGGTTTACAAAAGTTAGCCACACAGAAACTTTTAATTGGTTTACCCAATGGACAAACCATAGCTTGTAAAACTTGCTTCGAGGAAGTGCCCCTAGTTTTGAATGAAGAAATCTTCCCAGCTAACCTAATACAGATAGATTTAGAGGAGTTTGATGTTATTTTGGGGATGGATTGGTTGAATTTGACACAAGCTCAAATTAAATGTGGAGAGGGGATAGTCGTTCTAGAGAATACCTTAGGGAAAGAGTGCCTTTTCGTTGGGGATTTAGGATTAAGCCCGCCCTATCATAACATATGTAAAGGCGCGCAAGATGTTGAATCATGGATGTACAGGTTATTTGTGTTCTCTAAAGGAGGTATCGCAGAGTCTGCCTAAGGTAGAGGAAATCCCGGTTGTACGGGAGTTTGTGGACGTCTTCCCGGAAGAAGTTACGGAGCTACCCCCGAGGAGGGAGATTGACTTTGAAATTGAGCTAGTTCCTGGAACTAGGCCGATATCAAAAGCACCGTATAGAATGGCCCCAGCAGAGCTAAAGGAACTAAAGATACAGTTGGAAGACCTTTTAAGCAAAGGGTTTATCAGACCCAGTTCCTCGCCGTGGGGAGCCCCGGTGTTATTTGTGAGGAAGAAGGATGGAAGTTTAAGGTTATGCATTGACTATCGAGAATTGAACAAAGTGACGATCAAGAACAAATATCCTCTACCCAGAATTGATGACTTGTTTGACCAACTCCAAGGAGCAGGAGTATTTTCAAAAATTGATTTAAGGTCAGGATACCATCAGCTTAGAGTAAGAGCAGAGGACATCCCTAAGACTGCCTTTAGGACAAGGTATGGGCACTATGAATTTACCGTGATGCCTTTTGGGCTTACCAATGCCCCAGCAGTGTTCATGGACTTGATGAACCATGTGTTCAAACCCTTTTTGGATAAGTTTGTGGTAGTTTTTATTGATGATATTTTGGTATACTCAAAGAGTTATGAGGAGCATGAAAGACATTTGAGGCAAGTACTTCAACTTTTAAGAGAAAAACAGTTGTATGCCAAATTTTCAAAGTGTGATTTCTGGCTCAAGGAAGTAGGATTTTTGGGACATATTGTAACCAGCGAAGGCATCCGAGTGGATCTTCACAAAGTATCAGCTGTTAAAGATTGGGTGAGACCCACTACGGTTACGGAGGTCAGAAGTTTCTTAGGTATGGCTGGATATTATAGAAGGTTCGTGCCAAACTTTTCTAAGATAGCATTACCCTTGACAAACCTCCTTAAGAAGATCACCCGGTTTGAATGGACTGATAAATGTGAAGAAGCGTTTCAGACTCTAAAGGAAAAACTCACGACGCCCCGCTTTATCCTTACCCGAGGAAGGAATATCGGAATATGTATAGTGATGCGTCGCATCAGGGGCTAGGTTGTGTGTTGATGCAAGGAGATAAGGTGATAGCTTATGCCTCCAGACAGTTAAAGCCTTATGAAAAGAATTATCCGACACATGATTTGAGTCGGGCGATGGTCTTTGCTCTCAAGATTTGGAGACACTATTTATATGGAGTCTCCACTACTATTTTCACCGACCACAAGAGCCTCAAGTATATTTTTACTCAGAGGGAGTTAAATCTAAGACAACGAAGGTGGTTAGAGCTTATTAAAGATTACGATCCGATATCCAAAGATCACCCCTGAAGGCAAATTCGAGCGACGCTTTGAGTAGGAAGACCCAGCACGGGTCTATATCGAGTCTAACGATTCATCCTAGAATTTGGCAGGAGTTGAGTAAGGAGAACATCGACTTGGTGAGTAGAGGAGATACAGGCAAGAGATTGGCTGCTATCTCTTTAAAGTCGTCTATTATTGATGAAATCAAGACAGAACAAATGAATGATCCGGATTTTAGGAGAATTGTAGATAGTCTGACCACCAAGGCAATGCCTGGTTTTCTGATCCACGATGATGGGATTTTAAGGTTTCAGAATAGACTTTGTGTACCCAACAGAGGGGACTTAAGATTAAGAGTTATGGAAGAAGGCCACAAGTCAATATACTCCGTGCATCCTGGAGGTACGAAGATGTACAGGGATTTGAGAGAGCGATTCTGGTGGCCTAACATGAAAAGGGACATAGCTAACTTCGTGGATAAATGTTTGACCTGCCAAAGGGTGAAAGCTGAGCATCAGCGACCTTCGGGCGAACTCCGACCCTTAGATATTCCCACATGGAAATGGGAGTCAATCTCAATGGACTTCATTATGGGACTACCCCTCACAGCTTCTAAACGGAATGCCATTTGGGTAATTGTCGACCGTCTTACTAAATCAGCGCATTTCATACCTATTCATGAGAGCTGGAAAGTAGATAAGTTGGCGGATATCTACATCCGCGAGATAGTACGGTTACATGGGATTCCAAAGGACATTGTATCGGATAGGGATACAAGGTTTCAATCGAGGTTCTGGAGTGCTATGCAAAGGGCTTTGGGATCTAAGCTTAGCTTCAGTAGTTCCTACCATCCAGAGAGCGATGGTCAAACAGAAAGGGTAAACCAGATTGTGGAAGACATGTTTCGCGCATGTGTAATGGATTTTCAAAGGAATTGGGATCAGTATATTCCACTCGTGGAATTTGCTTACAATAATAGTTATCAAGCCACTATTCAGATGGTGCCTTTTGACGCTTTGTATGGCAGGAAATGTAGAACACCTTTGTGTTGGAATGAGCTAGATGAAGCACTAGTCATAGGCCCAGAGTTGATTCAAGAGACAGCTGAAAAGGTCAAAGTGATTCAGCAGCATATTCGGGCTGCTCAGAGTAGACAGAAAAGCTATGCCGACAAAAAGCGGAAACCACTCGAATTCCAGATAGGAGATAGAGTATTTCTCAAGGTTTCCCCTACAAAGGGAATTAGGAGATTTAATGTTAAGGGTAAACTAAGCCCTCGATACATCGGACCTTATTCTATTGTAGGGAAAGTTAATCCATCGGCTTATCGTCTAGAGTTACCTTCCAACCTGGGACATATCCATGACGTCTTTCATATCTCCCATCCAAAGTATGTACGGATCCAACGCATCTTTAAGGAAGAACCTCCTCTTCTAGCGGAAAACCTTACCTTTGAGCAAAGAATGATTCAAATTTTGGATCGTAGGGTCAAACAGTTACGTACCAAAGAAGTCCCTCTAGTCAAAGTCCTTTGGGCAAACCAAGAAACTTCGGAAGCCACCTGGGAGACCGAAGAGGATATGATGAAAGATTACCCCCACCTCTTTTAAGGTATTATCCACAGCAATTTTAATAAATAGCGAGTTTCGAGGACGAAACTCCTTTTAAGGGGGGGAGGATGTAACAACCCACCCTAAATCATAGAAATTATAGTAATTAAATTTGTTTAATTAGTTAAAATGTGTTTAGTAATTTTTATAATTTTTACAGTTAACTAACGGTGACAGGTCTCGGAGGAAATGGCTAAGCGGTCAATATTACGAGCAATTCTTTTTCAAAGTGCTCTTAAAGAATACCATTTTTGGACTTTGGACCTCATATTATTATTATTTTAAGTTCTAATGTTTATTTTTAAAGTTGGTTTGATTACCGTTTCGATTTTTACGGCAAGGTGAATTTTAATAAAAATATCGATCGTTACCGATTTTACCGTAACGAATTAATTCATTTTACAAGTTGTATTTTTATTACCATTTTATATAAGACAACTTTGGTACACTTGTATTGAGTATATTAGTATTGTGAATATTATTATTATTAGTATTAGTTAGTAAGGGAGGGAGTAGTATATATACATCAAAGGGAGGTGAAGGGTCATTATTTTGCTCAAACCCATTTCAAACTCTCAGCCCTCACTCTCTCCCTCTGCTGGCCGAGACCTCCCCCCAGCCACCACCTGCATTTTCGCCACGTCGGCGAATTCCACGCACAGTGTTCCTCTTCCATTCCCACACCTCCTTGCTCATTTTTATCTCCTCTTTCAAGTGGTATTCATCTCACACTCTAACTCCATTGTTATATAATCTGAGCTTTGGTTGTTTTAATGTTAAAAATGTTGTTTTCTTCTTGTTTTATCATCCATTAACATGAGTTTTAAAGTATTGTTATAAGTGGTGAAGTTTCCTTGAGAATCCATGTGTGTTTGATGTAGTTAGTGACCCTTTTGTTTGAGGTTGTGTTACTTGATGAAGAGATTTATGTTTATGGTGTTGCATGTTGTATTTCATGAAGATTTGGAGTTACACATTCTGATTTTACAAGTTGATTAAGGAAGGGTTAGTCTAATTAAGAGTTTTATGTGAAAATGGTGAAGAAAGTCATGGAATTTGTGATGGATTGGAAGTGCATGTAACTTGATGTTTATGCATGTGAGTTATATGAGTTTAGAGGATAATGTTAGAGATTAAAATTCTGGAAATTGAGAGTTATATGATTCGATTACATTGGGTACTTGATTAGTGTAAAAATTGAATGTTTATGAGCATGCATGACGGTTTGAACACCCACTGAACATTCTGGTTGTTTTCGAATTTTTCCAGAGGAGTTATAATTAGTTTTTAGCCCAGATTATTGCTTAAAAAGGTGGCCTAGGACGTTAGCTAACACCGGGCTTTTGAATTTCGGATTTCCGACTTGTATAGCTCAAGTTAGAGCCAAAACCGTAAAGTCATGCAATTATATACGATTTTGGAGACGGTGACTTGTTGCACATATTTCGTCTGTGTGGAGTTTGAATCTGAAAAAGTGTTCAACATAAGAGTTTTAGGAGACCTTGCAAGCTTTCCGAAATGGTATGGTATTCGTCAACCCGACGTCGGGAGTGTGAGTTATAGAGCCCGGAAGAAGGGCTGCGAATCTGGAAATTCTGGGTATAATATATTGTTTTAAGTTTGAACCAAAAGTGTTATAGTGACCTTGTGAGTTGTTTTTGGGGTGTTTAAATGTGACATTATGGTTGTTAAGATGGAATTAATGATTGAGGACCATAGGACTTGGCTTTAAGAGACCTCGATGTCTTTTATGTTATTTGATTTTATCGTATTTTATTACCGAAGTCTCGCGTTTTTAAAGGAAATAAAATTCGTATCGCTCTCAAATTTTTTAAAGCCTCTTTGATAGAATAAGAGTACATATTCTATAAGTATTTTTCTGTCCATAAAGCTCCTATGAGTGTAGAGCAAGTGCATAAATTTTATCGATTCCGTTTAAATGCCAAAACCGCACAAAGGGAATATTTCGGTTTTCGCCGTTTCTGTCCAGAGCCTTCTTCGAGCTCTTCCCATCATTTTTTAGCATCTGACCCAGTTGACAAACTTATAGATTATATTTTTCTCTTTCCGAAAAGTGCTCGTTCGTAAAATTCCGGGTTTCCTAGCCCCGGTTATAGCCAAAATACTCTTACCTCAAAAACCTGAAATTTCTTTTACATGTGCATTTCAAATCCTTTCTATGGGACGTTACGGCCCTTTTTGTTCATAGCCTTTGCACTAAATTGTAACCTTTATCGTCTTAGCTCAAAGTTTCACACCACCCCGCGCCATTCCCCGAGCCAGATCGTCACCAAGTTCACAGTATTTTAAAGGTACGCAAATTGTCCAACTCATGTATCTATTTAAAGTCAAGTACAGTTTTTATCGCTAATATACATGCTAATGATTTTATTGTTTTATAAGTGGTCCCGACACTAAATTCTACAGTAGCTAGAGTGAAGTCTAGCATTATTTTACAGGCTCCTATTGGAGTGATCTTGACCTGGCCAGTGTCAACTGCCTAGCAGTCACCCAATCCAAACTCCCGGTCGGTTTGGGCATGCGCGTGTGTGAGGTGCTTCGGCATCGATCGTAAGGGATACCACGTCCTATCATATGTTATATTTTCAAAGTAAAGCACAGCATATGCATAGAATTCTTAAAGTTTAAAGACTTCATTGGTTTAGCGTGTTTCTTTTTGCCCTTTCCCCGTTTTCGAAATGTTTTAAAGGCCGGCATGAAAAACCGTTTTCGAAACGGTTTTACATGTTGGAGGTTTGTGTACTGAGTGTTTCCCCCACTCACTTTTGCGATGTTTTACTGTTTTGTTTTAGGTGGTCCGAGCTCCACAGAAAAGGGAAAGGACGTACAGAAGTAGTTTACTCCCTAAAGTGAAAGGTAGACTTTTGCGTCGTACATGGTTACTTATAAAGCAAGTGATAGTGGTGTATGGAGATATATATAAGGATCTATAAGCGTGTGGGTCTATGTGTGTTTATGTACTGTTAAAGTTAAGCATTTGTGGCTTTTGTAAACTCCTTTATGTATGGGGACATGTTGATGAATGCGGTTCAGTTGTGGTTTTGGTTGTCATTGTTGGTGTGCTTGGTTGGTTGGTTTTGCCTTGTCCTTAGTAGGACGGCGGTAGCGCCTCAGGCCGTTGTCCGCTGCGCTAATCATGTGATTGCCGTAATGTTTGGGTAATTGTGTGATTAAGGTTTTGGGGCGTTACAGTTGTGGTATCAGAGCGGAGTTATAAGGAGAAAATTTGGGAATGTAGAGGACTATTAGAACACTGAAACTTAGATGTGTTTGGGTGCAGAGTATATGTGTCTTATGTGGCAAATTGGGCCTAATTAGAGGAATTGTTGCAATAGAAGCTTGAGCATGAAGCTCTCTGTTGAGATTATGTGATATAAATTGTAATTTGCAGGTGAAAAATAAGGATGTAAATTTAGGAATAGTCCTATTTACAGAGGAAATGCTGCCGAATTTTTTTTCTAGGAATTTATGGGATTCATAATGAATGATAGGAAGAGTTAAGTGAATGATGGATGTTAAATAGAGATATCTTTTAGACAAGGAATGAATACGTGTAGAGGTAAAAGAAGACATGTTATGTGTAAATTAATGGTTGCATAAGAAATGGAAAACAGATGAGTTAGTGAGAAATTCTTTCGTTCAATTATGGATTTCATTGAAGTAAAGTTGAAAGTATATAGAGTGTTGCTGTCTTTCTCTATGAATTAAAGAATGCTCAAAAGTAATTATGACGAAATTTGGAGGATATGTGTCTAAAGTATAATTAAGTAATTTGGAGCCAAGCTTGAAAATAAATGGGAATAAGTTTGGTTCCTTCATAGAATTTTAGTGGGTGGAGTCTCGGACCGTACCTTAATTGTTTCTTTTTTTTTATATAGCCAGTTTTAAGGGGATAATTTATTGGAGTTTTATTTAATTGTTTTGTATACTGTAGATGGATCCCACAGGCGGTTCTTTACCCAACCCTTTTGCCATGTTCATGGACCCCACGGAAAATGTAATTACGAATCAAGTGGTCTATTAACATTGTTATTATTGTGATATTGTAGTATGTCGCAAATGTCGGGGAATTCACCCCATGGTGAACCAGCACCAGAGACCGAAGGAAACCAGTTGGAAATTCAAGGACCCCACCCTAGTCAAGGGTTGGTATCTCTTCCTGAGACCTCCCTAGGATCCGCTCCTCAAAACCCACCTATCTACCCCGACCACTTCGGGATGTTATTACAGGAATTGCTTAAGCGTATACCAACCCCAACCACAGTACCAACGGGTAATAGGGAAGGAAATTACGCTGATCGGGTAGCAAAAAGAAACCCCTCGACCTACTCAGGAAGTTATGACCCAGTCATTTTAGAGGATTGGGTACGAGATATGGAAAAGATTTTTGAGGTGATTGAAGTCCCCGAGGAGAAAAAAGAAACTTTGGTTGGAGTATTGTTGATTTGCAGACTAAGAAGCAATGGCAGGCACAATTGTGTAGATTCCAGAGTCTGATGGGAAAGTCTACGCATGGTACAGGATACGCGTTGAGGATTTGCCCCGCTAGCAAAAGTTGCATCTTGCGATGGGTGAAAAGCCAAAAGAGATGGAACAGAAGGATTGGGAAGAGCTTAACGGTTAGACATTCAGTACGGTGAGACTGACGTTAGCTCAGAACATGACTTTCAACGTCAAAGATCAGAAAATGACGAAACATCTGCTAGAGGCCTTGCCAAACACATATGAGAAACCTTCGGCAATGTACAAGGTATATGTGTTGCGTCGTTTGTTTGAATTTAAGATGTATGAGTCTAGTGATATACATGATAGTATGAATGAGTTGAATATGATTTATCAAAGTTAACCTTTGTAGGATTTAGTTTTAATAATGAGATAAATGCTAATATACTGTTGGCTACCCTACCTACATCTTGGGATAATTTTATGACTTCTGTAACATCTTCGGTTAAGAAGGATGAGAAACTAAAGTTTGGGGGAATTAGATACTCTATCCTGAATGAAAGTATTCATAGGAAAGATTATGGTGTGTATGAGTCTTTGAGGAATGCTTTGGCTGTCAAGGGTAGGAGGAATAGTGGGAGCTCGGTTCGAGGTCGATCTAAATCTTGACGTCGAACATAGAACACATGTTGTATTGGAACTATGGTGATAGAGGTCATTTTCGTAGGGATTGTCCTAAACCTAGGAAGAGAAGTCATAATGAACAGTAGGAGCTCAGTTCGAGGTCGATCTAAATCTAGAGGTCGAAACATAAAACACGTGTTGTATTGGAACTATGGTGATAGAGGTCATTTTCGTAAGGATTATCCTAAACCTTGGAAGAGAAGTCATAATGACCATGACTCGTTAAATTTTGTTGAGGATTCGGCTGATGCCCTAACTGTTGGTGTTGACAAATCAGAAAGGAGTTGGTGATAGATTCGAGTGCGTCATTTCACTCTTCGTCTAGCAGGGAGGCCTTTAGTAATTTTGTGAGTGGGAGGTTTGGCAGGGTTAGGCTTACAAACGGTAATAATCTAAAGGTGCTAGGAAGAGGTGATGTGAATATCAAAACTTCAAAGGGTCGAACTTGGAGGTTGAAGAATGTTCAGTATATCCCGAGTCTAACCAAAAACCTCGTGTCTGTGGGTCAACTGGATGAAGAGGGGTTCACGACGAGATTTGGGGATGGTCATTGGAAGGTTACGAAGGAATCTCTGATAATTGCAAATGGTAGGAAGGAGGGGAAACTATATACTACCATTAATAATTCTAACAAGTCTGTTCATGCTTGTCAAAGGCGTGTTAGCTTCTCTGATGAGAGTCTGATGAGAGAAGGGTACCAGAAACGAGGAGGTTTCTGGTCGAGGCTACAAGAACAAATGGTCAACCGAAGAACGTATCTAACCTACACGGGAATTCAACAAGTTTAACACGAGGTAAAGCCCAATCCGAAATTCTCCTAAGTTGTTGACGAGGATGCGTATATCGAAGTTGCAGGGGTGTGATCAGTTCAATTGGGAGCTTGTTACTAAAAGAGGAGTTGATGGGAGGTTAACTGAGACCTCTGTTGATTTTTGCTGAATAAGATCGACATGGATGCACAAAGAGGATTCGAGGATGAGTGTTGGTGATGATGAACGACGATGGCTACTATTTGGTCTCCAAGTGGGAGATTGTTGAGTTAATTGTGTGGAGCCCAAATTATTATTTTGGTGGGATGAATTTGGAAAGCCAAAATTGTACTTGATGGGCAATATAGTATTGAAGATTCTTCCAAGATTGTATTCATTAAGAAAATATATTATATAAAGTGGAAAATATTATATTATTACCAAATTGTGATGAGGTAATCACATAGAGGTTGATTGATCACATTGGCATGGGAATGTAATGATACTTTGGAATATAGTATCAAATTATTAGGAAACACATGTTTTTGGAAGGTTAATATTATTATTAACCCCAGTATTATGTTGTAGTCTTGACTATAAATAGGACCTAGGTGTTAGGTTTATTTGTATCGCAATTGAGAGTGTTTTATCTTATACCACAAGAGATTGATATGTAATTTCTATGTCCCTGAGTGAGTTGTGTAAAACTCATCTGTGAGTGTTGAGTTCTCATGTTGTAATTCTAAGGAGGTTTACATAATTGAGAAATAGACTCAATTTATCTAGAATACAGTTTCTAGATAATAAGGAACCATAAATAGATTAGGAATAAGACTTCCTATCTGATTAGTATAAATATCAGAACACAAACAACAACTAATATAATATATTCTCTCTCGGGTAAACCACCATCGGAGGTTAGGAGATTTGGGGTGTGAATATACTGGTGACTCCGTAATTGGTAGCCATCATTCCAAGGCATTACCCTGAAGGACTCAAAAAAGGAGATTGTTGTATTCGTGCGACAAGATTTAGCAATACGATCCTAATTGCTTCCTCACTAAGGTATTTCGATTTCACTCTACAAAAATATAAAAGCAATAATGTAATTTTAATGTCAAATGCTGAAAAGGTATTTCAAAAACATATATTCACTATATTTTAAATAATTCTTCTATTAGCCCAACATAAACTTTTTTAGGTCAAAAAAATTAGAGTAAAAGACTAATAGACTATGTACCAAATAGGACTAAAATAGACAAAAATTAATTATGAAGCAATAATCCTAGTTTGACCGATAACTCAAGACAATGGGTTGAACGCGCATGCTTGGCTTACATAGTTGCTTTGTTAGTCACTTAGCCATGATAAATGTATTTAATTATAAACACGGTTTAGAACTCTCGACATTCTAAGACTTCAGTTACTATTAATTAGTTATTTCAATGATCATTGAATGTGCTCATGACTTCGTATGGTTTAGTTGAAAACTCCTCAAAATATTGTCTCATAACGTCCAATGGTGATGGGGAATTCAAAATGGACGTCCAATGACAAATCATCAACTTGTTTTGTTGCTAATTCTTTGGGAAATATTATATGTCAAAATTAAACCAAATCACCAACGATAAGGGTTTCATATCAAAAAAGAAGATATGAAGCATATTAGACGTTAAAGGCTCTTTAAATTACAATATTGTGGGATTTTGAGCTAAATCTTGTGGAGATCTTATTGATTATTATTAGTACTAATGAATGTTTTGAACTAGTTAGAGGACATTGGATATCTTGATCATTAAATTTCAAAATTTCTCAGCATTATCATATATTGTTGATCAATCTATTTTATCAACTCAAAAGTAACACATTTCACACGAGATCTCAACTTAATCAAAATATCGATCTAGTTGTTTGTTCCACCAAAATTGTCCTTAGACATATATGATTGAACATCAGTGTCACCCCTAAAATCAATTCATACTTATTTGACGTAATTGTAATCCTAAAAAAAGTTCAATTCAACAAGAGTAGTGAAAGTTGAACAAGGGAAAAGGACACTAGAAAAGGGTATGAACTGGTGGGGTATTTGTTGAACAATTTTCTTGAGGCACGCGGTAAAGTTAGAGAAGAATCAAAGGTCCATAAAGTCTTCTTAATCCCCATATTTAGAAGGTAGAATATTAGAGCCTACAACCCATTTATGGGAAAAAGCAGATGAAATTAGGTTTAGAGACTTGACCTAGACTCAAGATTTCAAGTCATGGTCTTCTGAAACACTACACCGATCGACTCAACTGTTTTCTACGTACATGCATGGAAGTTTCCTCATATTTTCTGTTGCCATTTTCCCCTTAACGTACGAACTGTTTTCCATTGGGGTTGATATGAGACCTACCCCAACACATTTTTTTTATTTATTTTGACATTATTTTTTTTCAATAATAAATATTAATTATCAACTATAAGAAGCTTGAGATTCGTAGGTTGCGTCAATGAACAAAAATGATATCTTAATCGAATTAACTCCGTCCATTACGTTCATTTTAAGCATTTTTTTGAAATATAAAAATAATGGATAAATTATGAAATTTATATGTGATATTATACTTATAAAATTCAATCATATCATTTAATTTCATCTTAACATATAGTTTTAATAATATATATACAAGACACTTAAAAGTGTTTTACCCCAAGACCCATATCATTTTCATTTGGACAAATGTTGTAAAATAGAGTTTGCTAGCTTTTTTGCTTTTTTTAGTTTTTCTTTTATTATGATTCCATAATTCCATTAATAAAATGTAAAATAAATGAATATGGTGACTATAAAGTAAATACTCCCTTTGTTCCATATTAATTGTCATAATTTTGACTTTTACGGTATCCAATATCACTCTTTGATTGATAATTTATTATATAATATGTTATTAACAATCGCAATATTATACTTTTATGATAGTATTTTTTTATACGAATCTAATGATGGTAATTTTATATAGCAACTCATTATATATATTGAGAAATGGATGGTCAAAATTTTAAATTTTTGACTGCACAATTTTCAAAGATGACAATTAATATGGAACGGAAGGAGTATATAATTAAAGAATCTAAATAAATATTAAAATCTGGCTTTTAAGTAATTAATACAAATATTATGATGTTAAGTTTTTAAAATAATGGTAATCTTGTTATGAACTTTTGATAATCCACATCTTTTTTAACGATGGACCTCACAATTCATATATTATATGCTGACTTAAAAGTTGATCATCGTCCAGAACAATAATTATATATACTTACCCTTTAGAAAATTAATTAAGGGTTGTGTCCCAATTCTAAATTTAAAAAGATAATTATAAAATATTAATTAGGTAGTTATAAGATTTACGTAGATTTAATTAGATAATAAGTATATCATATTAATAAGATAATCTTTTATAAGATTTTATTAATAAAAAAGTGGATAAGATTCTTTCCTAACCATTGCCTTCAGGACGATGATTAGCAAAACCGTATATATATATATATATATTAAGTAAGGTTTTGTTCTTTTGTAAGACATCATACCACACTTACCGTAATTTATCGTACCAAACTATCCACAAACTAGCACATCCTACCATACCATATCATACCATACTTTACCACATGCAACAACCATAATTTTCTCTCTATTTTTCACTTGTCTCTCCCCTTATCTCTCAACCAATCATTCTTACCACAAATTTTCCTATAACCTACCACACTGTATTGCAACAAATCACACATTCACACTTTCCACAATTTACTATGGGGGCGTTTGGTATCTAGCTGTTGGTTGTTGGTTGTTTTTAGCTCTTGGCTGTTTTGTTAGTTTGATTTTTATCTGTTTTGTTAGTTGTTTTCGTCAGTTGTTTGCATTAATTGTTTGTATAAAAGAGTGTTTGGTAGAATTAGATGTTTGTAGTATGACTTTTTCTCCTAATTCCCAATTATACCCTTGACTTTATTTTTAGTGTTTTTTAACATTATGATTTTTTAAATTCATTTTTAGGTTTTTTGTCCGTATTGTAATTCATTTTTAGGTTTAACATTATGATTTATATTCATTTTTAGTTGTTTGTAAGATGACTTTTTCTCTTGATTTCCAATTGTACCCTTGGCTTTATTTTTAGTGTTTTTAAACATTATGATGTTTTAAATTCATTTTTAGGTTTTTTGTCCATATTGTGATTCATTTTTAGGTTTAACATTATGATTTATATTCATTTTTAGTTTTTTTTTATACCGATGTACTTTTACAATTTAAAGTAGATATTTTATAATTTATATGTAGAAATT
Organism: Portulaca oleracea; assembly: GCA_029582165.1. Taxonomy (NCBI): domain Eukaryota; kingdom Viridiplantae; phylum Streptophyta; class Magnoliopsida; order Caryophyllales; family Portulacaceae; genus Portulaca; species Portulaca oleracea. Next base: position 33,839,925 of record CM055871.1, read on the forward strand.
ACATTATTCTAAACAATTGGTATATGTATAATCAATTAGTAACTATATTGTCAATATAACCATAGTGACAATATGAGTCTCTTTTCCAAATTAATAGGAAAAGCAAATAAATTAGGAGATAAGAGAACAATTAAAAGAAATAAACCTAAATTATTTTGATGACAATTTTTGTAATTTTTGTGAATTAATTGGTCAATATGGTAATTTAAAATATAAAAAGCCAACAGCTATTTACAAAAAGTTACTCATAGTAGTTTTTTACAAATTGACTTTTTGGGGTTAAAAAGCTAGTTGAATCTACCAACCTACCAAACACCTTAAATTAGCATATTGACTAGTGAAACAACCAAAAACCCTCCAAAAAACCATTTTTTCCAAAAAGTCATCCAAAAAGTTGGGCATCAAAAGCCCCTTATATTATACCATACCATTTTCACATTTTACCCACCAAGGAAGAAAACACGGCCTAAAGTGAGATAAAGTAGTGTGGAAAAAAGTTAGATAGGATGAGATAAAAGAAATAATTTTATTCACCCATATAAAAAAAAAAAAAGGCCGTACCATTCTATCTTACCTTGTAAACAAACGTTGTGGTAATACATAGAGGCTGAAATATGAATTTGTTTACGCCATATAAAAATTAGATATGGACATTCACAAAATCTATATGTTGGACATACATAATTATTTTTAGATATAGGACATACAGATTTTAAACGCACGTCGATGGAGATTTGAGAGAAACCATTGTAAATTGGTGTTAGGAAAGTGTGTTAAAATCACTCGGTCTCTTGATCTCACAATTATTTATTTCATAATTGTATTAGGATATAGGTTTCCTTATTATGTTTGGTTTCCTAACTGTATTAAATTTTAAATCTAATTGAAGTGGGAGTCAAGTTAGGTTTATAAGAAGTTTTTCCTATAAATAGAGGGTTTTATCAACCTATACACTTATGACATACGATAAAACACACACAAAACATTCTTCACCTCTACCCATCCCTATATTGTGAGAGTTCCTTTTAGAGAGTTATTTTTTCAGTATATTTCCATTGTGCTATTAACCTCTTGAGATCTTGCCGTCGATCTCGTTGTGTTATATAGCCCCTTGGGATCTCTCTTGTAATCTCTCCCCTTATACTAGTGGATTATTGCTCCGTTGTCGTCCGTGGTTTTTTCCCGATTTGGGTTTCCACGTAAATCGTGTGTCTTATACTCTCTATCTTTTAATTACTGATCTTGTTATATTTCTTCTCAATTTATACATCTTGATAATTCTCTCTTCCGCTGCAAATACTATCTATCTTTTACCTCGATCCTAACGACTGGTATCAGAGCTTCACAAGGGTATCTGAGCCAGGTCTAACAAGTGGTATCAGAGAGATTTAATCCTTTTTTCTGCTTAGTTCGGGATGTCTGCAGTTAAGTCCGATATTGAGAAGTTCGACGGTGTGATGATCTGACTAATTTGGAGGTTACTATTGAAGATGAGGATATGACTATTTTTGTTGGTTGTCTCTTTGCCCCATTCCTACAAACACTTTAAGAAGTCATATCATATGAAACCTTGTCTTTCGAAGATGTCAAATCTAATTTGATCTTGAAGTGATTTCTGATAAAGCTGAAGGCTTGGTTTTTTAGAGGTGAAACCACTAATAATGGGGATTCTAGCAAAGCCAGATCAAAGTTTAAAGAGTGTTCCAACAATACCTGTTCTACAACCTCCAAGCAAGGCGGTTATTATGTTTTACAGGGTTCTACTACTATAAGTTCTACAGCTGTTCTCTTACTGAGTTCAACGGTGACTTGAATTCAGTTGATGCTCATCACATCTGATCGCCCTTCGGGGCTCTATGACGGTACGGAGATTTTAGTCCAAGGTGGAGATTGTTAGGAACATGTCTTAAAATCACCCAGTCTCTTGATCCCATAATTATTTGTTTCCTAATTGTATTAGGATATTATTTAGGTTTTCTTATTATATTTGGTTTCCTAATTGTATTAGATTTTAAATCTAATTAGAGTGGAGTCAAGTTAGGTTTATAAGGAGTTTTTCCTTTTAGAGAGTTATTTTGTTTTCAGTATATTCCCGTTGTACTATTAACCCCTTGAGATCTTGTCATCGATCTCGTCCGTGATTTTTTCCCAATTTGAGTTTCTATGTAAATCGTGTGTCTTATACTCTCTATCTTTTAATTATTAATCTTGTTATATTTCTTCTCAATTTATACAAGGGTATCTGAGTCAGGTCTAACAGTTGGGTTATTGCAATTTTATGAAACCTTCAACTACGAAAACACTTGTATAAAAATTAATCAACGTTGGAAAGTTTAAAAGTTTGAGTATAAGCTCTGGGATTTATGATTACGTATGTTGAGACGGGCCCTACTAATTCAGCTAATAATAGTTGTCGAATTAATTAATGGGCTAATTTTGGTGTTAAATGGAAACATTAATCCCAAAATCTAAAAAGTAATTAAAAGTGAGAAGAAATGAAAATAGGGAAGGCAGAAATGGTTGCTTGATGAAATATACGACAAATTTGAAGGGTACGAAGGAGAGAGACAAATAGGGGATTGGAAGCGAAGAGAGGCAGAGTGGTGGGTGGTGTATGCTGTATGCTGTATGCTGTATGCTGTATGCTGCTGCCCTCCCTGTTACTTCGTACTTGGGCCGTTGCCAGAGCAGTTAGCTGTACTGTTTATCATTTGTCATATCCTCCCAATTGCAAACTTGCTATGCCACGCATCTTTTCATGGGACACGCACACCCACTTAACCCACACCTTTTCTAATAATTGAGTTTTCTTAGTATACAAGGATTATTATGAAGCAAATGTCAAATTATTTAGACCAACAAAGGTTAATCTTTGGTCATGTTTACCAAAGAGTTTTTGGTGATTTACATTGACTGTTTAGTCTCTTCATTATTATTTATTTGTGTTTGCGATTTAGATGGACTCTTTAGAAAATTTGTATTTGATATATGAGTTGTTTTTGAATAAAGTGTATTGAAATTTCGTTTATACTATTTACCAATTGCCACCAATTTTATAATAAGTATCAATTACTTTTACTATGACATCTATGTAATTTTTGGTAATGTTTGGGTTAAATGGTAATTTCTACAAACAATTTCAGTAGGTCGCTCCTTTCATTATTACTTATTTGTGTTAGCTCCTTTCATGCAGAGGCTTTTTGGAGACATCGAGCATTTCTAAGAATTTCTTAGTCCATTCCTCTGGCTCATCTTCCCTCGTATCATCACTGCAGCTGAAAGGCATATGCATGCCCCGTGACATCGGTGATCATTTCTTGCATATTGTTGACACCTCTATGATTAGAACACCCATCAACAACTGTGTTTGAGGTTTGACCACTACCCCCGAGAGCCTCAAAAGTCTCCCCGTGACTTATCCAAACATAATAATTCGTACGGAAGTTGTGTTTGTACAAGTGTAACTTCAGAGTATCCTCGTTAAGGTACTTCAAGTTTTTACATTTCCTGCAAGGACACCCAAGTTTCCCCGAACTACTCCCTTGTTTTGCAACCGGTATAAATTCTTCATTCACCCTACGTACGAATTTTGCACTAAGATATTCACCATCATGTATTTCGTATATCCATTTTCTACTACTCTATGCACTAAGCTGCATAATATATATATATATATATATATATATATATATATTATAAAGGATTTTAATCCATTTGAACTCAACTAATTTAAGAGTAGAATACCTAAGGCGATAAAAGACATACTCTCCAAATTTAATAATTATTTCTCTAAATTAACATTTAACACCAAATTTATATCTAACACGAAACAATGCTCAAATATATATATATATATATATATATATATATATATATATATATATATATATATATAATTATACAAATGAATAAATAAATGACTAAAGTATTGAACTATATACTTTAAGCTTATGATACTATAATAAATCATCTTTACTATTATACTATTTTATCACATTTATTAGTACTATGATAAATCTAACTTGAATTTCCATAAATATAATTTACTAACTTGAGTTTTAAGCACTATACTAAATTGAATTTATATAAACACTATACTAAAACTTTAATGTTTCAAGTATAATAGTAACTATTTAATGTATATATTTATTTAATGTTAATAACTATTTTAAGTTTCATTTAATTTCAAATATACTAAAACTTTATCATAAGTGACATTGTTGATAACTACTTTAATTCAATGTTAACAACTATTTTATCAAAAAACACTATACTAACTTGAATTTCAAGCCCTAAACATCCATAATTCAACCTAAATTTGTATCAAACAACAATATTTTAACTTTAATTTCAAGCCCTAACCTTACTAATACTATAATAAACCCTAAACGTCCATAATTCAATCTAAAAATTTATCAAACACATTATTTTAAATTGAATTTCAAGCCCTAACTTGACTAATACTAAACATGCAATACCATAAATTTCAAATTTCAAACCATAACTACACAAAAATTACCACATTAATAAAATAATATATATGAATTTTATAATTAAACATCATCAATTTAATTAATTACACTACAATTTAAATTTTTACAACAAAAAAAAATAGGGGACCCTCATATTGATGAAATTGAGTTGTGTTGGCGTCGGGTATACTAATAGAGGACAAGGTGGTGGTCGCCGGAGACGGTGGTGGCGATGGCGGCCGGAGATGGTGACGGTAGTGACCGGGGGTGGTGGCAGTGACAAGAGAGAGAGAGGGAGGAGCGTTTGGTTGAACGTTTGAATAGAAGGCAGAATGTCGTCGAGAATAATCTGTCTATCATTAAAAGGGATGGGCGACCGATACCTAGCGACCGATAGGAGATCGGTCGCTAATTTACGACCGATTGTTTTAAATTTGCGATCGATACACTATTGGTCGCTAAATATCAACCGATACCGTATTGGTCGTTGGGTATTGGTCGCCCGTGTCGATACCAGCGACCGATAGGTATTGGTCGCTAACGTCGGTCGTTGTAGACGTTTCATGTTGCAGTGCACGTACTCTTTATTTCACTTAGCTAAGTTTTAGTATTAGAGAGAGCTTTAAGCCTCCTTTGTTTGTGAGTAACTAATAACTCTCAAAATTTCTATTTCTGTATCTTGATTTGGCTAATCAAGTGGTGATAAGTAGAGCTTGTCAATGATCAAGTGGTGATATCCATATCTTGTTCTTGCTCTTTTGGTGGTGTTTCTGTATCCAAAGGAGATTAGCAAGTCTAGCCCTTGTGATTTGTAATTGTTGTGTCTCTATATCAATCATAAATCACTTGTTTATCTCATCTTTCATTTGTTTTTCTTTCTTTGAATCTAAACTCCTACTTGGTTTCGGATCGAAGAATACTTATCCATTCAAGATCTTACTATTGGCGTGTGTCTAGTTTGATGCATTCTAATCTCCTTAAGCTACACATCAAAACACACACACGTGGATATCTAAAAACTTATGGTGATTGTTAGTATCCAACAATCACCATAACTAAATAAGTCTTACCCATAGATTTAGTCTAAGTTTATCTCATCCACATATTTTATTATTTTCATTTTAGTTTTTTTATATGATCTTATTCCATCAAAATATTTAATAAAATTAATTGAGTACTATAGTTTAAGATGTGTTTAATTGTGAAAAAAAAATCGCCGAGTTCAACAAAAAATAATTTAATTAATACTTTACTCAAAAAAAAAATTAACATTTTGAAAAATAAGATTATATAAACAATTCAAAATGAAAATAATATAATGTGTGGATGAGATTAGCTTAGGCTAATCTACAACTAACATTTGTTTAATTAAGGCAATTATCGAATAGCAGCGATCATTATGTCTTATATATACACACATAGATTGACATACATACATATATATACATAAAAACATGCAGAACTAATATCATTTATCCCCCACCATTTATTTGTAAAAGAAGATTTTACCCCTGAAATATGAAAAATAACATTAACCCTACCCAACCTTTCGATTTTATATTAAATATACTACCTGGCCTGAATTATATTAATATTACTCCCCATTTTTCGGCTTGCCCACAATATTGTAGAAGTGGAATACCCAACATATCCCTCCCATGTATTAGTCTTCTCTCTCCTCCCGTTCTCCTAAATCATCACACAAGCAATCAAGCACTCCATTAAACCATCAGACCACCACCTGGAGACAGCTCGAAACAACCCGATTCCATTGCCCTGGAGCACGCTAATCAAGTCCAAGGACCACCAAACCAGAACCATCTTTCTCAAATTTCCGCAGGACTCTGTTCATTAATCAACCATGAAGGTTCACGATTGAATTGAAGGATGTGGTGGCTGGGATAACAACCACCCATTTTGATTTTAGAGTTTGTTCTTCATTCAAGTTTAATTAGATTCAGGGTTTTAATTTCGTTTTTAGGTTTTAGGTTTAGATTTTAGGGTTTAAATTTATGCATGTGAATTTCACGTTTATTGCGAATTGAGTTCTTAAATTGTTCATGTTTAAGAATTAATGGTTTGGATTAATTTCGATTTCTAATCTCTTGTTGTTCTTGGTTTATTCAACTACGTTTTCTGGGTTATAATTTTGACTCTAGCTTGTTGGTGTTCTTGGCTTAATCTCAATTATTCTGGGTTTATTTTGATGATTGTTGGTTGAGATTAATCTTTGGGTTGATGAGATGCAAATTTCTGAGTATTTAATTTAATCTTTTATGGGTTGTGCTCAAAAGAACGCCAATATATGTCCTCCCTCTTCCATGCTTAATTGCTCAAGTCCAAATCTAGTTTCGATTATAATTGAAAATACTGTTTTGGACAACCACATTTGATGGAACTTAAGTCAAATTTGATTGTGAAGCCATAGAATTGATGGTGTCTTGGTGAGGATGTATGAAGAGGGAAGACTAGACTCAGCTAAAGGAAAGGTAGAAAGAGGAAGATGAAGGAGAGGGTATTTTTGTCTTTCGAAGTAATGGTAGGGGCATTTTAGTCTATTTTTTATATATGTCTGGATTTGGTAGATATTTATTATAAGTTCAAATGTGAGGTAGGGTATATGTGATTTGTCATACTTCAGGGGTAAAATCCTCTTTTACCAATAAGTAGTGGGGGATAGATGTTATTACTTCAAAACATGCATATACAAATACATATAAATACACACATAGATATAATTAAAGATTCGTTAATGAAAAATTACAACATATCGATGATAATAATATCTAAAGTCTAAAGTATACATCTAAATTATCATCTTCAAATCAGTATATTGTTGATGGAATTTGTTTTTTTTTTCAATTCTCGAAAGCCAATACAAGGTTGAAAGATCTACATCAAATGATGCAGATTTTTGCAGAAAATCAGCTAAGTAGAAATTATGCAAAATAACTAAGTGAAAACTGCTAAAGTAAAATCTATTAGCAAATAGTTACACTGTAATACTCTTCAAGCATGATTCTTCGAGCAAGCCTCTTGTTCTTTCTGCACTTCCTCCCTAAGTACTCCACATATTTGTTCTGATCACTAACAATTGACATGTCTATGTCACCAGTTACGTTAATCACATTTCTTAACATCTTTTTAATTTTTTTTCCTGAATAATTAGAGTTATGTTATTACTCTCTAAAATTGTAAATATTTATTCAACTCAATAAAATCATTCTTAAAAGAAATGTCATTAATATGTAACCATGTGAAATTACTTAGAGGTACCTAACTTTTGAAGAAACAATTTTTTGGCACCTTAACTTTTCAAAACTAATTTTGGGGTACCCTTACTTTTAGGATTAGAAATTACTAGGTGAATTTCTGGCGAAACTCCGATTGATTTAAATCATTTTCGTCCACAAAAACAAAGGGCATTTTCGTCCACAAAGACACTTAATCAATTTCCCGTCTAAAACTCACCGGTGAATTCAAATCAATGGCCGGAAATTCACCTAATTATTTCTAATTCTAAAAGTTAGGGTACCCCAAAATTAGTTTTTAAAAGTTGGGGTACCAGAAAAACATTTCACCAAAAATTAGGGTACCCATTAGTAATTTTTTGAAAATTTTGTGGTTACTACGAAGTATCTAAATGAGATGAGCATATTTATGGAAACTACGAATATTTTTCTTATTTATTTTGGTGAAATGACATTTTCTTTATACTATTTTATAAGGAAGAGAAATGACCAATGTAGCATATTTATTTTGGTGTCCTTGCTATGAAGCTCAATCTTGCACAAAGGACTCCTAGGATGCCATTGTGTTGCCCTTTCCGATGGATTGGGGAAGAAGTGAGACACTTAATTTTTTTTTTCTTCTTGTCCATTAGCATACGATATTTGGGTTCTCATTCCATTTAAAGGTGCAATTCAAAACGACGTTGAGAACAAGGTGATGAGCACTCTTGCTAGAGTTGGGGAAAAGTTTGATGATGACAAACTAGGAGAATTTCATTATTGTTATGTAAAAGTTTTGGAGAGGAGAAATGATTTCCTGTTCAACCAAAAGCCTGCCTTGCATAAGGATGTCGCTAACCATACAATTAAATTTGTGTAGAACTTTATACAAGTTAAGGAGAAAGATACATCCCCTTGAAAAGAGAGGTACTGTAGAGTTTGGAGGCTACCAAAACCAAGGGTCTTTAAACCGAATTTTGATGGAGGTACGATGTAGGAAGATGGGTATTATTGGAGCTTCGTGCGTGATTAGGAACCATCTTGGGGATATAGAGCCAATGCGATGGAGCAAGGTGAAAATTTTATAGACTTGTTAATGAAGGGCGTGAAGGCATGCATTTTTGGGCTAACTCAAGCTTGGGTTCACGAGATTAGAAGACAAATAGTCGAAGGAAAACTACACTAACTATTGAAAAAGTTGAATCAAAGGAAGTATGGGAATAGTAGTAGTTCTTTTTTCTTATGAATTACTTTATTAGATCTTTGTGACTCTTTAGACTTTATCAGTTTTAATTATGTTGGAAGAATTTGTAATGTGGTAGCTCATGTTATAGCTCACTTGTATCTTTATCACTCCAGAGAAAAGAATATGAAGTTGTGGGGGACGGACTTAGTCCACGATTTGGCTTCTACGGAGATGTGCACTTTTTCCTAGCAAGGGTTTAATATAATGGTGTTGACGTTTTTTTTTCCTTCTAAAAAAGTCTCTTTCTGCTAGCTTCAAATAGCTGATGCAAACTAAAATTCATCAAACACCTTCTCTCCATTTAAATCACATTGAAATAATCCTCTAGTACTCAAACAAATATTGAAGTCTAAATTACTAATTCTAGCAAACCGATGACATGTTTTTTTTTCTAGATTTCATAATATGGGTGTGTGTGTACGCGCACACACACAGACATACATACATACATATTTGCTTGCTTACTTACACACACACACGTGTGTGTACAACAACGACAAGAACAATAACAAACTCACAAAGGAAACGTGCTTGATCATGGTCTGGGGCATCTAGATATAGGTAGTCGGCCTTCCTCCATGAATAGAAGTTCATGAAGAAATTGATTCTTGTGAACCCAAAAAGATTTTCAAAAAACTACTTTGAAAACCAAATTAGACACTAAAAGAAACCCAGTAAGAAACCCTTTGCAAAAGCCAATTGAAAAACCAAGAAACTAGAAAGTATGATGAAGTAGAGAGATTCATACCTGTACGCTCCATGCACTTGAGGATGAGCTAGATATATCGAGACGACATACATAAAAAAAGACATAAGACGACAAACCAAGGCAAATCACAGTGCTAAACCAGCAAACCTCACTCTATAACCTTGATACCAACTCTCCACACTCCCCTATTTAGTGTCATATCATCCTCTAAGCCTAGGTGTTTCAAATATGTTCTAATCACATCTCTCATGGACTTTTTATGTCTCCTACTCCCCCGGCACTTATGAGGGGTATCCTAATCCTTTCACACACACACGTCACACACAAACTTACAATGATTGTTAGCATCCGCCAATCACCATAACTAAACAAGTCTTACCCAAAAATTTAGTCTAAGTTTTATCTCATCCACATATTTAATTATTTTCATTTTAGTTTTTTTATATAATATTATTCCATAAAATATTTAATAAAATTAATTGACTTCTATAATTTAAGTTGTGTTTGATTGTGAAAAAAATCACCTAAGTTCAACAAAAATTAATTTAATTAATACTTGGCTCAAAAAAATTAACATTTTGAAAATAAGATCATATAAACAATTCAAAATGAAAATAATATAATGTGTGGATGAGATTAGCTTAGGCTAATCTACTAGTAACATTTTTTTTAATTAAGGCAATATAATTGTTGGATACCAATAATCACTATGTACATAGATTGACATACATGTTATAGAATAATAGTGTGAATGTCCATGCCCTTACTTTTCTTAGCCAGTTTTCTTAGCGATGAAGAATCCTTGTATTATAAATACGCCCTTTTGCCTCCAAAATCCTCTGACTCTATTCTCTCTCAACTTCCTCTTATATTCATAACACGTTATCAGCACCAAGCTCATACGTATTTCTAATCTACAGTATGGATTACAAACTTTTCATTTGAATTAAATTCATACGGACATAGTTACTATTGTTGTGTTCTTCTCATTTCTCAACGTTTTAAAACTTTGATAAATCATCCCACTATTTCTAATCTTAATTTGATAAACCTTTAATCTTTGTTGTTCTTTTGAGAAACCATTGATCTTTGCTGTAATATACATGTATATCAACTTTTGGGATGAGATTAACATCTCTCACCGTCAAATTCATCACCGACTCATTGATATTCTTATCTTCAAAGTTCATTATTTTCATATTAATAAAATAATAAACAAAGGGAGATTGTTCATCTGCATGTGAGGTAATCATGATTGGCATATTAAATTGCATAATTTTTTTTTTGGGTATAATAATTTGAGACATTACTTCTTCAGACAATCGTTTTTGTAATTTATGAATTTTATTTAGCATTTCCTTTTAATTTTGTTAGTGACCAGAAGTTCACTTTGATATTGACAAAGTCTTTTAATATTATTGGTAAACCAGAAGTTCACCTCCACCCAACTACTAATATTTTTGGTGAACCAGAAGTTCACCTCCACCTAACTAATAATATTATTAGTGAACCAGAAGTTCACCTCAATCTAACTATTAATGTTATTGGTGAACCAGAAGTTCACCTCAACCTCACTACTAATACCAGTTGTGAACCGGAAGGTCATCCTAATAATGAGAATTTTATCCAATTTCATTGGTGACCAGAAGTTCACCATATATGATATCTTGCCGCTTGCCGTTCAATAATATTTAACTTTACATGATAATCTTTGATTTCTCTTCCATGATTATGATTCATGCTTGAATTTAATTACTTTGTCCATCCTTGCATGAACTTCATTATATGGATATTCAATAAATGAGAAAGGATCAAGTTCACATGATAAATGCATATGGTTCATTATGTTATTTATTTACACCAATCATGATATATCTTGATGATAACTTGAATATATATGCTTGATTAATCCATATGGGAGCAATTTATTGAAAATTATACATGTATATACAAGTATTTGTGATACTATACATGTAATTTCAAGCGTACATGATATGAAGCTTTATGACTCTGAATATGACTCTTCATAATTTTGTCCAATATAGTCTTATTGTACTTGCATTTTAGTACAAACTATACATGCCCTAATTGATAGGTGCATGATGCTATTTCGTTTAATTGATTGTGAAATTCACACATAAAAGGGTCAAAGATATATATTTTATCTTTGTGAATACTCAATTTATACATGTCTTTATGATGTGAATTATTATTAAAGCGAATGGTAGAAGTAATAATCGTTTGGTGTCCTGCCATTAAATGCCAATTGGAAGTGTATAATTGTTACTTGGCATACCAATTGTTAAAGGGTAATTATGGTATACATGTGACTGAAAAGGTATATAAAACTTGCTAAAGTTAGTATTTTGACTTGCAAGTATTTGTATTGCCTTATTGTATTTGAGTATGACTGTATGTTCATATGCGGAGTTTAATCTTTGGAGATTTATATGATTTTGTTATTTACAAAATAAATGAGTTGTTAAACTATTAAACTCCACCCAGTTTGTTATGTCTCATTCCTATAAGTGAATGTGGTAGCGTATAACATAAAAAATTATGAGATAAACAAAAAGTCATGCCAAAAGTCATGATAGGACATAATAATGCTGAACTATTGTAATCCCTTTTCAAATATCATTTTCCCACCAGAAGTTGGGGAGCAAGAATGATTGAGGCAAGAATACTGTTGAAAGTCCATGATATCATTGTGGATAAAATGGACATTGAGAACGTACCTGTTGTATGTCAAAACATCTTGTTGACCTCTATCAAGTATCATTAAAAGAGCGAAAGAAAATAGATGGAGACAAAGAATATGCTAATGATGATTATGACCACTTCATTAATTAAACTTCATGAACACTTCTTTGTTTTCTGTCATGAATGGAGGATGAGATATGTGCCTTGAAGGCTGCATAATAACACACATCATTATGAGAAATACTTTTATTACTTATTAATGAGAGATGTAAATGTTAGTACTATATCGAGTAGTTCAAATTTAATTGAAGGCTCCGGAAGAGCTCATATAGTACTACCTGGTGCAACCTATTTTCACATAGATAATGCATTATATTCCACCAAGTCTCAAAGAAACTTATTAAGTTTTAAAGATATTCGCAGAAATGGATATCATATTGAGACAACCAGTGCAAATAACGTTGAATATTTGCATCTTATTAAATTTACATTGGGCAAAAGATGTGTGTTGGAAAAGTTACCATCATTATCATCGGGGTTATACTTTACAAAGATTAACCCTATTGAAGCACATATGCTAGTAAACCAGAAGTTTACTAATGAAAAGGAGTTTATCATATGGCATGATAGATTGGGGCATCCCGGATCAACAGTGATGCGCAAAATCATAAAGAACTCATATGGACATACTCTAAGGGACCAGAAGATCCTTCAAATTAATGAGTTCTCATGCGCAGCTTGCTCTCAAGGAAAATTAATCACAAGGCCATCACCGGCTAAGATTGGGGTTGAATCCCCTGCATTTCTGGAACGTATACAAGCTGACATTTGTGGTCCTGTAGACCCACCATGTGGACCATTTAGATACTTTATGGTATTAATTGATGCATCAACTAGATGGTCACATGTATGTTTATTGTCAACCCGCAACTTGGCATTTGAAAGATTGTTTGCTCAATTGATTAAATTAAGAGCACATTTTCCAGATCATTCTATCAAGAGAATTCGTCTTGATAATGCCGGTGAATTTAAGTCTAAAGCCATTGATGATGTTTGTATGTCAATTGGCATCGAAGTTGAGCATCCCGTGGACATACTCTAAGGGACCAGAAGATCCTTCAAATTAATGAGTTCTCATGCGCAGCTTGCTCTCAAGGAAAATTAATCACAAGGCCATCACCGGCTAAGATTGGGGTTGAATCCCCTGCATTTCTGGAACGTATACAAGCTGACATTTGTGGTCCTGTAGACCCACCATGTGGACCATTTAGATACTTTATGGTATTAATTGATGCATCAACTAGATGGTCACATGTATGTTTATTGTCAACCCGCAACTTGGCATTTGAAAGATTGTTTGCTCAATTGATTAAATTAAGAGCACATTTTCCAGATCATTCTATCAAGAGAATTCGTCTTGATAATGCCGGTGAATTTAAGTCTAAAGCCATTGATGATGTTTGTATGTCAATTGGCATCGAAGTTGAGCATCCCGTGGCGCTTGTTCATACTCAAAATGGTCTTGCAGAATCATTTATTAAGCGCTTGCAACTAATTGCAAGACCATTGCTTATGAGAGCAAAGCTTCCAACTAGTGTTTGGGGACATGCTATATTGCATGCTGCGGCATTGATCTGTATAAGGCCAGTTGGTTATCATGAATTTTCTCCCCAACAATTGGTTTTTGGCCATGAACCAAATATCTCCTATCTACGAATTTTTGGATGTGCGGTGTATGTACCTATTGCCCCACCACAACGCACTAAGATGGGACCCCAAAGGAAATTGGCAATATATGTTGGGTATGAATCTCCATCTATAATTAAGTATCTGGAACCATCAACCGGAGATTTGTTTACGACACGATTTGTTGATTATCATTTTGATGAGACAGTTTTCCCAACATTAGGGGGAGAATCTAAGCAGTTGGGCAAAGAGATAAGTTGGAACGAATTACTACTAAAGCATCTTGATCCTCGTACAAAGCAGTGTGAACTGGAAGTTCAAAACATAATTCATTTACAAATCTCTAGCGAATCAATTGCCAGACGCATTTACTGACCCAAGGAGAGTCACTAAATCTTATATTCCAGCTGCTAATGCTCCTATTAGAATTGATGTACCAGCAGGACAAAGTGCTATTGCTAATGAGTCTAGACCACATTTGAAGTGTGGCAGACCAATAGGTTCCAAAGACAAAAATCCTCGAAAAAGAAAAGGAGCAAAGAATAATGATAACCAACGCGAGGAAATATCGACTCCAGAAGAGTCCCCAGACATGACAAATGTGGAAGTTGCACCCACAAACTCAGGTACCTGAAAATTGCAATAATGATGAGATCTCAAACAATTATGTCATGACTGGTACAAGATGGAACTGAAGTGAAATCGACATCGATACAATGTTTTCATATAATATAGCATTGAATATCATGAATGAAAATGAGGATCATGAGCCAAGGTTTGTTGAGGAAACCAGGCAAAGAAAAGATTGGCCAAAATGGAAAGATGAGATTAGTGAAGAATTAGATTTTCCTACAAAAGGGAAGTATCAGACCCGCAGTCTGTACAAAGCATGATTAGTTGAACAAAGGTTTTCGCAAAACCAAGTATCAACTATATACTCCCTATAGTTTATGCTACTATATACTCCCTATATCAACTATATAAGTCTGGCAGTACATGAAATATTTCACATGCATCTTCTAGATGTTGCTATAGCTCATGAGAAATTCGATAAGGGTATTTACATGAAAAATCTCTGAAGGATTCAAATGGTGCCTGAAGCACATATTGAAACTCTCGAGAGAATTACTCAGTGAAATTGAGTAGATATTTAGATGAGTTTATACAGTGTGGACGCATATTGTATAATCAAAGAAAGTATCAAAAGATTTGAATTATATCGAAACTCTAGAAGAGATTCCAACAGCAATAGATTGCTTACTTTGAAATAAAAGGTTTTGGTAACTCCAAGTTTTTGGACTCCTGAAGAGTCTCATTGTTGTTTCCTTAAAGAAAGAGTTTGAAATGAAAGACAATCCCAAAAGCAAATGTTGTCTTGCTTCACAAGTTGAACAAATTGGGGATGATTTTTTGTGCATCAATCAAGTCATATAGCAAGTGTGATAAAAGGTTCTATATAGACTATGCACACCAGTAAATGATGATGAGATCTTCTTTCTTTTTAGACCCTGAAAGGATGATGAGAAACTTAATGGTCCTGAAGTACCATATTTAGGTCCAGAAGTGCTATATATCGGTCCTGAAGTATCGTATCTATGTCCGTATACTACATATCGGTCCTGAAGTATCATATCTAACTTTTATATACCATATTTAAGTTCTGAAGTACTGTTATGGTTCCTGAAATACCAATACGAATCTTGAAGTACCATATTTAAGTGCTATTTGAGCATTTATGTATCTCATTAATTATACATCATTTCAGTATCTTCGAGGTACGATTGATATGATATATTTTATCCTCGTGAAGTAAAAACATTTTTGGCTGGCTATACGGTTGTCGGATACTTATCTGATCCCCATAAAACGCTTGATCGCAAACTGGGTATATGTTTACTTATGGTGGAATTGTTATTCTATGGCGCTCTATGAAGCAAACCATAACAGCTACCTCCTCTAATTATGTTGAAATTTTTGGCAATTCATGAGGCTAGCAGAGAATGTGTTTGGTTAAGATTTGTAATCCAACACATACAGGGATCTTGTGGCTTATCTTCAGGTAATGATATTCCTACAATTTTATATGAGGATAATGTTGCTTGTATAGCACAATTAAAAGCAGGATACATCAAAGGTGATAGAACAAAGCATGATCTCATTGAAGTTCGTTTTCACTCATGATCTCCAAAAGAGAAATGAGATTAATGTTCAACAAATCCGTTCTAGTGAGAATTTGGCGGATTTATTTACTGAGTCTCTCCCGATTGCAACCTTTGAGAAGTTAGTCAGTAAAATTGGGTTGCGTCGTCTCAGATATGTCTGTAGATGCTCATATCAGGGGGAGTTTATGCGCACTGTACTCTTTTTCCCTTATCCGAGGTTTTGTCCCATTGGGTTTTCCTTGGAAAGGTTTTTAATGAGACAGTATATGTTGGCATATCAAGAATTATGCACTCTTTTTCCCTTCACTAGGGTTTTTCCCTATGGGTTTTTCCTAGTAAGGTTTTTAACGAGGCATGTTCGTTTGGTGATGGACATTCAAGGGGGAGTGTTATAGAATAATAGTGTGAATGTCCATACCCTTACTTTTCTTAGCCAGTTTTCTTAGCGATGAAGAATCCTTGTATTATAAATACGCCCTCGATGCTAAGGAAATTCATTCATTCCTTTTGCCTTTAAAATCCTCTGACTCTATTCTCTCTCAACTTCCTCTTATATTCATAACAATACATACATATATACAATTATACATATACATATAAATACACACATATACAAAGATTCATTAATGAAAAATTATAACACAGCTACGATAATAATATCTAAAAGCTAAAGTACACATCTAAATTATCATCTTCAAATCAATATATTGTTGATGGATTTTTTTGATTCTTGAAAGTTAATATAAGGTTGAAAGGTCTATATCAAATTATGCACATTTTTGCGGAAAATCAGCTAAGTAGAAGTTACCGCAAAATAATTAAATGAAAACTGCTAAAGTAGAAATCCATTAGCAAATAGTTTACATTGTAATATTCTTCAAGCATGATTCTTCAGGTAAGCCTCATGTAACCTTGTTCTCTCTGCACTGTCACCCTAAGTACTTCACATTTTTGTTCTGATCACTAATAATTGGCATGTCTAAGTCATCAGTAAGATATATCGTTCTCCACTCTTCTTTCTCTGCGTTAACCGCATTTCTTGACATCTTTTTAAAATTTTTCTGAATAATTAGAGTTATGTTATAACTCTCTAAATTATAAATATTTATTCAACTCAATAAAATTATTCTTAAAAGAAATGTCATCAATATCAGTATGTAGCCATGTGAAATTCCCCTACAAAATAGATTATTATCATCGATTTCAAAAAAGAAAAAAGATTATTGTTATTATTATTACTAAAAGGAAACATCCTTGCTTTTGAAGTGAATTATGTTAAGAATAAGATCTTCGGCCTTATGGAAATTTTGTGGTTACTCCGAAGTTTCTAAATAAGATGATCTTATTTATGGAAACTACCAATATTTTTCTTATTTATTTTGGCGAAATGAACATTTCGTTATGCTATTTTATATGGAAGAAATGACCAATCTTGTAAATTAATATTCTTTGATTTTTTCACAAGGATTACCGAAAGAATGGAAAGTCCATTCGATTGATCAGAAACGTACGTGCTTCATATTTCTCAAGAATTAATTGCAATAATATTACTTTTTTTTTAGTGTGATCTCATTGTAGGCATATTTGTGTGTTTATTTAAAAACTAGCATTGTATATCCTGTGCGATACACGAGAAATTTTTCAGTATTTATATGCAATTTTTTTTGGAGGAGCTTTATAATAATTATCAATTATAATTATAAATTAATGAAAATAATTATACAAAAATCATACTATCATTATTTTTATATTTGTTTCGTACAAATTGTCTTCAAAATTAATTTACATAATATAGTAGTAAAGGATACTAAAATCTATATTTATTTTTAATATTGTCTTAATTACATATAATAAAAAATAATAGTAATTTTTATTATTTAATTTGAATAAATCATTTTCAACCCTCATACTATCAGTGTTAATATTAATTTTGGGTTTTAATACTATCATACAATCAGTTTTGAGTTGTTTTTGAATTGTAATCCTCAGTGAATAGTTATTTCTTTTTCTTTGAAATTCAATGTGATTATAATGTGCTATTAATAAATGAGTTTTTTCATGAGCATGCAACATGTCAAATGTATGTCACATATCACTTGTAGATTACTTTCATTTTGTTTTAATATATGTAATAGATAACGATAATTCGTTTGCCACTACTTTGAAGTTAAATTAGTGCTTGTTTGATCTAATGTTTTAAAAATGTTTTATTTATTAAAAACTTTCACAAATTTTATTTTTGGGGAAGTACTAAAATGTTTAGCAAAAATTTTAGCATAAGTGGTTTTATTAAATTAGAGTGTTTAACCTAACTTATCATATAAGAGCTTTTCCTAAATAATTGTTTAGCCTAACTTTCAAAATTATCATGTATTTTTTTCTAGACTAAAATTATCATGTGATTATTTAATTTTTTTCTCTTTTTATTAGTTTTTCAAATAGATTATCCTATTTTAATTTTAATTAAATTATAAGCGTATAGTTATAATTATAACAATAATTATATATGGTATTACTTACCTATAAAATTCTTTAAATTAAATATTTATATATCTATAATTTACAAAATACCATCTTTGTAGGACAATTTAAAATATTTAAAAATTTTAACATAATATTAAAATTAAATGTCCAACATAATATTAAACGTTCAAACATAATATTTAAATATTTAAATATGATCTTTTATAAGAATCAGAACATCTATTTGAAATTATGGAAATTTATCATAAAAAAATTTCACAGATGAACATTTATTAATGTTTAGGAAGCAGTGCTTTTGGAACTGCTTTTGACATAAACTGTTTTTGAAAAACAATTATTAACTTCAAAAAAAATTATTATTTTGATTAGTTTATGCTTTATAATCCCAAAAATACTCTCTAAAAAGTGGCCAAACAAGCACTTAATTCATACCAAAAACTTGAGTTAAGCAAAACTTTCTTTGGTAAAACTATGCTAGGCAGCTTGTTGTAGATTTTGGGCAGTGTCAAGACTTAAGACTGAGCATATTATACTAGTGGTATTGTACTTGGGTTAGTGAAACCAAAATATCTTCATCTTTAGTTTCTAAAAGAGGAAATAGGTCTTATGTGCAAAATAATGTATTTGGAGAAATTTGTATTCTTACTTCTTAGGCACAATATGATAATGGTTCATATTTTATGTACTTGTTTTGAAACGTTATGATATGTAGTATTCATACAACCATTACATGAACCTTCAATCACTATCAATAGGTTACCAAACACACACAAATAAATTTTGGTAGTTTTTTTAAGAATATAATTATACCATTAACTTCTCTCTAAACTGTTGATGTTGAACACAACCTATAGCTAATACACCTATGTTGTATGATGTCATTTTTTTTAAATTATCAAAACTAGCAAATAAATGTCACGTATTTGATTTCTCTCTTATTTATTTGTTTCCTTTTTAATAGAACCGTCTTTTCTTAATTATTTGCTAGTGCTTCATAAATCTCACAACTTTCTTTTTTCACTTCTTTCATTCATTCTTTTCTTCTTTTTTTAATGGGACATACTTCCCTTAAATATTTGGTTTTGCTCTTTATTGAGAGCCACAAAAAATGGGCTTCTCAATTTCACAAAGGCATCAAACACCTTTTTTTCCCTAAAACCTAAAAACAATATTTTTCAGTTTTGAACCCATTTTTTTAGAAAAAATCATAACCATTTTTTGACCACCAAAATAAATATAAAAAAAAAGAAAAAATAACCATGTCAATGGACTGGGTTATATTAGAAGAGAAAATATAGGAAGGTGGTTGTATTCAGTAACTGAAAATCGCAAATTGGTCAAACAAAATATTAATTGAAAAAATAAAAACCCATTAAATAATGGGCTTGAAAAATACTACTAAAACCCTCCTCCCTCCCTCCCTTCCCTTCATACCTCGGAGTGTCTCTCTCTATCTCTCTCTCTCTCAATATGACTCTCTAGGAGGCTTCTCAGTGCTCAATGTGTGGGTTTGTGGGTGAATGGGTGGAGGCATACATAACTATGTGTGTATCTCTTATATATATAGATGTGTGCAAATATATATGGTATGATATTTGATATTGCTCTCAACCTCTTCTCATATTTCAACCCCTCCTCATTTTAATGGCGTGAGCGTGCACAGAACAAACAGACCCTCACTACCACTCTTGGCTAAAACTGTGATTATCAAAACCCTCTCCCCCCCAAAAAAAACTCCCAATCGAAATTCAACAAAATGAGACTGAATTTCGGATTTCTTCTTCATCATCATCGTCGTCGTCATCATCATTGTTCTTCTTCGTGTATGTCCCATGTTTTTATTTTTCTATAAATTATGTCTCTTTGGTTGATATTGTGATCTGGGGTTTTGTCGCGTCCTTTTTTTCACAATTTATTTCTGTCTTTAGTTTTGGGTTTTTGCTCTGTTGTTGTGTTAGAAGGGAAAACCAAAACCAAAAAAAGGGGTTGTTTTAGGGAGAAGATGAAAGGTGAGAGGGAGCTAGACAAGTATTTGGGTGAAACATCTCCTCGTCTAGCGTCGAATAATAATAATCATCATTATCATCAGCAAATGTTGAAGGGTGTTGTGAGTTCAGGTTCTTCTACCAGTGGGTTTTGCTTTTCTGATGTTGGGTCGTCATCTATACCCTCTTTTGATCATCATTCCCAATCGCCTTCCCCCAAAACCCATTTTGTAGATCAATTTCAAGTGAATTCCAGTGTGTCCGATTCTTCTTGGTATGGTAATGGGGGTGGTAGTAGGGCTAACAATGGGGCTGTGTTGGATGAAGTCAGTTTGGCCAGAGAATTTCATATGATGAACATTTCTGGGGGGAATAATAGGCCTGAGCTTTCTTCTGATGTTGGACGATTTGGTGGTAGAGGTGACCCAGACATGTTTAGGATTAGTGACTGTAATGTATCTAAGATTAGGCCCTCCAATCCTCACAATTTCGGTTCTAATGAACCTTCTGTTAATGGTTTCTCTGGTACTGGAGGAGGGTTTCTTTCCCCACTGTATAGGGATGAGAGGAACACCAGGGATGATATCATCAGGTATAGGTGGGGCCAACGAGGCGATAATCATAACACGGGCGATTCGTTCGAGTCTGGTGTACCCTACAATGGTGGTGGGCATGGTAATAATAGGAACTGTTCCATTAGTTTTCCGTATGAAGAGACTGCCCTTCGAAGGGATGATCCTTATGGTAATCCTCTGATGAACAGAAGTAGTGATCATCTTGGGAATGAAGTTCCTGTTATGAGGGTGGCTGAACATGCTGGTAATGGTGGTCTGATTCAGAGAGGAGATGGTGGATATGGTCATCTGATCCCACTTCAAATTCAGTCCATGTATGGCCCTCATGTTGTTGGTGATCCTTTGCAGCAATGCATGGTAGATGGATGCAAAGAGGTCATGAATCCCTGGGCTTGCTCTCAGAATTTGTCCATGTACCGGCCTTACTCGGACGAGCCTTTGTTGCAGCAGCGCGGTGGGGTCCCCTTTCCTGGAAACATGGGCTCGCTGAACGCCGTGGACTCCACTCAGCTGGTTCATTTCAAGCAGGCTCTAAGTAGGGGGAACAGGCTCTATTCGATGAGGGAAAGAATGAGGGCTGCTGCAGCAGAAGAACCTCAGGCTGCTTCACTGATGAAGAAGGGAAGGCAGTTGGACTCGTATGGTTGTGAGGGTGCTTTTATGGTGAAGGAGAAAGGGATGAGTGGTGGTGCAATTGGTAAGAATTGTCAGTCGAATGGACGAGTGAAAGCCTCTCTTTCTGGTGCCACATTGCAGGAACTCGGGGACCGAGGCGTGGATCTTAATGCTGCTAATTTGCAGTCTGAAAGGGCTTGTGCCAATGGTGGACTCCTCATGAGCTGTGATCCTGTGGTTCTGCAGTCGATATACAACTCCATGACCGAGGTTCAGGGTAATATTTATCTAATGGCAAAGGATCAGCATGGCTGTAGGTTCCTGCAGAAGAAGTTCGACAAAGGATCGTTTGATGACGTGCAGCTTATCTTCAATGAAATCATTGACCATGTTATTGAGCTGATGATGAACCCATTTGGAAACTATCTTATCCAAAAGTTGCTGGATGTCTGCAACGAAGAGCAGAGAATGAGGATCGTGCACGCAATAACTAGAGACCGTGGAGAGCTTGCTAGAGTTTGCTTGAATACACATGGGTATTGTTTATCTCATTGTGTTGCTTAAGTGATTGTCTTGTTATATACCTTGATGTTCTTATGCAATGTTTTGTTACTTTGTTTGATTGATACTGTTCTTTGTTTGCTGTCAGTACACGTGTGGTGCAGAAACTGATTGAGACCCTTAAGACCAAGAAGCAGATATCGCTGGTTGTTCGGGCTCTTGAGCCAGGTTTCCTTGATCTTATAAAGGATTTGAATGGTAATCATGTTGTCCAGCGTTGCTTGCAATGCCTCAGCAGTGAGGACAATAAGGTATTCATGATTTAGACTAAACTTTTGGCTGTGGAAATCATTCCCTAAGACAGGCAGTTATTCCTTTCTAGCTATGTAGACAGTTGGAAGAAGTGGCTCTTATAGTTGTGTTTTGCTGATCTCCATGTTGTGACAAAGTGTATTTTTGTGGTAGGATCAAGGCATTTACTCTTGGTGAAAAATATGCACATTTGTCTGCTGAACAATTCCCACTGTCCTGAAAGCTCTTGTACTTTCATTCCTAGTGGCCATTGACATGTCATTTACTTAAGACTTATTTAAAGAAAAGTACAACTATTTCCCGTTCAAATTGCCCCCTGTGTTATCGTAAGGTATCATAAATGGATCCTGTGGGGAGATGGTGTAGTAGTTACAGGACATGCTGCTCTAGTTACTTACTATTTTACGTTAGAACATGGAAAATTCACTTAGATGAGTCTTGGATCAAACTATCTTTCCTTGTGAATTTTGGTCTGCATTCTCACCTTCGTTTGGCGTTTAAGTTTGTGGTTTATGGGCTTTAAGCCGTGCAGGATAACTATGAGTATATGTATAACTAGAGTTCACTTGGAAAGTAATGAAAATTAGTCCGTTGTGAACATCTTTGTGGATTTTCCCAGGTCAGTCATAATGGTTGCTGTTACTCATCTTCATCTTTTTATTGACATCATATCTCCATGACAGTTTATATTCGAAGCTGCTGCAAAGTACAGTGTTGAGATAGCAACTCATCGCCATGGATGTTGTGTACTTCAACGTTGCATTGCCCATTCCTCTGGGGAACACCAGAAGAAGTTAGTTGAAGAAATTTGTGCCAATGGGCTTCATCTTGCTCAAGATCCATTCGGGTATGAATCTATCTGTACTTCTCATGAAGCCTCTTATAGTTGCCTGTTGCTATTGGATATATAGGCTTTGTATCGTTGGATAGAGGATATTGTGCCATAGTCGACTTGTATGTATAGGTTGATGTCATTCTTCACGCAGTCATATGTGGATCGATAGTGCACTATTGAGTTTATTTTTATCCTTCTACTGATGACTAAGGCAAGCCTGTCCATTAAAACTGGTTTCCTGGTGCTATTAGTTTTCTTCAAGTAGTTCATTTGTTACTTTGTTGGTTCTTGCTGTCACTGTGCACACGAGGAAGTCTTTGCAAATTGGGCCTCTCGTGTTAGTTCAATAGCTAACATTTTCAGTCAGATCAACAATTGAAATAAGATTCAGTTACAGGGAAGACATTTATGTGCTTTGTAACTTGTTCTATCATCTTCAGTCATTCTTGGCCCGTTTAACCTGACTCGTCACTGTTGTAGAAGTTTAGACAAACTTAGAGGCGCACTATCATTGGATGTCCTGTATGCTTTGCATGTTTTACTCTTGATCATTGTTTATTTTATTTTACCCGTCCCTCCATTTTTTGGAGTCCATAGTCTATGCTTATTTACTGTATGCATGCTGAAGTGAATGCTACTCAAATCAGTGTGATGCTTTAAGAAAAGTGTTCAAAGGAATGTACTGGAATTGAGATTAAACTAATAACAATTTGAGCATGAGAAATTGCGTATGGGGACTTGACCACAGTAGGGTGCGTTGTTATTTTAATGTTATCATTTAGATGGTTCCCTGTTAACCAAAGAATCATTTAAAACATGGTTCTAGATTTTCTGTTTGGCGCAGTACAGAAGAATTGATCAATAACTGTGTATGTACGTGTAGCATGTTACTCACAAGAATGAAAAACCAACCTTAGAATCATAAATGAAGGATTACAAGTGGAAACTCTTATTTATGGGTGTGTCATGTGTGTGATCCTAATGTAAAAGCTTGTTTGAATTGTCAGAAACTATGTGGTCCAGTACATCATAGAGCTGAACATTCCAGCAGCGTCGGCTCAGCTGACTTCTCAGTTTGAAGCACATTACGTCCACCTGGCCACCCAGAAATTCAGCAGCCACGTGGTCGAGAAGTGCCTCAAGTTCATCGAAGAAAGCCGTCCAAGAATCGTGTACGAGCTGCTTTCTGTGTCCCACTTCGAGCAACTCCTGCAGGACCCCTTTGCAAACTATGTCATTCAGTCCGCGCTTGAAGTCACCAAGGTTGGTTTGTTTGTTCGTTTGTTCATTCTCCCCAATTAACCAACCTCTTCTTAACTTATTTGTACTAAACATGAAAATGTTGACGTGGCAGGGAGCATTGAACGACTCACTAGTATCAGCAGTGAGGCCGCACTCAATCCTACGGACAAACCCCTACTGCAAGAAGATATTCAGCAGAGGGTTGCTGAAGAAGTGAAACAGTGATAACCGGAGGACAAGAAAGAAATTGTTGTATTGATCCATCTCATCTGCTTGGTCACTCGCTTGCTTTGTTGTTTGTTTTTCTATAAATTTAGTGTCTGCTAATAACCAACCCTACTCGATCTAATCCAGTTTTTGGGTGCTCGATCTCCCCCTCCCTTCTTTCTCGCTGGGGTAAACACTCTATTTTTGGTCCCAGGCGCTTCTCCTTGTTTTGTCTTCTATGTTTTCATTAGAGTGTAAAGAAGAAGGTGGTTTGTTTTTGGTTCTGTCGGACATAACATATTTTGTATTCTTCATGTTGTTTGAATTTGCTACCCTATTTAACATAATATATGTGCTTGAGTTGAGTTTTTCCCCTAGTTCTATTCTACTGTATGATTGGTATTGTTGTTTAATCCCTTGTTTAGTACGTAGTACTATATATATGCTTTTTAGCTTTTATAGGTTATTTATACCAACGCACAACGGCCGGTTCATCATAAGTTTTGCACGGCAGGTTGATTATGATTTCAAACAAGTTCACGGCAGTGGTTTGATGAGATACCTATCACAGAAAGTTCGAGGAAGGCATATATGATGCAGTAGAAAAGCAATAATAGTAAAATGAATTTGGTTTGATTGTGTTCCTAATTTTTATCATAAGATGCATAATATTATAGTGATTTTTTATTAATATAAGGATGATTAATAATTTATTTAAGATGACTTTGATAAAAGTTATAATTTAATAAATTACATGTCACATTTGAATTAAAAAGGCATTATAAATTCTTTAGGGGATGTTTGGTAGAATTATGGAAAAATTATCACTACCCTTCATTGGGAAAATCTTTCTTCAATATAAGTGCAAAATAATGCATCCTAATCAAAATTTTCTTTGCCTGAATAAGAAACAAACTCACCGAAATCATCTACTATAAATAATTTCCCGGAATATTTCCCAAAATATTATGCACGTATAAGCAAGTTTTTGGAATGTGAGCGATATTATAGTTGAATAAATATCCTAAGAAAACTATTTATCAATATCATTTATCATGATGTTAAATTTCACAAAAAAATCATCAATATTTATTTAAATTCATCATAAATTTATCAATATTATTGCAAAATTTATTAATTTTTTTTTACACAAATTCATCATGCAAAAAATTGAGATATTCAATACACATGGTAGATCTAAGTAGGCCCACTAAGGTATATGGTATAATCCCTTCATGTTACTACTTGATATTGTTTTCAATTTTCGAATTAATGAACCAATAACTAGGCCATTAAATATCCATATACAAGTCATTTTAGAACTTGATAAATTCGTCATTTTTGACGAGGCTCGACTTCGGTCTAGATAATAAAGATATGAAAAATATTATTGACATATCTAGAAAAATTGATCAACATCAACATTGAGAAAAGGAATGCCTATGACTAGAACCCTAGTTTGGAATCGTAATTGAATAGAACATTCGAAACGAACAGCTTTTTAACAACTCCAAAACAACATTAGAAAAACACATAACATATAGGAAAATTGAATTATAATAATCTCAACTTTTACAAATTGAACAACAATAATCTCTAATTTGTATTCTGGTGACCCAAAAGAAAATAAATTGTATTGTAGTGGGATGACGCCGAATTAGAGGGTGGTGACTCGGTGGTTTGCTGACATGGACCGACGAGAGTGTGTTTGACCAAAAATTCGGACCACCAGAACATAATCAACCATGAAATATGACCACCAAAATACAATAAGTATGTCAATGGAACTACTAGAATACAATAGCAATTCAAATGAGACCACTAGAATACAACTACGATGTTAATTTATTGGTCAAACACACTATCGCCGGTACACGTCAGCAAATCACCGAGTCACCGCCCACTAACTCGGCGGCGTCCCACTACAATACAATTTTATTTTCTTTTGGACCACCAGAATACAAATTGATATTATGAATTATTGCTGTCTAATTTGTAAAAATTGGGATTATTATAATCCAATTGTCCTAACATATAATAAGACTCCACCAACCCTTAATATAAGGCATATAAAATTCTCAAAAATTGATAAAATATAGTGAGTTGAGTATCATGCTAAAGAGAACAATGATATAATGATAAAAAGAAAAGATAAACTTGGAAATAAAATTAAGTTGAATGTATTATTGAGATTTTAAAATGACAAATATAGTGGGAAAAAAAGTTAGTTAAGATGATACTCCTTGGTTCTTTTTGTTTTAATTTTAACTAATTTTTTTCATTTCACGTTATTTATTACTTTATAATCACAATAATATATTAATACTGCTTTTTCAGTTTTTACACATAAGATCCATTAATAAAACATCAAACATCAAACATCAATTTAAATTTAAATATATTCAAATAATTTTTCCATTAGTTTCCCCATTTATTTTTAAAATAATAACTTTACCTAACTCTCCAAAACAACATGTACTCCCCTCATTGTCTATTAATTGTCGTCTTTGGAAATTGTACAGTCATATTTTTAAAAAAAATTGACCATAAATTTCTCAACATATATAATGAGTTATTATATAAAATTATCACACTTATATTCGTAACAAAAAATACCATTATACAAGTATAATATAACAATTAGGATTTTTGGATGCTAAAGTTTGAACTTTTGGGGTATTGGACAATAATGCACTGAACTTTGCGGAGTATTGGACAATAATGCACTCGAGACAATTTCGACGGTGGCAAACTTATTGACAATCTTACGTGACAGACCGAGAAGATAAATATTTTTGGACCAATTCATTTCTTCCACCCGCTACATAAGATTGCCACCAAATTAGCCATTGCCAAAATCATACTAAGTGCATTATTGTTCAACACCTCCCAAAGTATAATGTATTATTGTTCAAGGTCAAAGTTCAGTGCATTATTGTCCAATACCCCAAAAATTTAGTATATTAGCATCCAAAAACCCTAACAATTATTAATAATATATAATGTAAAAAAAACTATCAATTAAAAAATAACATTAAAAATTATAAAAAATGATAATTAATATATAACATAAGAAGTAAAAAAATTAGAGGCAGCAAATAGCATGGGAGGGAGGGAGTAGATAAAAATGGAGAGTAACATGACATCCAACCTTGGAAGAAATTAAGGTTAGAGCAAAAATGAGATAAAATCATGGAAGAAAATGGAAAAGTAGTTCAAATTTTGATGCATAAAAATAGAAGAGTTGGGATTTGTTTACAAAGGGAGGGCTGGAGGCACGCAGCGTGCATGCCAAGGCCGAAGTTTACAGGACGTACGTATCTTTTCTGCAGGCTGTCCAGTGATCTCCCCTGTTTTTCGTCTCTCTGGGACCCACCCCCCTCCCTCTCTCTCTCCATATTTCCTTCTCTCTCCTCTCTGTATCTCTCAGGTTTATGGGAACCCTTCTTTTCAGAGGAGTAAACGTTTCTCGTAATAATTTTTAGACGTACGATATTAGTGAAATAACTTTTAGTTTACCTGGTATTAAATATTTATATATTTAAACCTTTTAAGATATTTTATAATTGATTTTTATTAAATTTTTCGGTGAATATTAAAAAAATAAATGTAAATTGACTTTTTTATCCTTGATATTAATTCATATAACTTTCAATTAAACATGAATTGATGTTTTCACCCTCAATATTAATTCATATAACATTTCAACCCTAACCTTTTCTCTAATTTATTTCCTCGAAAACTCAATCCCTCCCCGTTTTGAAAATGAAAACTCAATTATAAAATATCTTATAAAATATCAAGGGTATAAAAAAACAATTATAATGGAAGAAATATCTTATAATGAAAATTGAAAATGAATTAATATCAAGGGTAAAAAAAAATCAATTCATACTTATCTTTTTAATGTTCGCAAGAAAATCCAATAAAAATCAAATATAAAATATCTTAGGAGGTTTAAATATATGAACACTTAATGTCAGGTGAGGTAAAAATTATTTCATAAATGTCATGTGTGTTAAAAATATTACCACAAATGTCAAGTAGGGTAAATGTAATTTACTCCTTTCTAGATTATATTCCCTCCTCATATTATTTTTTCACTTTAGACATGATTTAAAAAATAAAAATACTTCCATTCTACATTAATTTACCTTATTGGAAATGTGAAAATGTTAAATAAAATTGTGAATAAAAAAGGGAATTGGTGAATAAAAACGAAAAATGGTAGAAAAATGTAATTAATAAAATTAATTTGATAAATTAATAATTAAAGTATTATTGAAATTATAAAGTGACAAATATTATGGAAAAGAAATTAGTTAATGAAGCTGACTGTATGGCCTTCATACGCGAATGACATTCTAAATGCCAAGAGGACGTCGATCTTAGGCATTAACCAACTTTTTACTTAACCATACTAACCTCGTGAAGTATCCAAAGGTCCTTTCTTCGCCCTTGTGACTCAGGAAAAACAGATCATGTCCCGGGAATCCTTGAAGATCCAATTTGACTTTGACCCGGACTCAAGAAGGACGATCTCGGTCATCCAATGGATGGGTCAGGCACCCCTCTAGGGGGCGGGGGCAGCGTTTACCTTTCGACATAAATAAAGGAGGGACCAAGGTGGTGGTGTTAATGGTGAAAGTGGCTAAGGGTCGAAGGTTCACCAACAGGTCACCGGCGTGACCCAACTGGTCATGATCGTGACCTTTGCTTGTGCTGATGGTTGGCTGGAGGTTGAGGCGTCACGAGTATGACCTTAGTCACGACTGTATGAAACCCCGAAAAATTATGAATGCATTTACCGTTACATCGTTTTTTTTATATTTTGATTCTGTTTATTTATGTGAATATTATCTGTTAAAACTTGAGCTCAAATGACCGTTGAGTGACTAACATGGGTATTTAGGTAATTTTACGTGACTAATTATTGTGCCCTTCTATTATTTTTTTTGTTATATGAATAATTTATTAATTACTTGGGCTATTTATTTTGAAAAATCTAATGTTATTACTTATTAATATTTTCAGGTTGGTAAATTTATAACTATTTTAGTTTTTCTAAATTACAAAAATTTATGGGTATAAATACCCTATTATAGTGGTATAACCCTAATACTCTAAAACCCTAGAAATTTCGTTTTGTCTCCCCGCGGCGCCCTGCCTTGCACTCTCTCTCTCTCCTCCTCACATGACCGCCCCACCCCGACCCCTGCCACCTTTCGCAAAAAACCCACGCCCCGACCCCCTCTCTCAGCCACCACCACCACCTTTCCCAACATTGTCGCACGCTGCCTACACTACCCTTATGCCATTCTCCACTACCATAGATCACCGTCGGTAGCTGTAAACCACCAACCCTCTCGCACTCTCTTTTCTCTTGCCCTTCGAGTTCTCTCTATGTCTTCCCACCGCCGCGCACCACCAGCCAACACTAAGTCCGTTATTTAAAGGGCAGGTCAGAAGAATCTATTCTCAGACCTATAACCTTACCCCCGAACTTGATCTTGGTTTGCATGATGGAGTTAATTGAACAATTTGCTAGTTTTTCTTTAAAGTTGACTGATGACTCACTTTTTGTTTATTACTTGCACAATTTTGTTCCTGAATTTATATGTTATAATTTGATTGATAAATAACCTGAAGGAAAAAGAAGAATAGATATTGATTGCATTATGGTTGAAAGGAGCTTAAAGAAGTTCGACATAACCGGTCAGTTACACCGAAGTTCTTAGATCTCCGTTGGAAATAGTCGACCAAAACCAAGCAGAGACTTAGCTGCGGCTTGTAACTGACTGGTTACAACAACTAATTTTGTGATTGGTTCTTCAGTTCTGTTCATTCATTTTGATTAGATTTAGTTAATTTTCTTTTTTTATGTTAATTATTTCTCCAAATTATTTGCATGAATTCTAGAATAAAGTTTACAAGTTAATAAATCTTAAGGATTGTCATAAAGTGTCCCTTGTCCCTAATCGGTTATTTTAAGATTAAACAAACCCTTTCAACTTGTCCACTTCAATCAGATATAGAAAACGACTGGAGAATGTTCCTCGCAATAAACTATGCGATGGTGCCTACAACAGTCTATTTAGCAGCTAGCTGCCCCAAAAGTGCTTTTGCAGTTCTTGCTTTTCTACCCTCCTATCAGAACCAATTTGTCGCCCACAAGTTGTCCTTAACTGGTTCCTTGGTGAGTAGAAAATATAGGTAGGACTTTCCTCAATGTTGGGGGCCTAGTTTTTCCTTGGAGAACATGACGTGAACAATATATCAGATAGGAAAATCCCTCTCAAATTCTTCAAGGATCAATCAACAAGATAGATGAAATTGGGCTTGAAACCGAGTCTTTCCTAGAAGTCGTTAAGGTCTTTGGCAAGAATAGGCAGGATCAACCATTAGAGACTTGTTTTACTTGCTAGGTTGTTCCATTTTCCTGGGATGTTCAAGGGATGACTTTATTTGCATACTTGGTGACTTTCTTGACTTTGAGTTTGGTCTTCTAGGAATGGACTCTGTCTAGACCTGGGCAATGGGTCGGGGACCCGCCCGGCCCGAAAAATTGCGGGTCAAGGCCGCATTTTTTAAAAGTGACCCGGCCTGGCTCGAAAAGACCGGGGCCCCGAAAAATGGACGGGCCGGGCTCGGGCCAAGGGTCTGTGACCCGGCCCGGCCCCGCCGACCCACTAATATAAATGAAAAAAAAGAAATTCAGAAATCGGGTCAGCCTAACCCACCTGACCGGGCCCACGGCCCGGCCCGGCCCGCTCAATGATTAGGTCTAAAATGCATGGAGAATTCAATAATAAAATCCAGGTTGCACAATTGCTGACCTGCTGACCCGGCCTGTGGCCCGCCGGGTCAGGGCTCGGGCCGACACTGCTTGACCCGAAGGACGGGCCGAGCCCGGGTCGACGGGTTACAAATTTCCGGCCCGGCCCGCTCTATGCCCAGGTCTAACTCTGTCACCATTTGATTCAGCCTTGGTATAACCTATTGAATAACTCATGCCTTGACCATCTTTATTGGTTGGATTGGTGCTTGAATTCTATTTATCAAAGGCCTTAGCCAATCGATTCAATAGTCCTTGGTCCAACTTTAAGCTTCGATACTTAAGTTGGTCAGACCTGATACTTAAGCTGGTCAGACCCAACTTGGTGATTTTGATGGCCAGAAGTTAGAACTTGATTTAGTTGTTGACCATCTCCCTTGAAGATGAATTTGACTGTTTTCGAAGTCTTCTTGATCAAGGAATTGATACACCTCATGGTACTTGTTCAAAATAAAAAGTTGATCAAAATAACCTTAATAACTCAGACCACCCAATCCAACATCCCGTTGAGCATCTTTAAAGTGATCACAAGGTACTCAATTCCATCAAAGCCATACCCATTTAAAACACTTAGCTTGAATTTAGACTTGATCTGAGACATATTAGGTTCAAAAAATTGGATTTAGACTTGTATAATGGGTCATGTATAGCAAGTCTAGGTCGGACTCAAGAGTCAAGAGTCAAGACCCACTGTATCATTGTATAGTACTCAATTCACCCTATATCATTTGTCAACTTCAAAATTTTGTTAATACCAAATTTATAAAATTTTAATGATTAATTTTTCAACATGCACAGCAATTGGTTATATCAAATTACTATCATTATATTCATATTAATAGAAAATATCATTATAGAAAAACTAATGTGATAATTGTCAATAAAATATTATATGTGAAAAATTTTAATCAAAGAGTGATCTTGTTTAATTTGACAATAAGTTGTTGGCAATTGGCTATTACTTGGTAGGTTTTGGTTGTTTCATTAATTATTTTTCTTAACAATTTAATATTAGCTATTTCTATAAAATAAGGTTGACAATGAGTTGAGCCCGAACTTGGCTTGTCAGCTATATTGTAGGCTCGGCTCGACTCAGTTCGTAAGGTTGGCGAGCCTAAAATGTTAGGCTTGTAAGCCCTCGCAAATTTTAACGAGCGCATAATTTGTTCATTACTACTTATTTTGTTAATCTACAAAATGATCAAATAAAGTGTAATTCTTAAAATAAAAAAAAGTAAATAAATGAGCATTTATATTAAAGACAAATAGTGATATAAGATTGAAAATTAACTAAGTTAGAAGAACATAAGTAGTTTTATAGCGATAAAGAAAATAACTTATGATTGTGGATTTACAACACGTAAAAAAAGTATTTTGTCAAAAGTATAGATTCCAATCAATTTATATGAATGAAATAATTTAATTTTTGAAATTATATCATCAAATATGACCTATGTCGTTCAACTTTTCACGCTCACGTGCTTTACGAGCCGAGGATCCTTAGGCTCGGTGTGACTCGCTTATGTGACAAGCTCGAGCTTGAGCCGGCTTGAGCTTATTTTGTGTCAGTCTTATCGAGTTTTCTACCAAACTAGCTAGCTAGCTAGCTAGCGAGGCTTGCGAGCCGGCTTTGCTTATTATCAATCCTACTATAAAAAGTATTTGGTAAATTTAGTTATTTGCAACAAGACTTTTTTTTAAAAATTCCATTTGCGCCTTAAGTTTTCCATTTAATGTACATTTGAACACGATAAGTTTTTATTCGTGGTATTATTTTTGTCCATATTTGTGTGACCAACAATTAACCTGATATTTTACTTGCTCACTGATGACTAAATTTCTTTCGGTAATTTTAAAGTTTTAATCTATGTTAATACTATATATATGGCAATGTAACTGGTTTATAAAATTTTAGTAAACATCAGAATGATCTAAACCAACGTTGATTCCATAATCAATAGATAAAAATGTTATTAAAATTGAACTCATGATAATATGAATACCTTGTTCAAAATAACAAGAAAAGAAAGCAAGGTAGGAAATTTAACCTACA
Organism: Portulaca oleracea; assembly: GCA_029582165.1. Classification (NCBI taxonomy): domain Eukaryota; kingdom Viridiplantae; phylum Streptophyta; class Magnoliopsida; order Caryophyllales; family Portulacaceae; genus Portulaca; species Portulaca oleracea. The sequence continues at coordinate 33,873,777 of CM055871.1, forward strand.
AGCAAGTAACAACAAATTGATACGCAAGTACTTTGTCCAAAAAAATATAAAAAAACAAAAGAGGGCCAACCATTCTAAAATATGTATAATTGGAAGATTGATAGAGTTTTAGTATGGTTGGCATTTGATCTAATTTTAGTAAATTTTTGAACAATATGATAATTTATTGAGTAAATATAAAATCAATTTAAAAAGTTAATCAAAATAGCTATTGTAATATTGTCGGGTGTTTGGGAATCAACTGTTGACTTTTTTTAACTATTAACTATTTTGTTAACTATTTGACTTTTAAATGTTTTGTTAACTGCTTGTATTAACTGTTTTCATAAAATGTATTTTGTAGAATTAATTGTTTGTAGTAAGGCTTTTTAGCTTGAATGCCAAATGTGCTCTTAGTAGGGGTGGAAATGAGTCAAGCCGAGTCCGAGCACATAAAGCTTGAGGCTTGGCTTGCCATGGCCAGGATAAGCTTGAGCTTAATTGGCTTGTGGCTTGTCGAGCTTGAAAATGTTTGGCTTGAGCTTGGCTTGCCATAGCTTGTAGGTTTGGCTTGTGGCTTGACCTTTATGTTTAATACCTTTACTTTTAGATTCTTTTGACATATAAAAAGGATAAATTAATGCTTTAATTTGTTAGTTGCTAAACATGATAATTCTAGAACTTTTAATCTTTTGGAATATAATTAGATTTGATGATATGATACCTTAAATTAATGTCTTAAATCAATATATATATAAATAAATATATATATATTAAAACAAGCTTGTTAGGCTTGCCAAGCCTTACGAGCCGAGCTATTAGTGGCTTGGCTTGGCTTGTTTAGTTCACGAGCTCGAGTCGGAGCCAAGCCGAGCTGATCTCAAGCCGAGCTATACAAGCTTTTTGCCGAGCCGGCTTGGCTCATTTCACCTCTAGCTCTTAGATTTATTTTAGTATTTTTTTTGAACATTATGATTTTTTCATTTATTGTTAGATTCTTTTCCTCCATATCTCTAGTGTTTTCTTTATTTTTTATTTATTGTTAGGTTTTTTCCCTTCGTATTTATATGAGTTAATAAGCACTAATAAGTAAATTGTTTATTGATTACCAAATTTTCTTGAGTCAAACTAAATTTTTATACTAATTAATTTACTTTTACACTATAATGTAGTTATTTTATAAACTATTAGAAAATGCTACAACCTTCTAAACCAAAATTACATGCATAATCACTACTAAAAATGTGTGTATTACTAACCACTTTTTTTCAACTAATTTAAAATGGTTGGAAAAACCAATCATTTTAACAATCAGTTCATATTCCAACTATTTTTAAAAAAATTTAGTGGAAAAAAGGGTTGAAAATTCCAACCAATTTTGCTAAAATTGGTTGGAAATTTTTCCTACCATCATTTTTCCTACTATTTGAAATTGGTTGGGAAAATGTTAGTAATCCAACCATTTTTCCAATCATTTTCAAATAGTAGGAAAAATGATGGTAGCAAAATTTTCCAACAATTTTAGCAAAAGTGGTTGGAACTTCCAACCCTTTTCCCACTAAAATTTTTGAAAAATAGTTGGAATATGAAATAGTTGATAAAATGGTTGATTTTTGTTGGAAAAAAGTAATTGGTAATACACATATTTTTAGTTGTGAATCACCAAGTCCAAACAACCTAGAAGAATTTAAAAGTAGTAACCCTAGAAACTTTAACATCATACAAAATTGATGTTATTAGATTCGTAATGAAAAATACTATTAAAAAACATAATATTATATTTTTTAATAAAAATTTTATATTAGAAAATTAAAGATTGACAAAATCGTCAATGACACATAAAAAAGAAAGGGGAAAGTAATAGGAACAGTTGAACTCACAAAAAATGACTTGGAAGTACCTATCATTTTGTGAAAATGATTTCTAGGACCCCATATTTTGAAAACTGATTTTGAGGTCCCTTTCTTTATGTACTAATAATTATTAGGACCCGCTTTCAAAAAAAAAATTATTAGGACCCACTATTTTAATAAAAACCTATTAAAAGGGGTAATAACTTTTTATATTTATAGAAAAATGTTTAAAACAAGGACCTTTTATGCGAAAATATGATTTTTTGAGATTTTTATTAAAATAGGTTAAAGTAAACACTCTTAACTCTTTGTGATAATTTTAATGGTATTAGTTATCACAATCAACTACTTATACCTCAAAAATTTGTACTTGCTTATGATAACTTTAGTACTACGTTAAGATATCAGTCAAAGTTCTCTAGTTAAGTTTAATATTTTTCCTAAACATGGTGAGCTTATAACCACAGAAAATACAATTTTTGAGGCATAAGTAGTAGATTGTGATAATTAATACCATTAAAATTATCACAAAGAGTTAAGAGTGTTTATTTTAACCTGTTTTAATAAAAAATCAAAAAATCATATTTTTGCATAAAAGGTCCTTGTTTTAAACCATTTTCTATAAATATAAAAAGTTACTACCCCTTTTAATAGGTTTTTATTAAAATAATTGGTCTTGATAATTATTAACACATAAAGAAAGGGACCTCAAAATCAGTTTTCAAAATATCGGGTCCTAGAAATCATTTTCACAAAATGATAGGTACTTCCAAGTCATTTTTTGGTTGAACACAGTACTCCGTAATCAAATGCTTCTCAAAAAATTTATTTTAGACGAAAAAGAAGAAAAAAAGCGGGTATCTAAACACAAGTATGGCCGTTGTAAGGACTCTCCCTCCACCGTCTCCTTGCACAAAATTCTGATATCTTCATCTTCCGTTATCGCAGGTGAGGGTTTCCCCAAACACTAACAAAAATCCTGCTTTTGGTAAATTTGAAGATTTCTTTTGTGGGCATTCATCAATTCGACATTTGTATGCAGTGCGATTGACATAGGACGGATTAATCGTGGGGTTTGCATTTGCCTGTTACAAATATCAAGACGAGCTGCAGAGGGCTATTCATAACCCATAAGCCTGATCTATGCATGGTATCTTCCATGTTTTTAAAGTCTCTACTTTCAATCTAAGTTTATTGTCACCATTTTCTTGTTCGTCATCTTGGTTTGAAGCTTCGTGGGTACTACTGCAGGAAAAGCCGTGGATGTTGGGAGATAATTGTCCAATTAGAAAAGTATGGCCCCAATGCAATGCTGATCGAATGTAATTGTAAGTGCCTTAATACGCAAACCTGTTTAGTATCATATTTTCTTGTTAATATCTTGTGCTTGTAGTTTAATGTCCATGAATTTGTTCAATTTCTGTTATCTTCAAATTGTTCTCTCTGTAAACAAAAGTCTTGCTTTGTTTAATCAGTTTGAATGCGTTTATTAGGGTGGGAGATGCTTTGATGTGGAATCTGAATAAGCCATTCAGAACTAGGAAGATTTCCAATTTGTTTAAGAGTATATTGCGTTCTAGAATGTGTTTGCGTGCGTGCGTGTTTTTTATTTATTTTCCTCCCTCCATTCCATATTAATTGTCATAATTTTGACTTTCATGGTCTCCAGTGTCACTCTTTAATTGATAATTTCTTACCTAATATGTTATTAAGAATTGTGATATTATATTTTTATGATAGTATTTTTCATTGCGAATTTAATGGTTATAATTTTATATAGCAACTCATTGTATATATTGAGAAATTTATGGTAAAAACTTTTTGAAATTTGATGGCACGATTTCCGATAATGACAATTAATATGGAACTGAGGGAGTATTACGCCTTCTTTTATCTTTTAATGAATATTGTCTTCTTGTTAGTGGTGTGCTGCATTTTCATATCTTTCACCAGTCAATTTGATTTTTTTGCGAAGCATTGTGTCGCGATACTTGATGGTTATTGGCTGGTTGTATTAGGCTGATGTGCCTTTGTTCCTTTGGTTTCTCATGCATTTTCCTGGAGCAGTTGGTGGCATTCATTATGGTGGTCATATATTATGTCAAAAGCCACGAAACCATAACAGTTTATGCTGCAAATGGCATTAGAAATGAGTTTTGATAATGTAGTTCTGCTGATTTGAGAATTGTGACTTGGAAACCGGTAACAGTTAGAACAAGTAAAGCAAAGAAACATACATGTTTATGAGGATGTTGCACCTTGTACCTTGTTGTCAGTATCATGATCCATGATGTCTATTTTACGGGCCTGAAGCAAATAAGATGCTGGTATCTATATGTATTTTCTGCGAACTTGATTTTGACCGAAATGTTTGGATTATGTGTTGGAACATGTGGATGTGAATGTGTAAGATCATATTCATATAAGTCCCGAATCCGTCAGAGAACTAGACAACTTGATTTGCGAGTGTAGCGTATTCTTTAATTTCTTTGCTTATTTGATTGGTCACTCCAAAACTTTACATTTATACATGGCATGCAGATGTGCCTGTCAAGGTAGAATTTGCACTAATTTAGGTTCAAGAGCCACACTCTTTTAGTCTTTTTGACTGAATGTTTCCTGGTTGGTTATGTCATATGCTTACACTCCTTCTACACTTCCAGATATTCAAACTTAGGGGCACATCAAGCATACAAGACTTAGTTTCTTGTTATTTGAAATTTGTAGGGCACAAGTTACAAACCATCTCTGGTTGTTGCTTGTCAAGTTCAAATGTGACCTCTTTTATGATAATTATATGGATAACAGATAATGAAAACAAAACAAGTTGGAAGTATATTTTTTTACTGAATACATCTCTATCAAACGTGTCATGTTTCTAATTAAGCAAGTTTATGCCAGTTGTGGACATTTATGTGTCTAGTCTAATGACTGTAGGAATGGGTCTCCTGTTGCTTTCGAAACCTTTTGCAAGCCTAAGAATGCTGGGGTTGGTCTTGGAAACTGCAGAACTCTACTCCATTGCTAATATTTGTGGTGTATTGCACAAGACAAGAATTATCTCTGGATTGAATGGGTGAATGAGATCAATTTAAAAGGGAACAATGTATGGTCTGCCAACTATGGTGCTGATGTTCATGGTATTGGAGGAAATTTGTGCTTTTTGATAGGAAAATTTCTGGTCGAATTGATGGAAGTCAATGGGTAAATAATAGCCAGGACACATACACTATTACCCATGGATATAAATGGTGATCCTCAGTCTTGGTGTACTCCCTGTGTCGAATTTGATTAATTAGTAGTTATTGGGAGTCATTGCATTTGGCTCTGATTTCTTGATGGATGAATTGTGGGTTTGGTTGCTTTGGTTGGCTGTGCTTGTGAAAGTAGTGGGTATTTGGGTTGTATCCTTTTTCTGACTATCTCTTCATTTTAAACTTGATAATGGCTGTGGACAATGGTGTATCTTTGAATTTGATTCTATCAAGATTTGATTTGCATGATAAGGACCTGGTTGATACAACCTTGTCAATTGTAAAGGTTACGGTGTTTCAGGGTTCTTGCCGTACTTTCTTCTAAAATGGCAAGACTATTTTGGTTATTTTATCGGAATTGAACTCACTGAGCTGCTCGAGTTCTCCAACTCATGGCCCTCCAAGGCTCGATATAGCCAATGAGAGCTCTCCTTAAATAGCAAATGTTCACCAGTCTTTCCAAGTTTGTTCGAAGTATAGTCATAGGAGTTACTATCCACATTTTTTTATGGTTGGTGATAATTTACCTACTGATTTGGGGAATCTACATCTGATAAACTTGTTTAGTAGATTTGGGATGCTTGTTGATGCTTATGTCTCAAAGAGAGTTGGGAGAAAAAGTGGTAGAAAATTTGGTTTTGCCAGGTTTGCTTTTATAGAAGATGGTGACAAAGCTATTGAAATGATGGATGGTAAAGTTGTCAATGGAATGAAATTACATGTTTCCCGGGAAGTCAGAATGTGGGTTCCTAAGAAGTTTGGTGAGCACTTTGAAAGTGCAAAGGATCGAGTGAATCATACTTAGTTACTGAGTCGATCGAAATGGCTGCTGGAAGTTGCGATAATCATGCTAACGTCCCAGTTATTGAGAGTGGGACAGTGATATCAATTTTTGACCCTCTTAGTGCAGGATTGAATCAGTCATAGTTCATTGGTAAAAGGCTTTACAAGGATTGCCTTGTGAATGGTTCATCCACTACTGTTTGAAGAGGCTCGGGTACCTTACTCTTCACTCGTTGCCCACGCCAAGAGGGTTGCAACCACTTGCCCGAACATGGAGGTTCAATTTCCCCTTGATTCCAGGCCTTCCAAGATCATCTCAGCCATCCTTTGGATGGGTTCCGAGCCCCTCTAGAGGCTTGGGACACGTCACCAACCCCGAGGGCCTTTTGGACCCTAACGGCATGTCGGGTCATCCCAAGAGAGTATGGTTATTTTGGCATCGGGGGTCGGCAGTGGATCGGATTTGAGAAACAAGCCGAGGAAGAGGGAAAATGAAGGACTGGAACAGACGCGGGCCTGCCTCCTAGGCGCAGGCCGCGCTTGCCCCCTTTTCCCTCCTTCCTTGTGTTGACCAAGCCCAGAATGAGATTCTGGTCGCGGCTTTGGTTTTGGCAAACACACGAGGCTTCTGAATGAAGCGCGACCCGTGTTAGGAAGGGCGCTGGTCGCGCCTATCACTGCTGACGCAATTCCCTGTTTTTCTTTTCAACGTTGGGGGCAAACTTGTAATTTTTGTATCTTTCTTTTCTACTTCAATGTTTATATTCATCCACATAGTAGAGGAAGACTCATTCAACTCTTTGGCCATTAATGAAAAGCAAGGGATTCTCCCTCAAGCTCTCTCCCTCAAATCTTGTTCTTACTTTAGCCTCAATTCATTGTGGTGGTGTTAACAAGTCAATTCCTTTATGGATTAGTGGTGCTAGTCTTCTTCCTCCTCAACTCAAGCAAGTCTTTCCCACTATGTCATGCCCCACTGTTGATGAGGGGCATGCTGTTGAAGATAAACAAGTGGAACGTTCCCCGTCTGAACTAGGAGGTTATTTGGAGGATGGTGCCCTACCTTACCTACTGAGTCAGACTTTGATATTCAACTTAGGATTGAGGATTTCTTCCCTGGAGATGCTAAAGCTCATTCTAAGCACAAGGGAAGAGAGAAAAGGATGTTGAAAGCTAAATGGCGTCTAGTAAGCAAAGCTGCACAAAAAAAGTATTCCTTTGAGAAAAGGAGTTGTTAGCGGGGAGCGGAAAGTTCGTAAGACTTAAAAAACACAAGCATGAGTTTTCTTTAGATTGTAGCAGTGTTTGGGCATCTTTTTCAAATGTTGTTTGGCTGTCTTGTGCTTTAGAGTTTTGTTTTTATTGCTGTCATTGTTGTCTAGCTTGAATTATCCACTATGTAGATTTGAACTTTTAGCCTTCTTGAGGCTTTCAATAATCGAAGAAAAGGTACACAATACCTAAGCCTAGTTTCTGCCTATGGAGAACTCGTGTTAGTATAATAACTAAGGATTGGCTGTTTAAAAATGTTGTTGCAATTGATTCTAGTTGTTGCACGTGTTTGTTCATATTCTTCTGGAGTTAAGAGAGCTATGGAGATAGTTACTAAATCGCTAGCACCACATGAAAAAAATCATCCTAGACTCCTACAGTAGATGTTACTACGAAGTTATGTACTCTATAGAATTACGGATAGTGGGTTGACGGATGCTTCGATGTCCAAGTAGTAAAATTCGATTGACACTATACTTTCAGCCAAACTTGGTGTCCCACTTGCAAAGAGTGGAGCAAAGGGAACTTGCTTCTTTGATGATTTAGGAGCCTCTGAGGGTTCTGTCATAAGGATGATGTATCACATGTCCACTGACTCTTCTAGTGTCCCTACGGTATGTAGGGGTACCATGACTTGGGCTGGGGTATAAATTAGAAATTATAGGTTCTTTTATGCTAGGCACTGAATGCAAGGCGATGCATCCTAAACGAATATTTGGGATGTGTTTGGTGGGAATGAAAACCATTTTCTAGAAGATGATTTTCCCATTTCTGGTGTTTGATGGACAAAAAATGGGGAAAACCATTTTCCAGGAAAATCATTTCCCCACCTCCCTATGTAAATTATTTTCTTGAGTACAACCTTAAGAAAATCTATTTTTCTTGCCCAAGTTAATCACACAAACCCACTTCCTCCTTCCAGCCCCCCCCATCTCTACCCTAACCCTACGAGTATCCCTAGAGCCACATCTCTGCAACTAACTCCTCCGCCGCTACTTCACAACTATCATTGTTGTCAAACAAGATATCTTTTTTCTCATCATTTTCCAGGAAAATGGAAATGTACCAAACAATCGAAAATACCAATTGAAAATTCATTTTCTAGGAAAATTATTTTACAAGGAAAACTATTTTCCTAGAAAATGGTTTTTCTTACACCAATCACAACCTTAGTACCAACAAGATGTTACAAATGTGTAATGGTCGAGGTGCCTAGGGTTCCCTAATAAAGTGTGTTACACAAGGTTGTTGGCATTTATTGAAAAAGCTTCGTAGAAGTTTTGTTGTGGTCGATCCATGCTCCATGGGATCCCCGCTAAGGAGAATTTTTGAAGACTGATAAACTGTCTAGAGTGTATTATGTACGACACTAATGATAGTTGATGGGTGGTTGGGGAGACGGTTCAAATTCTTCTAGATGATGTTTATGAACTGTTCAAAATCATTTATCCTTCTTGAATTTGTTCCAAGAGATGCTTACGATGCCTTTTGCATGGTTGATACGAAAAACTTCTCTTGAGCCCAAAATATGCGGGTGTTATGCATTTTTTGATCTCCAGAAAGTATATGAAGAATTGTCAAATGGTATGTTCTCTACTTGAGTCCTTCAAATGTCTTTGGATTGTTTTGAATGGCTGTAAGCATACTACCCAATGCTTGTTTTTAGGCTCTTTAGAGTCACCCTTTGAAATCTAAGAAGTGTTGTTAATAGAGATCATCCTCATTTCAAATTGTTTAAGAAGAGAATTTAGGGTGTTGGATGAGCGTACTATGTAGAGGCCCTAAAGTGAAGTGCTAAGCAAAGGAGCAGACATTATGGATTTGAAAGCCTGGCATTATTAGATTTTTTGGTTTGTTTGCTAAAATAATAACTGACATCTTTTATACATTAAGTCATCTAATCAAACTTGTACAATTGTTATGAGCTATGTAGTAGGAGAAAAAAAAAAAAATTAAGGAAAAGGAAACAGAGAACTAAGGTGCATCTATCAGCCATTTTCAAGCCTACCCCATCAAAATCACACATCCAAATATCTTAATTTTGACATTATATGTGTAACAGTAACTTTTATGTGCAAGGTAGCTATGGTATGTTACATTTCTGTTTTGCAGAGTTTCCAACACTGTTTGTAGCTTCTGACTGTACAAAAACCTTGGTAAGTGTAAACTTGGTGGAACAATATTTTGATAACCTTTATAGAACCCATCCTTTGTCTCTACCAGTCAGAAGCGAAGAATTGTGGAGCCAAAGAAGTGAGAGAGAACTAGAAAGATCAAGAAGTCTAAGGTGTGATGATTTTTGGGTCATGAGTGCAGACATAAGGACATTACACACCCTCAATCTTGGGTGTTTTGCTCATCTATTCTATCATAGTTTTCCCATTTTTTTCAGCTTTTTTTTTTAAAATATTTGGAGTATGGCGTTTAATTGACCTACCTCTATTGGTTCTGCAACATGTTCATGATAGTTTTTTGGGAACTATATTAAGTGCCAATACATAACTTGGTTTAGCTCTGGGTACAGTCCCTTAATCCTCTGTATATATTTGTTTCATTTCATTTGTAAAGGTTCGCGTCAAGGACATGGAATGTGGATAAAAATTATTGCTGTGAAGTTGGTTATGTAAAACCTAGATTACAAACAGAGCTCAGAAGTCAGATCAATATGATTCTGAAGTCTGGACTAGTGGTTATCATGTTGAACAGTTCCAAAGGCAATATGCTCTACTACACAAGTTATCATCATGTCTCTCTTTCCCTCCTGCTCTGGATTTGTAGGACTGGACATCCCCTATTCTGTTATCCAATGGTGCTGGTATGTCTTGACCTAGAAGTATAAGTTCAAATCCCCTCCTTTCTTCGGTCAGAGGCCTTTGCAGCGTGTTGCTATCTTTTGTGACATGATAAAGGTATTCGTATTTTTCTTATTCTCAGGGCATAAAACATATGGCCCAAAGTCTTGAACTTAATTTGTCTAACAAATGGCATTTTAGTTCATTCACTTTTGTTCTTTCAGGCAGAAGAAGATGGTTCAATTTAGCCTGCCACCAAACCAACCAGGGGTCACTTAACACTACAGATCAACATGTTTTTGTAATAGGGAATCTGCTGCATGCCTGCATACCAATGTACATTTCTTGACAGTAGAGATCAACCTGTAAAGGAAACCAAAAACATCAACTCTGTCCTCTGACTCACTGTGGCTGTGGTGATCCCATTGCTTGTGATTTTCTTTAGTAGTTGCAAGGTTAATCTCTATAAGTGAACTTTCACTTTCACTTAAGAAGCATGTTTTATATTTTCCTTATGCTTTTGAACCCCTCTTTTCGAGTGTGCCACCTGAGTGATTCATAATGGCCCTGCTAATTAATTCAGTGGCAACCATGAGTGTTTTTTGCCTAATTCAGGAACCTTGTGCACACTAAGTGACTCAAGAGGTCAATGTGTGGCAACTCAAGATGAGAATAGATGATGAATGAGTCAACTTCAAATGTTGCGTTTGTTTCCTCGTCTGCTGCCTACTCAATGACAACATGAAGACCTTGTTCTTCTCCAACAGCCTGAAGCATTTGACAGGCCTTCTATCATCATCAAGCAGTTAATGATGATATGTCTAGGTATTGACCCTTGATTTGAAACCTAATCAACTGACAGTATAAACATCTCATTTCGCACTTAACATCGACTTCTCTTTTGTTATCTGTCTGCGTCAGTTTACAGTTAATTTCAGCTCACCATGCTCTAATTTGCGGGCGTGAAAGGTTGCGTATGTTTGAATCTCATAAGGCAGCATTGAACTCTAGTTTTTCCATGTTGCTTTCAGTCTTCCATCAACATCTGTGAAACCTTGTCTATTTATTTTTTCAGCTGAAAAACAGATAATAGTTGGGAATGATTCTGCTGAGGGATATATGTGTTCAATAATAGTTACATTACACATGAAGATCGTTTTGCATTATTTTTAATATTTGAGGCTGTAGCTGGATTTCTTTTATTTTTCCAACCTTTTTTGATTGATGATGATTTGTTCATGGGTCTAGAGTAAAAATAAGACCATACCTGGAAGAGGGAGTATACTGATCGTATTGGCGTAGAAGAGTTACAGATAATGTATCGAGGGTTATTGACCTCAAGGAATGACCTATAAAGCAAATAGACAATAAAGTTTCAAGCAAGACTATGAGGTTTCAATTTGTGACAAATCTCAATTTAAACTTTTGTATTTCATATTCTAGTGGTTTCGAGGCAATTTCATATTTAGTGCATCCAAAAAAATATATAAAAAATTAAAATTGATATTTCTAACAAAATTGAACCATATAGTATAACTTGGAACTTTATGGTCCATTTACTTCATGGGTCATCCCTTGAGATCGAAACCCATTTATCAAGCTATCAACTAACCGACAAATAATGTTGGGTTTGACCTACTCAAGTGACTACCTAGAACAGTAGAACATATCCTATTGGGCCTGGCCCATGGGTGTCCAGAAAATTCAACAATGTGGTTGATTATCTTTATGAGGAGTTGTCTTTTTCTGGAATGTTCGGAATTTCTGATTAGTGGATAGATATTGGAATTTATGGAGCTTAATTAATTGTGAAAATTTCTTTGTAGGGATTTTATTTTGGGGTCAACTTATATATGTGAATAAATAAGTAGACATGCAGGACTAAAGTAAAGGCCTGTAAATGAAGATGCATACATAATGTAGTTCGTGGTTATTTAGACCAATCATTTAATGCAAACCTTGTTGCATAGGTAGGGCTCCACTGCTTTCAATTAGTTCCTTAATGAGGACATCTGCAATTTAAATTTTGTTGCAGTCTTCCCAGTGGCAGGATGCAACTTATCAGTTGATATGAATGAATTCATTTGTCAGAAAAAACGGTTATTAAATACTGTATCCCATGCTCTTTTTTTTCCCCCGCCTTTTAATCCAAGTGTCCCATGGTCATAAAGATTTTAAACAAAATAAAAAGAATTAAACGGATTTTTCAAAAATTATTTAATGTCCATAAAGGCTAGTAGAACACTAGCAGAGTCTAATAGTATAATTACTTCCGTCCTATGTTACTTGTCCATTTGATGAAGTGGCTGAGCATGACATAATTGCAAATCTTGAAGATTTCATCCTTAAGGCTTCAAAGAGTAAAGATAGGAGTAAGAGAAAATTGGACATATTGATGAAGTTTAAGTGGCAGCTTGTCAGCGATGCAACTTGTAGAGTTGCTCATGGACAAAAGGATGGTCAGAAGATTAGCATCAAGAGGCGTGCGAACTTGTCGGAAAATGACATTGTTAATAACATTGAAGCTGAGATTGAACGAAGGAAGGTGATTATTGGCAATGATATCGGTGTGCGATTTCTTGATGACCCAAATAGCTAAAATCATTGTTCTTGCTTTTGTTTGCGATGTAATGGTTTGTTTGGCTATGGTTCATGTTAAGCCCTTGCAGTGTTGTTTTAGCAGTTTGGTTGTAACCTTCTGGTGGTGGATGTTAGCTGTTGTGTATGTGGGTTGCTGTATGTTTGAACATTTAGCCTTTGGCTATTAATAATCGAAAAAAAATATTACTTGTCCATTTTAAAAAAAAATTTAGCAAAATAATAAAATGTTTTAATTAGGTATTGTATAGTATGAAAAGTTGTGAAATATTAGTATTGAATTATTTATATATGCTAGCTTCTCTCTCCTACTTTTTCTATTCTTGTGTCAAAAAAAATTTAAAAAATAGAGATAGTTGAAAAAAATTGCATTTGAATTGTAAAATGACAAGTATTATAATACAAAAAATTTAGTTATAATGATAACTATCATGAAACCGGATAAAGTATAATAAAATAATCAGAAAATATGTAACTCACCTAGTGAACTCTCTACAAATCAAAATGCCTCCCTTACATCGTCATAAACTTCTACATAAACTTAAGAGTTAATTGTAGCATTAGGGTTATTGTATGGGTAATTAATTTCCTTTCATTTCTGCTTTCTATGTAACATATGGGGTTTTTTGAATATTCATTGACTTTAATAAAAGTAGAAAAACTAACCAATATTATTGGATGATAATGGAATTGAAGTAATGGGTCCTACTTACTAAAAGTATGCATTATTACGGTAAAAGTGTGCCGTTAGGGTTCACCAAGTACCTAAAGACGTACGTATTCTAAATTTGTAATGCTGATGACAGTTTTTGGAAGTAAGTTTATGTATGAACGTTAAGTACTACTTCTGGCTTGTGGCTACAAAAGCACAAAGTGTAAAATCATTCTTTGATTCTTACAAAATGTATGTTAAACGTATTTCTTCGTGGTCTTGGTGATGATTATGCAATCCATCAATGCTCGAATTGCACCTGTTTTGACTGATGATCTTCTTGGCATGCTCTTGCGTGAAGAAGAGCGTCTTCAATACTCAAGGAACTCTCTTCTCACAGCTAATGTTGCCTCCCGTTCTTGAACTCAAGGCTTTTCATTGGAATGAAGTCCCGTAGTTATAACAAGTTTGACCAAGAGCTAGTAGTTTAATACTACCTCTTTCCCTTTTTAATTGTCCAATTACCTAATTTCTCCGTCCCTTTTTATTTGTCTAATTACCTAACTTTTACATTTTCAATAATTATAATACCCATTCTACCCCTAATAAATATCACTTTTTACACATTTTCAAGGGTATTTTCAAGGATATTTTTGACAATGTATCAATCTTTTGCTCCATTCCCTATATTTCTTGGTTTTGTGAAAGTATTTTGAGGGACAAATAATCAGGGACGGAGGTAGTATAATAAAGGACAATAAATTTACATTTAATTGAATAAATTATTGATTCACCTGATAAATATTAAGCAATACCCTAATTTCAAATTAGATTATAGGAATTGAGCATCAATAAAGTGGCTGTAGTTTAGTGGTTAGAATTCCACGTTGTGGCCGTGGAGACCTGGGCTCGAATCCCAGCAGCCACACTTTCTTATCTTCTTTTTAATTCTTGGGAAAATTTGCTATTCTCTACTAGATAGCATGACTTCAATGCAATTGGCGTCCCATGGAGATCTTCAATGATAATATCAATCGTCAAGCATCCTGTGGAGATGGACATACTAATGGCAGAAAGACACTTTATCTTCACCAAGAGTTGTATGAAAAGCTTAATAAAGTTGGTCATGAAGCACCAAAATGTTGTCACAGATTTGCCTCCCGTTCTTGGTCATTGTACGTCACTTAGTGGATGGCAATGCTAGACTTGGCCATCCTAGTGACAAAATAGTGCATTAAGTAGTCTCCATTTTCTCTTTCTGTTAGCTCTACATGGTTCGTGTTAGTTTGTTGGTCCTATCAATCTTCTTCTCCTTTTGCTTCAGTTTATTCTCAGACCTTATATCTTTGCTTCATCCATCTACATAATAGTGCCTATGATGTCCCACATGCAGTCTTTGATGAGACATCCTTCCCATGTCCTTCCATGGTTAATGAAGTCTCTAACTAAACCACACTATGTTCCTCATCTTCATAAATCTATCTATGGAGTCAAACAAACCCCTCGTGCTTAATTCTACAAGCTCAATAATTTTCTAGTCAATCATAGTTTTCGATCGTGCTATTTGGATAGTTCACTATTTAAAGACCCATCATCGTCGCTCACTTACATGCTAGTTTATGTTGATGATATAGTTATCATGGGAATGACTCTAGTTTTGTGTAGGACTTTATCAAATAGCTTAATCAAACATTTTCCTTAAAGGATCGTAGTTCCTTGAATTACTTTCTTGGTATTGAGGTGCATCACACAATAGAAGGCTTATTTCTTTCTGATGCTAGATATACTACTGATCGATCTCATGCTTAAGGCAAGAATGGATCAAGCCAAACCATGATCTTCTCCCATTGGAATATCCCACTTTTTACTATGCACTTCAATACATCACAATTACATGGCCAAACCTATCCTTTTTGTCATCGACCAAGTCTGCCAATATATGCAACAACCTACAACTCAACATTAGCAAGCTATTAAACACATATTGCGTTATCTCAAAGGCACTATTCAACATCATTTATTTGTTACTCCTTCCGCTAATTCCAATGTGGCCGCCTTTTTGAATTCAAGTTTGCCCGATGATTATGTTACAATGCACTCGACTTCTAGGTTCCTAGTGTATGTTGTTGCTAATCTCATTAGTTGGTCGTCACGGAAGCAAACAATTGTTGCTAAATCTAACAGTAAGTTTTAATATCAAGGCAGTGCTCATGCTACAATCAAAATTTTATGGGTCCAACAACTATTAAGGGAGTTGTTTGCATAATCATCTCCACTCGTGCTATATATTCACAAACAATTTGAGCGCCAAGTACATGACGTTGAATCTTGCGTTTCACTATTGTTCGCATCACATTAAAATTGATTACTATTTTTTTTTTTTTTGTGAATCAGTTGAGAGGTTCGAGCTACAAGTATTGTAAATTGCTTCTGATGATCAAACAATTGATGTGCTCACCAAAGGCTTGACGCTTAAGCAGTTCAGTCTACTTTGGTCCACACTCGATCAAGGTCAGCATCCTGTCCTTGTGTGTGCAAGGGGCCAGGTTAATGGAGAATAAATCAAGTCTATCATAATTATATCTTTTGGTTATTTTATAGGTAATGTGTATAATCTAGTCTAATTTGATTTGATCCTACTGTGACCAAAATCTTTATACAATGTATAAATAGCATAAACCCCTTAGACTATATATGGGTATGCTGAATTTCACTCTCAAACCATTTCTCTTTACCTAGTTAGTTTGTTAATCAACATTGACCTCCTTCTCATTCTCAATTTTATTTTAATATAGTTTTGAAATTTTAAATATAAGGGTGTGTTTGATAGGGATGAAAACCATTTTCTGGAAAATGATTTTCCCATATTCTGGTGTTTGATGACTAAAAAAATGGAGAAAACAGTTTTCCAAGAAAATCGTTTTATCCCACCCCTTTGTAAATTATTTTTTAGACTTCAACCTAATGAAAACCATTTTCTCCTTCTTTCTCCTACTTTCTCTCTCTAGATCTCTTCTTTCGTTCTCCCTCTCCACCATTCTCTCTCATGCACCGATTTGAATATATATCTCTCTCTCCACCACTTTCTCTCATACACCCGTTTTAACATATCTCTCTCATTTTTCTCTCTTTCACCACTCTATCTCCTACACCTCTCTCTCTCTCTCTCACACACACACACACACCCGTTTCAATTCTTTTTGCTTACTTTTAAACAAAACATGTTTCAAGTGCTTATAGATGGCAGTTGTCTAATTTTTCTATGGAGAACATATAATTACATTATTTTGGTGAGATTGACATTATTTATTGTATTGATCAGGAGCTCTTATAGGATTCAAATTAAATCTCCTTTTCAGGTTTCCTACTATTTTGTGAGGCTGGTTTATTAACAGGTTGTTATAGAGTGCTGGTGGGTGCAAACACAGTCCGTACAGCATAGCTTTCAAGATGTGAGGACTCCTTAAATACAGACCTTAACTTATTAATCTTCTCTCCTCTTTCATATTATTTGAGTCTTAAAAAACATTTTATCAATTAAAATTTTAAATTTTTGACCAATAATTTTTAACAAATACAATGATGTGTTATACAATATTACTACCATTATATTCGTAATGAAAAATTGTATCTTAAAATTATAATATCACTATTGTTAATAAAATATTACATAAGAAATTATCAGCCAAAAAATAATATTCAAGACTGTAAAATTCAACTAAGTGACAAATAATATGAAACAGATGAAGCATTACTTTGATGATGAAAATATGGTTATTTCCTTATTTATCATTTATTCACAAAGTTTAGGACAATATTTCTTGATAAGTTTCTTTTTTGGAGGTTATCTCCAAAGAATACCTTTTAACATATATACATAGTTTAATTAGGACTACCCTTTAGTATTTCTAAATAAGTTTCTTTTCTCGCCCTCTTCATGTTCTATATATACTCCCTCCGTTCCAAATTAATTGTCACTTTGATTAAATTTTGACGGTTAATTACTCACATGTTATAATGAGTTACATATAAAATTACTTTCATTATAATTGTTATGAAAATATCTTCCTAATGACGGTAATTTCATATTAAAACTCATTATAATGTGTGAGTAATTAACGGTCAAAATTTAGTCAAAGTGACAATTAATTTGGAACAGAGGTAGTACATAGTTTTAGGACTACCTTTTAACATACAGCCACAACTCACAAGATATAAATTGTTCTTTGAATTTTTGTAAGTTCTCTAATTTTCATCAGTCTCCAAATTTATACGAAAATAATGCTTGATTATATATGTTATAATTTTAGTTCCTGTCTTTCGAGGCAAACATAAAACTATGCAAGTCCTGGCAATTATGCTCTCAAGAAACATTCTTTTCCAACAAATTTGAAAATGGTGAATATAATAAAACCTGATTTGAGAAATTGATGTAGATATATCATGTGTAACTTAATTGGTTGTCATGAAGACAAAAGAGTGCTTAGGTTGAGTTGCAGAGTTGCCCATTGAATGCACTACTTAAATTTTAGAGGTGTGCCAACCCTATGTAGACTAGACTAGCAATCATGTAAAACTTGGTCTTGGTGTCCTCCATTTTCCTTAATATTTCCCCCTATTTTTTTGGAGCTCATCTCCAAAGAATACCGAGGGAAGGAGGAGACTTGTAAGGTTGCACCAAAACAAGTATATATGTTATTTGATTGAAATTCAACTTATAAATTAGGATTTTTGAAAGTCAATAATATAAATTTTGGATGTATTTGACAATAATAATAGAAACTATTTTCTTGAATACTGATAGTATCGACTTTCGATCTATTTTCCGCCAGCATACACCACCAATCTTAGGTGTAATAGTCCATGGTCGCGCTCCCAGTGTAAAACTATGGTTGTGGCCGGCAAGTGTTAAACCATGGTTGCACTGAATGTAAAACCACACCAACTCAGTGGTGTACTATTGGGAAATAGGTTTAAAGTAGGTACTGTCAGTACCCAAGAAAATAGTTTGTATTATTATTGTCTGATACCTTTAAAGTTGATATTATTGATGTTCAAAGATCCTATCAATTATATCTCATCACTAGTTTTTTTTTTTCATGAGTTGAAGCTGGATCCCAAAATCTTATATGTCATTACTTTATAGTTTGAACTTGAATTATAGACCATGACTTCATATTTTATTTTGTCAAATATTTGAAGACCATGGGCGGTGTCAATGAAAATGATTGCGGACTTCATGTAGAGATTTATAGTATTAGACCGAGTGAATGCATTCACAATGAGGCATTACGTGTGCATTGACTACAAATTAAAACTAGGCCTCCAAGAGTCCAAGCCAAGGTAGAATCCTTGACATCCTACAATTAATTGCCTGGAAACCGTGTGGAGGATCAATCGTGGATGAAAGGCTATATCTATCGGACTTAAATTTAGTGGCGAATCCAACTATTTAAGTGAGGAGTATCAATTTAATAATAACTATCATTACATATGTTTAAAAGACATGATGATCTTAATGTGTAATAGACTATTTATTTATTTGTTTTTGGATAATTTAATTGTTGTATTAAATTAGACAGCGTTACTAATAATTTGGATTTTTGTTTAAAGTGTTTATTCAATATAAATGTACCATATTATATTCTCCCAATGTAAAATAGGCTATTTTATAGTATGACCTAAAAACTGGTTTTGATTATTTTGCTTAATTGTTAGTAGCATGCAATAGAATAATAATAATAAAAAACCAAATCTATAACTACTCATTTGGGAGCACAATATAGATCAAAGGCATGTTGTGTTTTGGTACCCTAAAGTTTGTGATTTTATTTCTCAAACATGTGTTTTGAAATTTTATATTTACCTTGTGATTTGTGTACTATATCAAAAATAAACTTCTTTTTTTTGTTTGAGTTGAAGAAAGGCAATGATCAAATCGATGTACTTTTATTGATTATGTGCAACAAGTTTCTGTACGCTCTTTTGGTGTGATAATGGAACTAGTTATTAAGCTTCTCACTCGTCATACTGTATATATTAATTTTATTCTTTCTGTTGTTTTGATTTTTTAGAAGGTAAATGAGAAAGAAAGGTGAATTACCAGTTTCGTCTCATAAAAAACCTACCCGTTCTATAAGAATCTAAAATATTGTTAAACTCCTGATTATCAATGAAGTTCTACCTTCCAGCTACATGTAGTTAGTGCCCAAATTAATTTTAAAAATCAATCAGCTACAACGTTAGCCTCTCAAAAAATGTGAATAATTTTAACTTCATGTTAATCAGTAAGAAGAGCTCTGATGTCATGAATTAGACCCCTAATTTGCCATTGAATAGCAAAGTTTCCCTTGACTAATTGGATCATCATTATATTATCGTTGTCAATTATGATACGTGTATACCCCAGTCTCAAAACCCTCATAAGACCATCTTGAAGAGCTCTGCCTTCACAACTATGATTGAAGTGTCCTTATAATCTTCAAGGTACACGCACCTTGAGAAGTGTGCTTACCAACTATGAAGAAGAAAACCCTCGCCATTGAATAATTGTTTGGGGGGGGGGGGGGGTCGAAGTTGAGTTTGACCACTCTCATGTGTAATGAGCAAGAAGAGCTCTTATAATTTTCTTTAACCTCCTCACAATGAGTAAGAAGATTGACAAAAGAGTTCTAATTTTGTTGCTTGTCATAACCCTCCTATTCTCTCTCTGTGTGTGTTTATCACACTTTTCATATGCATAACTCCTACAAAACCTAGTTAATACCCCGCCATTGTCACTTTCAAAATCCACCCAACAGATTTGAAGTAAGCAAAATGATAATCGAAGTTGGTTGATGATTCAATTATGAGGAATAAAAGTCTGAATTCGCATGCAAAATTTATAAATTCTCAATTGACAATGAAAAAAAACAGTAACAAATTTGTTAGACTTTCTAACATAAATTTAATAAGGAAGTTATCATTAATCATGAGGATGAATTTAACTGTAACACCCTGGGATATATGGTTTACGTGTGGCTTAAAATAATTGAAATGACTACTTATGTCATTAAGGTGCATCTTCCTTTAAGGAAGCTCATCCATTGAAAACTCCATAATTAAGCGTGTTTGGTTGGCAGTAGTCTCAGGTAGACTAGTTCAACGGGCCGCAGACCCGCCCAGCCCGGCCCAAAAAAATACGGGTCAATGACACAATTTTAGAAAGTGGCCCGGCTCGGCCCGGCCGAAAAAGTCGAGGCCCCGAAGCATGGTCGGGCCGGGCTCGAGCTAGGAGTCGGTGACCCGGCCCGGCCCAGCCTAATGACTCGACTAAATACATAAATTTTTTTAAAAAAATCACATATTAAGTTTTAATTTTTTGTAGCCCGACCTAGCCTGGCCAATGACCTAGCTAAATACATAAATTAAATGCGTGAGTTTTTAGGTTTTTTGTATTAAAAAAATCATCTTATAAAGTTGTCGGCCAGTGGCCCCTGTAGGGTTAGGGTGTTGGGTGTGAAGACCAAACTGAGGAACGAAGAAGGAAGAAAACGCAGGCTGCGTTACCTTGATGGGCTTCGTCCAAAGGCCCATATGTGTGTTATATTTTTTGAGCGGCAAGTTTTTTAGGGTTTTCAGTTATTGTTAACATAGTTCCTCTTATATTTCTCTAGTATATATAGGGGTTCAGGTTCTCCCTATTTTGTATCCCTGAGATCAAGTGAGATAGAGAGAAACACAACCTTGTATTGTAGTCCTCATATTACTAATGCATCGATTCCGTGGTTTTTTTCCCGCTTTGGGTTTTTTCCACGTTAAAATCCTGGTGTCAAATTTCTTATTTCTTTTCCGCTATTATTTCCTATTGTTTGTGTTTTGCTTGAGTACTCTTCGATCCTAACAACTGGTATCAGAGCTTTCAGGGTTTGTGAAAGAGAACTCGCTTTCAAACAATGGCAGAAGATAAGTATGAAATAGAGAAATTTGATGGATCTGACTTCATCTACTGGAAGTTGCAGATTGAGGATCTTCTGTATGCGAAGTCGCTGCATGTTCCGCTGTTGGATAAGCCAGATAAGATGGAGCAGGCTGAATACGATCTGCTGGATCGACAGGCGATGTCCTTAATTAGGATGTCATTGGCTCGAAACGTCATGTTTAACGTCATGGAGAAAAAGACAACGAAGGAATTGCTGAAGGCACTGGAGAATATGTATGAGAAGCCTAGTGCAGCAAATCAGGTATATTTGTTCACTAAATTAACCAGCTGTAAGATGACTGAAGGTGGGGATGTGGCTAATCATATTAATGAGATTACTAAAATTTTATCGCAACTTGCTTCAGTAAAGATGGCTTTTCCTGAGAATGTTAGGGCTTGCGTATTATTATCTTCTATGCCTGAGTCTTGGAGAACCCTTGTAACTGCTTTTAGTAGTGTTAAGGATACTGATGAGATGAAATTTGATGATGTCAAGTCTGTATTGCTTAATGAGGGTCTTCGCAGGAAGAATTCCGGCGAGGAATCTTCGGGAATTGCGTTAAGTGTCAGGGGTAGGAAGACCAATAAGAATTCTGGTAATTCCAGGGGACGGTCGAAGTCTAGGGGTAAAAGCAGGCCTAGGGACATGAGCAATGTTGTGTGTTATGGTTGTGGGGATAAAGGTCACTTTAAGAGGGATTGCCCTAAACCTAAGAAGGGGAGGGTAACAATGACCGTAACTCTGTCAACTCTGCTGAAGATCTCTGTGAAGCACTTGTCTTGAGTGTGTCTAGTCCTGAGGAGTCTTGGATTGTTGATACTGGCGCATCCTTTCATGTTTTCTTCAAACAGGGAGTTATTTCGTAATTTCAGGAGTGGAAATTTTGGCAGGGTTTATCTTACTGATAACAAATATTATGAGATAACAGGTAGAGGAGACGTGACAATTAAGACTGCTAATGGTGGTCTTTGGAAGTTGGAGGATGTCAGATACATTCCAGGAATTAAAAGGAATTTAATCTCTGTTAATCAGCTTGATGAGATGGGCTATTCTGCAGGGTTTGGGAATGGAAAATGGAAGATTGTGAAAGGTGCTATGGTAGTGGCGAAGGGATTGAGATCCGGTACATTGTACTCCACAAGGGATAGCGCTAACGTGATTTCTAATGTCAATACTACTTCTTGTTCTAGTTTATGGCATTGCAGGCTTGGTCATATGAGTGAAAAGGGCATGAAGATTCTAGCTTCAAAGGGCGTTTTGGAGAATCTAAAAACCGAAGATATGGAACTCTGCGAGAGTTGTGTCCTCGGTAAACAGAAGAGAGTCAGTTTCACCAAAACTGGCAGGGAACCGAAACCAGAGAAGTTGGAGTTGGTGCATTCAGATGTGTGGGGGCCTGCGCCAGTCAATTCCATGGGTGGTGCTCAATATTATGTCACCTTCATTGATGATCACAGTCGAAAGGTATGGGTTTATTTTTTGAAGAATAAATCTGATGTGTTCAGTGTTTTCTTGAAGTGGAAAGCACAGGTTGAGACACAGACTGGGTTGAAGGTGAAGTGTTTGAGGACAGATAATGGAGGAGAGTATGAAAAGAAGGAGTTCGTGGAATATTGCGACGAGCGGCATTAGATTACTCGAGCCGTTCCGGGACACCACGGCGAATGGAATAGCAGAGAGGATGAACCGGACTAAGAACCAGAGAGCCAGGAGCATGAGGATTCATCGATCGCCAAATATATGTGGGCGATAAAACACAGCAAGATACCTAATCAGCAGGAGTCCGGTTCCTTTAGATTTGAAGGTACATGAGGATGTATTGGTTGGTAAGAAAGTTGATTACTCCTTTCTTCGTATTTTTGGTTGTACTGCTTATGTGATGACTGATCCTGACAAGCGTGATAAATTGGATCCTAAGTCCAAGAAGTGTTTTTTAGTTGGCTATGGGACTGATGCTTTTGGATACAAGCTGTGGGATGGTAAGAAGATATTGAGACACTGTGATGTAGTCTTTAATGAGAATCTGTTATATAAAGACTGGCAGGCATCAAGTGACTCAGGAAACAAGGAGTTAGTGGGAGCAAAGGTGATGGAGCCAGAAACTGTCAAGTTTTCTGATGGTCACTACTAAAAACTTGCCATATTGCGACGGAATTTGCGACAGAATTTATCAAAGCTGCGACGGACTTTTTGGACCGAGGGACGGACCTTGCGACGGAATTTTTTCCGTCGCATTTTGCCTCGTCGCAAGGCCTTTGCGACGGACCTTGCAACGGAATTTGCGACGGACCTTGCGACGGAATTTGCTTCCGTCGCATTGTCTTTGAAAAATTTTAAAAAAATAAAAAGTTTCTTGCGACGGAACTTGCGACGGAAAAATTCCGTCGCAAGCAATTTATTTTTGAAAAAAAAATTAAATTGACCCCTACAGTGGTTTCTCAAGAATTTTTCGCTGCAATTTAATTTTTAATTATAAAAGCTGTAATAAATATATATATATATATATATATATATATATATATATATAATATGTAGATATTAAATGAAAACAATTCTATTTAATAAATAAATAAAAATATAAGTACGAATCATTCATACATTTAATTAATTTGACTAGATGAAGTAAATTTAAAGAAAAAAAATCAAGTCCTCCTAACATTTAAAAAACAAAAATTCCATAGCAAATTTAGCTCCAACATCCTTCGACTTCTAAACAACCTGATCAAGTTCTTCCCTTGGACACACTTGTCTTAAAAACAGCAGGTGCCTTCTCCACCAATTCCTTCTCCTCTTTCAACCCCAAATCAATACTGCCTCTGATCTCATTGATGACTTTGATCTTACATGATATATTGGCCAGAATCACTATCTTTTGTGAGAATCAATATCTTTTGTGAGAGAAGTGCCAAGCTTCGTTGTAGCTGCTATTTCTAATAAGGGCCCCAGAACTCACTCTAAGATCACTTATAGAAGGATCACTGCAGGAAACAATAAAGAATGAAAATGAAACACCAAATGACAACCTAGTTTATTTGACTTTTGTTTTAAGTTTATTAAAGCCCACGGCACATGCATATCATATAGTTATGCTAATAGGAAGCCAAGAACTTATGTCCATATATTATTAATAAGAAATTGTATGCAAATTTGAACAAAGACATAAAAGAATAACGTTGAGAACTAATGTTGTAATGCTATAATTGAAAGTGGATTAATAACGCAAGAAACTTCCAGCTTGCATCAGGTATAAAGAATAAAGCAATAAATATGATATCAATTTGCTGAAACTATTTTAAAAAAGAACTTGTTCCACCCAGTAAAAGGCATATATCAAGTCACCTACCAAAACACAAGGAAAATTATTGAAATTGAACAGAGTATGCATGTCTTAGTGTCTTACCATTAGCAAATCACAATAATCTAAATGAGATACTATAAATGATAATCGAAAAAAGCAAAACCTGAGACCAGTGAGCATGAGATTTTTTTTCTTTTTATTCATTGTTGGGGAGGAGGGGGGAGAGGGATGTTCATATATAGGATGGAGTTTCCCTGAAGAAGATGGAAGCAAAGGAAATATTCTTACAATATGAGGTTATTGAAACTATACCATAAAATGCTAGTAATAGACGGTGGAAACACTTGCAGTCGTAGAAATGAAGTAAATCAGAAAAAATAATCATGGAGTTCAATTCTGTTTTACAGGGAAGATGATTTTAATCTTCACCAATTTCATCTTTTTTTCAGATTATCTGTTCCCTCCCCAACCTACTCTTCCCCGCGACCCCTTCCCTACTGCTTAGAAAAGCTCACCAACCATCTTTCCAAAACACTTGCAGTCACAAAGAATCCGAAAGGAATATAACAGTAATGTTGCATACAGTTTCAGTGTTGGAACAAACCTTTATTAAGTTGAGCTCAATAATTGGATTTTCATATCTCTCAGAAAGATCTTCAAAATACAATTTGGTAGCCTCATAAGTAGGATCCATCTCTGCACTGAATAAAAAAGGAATGAGTGAAAAATTGGTTTAAGAGATATGAACACCTCAAATAAGTTCCTAGATATTTGAGACCTACAAATTATATATGGCTTCGGATTGAATCTAGAAGCCTCGTGTGACCAGAAAAGAGGAATTGATCCTCACATCTGTACAACAGAACTCATTTTTCCTTTGCAAGAACCAACATCTTCATCAAGGATAATTTGTTCAGTTTCAACATCATTTGCAACTCTTCCTTTGTCATTTACTCCTCTTTTTGAGTACCTAACCACAGAAAATGGGGAATGTTTAGTATATGAAATATTACAAATACAAAAGACGGATACCAACATACCCCAAACAATGGCTAACCTAAATTGTAGAAAAGCCTCATCAACAAAAGGCACTGAATGAAAGTATGGCGTGGAGGGTAAAACAACTTTGCAGTAAACATTAGAACATCTATAAACATTTGTAGATCTGATTGACAATGAAATCAAAATCTAATCTTTTGAAATAATGAAACAAAATCCAAAATAACCTAGACCCTAAATTAATCTGGGTCAATCGGTACAATTTCCAAATTGGAAAAAGGGGATTACTAACCACAATAGCAACAGTAACATACACCTTGTACTTGTTAGGGTTAGAACAAATTGGAAATCGAATCAAGGAAACAAAAGAAGAATGGAACTAGAAAGATACCGTGAGAGCTTCCAGGAGACAGTAGCTACGACTCCAACGGAAGAGCTTTCGGTAGGCAGTGGCTGCGGCGGTGACGGTGGCGATAATGAACGAAGGGGTTTGAAGATGCAACGCCGGTGGCAGAAATGAAGGAAGTCGACGACGCACACCAGGGTCTGGAGCAGCGACCTGCAAGGCGACGACTTCGATATGCAGGCAGCGGCGACCACCTAGGCGGCAGAGGGATGGACGACCCTTACTGGGGTTGGTCGTCGCTAGGGTTTGTTCACAGTATATGTCTGAGAGTAGTCGCTGGGCTGGGTCCTTATGTATCTGTCAAATTTTTTTAGAGGAATTGGGCCGAGCGACGGACCCATTCCGTCGCAAGGTCCGTCGCTCTGGAAGAAAATTTTGCCAACTCAGCTAGAATTTCACATGGACCGAGTGACGAACTTTTCCGTCGCAATTTCCGTCGCAATATGACAAGTTTTTAGTAGTGGGTGCACCGGAGAGGAAAACAATGGAGACAGAGGCATCACAGGAAGTTCCACAGACTATTGATCAGGCTGCTGAAGAACCTGATCCACTAGAGTTGGCTGGAAGCTCTAGTGATGATGAACAAACTCCACCACCCACTGTGAGGAGATCCATGAGGGCTACCAGAGGTAATGCACCTGAAAGATATTCTCCATCTTTGCATTATTTATTACTGACAGATGCTGGTGAGCCAGAATCCTATACTGAAGCTATGCAGGTTGAGGATCGTTCCAAGTGGGAGCAGGCAATAGATGATGAGATTGCCTCACTTGAGAAAAACAAAACTTGGGAACTAACCAGGTTGCCTGCAGGAAAGAAAGCCTTGTTGAATAAATGGGTTTTCAGGATCAAGAATGAGCCTAATGGTGTTGTGAGGTACAAGGCTCGATTAGTGGTTAAGGGATTTTCACAAAAGGAAGGTATTGATTATAACGAGATTTTCTCTCCTATTGTGAAACTAACCACTGTTAGAATTGTCCTTAGTATGGTTGCAGTGGAAAATTTACATCTAGAGCAGATGGATGTAAAAACAGCCTTCTTGCATGGAGATTTGGAGGAGGACTTGTATATGAAGCAACCTGAGGGATATGAAGTTCCAGGGAAGGAACACTTGGTATGTAGACTTCGAAAAAGTCTATATGGGTTGAAACAGGCTCCAAGGCAATGGTATATCAAGTTTGACACCTTCATGTGCAACAATGGGTTCAAGAGGAGTGATAAGGATCAATGTTGTTATTATAAGAGCCTTCCTAACTCTTACATTATTCTACTTCTCTATGTGGATGATATGTTGATTGCAGGAGCAAGCATGAAGGAGATTACCGGGCTTAAGGAGAGGATGTCCAAAGAGTTTGAGATGAAGGATTTGGGTGCTGCAAATCAAATCCTTGGCATGAGGATTACTAGAGACAGGGACAAAGGAGTTTTGAGGCTGTCTCAGGAGGACTACATCAACAGGGTGCTAGAGAGGTTCAGTGTGGCTGATTCAAAACCTAGGGGCACTCCTATGGCAAACCATCTCAAATTATCTAAAGAACAACAACCCAGAACCAAGGAGGAGAAAGAATACATGGCTAGAGTTCCTTATGCTTCAGCAGTTGGGAGCTTGATGTACGCCATGGTCTGCACGAGACCGGATATTTCTTTTGCAGTGGGAGCGGTGTCCCGCTTCATGTCCAATCCGGGGAAATCACACTGGCAAGCTGTGAAATGGTTGTTGAGGTATTTGAAAGGTACCTCTCATTATTGTCTTATGTTTAGCGGAACTAACCTTGATCTGAAAGGTTATGTAGATGCTGATTTGAGTGGGGATTTCGATACGAGCAAGAGTACAACAGGCTATGTGTTCACTCTTGGTGGCTCGTGTCGATTGGATGTCAAGATTACAGAAGTGCATTGCCATGTCAACTACAGAATCAGAATATATTGCTCTGTCTGAGGCAGGCAAAGAAATGATATGGCTGCAGGATTTCTTGGAGGTTCTTGACCAGGGGCAGGATGATGTTCTTCATTGTGACAGCCAGAGTGTCATTCAACTAACGAAAAATTCGGTATTACACTTAAGGACAAAGCATATTAGAAGGAGATATCACTTCATTCGAAACTTGGTGGAAAGTGGAGAAGTGAAGCTCGAGAAGATCGCAGGCAGTAAGAACCCGGCTGACATGCTAACCAAGCCAGTGGATGTTGGGAAACTGAGGCTCTATATGGCCTCAGTAGGCCTCTCTGACTAATGAGGAGGTCAGTCGATGCACTAGGAGAACTTGTGGTGAAAGTTGAGGATGATTGAGGTTTGGTCTCCAAGTGGGAGATTGTTGGGTGTGAAGACCAAACTGAGGAACGAAGAAGGAAGAAAACGCAAGCTGCGTTACCTTGATGGGCTTCGTCCAAAGGCCCATATGTGTGTTATATTTTTTGAGCGGCAAGTTTTTTAGGGTTTTCAGTTATTGTTAACCTAGTTCCTCTTATGTTTCTCTAGTATATATATAGAGGTTCAGGTTCTCCCTATTTTGTATCCCTGAGATCAAGTGAGATAGAGAGAAACACAACCTTGTATTGTAATCCTCATATTACTAGTGCATCGATTCCGTGGTTTTTTTCCCGCTTTGGGTTTTTTCCACGTTAAAATCCTGGTGTCAAATTTCTTATTTCTTTTCCGCTATTATTTCCTATTGTTTGTGTTTTGCTTGAGTACTCTTCGATCCTAACATAGGGCTCATGTCGAGCGTACCTGACCCGAAGATCGAGTTGGGTCGGGCTCGGGCCGATGGGTCAAAAACTTTCGACCCGACTAACTCGGCCCGTGATCTGGCCTGGCCCCACTATTGAACAAGTCTAGTCTCAGGATGGATGAACTCTTGGGAATTGAAGTTTTTCCAGGCAACATGTGAGTAAGGTTGAAACATGTTGGAAAGATTCATGGTGATTTGTGGGGTCAGTCATCGATCCTTGAAGCAGTCATCGGTAATGTCTGTGACTTGAGAGAGGTTAAGTAATTACAGGTAGTATTAGAGTCAGGTTGCAAACCTCAATTGCGCTAGTGAATGGGAGATCCACGGGCAGTCACCTAGCATGGCAAAGATTCTGGATTAGATTGAGGCACAACGAGGACATTATGTGCTTAAGTGAGGGTGACTGTAGCAACTCGTGTATATAGTTGAAGTTTGGCTTAAAAGGATTGAAATAACTACTTGTATCATCAAGGTGCACCTTCCTTTGGAAGTTCATCCGTAGAGAACTCCCCAGTTGAATGTGTTTGGCGGGGAGTAGTCTCAGGATGGATGACCTCATGGGAAGGTAGATATAAGTTTTTAATGTAAATATCACAACCATAGGGGTACTACGTGTAAAATACGAAATACCGTAATTACTACGAGAATTTTTGCGAATTTCGACTCTAATATTTATAGGGAAGAGGTGTCAGTTCAATTACAAAATTCACCCAACACTTGCCTCATCATCTTTTCAAAAATAAAACGTTTTGTGTGAGATTGACTCCTCCAAACTTTATTTAGGAGAATTGCTTTTGTGATAATTTTTTTATAAATATGAGATTGACCCATAATTCATATGTCTCTAATAAAAGTACGACTCCATTAAGTATTATTAGTTTCATCAGTGTAAAAATTCTTTTCACATTACTACTTATTAGCTATGCCAGAACCTCCAAAAAGTCATGTCACCAAACAATACGCTCTTATCATCAGCATTTAGCAATAGTTAGCATTGATCAACCGTAGTTTGCACTTATCTAATCTAGTTACCTCTCATTAGCACTTAACAATGATGTTTTAACTAATATGTCAACTCCAGTTAAAACTAACCAAGACTCATCAACACTAGTTAGAACTCATGAACTGTCATCAGCAGTAAGTTATTATTGAAATTTGGGCCTTATATGCGGTCACACTTATTGGGCTCTAATATCCAATAGGGTTTATCCTAAGGGAATAGCCGCATCTATATAAGACTAGGCTAAATTAGGTTAACATACAGATAATGATCTTGATAATCACTAACCTCCCTACTCTCAGTCTCTCTATTTCACCATGTCTAGTAAACCATCTTTGTATTAGGGATTTAAGGGGTGCATTCACTAGTGACTCTAGTAGCCACCAGGAACTATTCAAGGTATTCATGGGCAAATAACGGCATAACGATCCATCTGCTTCCGCATAAAATTTAGACTTATTTATTAAATAGTTACGGAGTATAAACTATGATATGCAATAAGTCCCTTATAATATTGAATAAGAAAATTATAGAACAAGGGGTGAAGGAATGTATCTTAGTAACTCTTAAATAATCACGAGACAATAAGGTATAGGACTCACATACATACATATTTGTGTTTGAATTTAAATTTATTATGGTAGTTAGAATTAATCCGTGGCAGTTATTGTATAGTTTGTTGTTGAAGTAAGCGAGGCGTTTGAATGCTCGTCCTTGAAGTCAGCATTAAATGGAATTGAATAGATGGGGATTTAATGAAGGCAGGTAGACACAGCCTCACTCACTTCACTTGGCATTGCAACAAATAAACTCACTCACTCCCTTCTATATATCATATCATATCCATCTGTTCCACCAAACATGCCTTTATGACTCCATCCCCCCCTTCAATTCCCCTAATTTCTTCTTCTCACGACAATTTTACTCCCATATATATGTGGTTTTTCCATTCCCCACCTTCTTTAATCCTTGGTGGGTGCCTTATAAAACATAACTTGTTTAAGAAATCCATCTTCAATTCTTCTTCTTAATCATCTAACTGTTAGCAACCAATATGCATTTTAATTAGTTAAGCATGCATGCCATGTTAGTTAAGCAATTAATACAAAGGAACTCGTACTTGGGACATGCAAATATGCAATATACGTGAACATGACCTGATATAATAACTTTAAGTCGAATGACATTGGCTTCTTGACAAGAATTCTTCTGTGTTGTAATGGAAGCGAATTGGTCATTAATTTTAACTTGGTTGTGGACGTCGGGATGGATGGTACATAGATAATGCAAAAGTATAAGCGTTTGATTTGAAATGGTTAATAATCATTTTGAATTTCACCTACATCATTTAAAAAGTTTAATTATATATAAGCATATTTAAATTTATTATAAATGTATGTTTCATTAGGGAGAATTTAAACTATATAAACACAATTATTTAGTTATTTCTATTTTTCAGAAATATAAACTATACATAAAATGTGTAATTTTTACTATGGTTGATAAAATTAGGCTGTCATTTATATTTATTGACCTAACTAATAAGTGTCATACTTTTATAGTTAATAAATATATATAATTACTAGAAAAAACTTATATAGGAGTATATGGATTTATATTATGAGGTTAATTTGACGCAAACAATGGCCTACATTTTCTTTTGATTTTTATTTACAAAATGGTAAATAATATAAGTCATTGGTATATAGGGCAACTCAATGAGCCTACTATAGATGGGGGTTAAAAGGAGGTCAAAGCCTAATATATGTGGCATAAGCTCTGTTTGGCAACCAGCTGGTAGCTGGTAGCTGTTAGTTTGTAGTTGTTAGCTGATAGTTGTTTGGATTAGCTCTTTGACTTTAGCTGTTTGGGTTAGCTGATTGTAGGAAAAATATTTGGTAAACTAACTTTTTGTGAAAAATTACCTCAAAAAGCTTCCTCAAGTAGCTTTGAAAACTAGCTTATTAGGTCCAAAAAGCTAATATGAAAAGCTTGTTATCAAACACCTCAAGTAGTTTTTTTTTTACCTTGGTTAAAAAGCTAATAGTGTCTTAAAAGTTAAAAGTTATCCCAAAAAGCTCATAACCAAATACCCCCTATAATCTTTCACATTACACTCCAATCATTCATTTGAAAAAGGAATGTTCAATCCAAGTATCGAACCCGAGTAGAGGAGGTGGAAGGTGGAGTACTTGTCAACCAGACAAGAAATTCTTGGCACTTTTTCTTTTGATTGTTTAAAGGCAATAAGGCAGATAATAATTGCTTAGGCCTTGTTCTTTGCACACGTAAACTACCCACAACATTTTTGTACTTGATCCTACCCAATTCTACTTTTTCTACCTAAATCTACCTAAGCCTACATAATTTAATTTTGTACTTTTAAAACAACACATTACCTACTTTTACTACTTTGACATAAACTATCCAAACCTGCTCAGATCTACCAATTCTTACTTATCCAACATCTACATACCCATCGAAAGAACATGACCTTGCTTTTTTCGGTTGTTCAAAGTTAAATAGACTAAAAAAAAAAACAGACGCCCCATACCAAAACCATATACCAATACGGCTAGATCCTGAAGAATAAAACATAAAGAAGATGCAAGAGATATCGTATCGTAAGCAATAGTACACCCTAGAAAGACAACACTCGGAATACATAGCATGTAGTAGTACAATGAATCTTCTTCCCGTCCGCGATCCATTTTTCCATTAGCTCTCTCACAGTCTTCTCACGATCCTCAACAATTAAAAACTTGATTTTTGTGCCTATCTCCACAACTCCAAGGGCCTCTTGTTCTGGTCTATCTAAAGTGTTGTTCCATGTTTCTAAGGAGTCCCCTCGTTCTTGTGTTACCTCTCTATATTTTTGACTCTCACCATTTCCAACAGTCCTCACTGGAGTCTTTACCAATTAATACTCTAAATAGATTTAAAGAACTTGAGAGTCTTCTTACTTCTAGCAGAAGACCTTCTTGAATGCATTAGCTTACACTTATCTTACAAGATTTGTCATCAACGCTTGCTTTCTCCTTCTCCTTCTCCTTCTCTTTCTCTTTTCTTCTTTTCTTTGAGTGGGCTTTAATCTCTTCTAGTCGTTGAATAACATGGCCTCGAGTCAAATGATGATGTAGCTAAAACTGTGTATGCCAAACTCTTATACCCAATAATCATACTAATATAAATATAACTAGATTGTTGTAATATATGGATCACCTACTTCTTGAGATTGATCTCTACCAGAGCAGGTGTTTCAAAAAATAAGATTTCTTTTATAGTCCGGATAAATTAGATCCGATCAATAGGTCCCTATATCAGAGGTAGCTGTCAATAACCCTTCCAAGTCGGGGGTAAAGGTAAGTACTAAAATGTCCATGACAACTATAACCTATGAACGCTATAGTTCTCACCTTCGAATTTTTTTTTTTTGCTTCCACCAGAATTGAACGTTAATAGGAGCTTGTCTACTAATTCTTTGAATTTTGGAAAATAGGGTATAATTTGGGCTTCCATAACAAACATGAATGGTTTTAACTTACCATGGTAAAGGCATAGTAAAAATTGAGGACACTATAAGCACGGGGATGGCAGAGAGGAACATAACTCATAACTGTGATGCATCATGCATGTTTATGTCACCATGTCAGTAAAAATTGAAATACTGGTATAAAGCGTTACCAAATCTAGATTGTCTGTGTCCCGTGTTCGTAGTCAGATCTAGCCATCTGGGTGAACAAATATACAAATACTGAATTCATCTCTTGGAAAGGATGTATTAATATTGCCTATTAAAGGATGTATTAATATTTGCCCATTCATCTCCGTTGGTCATCATCACGGGTTGTTTCACGCTAACCCTATGCTTCTTATACTATTCGGCCAGTACGTTACACATAAAGCTAACCTCAGATCGATCGTAGCCTTTATGAGGTGACAAAGTAATTTCTGAATTTCATAGTAAATATTTGGTTACCATGCATTTACAAATTATTGCTTCCCAACGGATTATGTTTTACGCAATAACTGTATGTACTTCTTAGACATTTTACAATCATCCATATATTAGACTTGTGAAAACTTGCCCTTTTTTAATGTATCTTTAACAATCAACTCTATTCACTGCTAAAAATATATGTATTATTGATCACTTTTTTTCAACAAATTTAAAACGGTTGGAAAAACCAACCGTTTTAACAACCATTTCATATTTTTCTAATTTTCAAACTATTTTTCTAATTTTGCGTTGGAAAAAAGGTTGGAAATTCCAATCATTTTTGCTAAAATGCTGGGAAATTTTCCCTACCATATTCTTTTTCCTATTATTTAAAAATGGTTGGAAAAATGGTCGGATTACCAACCGTTTTTCCAGTCATTTTCAAATAGTAGAAAAAAGATTGGGTGGAAAAAATTTCCACCATTTCAGTAGAAGTGGTTGAAATTTTCAACTGTTTTTCCCGCCTAAATTAGAAAAATAATTGAAAAATTAGAAAAATATAGAATGGTTACTAAAAGGGTTAGGTTTTCCAACCGCTTTAAATTGAATGGAAAAAGTGGTCGATAATACACATATTTTTAATAGTGATTTAACCCTATGCATCTCGTTGATCAATATTCAATCATGTTTTCCAATTATAATTTTCACCCTCGATTAGCACTTGCCAACAGCCCAACATGCACTTATCGGTAGTGATAAAAATAATAATGATTTATGATAAGCTGAATGGAACAAATAGGTATTGAAAGAGCTTTATTTATTTACTACTATTTATTTATTTATAGAATGAGGTTAGTTGGAGTTCATATCTCTGTGAGATCATATGTTGATCAAAACCTTGTTAGGACTAATTAATGTAATGGATGTTAGTACAGAATAGATAGGTGGATGTAGTAGTTGTTAATTAAAGGCATGGATGTTGAGAAGAAATAAAAGATTCAATACATAGGATAGAGATGGGATTGAAATTAAGTGTCTGGGGGGTTGATAGATAGCCTAACCTAAGTCATGGGGATGTCATGCACTATCATCTTCTCAAAATATTTGTCAATTTGAATATACATTCACCGCTGATTACTCAAATTATAATGAATAACAATATAAAATTAACATCATTGTAGTTTTTAGTAAGTTATCTTTCTAATGCATGATGATAATTTAATATTGTCACTCATTATAATTTGTGAATAATTAATCAATGGTCAAAGCTTGACAAAATTGATAAATATTTTGAGACGGAGGCCGTAATTATGCTTTCTGCAATTGTATTTGGTATTAAAATAAAAATAAATGAGGTGATATAAATAGTGGCTAGACCTAATTCAGGAAGTTGAAGTTATGAATGCATGCTAATATTGAAATTGTGCTGGTATTCAATTCAATTTAAAACCCCCCAGCAGTAGGGTAGTAGTAGTAGGAGGAGGAGCATTCAAAGCCTCCTTCAACTGTATTATTATTATTACTATTATTAATATTAATATTTATTATTACAATTAATTATTATGGACATACAGATACAGACTTCTCCCTCATTAAATGACTACTTTCCCTTGCTCCTATTTTCCATTTTCTCTTTCCTCTCACAACTTAACTTCACCGCCTCCATTTACTACGTAAGTTGATCTTCTCTCTCTCTTTATCTCTCTCTGCCAATCTTAGGATGACCCATGATCACATATATATCCCAACAATAAATAAATAAATATTTGTGAAGCCATGCAGTAGGCAGGAGAACCAGTGTTGTTGATGTGATGGATGGCACGTCAAGTACGTACTACTCACTTCTATCCAGTTTTATATACTTAGTTTCTATATATATGTTGGATTTTTGGGTGCCAATCTCACAAACTTAACTCTATTCTCTGTATGGGGTTAAAAGTAGTAAATTAGGGTTAAGACTCATATCCATCTAGTTCATTATTTGGTTACCAAATTATGTACTTAATTAGGACTTTTGAGGCATGGTTCGAATTAAATATAGATTTGTATACTATAGTAGGTGGGCTTCTTAACTAGAAGTGATGACCATGACTATCATCCCCGTATTTCAAGTTTCTTGTTAGATTTAGATTTGAATTTTGATACTGATAATATATATATATATATATATATATATATATATATATATATATATATATAATTGATATAATGAGAAGAGGGATTTTGTGAAAAAAAAAGTATAGCAAATCATAACCATTGGTTCCAAGATTAAGGGTGGGTATTAATCTTGCTTTTTTCTTCTTTTTTTGTTGGGAAAATGTGTATAATAAATGTTACAACATTTTTCTTTTTTTTTTTGTTGGCTGGGAAAAAAAGGCAATTAATACAGTGTAATTTCCAATGACATACTAATTAACTCGCAGCTCTAGAGAAAACCACATGTACCCAAAATGAACATCAACTATACTTTAAACGAACATCAACTATACCATAAATGAACACCACCTATACCCAAAATGAACATTAACTATACCTAAAATGAACATCAATTATTCCATAAAACGTTAACTATACCATAAATGAACACCACCTATACCCAGAATGAACTTCAACTATACCCTAAACGAACATCAACTATAATATAAATGAACATCAACATGCCATGAGATGAAAAATAATTTTGTGTTCGTCCTCACCTTTACGAAACCCATTTATGGTATAGTTGATGTTCGTTTAGGGTATAGTTGATGTTCATTCTGGGTATATGTGGTGTTCATTTATGATATAGTTGACGTTCGTTTATGGTATAGTTGATGTTCATTCTGGGTATAGATAGTTTTCTCTAGAGCTGCGAATTAATTAGTATGTCATTGGAAAACACACTGTATTAATTGCCCTCTTTTTCACCGCCAACAAAAAAAAAAAGGTTGCAACATTTATTATTCACATTTCCCAACAAAAAAAAAGAAAAATGTAAGATTAATATCCACCCTTGATCTTGAAACCAATGGTTATGATTTGCTATGCTTCTCTTCTCACAAAATCCTTCTTCTCATTATATCAATTCCCATATATATATATATATATATATATATATATATATATATATATATATATATATATATATATATATATATCATTGTGAAGTTGATACCATATAGTTGTCATGTTTAGTTGTATGTCTACCTTTGGTCCTTGTATTCTTAAATTTTTTGGTGATTGCCTCTATAATAATTAATAAGGGAAAAAACAAGTTAGGTTTCTTATGTAACTATCACGTATTTAGGAGTATTCCTGAAGTAAGGATTTCAGTTAGTATACATTTGTATGTTGTAACACTACTTAGGTTTTCTATGTATGTCAAATACATATTACTTTCCAAAGTAAAACCCTAAATACAGTCATAGTGACATTGAGTGGTTGAGTGTAAATGTAAAAAAAGGAAGAAGAAGAAGATTATATGGTACTTCTTGTAAGATTATCAGTCATTTGATTGTGTTGTCTTTTGACGATTACTAATTAAAAAAGGAAAATCGTTTATTTTGGTATCTAGGCTAATATATAAGTGGATTTTCACATTTTGAACCCTCTATGATATATGTATTAATTTTTTGAACCATGGGTTTATGCAGATTGTTATTTGGACTTTAAGATTGATGGCACGAATAAAAAAGACCCCAACTTAGGTCCTGTTCCGGTTAAGGATAAAAATTGAATGAAATGCTCGATATGCTTTCCCACCGAACCACATTTAATGAAGCTTGCATATGCCTTTTCATTTTTTCTGTTCGCACAAACCTTCTCCCCTATCACTCGGCAACGTGAAAACCCAACACCTTCCCCAAATTCTCTTCATCTCGTCTACCTTCTTTCTCCAACACCTCTTAATCTCATACCAAATCAAATTTGGGACAATCAAAACCCTAATTAACTCTACACAAATATGTTTACTTATTTGGTTATGGATAAAAGACCTTTGATCAAGACCCAAACTTCGCCACCCTAAGCAAATCTGACATCGGGAGATAGTTTCAAAAACACTTGCTTTGCTAATGGCCGATTGCAAATGCGAAGTTTCATACAACTAGGGTGAGACCAAAAATTAATAGATTTTTAGAGAAAAGACGGAGTCTTTTTGGGATGGGGTAGGAGATGGATGACTGGTAACAAGAGGAGAGGGAGCACAAAAATTCATTAAGTGAGCTGCTAATTAAGAGAGAAAGAGTGAACCAATAGGGAGGGATATATGTATAAATAATCCATGATGGTAGTATTGACAGCCATATTGGCATCCAACACAAAAATTCAATCTAAAATTCTTTACAAGAAACCAAGTTAGACATTTTTAATTCATGTCATTTATCATTAGGTCCAAATAATAATCCATAAATCGAAATTCAAAAAACTAAAGTTAATAACTTATAGAGGCCAAAATATGAAAAACTCATCATATGAGATGATGTTGTTTTATTGATGAGATTATTTTCACAAATTATATTAGTTACCACTCCTTCTATCCCTTGTTATATGACCTTTTTTTTTTTGTCTTATGATGCTTCTTATACATTAGTTTAATATTTGCACTATATATTAATTTGAGAATATCAGGTAAATATATTTATATGAAAGTAATGTTTTTATAACAAATATGATAGTATTAATTTAATATTTTAAATTATTCTATTGTTAAATAATTATAAGCCAAATTTTACAAAATTTGGTTGGCCATTCCCTATAGCAACAAATATTAAAGGATGGATGGAGGCAGTGGCGGATCTCGACCTTTTAATTAAGGGTGACCAATACACTGTTATTTTTTATGATAAACTTAAAATCCATAATTTTTATTTCCAATTATATTAATTTACTAACTTTTTTTGGAGTTAACGGTGGCCGTGGCCACCGTCACGATGGCCCGGGATCCGCAAGTGGATGGAGGGTTGTTTTTAACCTGATGACGATGGAGTTTTAAGTTAATTGGGATATACGCGCTTATTATTACTCCCATGCAAATATGGAGTATTCTTTCGATTTTTTTTGTTTATGTAACTATTTTTTTGTTTCTAAGCATTTGTCACTTTAAATTTCCTATACAAATTTTACAAAATTTACATTCATATTCTCCATCCATGATAATTAATTTTTATTAATTTAAATAATGTTATAGTTTTTAATATAAAAGTGGTTGAGAATAAATAGGAACCGAGAAAGCACTTTAATTTAGCCATCTTGGTGTATGGTCTAAGTATAGGGCATTAACTATATTTTCAACCTTTATGATTTTGAATAATTGAAAATAAACAGTATGAATATTGAAAGTTTATGAGAATTTTCAAAATATGAAAGTGGTTGAGAATAGAAAGACGAGTACATATATATAATAACTAAGCTGTGAATATATTTACAATTACATGTACGACATAGTTTAACAGAAAAAAGTTAGATAGAAAGTACAGATGCATATACTTCTATATTAGATAGAGAAGCAACATACAACCATACATATAGGCGTCAACATACGCAATAACATCATGAATACAGTATTGAATACTGCTTCTTTCATATGACTGAATTTCGACCGCTGGAGCTATTTAGTGAGAGAAAGAGAGTCAACAATGTATAATTAATGGTGCACAAATATTGACTACGAGGAGTTGGTTAGAACCACGCCATCGAAGCGTTTATAAGTGATAACAAGATATACATGTGTATGTGGTGCGCTTTTAATTAAGTCGTTATATATATGATATACCTTGGATTGTCTAGGTTCACTAATATGTTAAATATTACAAAAGCAATTCATCAATATTCATAATAATAACTATTATAAATTTATCAATATTATTATAAAATTTTTCAATATTTTCATTTATCAATTTTTTATAAATTAATTTATCACATAAAAAATTGACTTATTTTAGTATACAAGGTAGGTTCACCATAGTATATGGTATAATTTACAATTTTCAATAATGTCTCCGATCAAAATATGTATCGTTATGAGTTAGGTGCGGCTAAATTCTAAAAGTTTAATTGTTATATATATATATATATATATATATATATATATATATATATATATTGATTAAATTAATAGTGAACAAAATCCGTACATCTATGAATTTAGTTGACATTTGATTGAGTAATTTTACTTAGAAAGTTGATCATTTTTCAATAGTTGGTTAAATTTTTTTTATATATGATTAATTATAAAATAAAAATAAGAAAGTTTCGGTGCACTTTGATATTTTTTCATGTTAGATGAGAAATTGTTTCTCATCAAGGGAAGGTTGAAAAAGCCATGAGGAAGTGAAATTGTTTATAATTAGACTTTTTTAAATATCGTTAAAAACAATTTTAAAAATAAATTAATATTATCTTTGTTGTAAATTGTTTCATAATCTCAACGGTAAATCAAAAAATGTAAAATATTCTTTTTTAAAAATGATTCTTTTCCAATAGATATTTTCTCGAAAAATAACCGTATGAGCTACTATATAGTACTCCCTCCATTTCATATTAATTGATATTTTGACTAAATTTTGACCGTTTATTACAAATTACAATGAGTTACAATATGTGTAGTCATTAGAAAATATTTTACTAAAAATTACAATTTATTATAATTTATTAGTAATTAAAAGTCAAAATTTAGTCAAAGTGTGGAACGGCAGGAGTATTAATATGTACTAACATTTTCCTTTCATAAAATATTATATTATACTGATGTCGGTAAAAGTCAAAATAACAATTATGTTGCGGTAGAGCTGCTCCTAACTTGGTTGAGCACGCCATAAGTTACAAGGATGAAGGGGGCTGGTTATTTGTAGTAGTAAATACTTAAGTGGCCCACTTAAAATCCCACCTTTATATTTGCCCTATTAGATTCTTCCCTTTATTTTGCAGATGTTTGCCTGCTCACATTCTCCCTCAACCCCCCCTCTTCCTCCCCTATTTAAGCACCAATTTTTGCACCCTCACTTATTACTTACTTATCTCTCACCAACTTCACTACCTCCTCCCAGAGAGAGAAAAATAGAGAGAGAAAGAAATAGAGAGAAGCCATGGTTTCATTTCAACCACTTTTCCCTAACTTGAACCAAAGAAAGATGATCATCAGTGATCGTGATCGTGATGATGATCAGTCTGATCAAAGGATGATCACAAACTCTAAGAAGAGGAAATGGGATGATCTTGAGTTTGAAGCTAATCATGATCAAGTTGATCACAAGCCATGGAAGAATAATTTTAGGGTCACAACCACCAAATCTTTGGTCTTCGATGATATCGGCCTCCATCTCGACACTCCCTTGCCTTCCGAGTGGCAGCGTTGTCTTGATATTCAGGTAGCACAGATATTTTCCCCTTTCTATGCCCATTCATTTGTCCCTTGCTCACTTGTTCAAGATTTCATCATCTTTGATATATATATATATATATATAAGTATCATACCCCAAATTAGTTTGTAGGTGTTTAATTATTTACAAAATTAATATTTATTATACAACGTTTTTAATAATCAGTTTTACTCATCAACTGTAAAAGTCTGATGTGTTGGCTACACGAACAACTATGAATAACAGTGTAGTCGAATTAACTCCATCATATCCCTTACATATTTGATATTTTTTAGGGGTATTTTTTGTGAATTTGGAAAATAATAAATAAAACTACAATTTTTTTTCACTTGATACCAAGAATTCTATTCCTAATTATATAGTATTCCTCGATCATGAAGCTAATGATCATCATAGTTTTTTTGATTTTATTTTTTTATAACAGATATATGTTTAAATATTTAACTAATGCGAAAAAAAGTTTAAACTAATAGATTGAGCACACGCATGCTCACAGAATAATAGTTTATGTTACATCTAATTATCTAATCGGATTGTTGTACCTGCAGTCTGGAGAAATACACTTTTACAACACAAGAACCCATAAAAGAACAGCGAAAGATCCAAGAGGCGAAGAAAGAAGCCCACCAGTAGTAGCTGAGGCATCGTCCGACGACCAAGATTCTTACATGAGCTTAGACCTGGAGCTTAACCTCCCATGCCACCGTTCATCAAACAGAATAATTACCTCGTCATCACCACCACCCACATCAAAACCGAAGAAACCTGCGCCGCCTTCTGACAGCGATCTCTTGATAAGTCTCAGCAGCGTGACGACGACAACAACGAAGACAACTGCAGGTTATAAGTTAGAGGCCGCGGACGAGGAGGAGGTGGAGATGGTGGCGGCTGCTTGCGTCAAGTGTCACATGCTGGTGATGCTCTGCAAATCGTCTCCGACGTGCCCCAACTGCAAGTTTGTACACCCTCCTTATCAGACTCCTCTTGACATCTTCAAGCCTAGGCTTAGTTTATCCTGCTAGTTCAGTTTTATGATTAGTTAAAATTAATTAATTAATTATTAGTTATATCTATATCTATATATAATTAGATGATCATTAGCTAGCTTAATTTGGGTACTCCTGCAAATGAAACTGATGATTATGTATGTGGTCTCCTTTTCTAAAGGATTAAGTACTGTTTATAGGTGTTTAGTTAGAATAGCTACCAAGTAATAATTAAGTTATGTACGTTGTTACCTTAACTAAAAATCTATATATAAATAGAGAAAAATGAGGGAGGAATCATAACTTCATATTAGTTAGAAGCTACGTACTTGGTTCTTGATTACACATCTCTTCTACTTTTGATTGTTAATTATCAATCAATTCATGCACATCAAGGCTAGGACAGTAGGACACTAGGACTGATACAAAATGTATGTAAGGTTACTTTGTGATCCATATTCAAACAGCGCTCTTATTTGTGCTGGATTTGAAATTCTTTGCATAACTATATATGTCCCCTTATTTAAAAAAAAAAAAACAATTATATAGATAACCCCTTTTATTAAGGAAAAAAAAAATACAATTTCCTTTTGTACGAATACTCCCTCCATTCCGTATTGTCATTTTCCCGACTGTCACGGTCTCCAATATCACATTTTGATTAATATTTTTTAAATAATATTTTATAAACTATTGCAATATTATAATTTTATGATAGTATTTTTTGTTGAAAATTTAATGATAGTAATTTTATATAACAAGTCATTATATATATTAAAAAATGGTTAAAATGTTTAAACTTTGATTGCATAATCTTCAAATATAGCAATTAATATGGAATTGAGAGAGTATATTGGGTAATTAAATAGATCGCTCTACTCAATAGGGTCTATTTATAGCTTAACTACTATTAGGGTAATAGAGTCAGTGATAGAATTTGTATGTTAGAGGAGGGTTAGCATTTTCTTGATCTTATGTGTTCGTCATGTAGTATATATTCATCGGGTTTCTTTTTCCATGGGGTTTAGCAATTTATGCGTAATCTCTTGTACGTATTAACATTTCAACTTATGCATTTTTTAATTAATTTGCACCTTAATAATAGAAAAGAAAAAAAAATTGAGGAATAGTATTAAAGATATGTGATAGGCATGCATCACAATCAAGTTAGTAATTGCATTAGTGTCTTTAATCTCTAAATAGGAGTAGATGATTAATTAAGCCACTATTCAATTCCTACATATTGTTGATTTGGCATTAATTGTAATGGTTACACACACACAAGGGGGGATGGGGCCAGTACCCCCAAGGGCCAAGCCTGATTTCTTTAATTAGTGTTGGGTTTTGGTACTTTGATATCAAATCATTCAACATAAATGATGGTATATACACTACAACTCGACCGCTGTGGTTGTTCTCCATATATGGGAAGAGTAATCTACACATATTAATACACACACCCAACTCCCACCTAGCTCACATTCATGATAGTAGATGTATACACCTACCAAAACTTTCATCAAAATCAATCTATCTGCAACTTTTAATTGCATCCATGCTCTTCTCTCAAACTTAATATTATATCCAAGAAAAAAAAAGAATTAAGTTAAATCCCTATAAGGACATAATTATCTGTATATTACATGGTGCTTGATCCATCTATTGTATGAATTTCAAGTCATTGAGTGTTATCATTTTTTTTCCATGAGTGAGAAGTTCGACATTGGAAGATTGAAGTGAAAAGATATGATATATAAGCCAAGTGGGCTACTCTTCTTAACACTTGGTTTAATTTTAAGATGGAACCTCAATTAACGTGTTACCATGAGCTTTCGTCGAAGTGGGTTCTCACCATAGATCCCCCAACAATGGTATCAGAGCCAAAGGTTTGTTTGGTTGGGCGCAAGGAGCGAAAAGGTAGTCCCGTACGTAAGAAGTACCATGGACAAAAGCATGAACCACATGGCAGGCGCGACTATGACTACTCTTGAAGCAAAGTGATGGTATGAAACTTAGGTGGAGTAGGATACAGGTTCTGTAGAGTAAAGTGTAGTTATGGTTGGCTCTTCATGGTGACTTTAAAATTTGGCAAAAAAAAAAAAAAAGATGCTTCAATTCCGATCAAGGAAGAGCATATGTGGATGTCGATCGAAAGAGACTCATATGTGACGGGGGAGATTGTTGAGATTCACTCATGAATGACAAGCCCTACATCGGAAGAATGAACGGGCATGATCTATAAGTCAAATGAATTACTCCTCTTAATAAAAATTGATTTAAGGTGAAACCTCACTTGTTAATATGAACCTTGATATGTTGAAGTGAGCTCCCATCTTGGATCTCCCCAACAAACAAAATAAAACAAGTCTCCTACTAGTTCTAATTGGTATTGGAACAATATGTAAATAATGCGTAAAGTAAAGCATCACCCTGTCATGAAAAAATAACTGTAGTCAGTGTGTTTCTTGTGATTGCATCCTAATATCTCATGGGGTCAAATTTCTACCAAAATAATAATAACAAAATCTTTTTCTTAGGATTTAAGGTAGTCTAAACAACTTAAATAAAATAATGAAATAATAAAAGAAGGGGATTGAACATAAGGTTTTAACGTGGAAAAAATCTATACTTGAAAGAAAAAATTCACGTAACAATACATTATCAGAGGATTACAATTTGTTTCAGACATTTTCTAAATTTCTATATGTGATACAAGAAGAACATACTTGCTTTCTTACAACAGTCTTGACAGCCAAGGCATTAAATAGTACACCTACAAAACAATTATAGTTAAGCTCCGCGAAAGAAAATAATTGGCAAAACAAGTTAGCGGCACC
This sequence comes from Portulaca oleracea, assembly GCA_029582165.1. Lineage (NCBI taxonomy): Eukaryota > Viridiplantae > Streptophyta > Magnoliopsida > Caryophyllales > Portulacaceae > Portulaca > Portulaca oleracea. Next base: position 33,918,478 of record CM055871.1, read on the forward strand.
ACCTTAACTAACACACTCTTGTTCGTACGACACGATTCGTGTCAGTGGCTGACACGGTCAATGCATGTCACCCTAGCTAACATGGTTCCCATTGGCTACTTGCACACTTTCTGGACCTTGTGAACAACAACACGAGCTGTGTTGCTCTCCGGTCCACGTTGCATATTTTGCATTGTCTTCATCTCAAATTCATATCAGTTAGACTCCATACCAATCCAATAATCTCCCACTTGGAGATCGATTTCATCCTTTTCAATCGTCACACATACAAACACATCATCGGATCTTCTAGTGCAACCACCCGACCATATCAACAAAGATAATAAAGGTCTTAGTGGTCTTTCCATCAACTCTTCTTTCATGTGCACACTCCCACTTGAACTGGCTAAAATCCTGGAACTTCAACATTGTAGCACTTGTCAACAAATTTTATCATGGAGAATTAATTCAGAGTGGACTTTTACCTCTTGTTGACCTTGTCGATCGATTTTCCATGCAGTTTAGGTCAACCCTTTCTTTGATCATACCTCCTTGGAACATTAATCAAACCCTCCATACTATTAGCGAGTATGAACATACATGTCAGAATGATCAATGACTTCCTCACCTTGTTACTATTGGCAATAATCAAGGACCCTTTCATAACCTTCTGAGAACCACCCCCAAGTATAGTTATCAAACCTTCATTATCTAGTTGACCCATCAACAATAAGTTCTTGGTTAGGCCCCAAATATAATGATCATCCTTCAAACAACTTCTAACTAAATCCATTAGCAGTTTTGATGTCAATATTACCTCTACGTAGCACCTCTTGAGTGTGATTGTTTGCAAGTCTCACATTGTTATGATGACAAAGTTTTTCTTTTTCTTTTTTTTTTCCTTTTTTTCTTTAATGAGTGTATTCCATCTTAGTCTATAATGATCACTTATAGGTCATATTATAAGCATAAAGTAATGTTGTATTCTGTTTATACTTGTGTTTGATGAATCTTCATGTTTTTATATATGATCTTCTGTATTATTTTTGATAAGTTTCTATGATCATGATTTGTTTAAATATGGGCTACACGTATCCAACCTATTTTTATAGGCTTAGTCATAAAGAATTTATGACATTTTGGGTGTACGATACTTGGGACTCTGAAGTGTACCTTCTAAGGGCTAATCCAAAAGAGTGTAATAAGTATATGGTACCTAGCTACCCCACATAATAAGTAATAAATGAGGATAATTTCAGGTCAATGTGTAATGTTAAGAAAGTTAGAGGCAAAAATTTTACGGTGGAATTCACTCACAAGTTACTATTGGGCTTAACTTTAAGTTTGATCTACCTTCGATGTTCAATCGGCCCAATTTATGGTGGATTTTGAGGAAAACAAGGTGACACTGATGGTATCACATGCTAGAAAGCATCATTTGACGGGTCAAGTTTGACACGGATCGTGTCAAGGGCAACACATACCGTGGCTGCCTTGACATGGGTCGTGTGAGTAGGGGTGGGCAAAAAATCCATAATCCGTTATCTGATCCAAAAATCCGATTATCCGATCCGAAAAAATGGATAATTAGCGGATAATTTTTGAAGTAGGCGGATCGGTTAACCAATCCAAATTTTTTCCTTGGATCACGGATCGGATACGGATCGAGGGTTGAAAAATCCGAATAATCTATCGGTTATCCGAAAATCCGAAAATAATTAATTTTCAACTTTGAACCCCTCAAATGTTTTTTTTTTGTTGTAAATTATTAGTCATTAGCGTAGAAATGTATCACAATACATAAAGTTTACTATTTTGAACCCATTAAGGTAAGAAGGACAATGATTATTATTGTATGAGTGCTTTATAATCCGTGGATATACGGTTATCCGATCCGAAATTCGGTTAACCGACACTTTCGGATCGGATACGGACCGCAAATTTTATTATCCGATAACCGGAAGTCCGGTTAACCAAAACTTTCGGATCGGATACGGATCATGATTTTAACCATCCGAGCATACGATTAACCGATCCAAATTTATGTTCAGATCAGTTATCCGATCCACGCCCACCCCTACGTGTGAGGATAGACACTGATTGTGTCTGTGCCAAATGCTGATCCATTTCGCTCAGTTTAAGATTTTGCTTGGTTTTTTACACACATTATTAGTAGATAATAATGATGAATCATCATTATTATCCAAATTATCCATCATGGATAGACACTTCCTTAATTTGGTGGTTATCTAAGGGGTCTCTTATCCTATTATAGGTGCCTCTTCACGACCTATAAATAGAATGTCAAGGGTGTCAATTTCCAAAGAGAAAGGTGAGTCATGTTATTGATTCATTCTCATTCAAACAAACACGTTTATTTAGTTTTGGACTCAAGCATCTTTAGAGTTGTTATTGAAAGTCTGAAACTCTTAAAGTTTCTTTGGTAGAGTTTTATTCCTAAGACTTTGTACAATCGATACAAAAATCCGAGGAGAATAGGTGCGCCTACGACTCTCTCACTATAACCAGTTTACCCATCCATTGTTATTCGTACACAACTAAAAATATGTGTATTACCAACTTCTTTTTCCAACCATTTCATATTCCGACTATTTTTCAAAAATTTTATGTGGGAAAAAGGGTTGGAAACTCCAACTATTTTTTCGTAAAATGGTTGGAAAATTTTCCTATCATCGTTTTCCTACTATTTGAAAATGGTTGAAAAAATGATCAGATTAGTAACCATTTGAGTACTTATTTTAATACTACCACCGTCCCATTTTGTTTGTCCATCTACCTAACTCAAGAAAACCAATGTGTATTGGGAATTGAGGTAAAAAGTTTGTAATTTACCCAAATTACCCCTACTTTAATTGAAGATAATAGTTGTTGGAATTGTAAAAAGTGATAAATGAATCTATTAATTAGGCATAAAAAAGGAATTACAGTTGTTGGAATTGTAAATGGGACAAATATTTTGAAACAAAAAAATTAGGTAAAAGGACAAATATTTTGAGACGGAGGTAGTACATATATAGATTATAATCATTAATTAGGCTCTTATACAAACGGGGGAGGGGTCACATAATCCTTCGAAAGCATCGTAATATTCACTACAAATTTTGTGACCGTCAAAATTCAAACCCTAAATGAAGAGAATAGCAACGTGATTTTGGTACCCCAAATTTACATGTGAAATACAGATGCCCCAAGTAATAACGCCAAAGTTCGTATAGTAATGCCTAATTGCCTAGCGATACTTTGATTTAACAATATGGGCTAAAGTATAGGCCCAGTACATTGCGTGCATGGGTTCTGCGTCTCTTTTCCATTCAAGGAATGGGCTTTTGATTGATTAATCAATACTTTGGGCATCACGCAAAGGAAACGGGCAATCAACTGCGTCCGTGAGCAAGCAATCAACACTTGGTACGCTATTCTCTCTACAAACATGAAAATTAGTGCTACAAATCAAATCAATAATTGATTAACAGTAACATTACAACAGTGACGTACTCACAACATGCATTGCAACAACTAACTAATAGACCAAAAGTCGACATATCACATATAGATTGCGCCCACTTATTTAGACTTGAATGTGTAACTAACTATATGTATGTCAGCTCCTAATATACACATAGAATCGGTATGTCGTATATGCAAGACCCACACTTCCATGCAGCATACCCCCGCATATTGCAAATCGAAATGCTCTCCCCAATAATCGAACCAGGGGCGGACCCCAGGCAGGCCCAAGGGTGGCCATGGCCACCCCAAGCCCAAAAAAAAAATTTAGACATCTTATTTGAACTTGGGATAAAATTATATGGGCAAGGTAAAATGGTCACCATTAAATTAGGCCCAAAAAACTATCATGAGTGTCCACTTGTTATAATAAAGCAGCCCAACTGATTTCAATTTTTTTATTATACTTTTAACTTTTAAATAAAATTAATTATATAATTTCTCTCCCAATTCTTCCATCTTCACTCATTCACGTGAAGTTGGAAATTGAAACAGAGCCAAGCTGAGAACCCTAGACCCCAGTGCCCATTGCCTAGTCTCCCAGATTTGCTCTGTTTGTCTCGACGGTAGGCAGCCGCCGCAACCACCGTCTGATTTCCTTCCCGGTAGCAGCAGCAACATCGACTAGAGCAACTGAGCAAGAGCCCCGAGGCCCTCCCACTGCCCAGCCGCACAACAGGCAGTAGCAGCCAGCAGCTTTCCTTCCCAACGGGCGGCGACCGACGGCTATTTCCGTTCAAACCGACCACTTCCGGCGACCGCAGACCGGAGAACAGAGCGGTGAGTTTCAATTTATCTCAGTTTAATACTAAATCTCTAACTTTCACTAAAGTTTCATTATTTCAGTTTTAGGGTTTAGATTGTAAATTTGGAATGTTGGATATTTCAAATTTAGTTTGAGTTTCAAGTTGAATATTGAATATTGATTGTAGTCTGTATAGAAATTAAGTTATGATTTTGATTTTTCCTTGTTGATTTCATTTGTGCTGTGATTTGTGAATTGGTTTGCTATCAATTTGTGTTGAATTGTTGATTTCATTATAGTTTGAGTTATTGGCTAAATGTAATGGTTTACTATAGAAATATTTGAAACTTTGTATGACTGACTTTGGAACTTGGAAGCGGAACAGGAACCGATTTCAGCAATTTTCTTTTTCAAATATGAGCTTGTCAAGTGGCCACCCCTGATAACAAAGTTTGGATCCGCCACTGAATCGAACCCTAAAAAGAGGGATGAAAGGATGGGGAACTTGCCATTGTTCCAATCGACGATTTATTCTTTTATCATAGAATATAATATAATAAAAAGCAACCTGCGTGTCTGCCTGCCTTTTAGCTAGGGATGGTAGTGGGGCCAATACCCGACCCAGATCCGCTGGACCCGACCCATTTGGGTGGGTCTGGGTCCCAAAAAGTGGAACCATTGGGTTCGGGTTGGGTCTGGGACCCGTGGACCCAACCCATAGACCCGTCAAAATTAAACATATATATATAAATTAAATGAAAACCCTAGTGTATATGTATTCTTAGAGTTGTATAGTGTGATAATCATGAACTTTCTGGTTTTTTTTATTTTTTACATTTTAAGTTGTATAATTGTATTCTTAGAGTTGATGTGTTGATGACTTTTGTAATGTTTTTAAGTTGAACTTCGTTCATAACCTTGTAGATTGAACTAGACGTTTTTATTGTGTGTGAAAATATGTGTATTTACACAGAATAGCTATTATTATACAATTGTGCACGTATAAAATTAACCCGAAAAATTGATAAATATACTAAAAAAAACATAAAAGTGTTGGACCCATTAAAGACCCGCTATGGACCCGTGGACCCCCAGATCCGGCGGGCATGGGTCCGAATTTTTGGGACCCATTGGGTCACGGGTCGGGTCTGGGTCCAAAAAAATTTGGCAGGTCTGGGTCCAGCTAGACCCGACCCAAATCCGGCCCATTGTCGTCTCTACTTTTGGCTTATGTTCACACACAAATTCACTCTTATAATGAAATATAAATAATAACAAATATTTTACTTTGTATCTTATGTTCACACTTAAATTTATCATTTTGTCATCGAATGCAATATAATAACAAACGATTTGCTTTATAACTTACATTCACACTTGAATTTACTGTTTTGTCCTCTAATACCATAACTAAAGATCCTAACATTAATTGAAAACTATGTTGTTAGACTTATCAATTCGGACGAACTGGTTGAATAAATATTATGTGTACATCTGGTTAACGGCAACACAGGTCATGTGTATTGCAGGTTTGGGCAATTTTGACATTAAAAATATGAGTCGTGTGTATTTAGATTTAGATAAACACTGATAAGTTTAATAGTTTGAAATTTTGGGCCTTATTTTTTTAGGTCCCGTTTCTTTTATACGACTGACTGTGGTGTGGCGCGGTGCGGTTGGTGAAATTGTGGTGAGTTGTGGTGGGTTTGGTAAAGTTGTGGTGGGTTGTGGAAAGTTCCGGTGGATTTTGGTTTTAATAATTGTAAATTTGATGGAAAATGTGAAATTGTAATTGAAAAAAGTGAGATAAAGTAATTAGAAAAAGTAGGTTGTGGTTAGTTGTAGTAGATTGTTGTGGATTGTGGTGGGTTGTGGTGGAATGTGGCAAGTTGTAGTGCGGTGTGACACCGCAGCCAGCCAGCCGCATAAAAGAACAGGGCCTAAGGTATTGTGGTGGAATGTGTAAGATAGTTGGACTTTGGAGGGTGGGAAAGGTAGGATAGAGAGGGTGGATAGAATAGTGATTAAGAATCTAAGTCACATCATTTAAATATATGAATTTTTAAATATATAGTCTATAATTTTTATTAAGGTATTGTGAATAAGGTAAGTAGCATTAGTCACATTATTTATTAGAGTTAGTGTTGGGCTTAAGATTGAGCTTAAAATGAGATTTTTTTTTTTTTACAACTAGGTGTTGCCATCAATTAACTTGGTTTGACCAAAAATTTATTTTTGATTAAAATTTGGTAAAAGTAAGTAGGCCTGCTGTTGATGTGACATGTCTGAGGTGATATGTCTGATGTATTTAACATAAGTAGTCGGTGAACTTTAATGTAGATTAACCCAAAACAATGAGGTTGTTAACCCAAACATAATTTGGTTAACATGAACTTATTATGAGTTAACTGTTCATTGTAAGTTAACCCAGACCAATGAGGTGATTAACCCAAAATACAGTAGGTTAACATGAACTTGTTCTGGGTTAACTGTCTATGGTGTCCATGTTGAGTGCTTTATGTTAGCATCATTACCCATATGTTCTATCTTCATAACCCTAAAGCATGACTTATGTAGTTTTTACTTTATTAATTACCAATTTCAGTATACAAACGTTATGTTGGAACTATGCGTTAAGAGTACGTGAAGTTCATTGTAGTTAACCCAAACCAATGATGTGATTAACTCAAAATACAGTAGGTTAACAAATTGAACGAATAGGTAACTGCAAACGCAATTTTAATTGTTAAATATTTATTTCCTATCATTACACCTATGCATATAGGTTGGGCTCTACTAAAAACACCAACTGTAAATGTTTTTTGGTCAAATGTCAGTTTGATTGATGGCAACACCAAATTGTAAAGAAAGAACCTCATTGTAAATAAATCTTAAGCACAACACCACAAAGCAATTAACCATTTATTAAATATATAAATTTTTGAATATATATTATGTAAGGTAGGTAAAGAAGTATTAATAATGTGAAAAAAAATATGAGATAAAGTAACTAAGAATGTGATTAGTAAGATAAATTTATCCTACATCATAAAAGAACATAGCCTTAACTCATTTGTAGGATGGGCCGCAAAACTAGCGAGTAGTTATGCAGGATAATTATGATATTAATCTTGAAATTTTTTTTATAGTCCGTACCAAAAAAACGATGGAGATTCTACCAAAATATTTCAATTATGGTAGTTAAAAAGTATATTTTACTTTTAGAAACCAAAATTAATATATATTTATCAAAATGACTCGTTGTAATAAGTAACGACATTCATTGAGATACAATTTTTTTTGAAAAAAATAATATTTTTAAGGACATTCTACCATAATTAAAAAAAATTCAACCATCATAGTTAAGAAATTTAACACCATTGATTTTATCCTAAAAAAATTGAAATTAATATATTTTGATTGAAGTAACTTTTTACAATAATTAATCGTATCTATTGACACATAAATATTCTTAATAGATAAAATTTATATTAGTCAAATTATTAGTACGGAACTTTCAATTATTATAGTTGGAAAAATAATTTCATCTATTGTAAAATTTTATTTAAAATAACAAATTTGTTCTTAATTCTTGTAATTTTGATTATATATACGTGTATTGTATTAGCCCACCTTGAAGAAATATTTGTAATACATCCTCTCACACAAAAGCTATAGTGGTGACGTGGTGTGAATTATTGCACTAGAAAATGTTGCATATCATATTTATGTCATATTGATGTCAGCATTCATATTTAACTAACGTATAGTGTTATGGATTAATAGTGATAGATGCTCTTCAATGTTAATATTAATATTAATAATAGTATGTGTAGGAGGTAAAAAATTGTCGGCAAATCAGAAAATTACACATGGAAAATAAATTAAATTTATTTGGCTAATTATTGTCCGCCACGTGTGAAATTAATTACGACGGTCCATTTAATTAAATTTTAAATGGAAATGTACCCTGGCCAATATCATCGTGACACGTGTCAATTATGATGCAGAAAATCATAATTATTTTTTTATTTAAAAATTAAAGGAATAATTATTAATTTGGGCCTAAGCCCAAAGCCGACTCAAACCTTAGACAACCCTAGGCCTCCAGAGCCTATAAATAGGGGTCTTCTTCCTCATTTTCAACAGACACTGCAGGCTACCCCGGTGGCATTCGGCATTCTGCACTCCAGAGGCTTCAGAAGATCAAGAACTGCTTCAGAGTTCTTCACCAAGACCTGCAAAGCCTTCAGAAGATCGAACTAGAAGGGACCTCCAGCTACCAAGCGCCAAGGACCAACGTCTGCTAGTTCGACAGCTTCTGTTCTTCACATCAAAGACTACAGTCATCTTCTTCGTTTAGTTCGTCGATCGAGATCAAGCACTCAAGCCCTCGCATCCAAGAACCTAAAGAACTACTGCTCAAGACCTTCACCTATCAAGCAAGGATCAACGTTCAAGACCTTCAGCTCAAGAATTGCTACAAGAGTTCTTCAGCTAGACCTGCGTTTGAGATCGAGATCAAGCGTCCGCGCCCTCGGCTCACCCAAATTTCAGGAGATCGAATCAGAGGACTACTTTATTGTATTTAATACAGAAATTGTACCCGCTTACATTCAAATATTAATACAAATTAATTTATTTCTCATATTTCTTGTCTTTATTTATTTCAGGCTCGAAATTTGTGTTTACAGTATGATGTATGACTTTGTGCTCACTTTCGCTATTAGAATCTTTTCTACGGTATCTTTGTGTGCACCTTTATTATATATATTTTCCATCGAATTACTTTTCTTAATTTTATATTAGTACCATAAAAAGCTGAGGAGCAAATATCTCCAACGAGTCTAAACTACACCCATGGTTCAAGGATTCCAAAGCTAAACTACCTTTTCAAAATGTCGTTTATTTGCACAAAAAGTTGGTAAATAAATAAAGATCATTGAATAATGTGTACCTCAGAGTGACGTACAAAAGCCGTGATATCATGAACTGACCATATCCCACTAGTACAGTATCAGAATTTGGAGCATGAGGGCCATGGAGATTAAGAGATAATATAGAGGATTGTTAGGACTTGATCGATTGATTGATAAATTCCAACAATGATGATAATCAATGTGGATGAAAGGATGATCTTGCATAAATAATGAACTTGAATCTAAAACCAAGAATCTTTAATGATAAAACTAATCACTACACTAATCTTGATAAAGATTAATCACCACAAAATCAAAAAAGGAATAACTTACAACACCATCAAATCATAAAAAATTTGCATAAAGTAATAAGAGTTTGAGAGAATTTTGAGTTCATCTCAAAAATACCATTCATTAATTTCCAAAAGTTGATATCTTTCTTCCCAAAGTCTAGATTAAGGGCCTAGAGTCTTCCCCAAGAAAGATAAAACCATATCCAAGGGCCATAACCAACCCAAAACTCTACCATCAAGGGCTAAGATTCACCCATTTCAAAATGACCTAATTAGGGGTATTCACTTGAACATTAATGGGGTTAGAAGGGTCATTACACGGGATATTAAAAGATGCCTAAGAAAATTAGAAAACATATGATCAAGGTGGAAAAAGTAGGTGGCATGATCGTGTCGTGGGACGACACGATCGTGCTATCGTTGCAAAAGTGCCCAACTGTTTGAAAACTTCAACCTTGTAGAAATGGCCTGACCGCGCTGATGTATAACACAGTCGTGTCATCTTCGATTTCCCACCAAAACTCCCAACTCGCACAAAAGGCCAAGATTGTGCCAACCTATGGCATGATTGTGTGCCCCTCTCAGGAGGGGGTGTCACAATCATGCTAAGGGTCGGCACGATCGCGACCCTTCAATCCACCAAAATTCTGGGAAACTCGGACAAGGACATGATCATGTCACCTGTAGCTCACCTTCTTCTGTCTTTTTTCCTCCCTTACTCCTTCTCATGCCTAATCCCAAGATCGATTCAACCTCCAACCAAAAAAAAGGGCCGAATTAATTTTGTAATACGATATAATTGATTAAAAAAACCTCAAATATAAATTTTTAGCTCAAAATATTTTTATTTGATAATATTTATCACGATATATATCAGATTAGAAGTTTTTGCCGCTAAAACTAACTGAAACTTTTAAAAATTCAAACTGAACAGTTTCATCAAAACTTTATGATTTGATAGTATGGACTAAGAAAAGCTCAAATATAAATTTTGAACTCCAAATATTTTCATTTGTAGCATATGTCGCCACTTTTGTCGACATTTTTTTGCGGTTAAATATGACAGAAAAATTTTCTCAGTTTGACACGAAACTTTACAATACAATAGAAATGATTAAAAAAAGCTCAAATATGAATTTTGAGCTCCAACTATTTTCATTTGTAACATATATCGCTACTTTTGTCGACATTTTTTTTGCGGTTAAATATGACTGAAACTTCAAAGCAAAATTCAATTTTATCGGTTTGTCACGAAACTTTACAACACGATAGAAATTATTAAGAAAAGTTCAAATATGAATTTTGAGATCCAAATATTTTCATTTATAACATATATCGCTACTTATATCGACATATATGGTCATTTTCCGAAAAATAATTTGTCTTTTACCAAACAATGAAAAATTTGGCATGAAAACTATTTTTCTTGGAATACCATTTCTCATTGAAAACAATTTCCTCAGAAATCATTTTCCTCTCAACCAAACACACCCTAAGTTTAATAGTATTTTTGTCATCTTTGCTAATTGAGACTAATTTATTTAATTGTCTTATTTTTAGGTAATTTTGACATAGGTGATGATGACACAAGAGATAAAAGATTAGAATTAAGGAGTAAAGGAAGTCAACGCAGTAGTGCCAGAAAATTAGAAGCGAAATTGGGATTTCCAATTCAGCACACCTGTGCCAGTCGGCACGGGCAGCTGTGCCAGATTATTATAGTCTTTTATTTTAAGCAATTTTATAAATTAGAAAAGACAATTTTTCATTCAAACGTTCTTTTCACCTTTCTAGTTTACTCTCTATGGCTTGAAGGGAAGTTTTCTCCCCAAGTCTCTCTAGGTTCAGATTTCCTCTAGATTAATTAGATCATGTTATCTTTTGTTCAAGATTCATCAATTTCTTGTTAGTTTCCTTTTGTTCCTTTTTAGTTGCAATCCCATGTTAATTTGATGTTAGTTTTGTGTTGTTTGGGTTGTGATTGATGTATTTGATGATGAGTTAATCTTGTTTAGGCCCAATCAATCCAAATTCGTGCTTGTAGTTAGAGATTTTCTCATGTCCACCATATGTTCGATGAAATGCTCGAGAGAGTGTTCATCTGTATTTCTTAGGAAATTGATGTATACCGAGAGGTGAGGTTAATTTGTTAGTGTGGTAGAAAAAATGGTAAGGGTTTTGATAAGCATGTTGAATTCTGACTAGGTTCAGGATTGTCAATTTTATAGTTGAATTATAGTAACTCTATGAGAATATAATAGATATTTAGATCAGTTAAGCTAGCCCCTGACCCTCGAGAGAGGGCTTTGGCGAGTCACATACTGACCCTCGAGAGATGACTTTGGCGTAATTTAATAGTGCAATCCACCCCTCTTTTGCTTGTATAGAATTGGTAGATTACGTCTTTCAAATTAATTAGTTGTTGAATATTGATTTTGTTGTATGAGCATCTTTTATTGTTTTCATAGTTTGTAGCTTCATCATCACCATCACTATCCTTGGTTAATCTACCTAGTTCAAAACACTTGGGTTCGCTTTGAGTGCTTGGAACACAACTTCTTGTGGACACGACAACCGTACTCCCAAAAGTACGACAACAGCGAAAATAGATTATAGTTACGTGGACATGCATGTAAACGCGTCAACAATGACTATAATTATGTGCAAGTACTTACACACATACTACATTTACGTGCGTGGACATGTAAAATAACAAAATGCATGAGAAATATATATATATATATATATATATATATGGACATGAATGCATGTGAACAAAGATTATACATATGTGGACATGACGTCATTAAGGATATTTAAGTTAACTAAGAAAATACAAATTCAATTATGTGGACAAAAATTCAATCATGTCCACTAAATGTAGACGGCGTCCATGAAAATATAAAACAATTTTTGTGCATAATGTCTACCATGTCCGCAATTCAACAATTCATGTCCACAAAGTATAGACCATCTAGACACCAATTAATTCAATCAAACCTTGGAGCTTTTATCAATTCAATCAATCATGCAAAAGTTTGAAATAGTGTAATAAGCTTTAACATATTTATTTCTCTTTATCTCTCTCCTTTCTCATTGGTGGTTTGCTTTAGGAAGGTTAATTAAAGATCAATTGTTGATATATTTCCTTCGCAATTGCAACTCAACATTTAAAAAAAAAACTATATTTTATTGATCGATGGATGATTTTCACACATATCTAGGTGGTTTTAATATCATTCCTCATATTAGATATCAAGGGTTAAGATTCATGCTTCTCATATTCTCATCACAAGTCACTTCTCATAAAATCCGCATATATATATATATATATATATATGTTAAAAGCTATTTTTGAAACAATATGCATGTATTTAGTCTATAGTTCACAACAACGTCCCAATATTTACTAGTTATATGTTAATTAAGAAACAAAGGGGAATGCTATTAGATAAATTTAAGCTAATTAGTGAAACGAGTTCAAAATAATGTACTCTCTTCGTTTCATATTAGTTGTTACTTATTTGACTGTTACAGTCTCCAGTATCACTCTTTAATTAATAATTTCTTATATAATATTTTGTTAACAATTGTAATATTATACTTTTAGGATGATATTTATTGTTACAAATTTAATGATAATAATTTTATATAATAAATAATTATATATATTGAAAAATTTATGATCAAAAATTTTAAAATTTGACTATATGATTTTCAAAGACGATATTTAATATAAAATGAAGGAAATATATGTTTGTAGTTTTGGTTGTTTTCTTGTAAAAAGAAAGTTGTTGGAGATTGAGGTTCATGTTGTTTTTCCAACGTACATATATTTATTTTTGAAATAGTGAATTACAGTAGTTATATGCCAATCAATTGGGTAACCTTGAAAGAGTCTAACCTTTGCCTTTAGGTATTAAAGTTAAACCTAACACGATACTCCTATATTAGTTGAGATATTTTGCACCCCTGCATTGATAAAATTATTAAACTATATTATTATATTTCACGGAAAGGGTGAAATTAACTTGAATATTGCCTTTCTACTTAACTTGTGAACCCCACTCTAAGCAAGTTGCCATGTATATGCATGGACACATGTCCCCCTAATTATTTGAAGTTAAAAATTCAATAGGAGGGGTATGTGAGTAGGCCAGTAAATATATTTAAGACCCATTATTTAACTCAACCATCCGGATGTATATCTGAATTGACATCTAAAATGAGGTGAGTTGTTTTAACCCAAAGAGTTAAAATGACTCGAACCCAAATTTTTTCACAATTCAAATTAAACGCATCCTAAACAATCCAACTCAATTCAAATCTAGCTGGAGTAAATTGAACACAAAGTGAGCCATACTAATTTTAAATAGACCCGACTCTTATCCAATTTTTCCATTATGCAAAATAACTTCACCCAAAATAACTAAACTTGAACTAAACAAAGCATCAACCACCTAAATCCAAACCAACCAATACTCGATTCTAAGCTCAATAACAATATTTCTACATTCCTTCTTCTGAGACATATATAGCTAGTTCAGTTAAGGAAATGGGTGTGATCGAAAGGGAGCAACAATATCATTCCTCCATATTATAAAAATATAATCACATGTAAATAAAATAGTGACTTTTGCGGTTGCGAGTGTGCTGGTGTAACTTTACTTAATTATAAAAGTGATACATCTATACTAAGAAGTGTACTAAAGTGAGCATATTTTAATCTAATCTATTTTCAGATTGGATTGCATTGACTCAACCGCTCAAATTAATGACCCGATTTATACTCTATATAGAATCAAATCTCATCAAAATAAGCGTGTAGTACAATGTTGACATTGAAATATTTCATATTGTATACCTTCATTGAATAAGATGTTAACCTTTATAACAATTTACTTTTGTTAGGATTCCGTAACTTGTCATCTAGGCTACAATGGAAATGAACTTAGGGCGACCCCTGGTGCATGCTGCTCACTCCAACCTTCTGTCGTGTTTGAAATGATTGGAGGAGGGGGGAGCTCTTCTTCGTCTCTCTCTTTTTTTTTTCTCTCGTTTTCTTCAATTTCTTCTTCTTCCACTCCTATGGGAGCTTCTGCCATTGAAGAGAATTGATAAAAGTAGACTATCTTAAATTGTATATGTTATACAATATCATCAACTCTACCTTCAATTTTAAGACAAAGTTTTCTATCATTCTTTCTTAATTTTCATGTTTTTGTCCTCACTTTTATCTATATTTAAATTCATTATTACTGTAAGTTGTTCTTAGTTTTGGATTATGATTGATGTATTTAATAAGTAGTTGATATTGTTTTTAGTTTATGCTTGTATTTTAGTTTATCTTTAACATCCACCGTACCACGTGTTTTATGAGATGTGTGCGAAAACTTTTATCTGTATTTTTGGGCAGTTGATTCGTATAGAGAGTTGGTATCAATTGCTAGTATAGGTAGAGCAATACTTCGAGTTTTGATATGGAAATAGCCAAATTATAACTAGATATTTAGGGCTGCTAATGTTCTAGCTTATTTTGTCTGATGCCATGAGAATAGGTGATTAGAATAATTAAAGTAATTAAAATAGCATTGGACTCTTTGAGAGAGGAGCCTTGGTGGATTTTCATGGGCAAGTGGTCACTTTTTATTGCATTATTAGACTTAGGTTGATTATCCGTTTTATGTTTAATTAGTCTTCTAATTAGTGGTACTGCATTCTTGTTATTTTTTTTATCACTTTTTGTGGTTTGTAGATTTTATGCTCGCATTCTCTTAATTAACCTTGCGTGAAATATTTGGTCAGCTCTTCTATTTGGAAATATAAATCTGTGTGGATACGACATCCTCGTGCTCACCGAGTATACCTACAACATACAATGTATTAACAGTTTAACACTGACCTAAAATCTATTGAATCCATTACAACCGAGTAAGGATGGTAGTTAGATCTGAATTCGAAGCGAATTCACTCCGGTTCGAAGCAGGAAAATCTGATCCAAGTTCGATAAATAGAAATCCGACCGATTGAAAAGATCCTCCCCGATTATAATTGGAACAGATATGGAGGTGACCACTTCCGATCCGATTAGGTCCGATTAAGTCTGATTAGAATAATAAATATATAAAAGATCTGAAAAATTATAATATGATCGAATGTGAAAATTGAGCAGAGAATTTGAAGCTTAATTAACTTTTTTCAAGGAACAAAGTATTTCCAGTATTTGGACGGTTGAGAGACTTTTTTCGGACGTGTTATATTTATGTTGTGTTGTTATATATTTTTGGTTACGTAAAAAATTATTTGAATTTGTTGTTGGTGTTTTATTTTTTTACAAGTAATGAGTATAGTATATTATTCTTTAAAAAAAAGAGTATGATATATTCGATCAATTACAACAAAAATGTTGTCAAAAAAAAGAAAAATAAAATAAAAATAGTACAAACAATAATTGGACCTCCGCTTATAATCTGAGAACCTATACCTCTAATTATAATCAGAGGTAGAGGTTCACCCCTCCTCCGATTAATCAGATTTGGAGGTGGAGGTCCACCTCCGATTATTAATCGGAACGAAGGTGGAGGTACCCACCTCCAATCCGCCTCCGAATCCGTTGCCATCCCTAGAACTGAGCCAACTCGGACCCACCCCGACATAGATTCAAAGGTTATATAGACTCAATGTGGGAACCATAGCAAATCGCCTACTCCAAAACCGACCTAAAGCTACTGTAACTACCCCAAATAGACCCGACCCAAACATCAAGTAAACTGAATCCATACCTAGCCTTAACATGGCAATTAGATCATTTAACTTAACCATGTTCTTTAGATTGACATGGTTAATTTAGGTAAAGTAAGGTTGGTGAGGAAATGAAAGGCAAGAAAATAATTTGTGGTATGTAAGTTATTGAATAGTGATGGAGTAATTTTTATTATTAAATTCTGAATCTTTTGGGGAAAAGAAATGACATTGATTAGAGTGTTTTTTAGGGATTTGGGTATGGTAATACTACTTCCGTCCCAAATTGTTTGTCATCTACCTAACTTTCTTGTTCTAAAATGTTTGTCTATTTTATAATTCCAATGATTATAATTCCTATTATACCCCTAATAAATACTCTTTTGTTTCTTTTTTATTTTTCTTCACATGAGAAAAGTAAGGGCAATTCTGGTACATTACACATTTTCACCCCATTTCCCATGACCATTGAACTTTTAAATATAGTTGGATGGACAAACAATATGGGACGGAAATAGTATAAGCTAAGGAAATTCATTCTAAAGAGCAAGGCCAGATATTAATTGTGTTGTGTAACCCTAATACATTACTTCCTCCGTAACCTTAAACGTTGCTTGTTGTGAGATTGCACTTTAGAAGGGGTGGCTGGGGTGTTATATAGGGGCAATTTGGATAAGATTCAAAATTTTCACCCCAATTTTAAAGTGTATTGGTTTTGCCAAGTTAGTTAAGGTGACAAAGAAATTGGGAAGGAGGTAATACTAGTTTAAGTTCACAAAATTTTAGTCCTTATTTAATTGTCACTTCCAAGGAGTGCTCAAATACGAAGATAACTAATTGATTATCAAAGTTAGGGAAAAGAATTATAAAATTATTTAAGCTATTAGAAATTAATTATGAGAAAGGAATAATATAGAAGTAAAATGAATAAAGGTTATATTAGAAATGTAACAACAAATAACTAGGGGAGATTCAACTACATGTAAGTTTTTTCAACTATCATAATTAAAAAATATAGCTACCCAACGATAGCCTTACCTTCTAAAGATTGATATATATATATATATATATATATATATATATATATATATATATATATATAGATGTCATTAACAAAGTCAGATCGATAGAAAAAAAAAAGAAATGACTTATTTATTTATTGTCTGTGACATCTACACATCTCATGATTTTGAATCAACAGATTTATTGAGAAACTCTTGAGTAAACTAATCTAATACTACAATTTTAACTCAATTTTCATTTTGACTCAATGACTAATCGATATATATATATATATATATATATATATATATATATATATATATATATATATATATATATATATATATATATATATATATATATATATATATATATATATATCGAAGGTATTGTTACAATAAGTAATTTTATTTATTAAAATATACATTTTTTACAAAATTTAATACTTTTAAGGAGATCTTACTATTATAAAATGTATGTTTAAATACATTAATTCTACATAGAAAAACATAAATCAATATACATTGATCAAAACAACTTGCTGCACTAGTTACTTATATTTAGAGGGGGAGTAATGGACATGGACCATGTATCCCATGGTTGAAAAAAAAATTAATTGTGATAAAATTTAGGCTCTGTTATTTTGTGCGGTTGGTAAGTTACAAAATAGTGCGGTGCGGTGAAATTGTAAAAAATGTTGTAAGGTGTGAAATGGAATGTTAAAATTTGTAGAAAGTGTGGTTAATATGGTAGGTGATGAGAGAGAATGTGAAAAGTAGAGAAAAAAAGTGAGGGAGAAAAGTGAGGATATATATTGGTAATGATTATGATAAAGTGTAGTATGATATGGTAAACTATGGCAGAATATTTAGTGATACGGTGAGTTGTGGTACCGCACCAAACCGCACCGTACAAAAGAACATTGCTTTAATGGATGATATTTAATTTTTTAAAATTAGTGATATGAAAGTTACAAGTATCATAGTCGAAATAAAAATTAATTGTAATAAAACTTTAAATAATCAGGAACAAGAAAAACTATTTAATTGAACAAATAAAAAGAGATAGAGGAAGTGCTATACAATTTACCCATGATGACAAATATTAAAACTTCGTTCTTTTATGCGGTAGATTGCGGTGCGGTACCACACTGTACCGTAACTTCTTAATTTCTACCACACTTCACCACACCACACCAAGGCTTCGTTTTTTTTATGCGGTAGATTGCGGTGCGGTACCACACAGTACCGTAACTCCTTAATTTCTACCACACTTCACCACAATCATTATCAATATATTTTTTCACTTTTCTCCTCTACTTTTCACATTCTCTCTTTTCACCTATCTCCCCTACCATAATCATCACCATAATTCACCACACCTTTTCAAATTCTACCTCACCGCATCATTACTGCAACTAATTTTATAAAAGAATGGAGCCTGAGGGAAAGTAATGGAGACGAGCCGAGTATCCCATTTCACGTAGATTATCGAGTTGGAACTTTGGAAAAGCAAGTAGAGGTGGTAACTGCTAATCAAAATAAATAAACACATACCAGCAAAATGGTCAGGGTATGTTTTTATTTTTATTTTGCCCTATAGTCTCTGTCCTCGTGGTTAAAAAATGAGAACATTCTTCGGCAACAGCAAAATGTATTTTGCGTCAATCGGTATAGGATCTTGTCCTCCCTCTCTATCTGCACAGGGCATTTTTCCGAGCCAAACGAGGTGTATATTTTTGTGCTATTTTTTTTATAATAATATATACTCCCAATTTTATATTATTTATCATTTTATTGATTATATTACAATCCTCAATATCACTCTTTGATTGATAATTTCTTATAAAATACGTAGTATCTTATTAACAATTGCAATATTATACTTTTAGAATAATTATTTTCATTACGAATTTAATGGTCGGTAGTAGTTTTATTTAACAAACTATTGTATATATTAAAAAAATTTGTGGTGAAAATTTTTAAAAGTTGATTGTACAATTTTTAAAAGGACAAATAATATTAAACAGTAGTACTATATATTTTGTTGAAGGACTTAAGAGCAAAGTTAAAAAAAATCGACAACACCCAAAAAATTACTAGGAGAACCATCACAACCGTAGAAATTATTCACAAGTAGGGAAATACAACCCACACTCCCAAAGGTAATCACCAGTGGAAGCTACTACAGAAACAAGGGATCAATGCATGTAGATTGGCCAACCAGTATTACAGTGACAAATTTAGGCTTTCGAATTAGGAATGACCAATAAATTATTACACCTTTTTTTTATGGTTATTACACACATTTGATAAACATACAATTCGTAATTTTATCCCATATTATATGAGGATCCACCCCTACCAGTAGGCCTACAATCACTTCTAAGAAACACAACCGTGGGGCTTGTTTTGCGCTCAATTTTATTTCGCCTCTTTTTAATTTTTCACCTCAAATACATTTAGATGTGTTTAGATTGTACTTTAGAGGGGGTAAATAACTTTGAAAACTAAAAATATATTTTATCGAGGATAAAGAAAAAGGAAAGGAAAAACACTAAATAGTAAAGTAGATACTGCTTTTTGTATGGTACTTTCTCCACTTACTACACTTTATTCCACCAATAACACTTTATTACAGTTATCTCCACCTTTTTTCGATAAATAGGGACAGTAGCCCAATTTTATTTCACCAAAAAATCAAAGGTGCCAAAAGGCACAACAGTACAGCACCCAAAGGAGTGCAAGAAAAGAGCATCAAAAGAAAGGGGGTGAGTACCAAACTCCCACCCAAATAAAACATGGACAAACCAAAAACAATCATCAAGTTAAAGCCCCATAGTCTATGGCTCAAATAAGTGTCCCCTTTTCGTGAAGCCTCAATTGTGTTCTTTGAGTGTGGCCAGCCAGAGTACCCGTCCATTGTGGCTTCACACTACCAGCTGCGCCTGCGCCCCTGCCCTGCATTCCTCCCATCTGCTATGAGAATAATATGGGTATGTCCTAGAAGTGTCTCACTAGTTCCTCCAATGCATAAGGCACTTTATCCTTCCAGGTTTGAGCCCAGAGAGAGACCCTCCATCTTATGGTGCTTGCAATCTTCCACCAAATTGGCTGCAAATTTTCGAACACAACCTGATTCCTCAGCACCCACAAGGTCCAGACGGTAGCAAAGAATGATGCTTCCCACAGTTTAGTGACCGTCATAATACTCCATTTTGTTCTCATCCACAACTCATACCACATCCTAAATGTTTCAACGTGTTGCAGGTTTTACCCAAAATCAGATAGTATGCATTCCCAGATGCTCCATGAAATTTGGCATTGAAGAAAAATATGGTTGATTGTTTCACCTGGGTTCTCGCAAAAAGGGCATCTATTTAACTCTTCCCTCAGCATTCGTTTCCTCACAAACATGTCCCTGGTGTTTAGTTTGCCAAGTAGAGTTATCGACAACATGAGTTCCACCTTTGGAGGGGTTGGTTGCTTCCACATCGAGCAAACAACTCTGTCCATTGATGCATTGCCCTCCTTCATATCATTTGCTTTCTGCATCAGGGACTTGACACTGAAGCTCGAATCTGATGTCCATTTGATTGAGTCATTTTCTTGTCTTGTTGGATGGTTTGCAATGAGGATCTCATTTAATTCATTTTCTTGCACCATCTCCTCCAACGTGAGTTCCCTCAACCAAGCAACTGCCCATCTCCATCTGTCACCTTCAAACCAACCCATCTCTGCAATGTATCTCTCCTGCTGGGCTGAAATATTGTATAATCCGGGAAATTTCTTCCATCACCCACTTTCATGCTAGTGCCGTCCTTGAAAGCCTTGTACACACAGTTGTTCTCATCAGCTAGTCTCTGGATGTCTCTCCATGGCCCTGGGACGGTTAATAATCTACTTCCAGGGAGCAGAGCGCTATCTTCCTCATGGATGGATACAATGATTTTCCTCCATAGCGCTCCTTCTTCCATCCCAAATCTCCACCACCACTTAAATAAAAGAGTTGAGTTCTTCATCATCATAGCTGCCACTCCTAGACCTCCCTTTTTTTTGGTTTTGTGACCTCCTCCCACTTCACCAGGGCATTGAATCTCCGACTTTCTTTACTTGTCCAAAGAAATCTCCTTTGTAACTTCACAATTTCCTCCCCCACTTTCTTAGGCATTTTGAACAAGCATAGATAGTAGCATGGTAAGATACTCAAAACTGCCTTTATAAGGACTAGCTTCCCAGCTCTCGATAGACAATTTGCCTTCCACCCCTTTAACCTTGCTGCAACCTTCTCAATTACCGATTTCCACGTAGCCGGCCTTGGTCCTCATATTTGCTCCCAGTGGGATTCCCAAATATGTTATGGGAAGTTTCGCCACATTACACCCCGATTTCTCCGCCACAAGCTTAGCCCAATCCTTTCTCATATTGATCGCAATCAGTGCAGACTTGGCATAGTTTACTCTGAGACCTGAAAAATGTTGGAAACTGATTAGGATCTTCTTAATTGCATATATATATGATTTCTTGGCCTCTGAGAATAGTAATGTGTCGTCCACAAATTGCAAATGGCTTATGTTGATTTTGTCCTTCTTACCTCAATTCCTTTGCAGAATCCGAGGTTGTTTGCTTTTTGTAGAATTTTGTTGAGTACTTCCGTCATCAGCACAAACAAAAAAGGTGATAGTGGGTCACCTTATCTGAGGCCCCTGTCCATCTTGAACGGTTTTGATGGTGCTCCATTCACAATGATAGACATGCTCGCTGTTCTAAGACAAGCTCCTATCCACATTCTCCATTTCCTTCCAAAACCCATTTCCTTCATGACTATATCCAAGCTGTCCCAGTCGACCATGTCATATGCTTTATGAAAATCCACCTTTAGTAACACACCTGGCTTCTTTTTCCTTTTCAGCCATTCAACCACCTCGTTCGCTATCATTGCTCCATCGAGTATTTGTCTGCCAGCCACAAAGGTCGTCTGTGTTTCCTCAACCAACGTTGGCAAGACTACTCTAAGCCTCGTGCTTAGGATCTTGGCTATAATTTTGTAAATACTTCCCACCATGCTTATAGGCCTGTAATCCCCAATGTTTTTCTGGGCAGCTTGTTTTCGGGATGAGGGTGACCCATGTTACATTTACAGCCCGTGGCAGACTGCCCTTCTCAAAGAACTTCTTGATGTACTTAGTGAAGTCCTGCCCTATTATCGGCCATACTTTCATGATGCTCTTAAAAATTGAACCCGTCGTACCCTGGAGCTTTACTTGGTTCACAGTCCTTCAGTGCTCTCCATATCTCGTCCTCCGTTACTTCTACTTCCAATAATGTCTGTTTCTCCTGTGTAATCCTGCTCAATCCCAATTCTGATATATCTATAGTGACATTTATTGGTCGCCTCCTTTTCTTGTACATATGCTTGAAGTGGCTCATTATGTGCGTTATGATTTCCTCTGGATTGGAGATGATTCGATTCCTACTTGTATTCTTGTGATGATTTTCTTCCTTCTTCTAACGGTGACCATCAAATGGAATCATTTTGTATTGTGGTCACCCTCCTTTATGAACTTGCATCTTGACATATGCTTATAGAATCTTTCTTTCCTGCACATCCAAAGCCACAATTGGGTTAAAAGCGCTTGCCTTCTATGGTAATCACATTCATCAAACCTATTCTGCATGTTTTTCCCATCAATGATCGCGATTTCTTTGTTCAGCTCCTCAATTATGTGATCAATGATGCCAAAGACCTCTTGATTCCATCTTTGCAGTGGCTTCTTCATTGCCTTGAGCTTCATGTGGGGCGGTAGGTCCTCGAGTTCAACCCACTCCTTCTTAAACATCTTAAAAAAACCGGGTGATCAAGCCAAGCGTCCACCGTCTTAAACACTACCGGGCCCCAATGGAACTTTTCACTTATCAAGATGATGGGGAAATGATCTGATAGTCGCCTGTCTCGACAATAGGCCTTTATGTTCTGGATTTTCGGTAGGATGTCATTATCCACGAGGACCCTGTCAATCCTGCTTGCCGCGTTGTATCTCATATATGTATACTCCTGATTAATGGCCATGTCGAAGCCATTTATTTGTTGTATAAATTCGGACAAGTCCTTTATTCCCTGCGTGTACATGGTGCATCCTCTTCTTTCACTTGGCGTGACAACTTCATTGAAGTCACCCATGACAATCAATGGCAGATTTAGTGTATGCTTGAGAGTCGTCAATTGTTCCCAAACATTTTTCCTTTGTTGCACGGTGCTTGGCCCATATACTGTGCAAACCCCACATTTTATTTCTTCCTTTTTAAATTCACCCTCCAGACATACCCAATTCCTCGAGGTATGTTTATCACTTATTGCGAATTTCTCCTTGCTCCATATCATCAGAATTCCTCCTGCCTTGTTCTGTGCCGGCTCATAAACAAATCCCAGGTCATAATTTCCCCAGCACTGCCTTATGCATTTATCATCAATGTACTCCAATTTCGCTCCGTTATTCCTAATCTCTCCTTGTTTATGAGGGCCTTTATGCTCCTCTTCTTCTCTTCAGCACCAAGCCCTCTTGTATTCCATGTTGCTATCCTCATTTTTTATTGGCTTGTTTGTCCCCTATCTTCTTGTTCCTTTTCCTCGTGCTCTTCCTGGTTACAATATTCCAAATCTCCTGTTCTTTTGAATTGTTTCTATGTTATTGTAATTTATGTCTTATGCTAGAAAGTCTATTGCTTCCTCCAGTTGCCCAACAATTTTTACTCCCAAAGCATTCCTCATTTCAATTGCTTCACACGTCAGGTCTCTTCTTTGCTCCGTCGAATTCCCTATTTTTTGGGCTTCCCACTCTTGCTCTGTTTCTGGCACCTGTGAAACCGAGGAGTCATTTCCTTGAGTTACATTTACTACACCCCTACTTCCCATGGGTTGTATCACCACATTCATTGCATCTCCCTCCTCCATGCGTGTCTTTTGGTTTTCCTTTCTACTTTCCACCTCAACATTTCCGCTCTTGGGCATTGAGCCGTTATTGTCCTTGAGTTGTCAGTTATGGTTTCCGAGGCAATCTCCTCACCCTCCCAGGCTTTGGGCCTACTCTAATGCAATGTTCCACTCAAATGCCCCTCCTTATTGCTTTCCTTCCTATTTTTGGAAAATATCTGTTCATCTTCATCATCCTGCAACAAGTGGATTGCTGGGTTTTGGTGGATCTCTTCAATCAAGTGAACATCCAAGTCCCCTCCAGCCATGGCAGATTCCGCTGCGCCAATGTCGAAACAAGATGTACCCATCTCATGCATCATCCTCTTTTGTACCCTATTGGACTAGGTGGACACGGCAACCCACCTCATGCACATGGAACTTGTATCCGCATCCATCGATTTGCAGACACCCTTCCTTTGTAATGCTATCGTAAATTTCTGTGAGTAATTGAATCTTCAAAGATTCAAAGGTCCTCGTGTAGCAAATAGTCGTGCCCAAGCTGATTAGCATTCCCCAAGGTTTAACGATTTCTTCGAAATTCTCCCATGTCCATCCGGGGGGGGGGGGGGGGACTCCAAAGACTTCGATCCAGGCTCTTCTGGCACCACTTAAATCATATTTGGACCATTCTTTAACTTCACTAAACCAACTATGCAGTACTTGTGGGTCTTTTACCGTGGCTTCGACTGTTGCTTTGTCCGGTAAGGTGATGATAAATTTAGTACGGTTCAATACCGTGACCTTGCAGCACGGATCAAAACAGTTGTTTATGGCCGAAGTCAGAGTATCGAGATCCCTAGGCGTATCACTTGTGCGCACTATACTTCTCTCCAGCCACTCCAGAAACTCATAGTTTATGTTCCCCTGTATCACCCTGCTTTGTCTCACCTCGTTCTCCTCTGTATTTTTCCTTCTCCAAACAAGTACCCCTTTCCCCTGTTTCATTGTCCATTCTGTTCGTTTCGACAGCGAAACATGAATTTTGCATTCTCTTAATGTGAGTGGTTAAAGTATCTAATACTCTTCAAGGCATCATCCATGTTGTACACATCGATAAAACCAAATCTGTGCCCGCTTTTTTATTTTCTATTCGGTATGTGGCTTGCTTAATTTAACCGCTACCTTTTTCCTAAAGACGCGCACTAATCCAAATCTGACGATGTGTTCTGGAAGATTTTCCACAAATACAGAGTATTCCATTTCCGACCGACGGTGATGATCTTCCTGGCGATGGCGATGGCGATGGTGGCCTCTGTGCTTCTCTCGTCTTCCCCATTCTCCCTCTTTCTCTCTGTGACCCCAACGGTCACCCATTGTCTCTCAATCCACTCCTTAATCTATTACCATTAAAGTTGAAAGAAAAAAGTTTCATCATCTTCTAGTTAGATTTCAACTTATCCTTAGGACCCAGTTATCTCCAACTTATCACACTCACTTTATCTGGCTAAAATTTCAAAAACTAAAAAAATGGATTAATTAAATATTGAGTTATATGAATGTTGTAAAATATTAATATTAGATTATTTATAGATTTTTCTTTTTTACCTTTTTTATGATTCTATCTCTGTCTAAAAATCAATTACAAATATAATTAGTTAAAAAAAATTGTATCAAAAACAACTGATACAGGATAAAAGAAAAAAAAAAGAATTAAAACGATGACCATTATGGAATGAAAGGAGTATTTTATATAATTTTCCTTTGACTATTTTCAATGTCCAAATCCAAAATATCACACTCCATCCAATTGTTTGAAACGATGTTTCCAGGAGAAGACTGAAAAGCACCGTACGATCACATTCCGCCTTTTATCCAATTGTCTGAAAATTGAAATGGTCAAATCAAACTTAACATGAACCTGAAGTGTGAAAAGTGTAAACACGACCAAGGCCAAGGAATAACAGCAAATGGCTGCTACCGCTTGAACAGGGTAACAAAAAGCAATCTAGTTTGGTGAAAACATGCAAAAGAAGACAAATATCTTTTTTGGCCATTCTCACACTCAAAGGAACACCCACACACACCCTATCGAATCTGACTAATAAGAAGAATTATCCTCTATTATATAATAATACTAGGTGTCTAGGAGTCTAGTATAAATGTATAATTTTCAAATTTTCAAAACTGCCGTGGTACACAAATGCAACTATGAATTGGATGGATGGGGTTTGGCTTGGTTCCAAAACAGGTTTTGACTCATTTGCATCACTTTCTTTTCCTTCCAACCTCCCCCCATTAAATAAACATCCCTTCTTCTCTCTCCATATTAATTGCTAAATGCCACCAATTTTAGTCCTCATCTACCCTCATCAAACCTCATTGAAAATCTTGGCTTAATCCATCAATCATCTTCAAAAGTAACCAATAAAAAAAACTTACCACATACATTTTTTTAGTTTTGCCCATTCTTTAATTGCCTATTTGTATGTAGGATTAAATTATTCATCCATTAGTACTATTCATCCATCTGTCACCCACATCAAATTTTGGGACCCTTGTTGCCCAAATCCCTTAAATTCCATCCTCAATCATCATCGTTATTATAAGTTTGGGATTACCCACCTCAGATCTTACTCTCCTCTTCCTCCTGAAGGAAAAAAAGAAAAGAAAAAGAAAAACAGGACAAAGCAGGGCAAATTGTAATGAAGTTCTGGTTGTTGGTTTGCTAGAAAAAGAGGAGGTGAAGTGCCCAACTACCCATGTGAGCAAAATCCCACTTGTGTTGATGAAAGTTACTTCTCTGAGGTGTATTTGTTTCTTCTTTCTCTTTGAGCTTATGCTGCCTCCATTAATGGTGCCAGGAGAGGTATTTTCTCTCTCCTCTTTCTAACCTCTCATCCTTTGTCAAACTCATTCTTCTCTTCTATTCATGCCCAAATGCAAAGCACCCAATTCACTAGTATCTTTTCAGATTGTGTCGTGCTCTTAATTCCCCTGTTTCAACTGTTTTTTCTAGGTCTGCCTTGGATTAGTTTCTGAATCTATACACTTTCTTCTTTACAAACTTTCTATCCATTTACCCAGTTGTTGAGTGATTGATTCCAGTCCAATTTTGGTCACCTTTTCTCTACTCAATTTCATGGTGATTGTGTGCTGAAGTTGGGTGGTTCCTGGGTAGCAAACTAGCAATGGAGAAGTGGGGTTCTATTCATTCAGTAGTCTCTGTAAGTTTGCTTGTTCTTGTTCTTGTTTTGCCCAAATTATGTAGTGCTAGTATTCAGCTCTCAGGCAGCATAAGCCCAGGGTTTGAAGCCTCCCAAATGGGTTACATTGATAATGATGGCATGTTTCTCCTTTCAAATGATTCTAGTTTTGCATTTGGATTCAAACCCACCAAAGATGTCACCTTGTTTTTACTAGTCATTATTCACCAAGCAACCTCTACAGTCATCTGGACTGCAAATAGAGGCACCCCAGTTGCCAACAATGACAACTTTGCGTTTGATAATAAAGGGATTGTCACCCTCCAAGGTGGAGGGAAGCCAGTTTGGACACCCAAAACTGATGGAAAATCAGTAGCATTCATCCAGTTGGAGAACTCAGGGAATTTGGTGTTTCTAGGGAGTGACAACAAGATTGTTTGGCAAAGTTTTAGCCATCCAACAGATACCCTTATTTCGGGTCAGGATTTCACTCAAGGGATGAATCTCTCGAGTGATCCGAATGTCGAAAATGGTAACTTGACTTACTTCCTTGAGATCAACTCTGGTGACTTGGATCTCTATGCTGGGTATAAAACCCCACAGCTGTACTGGTCCATGTCACAGGACACTAGGAAGGTCATCAATAAGGATGGTGGGGAAGTAAGCTTGGCTAGAATGGAGGCCAATTCATGGAAGTTCTATGATCAAAGCAAGGTTTTGTTGTGGCAGTTCATATTCTCATCATCAAATTCTGACTCAGGGAACTCCACTTGGATCGCGGTTCTTGGGAATGATGGGGTGATCAGCTTCTATAACCTGGGTGTGGGTGCATCCAAGGCCAGTTCTTCAGTAAGAATACCACTGGATCGATGTAGGACACCCGAGCCTTGTGGGGCTTATGAGGCTTGTTCAGGGGGTAGTTGCCAATGCCCTTCTGGACTCGTCTCTAGGTCTTGCAAAACTGGTATTTCTTCTCCTTGTAAAGCCACAAATTCCCCTCCTCAGCTCATCTATGCAGGGGACGGGCTCGGCTATTTTGCTCTTGATTTTGTGCAGCCTTCGTCGAAAACCACCCTGGGTGGGTGTAAGGATTCTTGTACCAGGAATTGCTCTTGCCTTGCGTTGTTCTTCGACAACAGCTCAAGAAGCTGCTATCTCTTTGACAGAATAGGGAGTTTTCTCTCTGATAGCACATCCACGTATTCAGCCTATGTGAAGGTTTCTTCAAGTGGAAACGCTCAAGTTCAAGGGGGCGACAGCAACAGCAAGCATGTGGCTGTTATCATAGTTATTGTCATTCTGACTGTGCTTATCGTTGTGGGTATACTGTATGGAGGATACCGGTATTATCTGAAGAAAAACAAACTGTCCGAGTCACAAGAAGAAGCTTCGGAAGAGGACAACTTTTTGGGGTCATTATCAGGGATGCCAGTTCGGTACAGCTACAAGGAACTCCAGGAAGCAACCAACAACTTCACAGAGAAACTCGGGCAAGGAGGGTTTGGGTCAGTTTACCGCGGGGTGTTGCCAGATGGAACAAGAATCGCTGTGAAGCAGTTAGAGGGTATTGGGCAAGGGAAGAAGGAGTTTCGCGCTGAAGTGAGCATCATAGGAAGCATACATCATGTCCATCTAGTTAGGCTCAAGGGATTCTGTGCTGAAGGCCATCACCGCCTCCTTGCCTACGAGTTCATGGCAAACGGGTCCTTGGATAAGTGGATTTTCAAGAGGAAGAAGAACACTGATGCTATTTTGGATTGGGAAACAAGGTACAACATTGCCCTTGGAACAGCCAAAGGGCTGGCTTATCTCCATGAGGATTGTGATGTCAAGATCCTGCACTGTGACATAAAGCCCGAAAATGTGCTCCTAGATGACAATTTCCAGGCCAAAGTGTCTGATTTCGGATTGGCTAAGTTGATGTCGAGGGAGCAGAGCAATGTGTTCACCACTCTAAGAGGTACCCGGGGTTACCTAGCACCGGAGTGGATCCTCAACTACCCCATCTCAGAAAAGAGCGACGTTTACAGCTTCGGGATGGTCTTGCTCGAGATCATTGGGGGGAGGAAAAACTACGACCCAAACCAATCCTCGGAGAAATCCCACTTCCCATCCTACGCATTCAAGATGATGGAGCAGGGAAAGCTGGAAGAAATCCTTGACTCGACTGTGAAATACAAGGCGCAGGACGAAAGCGTGCAGAATGCAATCAAGGTGGCATTGTGGTGCATCCAAGAGGACACGTCGATCAGGCCTTCAATGACCAAAGTTGCACAAATGCTTGAAGGGCTTTGCCCGGTTCCTAACCCTCCCATGACTTCCTTTTCAGGGGCGAGGCTCTTCTCCAGCTTCTTTAATAAGTCCACCAGCGATGAGGGGACTGCCAGTGGGACATCATCCAGGCCGTCAGAGTGCAACAGTGATACTTATGTATCAGCAGAACGCCTCTCGGGACCCAGATGAGGTGTGTTCATCTACGAGAATGAGTAGACATAGGTGTCTTCTGAACTTTAATTACTGCATTGTTGTGTATATAAATATAGCATTTTTCTTTTTTTGAGACTGTGAAAATTTTGTTTGCATTAGCTATCTTCTTAAACGAGTGTGTTTGTCACATAGATAACTGAGTGAAAACTAGAAAACCTGTAAGAAGTAATATCATAATAGTTATTGAAACTGTTGGACGTTCGATGAAAAGATACCAAGTCAGAAATGTCGATGAACAATCAACAGCGGTTGTAGCACTCAAAATCAAACATAGCATCGATCCTTGGTCTAGAATCAAGGATATGCCAGAATTAATCCTCTAGATTTAGGACCGAGTGCTGCAAACTTTGTTCCATGTACCATTATTGATATTACACTTAATAACTGGGAAAATACATATGAATACAACAATACTACATTACAAGAAAGAAATAAAATACAAATGCGTACAGTACAAAGCACAATATTGGTCCCCTAATCCAAACTCTGCTGCCTGGGCAATTGGTCTAGACAGCTGATCATCCTTGTGAACCTGCAGCCAAAAGTATACAGTATGCTGTGCTTATGACAAGGTTCACTGCAACAATATCACTATTGGAAAGCTTAACTCTGAGATAAAACCAAAATCCTTATCAAGGATTCAAGAGTGATAAAGAAATTACCAATTGGGTTTCTCCACGATGCTGTGAAAGACTTCTATGGAGCTTGTCTCTGATTGAAGAACATTGTGCTACCACATGGCTCATGTTGGATCGTTCTTGTGGGAGCTCGTTGGAGCAGATAAACCCGATGCTGGGAACCGAAGTCAAGGCCTCCAATATCACCTTGTTGTTGGCTCGTCTACTTTGAAGTGTGTGAATCATCTCTTGTACTCTTGTCCTCTCCAACTATGTCTTTGAGAAGGGCCTGATCCAGAATCTCCATCATATGGTTAGGCAAGGCTTCTTTAACAAAGTCATGGATAGTCATGTCTTCTTTGAACATATCTGTCAGTGGGCTTCTTTCCAGTAAACATTCCCAGAAGTAGAATCCCAAAATTGTGTACATCACCAGAAGTAGACAACTCGTCTCCCAAACCATATTCTGCAAAAAAAATTTTAAAAGAAAAGCCCTATTTCCAGCATCACGATTATGAAATTGAGGGCTATGTTTACATCCACTAGTATCGATATATAAAGTACCTCAACAAAAACTTTAAAAGCATAAAGATTTTGGGAGGGGGTTGGCTCGAGGAAATAATACCTGGACGAGCATATCCAATAGTGCCTCTGTAACATCTCAGGTATATGGTTAAGTGTGACTTAAAAGGATTGAAATAACTATTTATATCACCAAGCTGCACTTTCTTTTAAGCCAGCTCATGCATTGGGAATTCTTCAGTTAAGCGTGCTTGATTAGGAGTAGTATAAGGATGGGTGACTTCCCGAGTAGTTTTCTCAGGCAGCGTGTGAGCGAGACAAAGTACACTAGAAAGACTCGTGGTGATTTGTGGGGCTAATCGACAATCCTTGAAACAGTTACTAATATCCACGGCTCGGGAGGGGCCGAGGCGTTACAGTCTCAAACTCCCATAGAATTAGATTGATTTGCATTAGAGCTTGTGATTCTGTTTGGGATGAACTTAGCCAAACCACAGTCCCCAACATAGTGCACTACCATTTCATTGTCAAAGAGAACATTGCTAGGTTTTTGAGCTCATAACGAGCTATACATGCACCACTGTGATGGTGAAGGTAAATCCACAGCAACAACAACATCCACTGTAATATCATTATATATATGAACTCTTTTGAGAAAATTTATGTTCAGTGGCTCATCAATCAATTTATTGGCACTATTAATCAGTGGCGAAGTCAGGATTTAAAGGAAGGGGTGTCAAGACAAAATGTAATAAGAAAGATAAATTATCGTGGAATAAATTCTGAAAAATTAACATATTTAAATAATATAAAGTTTAGTGACATAGTTTTGAAAATAAAAGTACATAACCTAAACCTAGAGTTGTCCTCCATAGTTTGAATCGCCATCTCAACAATAATTTAATTTGTAATCAATCAATCAAACAAATAATATAGATAGTTTGAAATATGAATATTTGAACAAAATAAATCCAAGACCCCAATCGTTCTATTCATAGATTACTATTTCATCACAAAATTATCAAATTTATTAATTGTTCAATACGAATTTAATTAATAGAAATCAACAATTAAGTATTAACAATAACAAAATCACCATCTCACAACAATATTTAAATTTGTAACCAATCAATTGAACAGTGACGATATAAAGCCTCTTTATTCTACTAGCCGAGCCTTTAGAGAGATGAGAGAGAGCTAAGGTCCTCTTTGGCTTAAGAAAAAGAAGCATAAAAACTACATCTTTCATCAGCCAGACCTGGTGACATACTCCAGATGAGTGGCCGACCCCAATTGGAGAGTAAGGCTCCAATAAGGTTTAGGCTTGAGGTTTGCGGTAGCCGCCTTAAGAACAGTCGGAGGTTGAATCATATAAAATAGGTGCAACTGCTTGTCGCATGCTCCTGCTACTCCGACCTATGCTTCTCAAATCGCATCTTTGGTCCTTAAACGACGTTGTTTTTTCCGGTTTCTATGAGTGTTTCCTCCTTCTTCGACACATGAATATGCCTCGACTCGAAAAGACAAAGATGTAAGCTAAGAATGAGAGAAGCTCACCGATCAAAGAGAGTAAGGAAGGCAAGATAGCGCTAGATAGAAAGCCAACAACAAAGCTGGAAGGGAAGAGGCTTGCGAATACCATTTTCTCAGGATAAGGTTAAGGGTGAGCTTAAGGCGGCTTACCCAGTTTTAGGGAGGTTGGTTGGACTTGTCAAAAATATGAGGAAGAAGAGATTATTTGAATTATGAGTATTTAAACAAAATAAAATCAAGGACCCTAATCGTTCTATTCATAGATTATTATTTCGTCATAAAATTAGCAAATTTATTAATTGTTCAATACAAATTTAATCAAGATTGATAAATTAAACATAATAACTTACAAAATAACACTCCAATTCAAGTATTGATTTGATTTAGAGAATTTGGTGAATTGTGTAATAGATAAACAATTTAAAGGGGTGGCGGTGATGGTGGTCGGTTGGCCAGCGAGACTAGTGGCTACCGGTGAGGATGGGGCTTGTTAACAAAGCACAGTGGTCACGAGAATGCTCTGGTTATCGACTGTTAACAACAACATTATAACATGAAGTACATTAGGAGGCGCTACATAGGTTAAATAAAAAATTCTGAGTTTTCCATTGGCTACTAAACCATCCGGCTACTCAAACCATGTTGCTTATTATTCCAACAATTTATTATATATTAATTATTAACTATAAAATAGCTCTAAACTATTTTTTTTCCCTACAAAAGTTGGGGGGTCAACTGACCCCCTTGACCCTTAATGGCTTTATCACTGCTATTCATTGTTAGCCTTTGACACAAACAGTCTATTAGATGGTTGCTTTAGGATATGATATTTTACTCTTTAGTTGTTTATTTTTTTGTTAAAAAATCCTAAATTTTAGGGATATGATTATCTAGTTTGTTGATTTTATTTTTCAGTTTTGAGTCATGGTGTAGTGGTTGCAAATTCCAAGCCATGTTTTTTGCTTAGTCTAACTATTTAGACATCACAAGCTGAATGAAAAAAGTATCTTCTATGAATGATGATATGTGTCATGTGCCAAGACACTTCTTAAGCATCTTGGTCCTTATGAAATTAAATACTTATTATCATTTTTAATCCTAATTTTTTTTACATATATTTTTCATTACCAATTATAAGAAACTTGGAATGTGTTGGCTGTTGGGAATGGAGAGCTTTGAGGTAATGGCAACAAGGTTTTTTCGTTCTTTTCTATACCCTTTGGTGTCTCACATAGGAGGAATACTGTAGTTTCAAGTGAGTTTATATATCCCGCTATTCCTCCTAGTGTTGTATTAAGTTAAGAATGAGTTTTATAGAGGAAGGTGTGGTTTGGGCCTTTACGCGCAAGCGCGCGCGCTGCCGTCCGTCCAGTTGGGGCGAGTTGCGTGCCACGGGTCGGGGTTGGGGTCGGGTCGTTTTTTATTCCAATTTCTTTATTTTTGCATTGATTGATTTAATTCTCAATTAATATCGCATATTTTTCCCTCTCTTTTAATGGCTATTAAATCACCATGATTCTCGCCTCTCTTTATTGTCATTTCTATTTATTGTCTCTCCAACAGTCATATATCTTTTTTGCTATAAGATGACTGCTTTGCTTGACTGTTCATACACAACAACATAAAGTCTCAATTAATACACAACAAATCAAACAACGGGTTAGTCATGTTGTTGAGAAGATAACTCAGAGCCACTTTGTTGTCTTTTTCCAGCTTCTTGTTGGCATTCTCATCGAGCGGGACAATGGGTGTTTTTCCGCTAGTAGGAGTATTCTCTGGATCATTTTTTGGAGTTGTTGCATCTGACCTCTCGAGATGTGGAGATGATAGAACGTAATCGATCTCCAATTAGTCTAGACAGAGAAGCAATTTTTGAGACCATCGCTTATAGTTAGTTCCATTGAAAGGCTTGATTATGTAGATTTCAGGAAGGGTTTTTTTGTGGAGCAGCCATTGATAACAATTGCTTTCAAATTGTTGGAAAAACAATGGAAGAATCAAGGGTG
The DNA here is from genome assembly GCA_029582165.1 of Portulaca oleracea. NCBI lineage: Eukaryota > Viridiplantae > Streptophyta > Magnoliopsida > Caryophyllales > Portulacaceae > Portulaca > Portulaca oleracea. The sequence continues at coordinate 33,952,965 of CM055871.1, forward strand.
CGTGAAGGACACAATTTGAGTCGTGGACAAACCACTGGCTCGACCTCGATGACAATCGAATATGTCGATCGCTCCCCAAGGTTCACTCAGACAACCTCTGCACGCGTGCACTCGTGGCCAAAGGCTTGGAGATGACTATTGGAATCAAAAACAATGAATACTGTGTAATATTTATTAAATGACAGTTATTGTAAAATGGACGGAGTAGTATATAGGATATCTAATTGTCAATAAAACAATGTCTTTGTTGAAAATGATGGTTGGTCATTAATGATATAGCAGTCAATTTAGCCTATAAAAGGCCATGGTTGAATCTAGCTAGAGGGCATGCAGTGTTGTATGAGTTTGATTAGGTTGAGAAATGTATAAGCTTTCTCCTTTCTCTATCAATTCTTAAGAGTACGAAGTATAGAGAACCTCTATAAATTCCTGAGATGTAAAGTATAGAATGAACCTATCAAATCCTCCCAGTCGAAGCATAGAGTTTGAATTGTTGGGTTGGCTTCCTACATTGTGTTTTTGGCCTTTGTTTCAGAATATTGATTCGAAAACTATCCATTTAAGTGCACCCCGACTTATTTGATGTCACAGATGGTAGCCGACACCGACACTGGCACCGCCGCCGGATTTAACGGAGCCTATGTGGTTTTGGGTTTTTTTGGGGGGGGGGGGCAAGATTGCTATACGTCGCCCACTTTTTTACAATAATTTCCAGTAACACCCTTGACCCTCATAATTTCACTATCTAACTTCTCTCTAGTTTCTCTCTCTAATAATAATAATTATAATAATAATAATAAAGATAATGATTATGATAATAATAATAATAATAATAACATTTACAAAATTTTATTTTAAAAAAATTAATCGAAAAAAACCCAGAAAAACACGGTTGTAGCGTGAAATTTGCGGCGGTACCGCGGTGTTGCCGCACATAGATCGCGACACCGCCGCGGCTGAGCCGCGATCTTCATGCGGCAACACCGCGGTGTTGCCGCAAATTTCACGCGACAACCATGTTTTTTTGAGTTTTTTTCGAATTATTTTTTTAAAATAAAATTTTACAATAATAATAATAATAATAATTAATATTATTATCATTATCATTATCATTATCATTATCATCATTATTATTATTGTTATTATCATCATTATTATTATCTTTATTAATATTAAAATTTTGTAAATTCGATGAAAATAACATTGCAATTTAATATTAATAACGATAATAATAATGATGATGATGATAATAATAACAATAATAATAATAATAATAATGATAATGATAATAACAATAATAATAACATTGACAAAATTTTATTTTAAAAAAATAAATCGAAAAAAACCCTATAAAAACATGGTTGCGGCGGGAAATTTGCGACGGCCCCGCGGTGTTGCCGCATTGCGGCTGCCGCGATCTACGTGCCGCAACACCGCGGTGCCGCCGCAAATTTCACGCCGCAACTGTATTTTTCTGGGTTTTTTGATTAATTTTTTTAAAATAAAATTTTGTAATTATTATTATTATTATTATTATCATAATCATTATCTTTATTATTATTATTATTATTATTATAATTATTATTATTATTAGAGAGAGAAATTAGAGAGAAGTTGGAGAGTGAAATTGTGAGGGTCAAGGGCACATCGAAGTTATTGTAAAAAGTGAAGCATTACATATAAAATGAGGCGACAAATAGCAAACGGGGGGATCGGAGGATGGTTAATGAAGATGAATGAAACAATGGATGGAAAATATATAAATAACCTTCAAACATAAGCTGAGTATTTTACCCTATGTTTTAATCTATAAACAAAAACATGACTTAAGAATTGTTTAGTTTTTAAATATTTAACAATAAATTTGTAATGAGAAAAACATATTTTACAATTTTATATTAGGGTTGTGTTTGGTTGAGAGGAAAATGATTTCTGAGGAAATTATTTTCTATGAGAAATGGTTTTCCAAGGAAAATGGTTTTCCATGCGAAATTTTCCCTTGTTTGGTAGAAGATAAATTATTTTTCGAAAAATGATCATTTATGTTGATATAAGTAGTGATATATGTTACATGAAATATTTGGAGCTCAAAATTCATATTTTAAATTTTCTTAATCATTTATATCGTGTTATAAAGTTTCGTGACAAACCGATAAAATTGAATTTTGCTTTTAAGTTTCAGCCATATTTAACCGCAAAAAAATGTTGACAAAAGTGGCGATATATGCTATAAATGAAAATATTTGGAGCTCAAAATTCATATCTGAGCTTTTTAATCATTTCTATCGTATTGTAAAGTTTCGTGACAAACTGAGAAAATTAAATTTTGCTCTTAAGTTTCAGTCATATTTAACCACAAAAAATGTCGATAAAAGTGGCGATATATGTTACAAATGAAAATATTTGGAGCTCAAAATTTATATTTGAGCTTTTCTTAGTTCATACTATCAAATCATAAAGTTTCGATTCAAACAGCTCAGTTTGAATTTTTAAAAGTTTCAGTTAGTTTTATGGCAAAAACTTCTAATCTGAAGTATACTGAGATAAATGTTATCAAATAAAAATATTTTGAGCTAAAAATTTATATTTGAGGTTTTTTTAATTAATTCTATCGTGTCACAAAATTTCGAGCAAAACCGCTAATGTTAAATTTCGGCGTTAAATTTCAGTTAGAGTTAGTAGTAAAAATCGATCCAACAATTAATGGTGGAAAATGATTTTTCTAGGTTGAACAAAGGAAGTCAATTTCCTTCCTTTAGAGGAAAATGATTTTCTTTGGAAATGATTTTCTAAACTTTTTTTGTACCAAACACTAGAAAATTGAGAAAACATTTTCCAAAAAAATGTTTTCCCCTCTACCAAACACACTCTAAGTAAAAAAAAAATGAACGGTTAACATAGTTATCTATTTAAGAAAAGGATTATTGGATGATAATATATTGAACTTTAGGGGTATTGGACAATAATGCACTGAACTTTTTTCTTAGACTCTAATACACTGAATTTTGAGGGTATTGAACAATAACGCACTAAGACTAATTCAGCTGGTGGTTGACGCGGTGACTGTTCTACTTTGAGGTGCCGTTTTTCTATTTTTTTTTTTCAGAAAAAACCTTTGCTGTGTAAGAAAGTATACATAAGTATGACGAATAATATATTTTTTTGGGAAAAAATAGAAAAATGATACCTCAAAGTAGGGCATCACGCGTCAACACCTGAATTGATGCAGTGTATTATTGTCAATACCTCAAAGTTCGATGTATTAGAGTTCGAAAAAGTTGATCGTTATTGTCGATATCCCTAAAATTCAGTGTATCATCATTCTAATCCTTCAGAAAATGATAAATATAAATTTGAAGTCCTTTTCGGTCTTCAATAATTAAAGAATTTTTTTTCATGTAAATTAATTAATTAATGACCAAGAAATTCGAAGTCTTCTTCAAGAATAATATTTAAAGTCGAATCCATTAGGCATAATTGGATAAACAAATCCAAAAGTAGAATTGATTGTAAGTGCTTGAAAACATAAAGGCTATGCCAATTGCGAAAGCAGTGTGAACCAGGGGACTCACCTGTTTTCAAGCAGCAGAGTCATTTTCTTACATGATAGAGTCCACTAAGTTTATATTAGCAAATTTTATATGAAACATTGTTCCTAGAGACAGAAATCTCTGTTGTCAAAAGTCTTCAATAATTAAAGACCAAGAGGAAAACAATCAGAAGTCGAGTGCATTAGGCATACTTGGCTGGCTATATAAATCTAGTACTAGAGTTGATACTGACAAGCAACACCTGATTACATTTTGATCCAAACACTTTATACTGAAAGAATGTCTTTCCCCTCTCTATTTTTCAGGATCTTGATTTCTGTTGCAGAGGAGACAACGAGACAGACAGATTGGCCTTGTTAGAGATCAAGGCTAGAATCACAAATGACCCATTTGGCTTTCTAAGTTCATGGAACGAGTCCATTGGCTTTTGTGAATGGCAGGGGGTTAAGTGTGGCTCAGGTCCAGAACATATGAGAGTGATATCACTGGTTCTTAGTTCTCGGAAACTCACGGGTACACTCTCTCCTTTTGTTGGTAATTTGACCTTTTTACAGTTGTTGTACTTGCACAACAATGGTCTCACAGGGACAATCCCTCCTGAAATTGGGTATTTGAGAAAGTTGCAGTATCTTCGTCTTTCTAATAATTCCTTTGGAGGGACAATTCCATCGAATATATCAGCATGCTCAAATCTCATCAATTTGGGACTTGGCAATAACATGTTTGTTGGAAAGATCCCACCGAGGATTGGTTCACTGTTACATCTCAGACTGTTGGACTTGTCACACAATAACTTGATGGGAACCATCCCTTCATCTCTAGGGAACTTGACTTCCCTCGTGGAGCTTTACATTGATGCTAACAACTTCAATGGGGGCTTGCCAGACAGCTTAGGTAACCTCAAAAACTTGGATATATTCTTTGTCAGGGAAAACAAGTTGTCAGGAACAGTCCCCAACTCTGTCTTCAAACTCTCATCCCTGAGACTTATAGACATTGGATACAATCACTTGGAAGGAAGCCTTCCCCCAGACCTGGGTCTCTTGATGCCAAATCTCCGTGTGTTTAGCATACGCGCCAATCGATTCAGTGGTTCAATTCCCACCTCAATATGCAAGTTGTCAAATTTAGAGGTTTTAGCTCTAGATGAGAATAGCCTAAGTGGGCAAATTCCAACCTGCATAGAAAATCTAGCATCCTTACAACAGCTTCTTGTGGGGCAGAACCAACTGTCAGGTACTATTCCTTCGGGTATAGGAAAACTGAGACAGTTGACACATTTCAATGTATCTTATAATCAACTGTCTGGGCATATACCATCTAGTATTGGAAAGTTAACCAAACTTAGCCATCTTTTTCTGTCTGAAAATAATCTTGTAGGGGAAATACCTTCAAGTCTAGGAAACTGTAGGTATTGGTCAGGACTCTATTTTTCTAATAAACCTCCACAAGTTATGACAATCTTCTCAAATGATCATCGTCGGTCCCAAGACCCTTCAAATGAGAGCCTCCTGGAACGGGAAAACTTTGATTATCCAGATCTTTCTAGTATCATGCAATCCGGTGAAATTCCAATCTTTCTTGGTGATTTCAAATCACTGGAGTACATCCATTTGGAAGGAAACTTTTTGAATGGATCGATTCCTACAACATTGAGTGAATTGAGAGGGCTCCGTGAATTGGATCTGTCACGTAACAAATTGTCCGGTGGAATTCCTGATTTACTAGCTAAGTTGCCATTACAAACCCTCAATTTATCACACAATAACTTTGGAGGTGAAGTTCCAGTTGGTGGGATTTTCAGCAACAGAACAGGATTTTCGGCAGTTGGAAATATTGGGGTTTGTGGAGGCATCCCTGAGTTGAAGTTGCCTGCATGCGATTAGCTCCTCCCCGCGGGATCACACATGTCCCTCCTACTCCCGCGTCATCGTGCGTCAGCGGTCACCGTGTTTTCTTTTTTTTTAGAAGTAAATTCAAAGCTATTCTACATGAGCTTCTCTTGTATCAAAAGTGTTGGTTTGATTCTGGCAAAAAAAAGAGTTGGTTTGTGTGAGCTTCTTTTGTATCAATAGTCTTAGCCCTTGGGTTTGAGTCTTTAGAGTTGAGTCTTGACAATTTTTAATACTCCCTCCGTTTCATATTAATTTGTCGTCTTTGGAAATTGTGCAGTCAAATTTCAAAAATTTTGACCATAAATTTCTCAATATATACAATGAATTGCTATATAAAATTACCACCAACAGATTCGTAACGAAAAATACTATCATACAAATATAATATTGCAATAGTTATTAACATATTATGTAAGAAATTATCCATCAAAGAGTGATATTGGAAATTGTGAAAGTCAAAATTATGACAATTAATATGGAACAGAGAGAGTAATCTCTTATTTTTAATTGCCCTTTGTAATTATACGCTTTTATTATCCCTTTCTTTTCAAATTTTTGAATTTTTCATAGTTGGTCCATTTTATTTTTGATATTCCTTTATTTTTCCCTCTTTTATTTTTCTATACTAGCACTTTTGTTTCTTTTTAGTTTCTTTTTCTTTTTTTTTTTCAATTTTATTATTCTACATAATAGTAATATTGCTCAATAAATATGATTTTATATATTGCACATTAAATGGACAAGATGCGTACATTTTTTTTTTTGGAGAAATTGAGGGTGGTAGCCCCATTTATTAAATCCATTGGGTGGGAATGACCACCACAATTAAGCAGTACATCAAAAACCCCCAATTGCTTCTAGGCTATTAGGCTTACTGCAAATGGGCTTAGATAGTACATACATTCACCTGACATATTAAGCCCACCCAGCAACCCTCAAACTCAATTACACACATTTCATTTCTGACCGTGAATTCCATTCCAGTCGTCGCCTTTCCACGCCCTTCATGCCTCTTGCGCAGCCATCCTTCAAAAAATGTTGTGAATTTGCCCAAAATTCCTCTCCAGTTGTTCCGACGTGTATGGGATCTTGTCTTTCCATAATGTTGTTGCCGACATTGAGACTCTCCTCTTTACTGATTCAATTACCACATTTAAGTTTGGGTCTTTCTTATCATGTGCAATTTCATTTCTATGCCCCCATAGTAACCATATAGTGGCGAAGCAACTTGCAACTCAAACTTTCTTCCTGGTCTTGCTTGCAAACCTTGCTTCAAGTCATGTGTTGAAGGATGTAGCATGGATGGTATATCTCATATCTGCCATTATTTTCTCCCATACCCTTCTTGCAAAAGCACATTGGATGAATAGATGATCAATGTCCTCTCCGGCGTTGCCGCAAAATGGACAGTAATCTTGACTTTGATTCAAGTATCCCTTCCTTCGCAGAAATGTTCTCGTGTTAAGTTTGCTAGATAGAGCCATCCATACCGTGACCTCCACCCCCGGGGGGAGCAATCTTGATCCATGCCTTAGACATAATGGAGATCAACTGATACATCTCCTCTAACCACTTCTTCTGCCTTCTCACTACTTCCGGAATCTTATAGCCATCAAAAGACGCTTCCGATACTACTTTGCCTGTTCCTTGATTGGGGTATCTCTTGCATCCTGGCCATGAGTTCCCTTTCTTTTTCCTTCTCTGATTCATTCAATTCTCTGATGACCCAAGTTAAACACCAAGTCTATCGTTGACCCCCAAACCAACCCATGTCCGCAATGGCACATCTTTTCTGTGATGAAAGCCTATACAGGTCGGCATACACCTCCCTTAATATTTCATCTCCAGACCATCTATCGTCCCATAATCGGACCTTCTTTCCTTCCCCCAATTCTAATCTCATATTTTGTTTGAGTGCAATTTGAATATGCCCTTCCTCCCTGGATACCTTCTTAATGTCCTTTAATGTCCCTGCTGGTTGTAGCTTAAACGCATTCGGCAACAGTCCATTCCCCTCATTGTGTATTGAGTTGACTACCCTTCTCCACAAGACTCCTTTCTCCGATCCATATCTCCACCACCATTTGAAAAGCAATGCGGAGTTCTTCAACAATACATCTCCCACACCAAGGCCACCATCTGATTTGGGTCTTTGTATTATACTCCATTTAATTGTCGCATTCACTCTTCCTCCTTCCTTTCCAGCTCAAAAAAACCTCCTCTGAATGCATATTATCTCTCTTGCAACTGATTTGGCATTTTGAACAAAGAGAGATAGTAATTAGGTAGATTGTTGAGAACCGCTTTGATTAGAACCAGTCTACCAGGCTTCGAAAGACAGTTTGCTTTCCAACTTTTGAGTTTCATCTGAATCTCTTACAATATAGGCTTCCAAGCCTCCTTTCTCCTCATGTTTTAACTAATTGGAAACCACAAGTAGATTATTGGAAGCTTGTCAATATTGCACTTAAATATCCTGGTAGCTCTCTGACTCCAATTATGATCTCTTCCAAATACAAAAATGTTGGATTTTGCAAAATTAATGCTCAAGCCTGTAAAGTGCTCAAACATACTCAATATTGCTTTGATTGTGATCAATTGCTCGATGTCGTCCTTTGCAAAGAGCAAGGTCTCGTCCGCAAACTAGAGATGAGTGAGTGTTTAGGCCCATTTTTACGCCTAAATTACGCTCCCGAGCTTGCTCTTTTTGCTTGATTACGAGTCATTTCCCTTATTTTTACTTGGTTTTTAGTTCTTTAGGTTTTTCGTGTTTGAAGAATAAAACAAGGCAAAGGAGCGTTTTAAGGCCATTTTAGCAAGTCCCAGAGGAGTTCCCAAGCCAAGTTGAGCGTTTTAAGGCTATTGAAGGAAGGCGAAGCCGGGACGGGAGGACTTCTCAGAAAGGATCATTCCAGGGTCGTCGCACCCACTACCATCTTTGTAGCGGGTGCAACAAGGCCAAGTTAGTTGCCCAGAACCGTCGCCTCTGTTACAAATATCGTAGCGGGCGCTACCCCTAGAGAGGTTTGGACCAGAAGGCCATGTCACCCGCGATAATGGAGGTGACACCCGCGACGCTGGACTTGGAGAAAAATGAGGAGGTTCTTTGCCCAGAATGGTCGCGCCCGCGACCCATGTTGTCGCGCCCGTGGACCCGCGCGAAAACCAAATCGCCTCCCAACATTTTCCCAAGCCAAGCTGAGCCAAGTAGTGAAGAAAGGCGAAGGCGAGACGGGAGAACTTCTCAAAAAGGAACAATCCAGGATCGCACCCGCTACCAGCTTTGTAGCGGGCGCAACAAGGCCAAGTTAGCTTCCCAGAACTGTCGCCTCTACTACAAATATCGTAGCGGGCACTACCCCTAGAGAGGTTTTGACCCGAAGGTCGTGTCACCCGCGATGATGGAGGTGACACCCGCGACACTGGATTTGGAGAAAAATGAGGTTCTTTGCCCAGAATGGTCATGCCCGCGACCCATGTTGCCGCGCCCGCGGACCCGCGCGAAAACCTAATCGCCTCCCAACATTTTCCTCCGTCGCGCCCGCTACGCCAGCCCTGTTTCTACGTACTGAAACGACTAAAACGGCTGCATTTTATGTAACTTCCATGCCTTGTATATAGAGTTTTAGAGACAATTTTATTAGAGAGTTCTAATTATTATTGTTCCTTCTAGTTTTAATGAGAGAAAGTGAGTAATTAGTAAGTGATTAAAGAGATTTCTACTTAGATTATTGTGGTTTGTATTGAAGAATCCAAGTTTCAACAATTGAAGTATTATGAAGGCCATCAATTTCTTGGATCATCCACTACTTATTTCCATCATTATAGGTGTTCTCTCATTCTTGCTTTACTATTGCCTTTATTAATTGCATCCTTGTTAATTTGATTGTTCTTGATTGTTATTTTGATTGTTTTGCTTGAGATTATTCTATTTTATGCTAGAGATCATGTTTAAGCTTGGGTTTGTTGATGTTATTTTAGTTGTAGTGATGATTAGTGGCTAGATACTCATTGGGTTCGGGGGTGATTAGGGGTGTTGACAGGTGATTAGGAATGGGTTAGTAAGTTAGGGTGTAATTAGGGAGACAATCAACTTCCCACCTTAATCATTCCTTCAAGTGGGGTGCATTAGGGACATGAAGCTCTCTAATGTACTGATCACTTTTCAAGGGAAGGCTAAGGACGGAATAGTTAGTCACTCGCTCACGGAAGTGAGGATGGGACTAACTAGGCAATGTACTGTTAATTTATTTTGAAGCTTATAAATTCAGTTTATTTTATTTTGTAAGTACCAATATTAATTTTACTGAAGAAATTAAGTTAATCGTTGTTGCTCAAATTTACTCTTTAAGAAATAGTTTTAAACTTTTTACTACAACAAGTTGTCATACTCTTAACATTGATGGTATCAGACCTATAGAACTAATTAAAAAACAATAAAACGAACGAACAACATAATAGACAAATTTATAAACGAACTTTGAATATGAATATAGAAGAATTTATAATAGGAATTGGTTTTGGATTATATGATGAAGATGGATTATTAAGATTAATAAAATATTTAGGTCAAAATAAACAGCAATGTTTGTTTTTTCATACAAAAATTTTATTCATAACAGCAAAATTATTTGAAATATATAAATCCTGCTCAAAATATTAGTATGCAATCTACAACAAAGAAGGAGATATCATATCTGGACAAACATTTATTGTAAATAGTAACCACATTTATTGCAACTAAAATTTACTGTTACAATATACGTATAATCATCAACCCGAAAACAGCGAAAAGATCAAAATATATAACCCGTTTCGACCCGCTCAAACCCGTTTTGACCCGCTCAAACCCGTTTTGACACCTCTACTTCCAACATAAGGTCTTTCCTTCTTATAACAGAAAAATCATTTGAAATATATAAATCATGCTCAAGAAATGGATGAGACGATGACAAAAGAATTATTCCCAATTATATCTATGATAGAAGTTGGAAACGTAGCAGATGGATATCAAATTGAAGGAATATTGTCCAGATCTTATAAACCATTCAAGTTCAATTTATTCGGAATACAATATAGAAGAATCAATGGAGGAATTGTTGTCAGAATCCTCAGCGGAAAAAGTTATAGGGAAGGATTCAGGTCAATCTACAGCACTGAAGAGAAAGACATTATTATTATTACCAAGAAAGGTGCCAAGTCAAACCATTTTGATGATCCAATATTTTAATTCTACCAAAATCTTGAGCCTGGACTATTCAAGAGCAACAGTATAGTTCAGAGAAAATACGCAGATCATTTCAGAAAAGAAACAAACAAAAAACCAACAGTTTGAAATCAGTGAAGAGTCAAAATCAGACTACAGGATATTTACACCTGGAAGCGATATCTACACATACACAGATGAATCATCAGAAGAAATAGTGATAATAAGATATTTTTGAAAGAATTACACAATCAATGATGTAAACTTTAGCAAACTTTACGTATGCAATTATGTTTGTTGGGTTTTATGGCCCAAATTCTATTTTTTGAAGGAATCGGACGCTACTAGCGCCGAAGTCTTAGAAGCCGAATAAGAGACGCTACCTCTCTGCTGATAGGCGGTACCAGCGGGGCTTCCAGCAGCCTCACAATGCTTGACGCTGCCAGCGTCCCAAGTCGATGTCTTGGCTGCGGCGGGTTTCTTTGTTAGTTATTTAGGTTAATTCTTCACTTCTACCTATCCCTTGGTTGTGAGAGTTTTTTTAGAGTTATTATTTTGCCTTCAGTTTATTCCCGTTGTGCTATTAACTGTTAGGAATAGTAGAGTCTTGTATTGTTTCCAATTTGTTCACAATCTTGGTTTCTTTAGTTTTTTTTATCTTTTTCTTGTTTTGGTAGTCAAGGAATGTAGGTTATATATAGTCTTCCTCTCCCTCTTTTATCTATTGAGTTGAGATTGTATATTCTCATCAATAATACATATCATTTCTCAAATCTCACTCCTTCTTTTCTCAAATCTCACTCCTTCTTCTCTTTTAGTTTCACCAAATTAGGGTGAAATTTAACATTAACCGTTTGAGATCTTTCCTTCCCGATCTCGTTGTGTTATATAGTCATTTGGGATCTCTCTTGTAATCTCTTCCCTTATACTAGTGGATTATTGCTCTGTTGTCGTCCGTGGTTTTTTTCCCGATTTGGGTTTCCACGTAAATCTTGTGTCTTTATATTCTCTATTTTAATTACTGATCTTGTCATACTTTTTCTCAATTTATACATCCTGATAATTTTCTCTTCCGCTGCAAATACTAGGCTCTTTACCTCGATCCTAACAATGTTTTGTATGCTTCCCTCCATCTATAAATATGGAAGGAAATAAGGAATGTAGGAGGCAGTTGAAGTGAGAGTAAGAGAGAAAAATAAAGTTTCTGTTTGTGAGCTTTGTATTACAAAAATGTTCTAAGTTCTTCCCTTTTGAGAAAACAGTAATAAAATAAGTATATTTTTATAAATTCAAATATCTTTATATCTTTTCCTCAAAAAAAAATATCTTTATATCTTTTAAATTCTAATAGAAAGAGATAATTTGAGGTTAGAAAGCTGAAGTAAGACCAGTAAGGCCTGAAGAGAAGGCGTGGCGGCAGACTGAACGATTTTCAAACTCTCCATATTTCAGAAGGAGAAATGTATAAATTTATTTTGAAGCTTATAAATTCAGTTTATTTTATTGTGTAAGTACCAATATTAATTTTACTGAAGAAATTAAGTTAATCGTTGTTGCTCAAATTTACACTTTAAGAAATAGTTTTAAACTTTTTTCTACAAAAAGTTGTCATACCCTTAACATTGATGGTATCAGACCTATAGAACTAATTAAAAAAACAATAAAATGAACGAACAACATAATAGACAAATTTAAAAACGAACTTTGAATATGAATATAGAAGAATTTATAATAGGAATTGGTGTTGGATTATATGATGAAGATGGATTATTAAGATTAATAAAATATTTAGGTCAAAATAAACAACAATGTTTGTTTTTTCTTACAAAAATTTTACTCATAACAGTAAAATTATTTGAAATATATAAATCCTGCTCAAAATATTAGTATGCAATCTACAACGAAAATAAACAAAGAAGGAGATATCATATCTGGACAAACATTTAATTTATCAGAATTAAAATGTTACACTATTCAAGAAGAATGAGATTTTTTGAGATCTTTCAATCTAACTACAAGAAGTTATAGATTGAATATGTTAAATTTAAAGAAATCCAGATATTTATATTTAGTGAGTTTACCTTCTAGTATTCACAAAACTACACTTAATTTAATTAAGGATCAAATTGCATTATTAAAAAAAATTGAATATTCAATTTGGTTTGAACCAAATAAAAATCTAAAAAACTCACAAATAACATATTTAACATACGAAGAATAAAAATATTGTTAAAGAAATTGTTTCTATAAAATAAACAAAAATCCAACATCGTACCAAATAGTTACGACCGACGGACAACGAAGGAAACGTAAATTTATTATAAATAGTAACCATATTTATTGCAAATAGTGAACGAATTTATTGTAAATAGTAAACACATTTATTGCAACTAAAATTATCTGTTTTTATAATATACGCATAATCATCAATTGGAATTGACCCGCAAATAATGAAAAGACTAAAATATTCAACCTATTTCGACCCGCTCAAGTTAGTATTGACAACTCTAATGCCAACAAAATGCCTTCTCTTCTGTTTTAAGGTAGATGGAGAAAGGGTCGTTCATGATGTTGATATTTGCAGCTATATGTTTCATACACGAGGACAAAAGTAGCTGCGAGTCTTGGACCATATTTTGAAAGTGGAACCTAAGGACAAACCCAATAGTACTGTATAATTTTAAGGTGCATGAATACTGTTGGGTTATTGGCCCAAATTCTCTTGACTCATTATTTGGCAAGTTTCCTAAACCTACTTACACTCCAAGTTATTGGTTGCTATTAGGAAATTATTTTATTTCCTAATTATATTTAGGTTAGTTTCCTAATTGTATTCTAAAACCTAATTGTATTTGGAGTAGGAGTCTAGCCAGATTTATAGGAAGTTTACCCCCTATAAATAGAGGTCTTTATTCACCTTGTAACAAGCGGCTAGCGACCAATGTAGTCGATGTGAGAGCCTTCAAAACTCCCCGTGAGGGAGGTACAGTGTTATTTCCACATCTTCACCCTACTCATCCCTAGGTTATGAGAGTTTACGAGAGTTCACACATATATTTTACCTCTTGTAATATCTCCTTTTTTTCTACTAGTGGATATTGGTTGTCGCCTGTGGGTTTTTCTCCGAGTTCTTCGGTTTCCCACGTAAAATTACTGTCTCACCTATTTATCATTGCCTCTTTCTATTATTATCTTCGATTTCATAATCATCATGTTTTTCCTTCCGCTGCATATATTGCTCTATTTTACACCCTATCAAGTGACTAACAACTGGCAACAGATCTGAATCCGTTCCCTAACAAATACATCTCATAGTACCGCATTGTTAAACCCCAACTACCAAGAACGAAGGCTACAAGCACTTTCGTGAGATGAACAGAACCCAAGTCATTCACAAAAAAAAGGAAAAAAAATGAACCTACAGTACAATGAAAAGATGACAACACATCTGCCTTGCCTTCAAACAAAATAGGGGAGGGTCCTTCTCAAATCCTACTCTTTTTTTTTTTGCCAACAAAGACAGCAACAACAACACAAAACACAAAACGAAAACCACACAAACAAACCAACACCTAAAACTACACAAGCGAACACGTAGGTAACACCACCTACACGAACCGCCTGTCTTGCCACCCGGTGTACAGGTTGAACCATCAGGCGTGGCACCTTTAAGACTTGTCCGTTGTCAATTTTGCTGATCTCCAACTTACATGCCCACACCAGACTTCTGCAGTCAACAGGAGCCCGATGCACGTCAACCAGGGCCGCAACTACCACAGCCGAATCCGTCCAGATAACAATAGAACTCAACCCTCTTCTAGTCCCTTCTTGCAAAGCCAACTGAAGGGCCAGCAGCTCACTAACCAAAGCCGACTCCCCCACTCCCGTGTAGACCTTGCTTTGGCCCTGTGCCTCCGACCCCACCATTACCCATGCTGCTGCTAACTTTCCATCATCCTTTCTATAGGCTCCATCCACCAAAAAAACACCATCCTCCTCCCGAACATCCTGATTTCCCCACTTGTATGAGCAAGGCGCCCTGTTGACACCCCTGGATCTTTTACTCCTCTTGTTCCACTCTTGGACCCTTCTCCACCATCCCATTTCCTTCTCCTCCTTCCCCAGGGTCTCACTTAAAAGCCAAGATGAAACCCTCTCATCATTTAAGCTCACCCTATTCCTTGTTTTCCATATAGCCCACATTGTGCTGCAGAAGTCACCAAGCTTCTCCCTCCCATCCTCCTTTCCTTTCGCGAGATACATCAACCAGTCCTTTATCCACTACCACCAGCCTACATGTTGATTAACCTCCGAACAGATCCCTAATCGTGCTCCTCTCCACATGTGTTTAGCAATCGTACAGAACCTAAACAGATGCCCCAAATCCTCCACCGCCCCTCCACACCAACATCCCTCCTCTTCCACCAGTTTCCTTTTTTTTTCTATTAACCCCACTCGGGAGAGCATCAACAGCTGCCCTCCAGACGAAGGTTCTTATTCTAGGAGGAGCATCACAATGCCAAATTTTTTTCCAGAATCTAGTCTCCTCCTCTGTCGGTTTTTGCATATACTTCCCCTGCATAAGGAATTCAAAATAACCACTCTTTACAGAATAGATTGAGGAATTCTTACCAGGCCATCCAAGCAAGTCCTGGATTCCTTGCTGAGGCGGATACACTTTTGCAATCCTGTCCACCGTTTCAGCAGTAAACATATTATGTAACATATCCCATTTCCAGATGTCATTTCCCCTGTCCCCCCACTCCACTAAATCATGCACCCTCAGATTCGGTAGGTCCCCAACCTCCATTTCCTCCCTAATCTAACAACCCCTCCAGGAAGCCATCTCTGATCTAGCACAGGTATCCTCCTTCCATCTCCCACACTCCACCGCAAGCGTCCCTTTGCTCCAGCAACTACTGAACTCAACCCTCTCCAAACTGTCGAGGAAGTCCCTTTGACCTTAGTCCCTTCCTGGTAATCAATAGGAGAAGAAACGCCGTATCTAGCCTTCCACAATCTGGAAATCAGCAAGTCCTGATTGTAGTAAGTGCGCCATGCCTGCTTTAGTAATAACACCTTATTATACGCACCCACATGCCTAACTCCCAGCCCTCCCGCTCCTTTCGGTTTGAACACCGTATGCTTATCCTTCCAATGTATGGAGCGACTCCCATCCACCTTCCCCCATAAAAATCGAAGGATGATAGAGTTAATCTTGTTGACCACGGCCTGAGGAATTAAGTAAACACTCAAAACATGTTGATGAAGAGCTACCAAGACAGCATTAATGAGGATCACCTTCCCCGCCATTGACAACATGTGAAATCTCCAAGAATCAAGCCGTCGAAGAATCTCATCCACCATAAACCCAAAATGATCAGTACGTTTCCTCCTAACAGTAGAAGGTATCCCCAAATATTTTTCAAAATACCCTCCCTCCGGGTACCCAAAAATCACTTTCATCCCCTCTTTTTCCTCTTGCCCAGCCCCTTTAGAGAAACACATAGTTGACTTCTGTAAATTAATAACTTGGCCCGAAGCCAGGCTATACTTATCGATAACACTCTTCAGAGCCAGGCAGGAACCAGCCTCCAGTTCAGTAAAAAACAACGCATCATCAGCAAAAAACAGATTCGTAATCGGCGGAGCCCCCCGGGCAATCTTAACTCCTCTTACCCTCCCATTTCGAGCCTCCTCCTCAATCGTGGCAGACAAAGCCTCCATACACAGGAGGAAAAGGTAAGGCGAAAGAGGATCCCCTTGTCTTAGCCCGGCGGTTGGTATAATTGGGTCAGAGCGAATGCCATTCACAAGCACAGAATATCGGACAGTAGTTACGCACCTCATAAGGATGAAGACCCACCTATCCGGAAACCCCATTTTCCTCAGGACGGCTTCGAGGAAATCCCATTGGATCCTATCATAAGCCGTACTCATATCCACTTTTAAAGCGGCGTATTGTATACCCTGACGTTTATTGGCCAAGTAATGAAGAACCTCATGTACCACAAGGATGTTGTCCTCCTTCAGTCGACCAGGAACAAAGGCGGCTTGAATATCAGAGACTAAAGACCCCATAACTCTCCTCAAGCGCCCAACCAAACACTTTGCAATGACCCGATACATAACATTACAAAGGCTAATTGGCGAAAGTCGGCCACCGTCTGCGCTTCCGGCTTCTTCTTCAATAGAAAAATATTGGTGTTATTTAATTCTCCTACAAACACACCATGATTAACCGCCTCCAACACCGTCTCAACAATATTTTCGCCAACCAAACCCCAGCAGTTCTGGAAGAATTCAGCGGGTATTCCATCCGGACCAGGACTTTTCCCCGGCTTCAAACTCTAAATAACATCTTCAACATCAGCTCGAGAAAAGGGTTTTAGAAGCCCCTCTTTCTCCTCATCCGTAAGGGACTTTCTAATATTCCCCACTACCTGGCCTATAACAGAAGTCCGTACTTGCGCCGTAGGGCTTGTGGGCCTAAACAGCCCAGAGAACTCCTGATAAAATTCTCCCACAAAATCCAGTTCATTAAAGGATTGTAGCCTATTTGTAAGCGTCAAACATTGGATCCAGTTGTAAGCCTGTCGCTTTCTATACTTCTGGAAGAAAAAGGCCGTAGACTGGTCCCCAAGCCCAGCCCACTTGACTTTGCTCCTATTGACCCAGAATTCGTGAATTTCCCGAATCATAGTCTCCACAGGCTCTTCTGTTGCATTGCCCTTGCAAATGCAGACTCATCCATACCAAACGTAGCTACCCCTATGTTGCAACTCCTTCAGTTCTTCAATCGCATTTGTAGTGGGTTGAAGCTGTGACTTCTGTGACTCAAACAAAAGCGCCCTCCGGCCCTCCCCATCTGCCGGATTAACCTCAACCAGGTGACACACCGAAAGGACGCGCTTCCTTGAACATGGTTGGACTGAATAAGCTTCTCAGCCTCAGACCTGAATTTGTTCCACTTTTTCACCCAAGGGTCCAACCTAAAAAAGGTCCTTTTAGGTCTATCCTCTTTTTTGATATGCAAAGTTACCAACGCATGATCAGAGAAGATGATTGGAAAGTTGTGAACAAACGAATTTAGAAACGTAGTCAGCCATTGAGAGGACCCATAGGCTCTATCAAGTCGTTCCCATATGCACTCCTCACCCCTCCTTTTATTAGTCCATGTGAACGCAGCCCCAGTGAAGGGTACATCATGCAAATCCAGCATGGTTTTCCAATCCCAGAACTGTTGTTCCCCTCTTACTCTGGCCGATCCCCCTGCTTTTTTAGTACTATCCTCAATCTGATTAAAATCGCCCATGACAACAACAGGCCCTTGTAACCCCATTACAGCCCCTGCCAGACGATCCCAAACATCATGTCTGCCTTGATAAGCAGGGCACCCATACACAAACACAATGTACCACAAAGCAACATTCATTCCACACGATTGCAAGATTACAAAGTTTGCATCACAACACACAATTGAAAACACAGATTCCTGCTTCCAACCAACAATGATACCCCCTGACCTACCTACAGCATCCACCCCAAAAGTACAGGGGAACCCCATGCGCTTAACAACCCCCCTAGCAATGTCTAAAGACAACTTCGACTCAAAAAGACAAATTACATCCAAATGCAAAAAAGACGACACCCAGCGGACATAAGGAATTGCAGAGAGGTCCGCCTGCCTTTTGATCCAACGTGGAAAAGAGCCATTCTATTAGTGGGATCCATAGCCCGCGGGAGCCCTGATGAAAGAATTCCAGACCTTACCCCTCTGCAATTCCAAGCTGCAACAATCATGGCGATGGAGGAGGTATTTTCTGGGCTGCCTCTGCCACCCGTTCAGCAAGCAACTCCCACCACTGGTACAAGCTACCCAAAGTAGGTCAAAATTGAATGGTGTAGCTTGATCCTAGTACAAGCTACCCAATGTTTATTTATATTTCTTGATTGATAGATCAACATCATAATTAGAGATATCAAAAACTTTTTTCAAACAATCGACGAATTCTCTTGGCCACATATCTATGAGAAAGCGAACTTTATAACAGATTTGATGGTCAATCAGGATCATAGGTTAAATGATGTGGAATGCAACTGTAGTCCTTCATTAGTTATTCCCTCTTTTAAATGTGAGTAATTTAAGGAGATGTTTTAATTAGAAGGTCCCCCTAAATTTTATGGTATCTTTCTTTATTCGATTCAAAGAAAGTAATGAATGATATAATCAATTAATGCTATTATTAAACATCTATTTACCAGAGGATCCACAAAATTTTTTTGGACCCGAGTAAAAACAAAATGGGGGGCTTGAACCAAAAATAAATAAATAAATATTTTTATGGAATAACAAAATATATGTATATATATTATATATTTCTTTGAGTCTACCTAATTAAATAAACAGGGACCTATGTAGTAATGTAGCGCTAATAATTATTTCTTCTATTGCCTTCTAAGGCTAATATTAATTAACTGTTATGTTACACTCTCTCTATAAATTTATCACGAGATGTACGTATTTTATTTGAGATGGTTCTAACTGATGATAAGTTATTAGTTACATTCGAACGTATTAAAAAGTCATTTTAATATCATTTATTAAAAAGATCACCTTATAGAAATTTGTCTTACAATAAAGTTATATGACACGATGTCATATTAGAACTTGTGTAAGCTCAATGCAGAGCCCTTTCAAAAATTTGCTTTTCCCATGTTGCCAAATGTAAGAAAATATTTTATTTTGCAAACTCTGGCAGTCCAACTAGAAATTAAAAAAAAACCCCAAATATCCATAATAAAAGTGTAACTTTTAGTGAAAATAAAAATATTTTCTATACATCAAAATTGTCACGTTACAAGTTCAGTATTTATACCTCGTTCTCCTTGGTGGACTGTAAGTTTATAACCTATTAACTACACTAATATAGGAGTTTAGTGTATTGACCAATATTTACCAAAATATGAAATTAAAAAAAAATACTGTCAATGTAACATAAAATATCATAAACAAATTACGGATAAATTTTTTAGATGTTAATATACCAACCTTAGTAGCATTAATACACAGTAATATAACAACTTTTAATATTGGAGACTTATATATATATATATATATATATATATATATATATATATATATATATATACCCGCGGACATTACCAATAATCTCTTTAAGGATCGCTGACTTCCCCACAAATCACCATGAGTCTTTTCAGCGTGCTTCGTCCTCGCTCACACGCTGCCTGGGAAAACTTCCCAGGAAGTCACCCATCCTTTGACTACTCCCAGCCAAGCACGCTTAATTGAGGAGTTTCCAACGGATGAGCTACCATAAAAGAAGGTACACCTTGGTGATATGAGTAGTCATTTTAATCCTTTTAAGCCACACTTAACCACATATCCGGGGTGTTACATATATATATATATATATATATATATATATAACCCTTCTGAACTTATTTATGCTAACCTTTGGTGATGATGAATAAACTAGACATTTATATATCATCACATTTAGTATACTACAATCCAGTATTCATACTGTCAAATTAAAAGTTTAGGTACAGGGAGAAATATTATGATAGTTAGAGCGTGTATGTTAATTTAATTATGTAATCCCGTTCTAATTATCATTCAAAATATACGGGGAAGATCGTAAAACCTTTCCTGCAACCACTCTTCATCTAATCGTCTAGAAAGTAGTAATTTTCTTACTGGAACAACCGGACAAGTGTTAATCAGCTCACCACTTTAGAAACAAATTTGACATGTTTTGACTCTGAGCCACCACCTCGCATAAGAAATCAGAATACAATTTGACTCTGAGCCACCATTTCACATAAGAAATCACACTATAACTTGTGTCAAAAATTTCATTATTTACTGTAGTAAAAACCTCACCTACCCTTACAACAAAAGTTCAAAAAATGGTAGCTGACTAGCTGTTTAACCTTGGAAGCTTACTTAGCTCAGCTGCTACTATAAATACTCATCTTCTCTTGCTTCCCATTGCACAACAAGTCTAACATATATACAGCTTCTTCTCATATATACCAACCATTCATTCATTAACAAGCTTGTGTCTGTTTGATACTTGCTAGTTAGTTGACAATGCCGACAGTACTGCAGGCTCCACTCAACTCTGTGGAAAAGATATTACTACAACATGGAAGCGTACCCAAACGCTACATCCAACAAAACGGTGAGCACCAAGATGGTGATGTTCCTTTGTTGGATGGTCAAACTGTTGATTTCAGCCTCCTTTCTCAAAACCCTCAAGAGCTCCAAAAACTTCATCATGCTCTCTCCTCATGCGGTTGTGTCCAGGTAACTATTCTACCATAGTGTAATATATATACTCCCTCCATTACATATTAATTGTCCAAAATATTATCTTTTACTAAAAATTTCATGTAGTATATTTTATCAAAAATTTACAACATTATATTTTTATGATAATATTTTTCGCCATAAATTCAATGATAGTATTTTCGTATATTAGAACATTGTATATGTTGATAAATTAATACCGCCACAGGACAATTAATATGGAACAGAGGGAATATATCTATATGTATCTTGAATCAAGATACTAATTTCTAAAACATTGATAATTGTCTATACCTTATATTTTTCTGATTTTAAATGATTACTTTTTCGCAGTTGCACGTACTTATCAACTATAAACACATGACATTTGTGAAAATAATAAATATTAATAATTTATGAGTGGCCGATAACAACCCTCAAACTAATGAAACATGTCATTTTAACGATTTAAATATACATGCATACAACTTTTGAAGTAATTCAAATATAATTTAAAATAGTTGATAAACATCTCTATTTAAAATACATGTTATTTAATTTTCAATGAATAAGTCGTGAGACAGTCAAAATAATTTGCATGGTATATACATCTATGACTATATAGATTGTGAATCATGGAATAGCAACTTCATTCTTGGATGAGGTGAGAGAAATAAGCAAGGAGTTCTTCAAACTACCCATCGAGGAAAAGGAGAAGTACTCTTGGAGAGAAAATGGTGGACTTGAAGGGTATGGCAATGACATGGAGCCCCAACAGACTGGCATCAATTGGAATGACAGGCTGCACCTTCAAGTGCACCCTGAGAAACACCGCAAGTTTTAGCATTGGCCACAAAATCCTCCAAATTTCAGGTACGTACAAATAATCACCTTCTACATGCATATGTACATGACATCCAAGCAAGGTTTAAATACTCAATTAATGGTGACGTACGAATAATAAAACAGGAAAACTCTTGAGGGATATTCAATCAAGACTACTGCAGTGTTGGAGGGGCTCTTGAAAGCCCTAGCGCGTTCATTGAAGTTGGAGGAGAGCAGATTCTCAGAGTTGTGGCGAGCAGAAGAAGATACAATCCATGCAAGGTTTAACTTTTACCCACGATGCCCAAACTCAGACCAGGTTGTTGGGTTGAAACCCCATGGAGATGGAACTGTCCTCACCATTCTGTTGCAAGACAAGGAGATTGAAGCCCTCCGAGTCTTCCATCATAACCAATGGTTTAGGGTTCCTATCATCCCAGAAGCCCTAGTCATCAATGTTGGTGATCAAATGGAGGTGATTACTCACTAATTATGATATACTCTTGCTAAGTTGAATCGACGGGTTTTTTGCATTTTGGACCCTGAACTCTAGGGGTATTTTTTTCTGAATCTTTGGTTTTCAACATTAATTCTTTAGACTCTAAAGTTTGTAGGCTGAATAAAAAAAGGACCTTAAAATTTGTGAGCTGAAGAAAAAGGTCATTGTCTCGTTCTTTGTTTTCCTCCCTTGTTTGAATTTATCTGTCGATTGACGTTAAACTTCGGGACTATTGTTAAAACTATTATTGAAACAATAATACACCTCCCTCATTCATGTCGGGGCTACTTAGACCCCTGAGTACATGGGATTAAGTAACTCCAAAATGAATAAGAGAGGTTTATTATAACTTTAATATCAGTTTTAACCTTAGTCTTGAAATTTGAAGCCAATCAGGAGAAGAATTCAAACATGAAAAGAAAAAGAAAAACGGGAAACATACATTTTTTAAGCCCACAAATTTTTGGGTCCTTTTTTTTCAGCCTACAAACTTTAGGGTTCAAAAAATTAAAGTTGAAAATCAAGGATTCAAAAAATAAATATTCCTAAAGTTCAGGGTTCAAAATGTAAAAAACCCTTGAATCGATTTGTCGTTTCATGTGAAAAACGTGGAGTTTTCATGTAATTTCTTCCTTCAGATTCTTGTTTAAAGCTTATTGTTGTCGTATTTGTACGTAATTTGGCAACTACAGATAGCAAGCAATGGAATATTCAAGAGTCCGCTACATAAGGTGATGGTGAACCCACAATATGATCGAATCTCAGTTGCGATGCTTCCTCTTCCAAATAAGGAGAAAGAGATAGGGCCACTGCCTGAGCTCATTAATGAAGAGAGACCACAATTATACGAGAGGCTTAAGGACTATGGTCAAGTTTATTTCCAACCTGTTCCACCTGGGGGAAGGCCACTTGATATTGCGAAGATCACTTATTTGAATTTTTGTGTGTTTTTCATTGTGTTTACAAAAGTCAATAATGGAACTAAATAACTAGTGATATATCCTATCATTGGTATGATTTGGTCCACTGTCAATTTAGTATATTAAAAGTTTACTTATTTGTGTAACATTGTTACTTAAATTATTTTGACCAATTATCATATAAAAGTCATTTGAATTCTGAATTATTTTGGTCAGTTTGAATTTCAGTCCATTGAATTTTAGTATAATAATAACACTCAAATTTAAATAGAAACGTAATCCTAGAAGGATGTACAACTATTGAGAACCACAAAAAATCCACTGTGAAAATAGGGAGAGGCTAACAGTAATATCTAAAAGTTATATATATATATATATATATATATATATATATATATATATATATATATATATATATATATATATAGACACACACAAAAAGTTATATATATATATATATATATATATATATATACACACACACACACTCAACACATAAAAAAAAATGATATGTCAAAAGCATAAGTTTCGATTTATACCAATGAAGTAATTTAATTTTTGAAATTGTACCATCAAATTTAACATGTTTTTCACTTTTTCATCCCCACGACCCTTATGAGCTTCATGAGCCGAGCATCCTTAAACTCGGCTTGACTCACTTATGTAACGAGTTCGAACCCCAACTCGAGCTTATTCCGACCAGCTCGAGTTTATTTCGAGTCGAGCTATCTCGCAGGGCTTGCAACCTTAGTAAGGGAGATCCAAGGTATATGCCAATTTCAACTAAAGTCGATGGTAACCGGTTAAGTGAGTTTTCACTTAACTTATAAACCGTCCTCTCATTTTAAAATTTTAATCTAGGACATTTTACTTATAAGTGAATCTCAACATTTTATTCAGCTTTCGGTCTTAAAAAAAAGCCTAGCAAATAATACCAAGTGATATTAAGAAAGAATTTGATCATATAAAGGGAAAAAAAAAGGGATAATATATATAGTAAGAGTGAAGACCAACCACTCTTGTCATTTCAAATGAAAATTGTTCCCATGATAACTACCCTTGCCATCCCCTCTAGGATTCCAATTAATCCTGAGGAGTTTTCTTTTTTACTGGTTGAGAAATATTGTGGTGGGTGTGGGTCCTTCTTTTCAATATTGACATTCTAATCCCCTCCCTTTAAAATTCATGTTCTTCTATTTGTATTCGTCAACGTATTAGAATAACTATTAGAATAATTTCAAAGCATTTCCACATTGAATGAATATTATCTCTTGGTTTGCCGTTATTTTCGCATTATTAATATTTTTCCTACTTATGCCTCCGCTACCGGCACTATGGCGCTACAGGTACATTCGAGTTTATGCCCACTTTATAATAATCTAATTATACCACTAACAGATGAAAAAAAAAAGATTTATTTCTACTGTTATTTTCATAGGATGATATAACAGATTAACAGTGTAGCAACTCCAGTATCTTTCCACGCTAATGAAAACTGAAAAGCAAGCCCAAATGCACAATGACTCAAAGAGGCAACAATATTTTTAGTATCGATAAGAAAACACTACTTTTAATAACAATCATATTAATAATTAATAATAGTTACAAAATATTTTTTTTCTTCAGTTGCTGTCAATTAGTGGATATTGTTCCCCAAAATTGCTATTTATCAACAATTTTTAAAATTTATTTATACTATAGGACACAAATCACTCTAACACCAAATCATAGTTACTTTGCACATGATCGAATTTGGATACCTTAATGTTCGGAAGAAATCCTATCTCAACATCAAACATAGTTAGCGGGAGCACATATACCATCTGAATGTTGATAATATGCTACAATTATAGTTGACATGTGATTCTTCCTAATTCCCATGATTACATCAGATCTTCCCCTTCCAGACGTGCTACACGTATTTACAAAAGCGGAACCACAAAACTGGAAACTCTTGGCAACTAGCAATGAAAAAGATGGTGGGGTTGATTTCGACCTGGGAACACTTTACATACAATCAACATGAGAATTTGGTCATGGGTCAATTGCAACAGGAGTAATGCGCCTCTTAGCTGGCTTGTTAGAGGTTGCAGGACTGCTAGTTGCTACAGGCATTGCTTCTTTTGCTTCACTGCTATCCGTTTGTTTTTTGTCTGAAATCACACGGCTGTCGATTTCAGAAGCTTCAACAGCCCTCTCCACAGGTATCTGTCCAATGGGACTTGAAGTTCCGTCAATGGCTGCTGTTTTTCCATCTGTGAGAATGTATAATAAGATTACTCTCAGATCATCCGGTACACTTAGCTGACAAAATTTTATCCAACCCCAAAAAAAAAAAAAAAAAAAAAAAAAAAAAAAAAACAGATATGGTCAATTGGTCATAGCCCCATTTGACCGAATGTTTGGACATATAATATTTCTTTTTTCTATTCTTGAACCCAATTCTAACCCACATATAGGTCCGTCTAAATTGTCCAACCTAGTCTGACCTAAAAAAACCGGGAAACGGAAATCAATTTCTCATCCGAATTTTAACATCGACCGATTTAACTGACCCGAATCAAATTTCTTGCAAGCAGTAGATACAGTAGCTTCATGCCTTCATCATATTAACACCATCTTCCCATGAAGGGGCCCTAACTAGTTTAGAGGGATACCTGATAAAGGAACCGGTGATCCGAGTTCTTCAATCTGAAATTCCACCAAAGTGCAGTATCCATCTTGTGAGGATAATGCCAAGTACTTGCCATCGGGTGACCTGTCAACCCAAATTTGTGCCACTAATTCATAAATCAGAGGTGGAAAAGAAAGAAAAACGTCAATTAACAAAAACAAAAAAGAAAATTTACCATTTGATGTCAGTTATGGCTGCATAGTGGAGACCAGCAAAGACGGCCAAAGGGACAACACTTTCTGTGTCATAAATATACAGTGAATTGAGGGTTGCCACAGCAAAAACAAGCCGATATGGAAGTTTGAAGAAACCAGCTGTCATGGGAAAGAATGGCAAGTATTAGGATATGAATGAAAAATCAAATTCATCAAAACCAAGCAGATTTAAATCACCATTAGCAGAGTTCGATCCACGAAGGCTAAAGGCCAAAGAGCAGAAACACACTGCAACTACAGGTTTGCTCGCTCCAGGAAGCTGCAAAGCAGGCCTGGATAATTTGGAAAAAAGACAGGAGTGAAATTAAAGCCCCAAGTTATGGTAAAAAATGGATGAGAAGATAAATGAGGGGGGTGTTCCGCAAGAAATGTCACCCAACAGTGAGCTACATGATCAAAATACTCAAGTCTAAAAGTTCGAATATCTTGCCTTGAAAGATCATTCCTAGAAAATACATATGCAGTGTTCACTGCTTCAGATGCAGGTGAAGGTTTGTAAGAACCTGCAAAGGCACATTGAAAGGCATATCAACAGAATCCTTATCAACTAATGTCAGATAGACAAGAAATAGAAAAGAAAACAAAATGTCAGTGCGTAATATATATGAACATCTGCTGAAACATATATCAGAGCTCAGAGGTCAACACTATTTAAATTTAGAAGGATAAAAGCATGAGATAGACACAAACTGTGTACTGTTAATTCATCATGCAGCATAAACATTTTGTTTCAGAGATATCCTCCCTCCAGCAACTATCATATACGAACCAGGAAAATATTCTCAACAAGAATGCTATGCTAATAGAAGGACTCCTAAACTTCTGCATCATGTAAACTTTTTTTGCAAGAATGCTATACTGGATATATGGATTTTTCTTTCCAAATGTGCATTAGGAATCGAGTAAGAGGATGACGAGCAATAGATACATTATCATTTAGCTTTCTTGAGCGAGATATTTATCTTAGTGTCTATTTATTTTAGTCTTTAGATTCACATTCATTTGAATTCAATATCTGTTGTAACTGTCATATTACCTTTGTCAACAAACTTATATCATTTATTAAAAATAATTAATAAAAAAAGGAAATAAAATAAAACAACGTTCCCACCCATACGATTCCCCATCAGCATTACTTTCTCCATCTGGCATACCCACATGGAAGTATCGAGTATCCAACATCCACACCATATAGGCCTCAGCAACTTTCTAAAGAATTTATCTATTTTTGGTTCAAAATGAAGGATCGAGTGTCCATACCCAAGTCCAAGTATCATGCGTTTGACACAAGGCCTTTAGGCAAAATGAAACTCCAAGTACATAGTTGGAAAACCTGGGCCTGAGTTCACTGAGGCAGAAAGTTTTTCCTCTTTTTTATTAGAGGGTGAGGGGTGAACAAAATAATCTCCACCCAGTCCTTCATAACCAGTTCAACATAGAATGAGGGAAATTACACAAAAACGCCCTCCCCCAGCAACCTTTAAAAAGCAAAAAAGAGCACATAAAAGAGTACCTAAAAACATTACATGAACACCAGGAATTATTATTTGCAATGAAATAAATGGAGGCTATGCCCTCACCTGCAGGCACCAGTAAAAACGACCCATCAGGTGACCAGGCTAATCTTCGGAAGAATGAAGGCAAAGTCTCGTCATGAAAGAGATGATTCTTCAAGCACTGTATGTCATACCTCATGAACGCTTATACTTAACAGAAATGCAATTCTATTCAGTGTACAGACAAATAAATACCAACCTTAACATCATCTGCAGTTTGTTGTTCCATCTTTGAAACAACATGCTGACAAACGTAATTCATCCTCCCCATGTCCTTAGTTTTCTGAGGCTTATTAACATAAATTCTGCAAGTTCTATCTGAACTCAATGACGCAACATACTTAGACAATGGATCCCATGCAACACCCTGTACATAGTGAAGGTGCCCATCCAAGATCTGATGTACAGAACCTGAAAAAAGTATGACAACAATGAGGCACTGCAACTGGTATATAAAAGCTAGTCTGCCAGATTGCCACTTAGGTGATGTACCTTTGTCTGCATCCCATATAATGCAGGAGTTGTCAACAGATCCAGTTATAAGGAAAGCTCCATTCTTAGACCACTGCAGGTCCAAAACATCTTTGCGATGAAATCTGTATCATTATGTATCACATTACAAAGGGCAACTCAAAAATGTATCCTCCTATATACCCAGATATGAAGCAGGTTTGTAAACCATTTACCGCACCCAAAGTAGATTTAGCAACCAAGCATGAGTAAGGCTCTGGGAGATTATCTATTATTCCCTATGTATTTCTAGGCTACTTCACAAGATTCAAAATAACAGACAATTGGAAATGTTCATATTCTATTTAGTATTAGTTTTGGTAGGTCTTATTTGCTTACAGAAGAATTATGTCCCCTATCTTCATGTTTCCTAAATTTAGCTGGTCTTACCCTTACACAATAGGTGAAATGAATGCTGCTAAAAGAGTTCCAAAGCAAACACTGCATGAAGATTATTTTTCCACGTATAAAAGTGATTATCTAAGTTCCAATGCACTGTTTCATTCACTAATCATTTCAAGCATTTGATAGCAAACAGAAGCCACTGAATTCGGTATAACAACAAACATGGATATAACGTAGGAAGTTGATCCAAAAGGAAGCATACGATAATGTCTTTTGAACTTTCCACGTTTGACCGGCATCTGTTTCATGAGATTTCCACAGTATTAGCTCCCCACCTGCAGTCATAACAATTCCATATTAAGCAATATGTACAGCTAAGTAATACAATCAAAAGAAAATAAATTTGAAGTAACAAATTCAAGCATACCATCAGCACCAGATGCCAGCAACTGCCCTGCAAGGAAAGTTACACACTTAAACCAAAGAAAACAAAAATAAGCCAATTACACATCTACTTGCCAAAGACCACAAAGCAAGGATGCTTTGACACACAAGGGATGTAAATTAAGACCTCCAAGCACTGTGGCCATTACAATGTATAGCTATCCTGTACACAACTTGAGTCGGAAGATGTATATGAATAGAGAAACAAGGAAACCAGAGAACATTACCTACTTTCGATCTACTGATAACTGTTAAATGTATGTATCATAACTTGGATAATTTCATGTGAGTTCGGGAAATATTTTATGTGAATATGTTGTTTTATTCCCAAAATTCCTATATTATGCTTTATTTGGAGTTTGGTCAAGTTTTGTAGGAAAATTATGAAAAATGACCAAGAAAAATCTAAGTTTGTGATGCTAAGGAAGAAGATTGATCCACCCCAAAGCCCAAAGCATGGCCCAAGGTTCATTCAAGCATGGGATTGACTGACACTGGTGCCAAAAAACCTGGCACGGGTCATGTTTGGTTCCAGAAGCAACAGAATGGCGACCAACGCTGACATGGGCCGTGTTTAAGGTGACATGGACCGTGTTAAAGGCGATCCGGGTGGTGTCACCCCTGACAAAGCTCATGTTAGGCACATCTGCTTAAATTGTGTTGTTGTCCTTCCGTTTTTTCAATAAATGAGGGGATTTCGGCTGTGCTGTTCATCATCATTGACGACCACCTCTTCCATATTATCATCATTTATCACCCACTTCACCACCATTTTATCTCTTCCACCCACTTCAAACCCTAACCTCCATAGCCACCACTACTTTAAGCTTCCATCTTCCTTGCTCTTTTCACTTGTAAAAGGTTTGAATTTGTATATTTTCTTAGTTTTCTTTCATTATTTTCCGACTTCTGTATATAATTTCTGCTTTTTGGTTTTGCTTTTGTATATACTAACCACCATTGTTGAAAAGCTTGAAGCTAAAAGATTTTTGTATAACCAAATTTGTGTTGGTTGCTGTAAATACTTAAGACGGTTAGACACAGCACCTACTGGAGACCAAGCTTCAAAGGAAGCGTAAAGCTTGTGTTGCAGAGAAAGGCAAACAGAAGGCTACTGGATCTTCAAGACAGACTTCCACTTGAGGTAATAATCCTTTCAATCTTGAATAAGATAATATCATGCTTTGAGTCAGCGTAATGTGATGTTTGCTAGATACATGCATGAAACATTCTTACGAACAACTGGTATGTTGGATGATGTTGACTGATTGTCGACTGGATGTGGGTTGTTAAATTTTGCTCAAATGAGTGAACCGACCTTAAGAAATCTGACTCTAGAGGTCTTGAGCACCATTGATGTGAATTTGCAAATTGCAAGTGGTTCCATTACCTATCAAATAGATGAAGAGGTCCATAGCCCTACTTTGGTTGAGTTTGCTAGAATTTTCAACCTCCCTGAAAGCTTCTGCTGCTTGGAATCCCATTGAATTTTGAGAGTTTTTGACCTCTAGAGTACCAAAGAAATAAGTATTTGTAGAGAAAGGAACCCAAGGGTTTTTAAGGGAGTTGAAACTCCTGTTCAACGCTGGAAAGAAATTTCATCAAGTCTCTCTTCTTTAGGGTTAATGGAAAGTTTAGCTCTTCCTCTTTTGATGTGGTAGATTTTGTGCATAGTCTATATTTTGGTTGTACATAACTTTCTAGGAGCATATGTTCTACTGATCCTATTATTAACATATGTTCATATTTCCCTATCAAAAAATAAGATCAAAAATAAGATCTGAGCGAACGAACAAGGTCCCAATTTAAGGCCAAATTGAAGTGATTTGCTCAAATGGTATAGGGCTTAAGAGTGAAATTGGATAGGTATAGCTAGGGGAAATCGATTCTGGCGATGTTCAAGCATTGAAGATGAATTTGGAATTTAGGATTCAAGAATTAGAGAGTTCAAAAATTAGGATTTGCGAAATTGCAGCTTTTAGGGTTTAAGTGAGCGGGTGGTGGGCCCAGTAGCAGTGGTGGTAGGGTAAGGGTCGACTAAACATGGTGGTGATTGTGATGGCCGAAAGGTGGGCATGCGGCAGTGATGTGCTGCTTTCAAGCAGCAACGCAACATGGATGAGTAGGGTTTCCATTTGAAAACTTTATTCGTCGAAGCTTCCAAGGTTAAGAGGCAGCAGAAATTAGGGGTTGGGTTAGGTGAGAACTTGGTCGGATACCAAGTTGATTGAGAATAGAAAAATCAGAGAAGATTCTAAAAAAACATTAGCATCCATGTGAAGAATCAACGGTATTTCATAACACTCTATAAAGACATAACAATGTTGAGTATCTAAAAAAGGTGCACAGAGCCTTTATCTATAATAAACAAACTTTCTAATACTAAACATAATAGGATCGGAAACTATAATATGACAATTAAACATACCAATTATTATTATTATTCCTAGATTTCTTCCTATAACAAATCTTAATGATTCTATCTGTAGGATTTCAACAAAATGTAAGTTTATTTGGTGATTATACAATCTCAGCAGCCACTACCAGTAGGTTTTGCTTGATAAGGAAGTAAAGACATCTCTAATTTTAATATGGATTTAAGTTGAATCTACAACTCAATGAGACTAGTAACAATTGATTATCCCTGGTAAAAATCTGGAATAATGGGTCTGATCTTTGCATGCTCTTTCATAACACAGGGTAACTTTTGGAGCAAAGCATTGCTAGTCCATACCAGAAGGGGAGAAACGGAGAACATTCACTGCAGAGCTATGATAAGAAAGACTTGACTGGTATGATGCTGTTGGAACTTTTCCCTCCTCTTCTAAGTATATTTGCCAAATCTGAGCAATTAAATTGAACAGAATCAGTATAGATTTGTTTTAAGAATAAAAAGTTGATTTTATATAATTCACTCTGTTGCATACATGTCCTGCATATAGACCTACAAAGATCATCATTTTTAAAATGGAAATGCAAAAGATGAGACCAAAAATCCAATGTTTTGAGGGAAAAGGAGCAATTTGTAAAAGCAAGATAAAAGTAAAAAGAGTGAATTATAAAAAAGATGCACAAAATCACTAAACTAGAGAACGTGATTCTTGGGCATAATTTTGTATCAATATCCCTTGTGACTTTGTGTGTGTGGAATGTGCCATGAGACGTTGAAAATCTCCACATTGCCAGCATCATAACTCCTAAGAGAATGCCAATTTTAAATAACTTAAAACCCACATGTCTATCAACAAGGCCTTCCAATTTTGGCCTTTAGTGGTTGATTGATACAAACCAAATATTTGGACTTGCCATGCTAGTGATGGTGTGCGTTGTTGGCTGGGTCATCGTCATTTTATTTTTGTAATGCCCAAGGGTTGGTTCGTCTCATTTTTGTGATGCCCAACTTTGTCCCACAAAGCTAATGATCTAAGAGAAAGCCTATAAACAAAGTACCAAGGGAGGGTGGTGGATTACCTTCTCATTCCATGGATAAATAGCAGCTAATTAGTATACTACATAAAGAATTGACTTTCTAATAAACTCTTCACCATTATCTGGACATTAGGCGAGTACAAGACAGCACTACTTCATGTTGTTTGTAGATCCCCATTTACTCACTAATCTAATAAAGGTTGTCACAGGCATTATCTTGATAACAATCCACTGGGCATTATTAAAATCAAAACCTTAAATTAAACCTATGATCATAAGTCTTTAATATTTACTTAGTGATCGAAAACCTTTCTATAAGAAAAAATAATAATAATTGTTGATAAGCATTTATAACCAACAGAAATTAAAGTTAACGAAAATTTAAACAAGAAATGATCCAAAACCTAGAAAATTGCAAATGAATTCTCAATTATTTGCACATGGTATCATAAACTTAGAGAAATCCTATAACGAAGTACCTAGAGAAGGGGGTATGGGTAGGCTTTGCAGAAAGGTGTCCCAAATGTTTACATTTAAATGATTTACAGGCATGTATGAGGGGATTCACACAAGGGTAATAGGCTGAGAGCAGTGGAAAGGTACACAAAGGATTTCCCAATTAATATTAGCTTCCACCAAGGATGAGCACTTAATCCTTTTCTTTCCCAATGGTTATGGATGAGCCTACAAAGGAGATCGAGCAGAATATACTTACTTTAGTGCATGTTCTGTTGCTGAGGATATTATTCTTGTTGAGGAGACTAAGGAGCGGAGAAGGGAGATGGGAGGAGATGGGAGCAATTCAAACCTTTTTTTTTCTTTTATGATATTCCTAACGGTAGTTTAAGGTCATGCCTACGGAATGGAAAAATTTAGAAATTAAGCCTACCATTTGGAATATATAAAAAGTGTGTTCACCATTTGGAATAGGTAAAAGTTGGTGCCTACCATTTGGAATTTCCCTAAAAAAATAAAGAAAAAAGATATCAAGTGAAGCCAATAACAGAAATTTTCACAACATCTGTACTGAAGACAGCACCATCTTGACACCCAATTCAATGGATGAAAACACAGGAAGTCCATCACATCACATAAACAACAATGACTTTGATAGGTCATATGATTCAAATCGTCAAAAGGTAGCAATTTACTACTGGAAAGAACTTGCTGATGCAAATTTCATATGGTTTGAGCTAACTCAAGTCCAATAATTAACTGAAAAGCTGAAGGCAAGGAAAAGAGAAACCTTAATGTCGAAATCAGCTCCGCCAGTGGCAAGAACTCCAGAAATGGGATGAAAATCAAGAGTCAGGACTGGCTTCGTGTCGTGCCAATTGATCTGCACTGTACCTCCTTTCATTTCTCTCTTTCTAAAAGAGCAAAGCAATAGAAATCAAGTGTTTGTCAGGGAATTATAACATGTGATTTGAAAATTGAACATTAGATGAAAAAAATCAACCAATACTAACTAGCAACCAATACTAGAAACAAACTTTTAATCAAAAATTCCATCCTAGCAAAGTGAATCAACCAAGACAGTCACACTGGTTGAATCCGTTACATCTGGGGAGATATCTTTTAGTCAAAGCAACAACTTGTATGTCCTCATGTCCCTCCCTTGCTTTCTTCTGCCCTTGAACTTTAAAAAGAAAAAAAAAGGCCACTAACCCTAGACATGGGAAGTGAAGACGCACAAGTTGTAGCTTTCACTTAAACATATCTCACACTATCTTAGTTGACATTGTTACTAGAGCCAAAGGTAGATCTATATCATGTCATGTACACAACAAACTAATCAGTAACTGTTTCATCATGACTGACTCACAGTCATGTAAATAAAAACAGAAGACAATAATTTTCAAAAAAAATCAAAATCCCAGATAGCCAGATTAAGCATCTGTATCCCAAATTCCAGATAAATAACGTAATCTACTATACATTCCAAAACACAATACACCTGTAATTATATCGATAAGGGGATCAAGATCACGATCAACAACAGCAACAAGCAACACAGCAAGAAATGATTCGGAGTTCAAACAGCAAAGATGTGTATGCAATGCAGTAAGTTGCAGTGTGGTGGTAGTAGTAGTAGTAGGAGTGGCAACAATGCACCTCTAATTCAGGGTTAACATTTAATAAAACTTACTCACCATCTCTATCTTCATTTAGTAGTCTTAAAAACAAGGTTGAGCACTGACCACGGCAGTAACAGAGAAATGATTAAGATCCCAAACACATGTACCAAATTAAAGCAGACCAAGCAACTGAACTTAACCCAAACTCAACCAATTAAAGTTGAGCACTGAACTACACTGTGCAATGACATAGTGACATGGTACAGAAGCATATATATCAAAGAAGTAATGCGTGATAGCTCCGAAACCTAAGTACCTAACATCTCAACTTCTCAAGTCATGGAATCAAAATAACAACACACAGGCAGTTTTGAGAAACTATATGAGTCCCAAGACCTTATTCACTCACGATTCTGGACCAAATTAAAGCGTTAATTCAATTGCTATGTATACATATACTTTGACGTAGAATGAAAGAGTCCAAAGCCTAACATCTCAAGTCATGGAATCAAATAAATTGGCATCCATATAGCAGAGCTGCAACTACTCATTTTAATATTCATCCTTCAGGCTCGCTCACTAAAACTTGCTGTAATCCTTGTATGTTAAATTTGACACTAACAACACCCAGAAACAAGGAAATTAAAAATAAGTCACAAAACAGTAAACAAAAAAGAATTCAAGAACCCACCAGAAATTGGATCCGAATTAGCTGTAAAGTGAAGAAGCAGCGGTGGCAGATTTAGTTGTGTCGACAATGGGACGATGAAGATAGATAGATCAGCAACAGCAACAGCAACGAAACCGAACCCTAGAGAGAGAGAATGAAATCGCCTGAGTTGAGCTTCTACTTTCTAGAGAGATGACGAAGAGAGAAGAGAGGGAACGGAAAAATGGTGGGTGTGTAAACGAGCTCAAAACCCTGCCGGCAGTGACTCGAGTGGACCCTGGAGAGACGGGAAATTGAGAGAGTTAGGCGCGCATATCAGCCCCGGCCCAGTTTGGAATACCATACCATTATTATTTTCTTTTCTTTCTTCCAAATAACCATGTCATTTTCCTTCGTAACTTTCACTAAAAAATATTTTTACCAAAAACGTGGAAAATATAAACTCTATTTAACAAGAATATTCTATTCAATTAGTTAGATACATAAAATTAATAACTAAAAAATTATCAAAATCTCCAAAATATATATTATATATAATGAAATAACAAAAAAGGTAAGGTAATTTCCAGCTTTTGACAATTACAGTAATTATGGTAATTCCCGCGATGTGTACCATACATGTGGCATGATTGGGTCTCATACGTCGAATTTATTTATTTTTAAAAATATTAATTTTGATTTTTAAATTGTGAAAATTATGTATAATTAATTAAAATTTAATTTTTTTCAATGACTTGTTTATTAACTATGAGCTAGTCCATAATATCCCGTGTAATGCACATATAATATTTCAATAATTTTACGTTATTTATTTTCTAGAGTAATTTTATAATAATTATTAATCCAATCTTATAAAAATATTATTTTTTATGGAATAAACTATCGTTTGAGTTTCTTTTATTTCATGACCATAACGATTACGGATAAATATTTTATTTTTATTTTTCGTCTTAAAAAGGATTGAAGGAAGCTTGTTTTTTGAAAAAATTGTTACGACAACAACTATGTGACAATTCTATTTTCTTATTTATTTTCCATTATATATTTCGTGGATTTTAATCTCTTGTTCAACTTTTTAATCTATACTTATTTCAATTTCTTATTCTTGTTTTGGTTGCTTACATATAATTTGAATTTTTTTATTATTAAAAGTATATATGGTAGTTTCAATCAAAAAATTTTATTTTCTAAGATAGTTATTAAAATGAATACGACACAATTTTATAGCTTTTTCATGAAAATTTTACTTTAGTATTTTATTTCTAAGGTTCTGATCACAATATTATAATAGTAAATTAATGAAAAGAAAAGTAAAAATTGCTCTAGTTTTGTATTAGATATTTGTAATTTATGTATGTATGATCTTATGTATTTCTTTTTCTTTTTTTGAAAAATTTGAAATGTTCTAATTGTGTATGCATTAAATATTGGTAACTTATGAATGACTTTAGATATTTCTTTTTCATTTTTGTTAATATTATATTTATGAATGTAATAATAAATTATGTAGGTTTGGAATTTACTTTGGAATTCACCAAATCTTCTAAATTATTTCTTTTAGGTTTAGATTTTATTTAAAACCTTGTATTTTAATATATTTAATAGATTATGTACCGGATACAAAGATTGAAACAAATTCACCGACCTCCATTGTTTCCGGCGACCTTTTGCCAGAGATACAACACTACGAGAAATATTCCAGCGGCCAAGTCTCACTCGCTCGGATGCAATCCCGAGAGCAGCCACTCCCAATCTGCTACCCTCGCCGCCATCCAAAACCGATTGTGGCAAAAAAAAAAAACGAAATGAAATCGTATTGTGCATGGCCGGTGTTTGAGAACATCGTTGTTCTCTGGCACTGGTAACATTCGGTCGTTGGGAAATTGGTACTGGAAAACTAGTCGGCAGCGGTAGTGAGAAGTTGTGCTATGTCAAACAGCGGAGGCGGATATCAGGGGCATCGTCAATCGCAGAAGGCAGACGGGTTTTGAAACTTAAATTCCAAGGTATGTTGTATACAATCCTAAAATATTGCAAAAATAATCAGTAAAAGATGCATGGTTGAATGGGTAGGGATTTGTTTATTATAGAATAGGTTGCAAGTTTGAATCTTGTAGCTTCAATTTTTTTTCAGAATTTGAAAATAAATAAAATCGACGTATGAGATTTGATCATGCCACATGTAAATATTACCATAATTGCCAAAAGCCGAAAATCGCTATACATGCTTCCCTTCACAAATTTTGTATCACTCAGGGTGTGTCCAGTTAATAGGTACAAAACAGTTGGGTAAAAGTTAAATTTTGGTAATTTTTGATCATTTTTGGTAACTTTTGTCAAATTTACCCTAATATATCAAAATTATTTTTTTTATTTTTTAATTTTTGTCAAATTTACCCTAACATCTTTTTCTTCAATGTCTAATTTTTATTGACAATTTTATTCAATTTTTTCTCATTTTCAAAAATACCAATCTATATATATTAAATTGCAATGGAACCCCTCAAATCTCTTCCCTGCTCCATCTCTTAAATTTAATTAATCAGACAATATCGACCATTGATTTTATCTAATATAAAATCTACACCATTCATTCAAAAAAAATAACTACTCAATTATTATTTTTTATCTTTTTAATAATCCAAATAAAAAGTAAACAACAAAAAGAATAAAACGAAAAAATAAATAATTAAGTAAATGAACAATAGAATTTATTTTCTATGCAGACTTCCATTTCAATTAAAATTGTTGTCAGTTATATAGACTCCTATTTCAATTAAAATTGTTGTCAGTTTATCCACAAATAAACTATTTAAATAATCATAGTTCCCTTCCCTATACCTACGCTATTATATATAAGTTTATTTTTATTTCTTAGAATACAAATATAAATAATATAGGAAGATATTTACTTTTATAAGCATGCTTATTATTTAATTTGTAAATAGATAAATTATAGAATGTACTCCTAATTGGTGTCACCTAAGTTATCTTTATTTCTTAGTACTTCATAAAATAGAATAAAATATTTCAATGAATTCCTAAATCACATGTGATATGTTTATAAATACATACTTAACATATGGTTTAGGAGCACGTACTTTGTGTAACCGTTCATTATAGAAATATGCACTAAGAATTCTATATTATTTTTGTCTTCCAAATAAAGTTTTTTTCATGTTCTTCCGAACAGGTGTTAAGTTAGGGAGACAAATATACACTCATATTTCAATTAAAATTGTTGTCAATCTATCTCCAGATAAACTATTTAAATAATCATAATCTCATTAATATACTCCCTATTCTAAACCACTTTGTTTTCTCGATTCAAAATCTTTCATATTCATCCCCTCCTACTCATCACTGGACTTTTTTTTTTTAAAAAAATAAAAATCCTACTAATTCATTTCTTCTTATTTAAAGGTGAACATATATTCTTACACTGGGTTTATTCATTTCTGAAAAGATCATCTCTTTAATAGATTGGTTTAGTGACTAAGCTCTCCTTAAATAAGGATTCCGTTGGTGACTCAGGCCCCGTTCTTTGCTTAGGTTATTTTCAGGTTGAGAAGGATAAGTTAAGTAAATTGGGATAAGTTATGATTTTTTTTTTGGAATTGTGTTTTTAGAGTGGACGTTTTTTTGAGGAATTATATTAGGTTTGGATAAGTTAGGATAAGTTGGGAGAATTATATCTAACCTAACCAAAGAACATAACTTCAATTGATTAATGTGAAAAAAAATCTAATTAAATAAGGATTTATATGGCCTAAAAAAATTAAATAAGGATATTTTAATATTTTGAGAAAAGAGAACATAATTTCTTCTTTAATCGAATTGCAATACCACTACCTTATTGCAAGCAAATAATGAATAGAAATATATTTTCCTACAAAAAATTATACACAAATTTTTAACTTGGAAAATTGGATTATAATAATTCATACTTTCAGCAATTGTATAACAAGAATACGTACTTTCATGTTAGATTCTGGTGGTCCTAAAAAATAAAATTGGATTGTATTAGTATCAAATTCACCTCCACATCCTTTTTATTTTTTTTCATTCCTGCCCCATATTGTTTTTGTTTTTTTTTTTCATTCTTATCCCCGGAAGCGGAAAGGCAATGAAGTGTAGTTACTAAAAGAATTTTTAAATTATTTTTTGAGAATCCAATCAATTATCATGATTTTTTTTAAATACAACAAAAGTGAAAAAATCGTAAAAAAAAAGAAAGTTTGGCAGAAACACCGTAAATTCATTAAAAATCATGGTAAAGTTTTATACTAAGTTTTGAATAAAATGTAACTCAAACGTATGATATTTAAGGTATACTATCGGTGGTATCCCATAAGAATCTATAATTTTTTTGCACCACCATAATCTGAAATGAAAATAGAGATGATTACTATGTAATTGGTGAAAGTATGAATTATAGAATCAAATTTTCATATTTAACTTCAATAATTTAATATTTCTATATCATTTTATTTGTATGCATCTACCTAAATTAGCACCAATTCGGAAGAACGGAAAAAATAAGTTAATGTAAAATGAAAGTTTTCTAAAAGGACAAGTAATTTGGGAACGAGGGATTACCCCAATTTCGGGATTTGGCAAATTCTTTTTCTAAGTTTTCTTTGAGGGAACTCTTTTTTCTAATTTGGTACGACTTATATGCAAGTATAATCATTATTTTGAAATTGAAAATTCTACCATAGTTGAATTTATTTTTCAACTATGATAGTTGAAAATTTTATACCATTCATTTATTAAAAATAAATCATATTTTTTCAAAAGATTTGTATCTTCCTAAATATGGTCAATTATTGTATCAAGTTACTTTGATCAACCTACATTGATTTTGAATTTTTATAGTAAAATTAATGGTATTTTCACTTTTCAACTACAATAGTTGAAAAAAAGTCAACTATGATAGAATTTCCTTTAAAATATTCAATTTTGTAAAAAATTATATCTTAACACATAGATTTACTTATTGTAACATGTCCTATGATGAATATATATTTTAATTTAAATTTTTAATAATAAAATTAAGGGCAATTATACATTTCAACTACCATAGTTGAATTATTTTCAACTATGGTAGAATCTCTTGAAATTGAAAATTGAATGCTCAACTCTTTGACTATTTAAGTTTTATACAGTCTTGCAGGCATTTGGGCCGAGAATTGTTGTGACAAGCTGATTCGTTTGGTTAGCAGCTGGGCCGGCCCGCCTCGCGGCCTTTCGGCCACTGTCGTTCTCGTCTCATCATATTTAAATGGCTGCTCTCTGTAATTTTCGCATCTCCTCGTCTCATTTTTCGCGGGCTCAGAGAGAGAGAGAGAGAGATGGAGAAGGAAGAAATGAGAGCAACTACGAACGACGATCGCAGTCGCAAATCGCAGGATCCGATGCGCTGTGCTAAGGCCGCTATGCTGCTCATGTCGCTTGCGACTTGCCGTGAGGAGCAGGTACTTCTCTCTCTCTCTGGCTTTTCTCTTTTCATCGTTCTCTGAGTCCAATGGAACGATGAATTCAGGAAAAGGAGACGATGGAGCAGATAATCCAGGATTTGCAGGCGGATTTGGTGAAAGAACGAATCCGAAGGAAGAATTTGAAGCTCTGCAGTTTCATGGAGCTGGTGCTTGAGATTATACTCCTCTTCTCTGTTTGCACCACCTTTCTAGTGTTCGCCTTTAAATCCTATTGAATATTGAGCAGAAAACCATCGCGATCACCTTATTCTGTAAGGATTTTCTCGAATTCTCTTCCTATTGCTTGTCGCCAACTTTTCCAGCGCAGTTACAGAATTGAGTTGTATCTGCTGCTTTGCTTAAATGTGGCGCTCAATATCAATATATCATATTCTGGAATGCTTTCTAAAAATTAACAAGTAGGCGTTTGTGAGAATCATGTTGCTCTTATTCCATGGATCGGTGACATAAGCTGAGCTAACTTAAAGATCAAGTGCTTGCGCTTGAATTTGAAATCGACCTAGGTGTCTTCAAGTATAGTATCATGCTTGAAGGATTTTCAATACGAGATATCCAGGCAACTAAAGAACGACAATAGGATGACCTTCAATGGCTTAGCATGGGAGCCATAGATGTGGCCAAATTAATGCAGTGCAGAATGTGTTAAACGCATTCCTATGCTTAGCTTTGGGTGCTGATTTTCCTTCAAGTCTTAATACAACTATTAGTATTGAATTGTCCGGAAGTGCATCATCTTCCTGGTTCAACCTGTTTGCCGTGGATAGTGTATGTATTGATGTCATCTCCTTGGAGATTATACTAATCTTCACTTTTCTGTCTGATAATTATGAGTTGAACACTTTCAGTCACCATGAGTTGCCTGTGATTCTACTGTTTATGTGAAGAATGTGGACATATAACTACATTTCAGGTCAGGATGGAGTATTCATAAGAAGCAAAAGCTTCGAGAAAGACCATCATAGGAAAATTTCTTTTACTAGTCGATATGTCAGATCACCACCTTACAAAAAAGGTGTGACATTGCTCGAAATGTGTCTGTTTCCCAAAAATTGGAATTTGGGCACATAAAAACAATCCATCTGCCTTCATGGAGATGATTTAAAGTAAGGGGTAGGATAAACACACCGCCAAATATACATGAAAGTAGAAGGATTATGTGGTTGTTTCGTGTACGAGTTTGTCAGCATACTGGGCTTATTGTGGCCTCTCCTTGAGCTTGTTCACGTAACTAGTGACACAAGCTTTTATGCCAACTTATATTTCTGTTCTAAATCCAGCTATTCAAAACTTGCTGTGATATTAAACATACATGCCAGCAACCCTCAAGCTATTGGAACATGGGAAAATCTACCAATGACTGGAGCAAGGGCATTGCCATGGTTTCTATGCCATCTCATTTTGCTGTTGTAAGTCCAACTATTCAATTACTTGCTGTGATATTATATATATGCCTGAAACCCTCAAGCTATTGTACTGTGGGAAAAACTTGCAACAACTGGAGCACTGCCATGGTTTACAAATACTTAACTTGGGTGAGGACATCTTACCACTGTCTTTGATGAATTCAACTCATCTTTCACTTTTGTTTTGAAAG
Organism: Portulaca oleracea; assembly: GCA_029582165.1. Lineage (NCBI taxonomy): Eukaryota > Viridiplantae > Streptophyta > Magnoliopsida > Caryophyllales > Portulacaceae > Portulaca > Portulaca oleracea. The sequence goes on from CM055871.1 coordinate 33,995,192, forward strand.
GAATGCCATGTCACATTTCGCATTATATCCACCTGTTGTGTAAGAACGAGCTTAACTAAAAGATTGTCTTGATGTATGAAAGCCCAGAAACGATTTAATTATTACTACCTCCGTCCCAAAATGTTTGTCCATTGACTAAATTTTCACCATTGATAACTTACAAATTACAATGAGTTACAATATGAAATGACAAACTTTTTGGGACGGGCGTAATATATACTCTTAACATGTGCTACTTGGGGCACATCTGTTCCTGTGTAAAATGATGCTCACAATGAAGTTCGCTGTTTTTACTTGTAGATAGTAATAGATCGTTTGCTTCTATGTGAGTGATAAAATGATTGTACATGATTCCAACAGATGTTGCTAGACACCTATAATTGAGGTTGATAGCAGGCAAACACAAATGCCAAGTGGCTAACCGAGCTTCTTTTAGCTACTGGAGCTTTCGACATTGAATGGACTGCTTGAAACAGGGAAGAAAACAAAATTGATATACATTACATGCTCAACATTCCTCTGAAATTATCATAATATTATGAATCAATCACTAGCTAGAAACAATCAGAAATTAGCAGGACTATCATCCAACTGCTTCTCATCCTCAATATCAACCTCCAAAATCTCAGGAATCCTCTGCTTCAAGTAGTTATCAAGCCTAGCCAACACAGTTGATCGCATATGCCAGAACCTCCCTCGCAATCTGATCTTGACAAACGGGCCATCGAGCTCCGCGAGCTCAGCTTGGCCCGTTATTCCTACCGACTCATCGAAGAGCTGAGCCAGCTCGACCCGTGCGTCTGCCAAAACCTTCTCAATGTTCTCTTCTGTCAGGTCCAGCGGCTGCATTGACGAGTATGCCACCATCGGATGCCTGGCCTTAGCTTTACGCTGAAATGTGCCCCAAGATGAGTGTAGAGTGAAGCCTGCAGTTGTGACTCGATGTCGAAGGAGTGTTGAATGGGGTGTTTGGAGGGTCATAAGAGGTTTTAGATGGTAGCAATCAAGGAGTAACTTGGTGGCCATGTTTGGTGTTTCTCAATGGGTTTTCCAGAATTGAAGTTTGGATGGATATGAGGCACTCGTTTTGGTCACCTTATCTGGAAACCAATTGATTCTTTTCCTTTATTTTTGGTGGTTGGGGGTGGGGTGTAGAAAAGATAATTAGGTTGCTAATCTGTACTAAAATACAAGGGTGAAGTATAGAGAACAATCCATGGCCATGGAAGTACCCATCCTATAGACAATGTTGGTGGACCTATTACTTCCGACATTACCCTTCCAATCATGATCAATTGGACAATCATTCATTTATTGATTTGCTCACTTGTTGATGTTGCTAATTCCTTGCTACTTCTCCTTATGCTCAATCTGTTCTTTTCTGGCTTATTTTTTGAAGTGACTTTTCTAATTTTATATTATATGTCATTTTACCATTTGAGTAACATATTACTCTCTCAGTTTTTTTATCTGTTATTTACGGTTTTTACTATCAATCTTTAATAAATAATTTCTAATATAAAGTTTTTATAAGAAAAATATAATATTATAATTTTTTTAATAGTATTTTATATTGCGAATTTAATGACATCAATTTTTTATGATGAGTCATTATACAAATTAAGATATTAATGATTAAAGTTTTTAACGCAATTTCTTAAGCGATAGATAAATAAAAACGGAGAGAGTAGTAATTATTATTGATGTGAAAAAAAATCCTACCTTCGCCAATATCATAGGGCACATAAGATAATATGTCAGATAAGCACATAGATTGAACAATCATGTTCTTCGCAAAATCCTTAAATAGGGTCCAATTATCGTCTAACGACACCTCGCTCATGCATTCTAGCAAGGCACCACCAATTATCGTCTAACTCAGTGGCGGATCTACACCATTAATTTAGGGGTGTCTAATATGCTTGTTATTACAAAAACATTTTTGAAAAATAAAATAATAAATTTTAAATAAATAACAATAAAAATAAATATTAATGACATGTTTACAAGCTTAACAAAACTTCACATCATCATATAAATATGCCCACCAAATAAATTGAAATTTCATATTAACTAGATATTTATATCTTAAACTTATATTGATACCCAATTACCCAATTCATTGACTTACACTTTTTGTTTATAAAAAAATAATTTGGTACTCTCTCTGTCCCAATTAATTTGTTCGGTTTATTTTTTTACGGTCTTCGATGCAACACTTTGACCGTCAATTTTTCAGATTTTATCTTAGCAAGATTAATAATATTGTATTCAGGTAAAAATCTTTTTCATCACAAATCTAATAGTGGTAATGTTGTAATCATTCAACGTATAGTTTGGTAAATTAACGATCAAAATTTAAAATTTTTGACCTAATTAGTCAACGTGGATAATTTATTTGGTACAGAGGGAGTAATATTTTAGAATTTTTGGGTTGCTGCTAAATTGGATCGCCCTTTTATTTTTTTTGAATTTTTTTATAGTGTCAACTTGCTCCAATTAAAAAAATTTCTTTCAAATAATATTAAAGAATCACAAATTTTTCTTTAACTAAAGGTATACATGGACACCTAACCAATATACATATCCGCCATTGGTCTAACTACACCTTGGAGCGAGACCATTTTTGTCAAACTAAGGACATAACTTTCGATAGTTGGTCAACAATGGGCGTCGTAGGTTGAGTGACCGATGAGAAATGTTGTTGTCCATGGCTAAACTAAGCTCTTTAATTTGCTCTGATGTCCGAAAGATGAATGTGGTAGAGGAGTTGTAGCTCCTTGTCCATATACAGGGCCATGGATTAATGGCCACTAGAGCTGCACAACGGGCTGGGGCCCCTATGGGCCTTAAGGGTCAACACTTAAAATACAGGGTCAAAGCCCATCTAAAAAATTTATAGGGTCGGGCTGTGTTGGGGTCAGTATTATTCGGGCCAGATAAGGGCCGCCCTCGGGTCAATTGCGGGTCAGAGAAATGGACCCTCAGTTAGTCATTACTAGGGCTCAACATTTCACATGAAAACGAAGAGCCTCAGTCCGTCACTTCCTCCATCTCATCTTTGTTCTCTCAATCTTCTTCTCTCATTCTCTCTCACTCCAGATTTCCGTCGATTCCGCCCAATTCGTCTCCTCCATCTCTTCTCTGTTCTCTCTATCTTCTTCTCTCACTCTCCAGATTTCGAACAATTTCGCCCAATTCGACACCGACAACAATGGCGGCATCCCGGACGTCATTGCTAACACCTCCACCATTTCCAATTCCAGTAATAGCTTCGCCGACATCTTCGATCGAGCTCTCCAGAAGGAATTCCCCGAGAACAAGCAGAATGATGGTTTGCACGATTTTAGGGTTTTTATTTTTGTGATTTTCAGGGGCTGTTGTGGATCTGAGCTTGGGAGGATTTTGATTTTGTCAGTGTTGAGAATGGCGTGATGATGCGAGATTGGGAGGGATTTCGGAAGTGTTAGGGTTTGTGATGCTGTTGATTTTAGTTGCTGAATTTGTTGCAATTCCTGATCTCGGGATTTTGGGATTAGATTTCAATAGGGTTTTGGGATTTAATGGGGTTTTGGGATTTAATGCTTAGTAGATGCTCACCAGTTTTCTCAAAGGGGTTGAACACGCCCAAGCATGTATAACATCACAATAAGCAAATGGGCGGGTCATGGGCGGGTCAGCTAACCCATGACCCAACCCGACCCTAGTCGTAAAAGCAGCTAACTGACCCTTACCCATCATGGCAACGGGTCAGCCCTGAGCCGGCCCAACCCACCCGTTGCCCAGCTCTAATGGCCACCCATGTATGGTTGGGAGCACGGATAAAGTTTCACATTTCATTTGCTGACTAGGGACGCGAGAAAAACTTTGTTGTTTGCTCATCGTGTTAGAATTGAATTCATCAATGGGAGACCCTAGTCCTCCTTAACCCTTATCCTATTTATTGAAGTTTATCGAAAAAGCACTGATGATTATTTATTTGCTCCAAATCCCATCCACACATCATGCCATTGATGATTATTTATTGAAGAAGTACTTAAAACCGAGGTGCGCATAAATGATATTTGTGGGGCTGAATGATGCGTTGGAATATTTCAATAGTTAAGAGGCATAAGGGTACAATTTATAAGTTAATGATTGATCGGAAAGGTCAAAATCTAGCTTACCAAGTAAAATGGACCTAACACGGACCATACCAGGTATGACACGGGTCGTGTTGGAATCTAGAGTGTCAGAAAAAGGTTCACTGGATCAACACGGATCGTGTTGGTTCAACACAGGTCGTGTTGAGGCCAGGCCCAATACAGACCGTGTTGGAGCCCAGTCGAGCTCTTTTTCAAAATCCCTTGATTTAGCCTTGGGCACTAATGTCTAGGGTATCTTTTAGGATTATTCTTGACTGATATTCTCAGTCAAGAATAACCCCTTAATGATGATTAAGACCCCATAGACAAAGCCCCCAAATCATGCTATATTGTCAAATTTGAATGATTTTGAATGCTTCAACTCTTATAAATAGTGGATGATTTTCACTCATCCAAGACACCTCAACTTCTCCTTCTATCTTCCTAGAGAGCTTCAACACAACTTCTAAGGTGTTGAGCTGCAACAACTTCTTAAGAGTTCTTGAGAGATCTTATACTTTGCTTGCAAGAGGTTAGGTTTTACCCTTAAGTCTATTCGCGGTCTAGTAAATAAGTCTTAAGGGAGACGAGTTTGACCCTCGACTCCTAGCTACCCAAGTGATCCCTCATCTTGTGCAAGTGACCGTGTTATCGCATATTTCCAACATGATGTGGGGAAAATCCCACTTTCACCATGTAACATGATATATTGGGTAATATATTAACAAGCACACACATTGAGCAATCGTGTTTTGGTCAATCAAGGTAAAGGAACGAATTGGTCAATCCCGAGTCAACATGGGGCGAGGGAAGCCCATTTCCGTTGCCTTAGAATTAAGGTTCACTAGTAAAGTGCCTCATCTGCCCTCGTTCATTTCTTTAATAAATACCCACACTACTATTCATGATTAGACAAGTCATTCCATTTTTTGAATGGCAATCCAAAGATCCTTCTCCATTTACATTTCAATTTTCTCTAATGAAATAGTTTCTTGCTCAACCTTGACACGGACAAATCACTTTTCCCTCCATAAATATTAATTATCCTCTATTTTTGTTCTAACTTGAGCGTTGGAGGGGTATTTTTGGGGTCGAACCCCAAGATACACCTTGTTTTGCAAGTCGGGAGTGCCACGAGGATCCAACTTGTCATCATACAAGCAAATTTGATCCTCCAAACTCACCTCACCTTGGTTTCTCCAAAACTACCTTTTGTATTTTACTCAAAACATTCATTGAATAAACCTTAGATGTTGATTTTAATTAAAGATATTTAATTAATTTTCTCATCACTATCCTATAGTTTTTTGTCATATTGATTTCCTCCACCACTTTCAAAAGTCATGCAAACGGAAACGGAGGGAGTAATATTACTCTTCGGAACTGATGAAAATAGACTTTTTTGATAATAAAAGAACATGCAAATATATTAGATGCACCAAGAACATGTCCTCTAGATATTTGCGAGTGAACAATCATATGAATCAAAATGAACAATCATAATAATCAGAGTGAACAACCTAATACATATGGGTGAACAATTACAAAATCTGGAGCACATGCTCCGAGAGCATCTAATAAATTGCATGGGTACAAAGATACCTAAGGTTACCAAATTTATCGAGACTTATAGAAACATACCAATATTTGCCCTAATTTACCAAATTAAAAATATAAAAGTTTTAATTTTAATAAATTAGGATAAATTTTAAAACCTTTTCTTATGAATATTTGTTTTGAAAATTTGAAAAATTAAATATAAGACAATTAAAATTACCAAAATACAAAACACTAAAAAACAAAACTTGAAAAATGTGGAAACCCATCTCCTGGCCATCTCCACAGTAGTGAAATGCATCACCACCGGTGAAACTTACCACCGTCCAACCAACCCCATCCGACGACCATCACTAGTCGCCAACCACAGCACCGCCGCTGCTACCCCAAATAGCCAAAAGACAATAGATGTGAAGCCCTAACCGCCAATTGAAAACCTTGAAAACCACCACCACATGCCTTCACTAGCCAACAGAACCACCCCCACCAGGTGATCACCATTCAATTGGTTCTGGTCATTCCCCACCAAAATCACCACCACCGACGCCACCATTATTGTCCAACCACCACCACACAACCTCTACCATTAGGTGACCACCACACCACCGTCCCGCTCGTTCCCCCCACCGGTGCCCACTTAAACACCCCAAATGCCGAATTCGCACATTTCACTTTACCTAGAAACTTTGTGCTTAATTTCTCTTTTATTCTTTTTTCCAAAATAAAATTTTAAAAATTTTTTAATAGAAAAAACTGAATTATATATATTTTACATAATTTTTTATTTTTTGAAATGTAATTCACATATATGTAACATTTCCAAAATCATAACACTTCTCCTAAAACATACTTTTATTTAGGGTCGAGCATCGGTTAGGGACTAGATTGAATGAGACTAGATGGAAGACCAAAGTTGAGTATTAGCCTAGACTGAGGACTGGACCAAAAAAAGGTTCGGTCATGGACTGGGTGAGTTGAACTTTTTCAGTCCGATCGATTGGACCGAATGGAGAATGGGTTGTAATCAGATTGGAATATATAAAAACTTTTTTCAAACTTTTGAAACCCATACCGCCCCTTCTCTTCGAATTTGTAATCAGATTTGGAATAAGAGTCCTTATCTAAGTTGTATTCTTATTAGGTGTTGGAGTATGTCTCCAAAGCTAATATATATATAGCTATGTGATATATATATCATGTGATACACAACAACGAATCTAATCTATTCTTTCTCGGGTAAACCACCATCAGAGGTTAAGGGATTGGAGTGTGAATGTACTGGTGACTCTATAATCGGTAGCCACCATTGCGAGGCGTTGCCCTGAAGGACTCAAGAAAGGAGATTGCAGCATTCGTGGGACAAGATTCAATAATATAATCCTAAACGTTTCCGCACTAAGGTATTTCGATTCCACTCTATACTACCCTTTGAATTATTCAATTTTTGTGATTGTTAGAGAAAATAAGTAGCCAAACTGCTCCCCAAATTATCAGCCAATGGCGGCACCTTATAGCTTCTCTTTGATTAGCTATCATCATCATCTTCACATCTTACAACAAGATTTCATTTCTGGGTCTTCTCAAAAGGCCAAGCTCCAAGATGACCAATGTCCAAATTTTGAACTCAGTTATGAAACAGAGAGAGCATTATTCATTTATTTCAATGGAAGATATTTAATTTTACATACAAAAGTCATTTAAGATGAACAATACTTAGGTCGTGTTCTTTTCTGCGGTTGGCAAACTGCGGTGCCACAGCCTACCGCAATTTGCCACAACCCACCGCATTTTACCACAAATCATTACTTTTCTCTCTCCTCACCTTTCTCTCTCCTCACTTTTCTCCTCTACTTTTTACATTCTCTCTCCTCATCTATCCCACATACTAATAACCTACCACAATTCCATCACACTCCACCATAATTCCACACCCCACTACACCATTCCGCAAAATACCGCATAAAAGAACACGGCCTTACTATTAGCATTTATTGCTTTTACTATTGTTGTACTTTTGGAGTTTAATAGGTAAAAGTTTAAAAATGTTAGTTGATTTTTATAATTTTGATGTACTTATATTATTTGATAGAACATAGATACAAATTATTCTTCATCTATTAAAAATGTTATTTGAGATTCATTTAAATTCTTTTTAGGTTAAACTCAGATTGAAAATTTAATTTCTTTTTTCTAATAAGTTGTAAATTAAATGTTTGCCTATGTATTATGTCTCATTCTTTATTTATTTTAGAAGTAGATTGTAAATTGTTCGTAATTATCAATCTTTATTATTTTTTTATGTTATTTGAGATTGTGCATAGATTTTTTTATCATCTTTAAATTTCTCTCTAAACTTCTCTACAAGAATTCACTAATCATGATTTGATTTTTTTTACTTATATTAGTTTCTCCACGTAACTCTTGATGATTTTATTATTCTAGATGATTAATTTCACCTCTTTTTTTGGTTCATGTAGTCTTTTATAACGATAATAGCTCGTCCATTAATAGCCTTATGCCTTTTAAGATCAAGCTTTCTATTTTTATGCATATTACCAAAATATTATCTATAATTTTATATTTCAAAGATTTTTTCTGATAAAAACATAATATTTGTTGCAAAGAATAAACATTGTTATTTATTTTTCTCCAACAAATACCTATAGGTGACAATTGCATGCACGATGGTGAATGAAAAAAGGGGAAAACCACCGTAAAAGGCTAGTTTTCATGGCCGTCCGATGCCACCTACGAGGACAAGTTTAGGTAGGGAAGAATGATGGGGTTTGAGACTTTTGCCAGCGCCGACAATGACATGTAAAAAAGGTTCACAGGTGACTAACCAGAAGCATAGTTATTGGGAATAACACTTGGTTAGTGGCAATCATTATGAGGGAAATGGGGTGTACTACCTATTTTAGCGGACTAGTGGTTGCCCACCCTATTTTAGCAACCATCTTTTCAATAACTTCTAACGTCTTAATTCTTCTCCAAGGACCTCAACTATGTAATATTAGAACAAAATCAAATAATGATGGGTGAATTCTTGCAGAGAAGTTTAGAGAAAAATTTAAAGATGATAAAAGAAACTCTGCACAAGTACCAAATAATATAATTACAAATAATAAGGATTGTCAATTATGAACAACTTACAATCTACTTCTGGAGCATGATGCGTGGCACGGTGGGGGAAGAATACCGAGATTGCTTGAGAAGAGAATATGAATGATAATAGGATGAAGGCCCCGATGGGATTGGTGATCAAAACAGCAAAAGTAACACTTGAACACCCAAATAGATGATAATCAAACCCAAAATACCTCCTCTACTAGCTTGCAATAATCAACCAGGAAAATACTTGAACGAATATGTCACAATTGAGAACACATGAACACCACAAGAGCTGGATATGATCTTGGATAAAGGTTAGTGCACCACCAAGACCTTGAAGTAGTTTTGTCCGGGTTTTACAAAGGGGGTGCAGGAAGGCTTGGTGACCACGAATTTTGAAGCTCGAACCCTACATCGATATGGTTCATACTCCCCTTCTTGAAAAAGAGTTGCCCTCAACTTTTGGGAGTAAAAACTGAGGCGCCTTTTGTAATTTGGCAACATAGAGCTTTTAACATCCCTATCGCTATGAGTAATCACATGAAGCACCCAACAAGTATCGAACCCCACAATGTAAATATCATCCAACAAAAAGAAGGAGGTTGGATGCTTCTTGAGCAGGGGTAGTGGATTAAGGGAGGGAATTGAAAAATTTTGTGGTGTTTGGGAATACTTACTCTCACTTGGTTTGCTACTAGGTAAAGATAGAGCCATAGATAACATGTCGTCGCCAAGAGCACACCCATCCCGTATATTACTTGATAGGAGGTTCCTTAACTCGCTTCCCACCCCAGCTTTGGGTTGTTGTGGGGCTAAGGGACTCAAGTCCATAGTTAAGAAAATGATCTTCATTCAGCACACACTCCCACAAACATTGCATTCCAAACTTCCAATAGCAACCAATCGACAACATATCCTTGAATAACCAATGTCGCCCAAATATCATGTATGACATATTCATGACACAACAACCAACATTCACATAAGACTCATTGAGTGTCAACAAAAAAAAAGGAGTCTAATCCTCTAGTCAATAGGGGAGTTAATATTAAAGTACTATAAAATTCACACTTCTCACCAAACATGGCATGATTACCTAGAGTCTTATCACACCGCCAATACAATAAAGATTTATCAATCCTCTACATCAAGCAATTAACATTCATCTCAACATGCCAATGAACTCCACAAGAAATAACATCAAAAAATCAATATCTCCCAAACAACATATGTGATTTAATCAAAGACTTCAAACTACATCCATCATTAATTTTGATCGAAGAGTCTTGCATTACCTCACTCTTCTCATTGAGAAGATGACAAGTGGCCGAGTCATGAGAGGTAGAGATGGCAACGGGGCGGATCGGGGATGGGGGAGTATACCCCCGTCCCCATCCCCGCTCGCAAAACTCATCCCCATCCCCGCTTCGGGGAATGATTCTTGCCCCATCCCTATCCCCGCGGATTCCCCATCCCCAACGGGGATCCAACGGGGATTTTTTAAAACTATCCTAAATTTAACTAAATTTTAATCGGATCCGGTTTTAATCGAACCCGATTTTTAACATATTCAAAATACAACATATTTAACTTGTTCAAGTAATAATACATTAAAATCAAATAATAATACATCAACAAGTGAGAATAGATTAGAAAATTACTACTTTGTCATTCCCATTAATATATATATTAAATTTGAATAAATGTTATTTGGTAATTTTAATATTTTCGGGGATGGGGACGGGGAATTCACCCCGGCGGAGAAAATGGGGACGGGGATGGGGAAAATTTTGTCTCCATCCCCGCCTCGTCCCCGAGCGGATTTTGGAAAATCATCCCCGTCCCCGTCCCCATCCCCAATGGGAACGGGGATTTTTCCCTAGAGCGGGGCGAGGCCCCAACGGGTTCGGGGATTCCCCGCCCCATTGCCATCCCTAATGAGAGGTGATGGTGCCAACTCCATTGTTTCTAGGCTTCTCAAAAAGCAGGGTTGAGATGATCATCGTAGCTACTTGTTAGGCTTCTTCGATATGGACTGGTTAGAGAACACAATGAACCTTCTCATCCTCCTCTTGGCATGTAATTTCATCAAGCTCTTCATGTACACCAAAAAGCTCAAGAGGTTCCCCTTCGTCAGCCATAAGGACAACAACCTCACCTCTTAAACTTTCTTCCTTCTCAACCTCCTCAAATTATCCAAGTGTGAAAGTGAGATTTTGCTCATCAACTTCTTCTACCACGTCACCCATAGGCTCTTCCACACTAAAAGGTTCCTCAATCCAAACTCTAACCATGGCCATTTGTGGGTATTGGAAAGAATCATGTCTCACACGCCTACAATTGATACACTTGTGGGACGAAAAGGCCCTTAGTGGGGAATAATGGAATGGTTTCTTATGGGAGTAATCATCTCTTCTTCTTCCTCCACGTTGAGGTTAGCCTTGGATATGTGTGAATATTCTCTCAAGTTGATTTGTAATGGCATCAACAGTATTTTCAATGTTCGAGATCGTCTCTCGAAACACGGATTAGGGATATTTTCAAGCGAAGAACTCATCTATGTTTCGTGACGCCGACTTGATTCTTCTCGACTAGGATCATTAACGTTATCCATATCAAGAAAAAGGGTGAAGGACGAATTGTGTTTGGGAAAATTTTGTGGAGATAGGTTCTTTGTAGTTTTTGCACAAGAGAGACAAAAACGAAAATCCAATGTAAGGGAGCAAAAACCAAACCAAAATCCAATCAGCACAACACAATCACCACAATCCAAAAAACTCCAACTCCAACACCTGATCAACCAATAATCTATCCAATACAAAAATATTTTACATCGAGAATGCAGGTCACCAATATGATCAAAGCAGTAATCAACAACCAAATAATACTTCCAAAGATTGCAAAACAATGGAATATGACCAAAACTCCCAAAAACAATCAACCCCAACAAGTATCAATACCCAACAATTCCAATAACCTCAACATGATCAAGAACACCAATAATCATCCGGGTCAAGGGATCTGTTGAACTCCGGAGCTCGACCTTGACATCATGTAAGTCATACCTTGTTGGTTGCTCACATCGTCCCCTTTGACGGAACATGTGAATGGAGTCTTTGCCATTGTCACTCACTCAAAGTTAGGAGTAGGACATATAGCACTAGGGGAGGGTCTCTCTCTTCTCATACGTTGAGGCCGAACCTGGAGGTCTGCATCAATTTGAGCAAGACGTGTAGTAATGGTATCAAGAACATTTTCAATTTTTGAGAACCAGCTCTTGTAGCTCGGGTTAGGGGCCTTTTTGAGCGAGGCTCTGATACCAACTGGGGCGTGGTATGGTCGGAGAAGATAACGAGAATTGCTTGAGAAGAGATATATGGATGATAATAATCTTGAAATAATAATCAGAACCCAAAAGAAAGACGAACCCGATCTTATAACAATAATAAAACTGGATATGGACTTGGATAAAGGAAATCCGCCACCAAGAACTAGCAATCCACCATGATTAGATAAAAGAAGTATTCACCACTAATCAATAAACGAGAGACTAGCATGACCACCATTAACAAAATAGATAAAGTAAACAATATCTTAGAGAGGGAAGAAAGCTTCAAGCCTTTCAATACATTCATAATCATTCAAATCAATCAAGAACAATGAAAACTCAAGCAAGAAATAACCTGTCCGCTCTTATACCAACTGGAACGTTGCACGGTGAGGGAAGAATATCGAGATTGCTTGAGAAGAGAATATAGATGATAATATGACGAATGCCCAGATGAGGTTGATGATCAAAACAACAAAAGTAACACTTGAACACCCAAATAGATTATCATCAAACCCAACATACCTCTACTAGCTTGCAATCATTAGCCCGAAAAATACTTGAACGAATATGACACAATCGAGGAACACATGAACACCACAAAAGCTGGATATGATATTGGATAAAGGTTAGACCATCACCAAGACCTTGAAGTGGTTTTGCCCGAGTTTTACAAAGGGGGTGTGAGAAGGCTTGCTGACCACGGATATTGAAGCTCGAACCTTACCTCGATATGGTTCAACTTCTAAAATAAATAAAGGAGACATAATTAGAAATAATAACGATTTATTAATTATGAACAAACAATTAATGTTAATAATAAGTATTATACATCATAAATTGACTTATTTGTGTAAAATTAAACTTTGACCATTGAAATAAATAAAAAAATATTCATAATTGTAAAAATAAATATAATTAGAAATTGTCCATTATGAAGTATACCCAAATGAATGAAAAGACAAAATAAATAAAAAGAAAAAATTGTCTAACTTGAAATCAACGGAAACATAATTGGGTGTACTACCTACGTACTTTAGTGGGTTAGTGGATGCCCGCCCTATTATAGTAACCATCTTTATTATAACTTCTAACATCTTCCACTCTTCTCGGACCCAACTAATTAACATTAGAAAAAAAAAAAAAAATCAAACCTTGGTGGGTGAATTCTTGCAGACAAGTTCAGAGAGAAATCCAAAGGTGATAGAAGAAACTCTGTACAAATACTAAATAATATAATTAAAAATTATAAAGATTAATTAATCATAAATAGTTTAGAATCTACCTCTAAAATAACTAAAGGAGACATAATACCGAAACAAACATTGAACTTTCCTGAATTAAAATATTATGCTAAACAATAAGTTTTGGAATTTTTAATACCATTAGTTTGACAACAAAGAGTCAAAGAATAATTATGTTAAATTTTAAGAAATTTGGATATTATATTTAATAAGCTTACCTTCTATTGTTTATCAATCAATTCTATTAGAAATTATTTTTTGAATGTTCTATTTGATTTTAGCCAAGTACAAATTTTGGCAAATCTCAAATTACATATTTGACATATGAAAAAATAACTGATGTACACATAAACAAAATTAAGATCACATGTAACAAATACAAGACAACAAATAATCATTTGATGAAGAAATTTGTTAGTTAGCAATTTTGTTGTGTGTGTGATCCTTCTGATTTATTATTTGTACTGTTTGAGGTATTATAATTTTTGCTGTTTTTTACAACTTTATTGTATACTCTTCACTGGCGGATCTTGGATTAAGCCAATGGTGGCCACGACCACCGATAACACACAAAAAAAATAACTTAGTATGATTTGGGATAAAAATTATGAATTTGTCACTGATACTTTTTGACATTTTTTCCAACCTTCTACAATAAAAGAAAAAATATAATAAATAAATATTTTGGTAAATGTGGAAAGAAATTAATGAATTATTATTGCATTAAAATAAACACTCAACATGTACTTCCTTATATATAAACTGCTTCTAGTTAACTCTAAAACAGCAAAAAGAGATAGAAACCAACTCCATTCATAAATTATATAATAATCAGTTCCCCTAGTTTTCGTTTCATAAACCATCTCTTTTGTAGGCCATACCGAACTAAGAATTACGTGTGGGCCCCCGGATCCATTTTACTGGGCTTTCTGACATCTTCCCACTTTCCACTTCCCCCTCTCATTATTCTATTTCCCCCAAACAGAACACTAAAACTGTTGCCATTAACCCCCCGCTGCAACCCTCGCCGGCGCCGGTCATGCCGCCGGCCGAAGACGGAGCCGTCGGAGTTTGCTTCTGTTCCGGCGACGGCGGCGGAGACTATCGGAGCGTCGATGAATTCGGATCTGACCACCGTGGTTGTCCTCATTGCCGGAAATCTGATTCTTCGACGTCTCCATCGTCATCATCCTCTTATTATTCTTTTGAGACTAATTCCGAAAAGATAAGAAGAATTATCTCTGCTTCAATCAAAGGTTTTTCAATCGGAGCAGGATTGAAGGGTGGACTCGCTCTTTTCTCTCTACTCGCTCGTTTATCTCGCCGGAAATCATCCAGGTGAGTTTGCTATGATTGTTTAAATTCGGCATTTCTTAATCGATGGAGAATCAATTGATGATTAGAAGGTGGTTGAGTTGGTTGTATATATGTGAATTTCAGGAAACCGGGAAGTCTTTCTAACAGTGAGGACATTAAATTGGCGATCACAGAGACGTTGCGTTATGGTCTCTTTCTGGGTACCTTTGCTGGCACTTTTACATCAGTGGATGAACTCATTGCTACTTTGGGAGGACATCGTAGGTGAGTGAAATCCTTCATTTCTAACTGAATTCTGTTACTCATGGTTTCAATTTTTGCTCAAGAAAGAAACAAAAAATTACTTAGAGGTACCCTAACTTTTGAAGAAACAATTTTTTGATACCCTAACTTTTCAAAACTAATTTTGGGGTACTCTAACTTTTAGGATTAGAAATTACTGGGTGAATTTCCGGTGAAACTACGATTGATTCAAATCATTTTCGTCCACGAAAACAAAGGGAATTTTCATCCACAAAAACACTTAATCAATTTCTCGCCTAAAACTTACCGTTGAATTCAAATAATTGGCCGAAAATTCACCTAATTATTTCTAATTCTAAAAGTTAGGGTACCCCAAAATTAGTTTTTAAAAGTTGGGGTACCAGAAAAACATTTCACCAAAAGTTAGGGTACCCCTAAGTAATTTTTTGAGAAAGAAACGTTGCAGTTTCATGATTTTTTGGTCTATAGTTGCCCAATTTTTAGTAAAAATGTGGTACTTCATTGTGGTTGTTTGTGATGTGTTGATGTAATTGATCAGGACTGCAAAATGGAGAGCATTAGTTGCGGGTGGAATTGCTGGGCCTTCAATGCTGTTAACTGGGTTGAAAACCCAACACAATAGCTTGGCTATATATATCCTTATGCGAGCAGCTGTATTGGCCGCTCGTTGTGGAATCAAGAGCAAGCGATTCGGTCGCATTTGCAAACCTTTGACTTGGACTCATGGGGATATTTTCCTCATGTGTCTTTCATCCTCCCAAATTTTGTGAGTATCTTATCCTAATCTCCTTGTTTTGTTATGATCTTATTGAGGTTTTTGTTGGGTTTAGCACAGGAATTAATCGTGTCGATACCCTTGAGAGTGTGCAAATAGCATGAGCTTGCAGTTGAATTACAACACATATCTTATAGTTATGTTGCTACATGCCAAGTTATGTTGCTAGTTAGTAGCTATCTTATAGTGTGATTGTTCTTTTCTTACAACACATGCTGTTACTTGGTCATCACCATGGACATTTTGCTGATGGACTGTATATATGTGACTTTAAAGAGAATGCTTTTTGTTCTATTGTTTAGGGCTTCTCACTTCTTCGATATGAATTCACAAACTTTTCAGGAGCGCCTATGTATTGAAGCTCGATTCTCTGCCCTCGTCATACAAATCGTTCCTCATTAAACATGGTGGGAAGGACTTGGCCATTTTACAGGGTGTGAAAGAGCTTGCATGCGGAATGCCTATTTCCGATTTGGGAGCTATAGAAAATTACTACAGGTCACTGGGATCAAACATCAAATTAGATCCAAATATGAAAGTCCCCTGCTCGGTAGATTCCCATTAAATTATTCTTGTTATTCAACTCTACCTTTCTTTGCTGAAAAGATCTGATGGTTTTTATGACATTATTTGCTTAAGCTCAAAAGGTTCTAATACAAGTTCCTGTTGAAATGCTTATCTACGAATAATCCCATGTTGTTAAGCTAAATTTATTGATTGCCTATTTTCTGTGGTGGCCTCAATGCACTATCCAGATGTTACACGGGAATCAATCATGTGAGATGCATGTCATCTCATTTCTTATTCAAGCTTATAAAAGAGCTCTACCGGTTTATCTACCAGTATATTTGGTCCCTGCACTAATAGTTCACCGTGAAGACCTATTGAAAAGGTAACACGTGCTTACCAATTGAGGAAAGTTTACAAAATTGCATTATAGTATATGAATTGCAATTCATTGGCATCAGCAAATGCCTCTAATAGCTGTTGAGGTCACCCTCTCCTCTAGATTGGTTTTCAGTTGAATCTCTTAATGTCATTATCTTCTGGTGTTTTATTTGAAAATTCCGTCTAGTCATTTTGGATTGCTTTGGTTTCTTATGTTTCTTTGTGCTACAGAACATATACAATATTTGGGAAAAGTGCTTTTGGTATTGCAAGGTCAAGCTTGTTCCTGTCCACATATTGTGCTTCTGCCTGGTAGGTTTTCTTAATTCTGCGATCTTGAGCATTACTATGGACAATGCCGCATGTCAATTCGTTTATTTGCATGAGCTAGTTTTGTTGTGTTGTTTCCTTGTGTTTGCAACCCATATAGTAACTGAGCTGCTTGTATAAATGAAAGATGATAATTTTCTTATGAGGTAGCTGGATTTGAAGTTTGCGGGTGTAAATATCTTTGAATGTGACCTCTCTTGTTATGTCCTTCTAAACTGGACAAAGATTAGAATGAATTGGAAGTTAATTTCCTGATAACACTAGCCATGGGATTTCCTGCTGTAGCACAGTTTAAGGATGCTAAGATGTACGCAGTTTTCCTCTACTCATTTTATACACTACTAGGCAAAATATATAAATAAACAGATAAACTGAGGACACAGCACAGAGTTCCAGAACTTCCTGGTTCAAACTTCAGCTGTTTATGACTTATGCGGCCCATTTGATATGTAATGGGGATGAGAATTCATAACGGGGATGAGATAGGGAATTCACAATGGGAATGGGAATGACTAATGGGAATTATGAATTCCCAAGTTTCTTATTTGGTACTCCCTCATTTCCTCAATATCTGTCACTTTAGCTAACTTTATATTTTCCATAATATCTGTCACTTTACAATTCCAATATAATATTAATGACAATATTCTAAATTTACCTCTTACTTTTATCATTACCAATACAAATATATAACCAAAATAGAAATTTATCTATTACTTTTATCATTTTCAATACAATTATCATTTCCAATACTATTTTCTTAAAATCTCCCTAAAACTCAAATGTGACAATTATTGAGGAAAGGAGGGAGTACTAGCATATAGTAATTCAAAATGGGAATAAGTGAGAGAGAATGGTTTCAAATGTATATTTACCAAAATACCCCAGATTAATTTAAATAGGGTGAGGTAATATTGGTAATACTAATTAAATATGAGGAAAATATTGGTATTTAAGATTGACTTATGAATTCTCCATATATTTCCCTCCCTCGGGTAATTGATTAGGGGGTTCCCATTCCCATTCCCATTCCCATCTTTTTTTTTTTTTTTTTTTTTTACAATTCTCATAAAACAAACATGGAATTTGTATTACCAATTAATTCATAACCATTCCCACCTCCCAACCCCCTCATAGCAAATGCCCTGATAAAGATGTCTTGTGGGTTAGTTGCTTGCAATGGCGATGCCATCATAATTCTCAACCACCTTGGCGAAGCTTATTTATAATCTTCCTTTATTGTTTCAGGATGTGGACATGCCTTCTATTCAGAATTTTCAAGAAATGTAACATTCCAATGATCGCACTTGGAACGGTATGTCTGCCTCTCTTAAGATGACCAGTGCCCTTTGCGCCCTTCTGAGTCCCCTTTGCGTGGTTGAAAAAGTGTTTTTTTTTCCCTCCTGAAAATCTGTTAACTATTGGACAGTTCCCAACTGGGTTGGCCTTGGCCATTGAGAAGAAGAGCCGTAGGATGGAAATATCACTATATTGCCTTGCTCGTGCGATTGAAAGCTTCTTCATATGTATGTCTGATATTGGATACCTACCTCAATCACTGAGGAGAATCAAGAGAGCTGATGTTGTGATATTTAGCTTATCGACAGCTATTATTATGCACTGTTATGCCCAAGAGAGAGATGTATTCCGGTCCAAGTACCTAAACGTTCTCGATTGGGTATTTGGTGTGCCACCACCTCCTTGTTACACTCCTCGTTTCAAACGCAAGTAGGAAGAGTAAAAAGAAGACATTAGGATTGTCATTTTTTAGGCTCCAAGTAAATCTTAGTAGCTTATACTTCTTACTAGGGAGCAATATGTACCATAGATACAAATAGTTATATTATAGCTAGCATTGCTAGTGAATTGTTAAGTGTGCCCTTACAATCCACGCTTTCATTTCTTACCATTTGTAAATCGCCATTCTTGAATTGTATATCGCAATCTGTATAACCTTAACAACCATGTTGAGGTCTTTGAGAATTTATGATTTCCTACTTTTAGTAGTAGTTCATTTGTAGCATTTTCCAGCATATTATTATGGTTTTTTCAGTATAGGTCCGCAGCCTGCCTTATTAAGGATATATCCTCTTGAACTGTAATCCTATGGCTTTTCGTTTTTTTAAATGACACATGGCTTTTCAATCACCATGTATTTTGTATGATAAACAGGCAAATTAACGCTAAACAGAGTTTAAAAAAAACCATTTTATTGATTCGTGAGCCTGGTTTCAAGGACTGAAATCGAGTGACATCAACATGAAACTGAAAGGAACAAACTACTGCCATATCAGAACTCCTATCCAAAACTACAACCATTGTTGATTTGGGTCCAAGTAAATTCGGATCAGACAAATTTGGTCAATGTCAAAATTTATACGAGAAATTCAAGTTCAACCCTGTTTTATTTTGAGCCGGACTGGGTTGGAGTGTTGGACGATTCGAACGAAACTAAATTCAGTCGAAAATAGGTTGGGACAATAGAAAAGAAGAAATTTATGTTGAGACCTGGTTTTTCCTTGGGTGAGACCATTCAGGTATTCCGGATTGGCAAAAACTCTATCAGAAACGCAATTCAATCTACCAAAATTTAAACTTGCAACATTTACATATCAAAGAAAACAGGGTCTATTGGAATTGGAGGTGACCAAAATGGTTGATTGCCAAAAAAAAGTAGTAATAATCAGACCTCGTGGTCGTGAAGGAGCATATTGGGGACACCCTTACTAACAGGGAACCTGCGACCAGTTTGGGGGCATATTAGGGCGCCTTCTTGAAGGTGAATCTGAAGAAGGGCATGATGGAACTTGTTGAGAAATTCATGGGATTCAAGCATGGTTGAATCCGGTTTCTCAGGGAGATCGGAGAAACCCAAGGCGTTGGCAGCGTCGACGAAGGGCTTCCAATGGAGCCTGGAGAAGATGTTTTTGAGGAAGTCTGGGTTGATGTCTACCTGCCTTTCGACAACCTTCGCAGCCTCTATTTTCAGGGGAAACCCATTGATTACTCCCTTCATGTTAGATGATAGCATGTTGTGCGTTAACAGCCTCATTTCTCTCGGTGTTCCGATTGGAGGACGACTGTGGAGGCGGTGGCCGCTGTCGCACTCGACTTCACTTCAGCTCTTGAGCCGGCGATTTTTGTGTTATGTTTTTTGAGTGTTGCCAATTGGGTTAAAGAGTAAGGTTTTTTCTTCTTTTTTTTTTAAAAATCTTTTTGTTCCTCATTATATTTTACTTTAAAAAAACTAACAAAACCAAGAATACATGGTGCTTCAGAGGGTGAATAATCAAAATAATTAAAGTGAATAATTTATAACTCCGTTATTTTGTCAGATTAGATTCAAGTTAGGTTAGTTAAATTATCATAAGTTATAATAGAATAAGATAGGAAAAGATATGATAAATTTGAATTAAGTTAGTTGTTGGGTGAAAATATTTTATTAATAAAATTTGAATATTTTAAGAAAAATGAATTAAAAGTCATAAGTTTTGGAGAAAAGTGGATTGATTTGAGATTAAAATAATATTATTTGAATTTCTTTTTGATTTAAAAAGTTGTTTTGGTTTGTGTGTTTTTTATGGAGTTGGGTTAGATTATGTTAGGTAAGGTCGTAAGGATAAGTAACTTAAGTTATGTTAGGTTAGTTTGATTTAACCCAACTAAAAAACAAGGTCGGGTGAACAATTATAAAATATGGTGTACATGCTTTGAGTGCACCTAATAAATTTACCCTCCAGTCCATTCCATAATATTGTCACTTGGACGTTTTTATGGTTTACACCCGATTGATCATATATTCATTATTGAGAGCATGTGAATTTCTGCTATAAGCAGCAATAGATAAATATTTGTTAAAAGTTGTTTTAAAATTTATCAAAATTTATATTTATTTATCATTTACATTTGGTCAATATTAAAATTTGGACGAGAAATTAATCGATGTTCGGACCAGGTTGTTTTGGTTTAGACAATTTAGAAGAAACTAAATTTGACTCATAATCAGGTTCAACAATAAAAAAGAGAAACATTGCGTCTAAATATTTGGTCAACTCGATCAAGGTCAAAATCAGGTTCAAATTAAGCCAAATGTTTTCCAAATAGGACAAATTTGGGTATTCAATTTGGACTACCAATGCTATCAGAGTTAATTTTTACCATACCATTTACTTACCAATAAATTTTACAATTCTTAAGAAATTCATATTCAAAATTTTTAAATTTTGAGTTATACCTATAATGGTAGATAATACCGAATAAAAGTAATTGTAAAAGCAAAGAATACCCTTGTAGAGTGCTTGCATAAATATGCTCTTAAACTTTCTGATTTAGTTAAAAATGTCATTGAAGTTTTAAAACACTCAAAATTGTCATTCAACTTTTCATTATTGATAAAAAATACCCTTCAAGATTGTTTCATCTTCTTTTGACAAATTATAACTGGTAATTTATTGAAATTGGTTTGAAAAAATTTGAAATAAAAAACAAAAAAATGAAAAATGGGAAATGGGAAAATTGTTGCATTCCTCAGTTACCTATGTTCTCAACTCTCTCAACTTTAACCCCTTCTTCTTCCTCAAGCCTCTGGAAACAAAGAGTGGCGGGTGTGATGGACAATGCCCAAGGGATTCGAAAGGGGTGTACTTTCTTGGGAGTTTTCTGCTAAGTTGAATGGTAGTTTTGAGTATTTCAAAAATTCAGTGATATTTTTGATTAAATCGGAAAGTTTAAGGGCATTTTTATCCAAACGCTTTACCATTATAAATCTAGCTTGAGCCGTATTTTCAATCATTAACAAATAAACAAACAAGTAAACATTCAAAGGTAAATAAATAATTAGGAACAATTAAAAGTCAACAAAATAAAAAGTAAGAAAATAAACAACCAAAAAAAGACAATCAGAAAATAAGACATTCAAGAGGAAAAAAACAAACAGAAAATAAAATATTCAAGAGAAAAATAAACAATAAGAGAATATTAACAATCAAAGACTAAACATTCTTGAAAAGTAAAAACATTCCTAAATAACAAATAGAAAGTAATTAACAATAAGAAAACAAATATTCCTAAGTAATCAATAAGATATTAACATTCCAAAACAAAATATACAATCAAAATCATTAAAATAAGAAGATAAATGCACTAGACAACTACAAGACAAATAAATATATGCCCAATTAAAATACAAAAATAAACCATTAAACAAGCATAACAATATAGGCTCAATACGAGACATAATATTATATTGGGCTTACACAACTAAATAAATTTTAATTAGTAATGAGAGGTAAATCTACACTACAAAACATACATACTCCATCCAATGAGAAATTCATATATATAACTATTGGATAATGTTATGAAATATTAGTTAGTCTACCTTATAGTCATCCACAAAAAAAAATACCCACTTTAAATCTCTATTTAAAATAGGGTCCATCCAAATGGTTCATCATACCTAATAATAACAAGCCAACCTAATGAATTCGTTGCCAATATGGAGAATGAAAATGTAAGTCCAATACACTACACTCCCGACAGCCATTTAAGAAAGAAATGTTTCATCCACATATCAAATCCAGATGTATAAAATGGAAAATGGAAGATACATACTTACCGGTGAGACAAGTACATTTTGGCATTGATTATGTAATTTATTATCGGGTAAATAAGGAGAGGAAAAGAAAATAAAAGCGAACTCAACTACTTCATTTGGATCACGTCGAAATCAAATATTGAGCGCTAGATTAGTATCGAAATTGGCACATTCAAATGAGAAAAACATTGTGTAAATGATTTGGATGTCACACTCAACTTTCAAGTCTCAACTACTAAATTGTCTCCTGCTTTTGTTGCTCTTACAGTTGGATGAAGTAATGGCTAATGAAGAAGCATATCAACGAAGCTGAACCACAATCTCAACCTTATTTTCTGTTCCTCTTTTACTCAAAGCATCTCAATAAAAATGTCACTCAATTTTTTCATTTTAATTAAAAATATCACTAATCTTTAAATATTATCATTAATGTCACTCAACTTTTCAAAAAAAATAAAAAATGTCACTTGAATTTCCAAAAATGTCTCTGTTACCTTCTATAACATTTTTTGTTTTTAACTTTTTTTTGAAAAGTTGGTGATATTGTTGACTTTTTTAAAAAAATTGAGTAACATTTTTTTACAAATTTTAAAGATCCGTGGTATTTTTCACTAAGGATGTGTTTGGTTTTCCTCCACCCCTTTGTAAATTATCATGACTCCAACCTAATGAAAATCATTTTCTCTCTCTCTCTCCCCACCGTTCTCTCTCACGCATCGATTTGAATATTTCTCTCTCTGCACCACTCTCACTCATACACCCTAGCACCCGTTTTAATATCTTCTCTCTCGTTTTTTTCTCTTCCACCACTCTCTTTCCTACCCGTTTTAATATTTCTCTCTCTCTGTGCACCACTCCCTCTCATACACCTGTTTCAGTCTCTCTCTCTCCTTCTCCACCACTCTCTTTCATAGACGCATTTTAATCTCTGTCTCCTTATTGTCAAACATGTGAACATTTTCCAGGAAAATCATTTTCCTGTGTACCAAACACGGGAAAATATCAAATGAAAATTCAGTTTCTAAGAAAATCATTTTCCTAGAAGACAATTTTTCTTTGCACCAAACACAACCTAAAATAGAAATTGAGTGACATTTATGTGCAAACACTCCTTTCACTAACCATTTAATAATTCTGCCAACAATATAATCCAATCCAACACAAATGATGATCAAAACCAAAAATCCTCATATTGTCATATCTGCTTTGCGCATCTATCTGCTTTGGATTTCCAAACAGATGTTTGCAAGAGGACAACTTGGTGTATAAATACAAAATGTATGCCCTGTTTTGCCAAGCTTAAACTTCGATCAAACAATCTATTTAGTGGTAGAATCATGACATATGTTCTAGCATTCGTAATTACAAATCAAAACCAAACATAATTTATAATGGCTACAAGGAAAAAAAGAATGGTAGGCCTTAGCTTGGGGCCTTGGTTGCAAGCTTAGGACGTAGAAACGAGGAGCTTCTATTGTGTTACATAAGTCCACCACTTGTACAAACCGAAGCCATAGACAAGTGTATAGATCACTGTTCTCATCGGGTAGAACCGAAACCTGCAGATTTCATCCAAGTGTTGTTTGTTTTAGTAAGATGCGCAATTGACGGTGAGCGGAGGTCTCCAATGTTGAGAGTCCAATACTCCAATCAATCAATCAATTATAAAGGTGCATTAAAATTAGGTGTTCTCTATGATTTATGATCCAGTGATACGTGACTTGGGGCAAGACACTTATACTGTTGAATTGTTCCACTCCTTATGAAATTAATACTTATTATCATTTTTAATTTTAATTTTTGTACAGATAATATTAATTATCAATTATAAGAAGCTTTGAATGTATTGGTTACGCTAACAATTAAAATTGACACCCTAACGAATGAACATCATTCGGTGGACATATTTTAGATGTTTTTTTTTGTAAATTTTAAAAAATATAGATCAAAATGTGGTTATATATATATATATTATTATAGTTATAGAAGTCAATCATGTAATTTTTTTTAATTTAATTTACAAATATGTAGGTTTTATACAATGATAAGACACTTAATATGTATCTTGTCCAAGATATTGATCATTTTCGATTATTATATAATTAAAAATTAAGATGTTGAAAAACTATTTTATTTATATTATCGATTTTGGAACACAAGCTCCAGAGAACCCATAATATATTTTGGCCATTGAGCCCCTCAACTGGAAACCAACTATTGATAAATTATAGAAGGAAAAGGATGAAGATGATTCACTTAAGGGTCTGTTTGGAAAGGGGTGTGAGGGTTTAGAGAATTTTAATAATGATACTTACTCTTCCATATTCTTGCTTATATTAGGTAGATAATAAGGTAGGGTAAGGTGGAGTGGGAATTAGCAGAGTTTACCTTTTCATGTTCTTCTTAACCCTCATTTTTTTAATAGTCTGATTTGGATGTAAAAGAAGATTTAGTGACATGATAGCTTATCTAATATATAAATTAGAAACTTACTTTTATGAACCTTCTTATAATCTCTAAAAGATTTTGAAAGCACGGGGAAATTACTAAACCTTAGAAACACTCACTTGTTCTTACCCTCGCTTAATCTTATAAACTCCTACCATTGTCTACTATCCCCTCCCAAACTAACCCTAAGGTTCCATTTGGATTTTGGAAAATAAGATGGAATGAAAAATAAAATTGAAAATTCATCATTTTCTTTCATTTGGCTTTTAAACTTTTGGAAGATTTAGAATTCGGTGGAAAGCACTATGAAAAAATTGATTAATTTTCCTTTCCAATTTGAGAGAAAAGCGAGAAGAAAACATAATAGGTTATTTTTATACTAAATTAGTGGAGAAAAAGAAAATTTTTATAGTAAATTAGTGAAAAAAGCCAAAAGCTTTCTTCCCGTGTTATTTTTTTAAGAATCAAACCAAGCTTTAGAAACATACTCATCCCGGTGCAAATCTAAACACGGTCATAGATAATGGATTATGACATGGACAATATTTTAAGACAAGATTTACATGAAGAATAATTTTAAAACCACCATAGAAAATGGAAATGATATGAATCCATATTTGACTTCTTTTTAAGGCAGTTCAAATTGAAGAACGTTTCTTATATCAAGGTTAACCACATCTGAAAAAAAGATTGAGAGCAGACAGCAGCTTGGCACAAAATGAAGAAGGGACAGACCTTTGAGCACCTTTCCTATGAAGAATATCGGGTGTAATTTCATCGACAGTGACAGACTTAGTCCACTGAGACATATCCCGGTCGAAGAAGTCCCAGTCAGGCAATAGCACACCGGCAATGGCTGCGATTCCCATGAAGTAAGTCACGACCATTTTGTTCAAGGACTGCGTATACAACCCCACCACTATCATCACCGCCGCTAGCCATATCAGACTGCTCTTCAGTGCCACATCATTCCCCATTCTATTATTATTACTATTCCCACCTTTAATTCTAACCTTTGTTCGACGTACAGATCAAGGGTGTGTATTTACCGTTTAGAGAGAGAAAGTGCCAGAATGAATTAGAAGGAGATGGTGATGAAGACGAAGATGAAGAAAATACATTGATGTGGGGAGAGAGGAAAAGGCAGGTGTGTGAGTGTAGTTGGTTGATATCAGACTGCATTGGATATTGGTAGTTCGAGAGTAGCAGTTAGCAGCAGCATAAAGGACAAAGGGACGGGGCGACATTGTGTGTTGTGTTGGGCTCTATATTTAATTCACAACCGTTGCCTACCCTTCATCAGTCATCTGGGGTTTAATGCACCCATCTTTGTATGGTCCACGCTCATCTACTTCCTTTCTTCTACTACCTCCGTCCCAAAATGTTTGTCCGTTGACTAAATTTTGATTGTTCTCACAAATTATAATAAATTAAAATATGAAATCACTACCATTAGAAAGATAATTTGCTAAAGATTACAATGATCGAAATTTTATATTGTAACTCATTATATTTTATGAGTAATCATCAGTCAAGATTTAGTAAACGGACAAACATTTTGGGACGGAGCTAGTATATATTAATGGTCTACAAGGTCACTTTTGATTGGCAATTTATTACTATTATGAACTTAATCTTTGGTTAGGTTATTTATAGGTTTGGATGGATAAGTTAGGATAAGTTGGGATAAATTATGATAAGTTATGATATTTTCTTCGAGAATTGTGTTTTTAGGGTGGATGTTTTTTTTTGGAAATTATGTAGATTTGGATATGTTATGATAAGTTAGGATAAACTAGGAGAGTTATATCCAACATAACTAAAGAACAGAGCCTATATTTTTAAAAATTACAACTATATATTTTTATGATAATATTTTTTGTGGTTAATCTAATGATAATACTTTTATATATTAGAATATTGTATATGTTGAGAAATTACTTTGCTCTATATTAATTGTTTAAAATGTCATCTTTGATTGAGAATTTTTTATAATATATTTTAATAAAAAATTATAACATTATACTTTAATGATAATATTTTTCGTGATTAATCTAATGATAGTACTTTCTTATATTAGAATACTGTATATGCTGAGAAATTAATTACGTACAATTAATATAGAACAGAGGAATTATCTACCTATGTACATGACTTATATTGAACTTTTTAAAAAAAAATCATTAGTATTAATTATAAAATTTATCATAAATATATTATAAAATTGATCAATATTTTTTAAAATCATTAACTTTTCACAAAAATTCATAGTATAAAAAATTGATATATTTAGTGCATATACATGTAACCAGGTAAGTACACACTATGGACGGCATAATTTGCGTTTAAGCATGAGGCCTGAGTAATAAACACAAATGGCATTCACAAAAGGAAATGAAACGAAGAGGATTGGAGGAAGACTGGAAGGGGAGTTGGTGCTGCCTACCAAACATTTTTCATGGGTTTTAAATGCTGTGGTGGGGCGCACATACATATGATATACCCACACACGACTGCTACAGGCTACAACTAGGAGTAGTAGTAGTTGATTGCATTTATCAGAATCCAACGTTACTGTATGTCATAATAGGCCCAACCCTAGTGTCAACAGTACAGGCCCTTTAGCCCATATGCTTCTATTTTTTTTTTTTTTTTTTGGTTTTCCTGGAATCATATGCCCAAGTCTTTCAAAATGCATGAATGGGTCCTAATGGTACATTTGGTTGCAACTTTTTTAGAAAAAGTGAATTAATTTTTTTTTAAGTTGACTGTTTTTTTTATAATATTTTGTTGTACCTAGCGAATGAAAAAATTTAATATGAGCATGTTATTTTATTATCAAGTTCTTCAAAATGGAGAACATCGACGCCCCATTCTTTTATGCGTTGCGTTGCGTTGCGTTAAGTTGCGGTGTAAATAGTTAAAAAGTAATGGTAATTTGCGTTATAGTAGGGTTGCAGTAAGTTGCGTTGCGTTTGGGTGCATTAACGCATAAAAGTACGGGGCTATATAAGTGCTCCATTCTAAAAATGCTCCAAGTATGTTATCTCTCATCTATTCTTGATGTATTTGAACACCATTACTGATAGTCTAAAACTTTGTTTCATTTCGTATAAACTTTCCATGATACTTTTCATGCAGAAGCTTCCCTTTTTTTAAAAAAAACCCGAGTGAAAAATTGAAATTACGTTTCAATTTGTTTTTCTAATTAATTTTCAAAGAACCAAATGGAGTCTGAACAAGATTTGCATAAGGGAGACCCACACGTACTAGACACCGTAAATTAGTCTGGTAGAGTACTAATTTAGGTAGGAATATTAATTCCATAGAAGATGCACGTATATACTAGACTGGGCTCCAATGAAATTTTGGCCCCATTATGCCATATGCACACTTGCCTGAAAGTTCAAATGATTTTATATTTTAACACGTCCCTTTACACAAATGTTATCTAGCCTCTTTTGACTTTCAATAATAAAAAGAAAGGGGTTAGGAGTTAAG
The DNA here is from genome assembly GCA_029582165.1 of Portulaca oleracea. Classification (NCBI taxonomy): domain Eukaryota; kingdom Viridiplantae; phylum Streptophyta; class Magnoliopsida; order Caryophyllales; family Portulacaceae; genus Portulaca; species Portulaca oleracea. Next base: position 34,023,675 of record CM055871.1, read on the forward strand.
TATTGAGATTCGAACTTGAGACATCTTACTCAACAAATATCTCATACCTCATGGTTTAATGGCAATGAATCACCTACCTTTAGAATATTAAGATCATTGTTTGGAGTCGAAGGTGATAAGGAGCAATGGCGGATCCCAGGGTAAGGGAGGGGTGGCCACGACCGCCGGTAAAAAAAAAAAAATCTACATAATTTTGGATAAAAATTATGGATTTTATATGTATCTGATAAATATAATAGTGTAGTGATCACCCTCATCGTTATTAAAATCCCGATCCTGATCTACGATGCTACGATTTTATGATCCAAAATCCTCGATACGATTCTACTATCTACACACGATCCATAATCCTACATGGGTTAATTCGGATCCTAACTAACTACCCCATGAATTCAAGTTAGGATCCCGATTTTAAGCATGCATGGGGATATACTTTCTCTTCAAAGCTTTCCTACACTTCCAGAAAAGCTTAGAATATCCACAACTTTGGTTTTGTAAATGTTTGAATGAATGTCTTGACTATTTGACATGACTACATGAGTGTTTGGATGACTCGATTCCACATATTATTCATGTGTAGTATTAAGGCTTATATAGAGTTCTTGGACTTTTGTGATATAACTTAGTAACATTTTTTCATAGTGGTTTCAAGTTATTATTATAACTTTTAGTGGTAACACTATATTATTTAGTGCATGTTTGACCTCTCCTGAAATTGAGCCAAATCGGTAAAAATATAGAAACAACTCCTAGTTTTTAAAGCCTGAAATTAGTTCAAATGATTTTTTTTTTCAATAGGTAAGTAATACTATGCTAGACCACCCTTTTGTTAAGAGTACTGCTTAAGTGGGCTTCTATGAGGATAAATAATAAAGAGTTACATGGACGGAAGAAAAAGAAAATAAAGGCGCCCTAAGTTAACTAACTAATCTGTTGCTCGATTTCTTTCCTGATAAATATGATGAATAAAAATTTGGTAGCATGAACTGATCAGGAAAAGTTTGGTATCCGCTACTTAAGCTTGAATCTTCCAAGGAATATGAATTTTTCATTTTAAAGCTTAGATGAGCACATGATTGTCACATTTTATAGCATAATTGATCTATATCCTGAATTAGTCATTGCACGAACTCCATTTCTCATAACATTTGCATCTGCTACTAAAATCGAAATTGTTCCTAGATTGGTGGAACCAATTTGAATAAAACTCTCATCCCAACTCCATATAACAAACCCTCCTACTATGAAATCAACTCTAACATGCCCTAAGAATAGAAGTTACAAATGGGGGTTTCTAATCTTTTGCCTCCGGGGGCTGATTAGACCTTGAATGAGAATTATTTCCTCATTCTATATTATTTGTCACCATAGAAATTAGGCCAGGTTAAAATTTGAAAACTTTGACCATTAACTTCTTCACATATACAATGACTTGTTATATAAAATTGTTAAAGTATTTCAAGAGTTAAAAGACTAATTTAAATGTGAGTGGCCAGTTGTAAAGGAAGGAGCCTAGTTGTATGCAAACTCAACATGGCATAGCTTGGTGTCCCAATCCCTCAAACTCTTGCTAACAACCCCCCTTAGTAAGGTGTAGAGGGTCTTATGAGTCACCTTGATTAGCCCATCAATTTGGGGATCGTGAGAAGTGCTGAAAAGGAGCTTGATGCCAAGTAGCTTCCAAGGGACCTCCAACAATGACTTGAGAACTTGGAGTTCCTATCCGAGAAAATGGTCCTCGGGGATGCCATGTAACCTCACAATCTCCCCGAAGAAGAGATTGAAAATGTGGGTGGCATCATCGCTCTTCTCGCAATCAATGAAGTGCACTAACTTGGAGAACCGACCAACCACAACTATCACGACATCCTTGCCTCTAGAAGTCCGAGGAAGAGCTACAATGAAATCCATGCTCAAATCCTCCCAAGGACCATTTGGAATCAGGAGAAGAGTCTAGCCCTTGGTAGAACTGACTCTTCACATGTTGGCAAGTGACACACTTGGATTCACTTCATACACGTCTCTACCCACCTTCGGCCAATAAAAATGCTCCTTGAGCATGTTAAGGGTCTTGTTAATGCTGAAATGAATAGCAAGACCACCACCATGGACCTCCATCACCAACAAGTTTCGCAACGAACATTTAGAAATGCATAATTTATTGCCCTAGAGGAGGAATCCACCTTGAAACACATACTGACCACTATCTCCATCAATATGAGGTTTGAAATCCTCATCCTCCTAGTAGGACTCTTAAATGAACTGGAAGCCACAGACTCGAGCCTCCACAACAAACAACAAAGCATGTCTCGTCGAGAGAGCGTCGACCACCACATTCACACTCCCCTTCTTGAAGACCTCATGATTGGAGTGGAGGATGAATAGGCTAGGCCTCAAGTAATGCGCCCAATGGTCAAGGGCACGGACCAAGGCATAGAACTCCTTGTCGTAGGTATGTAGAGTAGTTCTTCCTCAAGCGATTCAATTTCTCATTGAAGTATGCTATTGGGCATTGATTTTGCATGATGATAGCCCCAATGCCCACAATGCTAGCATCACATTCCATTTCAAAAACCTGAGAGAAGTTTGGGAGGGCAATGATCAATGCCTCACAAAGATTGGCCTTGAGCTTCTCGAAAGCCTCTTGGGCCATTTTTGTCCACTCGAAGGAACCCTGCTTCATAAATTCAGTAATAGGGTTGGTGAGAGTGCTAAATCCTTTGATGAATCTCCCGGTAGAAAGCAAAGCCATAGAAGCTTCCCACATCCTTGAGAGTAGAAGGGATGTACCATGATCAAATAACTTTTACATTGTAAGGTCTACAAAGATCTTGTGCTCTAAGATAATGTAGCTGAGAAACACTACTTAAGAAGTAAAGACTAAAGAATTCACATTTCTCAAGCTTCCCGAACAATTTTTGCAACTGACGAATCTTGAAAATGGACTCCAAGTGCGACAGATGATCACCCTCACAAGTAGAGTAAATGCGGACGTCGTCGAAATACACAACCATGAACTCGCTGATGAAAGGCCTCAAGATCTCATTCATGAGGCGCATGAAAGTACTAAGGACATAATAGAGGTCGAAGGGCATGACAAGCCACTTATAGAACCCACTCTTCATCTTGAAGGTTGTTTTCCACTCATCGCCTTCCCTCATCCTGATTTGGTGGTAGCCACTGCGAAATTCGATGTTAGAGAAGATGCATGAACCATAAAACTCATCCGACATGTCATCAAGTCTCAGAATGGGATATCGGTACTTGATGGTAATGTTGTTGATGGTGCGGCTGTTGACACATATGCGGTAAGTTCCATCCTTTTTCGGAAACAAAAAAGTGGGGAAGTAGCAAGGCCGCATGAAGCCCTTATAAATGAGCTCGTACACTTGTTGTTGTACGTAGTTCCTTGGTCTCCTCTAGATTACATCTCCAGGAACTACGTACACTTGTTGTTGTACGTAGTTTCTGGAGCATCTAGATGCTGACTGTTGAATCTCCAGGGGGTTCAAAATTAGAGCAGGGAAAAGTTGATATGACACGATTATCGACCTGAACCGAATACGATATTAAGTGGGTTTAGGTAAAAATTTTCAACCCGTTTAATTAAATGGGTTGACACGGTAAACCTGCTTAATTAAATGGGTTAGGTTCAGGTCAAAATTTTCGACACAAAAAAACACCTACTGAACCCTTTTAAGTAGGCTTTTTAAATGGGTCAAGTCATTTTCTTGATAATTATTGCCCAATTATACCGTTTATACAGTTGATACTCTTTGAAATATACGTAAAACCTGTAATTTTAACTTATATTTATCTTTGACTATGGATTAAAAGATATCTTCTTTATATAACTCGAATTATATTACCACGCAAATTATTGAGTATGATATGTCATTATTTCGACCACATAATGAGTTGTTTTGTATAAATGAATTAATGGTTAAATGAGTAAATTGGTAAATTTATTCTAAAATCTTTACTTAAATGGGTAAACAAGTCCAAAAAAAGTCAACCCGTTTAAAATTTAAACGGTTTCAGTCCCGAACCCGTTTAACAAATAGGTTAGGTTCAGGTCGGAAGATTTTGAACCCGTTTAAGTTTGACACTAACACGAACACGAATCCGACTTGAGCTGACCTATTAGCTAGTTCTATTCAAAATGAAGGAGGAAGACCCTTATTTATAGGCTCTGGAGGCCTAGCCCCTAGGGTTTGAGTTGGGCTTTGGGCTTGTGCCCAAATTAATTAATTATTCCTTTAATTTTAAATAAAGAAATAATTATCATTTTCTGCATCATAATTGACACATATTATGATGTTAATTGGCTATGATATATTTCCATTTAAAATTTAATAAATAGACCGCCATAATTAAATTTACACATGGCGGATAATAATTGACAAAATAAATTTAATTTATTTTCCACGTGCCATTTTCTGATTTACCGACATATTTTTACCTCCTACAAATGCCCCCTTTGACAGTCAGTCGCGGACACGAATTTTGAGTGTTTGTAGAGCTTGGGTCTCAAAAAATTAATGACAATAAATTTTTCATCACACTTTTCAGTTTGGATAAAATTTCATCAGAAATTTAATCGGATAAAATTTTTGGCAGTTGGGGTTAGAACTGAAGTTGGAGTTGAAGATGGAGATGGAGATAGAGATAGAGTTGGAGTTGGAATTGGAGATGGAGATGGAGTTGGAGTTGGAGTTGGAGTTGGAGTTGGAATTGGGAATGGAGATGGAGTTGGAGACTTGACTGAGAATTCTAGTAGTATCCTGAAACTTAGCCAATTGGATACTATATAAGCACACCATCCTCGCCTCTTCCATTCATTTGCTGTTCCTAGTCTTCTCCTTGAATTTGCAAACTCACAGGTCTTACAGTATCTTCTTTTTCTTTCTTTCTTTCTTCCTTCTATTTTTGTTTTTTCATATAATTATTTGACCTTTTCTTTTTCTAGATCAATTTTTTTACATCTTTTTAGTACAGGGAGCTGAGACTAATTGACATCGTCTGCTTGAAGTTGTTCTTTGTCATCGTCAATGTCATGCTTACTCCTTAAAATGCTGATATAGAATAGTCCTAGACTATTCTCTTCATGACTGTCTGGGTCAACAGTGTCGCCATCTCCGCTTCCATGGACTACTCCTCAGCATACTGACGTAGAGTAGTCCTAAACTACTCTCTTCAGAACTGTCTAGGTTGATAGTGTCACCATCTTTGCTTTCGTGGACTATTCCTCAGCGTACTAATGTAGAGTAGTCCTAAACTACTCTCTTCAAGTCTGTGTAGGTCGACATTGTCACCATCTCTGCTTCCGTGGACTACCCCTCACCGTACTGACATAGAGTTGTCCTAAACAACTTTTTCAGAAACAACAGTGTAGCCTGGGTCGAAGGAGTTTTCGCATCGCCACAAGTGGAATACTCCTCAACTTATTAACATAGAATTATCCTAAACAACTCTTTCAGAAACGACAATACAGTTTGGGTTGATAGAGTCATCGCTCTACTTCAGCTTCCGCGGATTACTCCTCAGCTTACTAACGTCGAGTTGTCCTAGACAACTCTATCAGAAATGGTAGTATAGTCTGAGTCGACGGAGTTATCGCCTTGGCTTGAGCAGAATACTCCTCAGCTTACTGACTTAGAGTTGTGCTAGCCAACTCTCTCATAAACGGCAGTATAGTCTGGGTCGACAGAGTCATAGCCTCGCCGGAACACCCCTCAGCGTATTGACATATTAGGCATCTTAGGTTGTCTCTTTTCAGAACTAACTGGGTTGACAACGTCATTGCCTCGTCACAAGTGGAACACTCCTCAGCGTTCTGACGTAGAGTTGTAATAAACAACTTTCTCAGAAATGGCAGTATAGTCTGGGTCGACGGAGTCATGGCCTCATCGCAAGTGGAGCACTCCTCAGGGACGTTCTGATGTATTAGACATCTTGAGGTGTCTCTTTTCAGAACCAACTGGGTCGACAGCGTCATCTCCCGGTTTACTACTCATAGACTTTCTGCCATCTGCGAGCTATGAAAAGCGGATTTGAATTCTCTGTTAAGCCATGATAAGTCAGTCTGACTTTCTTTTGAAGATCAACAATAAGCCACCCGATCTGTTCTTGACTACAAGCGCCATCGATTGACAAAAAGGGCATCGCCAACTGACTTGCCCCCAATATTGACCTGAATGAGACAGCGATGTCGTCGACTTGAAAGAGTCTACCGCTTAGCCGAAGGAGTGCGCTGCATATTTGGAGGAGGATGATGCCGTCTTGGAGCAGAAGTCAGCCAACACAATTAGGATGCCCCCACGATGCATGCTTAAGAGAGGTTGTCAACCAACATGAGGACTGCACCATCAATGACGCCGACTTGAAGCAGACCACCAACATGATGATAAGCATGTCAGAGCGTGATTTGAAAGCCCACAATTTTGATGACTTAGAAGTCGGTCCATTTCTTGCAGTTGTGACTTGAGAGTCTTCATCATGATGACGTAGAAGTCCTTAACCTTGTTGACTTTGGAGTCTTGCAGAGATGAGTTGTTGACTTTAATAACTTAAGAGTCTCTTTTATTGACTTGTGAGTATTTACTTATGTTGACTTGGGAGTCCTACATCCTGCTGACATGTGAGTCATTAAATTTTGTTGATGTATGATTAATTCATTTTGACGTGGGAGTTGTGAACTCAAGAATCTTCTATGGGGAGCGACTTGAGAGTCTTTTTTTTGGTGACCTAGAAGTAACTGATTTTCTTCCCCTTAAAAGTTTGATGTTGATGACTTGGTAGTCTTGAATTTGGCTGACTTGGAAGTCTTCAATTTTTGTTAACTTGGAAGTCGGTGGGTTTGATGACTTAAGAGTCTAGAAGTTTGTTGACTTGCGAACCTTGAAGTTTATTGACTTGGAAGTCATAATTTTTTTTCCACTCTTGACTCGTGAGTCATTTCATGTTGTTGATTTGAATTTCGTTGACATGTAAGTCTTTATTTTATCGACTTGGGAATCAGGAGACTTGTTGATGTGAGAGTTTGAGTGACTTAGAAGTCTTTGTCTTATTGTTGACTTGAAAATCAAGGGACTTGGTGACTTAAGAGTCTTGAAGTTTGTTGATTTGAAAGTCTTGAATTTTTGCTGACTTGGAAGTCTTTAATTTTTATTAACTTGGAAGTGGGTGAATCTGGTCACTTGAGAGTCTTGAAATTTGTTGACTTGAAAGTCTCAATTTTTTTTTTGTCAATTCATGACCATTTTGTTTTTACTATGTTATAACTGTATTTGAGTCTGGACCCAAAATTGCCTACGTACCTTAAGAATGACGCACTCATAAGGATCAAGCCAAACGTAGTTCAAATTTGAAGATGGAGAAATGACAATTTTATTTATTAATTTAGTCGTCCACAGTTTATACTCTTGTGGGCCAAGAGTATTACAATGATAAAAATGAAATGAACTGAAAATGAAATCTTTTTTTTTTGGTGAACAGTTTAGGCTCTTGTGCGAGAGTTACATCTTCACTTTCCTAGACTTTAACTTGGGAAAAAGAAAGTGTATCCTCTCGTTTAAGCTCTTCATCGGCGTTGTTTTTGCTTTGATGACTCCTGAAGATCATAGTGTGTCTCTGTAGTCTAAGGGATCCTTTAGTCTTTACTTCTAATGTTGAACACCGCTTAACTTCATGCTAGATTGGATGGTGCTTTGAACTTCATTGGTGACTCCAAGGTGGCTGAATGCGGAGCTCTGTTCCTGTTGGGGTTGTGAGCTTGACACCTCTTCAGCTTGTTTGATCCTAGACAATACAAAAGACTTTGATGTCGAACCATCCTTGATCTTGCTGAAGACCAAGGCTTTGCGCTCTCCTTAACATCCTATCTGCTCAAAGACAGACACTTGTTTGTGGAAGCTGACCGTTCCAACCTATTGAACACGGAGAGCTTTGACTTGGGCCGATGCTCTATTTCTTCGCTATCACCTTCTTCGATCTCGAAGCAGGAGACCATGTTCACAACTGTAACTTTGTTAACTTTTCCAAAGAAGTCCTTCGGAAAGTATTCCTCCAGTGTGACATGAATACGAGTGCCTTACTAAAGCAACTATGCGACGCGAGCTTGTTGTTTCTTGATGGTCTTAACCCTGTTCTTCTCCATTAAAGTTTCAGGATTCGTCCTTCTCCTTTGTTGCCTTTGGAGTGGTGGTGTTTGGATTTCCCTTTGCCCCTTAGCCTTCCTTCGAGCAGCCAGGATCCATTCTCCATCTTCAACAAAAGTTCCTGATACCTGCTCAAGCTCATCTCGAGGGGCTTGGACTAGTACAGGAAGGGGAACTGGTTTTTGGCATCCGAACTGAATAATCAAGAATTCGTTTCTCCTAGCTGGGACTAGATGTGCCGAAACATAATTGGCTTCGACGTTATCATCTAAGTCCAATATTATTTTTCCCTCCTTAGCTAACTTCATGATCCTTTCCTTGAGAGTGATACACTTCTCTAGAGGGTGACTGACTACCCTGTGATAGTGACAATATCTTGGGTCTGTTGTTCTTCCTACTTCTTCCGGCCTCTTTGGATGTTGGAGTTTAATAACTCCTTTTTCTAACAAGTCGTCTAGCATTCCTGACAAGTCCGAGTCTGGAAACTGGTACTTCTTTTCTTGAAGCTCCTTGAGTGTATGGCGTTTAGGCTTAGAAGAGATTGGTACTGGCTCACAAGCAAAAATAGCCATGGACTCCTCTTTTGAAGTTTTTGATGGCTTGCCATTCTTCTTATATACTATTATTTCTTGCATCATAAGAAGATGAAGACCTTCCCCATCGACTTGCTATGGTGATTTCCATATCATGTGCCTTGGTTGCCAATTCTTGGAAGGTTTTTGGCTTGGCCATTTTGAGGACATAGAGCAAATCCCTATGCATACCTTGGGCACACATATTGACGGCTGAAGCTTCAATCAGACGATCCTTGCATTCAAGACTAACCCGTCCAACGATAGATGTAATCAAGGACTGGCTCAACCTCCCACAGTTTGGTGTTTGTCAACTCTGTCATGCTGACGAGTCATTGAGCGTTGTAGAACCTATTGAGGAACTCTTGCTCCATTTGCTCCCAACTGTTATAGATTCAGGCTATAAATTCGTATACTAGTCGAATGCAATCCCTTTCAAGGAGCGAATGAACTGTTTCACCAGTCGGTCTCCTTCTGTGCCAGCATTACTACAAGTTTCGATAAAGTGAACGACGTGCTGCTTAGGATTACCCTTCCCATCAAATTGATTAAAGTTTGGGGGTTGATATCCTTGTGGCATTCGAAGGGCGTCGATCCTCTTTGTGTATGGCTTCATATACAAGTAAGTCCCGTTTGATCCCTCTCAGAGTTAAGCACGCACTGCATTTTCCACCAAGTTTTGAATCTGCTCCACAGTTAGTGATTCTGAAGATGAGTTACTTTTCTTGTCTTCCCCGTCGCCATCACCCTTGGAAGACTCTTTGTCAGATTCCTCTTTGTCTGAATCTTCGTCGAAGTCTTGATGTGGGCGCTTCTTTATCTTCTTAATTAGTTTTATGATCTGCTCACTTTGTTCACTAATCACCTTGTCTTTCTCTTCACTTCCCTTGGCGCGCCTGTTTAGCATAGCCTCAAGTTCAACTATCTTTTCTTCGATGTTGACAGCCATCACGTCACTTGAATCGAATGTCGAATTTGACTTCTTGGAGGAAGAGATGAGAGACAGAGATGTCCCACCAGGCGTGCCAAATTTGTAAACACAAATTTTGAATCTAAAATAAATAAAGACAAGAAATTGAAAGAAAAATTAATTTGTATTAATATTTGAATGTATGCAGGTACAATCTCTGTATTAAATACAATAAAGTAATCATGTGCTTCGATCTCCTGAAACTTGGGTGAGAGAGGGCGGGGACGCTTGATCTCGATCTCGAATGCAGGTCTAGCTGAAGGACTCTAATAGCAATTCTTGAGCTGAAGGTCTTGAGCGTTGACCCCCTTCATACTTGGTAGTTGGAGGTTGCTCGAAGCTTAACCGTCTCCAGGTAGACTGTCGGTTACAGTTCTTCAAGTTCTTGGATGCGAGAGCTTGAGTGCTTGATCTCGATCGATGAACTAGATGAGGAAGATGACCACAGTCTTTGATGTGAAGAAGAGAAGTTGTTGAATTGGTCGACGTTGATCCTTGTCGCTTGTAGTTGGAGAGCGTCTGTAGTTCGATCTTCTGAAGGCTTTGTAGGTCTCGCCGAAGAACTCTATTGTTTTTCTTGATCAAGACGTGTTGAAGACCTGGAGACTCGATCTTGAGCTTCTCAAGACTTCGATCCTTGGCACTTGGTAACTGGAGGCTGCTGGTAGTTTGACCTCCTGAATCCCCTGGATGCTGACTGTCGAATCTCCGGGTGGTTCAAAATGAAGGCGAAGGACCCCTATTTAATTTATAGGCTTTGGTAGGGGTGTGCATTAAACCGAACAGAATCGATCCAAACCGAACCGGTTTTATTCGGTTCGATTTTCGATTTGGACTTTAGGCCTTATTCAGTTTTCGATTTATTCGGTTCTGGTGAAAACCCATATAGATGTGTACATAATCGAGAACCAAACCGAACCGTTTTTATTCGGTTCGGTTTTCGGTTTGGCCTTTACCTCTTATTCGGTCCGGTCCGGTTTTGAACCCATGAATAGCCCTAGGCTCTGGAGGCCTAGCCCTTAGGGTTTGAGTTGGGCCTTGAGCTTGAGCCCAAGTTAATTAATTATTCCTTTAATTTTAAATAAATAAATAATTATCATTTTCTGCATCATAATCGACACGTATCACAATGTTATTGGCCACGATATATTTCCATTTAAAATTTAATAAATGGGCCACCATAATTAAATTTACACATGACGAATAATAATTGGCCAAATAAATTAGTTTATTTTCCACGTGTCATTTTCTGATTTGCCAACAAATTTTTACCTCCTACAATATGTTTACCTGTTTGATATATATATACATACATATCTCTTTTAGGCTCGATGAGAGAGGAAAAGGAGGAGAGAGAAAGAAGAACCGAATGAGAGAGAAAAAGTTGGATGAAGAATTAACTGTATCCAATAGATATAAGCATGTATGAATGCGAGGAACTTGACCTGAGAGAAGTAACATGACCTGAGAAATCGGATCTTCTGAATGTTCAACCTGGAAAATAGTTTAAGAGGGGAAAAAGGGGGGGGGGGATGATTTTCACTTAAATGATTTTCTCATTTTTTGTTTGTCAAAGACTTTTTTTTCTATTATTGAAAGTCAAAAGACTTAAAAGTTTTCAGAACAAAGCAAACCGCAAAATAAAACCGCAACCAAACTCGAAAAGAAAAAGGTTACATCCAAACACAACTAAACATAAATAACACTGCAAGGGCATTTTACCCACGACTGCCAAAAACCATCACAACTTAATCACGCTGCTAAAAGATCAAAACTTCAGTTTGGTGGATCATCGAGGAATCGCACGTCAATTTCATTGCCAATTATCCTAGCCATACGATCTATCTTAGCATCAATATCATGAAGATTGTCAACTTCCAAGCTGTTCGCTCGTCTGACCATCCTAACCTTTTGAAAATCCTTTTGGCCACGAACTGCTTTGGAAGTTGCTTCCTTGACACGTTGCCACTTAGTTTACATTAACACTCGAAAATGAAAAAATTATTTTTTGAAAAATGATTTTTATCCTATCAGACAAAACAACCTATGTCTAAATTTTAACGTTGGAATCACAACTAGAGTTAGTACCCGATGACAATGTCTCTACAGAACGAGGACGTTTCAACCATTGAAAACAATCGATCAAGTAGGTTCCCTGAATGCAAAGGAACACCGAACACCCTCATTTATAACTTCTACTTGTTTATAGCCAGGGCGTGTTGTTTGGGGCATGGTGCATTGGTTGGTGAGGAGAGATTCCCTCCCTTATCATTTATCTAATTTTGACTTTTATCAAAGTCGCACAATGTGATAAAAATGTTGTTTTTATAAGTGTTTTTAGAGGGGGTTGTGACAGATTTATTTGGTATACAGGGGATTATATAAATAAGAAGCAATAGATGTGGTGACGGTATATGAGTCCAAAATCTAATGAATGTGTGTTGCAGACATGGTGCCTCGCTGCACGGGCTCTATTGTTGAATGTTGATGGTTGTTGTTGAGCCCCCCTATACTAGTAAATAACAATAGAACACGGCCACACATGTGATCCATGTACTAACAATAACAAATTTATGTATGATGCCCTACAATTTTCAACGCTGAAATAAGACCTTGTTATTTTATATAATGTGGTGCGGCGTAGTAACATAATTTACTATACTACTCAATATTCTTCTACACTTTATCATACTTTACTATAATCATTACCAATATATCTCTATTCTCTTTTCTCCTCTACGTTTCACATTCTCTCTCTTCACCGACCACATCAACCACACTTTCCACAAATTTTACCATATCATTCAACATCTTACCATACTTTCCACGATTTCACCACAATGCACTATTTCCGCATCTTACCAACCGCATAAAAAAAAGTCTAATCAAATCTTATCAATGTGAGGAGTGACTTCCTTATTACTAATTCCATCCAAAATGTTTTTTTACAATAATTAATCATTCATCTCATTTTATTTGTCACATTTATAATCCCAATATTGTCATTTCCATTTTATCCCTTATAAATAAATTTATTTAGAATTTCAACAATTTTTTATTTTTTTGTGCAAGGATTTTGTAAGGGTAATTCTACCATGTGGAACCATCTCAACCAAAAACTTGATGGTTGAAGGTCTAGTATGTAATAGTTTTATACTCTAACACGCCCCCTTACGTGAATGTTGTAAATGCCACCTTTATCTTGCGCAAATAAATATGAGGGTGCTCAGATTCGAACATGAGATCTCTTGTTCATCAATCTGGCTCTAGTACCATATGAAATCATCTCAATCAAAAGCTCAACTTACAAACAATTTACCCCATTACCAATATTTCTTGGTTTTCTAAAGGTAGTTAATGTGGTAAAGAAATTGGGATGGAAATAACATATTTTTGAGTAGCAATTAATTAATCACTAAATTAAAATACCTGATAAAAAGTTCAAATAAAAACAGAAAGTAACTGCTAGCAATTTCTAAAGCGGTTGTCACTACAATTAATTCATTTGTCTCAATTTATTTATCACTTTATACAACTTTAATAATTATCATTCTCGTTTTGCCCCTAATTAATAAATTTATTTAGAATTTCAATTGTTTTCAGATTTTTTAAAGAAACTTTACAACGGTAAATTGAGTAAGATACAAATTTTTCACCTAATTCTCAATATGCCTTGATATTTAAAAGAAAAAGTAGTTAGGATGACTAACAATTTAAGGCAAAATAGTACCAACTCAGGTAATCTATATAATATTAATAGGAAAGTTTGTGGGTCCCGCTAAATGGAGATAGGAGATTAATTATAGGGATTTCGACCAATCAGAAAATAGATAAATACTAAATTAAGTTATTTTGGTCCAAATATCAATAATTATTTTGGCAAATTAATAATAATAATAATAATAATAATAATCTATATAATAATAACAATAATAGTAATAATAATAATAATAATAATAATAATTATAATAGTAAATTTATGGGTCCCACCAAATGGGGAATTGAGAAAGAAGATTAATAATAATAATCTTGATTTTGTGTATATTTTATTTGAACAATTATGTTACGATACGTTTTCATTTGATAATAATCAAAAGCATCATGCTCGATTACATTCTATCAGTTTTTTTCCCCTCAAACTCCTTAAAGGCTTGCTTGGGAGGAGGGTAAGGGAGGGTTGGGGGGGGGGGGGGGGGGGAGGTTAGAGAGGGTACTTACTCCTCCTTACCCCTACTTGGGAAGAGAGTAAGAGAGGGTAAGAGAGTGTAAGAGGGAGTGAGGTTTACCCCCCTTTACCCTTCTTAACCCTTATTTTTTTAACACCCCAATTTGGGGTGTAAAGAGGTGTTCAATTAGGTTATAACATACATACAATAAAAAATGATCATATTACCCTTAACCTAATTGAATCATAAGACATACACATTCATCTCTTTCTCCAACTCTCTCTCTCTCTCTCGCGCGCACACACACACACATACACACACGTCACTCTCTTTTTCATCTCTCTTTCTCTCTCTTACACACACACACACACATCTCTCTCTCTTTCTAGCTCTCTCTCCCTCTCTCCTCCTCTCTCTCTCTCTCTCTCTCTCTAGCATCTCTCTCTCTCTCTCTCTCTTTGCCTCGCTCCCTCTCTCACTTGCATCTCTCTCTCTCTCTCTCTCTCTCTCTCTATCTCTAGAGAGAGAGAGAGAGAGAGAGAGAGAGAGAGAGAGAGAGAGAAGGGGGAGGGGATGGGGGAAAGTAGAAAGAGAATGAATATTAGAGCAAATGTATGTGTATTATATTGAATTACATATAATAATGAAGGACAAATATGTCAATTAACATTTTACTCTTATGAACTCTCCAAATTGTTCTCCCAAGCATGGATAAGTACTTTATCTTTATGAACTCTCCCATACTCTCACCCTCCTTTACACCTATGAACCCCTATTCTCCATTTTAACTCCCCTCCCAAGCAAAATGTAATTGTTATCCCTTTGAATGGCTTATAGGTTAATTGAAATTAAAAATTAATGGGTTAATTAGGCTTGAAAAGTCTGAACCAAAAAGCAGTTGTGAATAGTATAATTAAAAAAACCTTTGAGGATTAAAAAAATCAAGTTTAGCACAAATTAAGTGCAAATTATTGTATGTTCATGGAGCATGTGCTCCAGGAGATGACATGGCAGTTATGTCAGATTTTTTTTTAAAAAAAAAGATCAGTAACTACTTGTCAGTTACCACCGTCAGTTAAACTGAATTGTTCACTGGAGATAACATCATTGTTCACCATATGTTGTTCACTAAATTGAGTTGGATATTAATGTGATTGTTCATTCACTTCAACTGCATTGTTGACTTACTTCAACTGCGTTGTTCATTTACTTCAACTATATTGTTTACTGAACTTGTTCCACATAGTTTACTCTAAGAAAATTTTTGATTGTTCATCATAACTTGTTTGCTCACTTGAAAGATTAAGATCGCTCACTCATGAAATCAATTTATAATATATAATCTTCTTATATGACAAAATTTTTATCATTAGAACTTATCGAATAACATGTACTTGAACTTGCAGGAGTGAATGGCTAAACAATGAATTAGTATATAATGGCATGGTGAACAATGGAAATATTTTTAATGAACAACCACTAATTACATGATGAACAATTGTAACATATTTAGTGAACAATCTCAACATAACTAGTGAACAATCTCGATATACATGGTGAACAATCTCAACATATGTAGTGAACTATCCTATTTAGTTATGAGTGAACAAAGACTCTTTTATGAATGAACAATGTCATATGCCACGTAGGATTCGGAGAAATGCTCCAGAAGCATATAATACATTTTGCAAATTAAGCATATTTTCTTGGATTGGAACTATTATTTGCATCTCCGTCCAGTTTTTATTAGTTGTTTCCATCTCCTTATGACTTTTATCAATTCATTGAAACATCCTCCCATTTTTACTAATTCCTTCAAACTCTTTCCATCTGTTACTAGTTGCTTCCAGCTCGCTGCAACATGCACAATTACTATACATTTTACTTAGTGAGATTTTTTCTGAATTATTTATAAATTTATGTCATTGTTTGACAAACAATAAAATTTTGATTGAAAGAAAACTTGTAAATTTTTACTCATAATGTCAATATGAGGTATTTTAAGTAGTTAGATCATTCACTTGTCATTTGTCTTTTATTATGTGATAAGAAAATATGAATATTAAAAGTTATGTCACAATATACAAAACTTAATGCTACATGATAAAAGAAAAATAAAATAGAACAATAATATTTATCAATTATATGGTTAAAATGAAGGTAGTAAGTTGGTAATTAGAGAAGATTAAAAAAATCTTATCATATGTAATAAAATCAAAGGATATGTGACAAAAAAAGAAGACTAAAATATCAAAAAATTGCTAGAAGGTACCTTCTATTATGCGGAAACTATATTTTGGGGACCATATTATTAGAAATTATAATGAGGTGAACAATGTTATTTAATATCTATTATTTGGTGACAATCTAACCAAAATTCATCGGAATCCGGCGAAAAATGTAAAGTTACTAACCTACCCTTGTAATTAATTGTTAAACGGATGACCTAACTCAAATGGTATGTTGCTTCATCCTCCTCTTTCACCTTCTCCGCCGCTTCGACAGCCCCAGCTCCCCCCTAAATTCCCTAGCTCGGTCCAATGACGATTTTCGCACATGCTGATTCATTCGCCAAAACTTGTTTGTGGTGTTCAATCTCGCTACTACTTCAGGAACACATACTCTGTTCTTGGTCTCTGTACTCTCCATTACCACACCAACAACCGGTTTTCGACACCAAAAATCGAGATGATTCTCGCCAGAAGATACTTAATGCTGACTCCGATGACGAATTCCTCCGAGATTTTCATCGAAGGTGCCGAATTCACTTATCCCAACCTCTTAAACACTGGTCATGTTATCATCCATGGCCTCCAGGGCTCTGCAAATGAACCATAGTTGAGCTCCTCAATTGCTGCAATATGACAATGCTCGCTTTGGATGATGATGCCTCGATCTTCCATGGTGGCAAATGCCAACAATGCTTATCTTCTATGGTACCGAATAAACAACTTTTGATCCAAGCTCCGGTTTAAGTTTAGAAATTTCATATGTTGTCAAAAAAGTTATTGGTTGATTTACGAATGTTCTTGGGATTATGATATCTCTGGGTTTAATTAATAAAAACAGGACTTTTAATTGTTTGTTTATGGGAATCAAGGAGCTTGAAAATTGGCTTCATTTGCAGGTTGGGGGAGGTGGGTGGTTTAGAATCAAGGAGCCTTGCTTTTACGATTATCCCTCGACGGTATTTGGTCATAAGCAAAATTAGGATTATACATATGACATGGTTTTGCTGAGCAATATGATTGGGGGAAGAGAAAGAAATCACAAACAAGTGACTTGGGAGTTGAGTGGGGAGTATGGAGAGGAGCAATTTTCACTCTTGCAATGGCAAAGATTCACACTTTGGAAGCTACAGAGGTTCAACGATGAAGGGCCAAGTTAGTCATTAATTTTTAATTGTGAGGGTAAGTTAGTAATTTTACATTTCTCACCGGATTTTGATTAATTCCGGTCGGATTGTCCCCAAATAATAGATACGTGATAACATTGTTCACCTCATTATAATTTCTAATAATTTGGTCACCAAAAAATAGTTACTACAAAATAGAGGGTACCTATCAGTAATTTTTTGAATATAATATGGTTGTTTAACAATTTAGATCATTTTTGGCTTTCTATTTTTGTATAATTTGGCATACTTTAGTGGTATTGGATATTTACTTTGTGATTTTCCCTCCACTAGCTATTCCTACCAAATATCCCCTTATTTTACTTTCACTTTTAATTTTAATTTTAACTTTGATTTTTAATTTTAGTTCTAGTCTTAATATTAGTTTTACTTTTACTTTTAGTTATAGTTTTAATTTACAAGCAAAACACCTGGAAAAAGCTCTTAATTTATAACAAATTATTTATACAAAATATTTTCATTTATGATTATTGAGAATACAAAAATGAAAAATATTAACTTACATTACTATGAAATGAGCAAATTATATATCTATTACAACAATCCTAAACTCTTTCCCGTTATTTCCAACTCTTTCCAACAAATTTTGATGGTGAATTTGCATATACCCCCTTCATGTTTATGACATTTATTAATCCAACCCTGACATTTTTGAATTAATATTTACCTCCCCTGACCTCATGAACCAATTTAGTTTAGCAACTTTTTTGGCGAATTTTGCATCACTGAAAAAAGTTGCTAAGCCCATCGGATAAGTTATTAAATTTATATGGTTCAAAAGGGTAGGGGAAGTAGGAGTGAGTGATTTCAGATCCAAAACTTGGAACCTAACCAGAACTGGTCAAATGGGTAGGTTTTATGGAATCTGAATCCGGCAAATGCGTAATGGTAATGGTAAGGGTAAAGTTGCTAAGATTCAAAAACCTGTCAAACGGATAAGGATAAGGTTCCTAAACTATTACCTTGAACCGGAACTTGGAACCTGTCAATTAGGGTTAGGTTTCGGGTATTGTTACTAAACTTGAAGATTCATGGAATTTTAACCTTGTTATATGGGTTATGTTATTTTTCGTGAAGTTGTAATTTTTATTGAGACTTTATTTTTATTAAGACTATTTGTAATTTATATCGTTGTTTGTTTCCATAAAACCAACTTGCAAGACTATTTTAATTTTTTGATTTGTTTGGACCTTAGAGTGATGTGGGCTTGGCATATGGTAGTCAATGCCAAAATTCATTGATGAAATAATAGTACATCAAACTTTTTTTTTTTAATGCTAGACTTAGCGCAATAGACTTTTTTTTTTGAAAAAAAACATGTCAGAAAATATATTTAGTGTATAATAAGTGAGTATTTGAAACCACGGGTAAGGTAAAATTCTTAAAATTTATGAACATGTTTAATCAATCATGGATATTTATTACGTAATGGACATATCATACCAATTGAAAATGATAAGAGTCTGGCTATAAGACACTTCTCAAGTATTTTATCATATTGTTAAAAATTATGTCAGTGCACAGTAAAAGATAAAATATGAAAATTACATGAGTCTTAAAATTAAGTGTCTTGTTGTGTAAGTGGAGCGGTACCGTATGCGTGGTGGAGTGATGATAGCTTGAGTGAAAGAAAAGAATCAATAATCACCAATAATAATGACCTTGAACACCCAAAGGTTGGATATGATCTTAAACAAGGAGAGTCCACAACTCTAGGCCTAACACCCCACCATGATTATCATAGATAATCCACTAAATAATGGGAAAGACGATGGTGAGCCCGGGTGCACGTTGCTTGGTGAGCCCGGCGCCCACCATCGTTTATATTTTTTTCTTATTTTTTTATTTTTTTCTCTTTTGTGTAATATTATATTTTTATGCTTTTTATTGTTTTACTACAATATTTACAATCTACAAGGCCAAGTATTTATTTATTTATTTCTTTTTTGTGTAATATTATATTTTTATGCTTTTTATTTTTTTACTACAATATTTATAATTTACAAGGCTAATGCTCATAAGTCTTAACTACTAATTATTATGCTCATAAATTATAACTATTATGCTCATAACCTACAAGGCCAATGCTCATAGGTCTCTACACCAATGCTCATAAATTATAACTATCATGCTCATAATCTACAAAGCCAATGCTCATAGGTCTCTACACCAATGCTCATAATGTACAACTACTATGCTCATAACTTATAACTATTATGCTCATAAGCCTCTACACCAATGCTCATAATGTATAAGTACTATGCTCATAACTTATAACTATTATGCTCATAAGTCTCTACACCAATGCTCATACTATACAACTACTATGCTCATAACTTATAACTATTATGCTCATTACATAAAACCATAATGTTCATTAAGCTGAACTACAATGCTCATTACCTATTACTACAATGCTCATTACCTATAACTACAATGCTCTTTACATAAAACCATAATGCTCATCAAGCAGAACTACAATGCTCATAACCTATAACGACAATTCTCATTACATTAAACCATAATACTCATCAAAGCAGAACTACAATGCTCATAACCTATAATGGCAATGCTCATTACATGAAATCATAAGTGTTCATCAAGCTGAACTAAAATGCTCATTACCTTTTACTACAATGCTCATTACCTATAACTACAATGCTCATTAGTCATTACATAAAACCATAATGCTCATTACCTAATACTACAATGCTCATTACCTACAACTACAATGCTCATAACTTAAAACCATAATGCTCATCAAGTAGAACTATATATAATGCTCATAACCTATAACAACAATGCTTATTACATAAAACCATAATGTTCATTACCTATTACTACAATGTTCATTACCTATAACTACAATGCTCATTACTTAAAACCATAATGCTCATCAAGTAGAACTATAATGCTCATAACCTATAACAACAATGCTCATTACAAAATATATTGAAGTATTATAATAAAAGAAAAGCCTTATTATATTTATTTTAGAAAAATTAAAAATTACACAAAAAAAATTAAAAATATAAAGTAAAAAATGCTCATAAATATATACTACAATGCTCATAATTTTTAACCATCATTTGAACTCAACTTCAGTGTATATAGACCCCATAAAAAATGTTTATAAAAGTATATTACAATGCTTGTAAAAACTTTATAACATCAGAACATGCTAATAATAACAATAGAAAATTTAAAAAGTTCGGTTTTATAACAATGTTCATAAATTAAAATTCATATAAAATATTGAAAATAATTAATATTAAATACCAATTGTAAATAAAAATACTACAAAGAAAATAAAAAAGAATACCATGAAAACTATAAAAAAAAATTAAAATAATAATAATAAATAAATAAAGAATTAGTATATTGAACTAGAAGTTCAAAATAAACACCAAATAAATCTATTTAAAAACAAGAAAAAAAAAGATGTGACTGGGCGCACAAAGCACTGTGCACCCGGGATCACAATCGTATATTTGCTAAATAATCACTAAAGGAATGACTTGAACACAACCAAATCACTTGGATAAAGTAACAAGATTTTTGAGAGAAAACAAGGGAAAACCCTTACAAATGCACTAGCATAATTCAAATGTCAAAAAACTGCCCAAACATGCTAGGGGGTATATATAGTAATGGGGAAAAAACAACCAAAACGCAGCGTTTAACAGCAAAAATACGCAGTTCGGCAGTGCCGTCGCCGGCAAGAAGTTTAGGTCGCGGGCACGACCTCCCACTATCTCGGCAATTCCTCGTCCAACCGTCAACAGTTGCAGGCGCTACGGGTTGCGTCGCGGGCGCGAAGAGCTGCTCAGGATAATGTCGCGGGCGCAACAAGGTTGGTCGCGGGCGCGACCACCCGCTGCCCAGAAACCCCCTGGCCCATCTACCGAATGTTGCGGCCGCTACAAGTGTCGTTGCGGGCGCAACGGTCTGGCCAGGACATTGTCGCGGCCGTGACAACGCTGACTCGGGCGTGACTGCCTGCTGTCGGCCGGTGCTAGTTCCTCCGTGACTTCAACGCTTTCATGATCACTCCCGAACCTCGATTCTTCAATGTTTCTTGTCCCGAGACGACCCGGTATAACCCCGAGGCCTACGAGGTTGGTGGAACAAAACCCGAGCCTCTCTAATCCCCCCACAAAGGGTGACCCGTAGACGCCATGCTAGCTCGATACTCATCAATCCGCCCTTAGAGAAAGTGTAATGGTTCCCGAAAGTGCACGGGTGACCGGATTTAACTCGGGAATGCCAGGTCGGAATTTCAAGTCCGACTAAGGGAGTTCGAACCCGAACCCGAAACGGTTCCCGAAAGTGCATGAGAATGTAAAAAGTAGAGCAGAAAAGTGAGGAGAGAGAAAAGTGAGGAGAGAAAAAAGTAATGATTTACGGTGAAATGTGGTGGGTTGTGGCAAACTACGGTACCGTGTGGCACCGCAGTTTGCCAACCGCAATATAGAACACGACCTAAGTTAGAAACTAAAAATTAATGTAATATTATATTAAAACAATAAAAATAAAAGTAATATATATATATATATATATATTACTCCCTCCGTTCCATATTAATTGTCATAATTTTGACTTTCACGGTCTCCAATGTCACTTTTTGATTGATTATTCCTTACATAATATGTTATTAACAATTACAATATTATACTTTTATGATATTATTTTTCATTACGAATCTAATGGTGTTAATTTTATATAGCAACTCATTGTATATATTAAGAAATTTATGGTCAAAATTTTTGAAATTTGACTGCACAATTTCCAAAGATGACAGTTAATATGGAATGGAGGGAGTATATATATATATATATATATTATAACAAGATATTAATTTTTGAGAATTATCTTAAGCACAAAGATTCATGCCATCACTAAATACCAATTTTCTTTCGTCTTGGTATGATTTGTCGGCATTGATGGCACGTACAAGAAAGTCAACACGGAAATAAGGTCATACAGACGTACACATACATACCCACAGGCTCCAATGGTGGGCAATCCATTTTTTCTCTCCTCCTGATTTTTGCTGGGTGTTTTCCCTTTTCTAAATATCCTTTTCTTCATTCCCTTTTCACATAAAACTTTCATTCTTCAATCCTCCCCATCACATTACAATAATATCACTATCTCTCTCTGTAATTTCCCACTTCAGGATGAGCTGACTTCGTCTTCTCTTTTATTACTTGCTCACTACTACTTATCAACCCCTGTGTCTTTCCTCCCTCTTTCCTAACAACAACCCAATTCGATTAATCTTACAAATTGATAAAACTAGACAACCCCTTGTTTGTTTTCTCTTCTTTGAACGCCGTATATATACTCTGTTTCTTCTTCATCTTCCCAATCTCAAGCCCCTCGTTTGTCTGTCCCTACTTTGATCCTTCTTCACGCGTTTCTTTTCGGCTTTTCCCAGGTACCCAACTCCGAATTATTCCTTGATTTGATTCTTTTTGTTGACTTTGATTGGATTGTGTTCTTGCCTCCAGGGTATTTGTGTTGCCCTTTTTCTGCTCTAGCTCTGATTAATTCTAGGGTTCTGTATCCTGAAGCTTGTTTTTTGTTCTTTTAATTCAGTAAATAACGTTTTGGTAAATCAATTTCGTCCCTGTTAAAA
Source organism: Portulaca oleracea (assembly GCA_029582165.1). Classification (NCBI taxonomy): domain Eukaryota; kingdom Viridiplantae; phylum Streptophyta; class Magnoliopsida; order Caryophyllales; family Portulacaceae; genus Portulaca; species Portulaca oleracea. The sequence goes on from CM055871.1 coordinate 34,046,598, forward strand.
TCGATTTATCCATGGAACTTTTGTGTTGCTTCAATGTTTCTTATCCAGAGGTAAGTTTATGTGCTCTGTTTTCCTCTGATCCCACCTCGTTCTAGGGTTTTTTTTACATGGGTTGTATAGATGTTGATGAATCAAGTGGTTTTGTTTTTCATGTATATCAGATGGGTGGTCAACAGAGTTCATACACTTCAGGAAAGGGAAGAAGTAACCAAGGACAAATAACGTTCGGTTACAGTCTTGTTCAAGGAAAAGCAGATCATCCTATGGAGGATTATCATGTGGCAAAGTTCACACAGATTGAAAATCATGAGATTGGACTTTTTGCCATATTTGATGGGCATTTAGGGCATGAAGTACCTGCTTATTTACAGCAGCATCTTTTTCCTAACATTCTCAAAGAGGTTGGTTCATTGATTGATGGGTGTTTTTTAGCAATATTAGGTTATGAAATTTGGAATTTTGTGTTAATCATCCTAATATTTCAAATTTTACATTTGACCTTTGAGGTAGTGTTTCTCAGCAGCTCAACATTGAGCTTCCATCGATTAAATTGATTTTGAATCCCGAGTTTAATTGATGTTAACTCGGTGGTGGGCTGCTAACAAACATCGTCCCCAAAGATAATGGCTACTATGAATCAAATATAACATTCGCGATACTATGATAAACAACCCGCAAAGTTGAAAATTTTAGAACCTACTATTCCTTTGTTTACCCAAAACTTGGCTATTTTCTAACAAGTATTTCTTATATTTGTGTGTTAGGATGAGTTTGGGAATGACCCAACAAATGCCATTCTGAAGGCATATGAGAAAACTGACCAAGCTATTCTAGCCCATACTTCTGATGCCATGGCTAGAGGTGGTTCTACAGCAGTTACTGCAATACTGATTAATGGAAGATGGCTTTGGGTAGCCAATTTGGGCGATTCTCGAGCAGTTCTCTCAAGAGGGGGTCAAGCCGTACAGATGTCTGTTGATCATGAACCCAGCAAAGAGAGGCACAGCATTCAGAGCAAGGGTGGATTTGTCTCAAGAATGCCTGGTTAGAATACCTTCCTCTCTCTTTGTCTTTGCATCCTTTAATACAGAGTTCAGTAATGTTCTCGTCCTATGCATACATATATAAGTCCGTCGACAATGTGAGAACCTTTAGGCAGGGTGAAAAAAGGAACACAGGATACATTTTGCTTATTGATCTTTGATAGATTAGTTGTCTATGAATTTTCTAATCAGAAACATTTCAGTCATCTTGAACTGTAAGCATTGGTTCATATACAACATAGACTTGGACAGAGTATTTACTTATATGTTATTTTTCTGTTGCTTATCAGGAGATGTTGCTAGAGTGAATGGTCAGTTAGCAGTTTCTCGCGCATTTGGAGACCAAAGCGTTAAGTCACACTTGATTTCAGAACCGGATATAAGTTCAACTGACATTGATGAAAACACTGACATGCTTATACTCGCAAGTGATGGAATATGGAAGGTGATTCTTACAACCTTGTTCACGCATTCTTTCTCCTCATTCAAGGAGTTAATCAGAATGAGAAAATTGACACAACTTGCTGCTAATCTTTCAGGTAATGTCAAATGAAGACGCTGTCAACATTGCACGGAGAATCAAAGATCCACAGAAAGCCGCCAAGCAATTAATCACTGAAGCATTGAAAAGGGATAGCAAAGATGACATCTCATGTATTGTTGTAAGATTGAGGTGAAATCAACATCACAAAGAGAAGTGAAATGAATCAGCTATTCTACCAATCTAAGCTAGTAAAACTTGGGAGCAGTTTATTCTGTGTTGGTAACTTAGTATATATACTCTATTAGTGGATTTATGGTATTTTCCCTTCGTCTATCGCAAAGGGAACATTGTCGTATGGTGCGAAAATATTTGGGTTCTTGCTCAGGTTGGGTTGGAATTGCTCTTGTAAGTTTGTTACATTCAAGGGGACTGAGTTTCTTGCTTGCTCGGGTAAGGAGTAGAACGGATAATTGGTAAGTAGTAGTAGTAGTACGTACATTCTGTCATTTGCACCATGTAAAATGGATCGTGTGTTTTAGAGGAAATTTCAATGTAAATATGTCAATGTGGATCACATTTTTTGAGTATAGAATATATATATAATATAAATTATATTTTGTAGAATGTGACTATGAGCTTTATTTGTTTTTTCCCTTACATTGATGAATCGGAATATTTGTTGAATTTCTCTATATGGTATAATCCGTATAAAATTAAGGGGCTAATAGACTGAGGAGGATAATGATACAAGCACCAGATTAAGCTAGCGAAAGCCTAGTCATGAATATAAATTTACAATTTTTGGATTTAGGCATCGTTCTTTTATACGGTGGAGTTATGATGCGGTAAGTTGCGGTGGGTTGCGATAAATTGCGGTGGAAAATAATAAATGGGCGTTGATATTAATAACAAGGTAGATTGCGGTAGATTGCGGTAAGTTGCGGTAAATTGTGGTGCGGTAAGTTGCGGTACCGCATAAAAGAACGATCAAAGTTTAAGTGTTTTTGAAGCCTTAGTTAATTGTTGGGAACAACTTGGTGTCCCACATAGGAATAATAAAGTGAGATGGTCTACTTTAAACAGTAGAGCTCACTTAGCATATTTGAAATAAGAGAACCAAGGGTAGGTTTGGTGGATCACACGTGCGTGCGTGCCGCTGCATGGTCGGGTCAGGTCTACACCTTTTTACTGTTTTCTTTTTTATTGTACCGGAAACTGGTGTTTTGACTTTTTTTTGCCAGAGCGCTGGTTTACAAAAACCTCTTCTTCCAAGACTGATTGAGCAAGTCTCTATAACTAATTTCAAGCTGTTGTTTCTCAATGTTTCCCTTGTTATTTAGTCCTTGCTTAGCTATTTAAACTCCTCTCATTTTCCTCTTTTATACAGAGAAATATTTACATTCTCTTCTCTCTTATATGTTTCACTCTAAATATTTTGGCAATATTCGTTTTACTCTAACTAGCTAATAGAGAATGCATGATTTAACCAAACCATGTAATCTTAAGGAGTGGTCGTGATTGGAGAGTTTGCATCCTTGCTCATGTAAAATCACGTTCAAGCCAGTGGTTTACCACGCCAAGTTGTTTGTACCGTCTATTCAATTATTCAAGTAAGATATCTTTTCAATTTTGCTGTGACTTCCTGCTAAATTTCCTACAATATGAAAGTGATTTATGCCTTAAGTCATGACAACCAACAAGTTTATTGTTCCTGATGTTGGATAATTTCAAGTGTATGATAAGTTTAGTGACTTGGTTTTATCTAAGTTAACTCATAAGATAGGATATCGGGTATAAGGAAAAGTCGGGTAGACTTTTCGGGACCTAATTAGCCCTATTAAGGGTAACACATGTATGTGTTATCAAGTAAGGAGGTAACTTTGATAATATTTAGTCAGTTTTATGCATGGATAGTTTAAGCATGTTTTCATACATTTGATGAGTGGATAATAATGAATTAATTATTTTATTATCTATATTATCCAAAGATGACAAGGATATCTTATCCTTAATCTTATCCTTATGACAATGCTAAATCTCATCCATATCCACCCTATCCAAGTGCCTCTTCATGGCTTATAAATAGGGTGGATATGATGTCATTTCATTGGGGTTGTCAAATGGTGTCAAGTCTGAATGCCATTTGCAAGTTTGTGACATAGGACCCATCATATTCATTCCAACGAGAATCTCATCTCCTTGGTTTTTGGTGGCCACAATCTCTAAGGTTGACATGAGAGTAAGAGTCTAAGTTTCTACAAGGCGAGTGTTTTATCCTGCTGACTATATACGGCAGTTATATAAGTCGAAGGAGAGAAGGTATGCCTTCGACTCACTTGAATACCCGAGTAAATTCCCATCCTACACCGATTTTACATCAACAGTCTTCGACTTATATAAGAATCGGGTTTGAGTGGGGGGCATGACGAAGATCAAGATCAAGTAAGGAGATATTCATGGATGAATTTGATGGTTACAAGTTCGGTCGATTAAGTCACAATCATGAGATAAGTATAAGTTTTTATTTTGCATGCCATTTATATCATGTTCTGGGATGAGTTTTTATATTAAGATGATGGGCAAAGAACAATCATGCATGCTTAATTGATGATCAATTGGACAACAATCTCATGATTGCATTGCATGTTTAGTGTCCTTCTTCAAGGGTTGATAAGATCAGATTGTTATTTGGATAACTACCTTTAACTACCTCATAGTTTTATCTATGGCATGCATGAAATGTCTAGATGAGTAAGGGACACATACATATGTGTATGTGACGCATGACAAAGTCGTATGTTGTTTGTGATTGATAAGTATATTATTCATAAATTTTTTGGGTATGTGATTATCAAGTTTAAGTTGTATGATTTATTTATACATGTTGTATCCATATTATAATTTATGATGTTGCCTGATTTTAATAATACATATGTTAAGTTATGTAGACTATAGTTTTATGATCATGTGATAAGTTGACAATATGTGTTATATTGTTTTATTTGAGTTCGTACAAGATGATCATGTAATAAGTATATAGTCTATATGTATTGATTAAGTGTTATATGTATTATTCAAGTATGCATTTTCAAGTATAAGATTTGCTACAAGAAAAGAAATGTATATTTTATGTACATTTGAAAAGATTATAAGTCCATGACTATGTTATTATAGATGGATTTAATTAAGTTTAAATTGGCCAAGTGTACGATTTTAGATCCATGGTTATTTATTTTGGATATAGTCATGAAGAGAATATTTCATAAGTAAATGTGAAGGTTTATTCACATTATAAGTTAAGTAGTATTCTCTATAAGATGATATGGCCAAATAAAGTAAAATGTAATTAATTTTAGTTACATATTTTGTAGCAAATGTCCAATATGTAATAGTTTAATTACATATATGAGATGGAGTTTTAAATTCTATAAGAGTACAAGTAAGGATTTTATTCTCCATGATAACTTAATAAAGTTTATATTAAGTTTAAGTTGTAATGGTTTAACTACATGTCAAGATTAAGCTTACAAGTTAATTATGGTTCCAATAAGTACAAGATTTAATGTGAGGATAATCTTAAGAAGCCTACAGTATTGATTATTATCATAGCCTACATTATGATAGTTTAATCATATTGATTGCTAGATAATCTACAATATTGATTGCTAAGGAGCCTACAATATTGATTGTCAGGAGCTTACAATATGATAATTTAATCATATTGATAGCTAAGACCTACAATATTGATTGCTATAAGCCTACAATATGAAAACTTAAGTCATATTGATTGCAAGTAAAGTTTTATTCGAGTTCATTGCCTACAATATGATTGTTTAATTATATTGATTGCAAAAGTTAAGTTTCTTTTTCAATGGCGAAATGTAATACAATGGTTTAGTTGTATGGATATCGATATCGAGCTATAATACAATGGTTTAGTTAAATGTATTGTCGATATATTTAAGTATGCAAGTTTAAGTTACAAGTGTTATTAAGTATGACTATCTTCAAAGTTTAATAATTGATCATGGAAAGATATGGATTTATCTAGTGATCGTTATTGGTTAAGGATGAAGTAGGTCATTGTTTTCAAGATTTTCAAGTTGTTCAAGAAAGACCTCGGTTTGATCCTTTGGTTAAAGGACTAAACAAGGACTTGATAATTTTATATTATCAAGGGGGATAGGAATAAGCCCAATTTTAACAAATACTAATAATAGTGCCTCTTCTTGATACTTGACTTGATGTCAAGCTCTCGGAGGGTGACTCTACTAGATAGTGATTGTGATAGCACAAATTTTAAACTGTCCCAAGGTTAAGTATTGTGCTTAAGCTGTAATGTACAGAGGTTGAGTGTTTACTCTTAATAGACTGTTTAAGGATGGGGGCTCAATTACAGGAGCATATAAGTTTCAGTCTACCTATGTGAGCAAGAGGTGTAGCCGCCTCAAGGAGCTAATGAGCTTGGCTTCAATTTGCTCACGAGAGGATATGTGACACATGGCGGATAATAGTGTCGTAAGTTCAAGGAATCTTAGTTGATGAGTTGTGTCAGTGAAATGTATCCAAATGGTCAACAAGGATGTGAAGTTCAATGCTTAGTCAACTATCACGTTCAGACATTTGTAATTATATTCACTACATGGAAGTTCAAGTCGCAAGACACTATCCATGATACATAACAATTCCTTACTCTCTTGGTGATTCAAGTTGTGTGTTTATGATATGTCACAAATGGCGGGGGTGTTGGAATATTGGTTAATAATTCCATACACTCGAAATGGCGGGGGATTGTTGGATAATTTCAAGTGTATGATAAGTTTAGTGACTTGGTTTTATCTAAGTTAACTCATAAGATAGGATATTGGGTATAAGGAAAAGTCGGGTAGACTTTTCGGAACCTAATTAGCCCTATTAAGGGTAACACATGTATGTGTTATCAAGTAAGGAGCTAACTTTGATAATATTTAGTCTGTTTTATGCATGGATAGTTTAAGCATGTTTTCATACATTTGATGAGTGGATAATGATGAATTAATTATTTTATTATCTATATTATCCAAAGATGACAAGGATATCTTATCCTTAATCTTATCCTTATGACAATGCTAAATCTCATCCATATCCACCCTATCCAAGTTCCTCTTCATGGCTTATAAATAGGGTGGATATGATGTCATTTCATTGGGGTTGTCAAATGGTGTCAAGTCTGAATGCCATTTGCAAGTTTGTGACATAGGACCCATCATATTCATTCCAACGAGAATCCCATCTCCTTGGTTTTTAGTGGCCACAATCTCTAAGGTTGACATGAGAGTAAGAGTCTAAGTTTCTACAAGGCGAGTGTTTTATCCTGCAGACTATATACGGCAGTTATATAAGTCGAAGGAGAGAAGGTATGCCTTCGACTCACTTGAATACCCGAGTAAATTCCCATCCTACACCGATTTTACATCAACACCTGATATGTCTCAATTGGAACCTTTAGATGGAAAAAATTATAACATTTGGTATGTTAGGATTAAGGTATATCAAGGACAAGGGGTTACAAATTTATTCTAACTTTTCTGGACCTAATTGTTTAACCAAAATCTTATAATGACGGGTTTAAAAACAAGGGCAAGAGTCCTCCTAAGCAATTTCAAGTCTCCAGGCAAGAAGTATAAATTTCAAGGAAAATGTCACGAGTGCGGCAAACTGGAACACAAGGGCAAGGACTGCAAAAGCGAAAACAAAAGGAGTCAAGCCAACCTTGCTGAACGCTTGACGCCTGGAGCGCGGCGCGGTGGATGAATGAGAATAATATAAAGCCATAATCCTTGCTTGAGAAAGGAGGAGATGACAGTTGGACCTTCCCTACTTCATCAACTCCTTCCATCAACCTTAGCCCGGTCCCTCCTCCGTTATTAGTGCCGATGTGGAAAAGACTCCTATCTGGAGGGCTTCCCAGGTTACCCTAGGGATGGCATTGACGGTCTCTTCCGGTCCCGGGTCCACCTTGAAATGGACCCCGCGCCCAACTCGAAAGTATAATCGCTCAGAAAATCCACAGGTCGCTTGGAAGGGGTTGGTGGCTTAGAACTTTAACAATTGGACCCTACCTCGGCATGGTTCAACACTATCATTGCCATGGTATCGGAAGTGAACCTTGCTTACAATAATGTTGTTGCGTGGGTGATCGACACTAGAGCCACCAACCACATATGCACAAAAACACTGGAGAAAGTAGATAGTGAGATCATCTACATGGGCAACGCTGCTACTTCCACCATTCAAGGGAAAGGGAAGATTTCTCTCAAACTAAATTTTGGCAAAGTATTATCTCTCATTGATGTGTTGTGTGTGCCTGAAATCCGTAGAAACGTCATCTCTGGAAATCTGCTTCTTAAGGTTGACTGACCCTTGAAGCAAATCAATCCATTATTACTAAGAATGGGAAATATGTGCAGAAGGGGTTATGTAACAATATCGGACTTATAATTCTTAATGTTGTATGTGTGAAAGGGAATGAAAATGCTAGAACTTCTTCTGCTTATATTATTGTTGAGTCACTCAATTTATGGCAATGCTAAACTAGGGCATATGAGTGTTCCTTCAATTAAAAGGCCAAAACATTTAGCTTTAATTCCTAATATGGTTGATAATGAGTTCACTAAATGTAAAGTATGTGTTGAGACTAAATTTCATAAGAAACCTCTTAAATCAATAGACAAATAATCCGAGCTTGTTAAATTAGTTCATAATGACTTAGGAGATTTCAAAAACCATATGAGTAGAGGTGGAAAAATATATATTACATTACGTTTGTGGATAACTATTCTAGATTCAATACGATTTATCTCTTAAACACTAAGGATGAGGAAGAAGAAATGCTCTTAAAATATAAAGTTGAAGTTGAAAATCAACTTAATAGAAAGATTAAGAGATTAAGAAGTGGTAGAGGATGACAGTATGACTCTACTTCACTTAGGCCGTGTTCTATACTGCGGTATTTTGCGGTATTTTGCGGTAAGGTGTGGTGGAATTATGGTGGGGTGTGGTGGAATTGTGGTAGGTTATTGGTATGTGGGGTAGGTGAGGAGAGAGAATGTAAAAAGTAGAGGAGAAAAGTGATGAGAGAGAAAAGTAAGGAGAGAAAAAAGTAATGATTTGCGGTGAAATGTGGTGGGTTGTGGCAAACTGCGGTACCGTGTGGCACCGCAGTTTGCCAACCGCAGTATAGAACACGGCCTTAAACGGTTCTATGAACAAAATGGAATAATTCATGCACGAACTACTCCTTATGAACTCCAACTAGTGAAATTGCAGAGCTAAAAGAAAAACAGGCCCTTAAAGTATACGATGAATATGTTGATTAGTTCTGGTATGCCTGATAATATGTGGGGGAAGCTATTCTTTCTGCTTGTCATGTGCTTACTAGTGTACCTCATAAGAAATTAGACAAAACTCCTACATATTCTTGGCCATCTAGGACTCATTACAGATATCGTTAATAACTGAACCCACAAACAGTGACAACTGACACAGAACTAATTGATTCCTAGAAATCCAAATATATCAACAAGTGCACATAAAGTAACTACTCCATATGGAAAAGGGAGGCTTAAGCAGGTTAAACATTAGCCAATCCTCCTAAAGGGCGAAAAAAGTAGAAGTCCGATTGCTGCAGTTGATTTTGGCAAAAAGAACGCTTCACCCTCTGATGCTAAAAGCACAACTCATGAAGAGATGTTCATGGGATTTCGAAGAACCATGACAAATAATACAAGTAGGGTCACTTATATCCAGTTTCTAGACCAAGGCCTGAGCAAGAGGAAGGGAGGAATAGAGCATCCTCCAAGTGTGATATTTTATTCTGTCTGGCAAAGATGACTTCCAAACCATTTTGAAGGTCAGAATAACATTGTCAGAGACTCACAATTATCATATAAGAACTTTTAAACTTTCACAATAAAAAAAACATAAGAAATTTATTCATTTTCCAAACAATGGTATTTTGAGTGTCATCGGTTTGAGGAAGAGGATAGTTCTTAATTTGGTCTAACACATCATGGAGTAACAAAGGTTCAAGTGATTCATTATCCCAATGGTCGTTTTTGATAAAGTCCTCAATCCTCACATGTCCACAAGACATGTGAAGAGTAGGGGAGTCTGAGAAGCAATTGGCTCTTTATCCAACCAATCATCATACTAAAAAGAAAGAGATTTATCCTTGTCAACCTTTTTGTAAATACATGTGCTTAAGGATTCAATTTGAAACAGCAAGAATACACTTCTAAAGGTGGGAGTGGTAAGGCTTTGTTTCAGCAGATTTAATATTGAAACGAGACATATAACTTTCCTAAGTCAAATTAACCCAAGGCATGTCTGCCTTAAAATAGCATTCACCAAAAGTTTACCTATAAAAACTTTGTTCCAAGTACGTTAGTGCTTTGTACCCAACCCTCCCTCATCTTTATGCTGCACAAAGTGGACAAGCTAACTTGGGTCATATATATTTCATTAGTCCTTTTTTTATGTTATTTGCCAAAACAACTTCAAATCTACCATTCTTTCCCTCCAAGTTCCATGTTAAAATGGATCTCATGCTCGATGCCCGACTTTCATATGCTTATCATCTTTACCATTTCTTTTCGTTGGTTTATTTTAGGGATCAAAATTACCAATTTGAAAATAATGTGTTTTCAATGTGGATTTGTCCTTTAAACTATACATAGAAGATATATATTCAGATAGTTACTTGTTTTCCTTTTCGTTTCTTTAAGAGAAATCCGTCATGTGAATGGTCCTAGCTAGTTGGGATATTCAATGGCATTCACCCAATGGTAGCTGTACAAAACAAAGCATTCATAAATAACATTAAATAGAAGTTTGATATCTCATCTACATATAGTACCATCATATTTTATTAAAAAAATTATAGATTATCCTAACAATTGAAGTGGCATAGAACTATAGAAGTAGGAAGTTCACATTTATCCCCTAGTTTAAATCATAATGGTCACCATTTTCATGGTGGGAATTGTTAGTATTTATAAAGCTTCTTTGTGGACCTTTAAATATTGTAATTTCCTTTTTCCCGCTCTTTAATCTGTTATCTCTACATCCTATAAAGATGATCAAGTGAATAAGCAAATTTACCATTGTAAAAATAAAATAATTAATGAAAAAAAACTATCCATTATGCAGATCAAGACTAAGGTTCAGACGCTAATAATATTATCTTCCCATGGCTATATCTATAATAGTCTATTATAAAAATAAGTATCATGAATAAGAAATGGCAACCAACATGTCATGAATATTAGAAAGTGAAAACAATAGGAAGCAGGACTGATTTGTCTATTTTGCTGAGTTCGTTGTTCATATCTGGTACATTCTGCTGCTGCTCAGGTTATGAATGAGCAGGTGCAAATTAATTGGTTCAGCTAATTTGAATCCATCTTTTCTTCACTTTTCAAGAAAGGATCCATTCCCAGGTCACAAACTATGCCAAGTGGCTTCTAGAATTACTCTTCTGTCTTCTCCCCCTTTAATATAGCACTTTCTTATTTTCCAGAATCCTAGCTTTTGCCCATTAATTGTGTATACTTATTACTTAACATGACATGATCCAAGTCTGAAAGCGCAGGGAATTTGGTCATCCGCGATCATTATTTTTCACCTACTTTTCGAAATAATTCAAAAATATGTTGCATATATAGAAACTTCATCACAAATAAGTGTTGGCCGGTGTCCCAAATATTTACTATATTCGTAACTCTTAAGTTTGGCAAGCTTTCTCATTAGGACTCCAATTGATAAGCCAGTTTCCTAATAAATTAGATTTTATAAATCTGATTATATTTAGAATGGGAGTTGAGAATCTTAAATATTTGTTGGGTTTTATTGATATTTTCTCTGTTATTGATCTTACATAGAGTTAAAGACTCCTCGTTTTTGCCATATTATCTTCTAATTTGGGTTTCCACGTAAAATTTTTTATGTCTTTTTAAAATTATTCTTGCATTTTAATTGTCCATTTGTTTTATTTATATGCCGATCTATTGCAAATTTGTTACGATTTTTTTTTCTTTTTTGTCCAACATTACAAAATTTCATCTCCATGCATGCACTGAAGCACGGCGGCAGGGCCTGCATAAATTTTGACACCCTACTGGTACAGCAAGTTCAGTTGCCGGTATTATTGTTAGGTAGGTACCATAAATTCCAAACCACAACTCCAAGCAGAAAGAACCCTTTTTTGCCCATAAAGGACAGTAACCCAATCATTCACTCATTCCTCAACTGCTTAACTTTAAGACTTCCCTCCCAACTACACCCATATTGTCCTGCATCCAACTTCCTACAGACAAAACAAAAACATACAGAAAACAACACCACCAACGTAACAGAATGTCACGGTGTATCAGCTTGATATCCCTCCGTGACAAGTGGATAGAGTCCACCTACAAGAAATCGGGGCTCCGGCTGACCAAGACCCGCCTCGACGACGGCGACACCGTGATGGACTGCTGGGTCCCGAAGCAACGCCGCGACTCGGCCCCGAACCTCCTCCTCATCCACGGGTTCGGTGTCAACGCCACGTGGCAGTGGGCCGACGTGGTGGCCCGTGTGGCCCGCCGCTTCAACATCTACGTGCCCTACCTCCTCTTCTTCGGGGAGTCACGCACGGCCCGGCCCGAGAGGTCCGACCGGTTCCAGGCCCAGTGCCTGATGAGGCTCATGGAGGCCCACTCGGTGGGGCCCAAGATCACCGTGGCGGGGCTCAGCTACGGGGGCTTCGTGGCGTACAGCATGGCAGCGCAGTTCCCCGACATCATCGAGAGGGTCGTCATTGGCTGCGCTGCTGTCGTCATGGAGGAGAGGGACATTGAGGAGAAGAGGTTCAACGTGCCGAGCTTAGAGGTGGCTGCTGAGATTTTGTTGCCTCGAACGCCGGAAAAGATGAAGGAGTTGATGAAGATGACCCTCATCAAGCCCCCTAAATTCTTGCCTGATTGCTTCATCTATGACTTCATTCAAGTAAGTTATGTCCTATCTCCTTTTTCCTAATGTTAATTACTCCGTTTCATTTTTTTCCTTTCCTTCATAATATACTGCTCATAAACTATATATAAAAATGAATGTGCATTCATTATTATAGTTCATAAATATATACAAATTTATTATGATATGATTAGGATTATCATTTTATATTTTTCAATAATACACGTGTACTCTTATAGTTAATAAATATATCTAATTCCTTGAGCAAATGTTGTTTAAAATCATAAAATGATGAATTGTAGGCATCTTAAAATGATTGTTAACCATCTTAATTCAAGACACTTATCGTTCCTCGAATTGGAGATTTGGTCCCGAACAAGCATTTTTCATGTGTAGTTTGGAAATAACGTTGGGAATTTGGTTCACATGCATTTTTTTAGATTATAAAATTTTTACTAGACTTTTATTTCCATTAGTTTAAGTCCTTGGTTGATATGGTCTTTGTTGATGGCATCAAATTTTGTCTAAGCTTTAAATCTCAATATCCCAATATTTATTTGCTCATAAAAACCTATTCAAAGATTTTTATTCTTCAACTATTAACTTAAACTTTTAATTGATTGAGATGTTTCTTACATATTTTGTTTTTCATGGGTAGAGCTTGAAATTGAATAAACTTTCGAATTTGGTTCATGGACATTTTTCATGGGTACGTAGCTTGGAATAATCTCATCGATGTTACAAATAGGGAAAAACTACTAATTACACCTTGGTGAAACATTTGGTAGTGTTTGGAAGGTGTTGTTTATTGATCAACTTAGCTGATCCTTTGCTTTGTAACTAATCCAAAGCATATATGCTGCTTTACAAGCAATTAACATATAAATCCCACGCCCCAAAAGACAAGAGAAGAAAACTAATGTCAGAATCAATGTTGCTTATCGTCACCAATTAAGAAGAGCATCCATGATTGGGTATTGAACAGAAAATGTGTACAGAGCACCGGGAAGAAAGGAGAGAATTGGTCCTTGACATTCCTAAGGGTCGGAAGATTGCTGAAATTCCTAAGCTTCACCAGGTTAGTATTGTCATTCAGTTTCTAGAATTGACAATGTCAGGATATGCACATTTTGTAACATAAATAGTTCTGATAATCTGATTCTTTGGTACAGCCTACATTGATAATATGGGGAGAACATGATAAGGTATTTCCTCTTGAATTTGCTCATAGATTGAAAAGGTCAGTTTCTTCAATTCCCTCGTTGCCTTCATTTAACAATTTATTGTAAACAGAATTAACTCGTTCTGTTCACATACTTACCTGGGAAATGGTGGCGACTTTGCAGCCATTTGGGCGACAATGCCCAGCTCGCTGTTATAAAGAATGCAGCGCATGCTTTCAATATCGAGAGCACGAGGGAATTCCTCAAGCATATGAAGGCCTTTTTGCTTGATTCTCGCGTCTCTGCAAATGGAAACAGAAATGGAAAATGAAGAAATATTTGATGGGTGGTCACCAGTTAACTACCAACACTCGAACACCAGCCAACTATCTACTTCTCTTCCCAGATGGGCTTTCGAGGGGAGGGGGACTCCAATTTTTTGAAGGGGTAGTTATTCTGTTTAATATATTGGTCATTCATTCACTACTCCTTACACATTATTATTGTGACCCATCGTAAAATGATGATGTACCCTAAAATTAGGTTCTTGGTTTCTTATAAGAATACCAATTCCAATTCATTCCGATTGTGACATGCCCAGGCTCCAGACTAACTCCCAGCATGGCAGCTTGATTGTAAGAATTCCGCACATTCGTAATGTACCTTTAAAAGGCTTACAGAATAACAGAACTATTCTGCTTTAGCCCATTATAATATCAAAACCTGCACGAATCAGAGCAAGAACACTTCATAGATATATTCCAAGGGAACTTACAAACAGACTAGCCATACATGAAAAACAGAAGGATTCGTTCCATTTTCATTTCAAGAAAGCGTACAGCTCAAACATGCCAGCCAAACAAGGTTAGGAGGAGGGTAGGGCTTGGGGAAGGGGGGGTGCCTTATTGAAAAATACAGTACAAGATTAGTAGTACAGAGATTAGAGCAGCAAATGAGAAGCTAAGACTAGCGACAATCTGCAGATCCACCTCCATTGCGGACGCAACTCATTAGAGCAGCAATACTCTTGCCCGTTAAAGAAAAAAAAAAGAAAAAAAGAAAAGGCAAAGATACATCATACAAAGATTGATTTTTCGAACCGTCACTCTATCTGTGTTGATCTATATTCACATGTGGGTTTGCCACTCATTCATTATCCTCAAATGTCAAATAAATAGGCTTAAAATGGTACACAGACGAGGAAAATTACTTCCCTACATGGGTCACAGGGACTCCCCGGTTTGTTCCTTCTCCAGACATGGTCACAGATCATTTCAACGAAATCCCCATGGTTTATAACATAAAACCAAGCCGAGTACAAGTAGGAGTACGAGTAGGAACAAAACGTCAGTGATTAGTACTGATTCCAGCACCTCTGCTGCTGCTGCTGGTGGCATCCCCAAGGGCAACTGCTGAAGCTAGCGACTTTGATGCCCATGCTCTGGCATTTATAGCCCCTCCCTGAAAATTGGTCCTCTTGCGAGCCTCCATTATAGAGTTGAACACCTGTTTTGCTTTGTTCAGGTAGCACAGTGGGCGCTCCCACAATGTCCCTATCCTCGCATGCTGCATGTATCGCCACCAAGCTCGGCGGCCAAATTCGAGCAGGCATGGAAACATGAGGTAGAGCAACCTCAGGAGCACAAACGCGGTGGCTAAGGCCAGATATGTTTCATGCCGAAGCAGGTTCTCAGGAGACCGTGCCCAGGAGAACGGACAATTCTCTGGCTCATTCTTGTCACCGCTTTCGGGGCTAGACAGAACCTCAACCTTGTCCAATGCTAATGGATCTCTTGTGTCGCTCTTAATGCCTGCAGAATGCAGATCATATTTCATACACTCAACACCAAGACAAAACTGGACATTTTACACTAGTGGGCAATGACATCCAAAGTATCTTCACCAGTTACATCAAGCACACAACAAATTTAGAAGTATTCCCTCTGTTTCTTTTTATTTTACGTTTGGAGGTGGTGGGGGAATACTAATACCACAAAAAATTATGGGGTAGTTAGTTCCTTAATTAAAATCAATTTGGGCGTCTCATTCACCGATGTTATAGGTAAAATAGGAAAAGTAGAAATTAATCAGTTATTGGAATCGTAAAATGGCAGATAAATATCAAAAGAGAAAAGTTAGTAAGTCTGATAAAAAAAGAACAGAGGGATGTACATGACAAAGACAATAAGCATAAAACATTGGCATGCAAAACAAACCAAGGTAGGGAACTTACCAGTTACATCACTATAGAAAGTAACAAGCGAACTGAGAGTGCGTGGGCCACGATAACGGACACGCATTGTCGAATTCAGTAGAAAAAGAGTTGGGAACCCGTGAACTCCATATTTTGAGAGTATGCTGCACAAGGCAATTCAATCGTTGTTAGAACTTGTACAAGTTTTCTTATTTTCTTAGGGGGTTAAGCTTTGACGTTCATACAAACCTTGGTCTAATAGCAGATTCTTCAATTGCAAAATGAGGGATTGATGGATACAAGGAAGACAGAACTGAAAAGCTTGGTCTAAAATTCCTCGAGAAAGGGCACCAAGATGCATAAAAGAGAACAGCTACATAGTCCTGATTAAGACTATGCACTAAATGCAGTGCCTTCTGCAGTGATGCTTCATCTCCCTTCAGAGCAATAAGATAATGATCCCATCAGAACCAAAACAATAAAACCAACACAAGCAACAACAAAAAGGAAACAACACAAGTAGCAAAGATGCCACAAAGCTCCCAAATATGTTCAGCCAGATCCACTCCTCATTTCAGCCTCAAAGTGCCATAAGCAGTCACTTAAATCTACAAAAGAAACTACACCCATGAATTTTAAAAAAATAAAACAAAAAAGAACCTAAATTACACCCATCAGCAAGCAATAGAGGGTAAACACCTGTTCAGTCACTCTCTACCACACCCACAAGCAGCAAAGAAATGAAGAGCTCAAAACAGGCAAAAACCATGCATATTAAGTTACACATCCAAGAAATCATACACAGCAACAAAACAAATCATTACCGAAGAACTTCAAACACACTAAGTTCAAGATACCTCACATTGCATAAAACCCATGTAAAATAAAACCCAAGACTCAATTTTTGTGATTTTTTTAACAATGTATAATGTCACATGAATTTTTCAAACTAGAGAAAGTCTCAATGATGCTTTGAATTTTTAAAATATCATATGATGCTTTGAACCCCACCTTTTCTCTTCTCTGAAAAATATGTTTGAACTTTGAAAGAAACCATCAGTAATTGTTATGACTTATGTGATGATAATCAGAATGTCAACCAACAAATGAGTGCAAGCCCAAACATAACTGACTTTCCAAGATGCTTGTCACAGCAACACTGTAGACGATTCAATTAAAGGACATCATTCAAACAAAAATTGGTAAACTAACAACACACTTTAAAACACCTGCAAAGAGGCATGATAGGATCACACACACAGACTTCAAGATAAAACCCAAGAACAAAGGGAGGGCAGGTGCCAAAAAATAAATAAAAACAGAAGAAAGGAATTAGCTCAACTAACTTTGACCTTGCTAAGAGTTTTCAGTGGTCTATGATTATCAAGGGAGTGGAGACTTTCAGGTTATTCTATTCTTTTCTTTATCTTTGGGTGCTTCAGGATTACCATTGGTTATTTGAAGTCCTAATCTTTGTGTCTGTATCATTTTTAAAGTCTTTTCCTAAAAAAATTTTCCATTCTCTTCAATCAAAGAAACAAGTATATTGGTTAAAGAACAGCCAGTCTTCAAAAGCAAATGCACATACACACACACTGTGACAACTATATCCCCTCCCCTCCCCCAACACATACACAACCAACCAAACCAACACAAGCAGATTCAAAAACACGGAGATGATAAGAAAATCTTACGCATAGCTCCATGAGTAATAGCTACCTAGTCCATGGAATATCAAATCTGATCAAATGCACAGGAAAAAAAAAATTTACACTAGCAAACTATTGCCATAAAAGAAATTACATCCTCAACAGATGAGGACAGTCGAGATGAGGATAATCAATCACATGTGCAGCCACAAAATTATAAATACGGACTCAAGTGATTCCAGGCAAGAAGACAGTAATCCCAACTGATAATAAGATGCGTTAAACAATACTTAGATGACTGGGGTTCACCAAGTCCATGATATACAAATAAGGTTGCATGAAAACATCACATCAGTGATAATAGAAAGGAGAAAACAAGCCTACAAACTGAGGCAAGTCTTGTCATTCATTTCATATGGACGTACCAGGAAAGGAGATGATGCAGTTCAGGATTGAGGCATTGACATCATATGCCATAACTCTAACAGCTCAAACTAGCTAGCATTTAGCCTCATTTTGTTACTAGGGTTCACTAGGAGCTGATTAACTTTAGGTTCACATCTCAGCTCATACCACATATACATTTTACAGTGAAGTGTCCATGTGACGGATAACACAAGTCAGAAGAAGCAAAACAATGACTGTAGCCCCTGGGCAGTTTACTCACACTATATATTTTATAGTTTCCAAACTACAGTTGCAATTTAATTCTTTCAATGAACTTAACAGGTTACTTAGAGCTGTATCTTAACATTTCACTTCATTTCACTTCTTATTTTCTGAGGAGCAGCTTCGTAGCATTCTTCGATTAATACATATATGCAGCATATCACATGGAAACAAGCTACAACTAGCAAGTGGCAAGTTGATCAATTTCTGGAAAGGCAAGCAACTCTAAGAAAGACTGGTTAGCATTTGGCTATGAGATGATAAGCGCATCAACAAAAATGAGAAAATTTCAAGCAAAATATGCCATGGAAATGCCCGTCCTCCACTTGTTAGGTGAATAATTATAAAAGGTCACCCAATTATAGGTGGTCTAAAGGAAACAACCTTTTAGTCATTCAAATTTAAGATAGCCATAATTGCACCCTCCTACAACATGCTCAAGATAGATCCCACGAGCAAGCACTTGGATGACTTTCCAATATTTCAAGGAAAGTTCATTCACTTCCCAGACCACTGTCACTATGATGGATTTTTCACAAACTGTACGGTAAATTTCTTTTTCTCCCCTTTTTTATATTCCCTCTTCCTTCATCGTCTCTAGCCTTATTCCCTTCTTCATACCTCTGCAACCTTTTGAAATCCTAAACTACTGCCTATATTCCCAAATTAATCCCACCATTAACTTTCCCATAGGCAATTCTTCATAAACTAAACTGAATTGCATTCAATACCACCAAAATCACAAAGTCCTCTGACCATTACACGCTACCAACAACTTATCCACCTGTTATTAACACCGCAGTAGGCCAAATAATTCATCAGGGTCAACAAGCCCCCGAAAAGCTACACTCCAACAATAAAACAAAGGGGACAACCTCAAACCCCTTTTTTTTTTTTTGAAGGCACCTCAAACTTATTATGCCGACAGGCCAACCAACGCGTATTCGATCAAAGGGAGTGGCTGATAAATATCATCGGTGACAATTATTCAAACAAGTTTTTGCTCCAGGCTACTACTGCTGCAAGGCTAAAACATGGTTCTGCTTCAATAAAAAGCCAAGTATGCTTCTCTTTTTCATCCAAGCTATTATAGGCAACATTACTTATCGTGTAAAATGCTACCATTTTGGCCAGAACTTTTGGAATTTGGCCCCTAACAAAATTCCTAAAACAGGAGGCAAAAAGAAAGATCAAACAAAATCAAGAAAATGAGAAAAGCCAAAAATATACCTCAATAACAGCAGCATCATATGACGAACCTCCACGGCGAAGATCGCAAAGGGAATAATCACGAAACCCTAAGATCGCATCTCTCAAAGATTCTACAGGGCAAGAACCACGATCGGAAACCCTAGAAAGTTTCTCAGCGCCAATTAACCCGGAGAAAACCGCAATAAGGACAAACCCTAACCCAAAGACTGCAGAAAACCTCATCATCCTTCAATCATTCAGTTTTATTCTTCCCAAAAATCCCCAATCTATCCTCAATCTCTCTATTTCTCTCTCTTTCCCTCCCCAATATGCGTCTGTTCAACCCGACCACGAAATTGTGGATTGAGATGAAATCGAATAGATTCGAAAACTGGGAAGGAGAGAGAAAAAGATAGAATCAGAAAAATGAAGATGATTAGGGTTGGATTGGAGGAGAGAGAGAAGAGCCCACGCGCATCAAAATCAAATCGAAGAAATGAAGAGAAGAGAAGAGAGTAATTAGGGCTCTTGGGTGGACAAATTTTGACTCAGAAATTAAAAATTGAAATTGCCAACCAAAACTGCGAGGAAGAAGAAGAAATGGGATAAGAAGATCTATCTAATTTTATGGCTATGGCCTATGGTGAATGGTGGTGATGGTGGGTGACTGAGGGTGAAGAAAAAATAAATCAAAAATATAAAAAGAAAAGTTAATTTTATATTTGGTTGCTGCAGATGCTACACCAAATGCAAATGGATATTTGCAAAATATTTTTTTAGAAAAATCATTTTTAGATTGTTTGGCGGTGATACTTCCTTTATACTGAGTACTCCCTCTTGTTCCATATTATTGTCATTTTTTAAAATAACTAGTTAGAAAGCCCAGTTAAATTGCTCTACTCCCTCAGTTTCTATTTATCTATATGTTTTATGAGAAGTTAAAAATTTTGATTGTTAATATCTTTAGTTTGTATAATGAATTATCATATAAAATTGATATCATTAAATTTGTAATAAAAAATAATTATATTAAAGTATAATATTATATTTTTTTAAAAAAAATTGTAATAGAAATTATTCATTAAAAATTGGTACTAAAACCGTGAATGATAATTAAAAAAAAAAGGGGAGGGAATAAGATTTTAAGTTCAAGTGTATTTATAATCCAATACTTGTGATCTGTTTTGTTTCCTTCAAAAAACGAAAAAAAAACCTTGTTTTGATGTCTTTAAGTGCTATTTTATTTTCTAATATGGAGTATTATGTCTTATTTTAATGTAAAGCAAATTTTAAAATTTTATAATCTTTAGAAACTGGTTAAATTTTAAAAATCTTAAATATTTCTCACTTTCCAATTTTAGAATTTTATCCAAGTACAAATATTTTTTTCTTGTGTCTTTATTTGGTAGAAGAGCTGGCGATCTCTAATTGGACACAGTGTTGTTACGCGGAGCAAAACACAAAAGGGGCTTCACCACTTTTATTATAGTGTAAATGATATAGTTAAATTTTAAAAAGTTTAACAATAAATTTCTCAATATATATAATGAATTGTTAAATAAAACTATCACCATTAGATTCGTATAATACTCTAATTATTAATAACATATTATGTAATAAATTATCAATCAAAAAATGATATTGGAGACCGTAAAAATCAAAATTACAACAATTAATATAGAACAAGGAAAGTACATTGTAAGTGGAAAACAACTATCTATATCATCCGTCACTGCTAACATTTGTTAAATTAAGCGCCTGTTTTTCATGGTTAAGAATCATGCGCCATGACTACCGCAATTTGCCATAACCCACCACATTTTACCGTAAATCATTACTTTTTTCTCTCCCCTCACTTTTCTCCTCTACTTTTTACATTCTCTCTCCTCACCTACCCCACATACCAATAACCTACCACAATTCCACCACACCCCACCACAATTCCACCGCACCTCACCACATCATTCCACAAAATACCGCATAAAAGAACAGGGCCTAACCCGTTAGAAAATTAGTACTAGAGCAAAATAAAGCAAATTGCTAGAAAAACAACTTGTACAAATGTTAGAACAATTCCCCTGAAAAAAAGATGTTGGAACTTGGAACAAAAATAAAACAAATACAAAATACCCTTAGCTACCTGTTCTTTTACACGGTTAGTTGCGGTTGACTGCGGTGTGGTGTGGTAGAAACTTAAAAATTGTGGTGGGTAAGGAAAAATTGTGGTGGAATATAGAAGGTTGTGGTGAATTGTGGAAAGTTATTGTGTAAATAATTGTAAGTGGGTTGGTAGATTGTGGTGGGCTATAGTGGATTGTGGTAAGTTGTGATGCGGTGTGGAACCGCTACCAACTAGCCGCATAAAAGAACGAAGAATATGTTAGAATTTTAAAAAAGTTAATGAAGATTTTTAAATAAAAAATAAATATTCAATAATCTGTATCGTATGATTTATAAAAATTGAAAAATTGTCAGTGATGTAGTTTAGTTATAATTGAAAATTGAATGTTAAATTTATATTGAGTTATTTATTTGACATACCGTATAATTTTAACATTTAATATAATTTTTAAAAATTATATTGAATTTTCAATTATAATGTAGTAGTCACTGCTCATACATAAAAAAGATATCTTGAAAATATACATAAAAAAGATATCAAACGGGTAAGAAGGGTAAGGTTCCTAATACTACTACCTTAAATCGGATCCTTGAACCTTATTTTAATAAATGTAAAAAAGATTAAAAAATACATATCATGTTCTAGAAACCAGTTTTACCAAAAAAAAAAAAAAAAACAAAAAAAAAAACTTGCTATTTGTTGTGTGATTGTGTGAGGTTGTAATTTTTATTGATGTTTTGTAATTTTATCAAGACTAATTGAAGAATCTCAACTGGGTATGAGGACCTCAGCGTAATCGTCAATGATGACCTCAAATGTCAGCACAAGATTATTTTGTTTGAAAGACCAACCGAGCTATTTCAGGGAAGTACAAATCATATCCTAATCTTATTCCTTCCTCTAATTCTGAGATATGATTGTAATAGTCTGTGTTTCCTTTTCAGATATCAAACGAAAAAGGAAGGAAGAATATGGCAAAGAAAGGAATCTCGTGGAAGATAGAGGATCATCTCAGAAAAGGAAACAATCCTGGACAACCGTTGCTCTCAAGGCTATAAATACCATCAAGCTTCATTCATACAAGTATCAATTTCCAAGGAAGAAAATCGTTGTAAGAACTTTGTGAAAGAAAGTTCTGAGTGTAGGAGTATTTGAGTGAATATTCCGAGTGTAGCCATTCTTGTGTAGTGGTGAGTTTTGTGTAACCAGTGGTCATACTGGTGAGGACCTCTAGGGTCGTGAGTTCCAAGCTAAACAAGTGTCTCTCTGCTGTGTGAGGTCACTAGTTGTAATCGCCTCCACTGTGAGGCCTCATATTCAAAAGACCTCTGTTGTGTCTTCTAATCCGGTAGGCCAATTGAGGACCTCACAAGTTCTCTTTTGTGCTGAGGTGTAACCTCCTCCTCTTTAGCACTTTTGATCATTCAATAAAGAAGTTATTTTTCATATAAAAGTGCTACTAACTTGGTTGTATTGATTGAAGTGCAGAATTATTTTTATAACCCTAATCACCCCCCTCTAGGGTTATTTCAACTAGCTATTTATATGTTCATGTAAAACCTTGCAACTTGTTAGACAATTTTGTAGCACATGCTGGCTAGACTAGCGCAAAATAAATGTCAAAACTTATGCCCTGTTCTTTTCATGGCGGTTAGTGAATCATGACACAAAGATACCGCACAACTCACCACACTTTACCACAAATCATTATTTTTCTCTCTCCTCACTTTTCTCCTCTACTTTTTACATTATCTCTTCTCACATACCCCACATACCAATAACCTACCATAATTCCACCACACCACACCACACCACACCATACCGCAGAAAAGAATAGGGCCTAAATGTTTTATAGTTTGATGGCCATTTCTATTAAAAGTTTCTCATAGTACTTAGAGATTTTTTACTCTAATATTTTGTACTTTGGTGATATTAAACAATGATATACTGTACAAAAGACATGGATGTTACTATATTGCACTATGGACCCTAGTGCATTTGATAAACTATGAACGAGTTCATAGAGATTGACTAATCGGACATTGCATGGGGAAGCTGGAGTATTTGAAATTTTTACTTAGTTGTGCAAACTTAGCTAAGAACTCATGAATTTTGACTATTCCAACCTAAAATAGGGAAAGTTATAAAGTTTTCTTTTTATTTATTTTCGGGTTTGAAATAGCCAAAGTTTATGAACTTTAAACTAAGTTTGCACAACTTAAGTAAATATTTCAAAAACAACACCATGTCATTTAACTCCAACTTCCCCCTAAGGTCTCCGACGTCAACCTCCACGTTAGGGTCCATACTACAATATATTAACATTCAAGTTTTTTTATATAGTATATTATTATCCAATATCTCTAAAATATAAGAAATTAGAATCTAAAAATTGTAATATTTACGATTTAATATAGTATTGATAATAACATCTTAATGGCTCATTCATTAGATTTTAGTTTATCATTAAGTATTACCAGTAGTTTGATTTGTGCATTGCACATGGCAATAATAAAACACACTTTGTTGAAAACACATATATTTGAATGTATATACATTATTATAGAATAATTGTAATTATATTTTTCTAATAATTTTTAGAAAAAACAAAGATTTAATTATATATAATATTTTCTCATACTTTCAAAAAATATAAAGATTTAACTTAGAAGATCTATATGAGCAGGGCAACCCGGTGCACAAAGTATCTCTCCGTAAGCGGGGCTTCGAGGAAAAGTCGTACCACAAAGATGTAATGTTGGTGAACATTAATTTACATTTCTGCAAGAGACTACTTATAAGATATATATGACACAGTTAAATAGTTTAATGCCTCATAATATATGATATAATTAATTTAATTAAACATTGATGTATATATCATTTTATATCGTTTTTCTTTTATATTTAAAAATATCACTTTAGTAAATATATTTATCTTCCTAACAACTATTTTAAATGGAAGATCATTTTTTATAATTATATTATTGTAGTTTATAGTTAGCTAATATTATTTATTTAATTATTGTTATTAGTAACTCATACTAGCAAATAATATATAATATATATATATATATAAAACTTTTGGATGCTAATACGTTGAATTTTTGGGGTATTGGACAATAACACACTGAACTTTGACCTTAGATAATAATGTACTGAACTTTGAGGGGTGTTGGACAATACTGCACCAAAAACAATTCAACTGTGGTTGACTTGGTGACGATCTTACGTGGCAAACCGAGAAGATGAATATGTTTAAATAATATTTAAATTTATAACATATCAGCTAATCTACACAAACAAAGACAATTTTATACAACTACAACAATAATTTCTCAATGGAAACATATTTAAACAAATGTGATTTTATGTTTGTCTTTACTCTTTTTTTTCCGAGGTAGACAGCACAACACACAAACGCACAAATATAGCTAGTTAATCAAAAACTAAAGAACAACTATAAATAAAAAAAAACCCATTGACGAGTCGTTTACGCTTCGCTTGACTTGTTTCGCCAAATTCTGCGCCGGTCTAATCTCATCACGACCCCTTTTTGGATAATACCCCTAACCAACTTATGACAATCTTCCGGTGGCTTCCAGAAAACTTGCTGGTTACTTGCTTGTTGATCGCCTCAGGTAATTCGCTTTTTTAAAGGCACATGAACTCTACATGATAGACTTTCCTCCGCAGCTTCCTCTTGGTACTTGCAACACAAACATCTTGGCACCTAGCAGAACGTCAAGCACCCTTACATGTTCGATGGCGTCTCCTTGAAACCTTGCCTCCTCCTTTGGATGCAGCAAACTGAAAATGACCACCTTGTTGCTGTGACTGTTGGATCACTCCTCCAAATTGATCTGGCACCTCAGAGGAGATGTCCACTTCCTGAGGGATTAAGGTTTCCTTAGATTCCGAGTTTTGCCCCACAGGATTTGAGAGGACCTTATCCACAATCATGTCCTCTCCACCCCTACAAAGGTTAACGACAGCTCTCACCGTCATAAAGCTCATACTCCTTGGATCGTAGAAGGTCACTGTCTTCTTCCGCAACACCTCCTCATACGTGTTGTTTGATATGGATAAAATGTCGCCCCTGATACCTGTCTTAAGAAATTTTTTAAACGATTCAACATTTGCTTTGTCCTTCTTGACTGGATTGAAAGCCGAAGATCGTGTAGGACTTGGGCAAGTCCTATCCTCCATGCATAACAATGAGGTTTTTCTAGTGGGGAGGGGGGAATGAGGCCTCCTCATGACCTCCCACATTTCCACTCCCTTGCACCTTGGAATAACTCCCCTATACTCCACATTCCTTAACTACCTTTTGCTTCTTTAGTCGCAGACTCGGCAATGTAGTTCCCAATCCTTGCACCTCACAAATGTTAATCTTTGAATCCCCTTGCGAATCATTGATAGGATATGGTTGAACATTCTTCTCATTCTCCACGAAGAGGGTTGTCTTTGGTGTCTTGGTAGAGGTTGTCACCTGCTCTAACTCTTTCTTAGCCTCTACATTTGAAGAATCTATCTCTAAATCCCGGGTAAGCGTTGTCTTCGCTTCATCCAAGCTCCCTAACTTAGCATAAGCAACGCCACTTCGGTACAGAGCCTTAACATTGTTTGGTTCAAACTTTAACACAAACCTACATGCTTCAACGACCCTTAAAAACCCGCCCAACTTTAATTCACACGCAGCAATATTCAGATTAATCGACACCGCCAAATCGCTCAACAACAGGTACTCCGATTCAGACAATGGATCGCTAACACAAACAAATTGTACGTCTTTCCCATACAAACGGACAACACTGTCATACTGTCCTATTCTATATAATTGATTACCTTCCTCTTTAAACTTCCTCGCCGTAAGGATGGCCTGACTAGGATGTTCCATTTTCCTCAAAAGGTCTAACATATCCCCATCAAAATCATTCTCCCAGGATGCCAAAATTTCACTCCAAGGAGTAGTCACTTCCATCTTAATACATGACTACACCAAAAAGACAGTACCTCACTCCCATCTAGTAGGAACTAGCCGATTCAACCAGCCCACGGTAAGACCACAAACCAACCCAAGCCTACCTTAGGAAACCAGAAGATACACTACCAGAACAACCACACCGATCCAACTACTCCTAACACTAGGCACAAAGACACGACTTGAACCTCCACTTCCAAAAAAAAATGTCCAACACTTCGGGAAGAAAACGAGAAAAGCTAGAGACGATCACCTAGTTCCAATTCAGGCCTCAGCCCCTGAACCCCAATCGAGTCGGCCTCCCGCCGAACGCGGAACAAAACGGGATGACGGACTCCACCCGCGCGACAACCACCACGTCCTACGCGCAAAACTTCTGTGACCTGTGCACCAGTAGAACTCGCCCGGTCCACCATACTTAGGACAAACCCTCGAGCCCACTCAGAGACCTTCGAACCTGGTGCGCTGACACCGAAAGTAGATCTCCAACTACGGATACGTCGCATGGAGAAACACGCCTCTGTTGTTGGCTCTGAAACTTCCCCACACACCTAAAGCATTAGAGGAAACAACCTGTAAAAACGCTCTAAAGACTGGCTAACACAGAAAGATAAGGACAGAAATGAACAGATCGGATGAGGGTGGTGCCGGTGGCGACCTTCATACGTAACAAACAAAGGTGAGAAGAGCAAATCACAGCCCTTGATTTTGCATCTAACGGTGTGTGGCCAAGGATTTCAAGGAGTGTGGTCGTAGATTTCAAGGAATGTGGTCATGGATTTCAGGGACTGTGGTCGTGAATTCCATGACCGCGCTCCCTATTATCCATGGCTACACACTCTTAGATGTAAAATCAAGGGTTGTGATTTACTCTTCTCACCTTTCTATCTAAATTCTCTTCCTACTGGATCCGTTCTATATATATATATATATATATATATATATATATATATATATATATATATATATATATATATATATATATATATATATATATACACACACACATATATATATATATACACACACTACTCCCTCCTTCCCATTTTATTTGTCCATTTGGACATGATTTACAAAACCAAAAAAACCTCCACTCTAAATTAATTTAGCTCATTGGAAATGTGAAAATGTTGAATAAAATGGTGAATAAAAAAAAGAAAAATGTGAATAAAAGGGAAAAATTGAAGAAATAGATGTAATTAATAAGGTTAATTTGATAAATTAGTAATTAATGTGTTATTGGAATTATAAAGTGACAGATATTATGGAAAAAAAGAAAGTTAGTTAAAGTGACAGATAATATGGGAAGGAGGTAGTATTATTTATGTTGAGTCATTGACATAGAAATATATTAATTCCAAAAATAAAATTTATAATTAATTTTGATTGAATTGATGTTAACCTGAACAATTCAAATGATAATAAAATAAGAAGTCAATGTATTATATATTATTATAAATTATGTCATAAAGAATAGTGTGGCATGATAGAGGGCGTGCGTTTGGTTTGTAATTTTGCAAATGATGTGAATGTGATGTGTCACCTCTCCTTCTAGGATGATAATTGATGAACAATTGCAAGACTAGCATGATTGTCAACATGATTTGTTTTATAATTTAGAAATGTATCCCAGTACTCATGCCGTTGATCCTATTGAATTTCAACATAGCATCATTATGTTGATGAAAATCAACTCAGTAGTTTCATGACTTGGCGTCGAAGAGATTTAGTTTGATTTTTTTTTGGTGTACTTCCAAATAGAGGACATGTGAGCATTTTTTTTCTCCCCCCTCTCTCTCTCACTCTCTCTAGCCAAAAAAAAAAAAAAAGAAAACTCAAAATCTTAAATTTACAAACTTAAAAAACAACCCAAAATCATCATAATTGAGAGAATGAATAACCACATCAACTTCAAAAATCTTCATATGAACTCAGATTCAACCAATCTTGAAAGCAAACTCCCTCCTTCCTATATAATTATCTATTATGTAGTAATTATTTCACGGTATTCAACGTCTATTTTTTACATTCTCTATCAAAATATTATTATATAATACTTTTACTATAGTATTTTTCGTTATAAATATAATGAGACTAATTTTGTATGATAAAACATTATATATATTGAGAAATTAATGATAAAAAATTTTAAAATTTGACTAACACGTAAGTTCAAGGTAACAGATAAAATGGGAAGGAGGGAATGCATTGAATTAGAATAGAAACCAAATTAAATAAACAAGAGCAGATGGCTCGAATATACAAACTTGGAATTGATTACGTGAAACTAAACCCTAACCATGACCTAATTTCACCTAAATCAAACTATATAAACTGACAAAAATCTTTAGAAGTCATCCTAAATTTACCCTAATCCTCTACTACTTCTGCTTATTTATCCAACTCAATCCCACTAATAAGGATCAAACTCTACTTCTTCTTTTATGCAAAGGAATGAAACTCATTTCATCATTGAAACAAATGTAAAAGAATCTAGATGAGTGTTCTCAATAATTGAACTATACTAAATAAGAATCAAGAAAATGGCGGTTTAGGTAGTGAAAATTATAAACTTGTGACAATTAGGTGTAATTAGCAACTGCTTAACGAAGAGACATTCGGTCTATGAATTTATTTGGTGATAGGAGAGGAGACTAGTAGTGGTGTACACGACGACGCAACCCCTTTTATGTGCTCAACATCGTCAGGGGAGAGGGAGAGAGAGAGAGAGAGGGGGGGGGAGGGGGGATTATTTTCAAAACTATAGAAAGAAACTGGAGAAGGAAAATGACTAGAAAAGAAGGAAGAGAAGGTATGTTGGAAGTGTCAAAATAAGTTGGGTTTGAGGTTGGACTCTAAAGTATGGAAATTAGCAATAAGGTCCTTGCAAATTAGCAGTCTATTGGGATTATTAGAGGAAGACAAAGGGGAGGATGACAGAATGGAAGGAAGGGCAGGCGAGTGAAAGGTAAAATACCTACGTTTATTTTGTTTAGACTATAAGTAAAGGGGAATGGAGGTTAGGGGAGGGGAGAGGATTAAATGAAGTTATCATTATTAATGAATCTTTTTTTTTAATACAAAATCACTTACCCTTTCGTCTTCTAGTTTTAACCCCTGTATTGATGGGTAAGGAAAAAAAGGGTTATTGGGAGGAGGGGGGATGGTTCCACTTCCCTCCCCTCTCAATTTTTCTTTTTTCCAAACAAGGATAAGTGGAGATTATTTAACCCTTCCCCACTCTTCCCCTCTTATAACCCCAATCCAAACGTTATGTAGATCTAGTCTTTATCCAATGATTCTCTTCAGATGAGATGACGACAACTATTCAAATATTGGGCAAAATTCATGAAAAAATGGAGTTCATACATGTTAAAAAACCCAAATCCAGGAGAATAAGATCAAAATAATTCATTTAAAGACCAAGCCATCAAAAGGCATCGTCATATATGTTGTCTTCCAACAAAAGTGGTTGGTTGATTTTCGAGGAATTAAAGATAAGATTTTAGCTATGAAGTGGGTCACTTGTCTTCCGACCCTAATGACTTCTCTAATATCAAATTGGCCTGGCAAATTCAGAAACTCCACCAATAACAGCGACTCAATGCCTCTGTGTTATTGCTCTTTGTTAACAGGCTTGTGGGTGAAATCAATTGTCTAGTGTTTTTTTGGGTTCAAATTTAATTTATGAGAATTTAAGATATAATTTTCTAGATTTGTTTTGTGTTATAGCTTGAGGAAAGGGAAAACAATTGCAATTAATCTCCTTCGAGTAGTTATACCAAGTATCAGAATGTAAAAGATAGGACAGAGAAAAAAGACAGAGAGCAAGAGATGTTGCAGGATTTGTGTGGGTTATGTATTTCATTGATTGAACAGTACAACTAAGCATGTATGTATTTATATACAAGTAAGAGTAATCTCCCGCCCAACTATAGCTAATGTCAGCAAACAAACTCATAACAACCTTCATAACAACCTTTTCCAACTCATCAAAACTCTCTCGCAACTCGTTCAACTATAACATTCTTCCCCCCTTCAGAAATTGTTTTGTCCTCAAAGCACAAGCTTACTGCTGAAAATTAGGATACTTATACTCAAATTCATCTGCCTAAACCCGTGTAGTATCATATAAGTCTGCACCTTCTCACTGGACTAGGTATTGTACAATTGGGCAGTTTCTTCTCCTTTTGAATTGTCTATAATCTCCCGCCTAACTATAGCTAATGTTAGCCAACAAACGCATAACAACCTTCATAACAGTCTTTCCCAGCTCATGCCAACTCCTTATAATTGTCTACCAACTCGTTCAACAATAACATTCTCCCCCCCCCTCCCCTTCTGAAATTGCTTTGTCCTTAAAGCACAAGCTTACTGGTTGAAAATCGGGATACTTACACTCAAATTCATCAATCTAAACCCATATAGCATCATGCAAGTCAGCACCTTCTGATAGGGACTAAGTATTGCACAGTTGGGCAGTTCTTTCTCCTATTGAGTCGTCTATTAACAACTAAATGTGATTGCAAAGAAGATAAAACATCTTTACCCTAAAGAAAGATAGGAATATGGGGGGTAGCTGGCAAATCACCCCTAAATAGCCTAAGTCGCAGCACATGCAAAACATCATGGATTTTGATTGAGTCAAGGAAGAGCAACTTATAAGCCACTTTGACAATCTTGTCATAGATTTGGAAAGGCCCAAAATACTTAGGAGATAATTTCTCATTTTTTCTGTGTTGTACTGTAGTTTTTCTGTAAGGTTGCAACTTCATGAGAACCCAATCTTCAATCTGAAACTCCCTATATATTCTATGAACATTGGCTTACTACGCCATTCTATTTTGAGCATGCTGAAAGTGTTACTTGAGTGATTTGCTCATTTGTTCTTGATGTGCCAAACTAGGGAGGTAAGGCAAATGAGCAGGAGGAGAAAATCCACAGATAACCTCGAAAAGACTCCTACCAATCATAGTGTGATAGTTTGTGTTATACCTCCATTCATCCAAAGGGAGATATTTGCACCAATCTTTAGGCAATTGAGAGCAGACACACCTCAAATATGATTCAAGGCATTGATTAACCACCTTCGTTTGTCCATCTATCTGTGGGTGGTATGAAGACGATAATTTGAGATTCACCCTATACACCTCAAACATAGCTTACCAAAATTAGCTGATAAAGACTGGATCACGATCACTAACAATGTTGTGGGGTAATCCATGCAACTTATATACAAAACGGAACTAACTTTGATTAACATCTACTGCGGAATATGGATGTGTAAGTGCCATGAAAATGAGCATGCTTACTCAATCGGTCCACCACTACAAAGATAGCATCTTTGGCCATCGAATGGGGTAACCCATAAATGAAGTCCATCAGGACCTCTTCCCATACTCCATTAGGGATAGGCAAGGGCTGAAGTAACTTCGAATCCACAACGTTGTCATATTTACACATCTGGCATGTCACACAGTTCCAAATAAAATTAGTGACATATTGATTAAGACCCTTCTAGTAGAAAATGTTCTTAATTCTTTTGAGGTAACATCTCATCCTGAGTGGCCAGCCACAGGAGATGTGTGACTCCAGTAGAGAATGTTGGACTTTCAATCTTCATTATGTTCAGTCACCAATTTGCCTTTCCACCTCAAGTTGCCATCAACCAAACTGTGATGAGAGATTTGTTCTCCTTGTCCTAGCCTTAGTATAATGTTTTGGACAGTGGTATTTGATTGCCAACTTGCTTGGATTTCTTGTATTAAGTCCGAGTCAATGCCAAACACCACCATAGTTAAAATCTAAGCTTTAGTAACTCTTGATAAAACATCAATCGCTACATTTTCCTTCCCACTGTTATATTGAGTTTCATAGGTGTAACGCATGAGTTTAGAGAGCCAAAATTGTTGGAAAGGTATAGAATCTTGTTTTCCAAAAACCATTTCAGAATTTTTTCATCAGCTTTAATGATGAAGGTCTGATGCATCAGATATTGCTCCAACTTTGGTAAGTCAAAAACCAAAGCCATCTCCTTTTCATAAGTTGAAATTTCTTCCATCTAGAGCCCAAAGCTCGACTTATAAATAATAAGGGATGACCATCTTGCATTAGAACAACTCCAATACCGCCGTGTGAAGCATCAGTTTCTATGATAAAAACTTTGAAAAAATTTGGGATAGTTAGCACGGGGCAGTACAAAGTGTCTGTTTCAACTTATTAAAAGATGTAACATCTTCTTCAGACAAATGAAAAGCGCCCTTTTCAGCAGGGAAGTGAGTGGTCTGCTGATTAGAGCATAATATCTCACAAACTTTCTATAATAACTTGCAAGCCCCAGAAAACTTTGCAATACTTTGACATTTTAGGAGATGGCTAATTCTATACTACTTGTATTTTAAAAGGACCAGTGGAGACCCCATCTCTTGAGATGAAATGCCATAAGTATTCAACATTTTGTACACTAAACACACTCTTGCTTCTATTGGCTAGAAGATTGTTGTTCCTCATAGTATGTAAGATTGCTCGAAAATGCTGAACATGATCCATCAAATTGCTGATGTATATGAGAATATCATCAAAGAATATCAAAACTGATTTTCTGATATATTCCTTAAAGATATGATTCATCAAGTTTTGAAAGTGGAAGGTGCATTCGTAAGACCAAATGGCATATTATGAGTCTTGAAAGTTGTCCTGCGCACATCTTCTGTCATACCCTTAGTTGAGGATAACCCGATCTCATATTAATCTTGCTAAATATGGTGGTCGGTGGCCCAAGATCATCAATAAGTTCTTCCACTACAGGAATAGGAAGCTTATTGTTAATAATGCTTTAGTTCAATTCTTTATAGTCCACACATAGCCTTCAACTACCATTTTCTTTCCACCAAAATGACAGTGGAGGCAAAAGGACAATAACTAGGCTGAACAACTCCATTATATAACATTTCATCCGCCAACTTTTCTATGATATCCTTCTATTTCAAAGGATACTTATAGAACCCGATGTTAACTGGAGCAACATTGGGTAAAAGAGGAATTATATGATCAAATGACCCTTTTGAAGGTTATAAAGATTTTGGCTCTTGAAAAATATCCTTGTAATCCTCTAGCACTGAAGCTATCTTAGGTGGTTCACTACTAACTTCCACAGAAGAACACTGTAGTAACTTTGTCTCACAAGGTAAATGGTTTACCATAGCCGGCAGCAAACGCAACTGGGTATGCTGGACCATCACCTTCTATAATGTGTTTTCTTTAATCACAGATAACTTTTTTGTCATTCTCCTAAGCACATATGTTTTGTTATTGTACTCAAAATCCATCCTCAAGTGTCTAAAATTCCACTTGACATTCCAAAGAGTATACAACCATTGCACTCCCAAGACCATATCACAACCTCCCAATAGAACAGTCATCAGGTCAGAGGTAAAAGGAGTTCGTTGGAGTTGCCTCCTAAATTGATTACGCATGTACTGGTTCCCATCAACCACGCTCATATCCTAAGGTAGTATCTCTTCCAACTTACATCCCAATTTCTTTGCTAAAGAAAGATCTAAGAAGTTATGAGTACTTCCAGAATCAATCAAGATATACAAAGATTTTTGGCCATGATACCCTGTAACTCTCATAGTTTGATAACTAGGGCTACCATGAACGCAAGATAGGCCTAATTAATGGAATAACCTGTTTAAATGTAAGAACAAAAGATGACTTTTGGATCTTTAAAGCTGAAATAGTTTCCTCTTGACTATGAGCATACTCAGTAGCTTGAGCCAAAGAGGTTGGCTTAAAAGCTCCAACAAATAATTTGAGTAGGGGTTGTAATGCACCAATAAAAAATAAAACTATCCAGGAAGTGATCATTAGGCAACACAAAATTTCTCATAAGCATAAAGAACACAATTCTTCAAACTTGTCTACATACTCATCCAATGATCCACTCTTATATAATTTGTTGAATTCCTCAACAACCCTTAGGCAGTTCATCTATAAAGTGAGCACATACATCAGCAACATAGTGTTCCCATACTACATTTCTTTGATCCAAAGAATAACTACTGTACCATAATTGTGCCTTTCTAGTTAGGTACAAAGATGATAGTTCCACTTTTTATCATCAGGAACTTTACAAAGTGAGAAATATCGCACATACCTTTTAATCCAAATTCTCATATTCATGTCATCTAAAATAGGAAATTCGATTCTAGGGTTAGCACGCAACAAATTCTTTGAACTACCACTATCAATATCATGATCTCCAAATCTACGATTACTAGATCCAAAACCAAAAGCCGAATGAGAAGGTGTTTCAGAATTACCGTTCTCAAACTGCTAAATTTGTGCAGATAAATTCCCCAAGATGACTTTTTGCATAGTCACCCAACTCATCAAATCCTTCTGCTAATCCATCATACTTCTCATCACTTCTTCTAGAGATACCATGGTTATAGTTTTGCTTCTTGTTGAAATCCCCAGTGTGGTCAAGAGCTCTATTACCACTGTTATAGCTCAAGGAAAGAAAAGAAAATGGGAATCCCCTTCTAGTAGCTATACCAATATCATAATGTAAAAGATAAGGCAGAGAGAAATAGAGATAGAGAACAAGAGATGGTGGAGGAATTGTGTGGGTTATGTATTTCATTTATTGAACAATACAACTAAGTATGTGTGTATTTATATACAAGTAAGACTAATCTCCCACCCAAACTATAGCTAATGTCAGCCAACAAACTCGTAACAATCTTTGTCAGCTCATGCCAGCTCATTATAACTGTCTAACAACTCTTTCAATTGTAACGTTTGATGCTTTCCGTTCTCTCTCAAATTTGATGATTTTGAGTTAGTGGCCTGAATTTGACGTTGGTTTTTAGATCAAAGAGATGAGTGAAGTGTAAGGGTGACAAAACATGGGAAAAAAGGTAGGGACCATTAGAATACATTTTTAAAGTAAATATTACAATTATCCAATGACACTGAGTAAGAATTATAATAATCCAATTTTTCTTAAAGATAATTCATTTTTTTAAAATATAATATAATCTCAACAACAATCAACATCTCAACAACCAGTTCCGGTAACACAAAAACTCTCACTGTGACTTCCAGTTCTCCACTACACAACCATAACAACAGTGCTCCCAACTTCTTCGCGTCGCCTGCCAATGTCTAAAACTCACATGCCAGTTTGGTGGTTCCGCCGCCCATCGACCCTCTCTCTCTTATTCTCATTAGGCTAACGTAACCATCGTAATCATTATTAGAATGTACAGAAACCAATTTGAATGCACTTTCCTTAGTTAGACGAAGATGGACGAGAAGGGTTTCTACCCTCTTGTGCATCTGCCACCGCTGGAAAACCAATTGCTTGGTGTTGTTACTTCAACTATCGTCATTCTGCTCCTTTTCTCTCGCGTGTAATAACCCTAAAGGAAAGGGAAGAAGTGACAAACCATCCCCCTCATCTTCTTTTCCCTCTCCACATCAACGGTCCCAACAAATTTTTACAAATTGGAACCACATTGTCTGTTGAATATTTTATGATCCACTTCTGACCTGGGTCATCCATTGAAGTCAAAAAATCCAAATTTTGACTTTGACAATTGGGTCCATTTCAACCTGTTGCATTCATGTACCATTCTCAGCTTAGCTTATTTCATTGAAATCTATTGCCTTATTTGGATTGGGTCTTTCACATCTATGCTCCTTGAGTTTAGTGATAATTACACATCAACTCATGTGGTTTTGATACCTTTTACCTTAGGTGTTAACTGCAAATGTGCAACTTTATGACAGAAAATTAGACCTACCTTGACAGAAATACCCACAATCAACTTTTTTTTTTTTTGGTATGATTTTTAGACGTCTCCCACTTTTGGCTTCCTTATTCATTATCTTTATCTTTGATGTTAGCACCAGACTTAATTTCAACTCCACTCAATATTTTATCTCCATTTGCTTCTCTTTTTGCAAGAGTCAATATGCTCTTTTCCCTACTCAATTCTTCTTCGATTATGTCTCAGTCCATGTGTTTTGAACATGATAGCTCCGAAAAGGAAACAACACTACCCATACCCGAACTACCCATACCTGAGTGAGAATTTGTTAATCTTCGCTCATGGAGGCAATCCATTTCACTAAATCCAAAGATGGCGAATAAGGAAGTCGAAAAACAAAAATAGGTAAAAGAAAAGGCAACAAAAAAAAACCTCAACGAGGGGCATTTCGATCCAAGTGGGTTCAAAAGGCATATTTCTGTTAGAAAATTGCACGTTTGTAAATAACATTGAAGATGAGGGCAGTAACAAAGTTAGATTCCAAATGACATGACCATATTTGTAATTTTGCCTAATCTTAGAGGACACACACATATGTGATTTGAAACTCTTGATCCGGAAAACGACTGGGCTAGCAAGATTAAATACCCAAGGACCAACAATCAACATAGGGTTTAAGAAAACCCGAACTTAGAACTCTTCCACTGTTTTTAGGGTTTGAAGCATAAACAACAAGAACAACAACAAAATTAACAACAAGATATGAATAAGGATAAAGAATCTCACCACCTTGAACGAGGACCTCCATGGATGTATAAGGATGTATAAAGGACAACCATCAACACCCAAAGATAGACCCAAAAGAAGTCACCAAGATTGTAATAAAGAAAAACACCACAACCTCTAAAGGGAACACTCCACTAGCACCACCATTAAAATGGATAAAGCAAGAATGAAGATTTTAGGGGAGGATTTTCAAATACCCAAGAAGAATTCATCTTCAAAGTGTTTACAATATTCATTCAAAATGTATAAGTTTTCCAAAGAAAGCCAATATAATATATGTGAGGACGACCGAAAACTGGGAAAAAAGATGTGTGATAGGGTTAGGCACGACGGGCGTCCCCTGAGGTGCAGCCAACGCCTAACTCAGAGAGTTGGGACGGGAGGAAAAGGTAAGGCACAGTTGGCACCAACATGGCGCAACCAGCGCCTAAGGGCATTGCCAGCGCCTACAGGGCGGGGCCCACGCCTGCTGATTTCTGCTGACTTCTAACATGCATAACTTCTTCGTTTTAATTTCGATTTGGACATATAATATATCGACGAAATCTCTCGGTGTGTACTATAAGTTCCCCGAATTTGGTGGTCATCGGAGTTGCATTGAAGTAGTTATGATCAAAACAGTGAATGTATGTATTTTCTCATGCCCAATTTTGCCTTGAGTTGTATTTTCTTCAATTTTGCTCCTCCAACTTGGCCTTGACCTCATCTTAGCTTCTTCCTAGCCTTTCTAAACGGCCAAATTGAGACCCGAAAATTGACCGAACTCGGTTTGGGAAAAAATGAGCCCAGTCCCTCTGTTGTTATTATCTCTTATGCGAGGGACCCCTATGAATTATGGATCAACTCTGAAATGAAGTGACATATAAGAGCTACAGAATGGATGTGACTAATGCCTATTCAATCCATGAAGACTTGGAAGAACATCCAGTTTGAAAAATACGAAGACCTATTCCTATGGCCCCAACGCTCCAAGAAGTTCTGGCAAACTAACTCGGTGCGCGCGATTCTCGCAAAACTCAATCTCCAGTTCTCCACCAAATTTGGGAAATCTTAATTCATTACCACTCACCTGTTTGCTGGTGAAGGTAGCTTGAGCTTGATGAAGTTGTTCTGAAATAGTTTGGAAGCTTAGTGCTCAAAAGGGCTACCCAAGATGATGAGTTTGATGTAGGGTTGAGCATCGGTCCGACCGGACCGAACGGACCGAGGACCGAACTTGGAAATTTGGTCGGACGGAAGACTAGACTGTAAAAAGCTCGTTCCTAAACTGGATTGGACCGCCCAAACTTTTTTCAGTCTAGTCCAGACCGGACTATGCACGAGCAATAATGAGAAAGATTGAAAGAAATCCTAAAATTTTAGTAGTTGAGTCATCATTGTTCTATCCTTCGGTCAAGTTCTCAATCCTTCAGTCTGATTCATGGATTGGACCAAGGATCGAATATCAAAAATTTTTGGACCAAGGACCAGTCCGAGTTTCCTTAGCCCGCCCCAGTCCAATCCCTATTTCTGTCCGAACTAGACTATGCACAACCCTAGTTTGATATATAGCTTAGTTATATGGGGAGAAACCTTTTGGTTTGGGTTCTGATTGTCTAAAACTTTGATGTCTACCAGTGCCGAATGTAAATGTCGAAAACTTATCTGTCAATGCCCAAGCTCTGTTGAATGAACAGTCAAACGATAAGACTTTTTCCAGAAAGAAAATGGACATTATCGCTAACCATTGACATATTAAACGAGTCTGTTTTGTAAGACATCTGGCCAACAGCACTAAATGACGCTAGCAATATTATCCTATATCCTATTATCTCGCCTACAATCATTTTACACATCGTGGCTTAGATTGCCTCTAGTCAAGTGAGACTAGCAAGGTTTTCTTATGTAGTATGTAAGTACTACATTGCCGTTTCCTACATTCACACATCGATATCATTTTCCATTTCCTCATTTCTCCATAAATCTTGGGATAAAATAGTAAGTACTCTCCCTAATCACTTGTAGTTAATTAGCTAGGCCACTGTAAGTCTGTAACTGTAGTTTGCTAGGTGGGACTCATCCTCATTCTGGCTCCAATTGTTCATAATTTGCCCATCACCCAACCATACTTTAGTCCGTGCAATTGCATTTGACACCCCAAATGATGACATATTTCAATATGAATTCAAAGCAGAACCAAAAAAACCAGAGGGAACTTGTCATTGTCCAGCGACCAGCACACTGGCAGTGGCAGATGATGGTGATTTGTAGCGGTACCGAATGCATTACCTACCTTTTAGAATGGTATCCACAAAAAAAAAAAAAAAAGAGTAGAAGAGAGCATTAAACAGCATTAACTTACCCCCAAGAGGTGACGGGTACAACTAGGGTCACTGGTAGTAATTGCACATAGACACCTAACTAGTTTTGACAAAAATGTATGGTTTCCCATAAAACATTCACAAATCACATGGTCTTTTGTTTTTGGACAGTAAACAAAGCTCAAACTGGGAAATCAATGGGAGTCTTGGGGACCTCAAAGTTCAAACCAAGCAAAAATTCAAGTCACGACGAATCACAAGCATGGTTGGTAAAGCAAAACAATCCATGTTGTTTAATATATATGACGATCTTAAATATATAATTAATTATAATTAGACGTATCCTATATGTTAAAAACTGAAAACTAGTATGCATTAGAGATGGTGAAAAGTCAACAGTAACATATATTAAGACACACATTGCGTACCAACTACCATGGATGGACGCTGCTTAAATCAGATTTTCGATGACACTCATGCCAGGCATCGTCTATGACAGTTACAGAAGTCCAGACGAAGTTACCATGCTTCTTTCAATTTGACACAAAATTACTACGGCTCAGGCACGACAATTATGGAGTTGAATGTACTATTCCCAACACTAAAAAGATCAAATAGAAAAACTTGAAATGCTCATCAAAAGTTACAAAGATTACAAACCTAAACGTTAGTATTTAGCAATGTACATGCACCCCATGAGTCATAACTAGTCACTAATTTAACTAAAAAAAATTGGATCTAACAAAGCTAAATTTAGGATTATGCACATTCTTACATCCTTTCAGGATCTGAATAAGCTTGCAAGTACTGATATTCACTACATTTTCTAGGACATCCCTCATGCCCATAGCCACTACACAAAAGAGCCAGGCTGGGCCGATGAGTGGATATGTGTGAGCAACTAAATCAATTTACAGCCGAATGAGGGAGGTAACACGTACAGAAAAACAAAGAAAAAGGTTACCGGGTATGGTTGGCGCATCAAGGTAGAGAATGAGAGAACTGAAGAAGCCATCTGCACAAACTGTCAAAACACTCTGCCCTTGCACGTCGGACACAGATAACCAATCGAACCGGCTTGGATTTCACAGCTAAGTGAATCTTGCTGGAACTCATTGCAACACCAAACACACATTGTGGTGACCACTTGCGGAGGACCCATCATATTTGGGAGTGAATTTGCCTTTTGGTTCCAAGCAGAAGAACCAAACCCTTGATCCATCCCCCCATGGTACGATAACACCTTTGGATCCTCCAACTGGGAATTGGAATCATGAGTAGTCAGGAAACTGAATTCCATAGGTTCCACAGTAGTAGATCTCAGCCCTCCGAAGCTTGACATATCAAATTTGTCATTACCAGCATACAGGCCATTGCCACCCTGAAATTAAACCATTAAATGTCAAAACTAATTACATTTAGAATACATGTTACAAACTTGGCTTCCCTTCCCATGCCTTTATAGATGAGTTAACATGGCACCATTTTATCCAATTCCCGTCACAAAAAGATATAGCTTGTTAAGGCTAGACTCAATTCTGATTTACCAGCCTAAATGCAAACAAATCCTCCATGACTATCCCAAAGAGATAGGTAGAGCAGCTTCCAGACTCATAATTAATATAAAAAGATTCAACCAACCTAAGAGCAATGTTACTAACAAATTCAACCAAGACACCAATATGGCCACTAACTAAAGTCAGGAGAGGGTAAAAGCTTTCCAATTTTCAGCTAGCCCAAGAAACAATGTTGCCTTGAATCAATCAAACAAGGTATTATTATAACAGTGTCTAGCCAACAGATTAAGTTAGTCATGCTCTTACAATAAATCATCTCCACTAGACAAAACCATTTTACAGCAGGCATAACAGCTGCAAAAGGACATAAAATTCCTTAATTCCAATAGGCTCACAGATGAGCCAAAAATATGTGAAAACGAAAACGCCATGGTGGAAGTGACGATAAAGGCTACAACGAATCCATAACAGGAAAAGCACAACCCCATCCACCCACACATACAGCCAAAAAAAAAACCCCCCACAAAGGTAAAAATGCAAAATATATTGAAAACACTAGTGTTGCAGATCTTTCCATATCCTTCAAAATAGTAACAAGGATTGTCTAGTACCTTATCCGATAGGAAATCAAATGCTTGAAAGGAGCCAGATGACTGGCCATGAGTGGATGGAGAATCTACTAAACCACTAGATTGAATATTCCCTTCAGTTGTCCTCCACATAAAATCAGTTGGAACTCCCTGGTTAGGTCTTGAACCACTGTTTCCACCAAAACCAACCATTAGGTGCCTATCCCTAGAGTGCTCAAGTCCATCCGATTTAGGCAACCCCTGAACAGAACCAAGATACCCCTTGTTCAGGCTATAGCCTGCATCACATGTTTGCTGAGTACACGCCTTGTTCAAGCTATAACCCGTGTCACATGTTTGCTGAACGCTAGATAAAGTAAGGGAATTGCCATATGCCACCCTCTCTTGTCTAGCTTGATCACTTGTACTATAAGCTCCAGCTTGATTATGTTGGACACCAAAAGTTGGTTGGTTAAGACAGGGTCTATTCAAGTTATATCCAACATCACATTGTCTCTGAAGACCAGCTGAATTCAGCTGATTGCCAAGAGAAATCCTCTCTCCCCCTTCATTGCTTCTGTTGTAAAATTCATTATGCTGAACATCATACCTTTGCTCATTCATACATACCTTGTTCAAATTGTATCCACCATCACATGACTGCTGAAGACCAACTAGATTAAGTGAATTGTTATCAGATGCTCTTTCTTGCTCCAGCCCCCTGGAACCACCATAAGCTCTGGTTTGATTGTCCTCAAGACATATTTCCTCACCCCATAAAGAAAAAGGAGAAGAACTTCCAGGAACAGTCTGGTGCTCAACAGAAGTTGAAAACCTAGCATTTATTTCCTCAGTCATACTGCCAAAATCAAGTATCAACTTATTATCCCGTAAGTTCTCATCCTTATTAACTTCAGGCAGCTCCATTGTAGTTGCACCAGTAGAAGTATTGGTTACACTATCAATAGTAACTTCATGAATGCGCTCATTTCCAGAAAGCCCAGACAATAACTTTTTTGAATCTAGTTCCTGCTTATTGTCGACAAAGCTATTGTAAGCCCCAAATGCATCAGAAATATCACTTTTACCACTCCCAGCAGCAATTTGTGAACAACCTTCAGACATCTTTTTTTGCTCACAGTTAATCATAACATTGGCGTCTAAAGATGTATCAGTGCCACCAGAAGTAAAAAAGAGGGTGCTCGAAAATGTCGTACTATCACCTTTAGGCCCTTCATCAACCCTATTTGAGTGCTCTCGTATAGTACTCCTGGGGCTAAATGCTTCCTCTGCCTGAGAACCTTGTGATCCTTGAAGTTCCATCAGAGTTCCTGCTGGAGCTTTCTCCAAATCATCTTGTATGTAACTGCCATCATTATTCTTGGATAGAAACAGCACACTGCTTTCAGCTCGTCTGTCCTCATCGATGAAGTGCTTACCGTCAACAGTTACTTCAGCATTTCCCAAGCTGCAAAGAACCTCCTCCGTCTCATCTACCAAGCCATTGAAAACATCTTTGTCGTAGTTCTGTGCACCAATTATACACTGATTGCCAGACGGCGAACAGGTTTCAGAATTTCTCTCATCCTTGGAATCAGCCAATATGGATCCCTTGTAGTCAGTCTTGTCAGCTGAGATATCAGATGTTTTTTCTTCCTCATGAGGAGCACCTGAACATTTATCCATATATCCTGTATGCTGGGCAGTATTCGCACCATCCACGACATTATTAAGATGGCTGCCACCAGGTTCAGCCATCAGCTCCTCATCATTTCCAGCTTTCAGCCCCTCACCGTGGGAAGTATGGTCTACATTCTTATTGCCCTCAGATCCATCAGCGAAGTTCTTATTGCTTAATCCATCAATTTCATTAGTAGCTACAGGGTCATTTTTAGACACAGCCCCTTCACTTTCCAAGGCACTGCCATCAATGAATCTCCCATCAGTTTCCTTATTCAATTGGCTGCTATCAGACGGGGTACATGCTTCAGGATCTGCTCCAAGCACAGCAGTAGAACCACTTATTCCAGGCCCAGCACATTCATTAGGATTTATTTCACCAGCATTTTGGCAGGCATCATTATTCTCATCATTGAACATCTTGCCAA
The DNA here is from genome assembly GCA_029582165.1 of Portulaca oleracea. Classification (NCBI taxonomy): domain Eukaryota; kingdom Viridiplantae; phylum Streptophyta; class Magnoliopsida; order Caryophyllales; family Portulacaceae; genus Portulaca; species Portulaca oleracea. Next base: position 34,090,145 of record CM055871.1, read on the forward strand.
GAGGATCAGGATTTACACCAGAAACACCAACAGCCTCGTCAACCTTCCCAACTTCATTATCAGAAATGTCTTGCTTATGAGACGATTCATCAACCGGAGTCCCATCTCTCGGAGCAGCATCTGCATTCAACTCAGAATGCAGAGAGATATTTATTCGATCAGGGTTACAATTGCCTGAATTTGTTTCTGCGTCAGAACCGAGCTTCAGTTTGCTTTCATTTAAACTTGGCTCACCACTAGCATGAACATTAGGAGTCCTGGAGACAGACTCCACATTGACTTCTGCTGATACAGATGTCCCCGAAACAGTCACAGAAGCTCCACCTATGGACACAACATCACTTGGCTTTTGCTCTGGTGTGACACAAGGGGATCCACCAATGTTCTTCATGTAGTTTTTCACATGAATTCCAACATGCCCAAAATAACTAGTCCTCTCATAGAATATTCTGTCACAAAATTGGCATTCATACCTGCCAGTTTTCATCAAAAGTTCAGTAGGTTCGCCACGTTTCAGGCGCTTTCTCTTGTGACAGGATATTAGGTGGTTCAATAACCCATCTTTCTCACTAAAAGGTGTACCACACTTATGGCACATCAAACCAGACACAGCTTTGACCTCTCCAGGTTGCACATTGTTGGACACAATAAGCTGCTTTCCTTGGTCAATGGGTTGAGGAGTATGGATCTGCTTTGACTGATCCGCACAATCATTAGGCTGTGAGGCGACATGCAATGATGGAGCATCATTTATTGTTCTCACCTCTGCAACCTGTAGGGAACCAAAAAAAAAAGAAAAAAAAAAAGAAAAATTAGGTACAGGAAATGAAGCAAAAACAAGCATCGCAAACTAAATTTACAACGACTAACATTAGCAGAAGCCACTTTATTCTCCATTGTACAGTCCTCAGCACATTGTAGAACACTTTGTTGCCTTAAATCTTGGGGGCTAGTCAAGGAAAGTAAATATGAAGACACTTCCTTGCATGATGCAAAATATCTTCCAGTGGGGCTGCAAATCACCCAGGAAACATATTGTGAGTAGATAACAAATACGTCAGAAAAAAAAGAGACAATTATGACAAAAAAGTGCATACTGATCCTTCAGAATGATAACCTAGAAAACGAAGTATTTTTCACCTCAATGCTACTTATAGCCAAGTCACTACCATGGTGGCATGTAGGTCTAACTTCGGTAATTTTGTCAGCATTTTAGAAGCCTTCATGTTGTTGTTTTAGAAGCCTTCAAAATGCTAGTATGGTCAGGTCAAGTACCAAACATGCTGCATAAAGTATGTCCAAACACAAATACAAGCTGTACATCCAAACTCCAGCTTAGCATTGCCCTTTCTCCCCGCCCCAACACCACCCCCCCCCCCCCAAAAAAAAAAAAAAAAAGCAAAAGAAATATATAAGAAAAGGTTCATATCATATCAGAAAAGATGTCAGATGGAGTTATATATATTACTAAGAAATGAGGCAAGTGGAACAATTAATGAGCAATATTATTCAGATCTGCTAGAGGTGAAACCCTAATGTGAATCAAAAGAATCACGGTACCCAACGCACAGCTTTCGAAGGTTTTCAAAGTAAATGGCAATTAGATGCCCTCGAACATCGCAAACAACCAAACTATTATGCTTTAAGGCTAGGACCCGAGCAGAGAGATTCAAAATTTTGAGCTCATACATGAATTTTTTGAAACAGGCCAGATAGTTAGCTTAACAAACCATCTTCATTCCCTACTGCTACCACCTATCATCTTCAACATTTAATCGCGGACTATTTCCACTCTACATCAAGGCTGACATATAAAATCCCAACCATTATCATAGGACATCAAAATCCCATATTGTCTTAAGCGCTTAGATTAAAATAGCGCAAGGCGCAAAGAAGCGCATGGGTCCCCGAGGCGCGAGGGGCGAAGCGCAAAGAAAAGGCGCGCGCTTCACGCATGTGAGGCGCACTAAAACATAGTTTTTTCCACACTATATTTTCACGCAATAAGCTCAGAAAGGGCATCAAATAATGGATTAGACACAAGTAATACAACGAAAGATCACGCAAATCGTCTTTAACATAAGATGTAACACCGAAATATTCTTCTAAAGAAATAAAACAAGCACAGGCATGCCAAAAGAGAGGAAGAAGGTTAGGGAATCACATGGTGTAGGGTTTCCTCACAACCTAGATGGGGTTTTTTAAAAATACCCTAAACATTTCATATTTTTAACGAGTTGAACAGTAAAAGCTCCATAAAGCGCATCATAAGGCGCAAAAGGCGCGGAAGGGACGAGGCGCATGATTTTTGAGCCATAGAGCACACGCTTTTTAAAACTAAGCTTAAGCGTTGAGTAATACCCCCTCAATTCCAAAGTATTTGACTTTCTTTTTGCTTTAGCAGAAGTCACTAGTATTAGGACCTTCCCTATCTTCTAAATCAGTAGGAAATTGCGCAATAAAATGGAGTTCCCTTAAAAATTTTCATTGCTTAAGCAAGATACTCATTTGATACATCAAAACTACCGTTATTAATCTTTCATTACCTTGTATCATCAAACTAGAGCAATGTAACTTTCCACATTAATGCCATAGTGGCTAACTTGACTTACATAAGTGGTCTATCTACTTTTCAATGAACTTGCACCGAGAATATTCTATTTGGCCTACCTAATCGGAAGCCTTAGAATTTAGGGATTCCTTTCATAGCTGCAACTTGCCATTAACTCTTTCCCATGCTCACATGCCTTTTCCCACCATTAACATCTTATAGTCATAGTATATCATGGAAATGCAAATGCCCATGTTCTTCCCTTCAATGTTCTCTCCTGTGAGCTCCGCAAGATTTTTGTCAAACCAAAGTTTTGGTTTTGGGCAAAGAAAATGCTTAATTAGAGACACATGATATACCCAAGTTCACTTTTGCAAGTACAAAGATCAATGTTTCCAAAATAAACCTTAAAGTTAAAATTTACACCATTGAACCAAGTCTATTTTAAAACCAATCTCAATCTCATCCTGCATGTATTGACAGCTGCTCCACTCCACTTCACATTACGAACTTCCCCTCCAGTATTAGCTTACTCCATGCAACTGCATCAATCAATATCTCACGACACAGAAGAGCCAGAAATCAAAGAAAATTCCCAAGGTTCAATACCATTTTGTTTCTATTTCAATCTCTCAACCAAGATCCACAATTTCCTAGGTGAGAAAACCTCCATACACTCCACATTGCCAATCACATGTCCTGTAATACTTGAGCAACAAAAACCCCAAATTAACCATCACTCTAAAATTGTCCAACCGACCACCCTCACCCCCCTGAAAAAGAAAACATAAGATTAGCACTCACCCTACACACCTAAACAGTACAAGCCATTAAAACTATTCATCTATTGCTTCAGAACATTCACCTAAAGTTCCTTAACCCTCAGAAACATGAAAACTATACAGCATTACCAATCCTTCATTCAATATGAACAAATACAAACACACAGGCTTTACGTGACAACACAGAAAAATCAAGAACTCTTGAAAACATTATAATTCCCATCATACCTTACATATCGACGGCAGAACACCCAAGCGTGACCAGCCCGCTTCTTCATGGCGATCAAGACCTTCCACCCATTGGGCAAAGCATCCCCAAACTCATTGGCATCAACAACCTTCCGCTTCTTCCTCCTACTACCCCATTGCCCCTCCAACTCATTTATGAACTCCAACAACTCGTCCGGCTTCGTCTTCCCTTCAGTCCGCCTCCTCAGCTCTTCCCCATAGGGATCCTCCATTTTTGCCAACTGTGCTAAATCCACCACCACCCCATTCTTATTCACCAGCCCCTTCTCCACTTCCTCGTTCACGCCCTCATCTCTTCCTCTCTCATACACAACTGCCAACGGCAATGCCGGTCTGTGCTCCGTCATAAACTTGGGCTTCCTACCCCGTTTCCTCTTCCTCTCTCCTCCTGCTTCACCATCCACCGGCATAGGAACCGCAACATTCGAGGGTTCGGGGGGAATGGCGTCGCTGTACTCCACATTGACGGAGACGAGGGGGTCGGCGGAGGAATTAGGGTTGTAGAAGAGGTTTTTGAAGAGGGAGATGATGCGGGAGTTCTCAGCACGCTCAGAATCAAGCGGCTCGACAATGGTGGATGGCGGTTTAGGTTTGGGAGTGGTGAGGTCAGGCTTGCGAGGGGCCAGGCGGAGGCGAGAGTAAGTCTGCTTGCGACTTCCGGCGGACTCGTTGAAGATGGAGCGGTCGATTTTGGGAATGACGACGTCGTCGCAACGGCGGAGGTCGAATGCGCGGGCGGAGCAGAGAGATAGGGCGGTTAGCTCCGATTGAGAGAGGAGGCGGAGATCGACGATTGGGAGGGATTCCAGAGAGAGGCGGTCCGGCGGAGGAGGCGGCGCCGCCGGTGGGTCGACGGTGGTTGAGGCCATCTCTGCGGTGGAGAGAGAAAGGGGGAAGAGAGAGAGAGAGTGAGTGGGGGGAGGGAGGGAGGGTTTGTTGGTTAGCAAGTAGTACGGCGTGGGAGATTTGAGAGAGAGAGAGAGGATTACAGATGGGCCGGGTTCAATGGATCCGGATCTTACATTTTAAAATGTGGGTTTAGCTTCTCGGCCCATGTGGATAAATATGCTGTTTGGCTTACTAGAGCTTTTTGTAGAAAATAAATTTTTGGTATTCATTGTTACTCCCAAAATTTGAGACTCATCGGAGTTATATTGAATGAGTTATGACCCAAAGAGTGAAGGCGCATCCATTCCGACAACCCACGTTGACCCTTTTCCGCTTATTCTTTCCGAAAGACTCCGAACTCATTTAAAGGCCCGAAGTAGGTCCCGATAAGGACCCATAGCTCCACTCCCATAGTCCAGGGTCCCATTTGAAGTGGATACCACAAACAATGAATTCATGCCTCCAGGGTCCCGGGTCCACCGTGAAGACCATTTAAAAAGCCAATTTGGAGTGTTTGGTGCGTTGACGGATTGAAATGACTTTTTACCCCAAAAATTCATTTTGTAAAAAGCTACAAAGAGTAGCTTTTTGTAAATGGTTTTTGACTTTTTGGAATATAAATTACCATGTTGACCACACATTTCATAAAAATTACAAAAACTGTCATCCAAATTATTTAAGGTTGTTTCTTTTAATTTTTTTTTCAATCTTCTACCAAAACTACCATTTAAATTATTTTGGTTGTCTATAGCGTAGATTACCATGTTAGTATCTAAGATGTATAAATAAAAAATATCTTTGCAATTAATAAAAATTTCAAAAGTAAATTTGGGATAAAATTTATAAAATATCAATATTAATTGTAAAAGTAAATTGAGATAAAAATTTTAGTCTTACTCAAGAAAATTTGGCAATCAATGAATAATTTAGTTATTAGCCTATTAATACAAATTCAATTTTTAGTGATTATTTATTGAATACACAAATACGACGAAAAAAAGACTACCAATAAAAAAATAGTAAATATATGGAGGAAAAAACCTAACAAAATAGCTAAGGGTATAATTAGAAATAAAACAAAAAAGTCATACTACAAACAACTAACTCTACCAAACACTTTTTACACAAATAGCTAACACAAACAGCCAACAAAAATTGCTAATAAAACAGTCAAAAGTCAAACAGCTAACAAAACAGCCAGCAGTCAAGAAAAGCCATTAGCCAACAATTGGTTCCCAAACACCCCCTATATACTTTTTGAATGTTACATTGATACAGACACGTGGTAATGTTGACCCCAAGGTTGTCAGGATCGGGATTCTAGTTAGGATCGATAGGGGTCCTTAGAATCGAGATCATAGGATCGGATCGAGGATCATAAGATTCTACAAATAAAGTAAAATTGTTGTAAGTGACTTGAGGTTTCCCTAGAAAAAACATTGTTTTTCAAAAATTGTTCAAAAAGCCATGATTTTCACCGATCCTAATACGATCCTAAATGATCCAAACCGAGTCTGGTACGATCTTAACCGATTCTAGGGAGATTGTGACCATTCTAACAAAAATATGCTATAATTAGGATCGAGTCGATCCTAATGATCCTGACCGATCCTACCGATCCTGACCGATCCGGGTCCGATCCTGGTGTGATCTTAACAAGGTAGCGATCTAGGAACGAGTTGGATCGTTTGGTCGTTTTTGGATCGTAGGATCGTACGATCCTACGATCCGAATCGCGATTTTAACAATCATGGTTGGCCCGTGATGATTTTTTATAGGATTATTGATTTAGAAGGACGACCCAGCAAGCTAAATGACTAAAAAATTTATTGAGGACATTTGGGTTCTTATTTACATTAAATGGTAGGGTATGCTCAAAGTGATGTGGCTGCACAGGTGGATTAGTGAGTTTTTAATGTATTTCTTTGTTTGCTGCCCAACATTCATCTTTGTTGCCCAATATTAATGTATGTGTTTGAGTTTTATGAAACGAAGAAGAAGAAGAAGAAGAAGAAGAAGAAGAAGAAGAAGAAGAAGAAGAAGAAGAAGAAGAATATGATAATGGAGGTTTTTTGGTTTTGTCTTCACTTTCCCATTTTCAAATGTTTGGGCGTATGTTAAGTTATTTGACACTTGTCTTCGAATGAATAATTGATTAATTTCACATAACATCTTCTTCTTCTTCTTCTTCTTCTTCTTCTTCTTCTTCGAATGAATGAATGAATGAATGAATAATGGTTCGTCATATATGTTGACCTTGGATAACAATATAGTAAACCCCGGATATTAATATGGTAATCCTTGTACATTAAGATGACAATCCTTGCATGACACAATACCTTCAATCCATAGAATAAAACACTTTAAAAGTTTTTATTTTTTTGAGAAAGCACTTTAAAAGTTTTTAATACATGATAACCCACGATAATACACTGAGTACATCCATAGTTAGTAATATGTACCAGATCTCAATCCCTTCGCCACTACCATAGCACCCATCACAATCTTCCATTTTCCATTCCCGAACCCTACAGTGCAGCCCATCTCGTCAAGTTGATTCATTGAAATCAGATTCCTCTTAATACCAGGAACATATCTCATAACACTTGTCATTAGCAAGATACACCTTGCTAAAATTTTCATTCCTTAAATTACAAAATAACTCCCTATTGGAGAAAACATGAAAGGATGCACCAGTATCAACTATCCATGACTCTTCAGAACTAGACACACTCAAAATTAGGGCTTCACAAAGGTCTTCAGCAGAGTTGATAGAGTCAAGGTCATCATTACGCTTCCCCTTCCTAGGGCAATCCCTCTTATAATGACCCTTGTCACCACAACCATAACACACAACTTCATTCATATTCCTAGGCTTGCATTTACCCCTGGACTTCGACTGTCCCATGGAATTATTTGAATTTCTATTGTTTTTCCTACCCCTGACACTTAAGGCACTTCCCAAAGACTCGCCACTAGAATTCTTCCTACGAAGACCCTCATTGAGCAGCACATATTTGACTTCATCAAATTTCATCTTGTCACTATTCTTAGCACTACTGACAGTAGTTACAACTGTTTCTCAAGAATCAGGCATAGAAGACAACAATATACAAGCTTTAACATTCTCAGCAAAAGTCATCTTACTGAAGCAAGTTGATAATATCTTAGTAATCTCATTTATATGATCAGCCACATCACCATCCTTAGACATCTTACAATTGTTTAGTTTGTGGAACAAATATACCTAATTTGTTGCGCTTGGCTTCTCATACATCTCCCCCAATGCCTCCAGCAATTCCTTCGTTGTCTTTTTCTCCATGACATTAAGCTTGACGTTCCGAGCCAATGACATCCTGATCAAGGATACTGCATGTCGATCGAGTAAATCGTACTTGGCTTGATCCATGGCATCTGGCTTCTTCACCAGCAGCGGAACATGCAGCGACTTCGAGTATAACATATTCTCAATCTACAACTTCCAGTAGGTGAAGTCAGATCCGTCAAATTTCTCGATTTCATACTTATCTCTTGTTTGAAAGTGAGTTCTCTTTCAGCAACCTACAGGCTCTGATACCAGTTGTTAGGATCGAAGAGCACTCAAGCAACCATAAACAATGAGAAATAATAGTGGAAAAGAAATCAGAAATTGACACCAAATGTTTAACGTGGAAAAAAACCCAAAACGGAAAAAAAAACATGGAATCGACGCACTAGTAATATGAGGATTAGAAATACAATTGTTGTGTTTCTCTCTATCTCACTTGATACCTTAAGAGGAGAACTTGATCCTAATATATACCCAATGATACAAGGGAAAAAAACCTAGGATACAACCTAGAAGCTGCTGCACAAAATAAGAGAACGTGGGCGTGTAGAAGCGGGGAGGGGGAGCCCAAGAAAGCGTGACCAGGAGTCAGGTGACGCGGGTAACGTCCCTTGGCCGGATGCGGGTCGCGTGAACTGATTTGACGCTACTGGTTGAGGCGCACCTGGAGTCTCTGTGACGCGGGTGGCGTCTCAATCTTCGACGCAAAATTACTCCAAACGTTGGCAGCGTCATCCGACGCTAGTTGCGTCACATCTCTCGCCTTTCGGTCTGAGGAGCTAGTGATGTTGAAATAGACGCTGGTCGCGTCATTCTTCTTCCCCGAGAGAAAGGCGCTGGTGGTGTCGACACTCGGTGCAGGTGGCACCTAAATGCACTGGTGGTGCCCCGGAGACGCAGCTTGTGTCTCACTTCTTCGTCTCGCCTTCCTCATCGTCTTCTCATTTTGCTTCCTCCTTCTCCTCATTTGGTCTCCACACACAAAAAAAGCTACTCACTTGAAGGATATGATTGTTAAAGATCAATTGTACAAGCTCTTTAATGAGTATGCAAAGGAAACCCCTAGCAAATTTGAGGAGTGCATCTAACAAGGATGACCTAGAGGTTTGTTCAATATTTCCGTATGCATCATTCTTTTTTTCTTTATTATCATTTTACCTATTGAATACTAACATTTTTTGTGTAAGGATTTGCAAATTTGGATAATAGTATGCTATCCAATTTAGAGTTGGATAAGTATTTGGATGAGAAGAGTTATGGTCATACTATGGAGTTAGATATTTTAATGTGGTGGAAGACACACCAAAGTGAATACCCTTTCTTGAGTAACATGGTATGAGAATATGAGATATCTTGAGCATTCCTATTATCACTGTGGTTTCTGAGTTATGTTTTAGCATGGGAGGAAGAATCATCACCAAGTGGAGAGCTTCTCTTTTGCCCGAAAATGTGGAATCATTACTTACTAGTCGTTCTTGGGTGTTTGGATTCAAGATCGATGGAGGTAAGTTTCATAAGTACATCATTAGCTTTTATGCATAGTGTATTTATCATTCTATAATATATATTCACGAACAAACATAATATTTGAAAATATAAAAGAACATGATTTGGAGCTCAATCGTTCGTGTGCTTAAGTTTCTAATGTTGAATTGAATTATGGTGACCAAGAAGAAGGGGGAGAAGATGAATCGGAAGAGTTAGGATCGTAAGGTTTAATGGAGCAGGGGGATCTAGCACTAATAAGATTATGGATGTGATGAGTTTTGACTTTGAACTATGATTTATGTATTTATGTTTGTAGACTTTAGCACTTCATAGTTTAACTTTGTGGTGTGTTGAATTTGTAAGGATCAAGTGATAAACTTATGATTAACTATAGCACTCGTCCAATGTAATGGTAATGGTGTGTCGTATGCATGATTTATGTCTCTTTGATTACTTGTGTCGGTATTCCCTTGTTAGTTTTCATTCAAGTGTTTATCAAGTTTATGGATGCCTCATAAGCATACTACTGAAGTCCGAGTCTTTGTTTACAATTATCAACTTTTAACATTTGACTATGGAAATACGCTTTGAGATATTAATGACCCCATTATAAAATAAGAAGTTGTCTTTGGTAGGTAATTTGAATATATAAACTTTGCTATTTTTGCTCCATAAAACAGTTAAAAAAATGTCAGTCATAACCCAAACACTAGACCTAAACCGCCTGAAACCAAAATATAACCTTTTTATATTTAATTGAATATGAAATGCATCAAACCCATATTTACCCGAACGTTAACTACACTTACCCTTATTTAACCTGCGCCCGAATTGGCTAGTCTAGTTATGTCATATCATCTCGGTAAAATATGAATGCATAAAATATTGTATGTGTTTTATTCGACAACATTATTTAAAAACAAGGTTAATTGCCGACATAAATGTTGACCTTTATAGAATGCCAATAGTAGATACAAAATAATATAACTACAGTTTTTAGCTCAAAGATAGTTCTTAGTAAATTTTAGAGCCAAATTCTAATGAATCCTTGTTACGAGGTTCCTAGTAAATTTTACTATGAGAGTCCTAGCTTACTTTTAACTAGAGGAGATTCTAGGGGATTTTGCTATGGGAGTCCTATCAGATTTTACTATAGTGGATTTCACTATGGGACCAAAATGAGAGTTCTCGCAGATTTTCATGACAAGTCAAATGTTACATTCAATTATGGCATGAAGAAAAAATCATAATAGGTCTTGGCCCAATCAAAGTCCTAGCGGATTTAAAGGCCCAAACAATGTAGTCTTGGTGAAGTTTGGATGGTTTTAACGTTGAAAGAATATCATTATAATTGGGATAGATTTTGGGAGCGACTTCGTGAATTCACCAAAATTAGTAGAAATGGAATTAAATTGAAATTTATGTAAGGTAGATATCCCAAGGTGTTATCTTTAATATGAATTTCAAAATTCGAGTTTTCATGGTGAATGGAGTGAATTATGGTTAGTTTACCAAAACAATGTGGTTCTTGACATGTTGTCTTTTTTTTTTTGGCTCTTTTAAAGGTTTCTTAGCGTAAGAATTTGCTTGGTGACAAAATAGAAGTTGTAAGGTACTCTTTGAGATTTCCATAGAGGCATAGTATGTATACCTCCATATGATATAACAATTATATATCACTCACGTTCTCTTATTACAATTAATGAGTGCATAACTCCTGATTTTATGGATTTCATTATAATAATAAAAAAAGTTGGTAAAACCTAAATTTTGAAAACACAATTGTATATTCCACTCACGTTATCTTATTTACAATTAATGAGTGCATACCTCCTAATTTTATGGATTTAATTATAATAAAAAAAAAAAGTTGGTACAATCAAATTTTGAAAACAATGTTGAATGTTATTCAAGAACATGTGTAACTCAGTTCTACACACTATGTCGCTCATATTTATAATAAGACAATTCCATTGAGATATTAATCTCTATTACATTATTTGCATATAATTATACATTGATTTAATTTAAACATTTGTAAACATCCATGCAAAACTAGTTATTAATTAAAATAATTAAATTCAACTAAATTTAGCATAGTAGGAATGTTATTTTAGATGAGGATGTTAATGAAAGAGTAAAGAAAACCACAAATTGAGAGGGAAAAACAAATACATGGAACTGCTACATTGGAGGAGAGTAATCACTTTATTCCTTCCGTACTATTTTTGACAATCCCAAAAAATCACCCACACAACGTTTATCTCTCTGTATCCCTCTTTGTTTGTATATTTGGATGCCCCTTGTAAACCATGCTCATGTCCAAGCATTAGCAAAGCTACTCTTCCTTCTTTCCTTCTTCTCTGCTCCATCCGTTCTTCCTCCACCTATGAATCTGGCTTCGTCCAGTTTCTACAGGTATTCCCTACTTATATTTCTTCAATTTGATCCATTTTCATGATCCATAATTAAATATGTTTTGTTTTTAGGATTACTTGTATATGATCGCTTTCCTGATTGTCGAATTTATGAGTTATTTGTCATCTTTGAATCTTAAACATCAAAACTCAAAGCTCTTTCTTGAACATACTAATTTGCACCTTGTTTTTCATAGGCAAGTTTTGTGTTATATGTTGTATGATCTTGCTCAAGTTTTCAGTTTTTGTAGTGCTCACTTTTGCCAAAAGGTTTGGAATGTTTTTGAACGTTTTATGATTTTCGGTGTCTTGATCAACCCGATTCTATTTGTATTTAAAATTTATAATACCAAATCTTCCAAATCTGTAAACAATAATCTTGGAAGATTTGCAAATGTTTCATAAGATTTTTTTTGTCTCACAACAAATTAATGGTGAGGCGGGTTTAGCTAAATTGAGTATTTATTGGGTCAATTGGTTTTCTTAATGTAGAATTAGGTTGTTGCGTTTTTTTCTTGGCATGAACTAATAACTTAGAAAACAAAATTGAACGCAGGGGAGAATTTTCGGAAGATAGCTTGCTGTGCATATCAACATTCTGGCCAAGATTGTGAGGACCTCTCCTCACTCCTTGTGGTGGAGGGTGTATTGTGCTCAAACTGAAAAGGGTTTCCCCTTTTCATATTCATGCCAATCATTGGTTTGGCTTCTTCCAGTAGATAATGGTTGATTCTTGCCACTAATTAATTCAACTTTGACGTGAACTTTTTTCTCCCCATCGTAGTGGACGTGAACTTCAATTGTATAGTGATATATTCTGTACAGTAAAGAAGAAGGAAAATTGCTCTTCTTTTCTTTGTTTTTCTACAAGTGTAGATTGCAGGAAGTTAGTAAACAAACCCATTATTTCATTTCATCAACATGGCATTGTTTAACTATTGTTGCTTTGTTGGGAAGAAGAAGAAAGTAAAGGTAACAAATATTGTAGCATGTGATGTTTTCTTGTTCAATAAAGTATGATAAGTCTGTAATTTTTCTGGATTTTTGTCTTGTAGGGAGACCGAAAAGCTATACTTGCCGCTAAGGATGTTACGGCGCGGAAATATATGATAGAGAAGTTGGAACACCTACAAAAATCTTCTCAAAATGTTGAGTTGGGTCCAACAAAACTTATTGAGATACAACCAAAGGAGTTGAATGTCTCAGAGCCATATGAGATCCCCGAAAGCTCTACCCAAAAAGTAAAGATAATTGAAGCTGAGAGCCCCGTTGAGAAGGAAGTACCACAAGAGGTGACACATGAAAGCAAAAGCGAGTGTGAGAAGTCACCAATTAGGAGCGATCCCTCCAAAAATAACCTTCAATCCTGTGATGGTAATTTTGGTGGCGAGAATGAGCCTTCATCTTCAGAAGTGGTGAATGAGTATTTCATGGAGAAGAATATTGATGTGAAAGATGTTGTCGTCATCCAGCACGTACACATGAAATCCAGTGACATGGATGTCGGGGATGAACAATACCTCTCACGAGAGCTTCAACGAACTTGTTCGAGCCTTGAACCCACAGAAGTTCGCAAGAAGATAGTTCATGAATTCCCAGCTGCTCACTCGAAGTCTCAGTCACTTGAAGATTTTCAAGAGTTAGCTGAGATAGTGAAGGAGGACATAGGGTCTCCTTGTAGCCAATCATCATCCCTCTCGCATCATAGTGCTGATAAAGTGATGTTAAGGAAGCATTCTTACAGCCAAATCTTGCCTTCAAGAAGCAAGAAAATATGGTGGAAGCTCTTCCTCTGGAGCCACAGGAACATGAAGAAACCAAGCAGTCCTAAAACTAAGGCATCCCAACTTATTTCTTCTAGCCAACAAGGTGGGTACTCATCAGACACGCTCGAGGTTGAACAGGTCAAGGAGCTTAGTAAGATAGAGTCACCAAGCTCATCTTCAGAGAGAAACAGCCCCCAAAGGGACCATGAGAATAACGAGTTGCAAGTATGTGACGGGTTCAAGATTGGAATCTCGGGATTTTGGCCTCAAAATCAGTGGGCTGCCTTCTCAGGGGAGACATCTCATCTAAAGAAAGTCGATGACTGGATGAATGAACACCTCGAGGTTCAATCTACATCATCTTCTAATGAAGAAGAGAATGAGGCTCGAGAAATTATCTTTCCACCTTCTCCCGAGGTCTCAGGAGGGTCAATGCCAAAAGGCATGACCCATGCATCTTCACATTTCAAAATGAATTTATCAATGGAGCTACTACATGCCAACTCCGCGATCCAGACATTGAATTCATCCTCAACCATCGCTCACATATCGGGGATGGGCTTGAGAATTGTCCCCGGGATCTCGCAGTTCTCAGCCCTTCGATCAGTCAATTTATCGAACAACTCCATAGGTATTCTATGCTTCATATTATACTCTTAGTTTGCCACAAGAAGTAGTTTTAGGTATTTTGATACAAAACGCATGCTAAATTGCTAATAAGTTTGGTTTGTTATTATGGCCTTTTTCTTCTTCTTTTGCAGTGCAAATCACTCCTGGATCACTTCCAAAGGGGCTTCATTCCCTGGATTTGTCCAGGAACAAGATCTGCAATATCGAAGGGCTCAGGGAGCTAACCAGGTTGAGAGTGGTTGACCTAAGCTACAACCGAATCTCCAGACTTGGACATGGTAGCTAGCTTTAGTCTTGTCCTTTATTATCATATTTATATTCCACTATGAACAACATCTAGTGCGTGTCCCACTTATACAGGACATTCATATATGTCAAAATACTGATTGTTGTGCTTCATTATTACTTTTCACAATGAATGAATGGTCATAGTTACTTTTACATACTTTCTAAAAACATCAATTGGGATTGTCATTCTCAGGAGTTGCAAACTGTAGATTACTCAAAGAGTTATACCTGGCTGGCAACAAAATCAGTGAAGTTGAAGGGCTACACAGGCTGCACAAACTTACAGTTTTGGACCTTAGCTTTAACAAGATAGCCACCAAAAAGGCCATGGGTCAGATTGTTGCCAACTACAACTCTTTGATCGCGCTAAACATTTTGGGAAATCCCATACAGAGGAACCTGAGCGAGGACCAGCTCCGCAAGGCCATCTGTGAACTTCTTCCCAAGCTAGCATACCTAAACAAGCAGGCAGTTAGCCAACAGAAAGCCCGAGAAGTATCAAAGGACATTGTTGCCAAGACTACTTCTCGAAGCAACAATTGGAGCGTACGTAGGAGAATATCAAAGAAGGCAACTCCAAATGGAACGCGGCTGACCGGGTCAAAGAGCAGTTTAGGTATTGCACAGAGAAGTAAGAGAACCAATACAAAAATGCGAGTCTGTAAATCAACCTTGAACATAAGCACATAATCGTATGCTTCTTCCTACTGTCACTAGTGTTTCTATTCATTGAAGTTTACGTGCAGAAACCATTTTCTTTTTGGACCAGCTTTGGTCTTAAATCATTGTAAATATTAAGGAAAGATACATAATATTTTTTGAGACAGAAATCCAACACTTCTTGCAGTTGAGAGATACCAAAACTTGTCTTAAAATTACTTCCACATAAGTGCAATGGAATGTGAAGGTCGTAACTTCAATCTACTACCAGTGTCAGTCTTAGATAATGTCATAAGAACCTACATTGTATGATGGACAAAGTCCCTCCTCTCCATTGTCAAAATCAGTAATTAAGCTATACGGTCAGCAATCCACATACACTGCAATTGACAACTATTTCACTTATTTGCTAGTCAATCGTATACAATATAAGTGTATAGCTCAAAGGATGAGCACCAACGAAAGACAATGAATTTTTCTATGCTATAAAATGACTCGCCCTGTGCCTCCATCACATAATTACAGGAAAAGAGATTTTTCCTTGGCCGATGTATGCCTTACGGCTCCATAGGCCTTTGTGTATGGCTTCAACAAAGAAACTTAGGACCTGGTACCTCTCATTTCTTGCATGTAGACCCTTAGTTTCGAAAATTGTTAGTCTTCTTGCTCCCTGGTGTCCTCGATCCTCAGATAGAGGGGGAAAAAAAAAAGAATATGTATAATCAATCAGTCACTAAGCATGCCTCTTGAAGAAAGGTTTCTGGCAGATGAGGAGTTTGTCATCTGTATTGCTCTCTATCTCAATGACTCGAGCCTCCCATTTCAGTCGTGCTATGAGGGGTCTCACTGAGTCGATCAGAGAAGCCGTATCTCGAAAAATTACCCATCCCTGGATAGAACAGTTACACTTTGTCATGTCAACAGCTCATTAACAAGCTATAATGCATCCACAAATGAGAGTTTTAAGAAGAAATGTTACAGCTACGACAGGCCTGTTTCTTAGCCCATTTGGAAGAAGCGTTTACAGCTACTACGGGTCAGTAAAGGAAAGTGCAGGTCAATGCAGTTAATAGGGTAAACTGACGTGTAATTGGATGCAGTTGACTACAGGTAAGTGCACGTGAGTGTAGGTGCAGGTGCTCAAATGCTATAAAAGGACATAGTTAAAGTACCTCTGGGCGAAGTATGCGATCTATTTCTAACAAAATATCAAGGTTGCTGCATCTTTGATGGGAGCAGTTTTCTAGGGAGAGGAGACCATCAGCATGGACCATGTCATAAGTTCGAGGATATGTTGGAAACGGTTCACACCTATATGAGCACAAATCATGTCAATTAGGTCGGTCCATCACAAGAAGTATTGCAAGTGTAAGTGGGATTATTGCGAAACTACTTCATACTACTTACCAGTCATGCAGGGCACCTACAAATCCCCTGTCAAAAATCAAGGGTAAGTAGTTGTGCCCGCTTGTAGGGACAACATTCATGACCCACACAGACTTTCCGGTTTCGAGTAAAGCAGCATTAAAGCCACCAAACCGAGCATTCATATCCAGCACATTCCGAAGCATGTTGTAAGGAGGAGAGGGATCTTCTTCACCAGGTCTCTTTGGATGATCGGAGAAAATTAGAGGTGATAGGAGGCTCCAATAATCACGGACTACTGAGTTCCAATTTGTGCTGTCTTCAGCTAAGTCTTCTGGATGTAGTCCTGGAAAATTTGCCAACATGAACTGATTTAGAAGTAAAGTAGAAAAATGAATGTGTAACGCCGAAAGCATAACCCGAGGAAAACCTACTGTAAGCTTGAAGTTCATTTGTATTTAGTCTGACTCGAGAAGGCCAAGTCGATCTTTCCTCAATAGGGATCCCGCGCTGGCTGTGAGTTCCTCCAATGCAAGTTTGGAGAGGCCGGTAATAAGGAGATTCGACGTCTTCAACCCTGCTGCATACAGCCGGGCTTGAACCAGCTTTCCTGAAATTTACAAATTAAAATGTCAACTACTGACCCAGAGAAATACAGTAGCAAATTCTGATATCTGTCACTTAAATTTTTCATGATTTCTAGTGTCCTTTTTTTACTAACAATTTCTCACATAATATTTTACAAAAATATTTAATGTGATGCTCATATGATAGTAGTTTTCTTTAGGAATCTAATTATAGTAATTTCGTATAATAAAACATTGTATAGATTTAGGGGACGGATAAAATGGGAAGAGGGAGTATTGTGCATTTGTACAACAGGGAAGAGGTAAATTACTGACCTAGAAAAATAACAACTCCTTTTAGTAGTCTTCTTCCATACGACGGTTTCATCCTGTTGTGAGAGCAATTCCCAACAGAGACTCTCAGCAAAGTCATGGATAAGATTCCATCTTTTCTGATTGACTTTGTTACGGGCATTGGTCAGAGGTGAAGTCCAAACAAAATATCCACCAGGTCGTAGCACTCTATCAACCTCAACTAAGTACAAGCCATCTGCAACAATCAATGTTTCATTTATCAACCAATTTTTGACATCTGAAGTTGCAAAATTGAAAACAAGTTGTTGTGACGGCATCCGGGAAGTCTTACAAATGCAACAAACTTGGCAAACTACAAAGACATATTTAGGGCACCATTGCAATTGAAAAAGGAAATATGACCTCAAAATACTACCTTTCTCATCCCAGTCAATGCCACACCGCGCGCAATGCACCATATCATAAGAAAGGGAAGGATGAGGCAATTGTTTAGCAGTGAGTGAACCAATCATCGCTGGAAGGCCTCTTTCGAGTGTGAGCTGAACTTGACTACCCGAAGCCTCGTAGGGTGCAATGCACATTGTCAATAGCCCCTTTGTGGAGAGATATGCTCCAAACGTGCCATATCCGCATCCTATATCAAGGATATTTCTAACCTGTATGGCAAAAATAAGCCTTATCATCAACAGGTGTACAAGTTAAACCTTTGTGAGCTAGCACATACACAAACTTTCAAAACAATGTTATCGCGAATTGAAGTTTTGACTCTCAAGAGGGCAAGATTAGATCAGATACCCCTGCTTGTACCAAATTGGAAGCGCTTTGGAGCCCAATCATTTCTGCGATTTGATGCGAGTAGTCCTCAATGCTATCAGATGTCAGCGAATCAGACCGGAACGAAATCTGTTCTTCCTCCAACATCATCATCCTGCAATTAAAAAAACACAAGTGAAACACGAATACTAAATCATCAAAACCAACCCTTTTGACAGTAGTTTTCATTTCAATTCACCTTTTTGTCAAACTTCCAGAAGATAGCACTTCCTCAGCTGTAATCTTAACATTTGCAACCCATATCACATCCCTTCCAGTAGGCCACCTCAGTGGAATCCTATAACTCACAGGAGCCGAAACTAAGCAATCGCGCCTCACATTATTCTCGCAGTGACGATCATACACATCGCGGTCAGAGTACCCCAGGGCTGCATTGTCAGAAACATTGTAGCAAGGGACAAAGTTTTCATATTCTTCTGAACAAAACTCCAGCTCTCTCCACTTCAATGGCCCTTGAGAGAGGTGACCAATGGTTGTAAGATCTGAAACAAGCTGCTCTTGCAACCTCCTATAACTATGATATATATGGATTCGCGACGTCGAAGTAATCGAAATGGTCCACAAAAATGACCCAGTTAAGGCCAGGATTACTATGACAACTAAACTGACCCTTAGAAGCAGCAAGGTTAACTTATGCCTACTTCTTGGGGTACCACTGCTGAATAATTCTGGTGCAAATCCATTTTCATTGACACCCAACTTTGGAGAAGGATTATCCAGATAAAGCAATCGAAGTGGGAATTTTACTGATAAATAGCTATGATCTGACAAAGAACGATCATGATGAATGATCTCCTCTTCTTTTTCTGGTTTTTCTTTCTTCATATGGGAGTCCTGAGAGTCCCATGATGCATGGTTAGTACCAGAAAACCGACGGTGCTCCCCAGAAATGCCCCTCTGGAGAGGCCTTGACATTTTGTACAATCAAGAATATCCTACAAACATGGTTTTACTGCATTTTAGATACACTTTCAAACAAAACAAAATTACCTCGAAACTTTGTGGTGTCTTGATAAGAACAGAGTTTGGTATGTCAAAAAGGCATGCATATTTCAGCACCTTTTACAAGAAAAAACTGGACCCAAACTTCGCAATGAAGAATCACATGAAATTTTCAGGTACTAAAAAAAAGTAATCTTTAGCTTCGCAATTACATCTTCCATCGACCCATTATCGATTTCTTACCAAAAATTCACGATTTAGATAGAATAGATGAATCGAAACCCAGGAAAAATGGAAGAACACTACAAAAATGAGAAAAGGGGGGATACCTGGGGTGTTGAACTTGAGCCAAAATTAGAGCGAAAAAGATGAATCGAAACCCAGAAAAATGGGTATTCTTCAGTGTTCAATCCCTGTCCACTCTCACACTTTCCACTTTGTATACTGGTGTGATTCTTTGGAGCATTAATGGTTGTGGGGGATGAATGAAGTCGTTAAAATGAGGGAATCCTGGATAAAATAAAAGGAGTATGGAGTACTTATATAACCTGGGAGTACTGAATTCCCTATCACCTTTGCCATTACTAACAGTAATTGAGCAGTAGATGCGTCAACAATAAATGCCAATCAATATATTACTACTCTTTTTCTACCTCCTGCCTATGTTTCTGTTCTTATGAAAATTCACTTCATTAAATTAAGCACACTCATTATTCACTTCACTACTCCAACTAATCAACACCCACATAGATTATTATAGTATTATACACTAAAGTCACTTTTTTTTATTAGTTATAAATAGTAACATCATCTATGGAAATAATATTTCCATGGATGTTTAATGTGTTAACCTGTGATTAAAAAAATTGTTTTAACTTAGTGGTTAAAAATTATATCATCTGTTCTTTAATAATTGTCTTTTAAACAGTTGAAAAGTATCTAGGTTTGTTTATTTCTGACGGTAGATAAATGCGGGTAAGTTGTATTTTAATTTCGGGTAGTCTTAATCAGGTTTACGGTCATAACCGTTTTTTTACAAAGAAAATATATTTATTTGATTACGTTTGAGTAGGTTTAGCTAAAAGTAGATAGAAATTGACAATAAATTTTCTTAAAAATACAGTTTAGATATATTTAGGTAAACTTAGGTAGAAAATTAGTTCTAGATAAGAGTTTATAAAATGTGGATTGTGGATAGTTTATAGTACGAAATAAAAGGGTCAATATTTGAAAATTAATTAAAATAACAAATATCTAAGGGTGCGTTTGGTTGGTCAAAAACCCCGGGGAAATAGTCAATTTTCCCGGGTTGACTTAATTTCCCCATGTTTGGAAATAGGTCGACTATGTGAAAAATTTTACGGCGGGCCCACCATTTCATACAATTTCCTAGGGAAAATTTCCCTTAGGGGGGCCTAAGGGAAATTTTTCCCGGGGAAATCTTTCCCATGGAAGACTTCCCATGGAAAATTTTTCCCGGGAAAAATTTCCCTAGGGTTTCTACCAAACGCTCTCTAAAATTAGAAGAAGTAAAAGATAACAATTCAAATATTATATCTTAATCTTGTTAGGTGAAAATTGGATTATATTTTGGGAATATATACTATGCTCTCGTACTCTCATAATGGGTTATATATATAACCAGATGTGTATAATTTTATAAGCACATATATATTTTCATTCTTTAATCTTATGCATATTTATAATTTGAGTTCATAATTTATAGATGAACATATATTATGAATTCATAATTTTGTTTCATAAGAACGTGTATACTTGTTACTTTTTCAAGTACGCTCCTAAATTTATAAATCTGTACTCATAAAATTATATATATATGCTCATGAAAATATATCCTAGAAATATAGGAGCATGGTACTTTGCGAGATATAATCATATTTCTACATACTCCATCAATATATTGATAGTACTCTCTCTTCATACTTTTTTATTTGATACTTTGAAAAGAAGTTGAGAAACCAATGTAACACAAAATTTAGGTAGAAATACTTTAAAATGATAAAAATGTCCTCAATTATTGTTTAATTATTGGTTCCAAAGTCATTTATTAAAGATAAAAGTAGTAAATTTTTTTACGGAAAATGACAAATAATCAAGGACAAAAAAATATTACTCCATCTGTTCCATATTTATTGATACTTAAACTAACTTTTTTTGTTTTGAAATAATTGTCACTTTCTATTTCCCAATACCTAATTTAATTAGTTTAACTTTAATAATTATGTTAACTTTTTAGTTTTCCTATCAATAAAAACTAATAATACTCACATTCTTTCACTACCCATACCTTGATATACAAAAAATACCTTGAAAAGCAATGTTATTTAATTATATGGATATTTTTTTAGTTAAACCAGCTTGATACATGTAAAATCATGAAATGTGTCAATTAATTCAGATTGTAGGGAGTAGTAGTTAAGTGTACAAATAATGAGGGGGAGAGAGTAACATATATCTTTACCGGAGTGGGAATAAATTATGGGGGGTGACTTGGGATTAGCTTTAGTGACTCAAATCTTGTGAAAGCTAGTGTTGGATTTGGTTTGTGGGGATGAGGGACGAGGAAGAGGACGAAGAATATGAAGCAGGTAGAATTGTGAGGGGGGAAAGACGAGACTTGAAACTTAAGGTTGTTTTGAGACCTACTTTTGCAATCTCTTTCCGGATTTGCCGCTGCCTTTATCGCTAATAATGCTACTACTAACTTTTAGTACTGTTAATATGAGTAATTTAGTCAACAGAATCAGTAATCACCTTTCTCCTGCACCAAAAGAAAAAATAATACCAATCACCTTTTCCTATGGTTACCAACTCAACTAACTTTGAGATAACCTTGCTACCGCTAGTAAATTGTCCTCATATAGTTTTGTAATTTCGCCTTCTTTTTTATTACACGATTTTTTGAGTTTAGTTCTATAAACAATTCTTTATTGATTTTTTCCACAGAGACAATGAAATAGTATATAAACTACCATCAAAATTTACGGTGAAATGTACTTTTATACAATGAAAATATGTAGGTGTTATTCTTTGGTCAGATTAGGTTCATATTAGATTAGTTAGGTTAGGATAGTAAAGGAAAGGAAAGGATATGATTGATTTGAGTTAATTAGTTGTGGAGTGAAAATATTTTATTAATAAAATTTGAATATTTTGGGGAAAATAAATGAAAAAGTTATAGGTGCTGGAAAAATTGTATTTATTTGATATTCAAATAATATTAATTGAATTTCTTTTTTATTTAAAAAATCGATTTTGGTTTAGGTGTTTTTTAGGGAGTTAAGTTAGGTTAGGTTAGATAAGCATAAGTTAAGTTAAATTACTTTACGTTAGGTTAATTAGGTCTAACTCAACTAACAATCCAACATGGCCGTAACCCAAGGGTAATGAGGTTTGGAGGTTCACTTTCCCGCCAAACTTTTTGAAACCTAGCTGTCACAATTTTTCAATGTGCAAAAATGTAACTTTTTGTCGAAATATTATGTTAGTAATGATATGTGATGTATTAAAAATAATAAAAAAATAATAAGTAAAATTTTTTGAAAAGAATTGGATATACGTTAATTTGGTATTTTGCATTGCAAATCAAATTTTATTATGAGGATTGATGTCAATGTTTAGAGATTTTCGGTCTAAAAGGTCGGAATAAATTGAAAATAATGTACTGAACTTTAAAAGTGGAAGATGAGTGTTTAAGAATCCACACAGTCACATATAGTTGAAAATTTCAGCGTTTTAAGGATTTCACTTACTACTCCCTCCGTCTCATATTAATTGTCATAATTTTGACTTTTACGATCTCCAATGTTACTCTAATTGATTAATTCTTACATAATATATTATTAACAAATGCAATATTATACTTTTATGATAATATTTTTCATTACAAATCTAATGGTGGTAATTTTATATAGCAACTCATTGTAGATATTGAGAAATTTATGGTCAAAATTTTTAAAATTTAACTGTACAATTTCCAAAGACGATAGTTAATATGAAACGGAGAGAGTATTTGATTTGTTTATAACAAAATATTAGCCCAACACCCCCCCGGTACGTACGCCCCCCATTTATTTATATACTTATATAACCCATATAGCTTATAATAAAACAACGGTTTGCACCATAAGTGTAGTTGCAGGGGCAATCACAATTAGATATTGATGTAAAGTTGCTCAGCTATTTAATTTTTCATTTCAT
Source organism: Portulaca oleracea (assembly GCA_029582165.1). Lineage (NCBI taxonomy): Eukaryota > Viridiplantae > Streptophyta > Magnoliopsida > Caryophyllales > Portulacaceae > Portulaca > Portulaca oleracea. The sequence goes on from CM055871.1 coordinate 34,113,435, forward strand.
TTGTAATTGTTTTTATCAACGATATTTGTCAAAAAGATTTTTCCCCGACGTGTATATTTACCTTGTTTTATAGTAATACATTGTATTTTTTTTTATTCCTTTCAGTATAGTATGGCATGAGAAGTGACACATCGTACCAAGACTGTGAACCCAAATAATAGAATTTGCAGGTGGAATATATGGGCCTTTAGGTGAGGGTACGATCTCTCCAAATAGTCATTGAATTAGATTGTAAATTATATGGACATGCCCTATAATATTGTCATGCAAGTTTAATATTAAATTAAAGATGTCTTTTCCTTAAAATTTACGGTTAAATGATTGACATAAATATGATTAACCTTAGTACAATAAGTGTGAAATACATGTGATATCAAATAGCTTGTTTTCTTTTTCTTTTTTTTTTAAATTTGCATGTCATAAATATTTATGATTAGAATTCAACATTGTCAACATTGTTAGCTTTCATTAGCATTGCTTGTTATTTAATTATAGGGTTTTTGGCTCAAAATAATCCGAAGTCGGAGGTTATTAGTAGAAAATAATTCAAACTCACTTTTTAGCCTAAAATAATCCAAACTTGTAACTTATTTATTTGGACTAAACCGAAATCTATTTACAGCGTCAAAATGCTGACTGGACAGCCTGAACATGTGTTTCTTTAATTGATTTTGGTTTTGAATTTTTTTAAGCTTATTTAGGCCCCAACTCACTTAAACTTATAATCGTGACAATGGATTAAAAATAAAAACACTTTAACATAATAAAAGTTGAGTCCGAGTGTTTTTATTTTTAATCTGTTGTCGTCATTATAAGTTTAAGTGAGTTCGGGTCTAAATAAGCTTAAAAAAATTCAAAACCAAAATCAATTAAAGAAACACGAGCTCAAGCTGCCCAGTCAGCATTCCGACGCCGGAAATAGATTTCGGTTTAGTTCGAGTAAGTAGGTTGCAAGTTTGGATTATTTTCAGCCAAAAAGTGAGTTTGAATTATTTTCAGCCAATGACCTCCGATTTCTGATTATTTTGAGCCAAAAACCCTTAATTATATGTACCATCTTGTTAGCTAGCCAAACAATATGCATGACTGCTTGTGTTTAGAAGTGTTGGTCCCATGAAGAAGAAAAAACGTGTTGAAAGTCACAAATACAATTTGGACAAGGATTTTTGGATGCTAATATATATAATGAAAAGTTTTGAGATATTGGACAATAATACATTGAATTTTGACATTGGATGATAACGCATTGGATTTTTGGAGTTGTTGAACAATAATACACCTAGAACGATCCGGTTATAGTTGACTCAGTAGCGATCTTACGTACCAGGTGAAGGAGATGGATTAGCAAAAAAATTATTTAAATTTATGACATGTCAGCTAATCCATATAAGCAAAGGGAGTCAACTTTTAAAAGAGTACAAAAAAAACATAAAATCACCTTTGCATAATTGTGGTTCCCTTGGGATAGAGATCATTATTGTTGCATAAAATCACCTTTGTTTATGTGGATTAACTGCCATGTCATAAATTTAAATATTTTTTAGCCAATTCATCTCCTTAGCCTACTACGTAGGATTCGCCACCAAGTCAGTCACCGCCGAAATCGTTGCAAGTGCATCATTGTCTAATACCCCTCAAAATACAAAGTATTATTGTCCAAATATCAAAGTTCAGTGCATTATTGTCCAATACCCCAAAAGTTCAGTATGTTAGCATCCAAAAATCATTTGGACAATGTGGAGGAAGCCATGGAGAGGTCTCAAGATAGATTGAATGAGGAGTTTGCATGTAGAGTGACAAAGTTGGATGAGCTAGGCATATATAACCTTCATTTGAGGTGTCGTTTGTCTATTTTTTTCCAAAAAAATATATTAGTCATCCTGTTTATGTGTACTTTCTTACACGGCAAAAAATTTTCTGAAAAAAATAGAAAAACGACACCTTAAAGTAGGACAGCCACCGCGCCACCAGCTGAATTGGTCTGAGTGTATTATTGTCCAATACCCTCAAAGTTCAGTGTATTAGAGTCCAAAAAAAAAGTTCAGTGTATTATTCCAATATCCTAAAGTTCAGTGTATTATCGTCCAATAATCCTATATAGAATAGGTTCATTAAGACCATGTTCTTGTCCGCAGTACCATATCGCACCTACCTCGACTTACCACAATAACTACAAACCATCAAATATTACCATACCATACCCTATTTTATTACAACAATCATAATTTTCTCTCTATTCACTTTCACTCTCCTCACTTTTCTCGTAACTGTTCACTTTTCTCTTTTTTCACCTACCACACAAACTGTTGTTACAACAAATTTAACATAACTTATCACATTGTACCACGTTATATCACATTATACAATTATCATATTATACCATTATCACACATCACCCAAATATAATGAGAACAAAAGCTGACCCGACCTCATACCGACCCAATTTTTACTATCTAAAATATAACAAACACAATGATCCACGCAGAGTTGTCGGTGAACAATACTCTAATCCTGGCGGAATGACATGTCAAGGGTCCAGCAGTATTTGCCTATGTCTGAATTCCATTCGATACCCCTTTTATCTAACTTTTTATTGATTGAACCGTCCTCCCTAAATAAAAATAATTAATCAGAATTAAATCTGATAATCAATATGATACTATCAATTACTGTTACCCGTAGCAGTAGTAGTAATGTGATGTTATTTTGTTTGATATGAATTGTAATCTTGTGCAACAGGTGACCACTACTGGCGAGTCCACCTGCAGTACTGATGATGAGTTTGGCAACAATGACTGGGAATTTGAAGTACATCACCGCATCACGGGTGGGAATTTAGATGGGACAAAACTGCCATAATTTAATAATTTACTTTGCATTGGTTGCTGCAATATGAATCTCTCACCACCTCAATCCTGCTTTTGTAATTTTGTCACACGAAAAATTTGAGTTGTTCAATTCCGAAAAAATCAGGTTTGAATATGCATTCTTGTTTACATTAACCAAATTAATCCAATAGTTAGATATATTATTTCTCTTTTTTTAACCAAATCTGATTTTGATTTGAATTCAACTCCGTCCGAATTGTCCAACTCAATCTGACCCAAATAAAAACTGAGTCTAGACATAAATTTCTCATTTGAATTCAACATTAATTGAATTTAACTGACCCAAATTTACATGCACCCGAAATTTTGTCAGCAGTATCTAGAACAAGTAATCCTGCTTTTGTATGTTGAGAACAAGTTAAGAGAGAATTAGCAGGTGATTACATCAATTAATCTGGAACAAAGAGAGAATTTGCAGGTGATTATGCATTCACTAATCTGCATGGGACAACACAAAAAGAGGGACCCTTGCATGGCGTTTACTTGATTATGAAAAACTGTGCATGTTACTACTAATTACTATCAATAACAAGACAAAGATCTCATCATTCTCATATACATACACTGATACACACATGGGTCAAAAATTAAATTATACTTTCTACTGTTCTTCCTGGCGAACTAGCTAGTTCAATGATTTTGTTTTACTTTAATACGTACAACACTTCTAATATTTAGTATAATTGAAGCCTTGAAGGAATATAAGAGGCTAGTAAGAGCTGTTATAATATCTTATTCCTTTGTATTTTGTTTTGTAAAATAATAAAGGATCATGATAATCATCTTGACTTAAGATGGATCTTAACCATTTTAAATTGTTTATATTTTACATTTTTGTAACTTTTATTAATAGTTTCTTTAATAATTATATATATTTATCAATTATAATGATATAATACTTATTAGCTAGGTCAAAAAATATAATAATACCCTGATTTTATCAACCGTACCATAGTAGAAAATGCACATTTTATACATAATTTTATATTTATGAAATAAATATAAATAAATAATTATTTTTATATTGTTTATAAGTTGTAGTAATTAACCTTGAAAATAATGAAACATACCTTTCGAATGATTTAAATACACTCACATTTAACTTTATTAGTGATTTAGAAAAAATGCAAGATGATTTACATTTCATAAATCACCCATAAAATTAAATGAAAGTATATTTTAATTATTATAAAGTGTCATATATATGGTTCAAAATTATAGAATAAAATGGACGAATTTGTTATCGACTTACCATCTGACAACTTAAACCTTGTTTGTCAACAATGTTATAGAGTAGCTTTTAGTAGTTTGATGGGCCAAAACACTATTTCATTAAATTTGAAGTGTTCGACAAAGTAGTTTATATATTGACCTAATAAATAACATTTATAAAAACATTTTGTAAATGTTAACATCAGTTAAGTCAAGAACTTGAGCAGCAACGTTTTACTTCTAATACCAAAGTTACCTGATGCTTATAAAACTATATGGGAAATTGGATTCTAATAATATGAACTTTTGATCATATAAAATTAAATAATATGAACTTTCGATTTGGTTATGAATAATATGAACTTTTGCACCATAGTAGACTAAACAGTACGCCACCGAGTTAAGTTGAACTTAACTCGGTGGCGGTCTGACGCGACGGCGGAGGCACTCGCCTGGGTCTTTTGACTTTGTCATGTCAGCACCGTTAACTTTATTATATGTCACTCTGAATAATATGAACTTTATTATATATCAGTCTGAATAATATGAACTTTATTATATGTCATTCTGAATCATATGAATTGTATTATATGTCATTCTGATTATGAAGGCACTATATATTCATCATAGGCATGGATTTGCCTTCATAATCCTACATTTTGAGCAAAACCCAGATACCTACACTCAATTTCAATCCAAACTCAGAAATTTCTCTCTGCCAAATTCAGGGGAATCATAGTACTTCCGTCCACGTTTCCGGCGACCACCCACCGGCGACGAACCCCTGAACACCTCTCTTTTGGCCTCACTAGGATTTCTATTTCTAATTCCCCCGCAAATTAGGAGGTTTCGCGAGTTAGGGTTCCCGAGTTAGGGCTTCAATTTAGAACCCTAATTCTACGTCACATCTGCTATACTAACTTGGGGCTTTTGCTCGAACTGCTCCTCGCTCAATCCTCATACTCACTGTCTTAGTATTGCAAATCACACCCTGATTACTTCATTGTCCCTACGTTTGAAATTGAACCCCAAAGTCTGAGTGATATTTGAGGTATGTTCCTAATTTTAGAAGAAGAAGAAGAAGAAGAAGAAGAAAAAGAAGAAGAAGAAGAAGAAGGAGAGTAGTGAAAGTTTGATTTGATAGATACTTCAATCTGGGTTCATTTTCTGAGTTCCCTATCAATGTTGAGAGATACTTTGATTTGTGTTTTCACTTTGGGTTTTTTAGATTAATTTGTTCCAGTCTTCCATCTCCAATTTGATCTAAATGGAGTTTTCTGGGTTTGTCTTAAAATGGAGTTTTTGAATCTATGTTTGATCTAAATGAATGTTAGAAGAAGAAGAAGGAGGAGGAGGAAGAGAGCAATGAAACTTTATGGGTTTGGCTTAAAATTGAGCTTTTGAATATGGGTTTTGCTCGGAATGTGGGATTATGCGGGCAAATCTGCTGCAACTTTTGTGTTTCTCTCTCTCTCTCTCTCTCTCTCTCTCTCTCTCTCTCTCACCTCCCAGGAGTTGAATCTTTGAATTTAGCAGATAAAGATTTGGGTTTGGATTGAAATTGAGTGTGTTTTGCTCAAAATGTAGGATTATGAAGGCAAATCCACACCTATGATGAATACACAGTGCCTTCATAATCAGAATGACATATACTTCAGTTCATATTATTCATACTGACATATAATACAGTTCATATTATTCAGACTGACATATAATAAAGTTCATATTATTCATACTGACATATAATAAAGGCAATGGTGCTGACATGGCAAAGTCAAAAGACCCAGGCGCGTGACTCCGCTGCCACGTTAGACCGCCACTGAGTTAAGTTCAACTTAACTCGGTGGCGTACTGTTTAGTCTACTATGGTGCAAAAGTTCATATTATTAAGAACCAAATCGAAAGTTCATATTATTTAGTCTTACATAGCCAAAAGTTCATATTATTAGAATCCAATTTCCCAAACTATATTTAAGACTATAAAAGATATTCCATAGTCCCATTTTATTAAACTATATGTTTTAATAAATTTTGTGGATTTCAAAAAATGATACTCCATCCGTTTTTTTATCTGTCATTCACAATTTTTGAGATTCAACTTTGATTAATAATTCTCACATATTATTTTTATAAAAAAAATAAGATAATGTAATTTTTAACAGCATTTTATATTATAAATCTAATGATACCAATTTTGTATAATGAATCATTATAAAAATTAAGATATTAATGGTCAAAATTTTTAATACAATTTCCTAAACTTCGATTAAATAAAAACAGGGGAAGTATCTTATTTTATGATAATAAATTTGTTGAATTTTCATTTTACATGTACGTATTGTTTCAATAGGAACAACAACAACAACAACAACAACAACAACAATAGTTATGTCTGTTTTAGTCATTGTACATTTATCATCTGTTTCAACCGCTAATTTTACTGAGCACAATCTTCACAAACAATCACCACATATAACAACTATCAATTATCCACTAATATGCAACAATGATCCACAACCCCAACAATTATCCGCTACCTAAACAACTATATATCTGCTTCTGAATCCATTCTTTTTATCGAATTAGCTAAGCCTTGGGTTATGTTCGACAATAGTGCTTGAGATAGCGTTAGTATTTTGACCTAGTCAAAACTATAATTGCATAAATATTAGGATTTGTAAACTAATGTTTTGAGAAACTAATATTTAGCGTTTCAAGTAGTGTATTGTGAAACGTTTATAAAGTTAGCGTTTAGAGTTTGGAGTAACGCTTAATATTTTTCAGTCAAAAACTACCATTTGAAAACTTTTATCTTTGAAAATTATCCATATCATTTTATATCAATTCACATTAATCTGCTAACTCAATCACTAAATTTACTGAACATAATTCTCATTTGAACAGTTATCCATTATCTGCTATTTAAACCGCTAACCGTTGTATACACTACAGGAAAAGTGTCTTTCTTCCACGCATGTATACCCACACATATTTAAATGAGGGTGAAAAAATGAGTAATTTTCTACTCCATCTTTTCACACAAATTAAGAGTGGTAAGATATTAATGTTCTTTAGTTGGGTTAAATTTAACTAATCTAACCTAACTTAGTTTAACTTAAGTTATCCTTACCTAACTTAACCTAACATTACCTAACTCTCTAATAAACACTCACACCGGAATAACTTTTAAAATAAAAAAGAAATTTAAATAATATTATTTTAATCTCAAATCAATCTATTTTTCCAACATCTATAACTTTTTCATTTATTCTCCACCAAACTATTTAAATTTTATTAATAAAATATTTCCACTCAACAACTCACTTAACTCAAACTTTATTGTATCCTATCCTATATATCCTATTCTAACTTATCCTAACATAACTAACTTAACTTGACAAAAGAACATGGCCTAAACTCACTTATTAGCATGATGACATGTTATAATTAAGAGTCATGTCACACTTATTAAGTGGGGTTCTTGATTCTAAAAGAAATCCTTCTTTCCAAACATAATAAGTGTGGTATACTGCTATTAGTTTTTAAAATTATAATTTCTTTAATATTTTCTTTCAAAAAAGCTAATTTAAAAATTATGATTATATTTTTTTAATATATTTATCTATTAATTAAAGATAAGATAGAATAGATAAAAAAAAAAGTCAAGTGGTATTTGTCTATATATAGTCTTGAATTAATTACTAAAATCAAATAATATTCGATGCTTAAATGGTAAGCATTTGGTTAGTCACTCTTCCTTATGCATTGATGTCAAGGGTTTAAATGGTAAGCATTTTTGTTAATTTTCTAATTAGTCCCTTTTAGTTATCGTATAGTGTATATACATCACGACTTTGTACTATAATGAAGTGTGCAAGTTACCAAATGTTGAACAAAGAGAAAAACGTAATTGCAATACAATAGGAGTCGTTAGATAATTATACAATTAACATGCGGAAATCACACAAAATTAGTGGACACGTTAAGAACATGAAAGTGACTGGACTTGGCGCTCAAATTCCATGACACACATATTAATGATGTCAAATAATTTGTTGTTAAATTGACAAATAGGGATCCGGAGGCCGACTCTGACAGTGATCGTACTTATAGCATTTCGATTGAATTCTTTGATGGTGTGACTGAGCATGACATAATTGCAGATCTTGAAGATTTCATCCTTGAGGCTTCAAAGGGTAAAGGCAGGAGTAAGAGGAAATTGAACTTGTTGATAAAATCTAAGTGGCGAACATCGGAGATGCATCAGAAAGTTGCCCATGGGCAAAAAAGTGGCCAGAAGGTTAGGATGAAGAGGCGTGTGAACTTGTCGAAAAATGACAATCTTGATGACATTGAAGCTGAGGTTGAACGAAGGAAGGTGATTATTGGCAATGATATTGGTGTGCGTTTCTTTGATGATCCAAGCAGCTAATTTCATTGATCTTGCTATCTTTTCGATGTAATAGTTTATTTGGTTGTGGTGCTTGTTAAGTCCTTACAATGTTTTTATTTAGCAGTCTGGTTATATTCTTTTTTGGTGGTGGATACTTGCTGTTGTGTTTGCGGCTTGCCGTATGTTTTGAACTTTTATCTTTTGGCTACTAATAATCAAAAAAAAAAAAGCAAACAATCAAATGCCCAAGATGATGAGTCACTCCCATATCTGAATACTGGGAATGAAATTATCAATGTAATTTAGGTGGATGAAGACCAATCCCTACCTACCATTGACTAATCAATAGTATTCCCGAAACTAATGCCACAAACCTTTTAGGAAAAAAGAAGTTAGGGGTTACTACGTTAGTCCCAATATATTTGTTATTATAACTAATTTGATTGTCCTAATTTATTTGTCATCTCTACAATTCCAACAATTGTCATTTCCATTTTACTTCTAATAAATAATTTTATTTATTACTTTTATTATTCCAATAATTATCATTCTCAATTAATGTAGGGGCAATATTGACAAATCACAAATTTTTTACCCCAATTTTTAATGTGCATTGGACTTTTAAAATTGATTATTTTGACAAAGAAAATGCAACGAAGGTTAATATATGATAACGACTAGTTGACTACCATTTTAGATCTACTATGAGAAAATGAATCATGCATGAGTCATAACAATGCTTCCTATGAGAGCATTAATCTTTTCTCCCTGCATTGATCGAATAGTTGAGTACTACCTTTGTTTCAAAATATTTGTTCTTTTACCCAATTTTTTTGTCCCAAGATATTTATTCGATTTACAATCCCAACAACTGTAATTCATTTTCTACCCCTAATCAATAAATTCATTATCACTTTTTACAATTCCAACAACTATTATCTTCAATTAAAGTAAGAGTAGTTTGGGTAAATTACAAACTTTTCACATCAATTCTCAATATGCATTGGTTTTCTCAAATTAGCTAAATGGACAAATATAATAATACGGAGGTAGTATATATTGTGTTGCATTAAAAAAATAGAGAAATTATTATAATATTTCACAATTTTTAATGCATGTTGAATTGTTGACTATAGTATTTCATCCAATTTCCCACAATATTCAACTGAATCTGAGGTTTCAGCATTAAAGTCAATCAAGGAAGAAGATGAAGGAAGAGGTAGAAAACGTGGTGTGGGTGCTGGGTTTGGCAAGACGTGGTTTTTGAGTCAATTAGAGCATCATGAGTATGCGGTGTTTCTTAGATTAATGGGTTTTTGCTGAATTCATGTGGTGTCACATGGTAGTGGGCATTTCACGTGGTATCATTTGGTGGTGGGTTGTATTTTGGTCTTCCGTTTTCATGGGCCTTGGAACTTTTGGCTCTACGAGCCCTTTTGCTAAATAAAGTTGGGCTACTGCCCTTAATTTTTCGAAAAAAAAAAGTATTTGTTCCATTAGTCAAAATTGAGAAAATAAAATAAGTTAGTTAAGTATATATTGTGTTGCATTAACAATTATGAAATATTAATATTAAATTGTATAAATATTTTTTTCATTTTTTTATCTTTGTATGAGAAAAATTAATAAAGAAAGCAGTTAGTTGGAAAAAGTTGAAATTAGAATCATAAAATGACAAATATTATGGGACAAAAAGAAAATTAAAGTGACAATTATTATGAGACGCATATAATAATTATTTTGTGTGGGATTTGGGTTGTCTTAGTTATCATGTCTATATATATATATGTATACACACACACATATACATATACATATACATATACATATACATATACATATACATATACATATACATATACATATATATATATATATATATATATATATATATAATTTACCGGTAAATATCAATAAATTTTCTCTCCATCTCAAAACTATAGTCAACATGCATAAAAATAAAAGTTATATTTTTTTAAGATATAAATAAGACTTTTAATTTAAAATAAAGTATAAATGTGGGGTTAATAGAGTACTTTGCAAAGTTTAGCAGGGTAACGAACTGCCTAGTTCAAGTATTTTAAAGTCATAATAAGTACATTAAAATTATATAGGTATAAAGGTCGATATATTAGTATCAAATAATAAATGTGGGTATATTACGATCCAATACCCCAAAAGGTGGGTATATTACTATCCCAAAGTCATAAAATAAATACTCTGTCGTTCCATATTACTTGTCACTTAGTTGACTTTTACAATCTCATGTGCCATTTTTTAAATGATAATTTCTTATAACATACTTTATTAACAATCACAATATTGTACTTTTATGATATTATTTTCCATTAAAAATCTAATTGTAGTAATTTTACATAACAAATGATTGTATATAATGAGATGTGCGCAGATCAACTTCTTACACAATGAACCTCATGTCATGGGAAAAAAAACCGGTACATTTGGATCAGACCGCGTTCAAACGTATTTCTCCGAGAGTTTATTGTTGTTGTATAAGTTGAAAGATTAATGATGAAAATTCTTAATGACGGACACAATTTACAAAACAACAAATGAGATGGAGGGGGGGGGGGGGGGAGGGATACAACATACCCTAAATATTCAAACAAGCAAATACTCCCTCCGTTCCAAATTAATTGTCATATTTAGAAATTGTGCAGTAATATTTCAAAAATATTGACCATAAATTTCTTAATATATACAATGAGTTGTTATGTAAAATTATCACCATTAGATTCGTAACGAAAAATACTATCATAAAATTATAATAGTGCAATTGCTAATAACATACTCCCTCCGTTTTTTATTTGTCATTCATGCTTTTTGAGGTCCATTTTTAATCAATAATTTCTCACATAATATTTTTATTAAAAAAAAATACAATTTTATACTTTTTCAATAGTATTTTTTACTACGAATCTAATGATATCAATTTTGTTTGATGAATCATTATACAAATTAAGATATTAGCGGTCAAAGTTTTTGACACAATTACCTAGGTGACACTTAAATAAAAACGGAGCTAGTATTATATAAGAAATTATCAAGATTGACATTGAAAACCGTGAAAACTAAAATTACGATAATTAATATGAAATAGAGGCAGTAGGTTGGTTAATCGTAACTTATTTTGCAAATGTGTTCAATTAACGATCTCGCATTGATCTTATAAGTAAGAAATTAAAATGATTTCATTATCATTATCATTACCTATATAAAAAAGGAGAGTTTGCCAACAGTTTTTGTTAGCATTGTGAAGCTTGCCTTCCTTGTCTGCTTGCTTGCTGACTCAAACTACAAATGTCTTCTCCCTGTCACGTGCTTTAATTTCCTCTGTTTACGTTTCCCAGTATCCTGCATTCCAACCATTTGCATCTCCTTAAGTCCTTTACGTTTGCCTGCATCTGATTGAAACTCCATCTTTGTCATATGTATTCTATAACTTCATCTTCTGTCACGCCCTTTCACCCATTTCCAGTTTTCCCCTTCGTTCGCAGATTGATATTCTTCGTCGCCTGTTGCACGCGACTGCCACAAACATTTCCCTTGTTCGTCGTCCGACTACTTCACCCTACCATCTCAGGTATTGATAAATTCCACTTGTGCGTTAGATTTTTATCAATATCAATCACTTTTTCATTGAAGTTAAATGGTGAAATCTTCAATTAGTAGAGGAATCATGCAAATCTGTCTTAATAGCTGCAATATACTTGTCCGATTAGCTGATCCGGATGATGCACATTGTGTGTTCGATGAAATTCCACAAAGAGTACCAGCTCTTTTATTGACCTGATTGTTGAAGTATTGAGTGCAATTTGTTGAAGTATTGAGTGCAATTTGTTGAAGTATTGCGTGTAATGGTGTTGCTGTAACTTATCATAAGATTATCATACACACTTTTTAACCAATTTCCAGACCATTATACACTTATAAACTACCAGCAGATACTACAAAGATAAGCATAGGGACTGTAATAAAAGTACCAAACATGGCATGCCTTGTATAACAAGTATACCTGTTTCTATGTAGTTTCTGTCCTTGATTGAAATAAACTACCAACAGATAATGATGAAATAATGATGAACGATTCTTTGACTTAGAAGGATGTCCGTTGTTTTGTTTTCTGATTTCTTTCCTCTTTGTAAAGAATTTGAATAGAGAAGGTTACTTTCTTTTCAACAGCTAAGTTACTTCCTTCCAGACATGTTAGCTTGTTTATTATATAGTGTAGTTTCTTTTTGGAAATTCTTTTAAAATATGGCCTATGAAGATTATTATTAAACTTGGTGGAGTTGAATGTGGGTACTCACTACTCATATAGAGTTCATTTTTATCTATTGTCAACTGTAAATTGATTAGGTGCATATAGATTAATAAACTTGGTGTAGTTTCTTCTCGTATCATATTGTGGTAGATCATTTTGCACTCTGCTTAGCTTTCTTTGTTCCTTCATTGGAGAAGAAAAAAAAGAGAAGAATTTTTGAGTAAATCTTAATTAAGAACTTAACTATGATGCATTACTTTGCTAATAAGTTTTGTCTTTTCGGGTTCTTTAGGAATCTTTGTCAAAACTGTCATAAGTTTAGGACATCTTAGGGGACATGAGGTTGTGATCTCAATACTCACTCTTTTTTTTTCCTTGACAATGAAACTCTTGATTGACAAGAAGTTTGTGCACACAGTTGGCTCTGGTGACCTTAGAAGCTACTGTGAATCTGGAATTACTGCTTCACTATCATCGAGTAGATCTTGCCAAAGCAGGGTTTTGGCAGGGTTGAATTGAAAGCAATCTTGGTATAAGTAGTTTTTTTTAACAAAATTTGTAGTGTCAGCTACAGTGACATGGATGTTTAGGGCAAATAGCATATTGCACGACTATAAATATGATAGGAGACATCACAAGAATGGATAAACAAATGAACCATGCATGTACAGAATCAGAGATAAGTTGGTTTTCCTTTTTTCCTTCTTCAATTTTCTTTATTAGTCTATTTGAAGTAAATGAAACCAAATAACTTATTTCATTATTCATCACTTGAATTTGTTTACAGGAATAGTGATGGCCTAGAACAAGCTAGGAGTTATACTTGGCTGACAATGTTCAAGTGCAGTCCAACCAGATGCCTTCCTGATACCTCTCTCTTTTAACTACCTTCTATGGAGAACACATGCATATGATATGATTGTTATTCTTCTTTAAGTGGGTATCTTCTGGAGAATTTAGGAGTGTTTAGTTCTTAAGACTATCTTAGGCACCCATACTTAAGTTGATTAAGTCAAAGATTGAGTGTATTTAGTTCTTTACCAAAATAGTAGTGTTTAGTTCTTAGTTTTTAGATATCCATTTCACAAAGAAATGCTCTGAACTTAGGCACAGAATGCATTCTAACAAGTTTTTGCAAACTCAAAATTATCTATGGATTACGTTGTACCAAATCAACTTCTTTATGTCTTCTTTAGATACGATTGACTGATATTTGTGTTTCTAATTACTGACAAAATTACAAATTGATTAAATGAATTTTTTTGTTCCACTTTTTGTGACAGTACACTGATGAAATGTAGCTGCTCAAATAGTTCTCGAAGCACGTGGAAATCGTATTGCATTTACTAACAATCAGTTTATATTTTTGGCCTCTACTGTTGTGTTTCATAAAACTTCAATTGATAGGATGGATGTAGGATATGAGTATATATGTGGCTTCCTAATGAGCATGCAACTCATTTGGTCTCTGCTGTTGTGTTGTACCATGCATCCTACAAACAATTCTGGGGCAACATACTCTACTTTTATTGGATCAATTTTTGGGGAAAGTAGGATGTTGCTCCTCGGGAAAGGTAGGAAATTAACAGAAGTGTGTACGTTGCTTGGTTACTTTTTTTCGCAAGTTCTTTATAATCGCAATTTCTATTAGTCATTGTGTTGGCGTATAACAATTTATATTGTCAACTTTGGCACTGCCTATGCAAGTCCAACTCACCCGTGCCTTGCACGAGTATTTTGCAATTTATTACATACTCCTGGAGCACGTGCTCCATATCCGGTCTTTGTTCATTTTTAATAGCATGATTGTTCACTTATATCTATCTATTGTTCACTTTTAATAGTATAATTGTTCACTCATACCTACCTTTTGTTTACTCCCAATAACATAATTGTTTACTCATACTTACCCGGAGCATATGCTCCAGGTGCATATAATATGTATTGCGGGTATTTCTACTAGTACCTATACTAAAAGGGAGAGTCCCCCATTGTGAAGTGTGTGTGTTTGGTTAGTTACTTTGTCGTAATTACTTTTATAACATTTTCTTCGTGATTTTTATTAATTCGCCAAGTTGGATAGTTATCTCCAGTTGCTACATGTGTTTTGTAGTTGAAATTACAATATCACCCTTTCCTTCACTGTAAAGTATAAAGTTTAACATACTATTGTTACTTTGAAATAGCAGAGAAAATCTTACAAAAAAAAAAAGAAATAGCAGAGAAAATAGATAATTAATATCACTATCAAAATTATTTAAATTGGTAAAAATCATTTGTGAAGAATGGAAAATATAGACATTAAATTGGTACAAGCTGCATTAAAAATGTAAAATAATAAATAATTAGCGACCCAACAAATTAATTAAGTAGACAAATAAATAAAGACGTAAGGAGTACTAATTCTTTTTCTAAAACTTTTAGGTGAAATACAGTGATATATTGGACTACACTTTTCGTCCTGATTATTTATCACTTTGGCTTTTTTTTTGTGTGTGTGTGTGTTTAGGAAAGGTATAGGTAAGAAAGGTAAGAAATAAATTAGTTATTATATATTTTGTAGATAAAGTGTGTATATCTATTGTAGATGTCGTATGTACAATAAGTTGGGTAAATAATTGAGGTTAAGTAAAATTTTTACTTATGTGGAAAAAGGATGGAGCCCTCAACTATTCGATCTCTTAGTATTGATCAAAATTAGTGATGAGGTGAAAAAATTACAAAGTATTTAAAATTAGCGTTTAGAATCCCTAAGCGAAAGAATATGAAGAATTAAATGCTCTAGAAAATTATTTATTTAGACACCGTTTTTTTGTGCGCTGCGTTTGCGTTGTGTTGCGTTGCGTTGCGGTAGATTGCGGTAAGTTGCGGTGAAAATAGTAAAAAAGTAATGGTAATTTACGATATGTTGCGGTAGGTTGCAGTAATTTGCGTTGCGGTTAGTTGTGATAACGCACAAAAGAACTGTGCCTTAATAGGGATAAAATTGATATAACAGTTACTGAAAACACAAAATTTATAAATAATAAAAGGCACCAAAAAGGCATTGATAGTGACAAAAAAAAAAATTACAACAAAGGGGCATATTATAACAAAAGAAAAATATTTTCAAAAGAGAATAACAACCTATATAAATTTTGAAAATGAATAGAATCAAAACCCCGTTCGAAGGACGGGTCTTATCACAACATGAATCATGTATATTTCAATTTTGGGTAAATTTCACTCTAAAAATATAATTCGGGTGTATTTCAAATTCAGGTAAATACGGATCAGATGTTTTTTGATAGTAAAAATTTCTTTTTAGGGTAAATATATGTCAAATGTATTTTGGCTTCAGTTAAATTCTACTCTAAAAACATGACCCTAAAAAGAAATGACCAGCATAAGTAAACTTGGGGATGTATTTGTGAATATTTTTTTTCCTTAGTGAACCAAGAGCCACAAGATTATAAAGTACTTCTTTCTACCTAAATAATTTGTCCCTTTTATTTTTTATGGTTTTCGAGGTAAGACGTTGACTATTAATTTTTCACATTTTATCTTAATAAAACTTGTAATATTATATTTGAGTAAAAATATTTTTCTTTACAAATATGATGATAATAATCATGTAAAATAACTCAATATATAATTTGAAAAATTAATGGTCAAAATTAAAAAAATCGATCAATTTATTTGGTACGGAAGGAATATCAGAAATGGCCTCATCCATTGGATCGACCTTCTAACCAGTGATAGTCAAAAGTCAAACCATGGCGTATTAGATTTGTGTAATGTTATCACGGTGGCAATTGCTGGTATGATTTCGCGTGAGGCCCATTATTTAATACATTGTCGCGTAATGGGCTTCATTAGTACAAGCACGTTGGATCATTCACACACTTCGTCTACCACTTAAAATAGTTTTTTCTTTGTAGTCATGGGCCATTGCGTTGGGTCATTCATCAACGTAGATTTAGCCCAAATGATGGCCCATTAAACTCAACCTTAGCAAAATCCTTATTGAGTCAACATGACATCGTTTCAATTTAGGATAATGAAGGATGGTCCAAAATACAAATTGATCATGGAGGATGTTGAGATCATGAGGACCCAATTTCTGAGAGAAAAGGGGACTAATAGTGTTGACGTAGCATGTTAAGTGGACAGTCAAATGTTTTTCATTTTTTTTTGCAATTGCTTTACCCCTCTTTTTCTTTGATTCGCGTATATGATATCTACAAAGCGAACCATAGTTCATCTTTCAAGATATCCATGGATATGCACAAAGACGAATCAGGGTTAGCCTTTGGAAATATCTGAAAAAGATACTCCTCTACTCATTCTCTCTCTCTTCGAATCTCAGCCCCCACCCTCATACCAGAATTGGTAAATCTAGGTAAATGATGATGTGCATTAACAAAAGTGCATTAATGTCCAAAGGAATCACATCCCTTTTCTAATGAACTCCAAAATTTGCATAAATTCATCAAAACAACTCAACTCACTTCCAATCACACACCTTATTCAAAAAAAAAGTTCACAAATTCCGCCCTCCACCCATTACCAGAAACAACAAAGACAGTGCATAATATATGGAATAACGAGAAATAAAGTACATACATGCATCAATTTCGTTATCTATGTCATTTAACCTGCCACCATCTTCATCCCTCAATTTGATTTTCTTATTGGAATCTACGGGTTCTTTCTTCTGAGTATTACCTCTTTTCCCCATGAATTCAACGCTCCTTAAAAAACCCGCCAATTAGCTAAAACCCTACAAAATTGAAACCTAAAAAGATTGCTCAACAAATGAAGGAATCACGTATGGGTAAAATGATGATGTGAGAGAGAGGTGTTGTGTGTGGAGTCTAATGGAGGCCTGACTTGATGTAAAACCCTGAAACTTCAATCGCGTTTACCGTTAAAATTTCCTAACGAACGTTTTATTCCGTTATTTATTTATCTGTCTTCACACGGAGCTTTTAGGACCACGAGTGTATTCGTAGAAATTTTTAGAGTCTTAAAAATATCAGTTAGGAATTTTTGGGACTTCGGGTGAAAAATCTTTTTATCAGTTGAGAGATTTTTTATCTGTCTTTCTTAAGTTTTGTTGTTATAGGGTTTATGAGGTAATATATGTTTATTTAGAAATTGCTAGATGGGATTTATGATGTCATGGGGGTGATGTCATTCATCAAAATATATCTGACTTTGTTGTGATTTTCGTCCGTTTTCCCCCAACGAATTCCCATTTCTTTGCTGCATCCACTACCCATACAAGCCTTGTACTATCCAATCATAGGTTGCCAAGTGTCCCCTCCCTTTTTGTTTTCTTTCTCTTTCCCGTATCCCTCTTTCTCTCTCTATTTCCTTTCTCTTTCTCTCTCCTTTTCCCCCTCCCTCTTCTTATACTACATGCTGCTGCTGCTCGACGAGACAACCCACCCTTTTTCTTCTTGCCCAGTGCACCACCACACCACGACCACCAAACCACCTCCCCTCATCCCTCATGACCACCACCGAGCATTCTGCCCGTCACTTGACCAACGAATCAGGCCCTTCCCTTGTTGCACCTCGCCCTAACGCAAACCCCTCCTAGCTCGCCCGGCCGTCACCTTTTCCGCCACCGCCCTCACGGCACCGTGACCCGACCACCTCCAGACCACCTTCCGACCACCAGACCGCCACCCGCCACCCCTCTTCTTTCTCCCTTTCTCCTTGTGCCCTAGTTGCACCCATCACCATCCGCGCCACCAAAGCTCGCCACACCACCGCCGCCCTAGCGACCGCCGAGGCTCCCAGCCGCCGCCCGAGCCACCCCGGCCCCACCTCTTCTAGCTTGGACCCTTTGTTTGTGCCTCTCTCTCTCTCTCTCTCTCTACAATAATATGGGTATTATGTGTTAGGGTTAGTTAATCATGTATTAAGTTTACTAATGTGTTTTAGAGTAAATAAACTTGTATATTTACTGTTAATATTGACTAAATACATGTTAGTTTAATAAGTGGTTATTAGGGTGTGTTTAGTGTAGGGTTATAAGTTAATATACATAGTTTATATGTTATGTGGAATTTTGATGTTAATATCCATGTTATGATTTCATGAATATTAGTGTAATAATGTTAAGTTAAGTATTAGTAAATATCTTGTTATTTTGTATGTTTATATATCAAGTATATTATTTATTTTGACAATAATATTAAGTTATTAATATTTTCCATATTATTTAGTAAAAATTATTACCTAATGTTTAATACATGAATTTACTATCTAAATGTGGTAATACTATGTCTTGATTGCATATTATATAAAAGCTAATATCTTATGTTGGAACTATTATAAAATTAGGTTCATTATATTATTCTTTCAGTTGTTATATTATTAAGTCCTTGTTACTTTGAAAGTTAGTTTTACAAAGTATTACTACCTTTTTATATATTAGTATGTTAATGTCAAGTTTATCAAATATATTGCTATATTATATGTTGTGATTATTACAAAGTTTAGTTTATTTTATATCCTATGTTTTCATAATATTAAGTTAATGTTGTTACAATATTACTAGTAATAATATCTTCTTGAAGTGGGTTCATTTTATTATTTACAAGGGTATTTCGAAAGTGTGTTATTACAAGTATTATTATATTACAAGTCATGTTTAAAGTTATTATTATTATTACGTTAATGTTAAGTTAAAAATATTTTGCTAGGCCTTGGTAGAGTTTTAATTTTATATTATGAATGAGTATAAGTTCTTGTTAAAGACTTTATGTTAGAAATTGTGTGGGTTGTGATTAGAAGGAATAAAATATAATTTGGGAAGGGTAGTTAGGATGTTAAAGAAATCCTTAGAGCACGTTTTGATTTTAGAACCTTTTATTAGGTTTGAGCGAGGACACGAACCAGTAGCTCCGTGTGCATCTTTTGATTGAAGTGACTTTCTACAGGTAATGTCTATGTCCTAATCTCCTTTGGGATGCCCTTTTATCTGTTTTGTGATTTTAATCTGTTTTATGAAGCTTGCATCCCGTACGGGGACTTTCTGTAAAGTTAGACTGTCTAATTTGGATGTCTGTGAGTTGTTTTTCTGAGTTGAGTAAAACGTGGCAGTCTTTTAAACTCTTAGTTTTATTCTGTCAGTTTTTGGAAACTGGGTTGGGTTTTGTTTGAAGTCTGACGTCTGATAATTAATAAGATACTAATAATCAAAGTGAAACCATAAGCGGGTTGCGGGTAACAACCCTTAGACCATGATCTGTTCGTGCAGGGGAGTTATCAAGAGATCGGGGAGTCCCGATATTATTTCTGAGATTGTGCACACATCTGATTCTCGCTTCGACCGCCATCCATTACGATTACGAGGATCCGAGATCTGCTCGATTACGGTCGATTACGATATTCGGGATAGGCAAATCCCGCCCGCATAATAAAATTCTGATCTGTTTTCTGAGGAAAAGTTTACTCTGTTTCTGATTACTCTGTTTCGTTTCGATTTCGATTTCGATGTCCGATTAGGTTGAAAGCATCGATTGTGGTTTTTGGAACATTGTGTTTTCCGAGTTGGAAGTTGATACTGTTGGTTTATAAGTGTTGTTATTTCTGAACTCTGGTTATTCTGGGTCGGGTTTCAATTGAATTGCGAAAAAGTTTGACTTGTTCCCCTCCCCTAAAATGGTTTAAAAAGATTTCTGAACTGTTTTGACAGTTAGGAGTAGACATTATTGAGGTTTCCCCCTCATATTGTGAATGTTTTGTTTTCAGGTGGAGATCAATTATGTGATGGGGACGGGCAATAGAAGTGAGGACGTTGGAGTTAGCCGTCTGAGAATAAAGTTTAGTTTATGTTTAGACTTGAAGTTTAGTAAATGTTGAGTTTATGTTGTTCTAGAATTCGAAGTTTGTTTCGTTTGTTAAAACTTGAAGTTCTTAGTTTATTACATTAGTGTCTGTTCTTGCCTTGTATATCTTGGATGCAGCGAACGCCCAAGTTAAAGAAAAAAAAAACGAGTCTTCCGCTGTTAATGTTAGTCAACGTTTGATTTTGACCGTTAAGTTTAGAATTGAAATTCCGGGGCGTTACAGAATGGTATCAGAGCTCTGGGTTACGACCTGGTAGCTCCTAAGTGTCTATTAGGTTTTTAGTCAGAGCTTAGGATGCTACGTTCGGAGTGTGAGTGTAGGATGGGGACTGGGATATATTTTGCTCTTTAATTGTTTATGAGTTTATGTGCTGACTTAATCTGTTGTTATCAAGTAACCTTGTGGATGTTTATGTTATGATCGAATTACTAGGGGAGGAACTCATTAGTAAGAGTTGGATAAGACGAATTCTTCTAACTCCAAGATGACTCAAGACGACGAGACTAGATCAAATATGGCTCAAGGTAGACCTATACCAACTAGTGATGAGCTGAGACAACGGCTTGCAGAACTCCAAGAGTCATCAGCTGCTCGAGCAGCACGGGCTGCTCAATCCGCCATGAGTGGAGAAGACACCCCACCAATAGTCCCTCAGATGGCACAACTTATGATGATGGAGATTTTGACTCGGCAGACCGAGCACCTTCAACGAATGTCGGAGCAAATAGGTGACACGAGGAGGGACAACAATGCCTCTTTATTCAAGGAGTTTAACCTCAACCTCCCACTTACTCCGAGAAGTCCCCAAAGTGTTTGAAGAGTGGATACGCGACATCGAAAAGAAATTCGACGCTCTTCCTCGCCCGAGGAGCGAAAGTTGGATTTGCAACTTACCACGATGGAGAAGGCGACTTATGGTGGATGAGTGTGAAGGAGCAGCGAATGAACACAGGTTCAACTGGAACCGGTTCAAGGAAATGTTGAAGAATCGTTTTTACCCTATGTCGCTCCAAAAGGCTAAGGAGAAAGAGTTTCTAGAATTGGAACAAGGAAAGAATTGTATTGGAATATCTTTGCCAAGTTCTCGGAATTGTCAAAGATACGTGGCTGATGAAGTTTTGAAGATGAATCGTTTTGAGAGTGGTCTAAATTTTGACATTCAAGATCGTATGTCAGCACGCACATTCACATCGTATCAGGAGATGCTGGATGTGGCCATCAATATTGAGAGAGTAGCTATAGCCCGTGAGGCACATATGAACAAGCAAGGCAACAAGAGAAAGGAACCTTCCCGCTCTGATCATACTCCAGTATACCCCGATAAGAGAAGCCACCACAACAGCTGGCAGAGTAACCAGGAACCACCACCTGGGTTGTTTTGTAGAGCTTGTGGCAGGCCGGGCCATATCGCCAGGGAATGCAGGACAAACCTGAGGGCAAGTTGCTACCGGTGTGGCAGCCCACATCATATGGTAAGAGACTGCCCTCTCCCAGCACCAGAAGGATCCAATCAGGGAAGAACCAACAATCAAGGAGTCAAACCCTCAACCTACCAAAATCGAGGAGGCTACAACAGGAACCCAAGGCAACAACACCTGAATCGGGATGGCTCAAATGACAACCAAGCCAATCGTGACAGGCCACCTCGTCAGCAATACCAGGCACCTCGCAACCAGGGAGGCCGAGTGTATGTAATGCGGGGCAAAAAAGCAGAAAATGTGGATGACGATGTAACTGGTACTCATCTCTTTCCCTCATAAGTTACAGTATGATTAAGCTGTGATCCTATGCTTGAGGCATGTTGAGTTTCGAGGACGAAACTCTTTTGAAGAAGGTAATGATGTAAAATCCCGAGTTTTTGGTTAAGGTAACCGTGAGTTCCGTTTGAAGAATCGCTAAGAGTTTAAGTTTCGAGGACGAAACTTCTTTTAAGGGGGTAATGATGTAAAACCCTGAAACTTCAATCGCGTTTACCGTTAAAATTTCCTAACGAACGTTTTATTCCGTTATTTATTTATCTGTCTTCACACGAGCTTTTAGGACCGCGAGTGTATTCGTAGAAATTTTTAGAGTCTTAAAAATATCAGTTAGGAATTTTTGGGACTTCGGGTGAAAAATCTTTTTATCAGTTGAGAGAGTTTTTATCTGTCTTTCTTAAGTTTTGTTGTTATAGGGTTTATGAGGTAATATATGTTTATTTAGAAATTGCTAGATGGGATTTATGATGTCATGGGGGTGATGTCATTCATCAAAATATATCTGATTTTGTTGTGATTTTAAATCAGTTCCCCCAACGAATTCCCATTTCTTTGCTGCACCCACTACCCATACAAGCCTTGTACTATCCAATCATAGGTTGCCAAGTGTCCCCTCCCTTTTTGTTTTCTGTCTCTTTCCCGTATCCCTCTTTCTCTCTCTGTTTCCTTTCTCTTTCTCTCCTTTTCCTCCTCTTCTTATACTACATGCTGCTGCTGCTCGACGAGACAACCCAGCTTCTTTGCTGCCGATGCCACCACCACACCACCACCAAACCACCTCCTCATCCCTCCGCTACCACCACCGAGCTGGGCCATCGCCGTCCGCCGCCAACCAACGCCGGAATCCGACCCTTCCCCTTGTTGCACCTCGCCCTAACGCAAACCCCTCCTAGCTCCGCCCAGCCGTCACCTTTTCCGGCCACCGCCCTCACGGCACCGTGACCCCAGCCACCTCCCGACCACCTTCCGACCACCGAACCGCCCAGCCGCCACCCCGAGCTCCCCCTCTTCTTTTTCTCCCTTTCTCCTTGTGCCCTAGTTGCACCCATCACCATCCGCCGCCACCAAAGCTCGCCGCCGACCACCGCCGCCCCTAGCAGCCGAGGCTCCCGGCCGCCGAGCCACCCTGGCCCCACCTCTTCTAGCTTGGACCCTTTGTTTGTGCCCTCTCTCTCTCTCTTTCTCTCTCTACAATAATATGGGTATTATGTGTTAGGGTTAGTTAATCATGTATTAAGTTTACTAATGTGTTTTAGAGTAAATAAACTTGTATATTTACTGTTAATATTGACTAAATACATGTTAGTTTAATAAGTGGTTATTAGGGTGTGTTTAGTGTAGGGTTATAAATTAATATACATAGTTTATATGTTATGTGGAATTTTGATGTTAATATCCATGTTATGATTTCATGAATATTAGTGTAATAATGTTAAGTTAAGTATTAGTAAATATCTTGTTATTTTGTATGTTTATATATCAAGTATATTATTTATTTTGACAATAATATTAAGTTATTAATATTTTCCATATTATTTAGTAAAAATTATTACCTAATGTTTAATACATGATTTTACTATCTAAATGTGGTAATACTATGTCTTGATTGCATATTATATAAAAGCTAATATCTTATGTTGGAACTATTATAAAATTAGGTTCATTATATTATTCTTGCAGTTGTTATATTATTAAGTCCTTGTTACTTTGAAAGTTAGTTTTACAAAGTATTACTACCTTTTTATATATTAGTATGTTAATGTCAAGTTTATCAAATATATTGCTATATTATATGTTGTGATTATTACAAAGTTTAGTTTATTTTATATCCTATGTTTTCATAATATTAAGTTAATGTTGTTACAATATTACTAGTAATAATATCTTCTTGAAGTGGGTTCATTTTATTATTTACAAGGGTATTTCGAAAGTGTGTTATTACAAGTATTATTATATTACAAGTCATGTTTAAAGTTATTATTATTATTACGTTAATGTTAAGTTAAAAATATTTTGCTAGGCCTTGGTAGAGTTTTAATTTTATATTATGAATGAGTATAAGTTCTTGTTAAAGACTTTATGTTAGAAATTGTGTGGGTTGTGATTAGAAGGAATAAAATATAATTTGGGAAGGGTAGTTAGGATGTTAAAGAAATCCTTAGAGCACGCTTTTGATTTTAGAACCTTTTATTAGGTTTGAGAGGACACGAACCAAGAGTGTGCATCTTTTGATTGAAGTGACTTTCTACAGTAATGTCTATGTCCTAATCTCCTTTGGGATGCCCTTTTATCTGCTTTTGTGATTTTAATGCTTTATGAAGCTTGCATCCCGCACGGGGACTTTCTGTAAAGTTAGACTGTCCGATTTGGATGTCTGTGAGTTGTTTTTCTGAGTTGAGTAAAACGTGGCAGTCTTTTAAACTCTGAGTTTTATTCGCCGATTTTGGAAGCGGGTTGGGTTTTGTTTGAAGTCTGACGTCTGATAATTAATAAGATACTAATAATCAAAGTGAAACCATAAGCGGGTTGCGGGTAACAACCCTTAGACCATGATCCTGTTGCGGGGAGTTATCAAGAGATCGGAGTCCCGATATTATTTACGAGATTGTGCACATCGATTACATTTTCGACCGCCATCCATTACGATTATGAGGATCCGAGATCTGCTCGATCGATTACGATATTCGGGATAGTCAAATCCCGCCCGCATAATAAAATTCTGATCTGTTTTCTGAGGAAAAGTTTACTCTGTTTCTGATTACTCTGTTTTCGGTTTCGATTTACGATTACGATGTCGATTAGGTTGAAATCGATTGTGGTTTTTGGAACATTGTGTTTTCCGAGTTGGAAGTTGATACTGTTGGTTTATAAGTGTTGTTATTTCTGAACTCTGGTTATTCTGGGTCGGGTTTCAATTGAATTGCGAAAAAGTTTGACTTGTTCCCCTCCCCTAAAATGGTTTAAAAAGATTTCTGAACTGTTTTGACAGTTAGGAGTAGACATTATTGAGGTTTCCCCCCTCATATTGTGAATGTTTTGTTTTCAGGTGGAGATCAATTATGTGATGGGGACGGGCAATAGAAGTGAGGACGTTGGAGTTAGCCGTCTGAGAATAAAATTTAGTTTATGTTTAGACTTGAAGTTTAGTAAATGTTGAGTTTATGTTGTTCTAGAATTCGAAGTTTGTTTCGTTTGTTAAAACTTGAAGTTCTTAGTTTATTCTGTTAGTGTCTGTTCTTGCCTTGTATATCTTCGGAGGTACGGCAGTAACGCCCAAGTTAAAGAAAAAAAAAACGAGTCTTCCGCTGTTAATGTTAGTCAACGTTTGATTTTGACCGTTAAGTTTAGAATTGAAATTCCGGGGCGTTACACTTGATGTATAATAGAGTAAAGTGTGTCAGGAAGCCGATGAAGGTGAGCTGGGCCCTAGGAATGGACGTGTGGTGCACAACACGTGGCGGTCATTTAGGTCAATTATTTTGACGTGAGTTTGATATAAACTGCTCCTAACCACTATTTATACCTGGAGAGGGGTTTCATTAAATATATCTTGTATTCACAAATACACTGAGAGAAAACACAATACTTGGGAGAGATTGTTCATCTACTTTGAGAGAAAGATGTTCAGGGAAATCTCTTGTAACTTGTAATCCTCATATTACTAGTGCATTGTTTCCGTGATTTTTTTTTCTTACTTTAGGTTTTTTTCACGTTAAATCTCTAGTGTCAATTTTTGATCTCTTTTCCGCTCTTATCTTTAATTGTTTGTGGTTTGCTTTCTACAATCCTATCAAGAGGGAGCATGAGAGTGGGGGCTGGGTTCACAAAGAGAGAGAAAGAGAGAGAGAGAGAGAGAGAGAGAGAGAGAGAGAGCATGGGGGGTGTCTTTTCCAGATGTCTCCAAAGGTGAACCATGGTTCATCTTTGTACATATCTATGAATATCTTCAAAAGCGAACCATAGTTAGCTTTGTAGATATCCTATACGTGAATCAAAGAAGAAGAGAGAGGTAAAGCAATTGAAAATAAATAAATAAATAAATTTGACTGTCCACTTGGCATGCCACGTCAGCACTGCTAGGTCCCCTTCTCTTACGAATTTGGATATCATGGTCTTTAATATCCTCCATGGTCAATTTGCATTTTGAGCTGTCCTTCATGTCAATAACCCTTCGATAATAGTCGCTTAAGGTAAAATTAATACTATCAAGAAAAACCAAAATAAAAATAATCAAAACCAATACTTTGAATCCCAAAGAGTTTTTGAGGGCAATTAGATGTTTTAACCAAGTCTAAACAATTAATAGGGGGATAGCTAAACAATTTTTTTGGATTAGTTGTTAGCCCTAGAAAGCTATTTTCCAAAATTTGGATGTACTTTATGAATTAGCTTTTAGCTGTTTGACACTAAAATTACATTATTTTGCTCCTATTTTCACTAAATTCCATCGTATATTATATAATAATGATTTTAATCATATTTTTGTAAGAGTTTTTTTTTTTAAAATCTCTAACCATATCAATGGAAATTAATATTTTTCAATTATTCGGATAAGAGTCGTGTTTTAATGGTATTTAATTATTTATTATCTACAATGGTAGTAGAGTTGTCCATTGCATTCACTTTATTTTACCTAAATAAATGTAATTTTGGTATAAAACTAATGATTAATTTTATATTTTCAAAAATTTACAAATTGTTCTCAAATTTCCCCCCAAAGTACATCATTTTGTTATACAATAATGATTTTAATAATATTTTCTTATAACTTTTGATAATTCCTATACGAAAATTATATCAATGAATTTAATATTTAGGGTTCCATTTTTTTATTATTTATTTTAAAATTTTTAAAATACAAATTTTAGGATTTTAAAACTTTTTAGTTTCTAATGTTAATTGTTAGTTTTTAATTTTTATAATTAATAATTTTTATATTTTAATTTTCAATACTCATAGTTTTCAATGTTTAATTTTTCATTTTATATTTTATAATTTTTTGTTTTAAATGTTTATTTTTTTATTTTAGATTTTTATTATTGTACACACTATTAATTTTTAAAACTCTAAATTTAAAATTTAAAATTTATTTATTTATCTATTAATTTTTTGAATTTTTATTGATTTAGTTTTTGATTTTATATTTTATATTCTATAAATCTCATATTTTTAATATTTATATTTATTTTTTTCAATATTATTTGATTTTTATTATTTTCATATTAAATTACAAATATTATTATTCAAATTTAGAAAATAAAATAATTTAATAAAAAAGGTGCAGAAAAAACATTGAAATACAAAATGAAAAAATTTAAGTTTTTAAAATTAAAACTTAAAAAATAAAATATAAACAAACTAAACAGTTAAACAATTAAGTATTCAAAAATTAAATACAAAAAAATAATAAAGGTTAAAATTTTAAAAATTTAGAAAATTAAAATAGTTAAAAATCAAAATTTAATATAATTAGAATATTAAACTATTCAAATTCAATCATAAAAAAATTAAAAAATTAAAAATTAAAAATCAAATATTAAAATATAAAAGACATATGAAATAAAAAAGTAAAAATAAATAATTGCTCAAATGTAAATTTCAAAGAATTTTAGGGTTTATTGTTAGGGTTTAAGTTTTAAGGGTTTATGGTTATGTAATAAACCGACCTTAACCCAACGTAATTAAGCTAATCAACGAGTTTAATTAACTCAATCACACATTTCATTTCAAGTTAAGTGTTTGTGTTTTTGCAGGACTCGAACAGAGTAATGACCGTCATCAATTTAGTATATTATATATAGATTAGCTAAGTGACAATTTTCAGCTATCCTCGAAATATTCAGGTTACTTACCTGGCTAAGTTTTATAAGTCAACCGATACGTCGGTATTATTAATAGTAATAATAATAATATTATTATTATCATACCTTTTTATTCCTTAATTTATTTAAATTTTAAATTTATTCCACCTCCCCATTTTATTTCAAATCTCCATCTTTATTATCTTAATTTTATAAATTAAGTATTTTGCGTGTAGCATGGAAGTAATGTTATTAAATTTAGGAAGAGGGAGTTAGTATATATGCCAAACTTGGGCAGGGTCTTAACCTTTTTGTTTTAGTTTCCATTGCCCATTCTATTTCTTTATCAATTGGGGCAAAACATCAGATATTTCTCCTCAGACAATTCAAACACCTCTGTCTCTATGTGTTCTACCCCCTTCCCTTTTCTTTTTTGCCCGTCGCTGTCTTCTTTGCCGCCGGAGAAAAGGGTGCCACCGCCGTGGTGGTCGGCGACCAACGCAGGCACCAACCTCGACTGTATTCCCCTTTCATTTCGTCCTCCCTCTGCTTCCAAGCCCTAACCCTTCTCTTGCCTTGCTTGCTGCCGTGGGGCTTTCTCCGGCCACCAACCGTCACTGGACACACCCGTAGCAGATGTCACCGGTGACGTCCGACGCTCCAGCCCATCGCCAAGCCACTGCAGGCTCTTACCCTCTTGTCTCCCACTCCTCCATTTAAGGTAACCTAAGCCCTTTACATCTCTAAAGAAGATCTCTTTAGTTTAGATTATAAATTTCTTGTTTTCTTGGTTATAATTCAATTTTAAAGGACATATTTGGTGAATTTATCAAGTTAGGCCGTTAATTCATCTTGTTTAGGGTTTAGGGTTGATTGAGTTAAGGAGTGAATTTAACATGCAATGTGAATTTATCTTGTTGTATAGTTGATGAGTTGGGTTGTTGGAGATGAAATATGGTTGCATGTTAACTTTTATGGCTCAATTTGCTTTTAGAATGGAAGACACCTTGTTGAGATGTTGTACATATGGGTTAGACTTGGATTCTTAGAGTATAATGGTGATAGAGTATGAAGAAACATGACATTCTTGAAGTTTTATGCTCTAAAAATAAAAGGTTGTAACTAAGTTCTCATTGCTTGTAAGATCCTTGAGAATTGATTGAATTAAGGAGTGAAAACCCGATGAGAAATAGATGATTCAAAAGGGAATGAATGTGGATGAACTTGTTTGTGACAAATTGATATGTGCATGTCTTTTTAATACTCAAGTACCCCCAAATCAGTGGATTCTCTGTGGAAACCATAGGGTATGGATAGTGTTGATATTAAAGTTTGAAGTAGTGTAAGCTATGTGGGGAAGAATAGTGAACTATGTTGCCGAATCGGTAATTTTAGGGCCACTCGTGTGACTTTGAGTAACCCGAGCTTTTTCGTATCGATTGAAAGCTTCCATTGATCAAAATTAAAACAGATAAGATAGCCGTAAGTAATAGTGTTTTCCCGGTTTTGGAATTTTGAGATTCCCATGTGTATAACCCAAGTTATGATGTTTTAAACCGGGGTGCCCTGCATATATATGATTTTGGGGGCAGTAGGTTCAGGGGAATTTTTACGTATCAAGGAGGTCTTTTTAGCCTAAGTGTTCAACATAACAGTTATAGTAAGCTCCGCAAGCTTTCCGAAATGGGGTCTTATGCGTTCATCGGATGCCGGAGTGAAAAGTTAGGACCCGCTAAAGTAAGGCTCCCAACCATGTCAAACCAGAATTTTAATTTACTGAGCCTTTTTCAGAGCTAATTTCCGGTGGCTTCCAAACCTTTTCTGAATTTGTGGTCTACATAAGAGTTATAGTATATGATTCAAGCTTTCCATAAACTACTAGCACACGTTTATACGATATATATACTTTAAGTTATAAATTCTCAAAGTTCCCTTCCTGAACTGAAATTTCTGTTGAACCAACCCTCTTGTTTACTTGTTTTCAAGCCTTTACACTTATTTTTGGCCTTAACTCTTAACTGGAGAGTTGTTGTATTTATTTTTAGCTTTCCGAAAAGTCCACATGAAATTTTTGGAGGTCCATAGAGGAAGTTATATTTTCCGCAAATTTACTGCAAAGTCCCAAAAATTCTCCAATCTTTTAAATTAAAGTTGCCTTTTATTAAGTTAAGTGGGGGACTCCCTCCTTACCAAGAATACAACTTAATCCCTTTATTGTTATCGCAAGTGTGGTCCAAGAGGTCGTTGTTACTCCCTGTTCGAGTCCAGCCAAACTTTTCAAGTCGCTTTAAGTGCGAGTTCAACTTTTAAGGTATGCATATTGCCTGTACTCTTCTCAAACTCTTTTATTGAATTCAAATAAGCAAGTATAATAATGGTAATGTGAATAAGTAAAGTTTACTTGTTTTGTCACGTAGTTATGGTCCCGACCCATGTTACTTGTGCCATAGAGCACTATCAAAGTTAATACCTGGCCAGTGTACACCCATCCGGATCTCCGGATCGGTTCGGATATGCGCATACGGAGGTTTAGACCGATGATCGCAAGCAGGGGACCATCAACATGATAAAATGACAAACAAGTTTTATTGTTGTTTTATTGTTTTATTCTCTGCAAAATGAATTGAAGTGCGAAATAAAATGAATTGCCTAAGTTTATTTTAACTGTATAGGGGTATGCGTATTGAGTTTCGACTCATTTGCGAAAATGTTTTATGTTTTGTTTTAGGTGGTGCTTCTAACACTAAGGTGGCTAAGGGAAGCTCCTATAAACAACTCAATTAAACAAAGAAGAGGAGCTTGTGATTTGGTTGGAGTAATCAAACCTTTTTAATATGATTGATTATGATGAATGAGATCTTGGATCGGAGTTGTAAATTTTGTGTTATCAAGTTCAAGTATGATATGTATATGGTTGATTGGTTATGTGTTTATTAGTGTCGTTCGGTGGTTGTAGCCTAGTCCTTTTTAGACGGCGGTAATGCCCTCGAATTTAATTAATCCGCTGCGCTAATCTTTGAGTTAAGGGTTTTAACTTTAATTTGAAGATTGATTAATCTGGGGGTGTTACAGGTTAGGGTTTAGGGTATAGAGTTTTGAGGGATTATGGTTTAGGATTTTCACATTAGGGTTTAGGGCTATTAGGGTTTTCCTTTTTAAGGATTAGGGTTATAAAGGTTAAGGGCTATTAGGGTTTAGGGCTATTAGGGTTTAGGGATATTAGGGATTAGGGCTTTAGGGATTAGGGTTAAGGTTTATAGGGTTTTTAGGGGCTAGGGATTCAGATTTAGGGTATAGGGCTATTAGGGTTTAGGGTTTCAGAGTTAGGGTTTAGGGTTTTAGGGTTTAGGGTTATTAGGTTTTAGGGCTATTAGGGTTAGGCTTTAGGGTTTTAGAGTTAGGGTTTATGGGTTTAGGAATTTAAGGGTTTAGGGTTATTAGGGTTTAGGGCTATTAGGATTTAGTGTTATTAAGGTTTAGGGTTATTTAGGTTTAGGGTTTTTAGGGTGTAGGGCTTAGGGTTTAGGGTTTAGGAGTACTAGGGTTTATGGTTATTAGGGTTTAAGGGTTAGGATTTAGTTTTTTAGGGTTTAGGGTTATTAGGGTTTAGAGCTATTAGGGTTTAGGGTTAGGATTGAGGGTTTTAGAGTTAGGGTTTATGGTTTTGGGGTTTAGGGTTTAGGGATTAGGGGCTTAGGGTTTAGGGTTTAAGGTTACTAGGGTTTATGGTTATTAGGGTTTAAGGGTTAGGATTTAGGGTTTAGGGTTTTAGGGTTTAGGTTCAGAGTTTAGGGTTTAGGGTTTAGGGTTTAGGGTTCAGGGTTTAGGTATTAGGGTTTAGGGTTTAGGGTTTAGGAAATTAGGGTTTAGGGTTTAGGATTTAGGGGATAGGGCTATTAGGGTTTAGGGTTAGGGTTTAGGGTTCAGGGTTTAGGGCTTAGGGGTCAGGGTTTAGGAATAGAGTTTAGTGTTATTAAGGTTTAGGGTTATTAGGGTTTAGGGTTATTTAGGGTTTAGGGTTTTGAACATTTCAGAGTTTAGGGTTATTAGGAATAGTGTAACCCTAATTTCTATAACCCTAAACCCTAATCCTAATTCCTAATCCTAAACCCTAACACCTAAAAACCCTCAACCCTAAACCCTAATTCTCCTAAACCCTAACCCTAAAAACCCTAAACCCTAAACCCTTAAATCCTAAACCCTAAACCCTCACCCTGAACCCTAAACCCTAACCCTAAACCCTAAATCCTTAAGCCAAGCCTAAGTCCTAATAATCCTAATCCCTAAAACCCTAAACCCTAAACCAATAACCCTAACCCTAAACCCTAAACCCTAAAACCCAAAACCCTAAAACCCTAAACCCTAAAACCTTAAACCCTAAACCCTAATTCCTAACCATAAACCCTAAACCCTAACCCTAAAAACCCTAAACCCTAAACCCTAAACCATAAACCCTTAAGCCAACCCTAAACCCTAATTACCCTAATCCCTAAAACCCTAAACCCATAACCCTAACCCTAATCCCTAAACCCTAAACCCTAATTCCTAACCCTAAACCCTAAAACCCTAAACCTTAAACCCTAAACCCTAGACCCTAATTCCTAACCATAAACCCTAAACCCTAAACCCTAATCCCTTAACCCTTAACCCTAAACCCTAAACCCTTAAGCCAACCCTAAAGCCTAATAACCCTAATCCCTAAAACCCTAAACCCTAAACCCATAACCCTATCCCTAAACCCTAAACCCATAACCCTATCCCTAAACCCTAAACCCTAAACCCTAAACCCTAATTCCTAACCCTAAACCATAAACTCTAATAATAGTATTTCCTAATAGCCCTAAATCATAATAACCCTAAAACCTAAAAACCCAAACCAATAAACCCTAGCTCTAAAGCCCGAAAGCCTAACCTAAATCCTCATAGCTCTAAACCCTAATAACCCCAAACCCTAAAATACTAAACCCTTACCCTTAAACCCTAAAGCCTAATCGTAAACCTTAATAGCCCTATACCCTAAACCCTGAAATTCCTAAACCCTAAAAAACCTATAAACCTAAACTCTAAACCCTAAAACCCTAATATTCCTAAACATTAAACACTAATAACCCTAACCCTAATGCAAAAATCTGAAACCCTAATAACCCTAAACCATCAAAACCCTATACCCTAATTCCTAATTAAACCCTAAATCCTTAACATAAGCCCTTAATACGTAACCCTAACAATAAACCCTAAAATTTCTTGAATTTTATATTTGAGCAATTATTTATTTATTTTTACTTTTTTTGTTCCATATGTCTTTTATATTTTAATATTTGATTTTTAATTTTTAATTTTTTAATTTTTATGATTGAATTTTTAAAATTTTATTTTTTCAATTATATAAAATTTTATTTTTTAACTATTTAAATTTTCTAAATTTTTAAAATTTTAAAATTTATTATTTTTTATATTTAATTTTTGAATATTTAATTGTTTAACTGATTAGTTTTTTTATATTTTATTTATTTATTTTTTAATTTTAAAAACTTTAAATTGTTTAATGTTTTTTTCTTCACCTTTTTTTTAAAATTATTTATGTTTTCTAAATTTGAATAATAATATTTGTAATTGAATATGAAAATAATAAAAATCAAATAATATTGAAAAAATTAAAAATAAATATTAAAAATAATAAATACACATATGTTGATTTTCCAATTATTAAATGTCTAATACACGGATGTAAAATTTCTAATTATTAATATCTGATTATTTAATACACTTATGTAGATTTTCCAAGTATCAAAGATGAGGCATCCAACCTTCCCACCAAGCCTGTAAAGCTTACAGGGTACAGTGAGAGTGGGTAAATTTACCTGGAGTAATGAAAATATATTGATTTTCTAATTGTCAAATATCTAATATCGTAATACCTCAATAGATGGTTAAAATTTTCTAATTATTTGATATATCTAATATCAAATATATTAATTTATCCGGAGTAATTATTTGCATATGTTGATTCTTTTGGTAAATTTACTACTTAGCTAAAGTGTCATAAGTTTACAGGAAACTCACGCCACTTTTTTTAAAATACAGACATTTAAATTTTTTGCGGTGAAAGAGGAGAGAGAAAATCAAATAGTGTGAGTTTTTGTTTAACTTACGCCAATTTCACTTGCAAATTCAATTTTCCTTTCTTTTTTAAATTGATTAGTATATATTGGCGTGGTATTTTTTAACTCACTCCTATTTTCTTATGCCAAACCATATAAATTCTAGTAGTGTCTTGTCCATTTCTATTTTTTAATTTTACAATAATTAAAATATTCATTTTACCCTTATTAGTGAATGTGATATTTTATTTCATCTTTTAAAATATTTCATCCTCCACATAATGTGGACGAGTATATTTGTCCATATCCAATTTATTTTACTCAAATTTCTAGATACACTGGACTCTTAAAGATAGTTTACACTTAATTAGGGGAAAACTAGTTTTATTTCTGAATCTTAAATTATGAGTTTAAACTTTTAATTGTGTTGTATTCCCTCCGTTTCATATTAATTGTCATAATTATGATTTTCACGGTCTCTAATGTCAAGATTCGATTGATAATTTCTTACATAATATGTTATTAACAATTACAATATTATATTTTTATGATACTATTTTTCATTATGAATCTAATGGTTGTAATTTTATATAATAACTCATTGTATATGTTGAGAAATTTATGGTTAAAAAGTTTTAATATTTGACTGTATAATTTCCAAAGACGATAACTAATAAGCGAGATGACATCTGAGGTTCACATCGATCTCAGCAACCTGGCCCGGCCTTTAACTATCCACTCAGGCTGAGATGGTTCCTACAGGCCAAACGTTGAATAGTATAAACACAAGTGAAAGTGCAAAAATGATAGGAGGAAGTGAGAGAAACAAACAGAAAGACACAGACATAGGACGAAGAACGAGGGGACGACTACTACTAAAACAACAACTAGTACAACCCAACCCAGTAGTGTTTAAATCTTTTTCAGCAATAAATTAATCATTCATTGCCCAAATGACAGTCATATCACCACATATCATATATGTATGAATGAATGAATGATTATTAATTTAGTATTATCGATCTCCAGCGACTCAGTCTATTCATTTTCATACCCAAGCTAGCAGCTGTCATTACCATTTTTCTTTTCCCTTTTTCTTTTGTCTCTCATTGCATATATATCTTACATATAATCCTCCCCTCAACTCCCCTTCTCTCTCTCTCTCTCTCTCTCTCTCTCTCTCTCTCTCTCTCTTTCTCTCTCTCTCTTGTATGTATGTATATGTATATGTATGTTGATGTTACAGCAAATTAGCGTTTGCAGTTGTCGTATTTTCTCTTTCTAATTTCTAGCTTGTCCTGGTCCTTTTCTCCTTCATTCATTATCTTCAATTCCCATTTCATCCCACAGCGACCACTTTAATGATACATATTCAACAAGAAAGCGGCGTTGTTGGTTGATGATATGTCGACGACGATGATGATGATGACATAAATCGCATTCATGATAGCGCGCGAGCTACGCACAAGGGTGTCATTTTCAAGCAGATAAGCTAGAATTTGGATGAAATCAGCTGCGTAAAGGCGACTACAAGTGATATATCTTCATCCATCGTATAGTTATTGAGGGGATATATATAAAGAGAGAAGAGGGCATATATATGGCTGGTAATCACAGGCAGCATGAGTATCGATCACCCTTTGGGGACACCACTTACACAAAGGTGTTCGTCGGAGGGTTAGCATGGGAGACTCAAACCGAAAAGATGAGGGCTTATTTCGAGCAGTTCGGGGAGATCCTTGAAGCAGTTATCATCTGTGATAAGCATACTGGCAAGTCCAAAGGCTATGGCTTTGTAAGTTTTCCTCCATTTTTTTTTCTACTTTTGAATTCTTTTTCTTTCAAAATAGAGGTTTTGAGTACATTAGATCATGGCCTTAAGATCGAGTATTAGTATTATATTTTCCCTATGACTTTATCCAAGCCCAAAAGGTAAGAATGAATGGCCAATTGGGTGATAAAATTTGTGGAGTATTGAAGCCTTCCATGGTGGTTGACTATGGAAATTAATTAATAATGCAAATATAATATAGATATAACGCAGGTTTATGCTAATGTATATATGACAAAAAATGTGTATGAATTGAAATAAAATTGCAGGTGACATTTAGGGATCCAGCAGCAGCACAAAGGGCATGTATAGATGCTAACCCATACATTGATGGTCGACGGGCCAATTGTAATATTGCTTCTTTTGGTCGCCCTAGGCCTTCCCCTCCCAGAGCAGGTCAACTTCGTAATTTTTCATTGATTATTGTTCTTCCTTTAATTTAATTATAATTAATTAATTAATAGAAAAAATAAAAGCCAAAAAATTGAAGTATGTCAACGAATATATTATTAGCAGGTAGAGATCATCAAGGAGTAGGAGCACAAGGGCAGTCACCATCATCTTCCTACACTGGAATGCCAACTCCGCAACAAACATTACCACCATCTTATTTCTACCATCCTTATGCCGGGTTAGTAAAATTTATTTACTATTGTAGGCCTCAAAAAAAAAAAAAAAAACATTTACTCCCTCCATTCCATATTAATGGTCATAATTTTAATTTTCACGGTTTTTAATGTAACTCTTTCATTGATAATTTCTTACATAATATTTTATTAACAATTGAAATATTATACTTTTATGATAGTATTTTTCGTTACGAATTTAATGGTAGTACTTTTGTATAACAACTCATTGTATATCTTGAGAAATTTACGGTCAAGATTTTTAAAATTTAACTGTATGATTTCTAAAGACGACAATTAATATGGAATGGAGGGAATGCTTTTGTAATTCTTTTCAGCTCATTGTGTTGACTTATAGTTCAGATAATTAATTAGTAATCAAATTTTCAATTATTTCGAATTCATTGTGAAAGTTTCAGATTTTCTCTTTTATCATAAAAGCCGAAAAATGGTAATAAGTTGGGGTTTTCCTTTTTCCCGGAGGGTAGAAAGAGGAAGCTAGAAATAAAGAGAGGGAGTAATGAAAGAAAATGGTCCATACAAACAGTTGATAAAAATGGGAAAGGAGTAGGAGGATATTTAAATGTCAATGCATTTGATGCAAACTATTTGCTGTATATGTTTTCATACAGTTGGCATCTATATATATGATTGAGTCAATTTGATACATATATATTACGACTGGTACAAATAGTATTATCACTTAAAAATTTGGTTGTAACTAAAATAAAAATTGAGGAAAATAAAGAATTAATTATATAAATAATCATACATACGAGTAATTAATTAATGAATTGGTAATAATCACAGGATCTTTAAATTATGAGAAGTGAATGAATATTGAAGAGGACAACTCACAGTCACAACTGATATATGTTGGCATGCAGTATAATTTAAGGACACCCTGTAAAAGTTTTTACACTTTTTTTGTTACTTTCTAGTCTCAATTATGTTTGCTCTTGCCAGCATAGCATGGGCCCCTCTTGGACCCTTATAAGTTATAATAGATAATAAAATAATATATATTAAAATAAAAATATGAACAAAAAGCCTTATTCCAGTTCCATAATGTGCTATTAGAGTAGTAGTGAAATAAATGCAACCTCCTGTCTCTTGTTAGTGAAAATTGGATTATATTTTTGAAAATATCATATTTATTTACTAAATCTTATAAGTATATATGTATAGTTTTATAATCACATATATACAAATATATGAGCAGACAAGTTTTATTCTTAGATTATATATATAATATTTGTAAGTTTTATTATATGTATAAGTATACTTTTATCACTTTATGAGTTTACAATTTCCATTTTATAAACATGGTACAGTTACTAATTTTATGAATATGCTCATTAATTTATATCTATGTACTCATAAAATTATATGTATATATTCATAAATTTATATATACACTGAAAATATAGGAATATGATACTCCCCAAAATATAATTATGGTTTTGCACCTGTTACTTGTTACTTATTCCCACCCACTCTTTGTTAACTTTTTTTTTTTTTAAAAAAAATTGCTTTTTCCGTGGAGTATTGTATGTCTTAACAACAAGAGCTGTTCCAAATCGATGGCAAAGTCATGACATTTAAAACTTTGGCATCAGCGATCTGATGCCTTCCCGAAGCACATGCATCATTCTTAATATTAACATAATTCATTAATTCTACATCATTAAGTATGATGACATCATTGAACTAATAATTGGGGTATTATTTTACTAAGTTAATACTAGAGGGCCCAGCAGATCAGTTTTTCTGATGTTTTTGCATAATATAGCTACCCGAAAACGGTAGGGATTCTAGTTTTAGGTTGTTTTCTTTTATAAACAGGAAATTTAATTAATTGGGGTCACTTCACCACCTAATGAACAAGTAAATGACCCTTTTTTTTTCTGAATTATGCATGCAGGTATCCTGCTTATACGGCTTATGGTTATCAAGTAAGTGGATTCGATGCTCATAATTATTAGCCTCCTGTTTAGTTGGTATATGAAAGTAATTTACGTAACTTAAAATGATTCTTTGTAAAGTCTCCATCCACTGTCTTACTCAAACTTACGGGTAAACATTTTGCAGTACACCTAACAGTAAAAGTGTTCCATTTATCATCGCTGTAACTACTCACTCGCCACTAAAATATCCAGTAAAATACTATGGGAAGGGGAAATAACTAAACCTAAATATATATGAAATCATGTCAATTAAAAATTTAAGTAGATGGTTGAAGGTATAATCATGGTTTTATAATTAACCATATCCATTTATGTGAATACTCTTTGAACTTGAAATATGAATGCTGCAAATGTCTCATCCAGCTTGGGCAAATGAGTATGGAGTTTGCTAGGATTTGAACTTTTGAGAGGAAAATTTGCATATATTCCCTTCAGGTTTATTGATATAGATCAACACTGAGGTTTTGAATTAATATTTACCCATCATAAACTTTTGGACTCATTTCATTTAGCTACTTTAAATGTAAATTTATCAACTTTTTGTGTGAATATGTGATATGTGATAAAATTGGTTTACTAAAATTATCTTCATTTCAGCAAATAAATTTCATCATATATCAAACATTTATTGGAAAAGTTATTAAATTCACCGTAAAAGTTGCTAAATGAAATTGGTTCAAAAGTTTATAGTGAATAAATATTAACTTTAAAACATCAAAATTAGATTTATAAATGACATAAATATGAAGGCGCTTATACGCAAATTATCCTTTTTGGAGACGGGTACTAATAACATGTACAAACATTTTAACCAAAATTTTAAATTAATAGTACTTCCTCGTCCAATAATAATTTTATACCTGTCGATGTTAACTACTAGGTGAAGAATTTAAAAACTAAAATCATTTTTTATGAAGCATGAGCAGTTGATATTATAGTAATATATAGGATGGAAAATATCAATATATGGGATGGAATAGAATAAATAAATTAATAAAAATGGATGGGTGCAGGGAATATACAACCCAGCAGCACAAGTCCAACAATCGCAGTACTACGGTCAATTCTATGGTGGGTCTTCATCAAGTTCGTCATTAGGAGGGGGAGGAGGACCCTATTATTATGGATATTCATTGCCAAATTCCAGGGCAGGATACGGATCTTCCAACCCGGCGCATCGTATCCCCAACCCCTCCTATCTTTACTATCCTACGCAGATGGAAGGTGGGGCCCTCACCCCTTATCCTAATCCTCCCTCCACCGCCACCGCTGCCCAGCGCCACCACCAACCCCCATCTTCCACGGCAGGTAAATCCTCCCCCCTCTCCTCGTAGTCATTATTTTTGTACATTTTTTTTCAATTATTTAACGTCTAAATCGGGCTAAAGTATTATAGTGTAGTTATGCTATATGTTCTTGCCTTAAGGCTCTATTAGGTTCTTCAAATGAGATATAAAGAAAAAAGAATAACTTAATTAAAACTGAGTTATTTCCTTCATTTGGCTTCAAAAGAAAAGAAAGTTAGATGAAAAATGGAAATATCATAGAAAATAGACTTTGTCGAAAATAATTTTCCCCCAAATTTTGGAGGAAAGCGGAAGGAAATGTAGTAGGTTAAATTGGTGATTTTGGGGGGGGGGGGGGGGGGCATTACGAAGGAAGAAATTGGGAAAGAAGAAAGACTTTTTATACTAAATTTGTGATGTGTTATGAAAAAATTTTCCAATCTCATTTTCCAAGCATCAAATAAAGCTTAGGTACTTTGTGATGGATGATTACAATTAATAAAATTGAACAAACGAGTTTTCTACACCCTAGATTACCTAGAATCTTCATTTTGTGCTCATATCCTTGTCACATAATGAACACTAGACATGGGGTGTTTTATGAAAAACAGTTTTGCTAAATGTCGCCCTATGGGCAATGGATAAGGAATATCTGAATTTGTTTTATATCTTATTTTTGGTGTCATAAATTGATTTTATAACATAATATCTATTATATAATACTTTCCTATTAGAAAATAAAATCATGTCTAATTAATTATTTTTAATTGTACTTCTTGTTATTACTTAAATTTGATAGGGACAAGATTTTATTTTTCAAAGATCCCCTCATGGAAACCTTAATTCCCTAATATCTTGGTTGAATCGTTCTATTAATAATTAATATATTGGATTGAGAATACTCGAAATCTATAAACTACATCTCACACATTCTTGTAATCTTATTTTCTATTAACCCGGCTTCTCAAAATACATTTTGGGTCAATAATTATGCTCCATGGTTGAGCGTCAATGCAAAAGATTTGTTCAAAATCTTCCTTAAGTAAATGGAAATTGGGGGGTTGAATGACAAGTAGCCAATAAATCAGAATCAATATATCTGCTCCCTGTGTTCCATATTAATTGTTGTCTTCAGAAATTGTGAAGTAAAATTTTAAAAATTTTGACCATAAATTTCTTAATATATAAAATGAGTTGCTACATAAAATTATTACCATTAGATTCGTAACGAAAAATACTATCATAAAATTTAA
Organism: Portulaca oleracea; assembly: GCA_029582165.1. NCBI lineage: Eukaryota > Viridiplantae > Streptophyta > Magnoliopsida > Caryophyllales > Portulacaceae > Portulaca > Portulaca oleracea. The sequence goes on from CM055871.1 coordinate 34,154,683, forward strand.
TATTGCAATTGTTAATGATATATTATATGAGAAATTATCAATCAAGGAGTGATATTAGAGACCGTAAGAGTTAAAATTATGACAATTAATATGAAACGGATGGAGTAATTAATTAGGATTTTATTCAGCTACCCAGTGAATTTCAGATTCATACCTCAGAATCAATATGATCAATTTTCCGACAAGCACTAATGGAATGACGAGAACATTGAGAAATGATTTTGGTTATTCAACAATATTAAACAACATTATATTTGAAATTTCGTTTAAGATATTTGCATATCAAAAACTTCTTTTTTTTTTTCTTCATATATCTTATTTTCTTTAATAATAGATCTTATCATTGCTTAAATCTAACTAGACATGATTTTATTTTTCTAATAGGAAAGTAGTATATAATAGATATTATCATATAAAATCAATTTAGATTCACACCAAAAATAAGATATAAAACAAATTTTGATACTCCTTATCCATCGCCCTCAGGCGACATTTAGCAAAACCGAAAAATGCACAAGTTTTTATTTTTTTTTATTTTTTTCAAAAACAATGTTGTCTCTCATCATAACATCTATGTTGAACTCTTAACACTAAATATGGGTTTGATTAACATCGAATAGCATTGTCTACACCATTGACAATAATAATATTAAAACTATCAAGTATATGGAGGGAAGAAAGTGCATTAGTGAGACATATATAAATGCTCACAGGTGGCTAGCTATATGTATATCTTGTTTATAGAGGGAAGAAATAGTGAGACATTTACACTCATATGTGGCCATATGTATATCTACTGTAGTATTTATGCATATGCCTATATATCATATGGCTTAGGTAATCAATTGGAGTCACACTAAGCTAGCAATTTAATCAACACGAGGACAGGTAAGACTGAGTCTTGGGAAAGAGGGGGACCAAAAAAGAAAAAAAGAAACCCAAATTGACGGTAACAAAGAGTTTACAAAGAGATCCCCGACATTTGGTAAGTAGCTAGCCATGAGTTGATGCCACCAATAGCTGCTGCTTAAAACAAAACACCCAAGTATTGTACCACTCTCTTTTTACCTTTACATCGTGTAAAATTGGCTGCACTTACATGTCTAGTTCTTGTCACACTACTCACTACTCGCTATATATCCTAGCTTTGTCACCCTTTCCCTTGCCTCACTCCATTTCGTGCAATCCTATATTTGGATCTATGTTACTCTGAAATGGTGCAGGTATGCGTTTGATATGGACATCGATACAGGTAGAACTTGCACATTTTGCACTGTAGTTTGAAGTGTAAGGGAAATAATGGGTCTCACATCAAGACCTTCCTATATATTATGGAGAACCAAACATGAGAAAGTTTGTGAACTTGGAAAAGTTAACTTTCCCAAGAAAGTTTCTCAACCAAATGCTCCCTAAGAGAACGTTTGCTAGAAACCCCGTGGAAAATTTTCCCTTAACCCCCCCTAGGAAATTTTCCTTAGAAAAATGTAGGAAATGGTGAGCTCACCGTGAAAATTTTCTCAAGGTCAACCTAGATTAAAACATGGGAAAAGTAAGTCAACACGTCAAAATTGATCATTTCTCCAATGTTTTTTACCAACCAAACGCACATATAGGAGCTTGAACTTGAACTTGAACGCTATGAAGCCTGCAACAAATTAAACATGGTGGCCCTTCGCATTATTGATGCTGCCTTTTCCCACAGTGCTACTTTGCATGTTGCTGAGGTTGAAACTATTTGCACCCATTTTGGTGAAAAACATGCCAAATTCACCTTGGGGGGTAATAACTGTCGTTCTCTTCAGTATTTCAGTACATAATTAAGACAGTATAGTCAATTTGCCTTCGACAAGTTCCTTTTTATGTTACTCGGATCTGTACTCTAACCAAGGATGCACCAAAGCGTATAGGCCTGTCACGAGTGGCTGAAGAAAAATAAAATTTTGAGTAATATCACCTTGCTAGATACTGTATATTAGGTACTGTTAACACCTATATGAGTTTTTTTTCCCTCTTTATTCCTAACCCCAATATTAGTACTTTAGAAACGAGGGAGTATTTAAGCACAACTCACAACCCTCTTCATCTTTTTTTATCCCTAGATAGTTGTGGCATATACAATGGTGCGTTTGGTATTTTTCTGGGAAAAACTTTTCTAGGTAAGATCTTTTTAGATAAAACTTTCCCGATAACAATTTTCCTTAGCCCTCCCTTGAGAAATTTTTTTACTAAGGTAGTGAGAGAATTAATGGACCCCACATCAAAACTTTTTTATATGTTATGGAAAATGAAACGTGGGAAAGTTTGTCAATTTGGAAAAGTTGACCAACTCTCATGAGAAAGATTCTCAACCAAACACCCCATAACATTTTTCTGCAGGTTTTGGTTTTTAATTTTACTATTTTAGTAAGGTTTTTTCCCTTTTATTTTGTGTAACATTTTAGATTAATATTTATTTTTGAACCTTGTGATGATCATAATACTAATATCAGGAACAGGAGAATCCCAAGCACAGCAAAGCAACTCTGCAGACACAGATGCTGTTGTGATTCGATCCGAGGGACCAACCACAAGCACAAGCTCTTAAGAAGGATGTTAATCGATCACCAATTGTATAATCTTTTTAACAATAATCATCCTCATCACCTCCTCCCCCCTAAAAAAAAGAGAGAAAAAAATCCTCCCTTAACCAACTTTATTTAACTTTTTTTTCCTTCTGGGCCTAATAGCTGCAACAGTGAGGTGCCTAATTCATGGAGTTTCAACACAAGGATGCAGCTATGCCTTAATCAATTACCGATTCTACTGCTACATTTACATTCTGCAAACTCAAACACTCGTTATCTATTCTTTTTGCTCCCTTTTACTCCCAAATAACTATTCATTGTGAATTATTTTTGCTTCTCTTTTATTTTAATCAAGCACAAAAAAGCTTAACATCTTTTGCTAATGTACTCAAAACATGCATCCTATTGATATTTGACATATATATGTATGTATATTTCTTTATGGGTCAATTTATTTCCCTTTCTTTCTTATAAGTTTTATGTTCCTTATTTCTTTATTCTTTTTTTTTAAAAAAAAAAATTAATGTACGTACCTTAAAAAATTTTGAAAATAATAAACATCTTGGGGCAAGACACGTTGATCTTAAGTGTCTTGCCATTGTATAAACCTATATATTTGTAAATTAAATTGAAAAAAATACATGATTGACTTCTATAACTATAACAATACATATAAATGGTATGGGGTTTATTTGTTAGGGTGTCAATTTTAATTGTTGGCATAGTTAACACATTCCAAGCTGCTTATAATTGATAATTAATAATAACAGTAAAAAAAATTGGAGTTAAAAATGATAATAAGTATAAATTTCATAACGAGTAAGACACTTGAGCAGCCTTGCCCTAACACATGTATCATCACTCAAAAAATTTGTATTGGGGCACTGTGGAGGAGATTCAGAGGCAATAACCACGATTCCTATGACAATACTTGTACAACACACAGAGAATATATACAGTGGCGGAATTAGATGTTTGAATTTGGGGTGACCAATATATTATCACCCTTATTTCACAAATATATAATCCACACACACACAGATATATATATATATATATATATATATATATATATATATATATATATATATATATATATATTGATTTGGAGATATAAAAATAGAGATACCTGACATATCTCAATCATTAAGGAAGAGAATTACACCAAAAAAAGAAGTTTTGTTGTGAAATCAACACAGTACATTTGATGAACATGGTGTAAACATACCAAAGCTATCCAGAGAATATTAATTCGTATCTTTTAATGACATGGTTTTAGACTTTCAGTATATACGATACTTAAACTAATCTATATAAACATATTTGAATCTAATCACCAAAATCCATATCTAAATAGTGAATTTGGGACTTCTAGCCTACTTTCAAATCTAACTAATTAGTGACAATTAAAAGAAAACTATATGGAGTAATTATTATGATTAATGAGACTAAATACTTTTTAAAATTATCTTTAACATACTCTTTTTTTGAAAACTCGTCAAAGCGACCATTCATTACGTAGAAACTAATGCTCCCGCATCAGAGGCTACCAAATTGGCAACCTCTGGGGGGGGGGGGGGGCACGAGCCAATCCAAGTGTTTGAGCATGGATTGTCAATTGCAAGCTGACCTACTGTGTGGCTACCTTATTACATTCTCTTCCGACATGTAGGAAACGCACATAATCAAAATTTGCCACTAAACTTGAGCATTCAGAGACAATCACCCCTGCTGCAAGTTCAACAATCAACTTCCCTGTCAGGCTTGCATATACTGCCTTGCTGTCCATTTCCATTTCAATTTCTTTCAATCCCATCTCATGCGGCAGCTGCATGCCTTTCCGTATTGCCTCCGCTTCAGATGCTTCTATCGACCATACTTGTTCTAGGAAGACTGTTGCTGCACCATGTATCCTTCCTAGATGGTCTCGTATAACCACCCCCCAACCTCCATGGTCCTGCCTATTGATCGACGTGTCTATGTTCACTTTCCACCATACTCTTGGTGGCCGCTCCCATCTACTCTCCGCATGTGTTGTATCAGTGTTTGTCCCGCATCTCTCCTGTGCTTGGTACATAACGGTTTTGGGCACCCATGGCTCGACTCGTTATATATAACGGTTCAGTCTCAACACCCTCAAACACTTTTTTGTTTCTTGCTCGCCACAACATCCAGATCATTGTGGCGAAGTAGCCTCGATGTTCTACGTCCATCCCCTTCAGCATCTCCTCGGTCCACCTCCCAAAATCCACCCATTCCCGCTTGTCCCTCTCTATTCGGAAAAGGCTGCACTTCCATGCTAATTTGGTCGTGGCACAGTCTAGGAAGATGTGATTATGCGTCTCTACCTCTTCTTCCCCACATCCAGAGAAAACCGGGTCAACATCCACTCTTTTGATCAAATTGACCTTCGTTGGCCATGCGTCCCTCCAAGCTCTCCAAACACAGTGTTTCACCCTCGGTATGGTCTCCATATGCCAGAATAATTTCCCGATACCTCCATTGTCCCGGGAGCTTGAAGCCCCATTCATTCTTCTTCCATTTCTCTGTCTCATTGCTATTCAGTATGTCGATCTCACCGAGAATTCCCCTGTGTACGTATGCCTCCATATTAGCCTGTCTTCTGTCGGGCTTTTGCTGAGCGGGATGGATTTTATCTCCCTCTGAACAGGCCCCATGAAGCACAAACTCAAAAAATCATCTTTCCATTCTCCCTCCTCATGGTCAATAAGCTCGTGTACACCTGCATTTTCTTCCAGAAATTTTGGTTTCGTATTGATTTTCCCATTTTGGCATCTTGCGTAGATGAGAGCCATCTGTCACCCCAGATACACACCCTCCTTCCGTTCCCAATGCACCACCCTGCACCCTGGTCAACAATCTCTCGAGCACCTAAGATGTTCTTCCATACGTGACTTGGTTGGTGGCCTAATGTTGCTTACCATAAGTCCACTCTTGGAAAATGGGGCCTTCAAAACTCGAGCAGCAAGGGAAGTAGGATTTTGGGCCAGCCTCCAAAATTGTTTGGCCAAAAGGGCCTTATTGAAGCAGTGCAAATAAGCCCATTCCCCCGTTTTCTTTTGCATCGCACATCCTCCCATGTTATCCAGTTGATCCCCTTCCCTTTAGTGTTTTTGCCCCGCCAAAATCGTCGGCAATATCCCTCCATAGTCTTGCACACAACTTCAAGGAGCTCAAAACATTGCATGTCGTATGTCGGTATAGCCTGGGCCACCGATTTTATGAGGACTTCTTTGTCGACTTTTGAGAGATATTAATCTTTCCACCCCTTCAATTTTTTCCAGACTCGATCTTGGATTGCCTGAAAAACTGCTTTCTTAGACCTGCCAATATAGGTGGGTAAGCCAAGATAGCGTTCATGTATTTCCATCGCCTTAAAACCCAACCTCACTTGGAGTGTTTGTTTCATGTGTTCGCTCACATTTCGACCATAGGAAACCTCTAACTTGTCTATGTTGATTATCTGTCCGGATGCTAGCTCATAGATCCTCAACATTTCAAGAACCTCTACCGCCTCCTCCTCTGTTGCCTGTACAAATAGCAAACTATCATCAGCAAAAAATAAGTGCGCCACTACAGGAGCGGTTCTAGCAATCTTCAGCCCATGAATTATCTTCCTTTTATCCCTGTTGCGGATAAGAGCGGAGAGCCCCTCTACACACAACAAAAATAGATATATAGGGTGATAGCGGGTCACCTTGACGGAGCCGCCGTTGAGGAGGGATCACATCGGACGGTTAAGCACTTGGTACCGGACCGTCGAGACGCATCGCATAATTAGATGAACACAACTTGCATCAAAGCCTAGGGCAAGCATCATTTTTCCAACAAAAGTCCATTCCACCTGGTCATAAGCTTTGCTCATATCTAGTTTGAGGGCCATATGACCCTTTCTAACATTCTTTGGTTTTTTTCCTGAGGTGATGAAAATGCTCAAAAGCCACAAGGATATTATCGGTTATCAATCTTCCAGGCACAAAGGCACTTTGGGATTCGTAGATTACATGAGGTAGGACAAGCTTCAGTCTATTTGCAATGGTTTTTGCCATTAGCTTATAAATGACATTGCACAAGCTAATGGGTCGAAAGTCTTTTGTGGTGGTGGGGGTCTTTATTTTCGGGATTAAAGCAATGGAGGTCTGATTGACTATTTCAGGGGAGTAACCATCATTCAGCACACTTAGCACAAAGGATGTAACATCTGTTCCAACTACATGCCAAAAAGTTTGAAAAAAGAGAGCCGGCATACCATCGGGCCCAGGGGCCTTAGTTGGGTGCATTTGGTGAAGGGCTTTGACAACCTCCTCTCTTGTGTATGGCTTCCACCGTTGGGAGTTCATTTCCTCAGTGACCAAGGTTTTGATTAGCTTGACAACTGGGTCCGTATCCAGCACCTCCTGCGATGTGAAGATATGCTCAAAATAGCACACAAACACCGCCTCCACCTCATTTTCCTTCTCCCACCAATCCCCCTTCATCCTTGATGCAAGAGATCCTGTTCCGCCTTTGTCGTTGGGTCGCTCTCTCATGAAAAAAGCTCGTGTTTTTATCTCCATCCCCCAACTAGTTTTTTTCTACTCCGCTTGGTCCAGTATTCCTCCTCCATTGCTTCTAAACGATGCAGTTCATCCACCAACCCCTCAGAATTATTGTGCTCTCACTCGTGGGCTCTTTTGATTGGGCTTCTTCTATTTGTTTTTTGAGCCCACTTATTGTCTCCCTGCATGGGCGGAGACAAGGGGGGGTTTGAGGGAGCCGTGGCCCCCCTATGCCCAGCAAAAGTAGTAATACCAAATGAGAATAATAGCTTGCAATTGCTTATCTATAGCTGAATTGGTAATCTTTTTACATTTTATAGGAGAGGTCATGGGTTCAAAGAGGTGAAAGATGCTGTCATTTGTTTCTTTTTTCAATTTCTTACTCATTTGTTTACAAACTCAATAAATCAACACTTTCATTTACATGAAGGCTCTTAATCTTTTTTTTTTTGAATTTTTTAATTGGTACAAATATTTAATTTCTTTCATATTATTTTTCTCCTTTAAATTTTGTTTTCTTCAATTTTTTTAATGACTTTTTAAATATAAATTTTGAAGTTTTGTAATTATATTGTATCTATTACCTTCTGATTTTACATAGTGTTTGTATTTAAAAATTACATGTTTTTAACAAGCTTAATTACCTTCTTTCCTTATGGAGGATAAGACAATATTATTAACATTTTGAGGGGTACATTTACAGAAAATTATATTGATTTACTACCTTGTATTCATATATGTATACGTATCTCATTATGGACTAAAATTGAATGAATGCATAGATTTTAGTCATGTCATTATGAATTGATTAATTTATTAGGTAGTACTAAATTGATTAAGTTATGATTGTAGAAGCATAGTTATACTAAATCAATTTTAAATGAATTATGTCATATAAAACAATGAGTTACCTAAAAACTATTTTATTATATATCGATAATTAAAACTATTTTCAATAAAGCTAACAACAATACAAAATTTTGGCCCCCCTATTGATTATTTTCTGGCTCCGCCCCTGTCTCCCTGGTCTTTTGGATGTCTCGGCCCATTCTCTCACTTATTGTGTTGTAGCAACTTGCAATCCTAGGCCCAATATACACAACCTCCCCATTCCTCCATGCCTCATTCACTACTTCCTCGCATTGTTCTTCTTTTGTCCACCACTTCTCGAATCTGCATGGCCGAATCTCTTCTTGTTTCTTCGGGCTCTCTCTTGGTGAGGTGAGCTTTGGAGAAGCACTGGGAGATGGTCACATAGCCTTTTATATAAATGTGTCACATAGTTCCACATGTGGAACATTTTCCATGCTTGGTTTCCAACAAATCTATCAAGCCGTTCTTGCACATTCTTGCTGTCCACCCTTCCATTGTTCCAACAAATTTTTTTATTGCTTTAGTAACTTTTGGCAACCACTTTTATTTAAATTGTAGCCCAATCTATATCAATTGTAACAAAAAAGCTTTGTTGCCACATATTATTTAACCACAAAATTAGTTGGCTGTCTTATTTTAAATTATTGCAATAATAATTGTTTTGTTGCCCAAACATATTTTTCTTATTGTGTTATTTGGAGAATTGAACTATGTTTGTAATTTGTAAACTGGGCCTTCACTAAGGGTCCGTTTGGACCTAAGAAAACATGGTGGAAAAAAATCTCGTGGTAAAAAAATTAGAGAGAAAATTTTTTTGTGGTTAAGTAAATTTCTTTCCGTTGTTTGGTTTAAGTAAAATTTTGAAGGAAAAAAATTGATTTTCCATTCAATTTTCTTTTCCTTGTTTGCTTTGAGGAAAAATGCATGGAAAAATAAAATTTACATGGAAACTTGTAAATGTTAAGATTCATTTTTATAGATCATATGATGTGATTTTGGAGAGAGAGAGAGAGAGAGAGAGAGAGAGAGAGGAAGAGAGAGAGAAGAAAGTTAGAGAGAGAGAGAGTGAGACAAGAGAGTTAGAGAGAGAGAGAGAGTGAGACAAGAGAGTTAGAGAGAGAGAGAGAAAAAGAGCGAGAAAGGAGAGAAACTTAGAGAGAGAGAGAGATAGACAGGAGAGAAGAGAGTTAGAGTTAGAGAGAGAAGACAAAAGTGTTAGAGAGAGAGATAGAGAGAAGAGTATTAGAGAAAGAAAGAGAGAGAACCGCAAGAGATGAAGGAGAGAAAGGTTGACTTTTAGAACCAAAATTTTTCTCTCAACTTTCCTTTCATTTTTGAAGGGAAAATTTTTTGTTCTTTATTTCCCCAAATTTTCCATGTAGTTTTCCAACTATTATTTTTCCCATTCATTTTTCTTCAATCCAAACAAAGAAAAAATTCTCACTTTCCAAATTATTTTTTTCCATGCTACTTTCCTAGGTTCAAACGGATCCTTAGAGTTGGAGAAAATAACAGAGGGATGTTTTGGTCTTTTCACAAAGATCGGGATCGGGTTCGTGAAGACACAGAAGAAGCCAGGGCCGAAAAGGGCAAAAGGGAGCGAAGAGCGTTTAGGACACGACCGTGTCAGCTTAGAACACGGGCATGCCGTCGTAAAAACCAAGAAAAAAAGGGTGCAAGGATGACGCATACCGTGTCCGAAAGCTTGCCCTGGGTGTGACCACGGTCAGTCACAATCATGACCCAGCAGGGCCTCGATGGCTCTTTGCGCAAGACACAGGTCGCCAAGACCCGTGTCTTCTAGGCCTTGGTCTTTGGCGCCTACCTAGAAACAAGCATGGACATGACAAGCCTGTTTTCAGGTTTAATTCGTAACCCCCCTTAGCTTCCTCTACAAATAGACATTTTCTCTCATTTTTAAGCAACTTATGTTCAATGACTTCGATGATAATTAATGAAATCATTGGGTATTTGAAGATCCTCCCACAAAATCTTGACTGTTGCTTTATCCTTGTTAAATGGTTGTGCTAGTGGAGTGATTTCTTTATAGATTGAATGATCTTTTTATTTCGATCTTAGTGGAGTCATTTGGCTATTCAAGGATGATTGTTCATTGTTCTCCTTTATGTAATTTGTATTTGGATGCCTAGTTCAAGCTTGGTGACATTCTCTTTAGAGTTTGATTATATCATTTACATTAGTTTATTGTTGTGTTGATTTTTTGCCTTAAACCCCCAAAATCCATAAATATTAAGTTGGTTCTATGAGTTATAAATAGGGTATTTCAAAAACCTAGGTTATTGATGAATCTTAAAGTTTAGTGCATTATTGTCCAAGGTCAAAGTTCACTACATTTTTCCCAAAATTTCAAAAGTTTAGTATATTAGCATTCAAAAAATTTAAAAGAAATGAATAAATATTTTGGTGTCATCTTAGCATAATTTAATTCGCTGAACAATATTATCATTTAATTTTTTAATTAAATGGACCACCATATTTAACTTATCACTTAGTGAGTCTTAATTGATTGACAAGTTTTTACCATATATATTAGATGGTTATATATCTAACGATTATTGTTATCTATTGATGCAATGCACGACACATTTCGAAATCATTGATTATTGTTATCTATTGACCCAAAATTTCAATTATTATAGTCCAACTTTCCCGACAGAAGTACATTACATTATGATTAAAGATGCCAAGTTTTAAGATTTATAAATTTCAATCATATAATTAGTGTAGGCTATGGCACAAGTATTACCCATATACAACATATTCCCTCCGTTTTTTTAGGGTTTTTGGCTCAAACTAATCCGAAGTTGTAGGTTATTGGCTGAAAATAATACAAATTCACTTTTTTGCTGAACATAATCCAAACTTTTAACCTATTTACTCGGAAATCGATTTCGTCGAGAATCTTGTTGGCGACTGAGCACGTGTTTCTTTAATTGATTTTGGTTTTGAATTTTTTTAAGCTTATGTAGACCCCAACTCACTTAAACTTATAATGACATGACAATGGATTAAAAATAAAAGCACTTTAACATAATAAATTTAGTCTTCCAACCCCAAAAATTTTGATGAGAGAAGAAACACGTACTCAAAAATATAAGTTTAAGTGAATTGGGGTCTACATAAGCTTTAAAAAAAATTCAAAACCAAAATTAATTAAAGAAACATGTGCTCAAGCTGCCCAGTCAACATTCCGACTCCGGAAATCGATTGCGGTTTAGTCTGAGTAAATAGGTTAAAAGTTTGGATTATTTTCAGCCAAAAAGTGAGTTTGGATTATTTCAGTCAATGACCTCCGACTTCAGATTATTTTGAGCCAAAAACTTTTTTTTATGTGTCGCCTAGGGAATTGTGGTAAAAACTTTGACCTTTAATATCATAATTTGTATAATGATTCATCATACAAAATTGATGTTATTAGATTCGTAATAAAAAATACTATTAAAAAAAGTATAATATTATATCTTTTATAAAAAAAATTATATTAGATATTATTGACTAAATATTGACGCTGAAAACCGTAAATGACAGATAAAAAAGAACGAAGGTAGTATCTTTTACACCAATTAGATTTTTCAAATAGCGCCCATATTATTATTGTAGGGCATTATGTACAGTACGATTACATTAACATAATTAATCACGAAACATTCACAAAGGAAATGGAAAATTTGCATATATCTCCTTCAGCTTTATGATATTAATAAATCCATCCTCAATATTTTAAATTAATATTTGCCTCCTCTAACCTTTTGAAACAATTTAATTTAACAAATTTTTCAATGGATTTTGCAACTTTTAAGTGCAGGTGGGATTTGTAATAAAATTTATTTACTAAAATTGTCATCGTTTTAGCAAATTAATTTCATTAAAAAACCATACATTCACCGAAAAATTGCTAAATTCATAGGAAAAGTTGCTAAATTAACTTGTTCAAAATGTTAGGGGACGTAAATAATTAACTCAAACGAATGAACGTTGGATTTATAAATGTGATAAACCTGAAGGATCCATGTGCAAATTTTTCCAAAGGAAACAATCATCAAATATAAGTCATGATTAGGAATTTAGGATCCATTACAAAGTACCTTAAAGATGAGATTATCTATATTAATGCAAGAAGAAATAACAGCTTCTTGAGCTAAGCTCTTCCATTTCATTGCATTTTTCTTCATTTCCTTACCTTTCTCTCCTTCCATAAGTTCTCTTACCTGCTCTTCAACAATATTTCTTTTGACATTGATGTCAATCTCCATCCCAATCCCCCAGTTTTTGCAAGTATACCAACAATTAGTCGGTTGCTCAGCAAAAAAGGGCCAACATACCAAAGGCACCCCATTACATATGCTCTCTATAACTGAGTTCCACCCACAGTGAGTCAGAAATCCACCAATAGCGCGATGAGCCAATACTTGCTCTTGGTTACACCAAGAAGTAAGGAGCCCCCTGCTTTTGGTCTCTTCTAAGAACTCAGGAGGGAGGACAGCTGAATCCCCAGATACCAAATCTGGTCGGATGATCCATAAAAAGGGGTGTTTGCTATTCGCAAGTCCCCATGCAAATTCCACCATTTGATCATTAGTCATAACGGTGATGCTCCCAAAATTGACATAAACAACTGAACATCTCCATAAGAATCGAGCCAACCAATGCAATTTATGTCTTCTTTCCAAAGATTTGAGGCAATTGATTTGGTGTCATTATTGTTGGAAGTGACATTGTCAAGTAGCAATTGCAAAGGCCCCACGGTATAGAGGGGAGGGAAATTGGGTGAAAGAGATTGGAGGACGTCTTGCTCTAAGGCATTAAATGTGTTGAAAAGGATAACAGAAGCCCGTTTGGATTGGTGGATTACTCTTTGCATGTAACCAATCATAGAATCATTAGGATTAGTAGTCCTTATGAAACTTGGAATGTCCTTCAAGCGAACACCCTTCATACCCGGCACCCAGTCCAAGGCCATGTCTAGATCTCCGTTTGTCAAAGAGCTTGAATCTGCGACAAATTAAAGGATCAATCCACAAACAGAATAGCAAATAGCATGTAAGTAACGTAAAAAGAATAATTTATATATTGTTTACTCATTTTAGGACTTACCATTTTTTTTAAAGTGGTATGATGAAGTTATATTTGGTAAGGTAAGGAAAAGAAAGATAAGGATAAAATTTTGACTTTAATTTGAGTGTTTTTTACGGAATCGTGTAAGGTAAAGTAAGGTTAGGTAAAGATAAATTCGGAAGGTTTAATTGCTCCTAACTCATTTACTCATTGTCAATATATATAACGAAAATGATATGTGTCTTGTTGCAAGATGGTTAATAATTATCTTATATGACATGGTTCCACATAAGCACACTTATTTTTATTGTAAAAAAAAATATTTATCACATCACCATATTGTGATTAGGTAAATAAAAAAAGTACATATAAACCTTTAATTAATTAAACGAAATTGTAGAGACCTTATCATAAATGTTATAGAAAACAATTATATATTAAAGTGATTTTTTTACTAAAGTTCTACATTATATATATATATATATATATATATATATATATATATATATATATATATATTTGTTTCATTATGTATTTGCAAAAACAAAATAATATAAATTATTATATTTTAAATATGCTATGTTTTAATCAAATTCTTAAAACATTTTTTTATAATTTTTGAAAATCAGTTTTAGACCATGATTTATTTTTAAAATAAATAGTTTTCCCACCATTTTTTAAGAATATTGTAATATTTGTAAAAACAATATTTCGATTTTTTTAAATTTATTTTTTAACTTTATAAATTCATATTTTTTAATCATTTATTTTTTTCTCTAACATTTATGATAAGGTCCCTATAATTTTATTTGATTAATTAAAAGTCTATATATATATATATTATTTAATCACAATATTGATGTGACAAATATTTCTTAAAATAAAAACGGGTGCACTTTTATGGATATATCATGTCATATAAGCATTGATAGCAAAACTAAAAATTACTATCACTGTCTCAATTTATTTGTCCAAATAATTCATTTCTTTATGGCTTTTACAATTTCAAATGATTGTCATTTTTATTTTACCTCTAATAAATCAATTTGTTTATAATTACAACAGTTGTTAGTTTTTTGTGCAAAGTATTTTGAAGGTTAATTTTGACAATTAACAAACTTTTCACACTATTACACATATGCATTGGTATAATAAAATTAGGTAAATGGACTATTAAATTGGGACAGAATTAGTACCTTTGAAGGGAGTGAGTCCCCGTTGAACGAGCTTCTCGTACTGAGCATACCCTAAGAACCCACAAGCGCTAGCCGTCCACAGCAGTATTTGGGGAACCCCCAACTCCTCCGCCGCATCAGTCGTGAAAAACATGACACCGTCGCACACCACACAGCTGACAGGCGGCGCTCCACCATCACCACCATTGTTGAGGCTGTGGAGGAGCTCCCTGAAGGCCTGGGAGCAGTGGCGCTCCATGGAGACACACAGCGCCGGGATGTCCTGCGTGGCATTTGCGGCGGTGGCGGTGGGTGGGAGGCCGTCGGTGATGGCCTCGAACTGGAACGACGGGAGGCCATCCAGGGCGGCGGATCCCCGGGAGCGGAGGAGACGGTGGTGGTTGTACTCGGTGTTGACGAAGGTTATGTGGAAGCCTTTGGAGTGGAGGATCTTGGCGAATTTAAGCATGGGGTTAATGTGGCCTTGGGCTGGGAATGGTACGCATACTGCATGGGGTTTTGCTGTTTGCTGCTCCATCTCTTCTGACAATGACACCATTATTGCAGTATATCTCTCTCCCTCCCCCGTCGTTTCTCTTTCTTATGTGTTTTTGGATCAAAGTCTCCCCACTCTTTTGGGATATATACGAAAGAAGGTTAAAGAATTAGGTAAAAGAAACACAATCTTTCACGTTTTGGATCTAGCAAGACCTCATAATTTGTCCTACAAGACCTGGACGAAAATTGTACAGTATCTAAAATAATTCGGTTTAACTATCACGTGCATTAAATTAGAATGATTTTTCATAGGTTGAATTTCTATAAAAATCTTCATATACTTTTGTGCATGGGGAAAACTGCATATATCTAGACCCCCTCAGACCCTACATCAGTGGGATCACATTGGAGTTAGACTGTTGTTTTTTTTGTTGAATTTCTATAAAAATACTTATAAATTTAACAATATTGATAAATATTGTAGGAATATTGATAAATTTATAATAAATTTTATAGTAAATATTGATAAATTTTCTTATAAAATTTAATACTTTGAAGAATTTAGATAGATAATTTTTCTTTTATTATTGAAAGTCAATAAAAAAATAAAAATTTACATCAAAAATATTATAAATATCAGTAAAATATTATAAAAAATCAGCTAGACACAAATCAATACCTAAAAATACAAAATAAGTGATCCACAAAACTGACACCTACACTGAAAACCCACTAGAGAGAATGAAATCAAATATTTAGGTCCATATAGTCATTAACATCAACATCTATTTAGGTCCATAATTCCATATATTTAGGTCCATATACAAAATAAGAGCAGCCCGGTAGGCCGGCGAGGGAGTACTATTGTCGTCACTCTGCTGAGTGAACGCGGCAAGTCGGCAACATCCCTACCCTTGTTTTTATTGGTTTAGACTTTAGAGAATAGGGGAGAGAACATAGAAAAGGAGGAATGAAGAGGGAAAAAATTAACGGTCCACATTGTTTTCATAATATTTATAATTTTATAAATTTTTTAGTGTATTAATTAGTATTCCCTTCATTATATATTAATTTTGATCGTTAATTATTCATAAAGTATAGTGAATTATAATATGAAATTATGACCATTAAAAAAATATTTTCCTAAAAATTACAATGGATGTAATTTCACATTATAACTAATTGTAGTTTATAAATAATTAACAGTCAGAATTTAACCAAACTGTCAATTAAAATAGAACGGAGGGAGTAATTGACTATCTTTGTTCCTTTGTTAAGAATGACTACAAAATGATAAATATCTTGAGTTAAAATGGTTAATAATCATCTTAAATTTCACCTAAATCACTCAAAAAAATTAAATATAAGGATATTTAAATCATTATAAAGATATATTTTATTACTTTAAGAGTTATTATGACATATAAGCTTTTTAAAAATATTTATTTGTATTTTTTCATAAATAGAAAACTATGCATAAAATATATATTATCTAGTATGGTTGATAAAATAAAGTTGTTATTTATATTTGCTGACCTAGCTAATAAGTGTTATAATATTATAATTGATAAATATATATAATTACTAGACAAAATAATAATAAAATTTTAAAAAATGAATTATAGACAATTTAAAATGATTATTAACCATCTTGATATAAATAAAATAAACCCAAAGGGAGTATATGAAAATTTTTCATATATTCAACAACAATAAGTGAGGAGCCACCTTTTTTTTTTTTGGGCAGCGTAGACATAATAACAATAGAAAATAACAGAAATCATCAAGGAAGGGCACATCTCTTAACCTTCATGGCTAGAGAATGTACTCCCATAATGCTAAGCGTTTTTGTTAAGGAAAATGTAACCATCTAATTTAAAACAAAGCTTTCGAGAAATCTGGAGGATATCTTGAACTTCCCAAGATTGCTTCAAGTTTTTTGTATCGTGGACATCCTTTTTGAAGCGTCGCTTCAATTGGACTTGAGTGACCCATAATAAACTCTCCTCTTGCATCTTCCACTTGGTCCCTAAGGTTGGCGAAAAATCTGATACCCGAAATCACCGTCGTCGTCACCAGCCGGATCGGAAGTGCTCCATACACCTCGTCACCACTGCTCACGGATGCCCCATACAGGACAATACACAGAAAAACTTAACTAAATTGACAAGAACAAGGGTAAGGATGAACAGATCGAGGGACTGTGGTGCGGGGACGGCCTTCAACGGCTCCAGGGAGCCAAATTAAATACTGATTTTGAGGGTGGTTGCGGTAATTTTAAGAGAGAAAGATTTCCTTTAGTCAATAACTCAGGAAGAGGTATTCAATAGTGAGGAGCCACCTTGATAAACAGGTAATGCCTAATAATTTTAAGAGAGAAAGACTTCCTAGCTGATAATTGATATAGTCACTGTATTGATTATTGATGGTACGGCCCTCTTGTATTGGACCACCCCTTAGTTGGCAATATTAATTGTAATAAAATAATTAAATAAATACGATACGATATTTTTATAACGGTTTTGTTGAAGCATAGCTTTAAGGATAGTAGATAAGAAATATGAGTATCTATCTTTTTTATCGTGCATTTGGGCATGAATCCAAATTTATTTCTTTTTATTATTGGTGTGTTTATTGTATTCTACTTTTCTATTTATATACATAAAATCTTTATCTAATTAAATTTAAACAATGTTAAAATCTATAATTAAAAAAAATTAAGATTTAAAATGCATGAAGATTTGTTTAACATTGTAATATCCTTGAAATTCAATTATATAATTAATGGTCAAAATCTAACGTTGGCCAACATTAACAGCGAATCGAAAAATTCAAAAGAAATTAATGGGTCTCACTGCCGTACCTCCAAAGAGATACAAAACAAGAATAAAGATGAACAAAACAAACTACTAACTTCGATTTAATGATTACAACACCATTCTTGGTTCGACAACATAAAGAAAACTAATAATGGTTTCAAGTCTGATCATAATAAACTAGACTCTATATTCAAAGCAAAACTCCAAACATTCGTGCTTAGTTCTAGTTCCCATTTACAAACCAATTTCCCAACCAACCATAACCATCTTTCACACATTTATTAAGCAGGCGAAGCTTGTTTATTTGCCCCCGAAGTCCAAGACTTCCCATATAATCATTTCTCAATATCATCACGCTCTCAATCTCAATCTCAATTTCAATCACAATAACAATCTCAATCTCAATTACATGGATGACCATCCATTTCACACACGTACAAACACTTTAACCCCGGGGAAGTAGCACTCATCAGACATCCCTGATCTCTTGATAACTCCCCTGCAGGATACTACATCCTAGTCTTTAGGGACGTTTCCCGAACCCGTATTTATCTCCCGTTGAATTATTAGTCAAGTTTAATACTTCACATCTTTCAAGTCTTAGTCAACCAACCCCAATTTCCAAAACAATTGCAAAATGACACATAAAGGACAACCCCCATTTAACCAAATCAAAAGAACATGATTCGACATCCAAAATAAAAAGTCAATTTTCACCAAAAATCCCCTTTCGGGATGCAAATTTCAGAAAAGATTAAAATCAATAAAACAAGCAAAGTGCATCCCAGTGGGATCAGGACATAGACATTACCTGACAATCTTCTCTTCACTTCCACAAATACACTTGAGCTCACTAAAACGGACGGTCTAGATCGTGCCTAAAATAAAAATATAATTAATACGTGCCCTTCGGAGTTAGCATGAACTACCTTCTACGTAACTCTCCCCTAGGAACACTATAGGGTTCCCATCACTCATGAATTAATCTATCGAAACAACTCAACATATTTCAAATAATCAACACATTTCAATTAAACAACATTTTCCAAGCAACAACATATTTGACATAATTAAAACTAGACAGATTACTTTACTTGCGTTACAAAAACCATAACTTGAGATTCCGACACCCTATGAACCTGATTCTGCACTTTTTGGAAACCTCGGTATGTCTACTGACACTCTCTTGTTGACCTCCAGACCTAAAACATACTCTAACGGTCCCAAAAATAGCCAACGCTCAACATGGTCCAGTTTTGACCTAGGTGTGGTAATTGGATCATAACTCGAATTATACACCTTGAAAGCCCGATCCGTAAAATTCCTATGAAAGCTAGCATTCTAAGAAACTCTCAGAGTGAACGGTTAGATTAAAGCTCGATTACACAATTTATGGTGGACTTTCTAGTATGGCCTAGCAAATCTGTCATGTTACCGAATTATGTTTATTTGGTATTTTCGACCCTAAATCAAATCAACCAATCCTGAGACTCTAACTTGCACCCCAAAATAGTTTACAAAGATCAATGACACCCCTCTTCACTCCCATAACACAACCAAGACCAACTCTAACATCAACTAACACCAATTCTCAAAGTAAACAATTTAATCTCTCTAATTAAACATTTTCTTTAACACCAAAACTTAGTAATCAAAATAAAACTCATACTTTTAACATCAAAACCATACAAAAACCAATCACACACAGCAAGGGTAACAAACCTTCAATCATAACAAAATTTGAAACATTTCTCAGTAAAAGAAAACCGATAAAACTCGTAATAACATTATCGCACATGATAATAACATCATAACAATAAGATTACTACATCAAGAGCAAAACTTTACTAATCGTAACATATTTTAATTTGCAAAAACAACAAAGAAGATTTAAAAACACTCTTTTAGGAAATATAATGCAATAATAAGTATAAACTAAGATTTTTAACTCAACACTCTCAAAATCAATCCAAATCGCAAAGTTTAACTTGCACTTGTAAAATAAATTGAGAAATAATAAACAATTATTCAAACTCACCCACACGTATCATTACTCAATTATAAACACATGAAATCAGATTTCACAATTTATCTAATCTTAAATCATGCATAATGTAACATTAACATAAACCCTAAATATAATCTAACAAAAACACACCATATTGTTCATACATATTAGCAAACTAATAAATAAAACTTACAACAATACTAAACTTCATATAAGCAGAATTTATACTCATATCATATGCAAGCTTTCAAATTTATTTTCATGAGATAACTCTAATAAAAACTTTATCCATGATTTACATAGAATAAACAATATACATAACATATTACTAACGTTAGTATATAAACAGAAGTTATAAACATGAATTACACATATTTGAATTAGATTATATGAAAATAATATAAATAATAATGCTAATAATAAAATCAGAAAATAAATAAAACTGAAACTTAGAATTAGGGTTTTACTAGAGATGTCGGCTGGCAGTTACTAGTGGTAGACATGGCAGAGGTCGGAGTGGCAAGATTGTGGCGACGTCGGTAGCGGGTCGCGGCAGTGCGACACACTGGTGTCGTCGGATGTCAGACGACGGTGCACAACGGTGATCGGTGTCACGGGTGGTCTGGTCGAAACAACAGAAGCAATAGTAACCGTTGAACTGGGCGTGCGATGGTGGGAAAGGCGATGTCTAGAGTGGAGTTTGCTGGTGATCTTGCAGCGTCCAACGTCAAGCAACGGTTGCGTTGTCCTTGGCGGCAGTGTGTAACGGCCAAAAGCGAGAGAGACAAAGGGAGGGAGAGAACTCCAGGGACAGAGAGAGATAGAGAGAGAAAAATGTTGTGGTGGTTGCGGCGGTTATGTTGGGAGTGCCCGGACAATGTTCAAATACACCCAAGCACTCATGGCAACGTGACATGGTGGTTGACGTCTTTTCTAGAAGATCTCTTAAACGGTGATTGAACAGTTCAATCACAGCTGTGACAGTTGGTTCCACAGGGTCCTACAAGCCAATACCCAAGGCAAGAATATATTAGAAAGAGGTTCGGAACAATAATGTATTGAACCGGAGACGTTAGAAAACTCCTAAAGGATGTAAAGGAAGCATTACGGAGGGTGGTAGGGGCCACCACGGTCTTTGGTGCACCACCACGATCCATAGTGGGCCACCACGGTCCTTGGTGCTCTTTTGGGAAGCAGATTCTGAATCTGCACCTCACCACGGTCCGTGGTGAAGCCCAGGAGGCACGTCCCACATTAGAAATGAATACTTCATTTCCCTTCCCTCTACTCTATAAAAAGGGGTCCCTTTGGGATGGAAAACCTTGTCTTCCATCCCAAGTGGTCATTGTAAAGGCTAATCTCTTAATTTGAGATTTAAGGGATACCAGGAAATCTTTCCTTTGAAAGTTCCCGAGTTTAGGAGTCTCGGGGTGATTTATGGGAAACCTCCCTAAGGAAGGAAATACGGGTCGTAAAAGATATGGTCAAACATACTCTTTTGACCTCGATTTGACCGGGGTTGAAACGGTCTAGCAGCCGTGCCGAAAGGTGCTGCGTGGTCCTTTTGTGGAGGATTCCTATTTGGAATCTTCTACTCAGAGTCCCTTTGGAGTCCAGAGTGTTCAAGAGTACAAGGCCGGCCGAGGGGATCGTTTTAAGAGACAAGTGGTAACACTAAGCCATTGCTATTTCGATTTTGTTATTTCTTTTTAGGTTAGATTAGTTTAGATTATGCGGAAATCCTAACAGTTAGGATTCCTATTACGCCTCTAATCCGGGTGGTCCCAATTAGATCAATACTAAAAATATGTGTATTACCAACCACTTTTTCCCAACCAATTTAAAATGGTTGGAAAAATCAACCATTTTAGCAACCATTTCATATTTCAATTATTTTTCAAAAATTTTAGTGGGAAAAATGATTGGAAATTCCAACCACTTTTGCTAAAATGGTTGAAAATTTTCCTATCATCCTTTTTCCTACTATTTGAATTTGGTTGGAAAAATGGTTAGTAATCCGGCCATTTTTCCAATCATTTTCAAATAGTAGGAAAAAGGATGATAGGAAAAATTTCCAACCATTTTAGCAAAAGTGATTGAATTTCCAACCCCTTTTCCCACATAAAACTTTTGAAAAAATAGTTTGAATATGAAATGATTGCTAAAAATGGTTGGTTTTTCCAACCATTTTAAATTGGTTGGAAAAAAGTGGTTGGTAATACACATATTTTTAGTTGTGGATCGGGCCCACCTCCTCTTGTGGCCTAGAGAGGTCTAGACCACCTAACCCAACAGTGGTAGCAGAGCCTCGATAACATGGTTATGTTTTGCCTATCTCTTTTATATGTTTCAAATGTTGAATCATGTTTACATAGCTTGCTAGATTACATGTTTATGTCTTTTATGCTATAATCTTGGTAGATACGATCTATTAGAATGTATGCATGCTAGATTAATTATTAATTTGGCGTGTTATATTGGTTAACCTTGATCATTATGTGTAATGGTCTTCTTTTGGTTGAACCTTAGCTTTGATTGATTGGATGTTGGTTTTAGGTGTTTGTTTTGTTTTCTCCTTTATGATCACATGTAGATTTTCGGTATGAGATGGGGAAAGCTTTGGTCGTGGAAATTGTTGCCATAACCATAGGTGTGCTTTTGAGCCTTCACCCCTTGTTTGACAAGGAATCCCGAGTATGACATTAGGTGTCTTATTCGGGATTTTGGTAAAACTCATGGTCTTTTCTCTCTCATTTTGAGTCTGTCAAATAATTGTTGTGTTTGACGTATGGTTGTTAAAATCGCAATCCGGATCGTAGGATTGTACGATCCTAAGATCCAAAAATGACCCGACGATCCAATTCGTTCCTGGATCACTGCCTTGTTAGGGTTGTACCAGGATCGGACAAGTATAGGTCAGGATCGTTAGGATCGGTTCGATCCTAACTATAGCCTATTTTTGTTAGAATGGTCATAATCATACTAGAATCGGTTAGGATCGTATTAGGATCGGTGAAAATCATTGCTTTTTGTACAATTTTTTAAATACAATGTTTTTTAGGCGAAACTTCAAGTCACCTATAATAATTTTACATTATTTGTAGAATCTTATGATCTTCAATCTGATCCTACGATCCCGATTCTAAGGACCACTATCGACCCTAACTAGAATCCTGATTCTAACAACCTTTGTTTGACGTCGTACTTGTTATGGCTCTCATGATCATATTGGATTTCATGAGGTCGGGCATAGTTTGGTGTGTGTGGCATATGATGTCACACTCATAACTAATGCCACTTCATGTTTTCTTCAAAGATCAAACCTAAAGAATCCGAGGTTTAGGTCTAAAATGTTTAGACTTGAAATCTCGTTTTCTATAATTTCCCAATTAAGTTAGATTTAACCTGCGTTATTGAACTAAGTGATTCCATTCAAGGACTGCATTATGGGAAGAGTTGATTTTGAAAATCAACTATCAATCGACCAGTTCGACATAAAATAGATCGTTTTGTCGAGTTGATAACTGGGTGATTTCAGTTGGACCTCTACAAAAATGATCCTCAACATGGATTTGAAATATGCTGAGTAAATTTCTCGATTTTGGAAATTGGGCAAAATGAGTATGTGTCTGGCCTTGAAATTTGGAATTTCAATAAGGAAAGGGGTTTCCTATTTCACCTGAAATGGTTTTGGGCTGGAGATATAAACTTAAAAAATGGGATTTTGTTGAGTTTGTATGCATAATAGTTGCTTTTGTTTGGGATTTGTTTGATGCTAAATTGTTTTGGCTCTATCCCTTGATTTAGGCAGGTATATTGCGAGTTGGATGTCTTCTATAATTGTTATTGAATATGGTTTTGACATATGTTGATATGTCGTGTTGCAGTGTTGCCAAAATAAATTGTTTCATTGCATGCGCTCTTAGTGTGGCCTTAGCTAGTCTGGTTTTACCGGCCTGCGTGCCAGGTTGGCTGAAATACGGCCTGCATGCTATCGATTTTGAATATATTTTTAATTTAATTTGACTTAAGTTGTAATTTATATTTGAAATCAATGTAATCTCATTTGATGAGACCCACTTGTAAATCTTGTAATGTGAAAACATGAAGTTGAGTGGTAGCCCATAAGCAACAAGGATGTCGGTTCGAATGGGAGCTATTATGTATGTTGTGATGTTTCAAGGAGTTCTTGAAAGCGTTCGAGAAGATGTTCTTGAAGTGCCTAAAGAGAATCCTTGAATCGTTCAAGTTGGAATTCTAGAAGTTTCAAGAAAGTAGAGTTCCTAAAGACTTGAAGACTAACTTATCTTAATTAAATTTATGTAATTAAGTTTAGGAGGTCATACTAAAGGTTTTTATTTTATACTTTGAATGATTCTTAGCATGTTTTATCGTTTATTATGCTTTTCATGCTTGATTCACAAGTTTCACCTAGAATCGTATGCATAGGATAATAGATCAGTACTCTCTAAAATTTAGACATGCGATTGCTCACCTTGGCGACCACCACTTGGATCATGGGCGGTCATTGCAAAGCAAGTCATCCATGAATCGGTAACAAGTTGGGTGGGAGTCATGTCTGTTCTTAATGGCGAGGTAGAGAGTTTAGAGTCATGAGCAATAAAGAGAGGTGATGTATGAGATACACAAACTCTCCCCAAGAATCGTATAATTAGGGTAAGCCAGGGCACAAGTACTACCCATATAATAGAGAGAGGTGATGTATAATTAGGGTAGGCCAGGGCACAAGTACTACCCATATACAACATATCTTTCTCACCAATTAGATTTCTCAAATAACGCCCATATTATTATGATAGGGCTTTATGTACAGTACTATTACATTAACTTAATTAATCACGACACATTCACAAAGGAAATGGATAATTTGCATATATCCCCTCAAATTTATGATATTAATAAATCCATCCTCGATATTTTGAATTAATATTTGCTTCCTCTAACCTTTTAACAATTTAATTTATCAAGTTTTTCAATGAATTTTGCAACCTTTCAGTGCAAGTGGGATTTGTGTTAAAAAATTTTTTTACCGAAATTGTCATCATTTTAGCAAATGAATTTCATTAAAAATCACACATTCACCGAAAAATTGCTATGTTCATAGGAAAAATTGCTAAATTAACTTGGTTCAAAATGTTAGGGGAGGTAAATATTAACTCAAAAAAAATGAGTGTTGGATTTATAAATGTTGAGGCCCTTAATTAAGGGGGGTGAATTTCACAATAAAGATCAACACACTAGGTAGGACGTTAGAACAAACTTCCTTGGTTTCAAACCAAGGATCAAAACCTAGTGTAACTGAATTACCTCATTATATTTATATCAATCAAAGAACAAGTTACACTTACGAATAAAAACAAGAAGTAACAGCCTAAAGGCAGTTACTGATAGGTTCACTGACGAAGGTCGAAGGTCCTTGAGACAGCTACAGATAAGGATCGTCGTAGGAAAAACCTTAGCGACAATTTGGAACATGATGGATTACATTGAAGCACACATTCACACAGCCTTAGTCCGTCAAGGCTATGCTACACATCATCTCACCACCACATGTGGACACAACGAATGCTCACCAAGGTCCTTGGCTATCCCTTCACCAGAGGTCCTTTACTAGCTACCTTCACCACCGAACCATTGGCTACACATTCAGAAATCCCTCCGGATTTCTTACTCCGCGATTACTTCTGTTTATTTCAGAAGTCCTCAATCTTCAAGTCTTCTATTTATATTAGAGGCTTGATGGATGTTTAGGATGGTAGCCGTTGGAAACAAGATTATTTCCTTGTTTGCTCACTACTTCACCTTCCTTCTTTGCTGCTGATTTTCTTTCCTTCTTTTTGGAGATTTCTCAATCTTCTCTTCTTTCCATTTTTCTTGTTGATTTGTTTCCTTATGCCTTTCTTATGATTTATATCTGCAAATAAATCACACAATCAGAATATATATTATATACTTAGAATATATAATCAGGTTATAAAATATAAGGCAACTTCCCTTTTCCGGATTTTGGCTTTCATCAAAACCTAAGATCCTTCGCGGATGCGCGGTAAAGGACCTTGACCCTGTCTTCAACACTAAATATCATGAACTTGAAGCAGTCATGTTCAAAATGTTAGGGGAGGTATCGTACCTGCTCTGATACCACGTGGAAGTATTAAAAAATAATTGTAGGACACTCTGCATTGAGAGGCCCTGGGTCCATATATTTATATTGATATACATTAATTTAGGAAGTACAAGGAATATTCCGGAAATATCTATATAAGTGTGTAGTCTAGAATATTCCACCATAATACAAGATTATTCTAGATTATTCTATCAGTCTGATTCACCTTAACGACACAAGCAACGTGAATTTGAGAAATCTTGTGATTTTTGTGTATAACTCTTACCCTTGTTTCAATTTCTAATTACCTTTCTCTTGTGATTTTTGTGAATAACTCTTACCTTTGTCTCAATTTCGAATTATCTTTATTTTTAATATTAGCGGGATCAATTTTCAAATACACCATTGAAAAGATAAATAAAGAGTTAGATTTGAGGTTTTGAAAATGAAGAGAAGAATTATAATACTATTAATAGATTTTGTTGAGGGATATTACAAGACTTGGAATCATGGACCTCTTTTTACATCATATATAGTAGTTTTTTTTTTTTTTTGGGAGGGGAGACAACAAACAAGGACAAATAGTTCAGCGCTTACATTATACTGCCTCTTACCATAATTTTCACATCCAGGAAAGTAGCATATTGTTCAAAGACCCAATTTGAAATTTGACAGCATAAGTTCTTCAAAACCACATATTCACGCGTTTTGGGGTTTTGAAGGAAGAAGCACTTGGTTGATCAATTTGTGAAAGTTCAAGTATGATGAACCAAAGGGCCTCTGAGTTGCTTCTTCAGCCAACCTCTTCCACTCCATAGCCTTCTTCCTCATCTGCTTACCCTTTTCTCCCTCCATAAGCTCCCTCACCTGCATCTCAACCTTTTCTCTTCTCACATCGTTATCAATCTCCAAGCCTATCCCCCATTTGCGCGAGCTGAACCAACAGTTAGTCTGTTGTTCTGCAAAGAACGGCCAACAGAGCACCGGCACCCCACCACATATTGTGTCCAAAGTCGAGTTCCACCCACTATGAGTTAAAAACACGCCCACCGATGGATGGCTAAGCACCTTCTCTTGATCGCACCAGCTCGCAATCAACCCTCTTTCTTTTGTTTCAACTAAAAAGTCTAACGGTATACCTTCGCTAGTGTTGGACACAATATCAGGTCTAATTACCCACAAAAAAGGGTGCTTGCTATTCGCAAGCCCCCATGCGAATTCGACTAGATTTTCATTTGTCATTGTGGTTATGCTCCCAAAGCTCACGTAGATCACCGAGTTTGGCTCCTTAGAATTGAGCCATTCGAGGCATTTTGTGTCCTGTTTCCAGAGACTAGTTCCCAAAGACAACACATCCGCAGTGGAGTTATGTTCATCTGCATATTTTCTCTCAACGAATTGGAAGGGTCCAATGGTGTATATCCGACTAGGACTCACTATCTTGTAAATATCCGCAAAGACATCACTCTCGAAGGCGTCAAAAGTGTTGAAAATAATTGGGGCAGAACACTGAGCAGCTCTCTCTGCAGATATCATCAAGAAATTCAACATTGTGTCGTCTCTGTTTGTGGTTCTTATGAAGCTTGGAATATATTTGAGTTGTATGCCATTCATGCTGGGCACTCCATCGACAAATGCATCCAAGGACCCATCAATTTCGTAGTTTGTATCTGTCAACAGAAATAAGTAAATTTGGTCCCCGGTATCAACATGTGTATGTAACATCATATTGTGACAATTGGACAATGATATCTTTGTTATAGGATACAGTTAAACATGTGCAATCCTAGTAAATAAAGAACGTAGGAAATTAATTAAAGTGGAGAAAATCTTGATCAAGGCTTTTGTACAAATTCCTACGAAATCTTTATACCAAAAAATGTGGGAAGCTGGTGAAAATGCATATTATATTGTAGGATTTACATAGTAGAAATGTTTTCTTTTTACTTAGCAAAAACAATTTTACGGTATTCAATTACTCAACTTGCTTTACAACCTTACATGCCACCACAAAAACCACATTTTAAGTTGGAAAATTAGAACGTGAAAACTAACCTGGAGGTGAACTTAATTTAGTACAATAAACTCGGGAGTAAAGAAAATTTTGTACTTACAGCATATTAATGATATATTCAAGACACATTAATATCTTTTTCAAACTAATTGTGATGATAAATTGACAATTTATCTCATTCTTCTAAAATTACACGTTCTTTAGCACAACATACAAAACTCATAACCAATGTATATTAACTGTCTAATATAAGAACACTAGCTCTCTTGCAGTGGAACATGCACACCAGAAAATGGCCCAAATGGGAGTAGTTGATAGGTTCCCAACCTCCTCTTTGATACATAATTACATATTATAGATTATCATACACAACATTTATTAGATTGGATTTGTTTTGGCGCAAAAAACACACATGTAAATATAATTATATATGACATTGTTGGAATATTTACTTATTTTTCTGGTATATATTTTTATGATTTATTATGTATCTTTCACTTTAAAAACTTTGGATATTAAACTTTTAATATACTTAATATACTCAATATACTGAATTAATGCCATTATTTACATAGAAAAAATATTTTCATTAAAGAATACGAATGTTTTTAAATATATCAATAGAAAATTATAGTCAAAAGAGAGTTTAGGCTGTGTAAAATTCGCTCGTAAATGGTTGGTGTGGTAAAAGTTACGTTTTAATAACTTTTGATATATAAAGCTAAGTTTTGTTAAGTATTGAGAAAAATAATACTTTTGAATAAAGTAATAGTTTTTTAAGAAAAATAATAAATATTGGTAAATATGCAAATTTCATAATTTTATTAATTTTTGACAAATATTTACTATTAAAAGTCATAATCCCATATTCCCAGATTCCCAGCTTAAGGAGCCTGTTGTCAAATTGTGTTCTACTTTCCGTATTTTTATTGCCAATCATCCGTACTTTGAATGAATTGAACTAATTAATAACGAGATCAAATTGAAGCTTTGAAATGTGTTTATTCGTGGCAGTAATTATTTCTTCTATTCTATATTAATTGTCATATTTGTCAACTGTGCAATTAAATTTTGAAAATTTTGATCATAAATTTATCAACATATATAATGATTTGTTCTATAAAATTACCATCATTAAATTTGTCATGAAAAATACTATTATAAAAATATAATATTATAGTTGTTAATAAAATATTATATAAAAACTTGTCAACCAAAAATATAATATTATAGTTGTTAACAATAACTACAATTGAAACTTAGCTCATATGTCAGAGCTTTTAAAGTTTCACTTTATTTGTTTTAGAAGCTTTGAAAAAAGAGATTACTCTCTCTGTTCCAAATTAATTCACATAATGCACCAGTTCTTGCATATTAAGGTTTAAACTAAAAGAACTAACTAAACAATTACTTTTTCTCTCTCAAAGTAGTACTTGTTTACTCTCCAAATTAAATAACACATTTTTCAAGGATTTTCTATATATCAAAGCTTGAATAGTGAGAAAATATAAGTAAGAATAGTTTTAAATAAATTAAAAAGTAAAAAGGTAACATAATTATTAGAGGTAATATAATTATTAAATTAAATATTAAAAAATGAAAAGATGCAATTATTTTAAAATAAAAAAATTAGTTAAAATGTCAATTAATATTAAATAGGGGTACTAAAATTTAGAACCTTTAAAACTAAAGCAACTGAATGTCAATTACTCCCTCCGTTCTTTTTCATCTTTCATTTAAGGCTTTTAGTGTTAATTTTTAATCAATAATTTTTAATATAAATTTTTTATTAAAAAATATAATATTGTATTTTTTTAATATAATTTTTGTGATGAATCTAATGACATCAATTTTGTATGATAAATTATCATATAAATTAAGATATTAATAATCAAAGTTTTTAAGGCAATTTTCTAGATGATAAATAAATAAAACTAGAGGTAGTAGTAATATTAACTGTTTTGCTAATTATAATCTAATCAATAATCCGTAGTCTATATCAATGGGTTCAACTTTTGGTAAAAATTATAAAACGACATAATTATCCTTGTAGATAGAATTTACATCCGAACCAATTGGCATCAAGATAGCTTCTCACAGGGAAGATTCGCAATGGAAGAATGACTATGACATAATATTTACTTCTGTCAACCATCAGGTATCAGACCGTATCATTATTATCCTAAGAAGATTTTCCACTATCGAGGCCCGTCCAATTCGACATCCCCATCATAGATCCTGACGGGCCATGTCAATTTTTATCTTGACGTATAGTTTTTTGCTACAAATGTAGTTGCCGTAGTTTTACAAGGTAAAATATGTTTTTATATTTATATATCAGTAGAAAGTATTATCATGATAATCATCTTGACTCAAGATATATCTTAACTATCTTGAGTTATCTATATTTCACATTTTTATAACTTTTATTAATATTTTTTAAATAATTATATATATTTATCAATTATAATAATATAATACTCCCTCCGTCCCAAATAAATTGTCCACTTTGCTTTTTCACGGTCTTCGATGTTATACTTTGACTATTAATATTTTACGTTTAATTTTAGCAAAACTTAAAATATTTTGTTTAAATGAAAGTATTTTTCGTCACAAATCTAATAATAATAGTTTTACACGATAACTCAACATATAATTTGATAAATTAACGGTCAAACTTTATAAAGTTTGACCTCATTAGTCAAACTGGGACAAATTATTTGGGACGGAGGGAGTACTTATTAGGTAGGTGAAAAAAATATAATAATAGTCAACTTTTATCAATCATAGTAGAAAATTCACATTTTATATATAGCTTTATATTTATGAAATAAATACAAAATAAATAATTATTTTTAAATTGTTTATAAGTTGTAGTAACCTTGAAAATGATGAAAGATACCTTTAGAATGATTTAAATACACTTACATTTCACTCTATTAGTGATTTAGAAAAAAATTGTAAGATGGTTAAGAGTCATCTTGTGTCAAGATGTTTATCATTTTCGTAATTAATAATCTCCAAAATGGACCGCACCAGATTCATAGCAACCAAAACATATACACATGGGAATATACATGAAATAGTTTTGCAGTGATTTATCGTGTACGCAAGATAAACCTTATTTAAAAACTGAAATCATCTGATTGCAATAAAAATAATTCCTACTCATTTACACTTTTACAAACGAAAATGATAAATGTTTTGGCAAGACACATATTAAGTATCTTGTCATGATATAAAACCTATATATTTATAAATTAAATTAAAAAAAATTACATGATTCACTTCTATAACTATAATAATATATATAAATGGTCAAAAATCACACTTTTATCTATACTTTTTAAAATTTACAAAAAGACGTACGTTTAAAATATGCCCAGCAGATGAGGTTCATTCGTTAGGGTGTCAATTTTAATTGTTGGCGTAACCAACACATTCCAAACTTCTTATAATTAATAATTAGTAATATTTGTCAAAAAAATTAGGATTAAAAATGATAATAAGTATTAATTTCATAAGGAGCAAGACACAAGCCCCCAATACACGTATCATCACTCTTTTACAAATTCTTACCCCACTGTTTTCTTAACTTCTAACGTTTTATTGTATTCAATGTTTTATTTTGACTCTAATTTTCTATCACGACATTTTTCTAAACTAACAAGACTTCTTTTATAAGTTTTGGTGTAAGATATCTTTTAAATGTCTTGTCTTATTATTAAAATCATATTAATATATATTATATTTAAATTGCAATAAAATGATTTGACTGAATTCAATAACTGCAATATCATATATAAATTGAATAAAATTATACTCTTATCTAGTATTTTTTATATTTCAAAAAAATACTTACAATATACCCAATGGATTAATTAGCTAGGTTAATTGATTTGATTATGTATCATTTGTGCTCATTGTCATAAGCAATGCATCCAAAACTTCATATAATTAATAATTAATACTAATTATAAAAACAATTAGTGTGAAGAATCATAAAGAATACTAATTTGACAAAGAGTAAGACTTATTTCATCACCCTTTTTAAAAATCTGTAAGTCAATATTTTCACTGACTGTTCTGCTACAAATGCAGTCAAGGTGAATTTACATGATAAATTATTTTATACATATAATTAACAATTATATAAACACACGAGAATATATGAAAATAGTTTTGCTAAGATTCATTGTGTACAGAAGATAAATCTTTATATTTAAAAATTGGAATTATATGATTGCAATAGACATGATTCCTAGTCAAGAAAAAGAGCTAGAGAGGAAGCTAGACATGATACCTTTGAATGGAAGAACTCCGGTGTTAAGAAGGGAACGATACTGGGAATACCCGAGAAACCCACAAGCACTAGCAGTCCAAAACAAAAGCACAGGGATATTGCCACCGAGCTGCTGGGCAGCATCCATTGTAAAATACATGATGGCATCAGTAACGATAAGCGTAACAGGGGGCGACCCAGAGTCATCAGCAAGCCTAAGGAGGAGCTTCTTAAAGGGCTCGACAAGGTGGTTCATAACAGCGTGGCAGAGCGCCGGGATGTCCTGGGTGGCGTCCAGGTCTGACGGGGGGAGCCCGTCCGGGATGGCTTCGAATTTGAAGGAGGGGAGGCCGTCGAGGGCGTGTGGGCCCCTCGACTGCAGGAACCGGTGGTGGTTATGCTCGTTGTTTACGAAGGTTATGTGGAAGCCCTCTGAGTGGAGGAATTTAGCTAGCTTTAGCATCGGCCCCACATGGCCTTGGGCTGGGTAAGGCACGCACACGGCGTGGGGCTTTGGGTTGTCACTGGCCACCCTCATGTCTTCTCTTAAGGAACCCATTTTCCTTGCTGAGTGAGTGATGAGTAGCTAGCTAAGCCAACTGTAGTTTTGTTGTGTATGTGTGTTTGTGAGTGCTACTAGTAGTTGATAAAAGCTCAGCTCGGTGGCAATTAACTCGATACGGCTGCAGATATATATAGTACCATGCGTGCTACACTGGGGGCAAAAATGATATTCTGTCGTTTGGTACATACTATATGAAATACCTCGGCCCAAAAAAAAAAAAAGGCCCTTATAGTGTTATTACCTATTTATTAAGTTCATGTATAATTTTTAAGGAGAGGCTAGCCCTAAACCCTGGTCTCCCTAATTATTTATACCTACCTTCTTAAAAAATGATTCAATACCCTAAGCCATCAACGAAAGAAAAAAAAGAAGGTTGAGAGCAGAAGGGTCGGGGTCCTAAACAAAGATTCAAAGGTTAGTATCTGCCATATTAATTATGAGTGGGGTTGCTTCTGCCTTTTGAATGCGGCGGTTGAGGTCTCCAAAGTTTGAGGTTACTTAATTTTCTTCTACTAATTTGATATGTTGGACGATAAAAATTTGGGGTAGTGATAATATTGGTGGTGGGAGACAATTACACAAATAACATGTACAATGAATACACATCTGGGATATTAGCAGCGACCTTATTACATGATGATGGTGGGCTTATGATAGATTCCATATGAATATTATATGATGGTGATGATGATTTAGGATGATGATGTGTCAAGTGGGACAAGAAATGTAAAACTCAGTAGCATAATCGAGCAATGATGTTGGGTAATGAATTAGGAAGGGATTAGTACTGTATGTATTCTTATATATGGGTACTCTATTATTGTGTAGCTTTATACAAATATTGGATTTTTGGGTACAAGTGATTGAGAGTAGGATTTCGTCCAACCTTTTTGTGAGGCTTTATTTATATTTCTTGGGTTTGTGTTCGAATATTAATGATTAGGTCTTGGATAAATTATAGGTGTTCATATTTTATTGGAGTAGATCACCCGTTTTCGCTGAATCAGGTAAGTGGTGTGATACTCTTTTAGTCTTCCTTCGTGCCCAAAATATAGTTTTGTAAAGTCCTTTTCGTACAATAATTTTATTAAATCGGGTTGGCATGCTATTATTTACGCATAATATATTTGGTTACACTTATGTCTGAAAGATTTGATCGACTCCGTATTGATTTATATGTTTTTTAAAGTGGGCCTTTCATTGTCAATTTATAAGTTAAGTTTGTATTTTGACGTATTTTTAATATTTGGACCCTTGGTAGTAATTTTAATTAGTATTTGCAAGTATATTGTTATTAAGTTGTTTCTGTACTTTTAACCTACTTATTTATGTGTTTATAAAGCACTCCCTTTGATGTGTTTTAAATTGTATTTATATTTTACCTTTATATACCAAGTGACGTTTTGTGACACTTTACTAAATTATTTGTAAAGTAGCCATTTACATAATAATTTTGGTATTTGAATTATTTTGAACCTTCTGTTGTATTATTGACTTTATGGTTCCGATTTATTTGTTATTCTAAACTACTTGACTGGGTACTGTTTATACGCTTTAATATTCAAGTTACTGGTTTTGTTTTTGCGCTATGTCTTCTGCCTTAGCCAGTTAAGGTATGCACTGGACATGTCGATCGACTTGTGTGCGCGCTATTGTATATTTTGATCTGTGTATGTTTTGTTGGGCCCAATTTTTCGTTGCCCCCCCCCCCCACTGGGTCAATAATGGTCTCTGTTGTCCATGCCGCTGGGCTAGTAGCGGTTGTCTGTTGTCCATGCCACTAAGCTAGTAGTGGCCTTAGCCCCTGTTTTGTGATTCCCACAGCTAAGTTTTGATATATATTGTGCTATTCAACGGTAAATTAATATTCTTGTGTATTTCGGGAAGTTTTGAGCTAAGTAAAGTGTTTTGAAAACCCAATCATGTTTTATTGATGTATTTATTAAATTTGACCCAACCTATGTTTTACTCGCATGCCAAGCTCAGCTAAGGGGGTGCTATGCTACTGACTGGGCTTTCAAGCTCATCCTTTCATCTTCCTATTTTTTTTAGGTTTGGTTCATGACTTGTTGGTGGTATCTGAGTTACCTATGATATTGGAGTAGCGCGAGGAAGCGTAGTGGGCTAGGATTTTGAGTAGTACTTGTGTGTCCCATTCTTTCTGTTCAATGGTTCATTAAAGCCGTAAAAGTCTTGTCATGATTGGTTTGGGGCGTGACACTATATGTATACATATGTGTCCGATATCTACCGCTATTTGTAAACTTATACTAATCATTTTCGATACTTATCACAAGTTAGGAAAGACATATTTCAGTCCTCCACATGCATGTAACGGAAATGAGTTAACTTTTCACATGGTGAACTTTTATAGCAAATTGGTAAATTTAAAAATTAGGTGAATTTTATAATAATCACAACAAGAAAAATATGTATGGGCAATAAATTTAGAGTTGTTTGGGTAATAAATAAATTATTATTGCATTAACTTAAAATAGGGGAACCAAATAATTTTATGGTTAAATACATTATATGTGGCAACAAAACTTTTTTTTATTGTTGCAATTGTTATAGATTGGGCAACAATTTAAAGAAAAAAGGTTGTCAATAGTTACTAAGGCAACAAAAAAAAAATTGGTTGTCCACTACAACTAACTTGTGCTACCGTTTTTACTAATTTGTATCCTGGATTTTGTGCTTCGAGGATAAAATTACCGATCGTAACAAGTTGTTTTTGTAGCACCACGTTAAAGGACAATAAAAATTGGACTAAGGCAGCAAATTATTTTTGTTGCCTAAAGTAATTTTTCTTGTTGTGCATATAACATACACTTGAAATCCTTAAATGCAATTAAAATAGGTCAATTGTTTAGATGCTGAATTTTTTTTGTAACAATTAGATAAATTTTAAATTCTATAAGAATTTGCAATAATATTGATAAATTAATGAAAATTTTATAATAAAAATATTGATGAATTTCTTTTTAAAACTTAACAAAATTTGAGGAACTACGCAGTTACTTTAAGACATATCGTATAAGTGTATAACAAGGCAATAATTTGTTGATGGAATTAGGCTACAATTTTTGTTGGCTTTTTCATACATAATAAACTTTTCATGTATATTAGTATTATAAAATATGTAGAGTTTGTCAGATTCTTAGCATTGTTATTATAAATTATTAGCCTTAAATTCGTGCTATATACGAAACATAATAAAATAGTTACTACCTCCATCCCTAAATAATTGTCCATTTGACTAAATTTTGACCGTTGATTACTCACAAATTACAATGAGTTACAATATAAAATTAATATTATTATAATTTTTAGTACTATATCTTTCTAATAGTGATAATTTCATATTGTAATTCATTGTAATTTGTAAGTAATTAATTGTCAAAATTTGGTCAAATGAACAATTATTTAGGGACGGAGGTAGTATTTCTATTTGAAAGAATTAAGTGATCGATGTAGATACAAAATTGATTAGTTAGACATTTTGTTAATTACTTTGCTCTATTTACGAAGGTTGTTATGATTAAGTTTCTTCTATAAATACTTAGTCTTTCCCTTTTAGTAAGACTACTACAATTTGAATGCAACAATATCCAATCTCTCTTTGATTCTCTAAATCTCTTCTTCTCATAATTCTATATAGTATCAGAGCGTATGGCTTGATTTTTATAATTCTTTAACTCATTCGTTGAATTCTCCAATCAATCTAATGATTGGTTTTCCCTATTGGTCTCTCTGATCAATTTTTTTGATCGTTCAAGTTCTTCAATTGTTTCAATTGGCGGAAGAATTCAATTGAAGAATCCTATTCTTGACTGATTCTGCGATGGCCTCAAGTTCTTCAATTGGAAGTGGTGTGCATGTTTAGAAATACAATAATGATCCCTTATATATTCCTCTCAGACGCATATCATCCGGACATTCCCCTCACAACTCTGAAGTTCAATGGCTCCAATTTCCAAAAATGGAGAAAGATGTCAAGATAGCTTTACCGATCAAAGTAAAATTGGAATTCATTGAAGGGACAATCCAAAAACCTGCTTCTACAAGCCCTACATACGGTCAATGGATCAAGGTCGACAGTACGGTAGTAAATTGACTTCTCAATTCTATGACAACTGATTTTTCTGATGCATTCGTTTATGTTGTATCTACAAAAGAATTATGGGATCCAATCAGTGAAGATTTTGGCCAATCTAATAGTCCCTTGCTATTTCACCTTGAAAAAGAAATAATGGTTTGCATCAGGCTATAGTGACACAATAACTGACACTGTTTACTTCACTAAGCTCATAAAACTTTGGGATGAATTGAATGATGTGTCTTAGCATACTACATGTACTTGTGCCGAAACTTGTCCTTCTATTGTACAAACTTTTAAGTTCATCAAAGGAAGAATTTAATTCAATTCTTAATGAACGTAAATGATGAATATGATGTTATTCAAGGAGAAATTCTGTTAATGGAGCCTTT
The DNA here is from genome assembly GCA_029582165.1 of Portulaca oleracea. Taxonomy (NCBI): domain Eukaryota; kingdom Viridiplantae; phylum Streptophyta; class Magnoliopsida; order Caryophyllales; family Portulacaceae; genus Portulaca; species Portulaca oleracea. The sequence goes on from CM055871.1 coordinate 34,191,734, forward strand.
ACCCACTTCTAATAAGGCTTACAATATGATAAAAAGGGTAGAAAGGAAGAGGTAGATCACTACTAGTTTTGGAGAAACAAAAGAATTGGTTGCTTGTGTTAATCAATCTATGAATCAGATTACATGTGCTACTAAAAATGTAGAGTCTTTAGAAGCTCTTCTTCCTCAAAATTCAGTTAAAAATAGGAAAGATTAAAATCAAGAAGGTTTTGCAATCATTGTAAAAGGCAGGGAGACACCTAAAGATCAGTGTTTCCAACTTATTGGGTATTCCTTGAGCCATCAAGAAGAAATACCCTACCAAAGTGGCAACCCATGTTTAGCACCTATGAAGATCTGGACACTCCTCTTAAAAGCATTGAATATTAGGGATTAGATTCTGCCCCCATCAAGGTTTGATAGTTTTTTTGTCCAAGCACTAGGTAAGGCCACTGCCACAGCTAAAAATTTTTGCACGTTCTAAAAATAGTAGCAGTTTTGCAGGTAATCTTAGTACTTGTTGTAATGTTCAAAGTCAACATTATGTATCCTCGATCATTGATGTTGGAGCAAGTGGACATATGTGTTATGATTTACATCTATTAGTACGTGATGTTCAAACCTTATCTAAGTCTCTCACAGTATCACCACTAGATGGGTCTTTTGAATTTGTTACTTTAGTAGGTAATGTTGTACTGAATGGTTCTATCAATTGAGAAAGGCCTTTTATATTCCTAAGTTAAAGCAAATCATATTAGTTCTGGTGTTGCTCAATCCTCTGATTAGACTTTTGATTATGATCAATTGGTAAAAGATTATCACTCACATTCTGATTCTGATTAATATTCTAGTCCACATATTCCTCTTACACATAATGGTCATAATCAATCTATCACCCATGTTTCTGATAATGATATTACTAATTTTGTTCAACATGCTGATACTAACCATTCTGTTGAGAATTTTATACATTGCAAGAAATCAGACAAAGTCGAGCATCCACCTCAATGGCTTAATGAGTATGTTCAACACAAACATAGCAGAAAAGAACCACCTCTTCTATCTCACACAACTTTATAATTACTACCTTTGTTGTTCATCCTTTATTTAGTTCCAAAGATCTCTTAAACTTATCTGGTGTAGGACTTGTAGCTTGTAAACCTGCAAAGTTCCCTCTCCAAAAGGAATTAATCTTTCCCTGGATACTGGAACACATCTAGAGATGCATCAACATATAGGAGGATCATTGGCAATCTTCTGATTCAACCTCTTCTAGTGTAGCATTGGTGATGATATGCCAGAAAAAATAATCGGTGTAAAGTTGGGAGTAGCGAACAATATTTTAATATTTGGATTATCAACAACTTAATAGTTAATATACATCAAAATTAGGACTATCATAATACAAAAACTCTTTATGACATATTATGGTTTATTGGATTTGTCAATATACAATTTTCATGTGAGAAGGATTAAAAAAGTTTGATAAATTGTATATATTGTTGAAATTTTTTCCCAAAGATTGTGTTAGTTTCTGAAAAATACTTATTTATTGTTTTTAAAAAATTAAAAAAGATGAACTTCTTCTACTTGTATATTCTTCATAAGCTTTTCTCTCTATTTTTCAATTTGAATATTGCATAATTGTATCGTCAGTACTTTTTCTTAGCCTTCTTCTTTAGTTTCTATTTTTGTTTTTTTTTTTACATAGGTAAGTTGTCCGACCCACTAAATCTCCTCTCACAAAGGCATGCTAACTCAATGGTTTTGCATAGCAGATAGGGGCAGGGGGTTTTTAACCCCCTATATAGGGTCCAAACCTTCCATTCAACACTCCCGCAATCTGGTAAGTAGGAATGTTTTCCCCAGAATCGAACTCTGGAGGGAGGGGATGGAATGTGGGTGCTTGCCAATGAGGAAAGAATCAATCAACTTCTTTAGTTTCTAAATTGCTTCTTCAATTCCTCTTCTTCTTCTTCTTCTTCTTCTTCTTCTTCTTCTTCTTCTTCTTCTTCTTCTTCTTCTTCTTCTTCTTCTTCTTCTTCTTTTGCTGTTGCTGCTGCTGCTTCCTCCTTCCTCCTTCCTCTTCCTTTTCTAGTTCATTTTCTTCTTTCTTCTTCATCAATTCTGTTGGGAAGAAAAACGTCGTTAGAGCAAACTTGTAGTAGAAACTGGGGTTGAGCATAGTCCAGTTTGGACCAAATTTCGGGGTTGAGAAAAACGTCGTTAGATCTAGGGATTTTTCATTTTCGGTCCTCAGTCAAACGCCTAGACCAAACTGAACGGATTGAGGACTGACTGAAGGACCGAACGCTTTTAATGAGATATTCAATTTTTAGGTTTCTAATTCTGCGTTCATCTATTCTCCTCTCATTCAGTTAGTCACACACATGCTAAGTTTTGATTCTAAGAGGGACCTTGTCTCTCCCTGGTCGTCCCTCGCTCAGTCTCTCACCATCAGCTTCTCATTCACTCGCTCGGGTCATAGACGTCGTTGCCGTCATCTTGACAACAACCGTTAACCATTGCGCTCCTAACACTCAATCAACCTACCGTCGCAAAACACTCGCCCCTGGCCAATAGTTAGCCGCTTGGTTTCCACTCCAATCGGCCACCGTCCCATCTCTCTTCACAGGCTGAACCCATAAACACAGGTTCATCCCACAAATAATGCTTTAGCCCATTAGAAGGTTAGTCCAATCCATGACAAAACATTTTTCAATCCAGTCTTCAGTCCACATCATTCTTCAACTTCGGTCCTCGGTCCATTAAGTCCATTCCAGGATCGATGCTCAGCCCTAGCGGAAATAGAAATACAGGATACATGAAGCTTCAAAGTATCAAGAAAAATAATGCAAGAAAAACAGGAACAAAGCGAGACAAGATTTAATGTGGGTAACCGAACATTGGACGAAATACCTGAGGTCAACACAAATATGAACAAACTCTACTATCAAGGTCAGAGTACAACAATAGAAATCTACTCTTTCAAGAGATCAATATGAGAGACACAAATCTACCGTAGCAGACCAAATTACATGAGAACAATACCACTTTCAAGACTCTCACTATGACAACTCTTTAAATCCTAGTGAATCAATCTACTACCATCTCTCTCCTTTCCCCCAAGGGAGGCACTTGAAGGAATACTCAACCTTTTCGCCATAGTGCTCTTCATGAGATAGTCGATGCTCTCCCCAAGAGACACACATAATACCTTCAACAGCTTGGGAATATATAGGAAGACAAAATTTGGCCACCACTCCAATTAGATTTATCAAATCTAATACAACTAGGAAACCCAACATAGTAAGGAAACCTAAATAATTTCCTAACACAATTGGAAATAAATCATACGGCCAACTTAGGAGATTTTAGGATAAATATTCCTAACAAATTCTTCAATCTATTTTTCCAATATGAATCTTTGTTGGGAAAATGATTCTTCGGAGGCTTGAATCTTTATCATCTTCGCTTGGTCATCCTGTTCTTCTGGTGGTATGTATGAAAATTGACAAGATGGAGTGTAACATAGAGACTTAAATGATTCAATTATGGATACACCTAAAGAGTTGTGGACAATCTTATTTTTCTTAAGAACTATTTACTTATACTGTTAATGTTCAAAGGGATTGTTGCGTAGCTTGGACTCGCTTGTCCCTTACAGGAAGAGTATGCATCTAGAGTATTATATTATATACTCCGCCGCCATTGGATTTTCTATAAACTACTTATCTTCCCCAAATTCTAGGACCAATATTTTCTCTCCTTCCCTCATCCCCTCCTTATGCATATTCTTCCATTTGAAAGTTTCTTTCCTTGCCTCGATGGTCTCCTCCCCATCAACCACCACTGCTTGAATTCCCTTCCCCTGCTGCTTCTCTCCTCCCTTTGCCCCTGATTAGGGAAAGCCAAGCGTTGTTTCATCCGTGGTTGGGTCTGTTTTCCTTTGAATGCTAGAAACAACTACCTTTCCTCCTTCAATTCATGTTCTTTCCCCTCCCCCCGGCATGTCTCCTTGACTTCAAGGGAGAAGCTTTAAGTCAGCTCTCATATTGTAGGTCTTCTTCAGGAGTATTTGGGTTCACCAAATTGAATGCTCGCAAAACATGTCCCAACCTGCCGTAACCATGGCAGTATTCAAGTAGTCGAACGTATTTAAATTTAACCTAGATTGACTTGCCGTCCACTTTTCCCATTATCTCCCTCCAAAGTGGCTTTGTAATATCCCCATCCACTTGAAAACACATCGATTTATCGACTCTGAACATCGTAGCTTCCTCGCAACCTACGGAAACCCCTAACCTTGTCCCTAAAGAGTTTTGCGAATGATTGTGTTAGTCTAATCGTTGGAAACTTATGTCTGAGTATTGCTCGGTGCCATCCCAATACTTCAGGAGAAGCAACTTGTTATCAAAGGATCACAATACCTCATTCAGTAAAAACTCTTTGTCTCCGGGATCAAAAAATTGCAAGAGGTATAAGTTTTCTATCATTTCACACCACTACTCCCTTAGCAAGTATCGAAATATACTTCAGTACCTATTTCATTACTTTCATGTTCAAATATGTTTCTGTTAACAGGTTTCCAATCAAGCTCAGCGTTATCTCATTCTACTTTTCCTCATAAGTCTCCTCTTCTATCTCTAACCTCATATGCTTTTGTTGGTTTTGTGGCCCTGGATCCTCGGTGGGGTCCAAAACGAGAGAAGAATTGGCAACAATAGGAGACGCCCCCAACATCATATTGACGCTACCAGCGCCAATATCACGGCATTCGGCGCCACCAGGGGGTAAAAGACGCTACTAGAGTCTCTTGATACAAAGTCGGGGCAAGCGCTGTCTCTGGATACTAGACGCTACCGGGGTATTTTCGGGCGCTGCTAGCGCCAAGGTCAGAAGGGTGTATGCCCTTGACGCGGCCAGCGTTTATGCCAGCGGTCAACGGCTGCGGCAAACTTTCCTTTTTGTTATTTAGATTATTTGTTGTTCAACCTAGTCTCTTTCTCTCATTATTAGTATAAATATTATACTTGTATCTCCACCTAAACTACACCAGAGCAAGGGAGAAAATATTGAGAGGGAAAAAGGTCTCACCAATATTTTCGATTCCAAGTGTATCCCGAGAGAGAAAGATTGTGAGTTGTGAGTGAGAGAGATTATGATAGTAATCTCCTCTGTTGTAGATCACATCACACCCTGTGATAGTGATCGGGTTGTACTCCTCCTTTCTCATAGTGGGTTGTTTTCTGGTTGTCGCCGTCCGTGAGTTTTTCTCCGAGTTCTTCGGTTTTCTACGTAAACCTTGTGGTTGTGTTCTTTTATCGCTTTTATTATTTTGTTCCTGAATTTCGTCATAATTTCCGTCATCTCAATTCGATTCTATTAATCGGTTCGGCTGTTACCTTGCTACTACTATTTTTCTCTAACAAGTGGTATCAGAGCCTCACAACTTTTAATTTCAGTTTGCTCTTCTCCAACTTTATATTATCCTTTAATCACCCGGTGAACTAGAACTCCATGTAAGCCCCCTTAAGAATGAGAAATCATGGAACTCCCTCTCCTAAAACAAAGTCACTAGTCAACACCAACAAAACGTCGAGAACTTCCAGATGACACATCAAACATCCACCGCCTCACATGTTATTGTAGGCACAAAGTCTCACCGCCGCCTAGAAAACCGCTAGTTAGGGTTTTGGGATCTCTAGGCTTTTTTGGTGAGAGACACAAGCACCAAATCGTGACCTATCGATACTTTTCCCCAACTTAGTTATAATTATTGCTTATAACTACTTTTATTGTTGTCAATGAGCTTGTAGCTTAAGTAGCATTAGGGTGGGAAGTTTATCCTTCCCATCAGGATTCGATCCCTAGTGACCACAATTTTCTTGGTGGGAGTTGTCAGTGCCCTTAGGAGGCCCCTTGTGGGCCTCATAATGGTGTACCCCCTCTCCTTTGGGCTGGTAGACCTACCGAATTCTCCCTGAGATAGGGGATTCAGTATGTTGCTTAACTTATCAATGTAAAAAAAAACCCTATTTTTATTGTTGTGCTTATTTGGAAAAGAATTAGGAAACTAAGAAATAATTTCAAGAAACGACTTGAAGATACCCTTCATTTTGCGGAAATTTTTTTCGGTGTCCATTTTTCTATAATACATTTTAAGGTACCTTATAATTTAAGTTAATTATTGTTATGTGACAAATTTGGTGATTTGAATAAATTTTTGGCAAAGTTTTGGTAGTAAATTGCTTTAAAATGTTTATTGTTGATGAACGTCAATATTCAAAAAACCATAAACATTTAAGTAGTTCATGTAAACTCACAATTAACATGCTTAGCTTACCAAATTTATCACCTAGCAATTAATAATTTTTTAATAAGCATTTAATTACAAGATAACTTGTAAGCCTTTTCTATTTTAATTTATAAAAAAGTTTCTATTCCCATATTATGAGCACTTATGTTTTCTATATAATGAGCATTTTTCATTTAGAAACACGATACTTGGTCCACCTAAATATACTATTCAAACACAGCTATTTGGATTATTTTGGTTGTAGCATGGCCATGTAGGGTATTTTCATGGGTGTTGGTTCTTTTATCACTCAGTTCAATTTTCAATTGTAGGGAATGGGTTGGCAAGTACAATAGTTTGCTTATCTCGGCCAAATTTCATGTACGGGTTGGGATTTTGTTTGTGCTTGAAGACACTTTTTATTCGGTGAAAAAAATTGGCTAAGAGGCCGTAAATTATCAAAAAAAAAAAAAAACACAGCTATTTGGATTTTCTATTAATTACCAACAAAACTGTCGTTAACTTTGAATATTCGTGCGGTTATAAAATTACAAAGCCCTCCAACTTGTGATGCAAAAAATCAATTCATAGCAAACATCCATCGTTCATGACTTTGAAACGTTGTGTGCCAATAAAATGTTAAAGGCGTGCATGTACGTAATACTCCTCGATGGATAGTCTAAGACTGCGTTTGTGATTAACATGTGGACTAGAATTTAGTGTTTTGATTATGTCAAAATTTTAATTGAACAAATATTAATTTTTGGTAAGCTAGCTCAAGTAAAGTTTTCTAAAACATTAATAAAGATATATAACCTTTATAATTTGGAGTAACGTTTATTTTATTTTTAGTTAAAAAATAACCTTTGAAAATTATATGTTTGGAAACTACATATGCATATCTTTTAATGATAATTCACACTAATAAGCTAATTAGCACAACCACTGTATTTAACGAACACAATTTTTTGTTTGAATAGCTATCTACCTATTTCGCTATCCACTTCTTTAACCTCTATCAACTATATAATTTTGTTACTCATTATCTAAAACATTATTTCTGGTGGCCAAGGCTTAAATGAAATTGGATTTTGTCCATTTAGAAATGATAACAAGCTTTATTATTATTATTATAAAAAATGTTGTACTCCCCATATTCTAAGGTCGACCTTTTCTTTAGGACTCCTATATTCTAAGAGAATACTTCATCTTAGTATATGACGGATTATAACATTTAAAGTGAGGAAATAATTATTGTTTTATAAAATTAATGGGATATTGGATAATAATATACTGATTTTTGGGGTATTGGACTATAATATACCGACCTTTATCATTGGACAACAATATCTCTGACCTTTATACCTAGGTGATATTATTATACCACAGTGAATAAGTCGATGGTGAACTAGTCTCCGTATTGATGTGGCAAGCGGAGGGAAAAAAATCAGCCCCATCCCAGTAACCCCATCAACCCCTCCATTTTTCTCACTAATTCACTTAAAAAAATTAGCCTCAACCCAGTGATTAAGGGAGTGGTGAACCAGTCTATGTGCTGACTTGGCACACAACTAACCAATATCTTGTAACCTAGGTCAGTGAAACAAACGAAGGTGTTAACGAGGTTACTAGGATGGGGCTGGTTTTTTGCTCTTCGCCTGGCATATCAACAAGGAGACTGATTCACCACCTCTTTAGTCACTGTTGGTATAATAATATCATCTAGGTATAAAGGTCAGAGATATTGTCGTCGAATAATAAAGATCGGTATATTATAGTCCAATATCCCAACGCTATATTATCATCCAATATCCCAAATGAAAAAAATAGTTGTCAGAATGTGGATGTGAGCTTTGGCTCTATTCGGAACCTAACTAGTGGAGTGTAGCTACAAGTAGTGTGTCTCACTTACCCATTTTCCCACCAATGAGATAATTGGAACACTAAAAGAGCGATGTCCAATAATTAAGAGGCACATATCAACTAATGTGATCGAATAATAAACATCTTTCAAATTATATTCTGGTGGGATATCACTGAGACAAAAACATGCTAACCAGTTGCCCAACTGGTATTTTTGACATTTCAAATAAATCCCGTGTCATTTTTAATAAAGAAATAATTTGTAGTGGTAGTTTTGACATTTTTTGATAGTTTGGTGCTATTTTAAGTGTTAATCTCTATGAAAATCAAATATAGATGTCTAAAAAAATCTAATCATGAAATTAAACCCTAAATGCAAAATTAGAACAACAATGAACCCTAAAAACTTGGGACGTCGTTGTCACTCCGGCCTTCCATGTCAAAATCGACTTCTTCTTACTTTTTTTTTCATGCTTGAAGCTTGCTCCTAATTGATAAATCTCGACCCTCCAACACTTCAGATCTAACGAATGGATGGATGGCTCAGGGCTCAGATGTTGTGACTCTGCTCTATTGGAGGTCACCTTCCTTTACTTGATGGCTCTAACACGAAGACAAATGTCGAAAGTCAGCGACTATGAGAGAGAAAGAGAGGAGATTGAGAGAGTGTACGTGAGTGTAAAAGTGTAATGGAGATGGGTATTTTTTGTTTCTCTGATAAAATGAGGAGTAGAAGACGAAATGTCTAGGTGTTAGCGTCTGCCTATTTTTGGTTTCTCTGATAAAATAAGGAGTAGGATAGCTTGGTGAAAGACACAAGGGAGAACGATTGAGAGACATCAAGAAAGAGAGATAAAAAGGGGTAAGCCAAATAATATGGTGCGAGCGCACACGTTTACACAGTGCACGATGCAAATCTTATAGAAAAGAAATACTTCGTCAAAGAAAAGATATGCTACCATTATGAAATTAAAAGGTAGGATGAACGCTTTATTTTACCTTTATCTTCTATCTATATCTTTTTCTAACAAATATTGAGATGGGCCAGCATTTCACTTAGGCCCAAAACAAAATTAAACTACCATACATTCATCTTGAATTCTTTCCTTTTCTTATCTAATTTAAATAAGGATTTTTGGACGCTAATATACTGAACTTTTGAGGTATTGGACAATAATGTACTGAACTTTGACCTTGGACAATAATGCACTGAACTTTGAGGAGTGTTGGACCATAATGCACTCGAGACAATTTCGATGGTGGCGAACTTGGTGACGATCTTATATGGCAGACCGAGAAGATAAATAGACTAAATAATATTTAAGTTTATGACAAGATACATAGGATTGCCACTAAGTAAGTCACTGTCAAAATCATTCTGAGTGCGTTATTGTTCAACACCCCCCAAAGTACAGTGTATTATTGTCCAAAGTCAAAGTTTGGTGCATTATTGTCCAATACCCCAAAAGTTCAGTATATTAGCATCCAATAACCCTTTAAATAATTTACTAAATTACGAAAAGTGTTTTTGTCATTTTGAGAGTAAATAATAAAAGTAAACAACTAAAAATTACTAAAATTAATTATTATTGTCAAATAAAGTTATAAAAGAGTACACAATTATATAATTTCTAAACCGAACAAGGGGCATCACCCTTGATGGGTGTGCTAGCACCGATAAGATATTGCATCTTGGTCCAAGGTGGAGATTGTTAGGTTAGGCCTAATTTGGTGACTGATGGATCCTCAATGGAATCCTGTGTAGATTGAGAAGCTATCTTGGAATGATTGAGAAATGACTCCGGAGCTAAGGATAAGGGAGGAGAGTTTTTGGGACCTAAACGCTAGCAAGACATGTCTATATCAAGCGGCACGGGTTGTCGGAGTCATCGGGCATGGCCGTGACAGGAAGTTAGAACCTCAAGCAATTTTCCTAGCTCATGTTGCATTTAACATAGGTTAGGTTCTCTATTTTTGCTATTTTTTTCATTGTGACCCGAGGTAAAGAGGGTAAATGTGAATTCTCCGTCATTGTTGCCCAATTGAGTTAGAGAGTGAGTTGCGAAATTAGCAAGGGCTTAATCAATGTATTGGATGAAATCACATACTGTGACTGTGATCTTATTTGTGATATGCTCTCTCTCATAGTAGATTGTTTTTAGTTGTGGCTATCAATAGCTTTTCCCCCTTATTGGATTTTTCATGTAAATATTGTCTGCTGTTATTCTTTCTTTACCATTCCTAAAATTTAGTTTGTCACATTCATCTAACATATTCCACTGCAAATTAGGATACGAGTCCTTGAAAAATAAAAATCCTATTATAAAATGTATATACATGTTGCAACTTCATTCATATGAATATTTAAGCTTGTGATTTTTGTATGTGCTTCTTTCTCGTGTTTCAATTTCTAAATACTTTATATCTGTTGTTCCAATTTCTAAATGCATCACTCAAAAGTTCACAAAAATAAAGAGGAAGGTTTTGGTTTTTGAAAAAGATAAAAAGACGAATCACAATAATGAGTTTTTGGCGCTAAATAATTCGTTTTTAAAATCTTGTGATTGAAAAAAATTTTAAATAAACTATTTTTCCACTAACAGGTTAGATTATTGTTATATTTCCCAGAGGCCATAACCAAATTCTAACATCGGAAAAATGATATAGCATCAGTAGCACTTGCTTAGTACCAATGAATAGGCATCATTTATTCATTACTAAGCACATGGTACCCTATAGACGCTAAATTCTATACAATTAGATTAGTAGAATTAACATTTTGTATAGTAGAACTCTTATCTGGTCAAATGACGAAGACGGATGGATCAGTCCATTCAAGACTAAATGTTAGAAATCCAGATAAAAGAAGAAATAAAAGTAGTACAAATCCAAATATGACGAAAATAAATAAATATAAATAATCATGAAAATAAAAAGTAACTCGAAAAAGTCGCAGTTTCAACCAACGGACCAACCCCCTAGGAAGGAACGTTGTGTAGCTTGTCGGTTGAAACGCTACTCAGCGTTTCTCAGCATACGCAGCGTAGCGTTAGGCGGTGAGGGTGGTAGGGCGCACATGCCTTTTTTCTTTTCAGCCGGATGATACTGTACTGAGATAATATGTATGCGGTATCTTTTCCTAATTCCATGTGGATTATATTTTTGACATTATCTTGCTAGAATTAAGGTATAAAATATTAAAAGTTTGCAGTAATATCTTTGAGAATTATTCTAATTCTCAGAGTATTCGTAATATTTGCGCTATAAATAGAGGTACTCCTCTTCATTTGAACAGACGGAATTCCCTTAAAATTACTCAATTGAATTGGTACTCTAATGTTCTAAGAGTACTCTACTGATTTGAGTCGTCCATTTTGATTAAGAGGTAAGGCAATGCTCTAGGTTGCACTTGTATATTTACTATTCAATTCTTTCATTCCTTCCTCGAAATCCACTAATGTGTTTATTATTTGTCCAGATTAATACAAATCAAATTCGGCAATTTTGGTGTATTTTTATTCGTTTAGTTCAATAACTAACTTAGTAGAGTCCGTTTACAGACGGGCGCAATTTAGACTGTTTAATATGAAATTCATAACCTTACCTCGATCCCTCTGATCTCTGGTTTTCGTCAATTTTAGAGTTAAATTTATAATTTATTAATTTTCTGCAAAATTAAGAAGCGACTCCTAAATTTTTTATTTATTTTAATCTAACTCAAGATTTTGTAGGAACTGGTCATATAGTCCAGGTCTGCCGTGTAGAACGTTGCGTAGCATTCCCCAAGTCTGCTCGAGGCAATTCTTGGGTGTATTCTGTCCTTACTTTTTATTTTCTTCGGTTAAACATGTTTCCCTAGTATGGATTAGTTTAAGTCAGTAATATTAGATTTATCAGTTAATTTGCCTGAAATTTATTAAACTTAAATTTAACAGTCAATAATTTTTAATCTGGATCCTAAGCAAACCCTAACACAAGTTAATACACACGTGGAGTAACATGACATCCTTACTGGCTAAGGGTCGTGGTAGCCACATACCCATGCCAATTAGTTTTAATTCCGTTGTCAAAATTTAGTGTTGTCTTTCTTGAACTATGATAAAAGTTCAATTTATTGATGACGAAAAAGTCAGTTTGAATTATTGTCAGTCACAAGCCCTACAGTACGAATTACTTGGCACCAAAATCCAATAATAAATGTTATTGGGGGATATTAAGTATGGAGTCTATTTCGACCAAGCTCTTAAAACAAGCAAAGTGAGGTTGTATCATGATACAATTAACAAGAAGACAAGGAATCCATTAGACATTTAAACCATGATCGCATTTTGGTATACATAATTTGTGAGTAAACCCTAATATATTTTTTCACAACGTCCTTGCTTGACCTTGCTTGAATTTCCGATTCCTTTCCTTATGTATTTCCTTATTCTACTCCTTTTAACATCATATATAATAGTCTATGGGTAATAAACAACCATAAATAGTTAATAACTTGCATTATGTTGCCTCTTACCACAATTTTGACAACCAAAAACTAACTTAGGTTCAAATACAAAATTTGAAATTTGGCAGCATAACTTCTCCATATCCACATATTCACACATTTTTGGGTTTTAGGGGAAGAAGTACTTGGTTAATCAATTCCTCAAAGTTCAAGTATGATGAACCGAAAGGACTCCCAGTTGCTTCTTCAGCCAACCTCTTCCACTCCATAGCCATGATCCTCATTTGCTTACCCCTTTCTCCTCCCATAAGCTCCCTCACTCGCATCTCAACCTTCTCTCTTCTGACATCATTATCAATCTCCAGTCCTATCCCCCATTTGCGTGAGCTAAACCAACAATTAGTTTGCTGTTCTGCGAAGAAAGGTGAACAAAGCACCGGCACCCCACCACAGTATCTAAAGTCGAGTTCCACCCACAATGAATCAAAAACACACCAATTGCTCAATGACTAAGCACCTTCTCTTGATTACACCAGCTCACAATCAAACCTCTTTCTTTCATTTCATCTAAAAAGTCTAACGGCATACCTCCACTAGTGTTGTACACAATATCTGGTCTAATTACCATCAAAAAAGGGTGCTTGCTATTTGCAAGACCCCATGCAAATTCAACTAGGTTTTCACTTGTCATTGTTGTTATGCTCCCAAAGCTCACGTAGATCATAGAGTTTGGTGAAATAACCTTAGAGGAGGGGGGTGAATAGGGTTGTATAAAAATTATGCACTTAATCAACACAAGAACGTTCATAGCACTTATATATCTGAATAATACTTCTTTATTGATAAACTTAAAGTGCTAGAAAATAGAGGAGGTTACAAACTCGGCACTGTCAAGGACTGTAAGGTCCTCAACAGATGCTTACAAGGGAAAAAGATTCAGGATGAACTTCTGCAACAGTGGCCTCACAATTGAAGCAGGAAGAATGGCTTTAAGCACTAAAGTGAGGTCACTTCACTTTAGTTACACGACTCTGAGGTCCTCACCATAACACACCTTCTGGTTACACAACTCACTACTCACAACCAAGTAGCTACACTCGAAATTTTCTATCACAAAATTCCTACACACGATTTATCTTGCTTGGAATCGTTAATGAGCGAAGAGAATGAGTTCTCTATTTATGCTTAGCTCTCCAACGACTCCTTCAACAACTTTCCTTTAAGTTTCGATTCTTTCCAACTTTAGGAGGCAGATTTCTTCAATCCTTTTGTTTGGCAATATCTCCAACATTTGATTTAGATTCTACAAGGAATAAATCTGTTAAGAATCAAGGGATATATACATAAATATTAGGAAGATATAAGATAAATATTTTAAGGAAACTTCCATGATTTTATCTCTTCAAAATTTGTCTTTCAATCAAAATGTCAGCGGTTACTGTGGAGGTCCTCAAAGCAGTGTCAGCGGCTACTGTGGAGGTCCTTAAAACAGTGGAGGTCAGGGTTCTTCATTTGGCTCTTTGGAATCACGCCATTCTCGAGGCATTTTATGTCTTGCTTCCAAAGACAGACTCCCAAAGACTTGACATCCTCAGTGTTGTACTGTTTATGTGCATATTTTCGCTCCAAGAATTGGAAGGGTTCAACTGTGTATATCCGACTAGGATCTATAATCTTGTAAATGTCAACAAGGACATCACTCTCAAATATGCATCAAAAGTGTTGAAAATAATTGGCACAGAACACTAACTCTCTCTCTCTGTAGATATCATCAAGAAATTTAGCATCGTGTCATCTCTGTTTGTGGTTCTTAAGAAGCTCGGAAGATATTTGAGTTGTATGCCACTCATACGGGGAACCCCATCAACACATGCATCCAAGGACCCATCACTTTGGTAGTTTCCATCTGTCAGCAGAAACATGTAAAATTGTCCCGCTATCGACAACATGTGTAGGTAATGTCATGCTCTAACGATTGGGAAATGATATGTCCTTGTCATGCTCTAACACGAATTAAGTGTATTTCAAATTTAAATAAATATGGTCAAGCGTATTTTAGGTGCGGGTCAATATGGGTCATGTATATTTCGAATTTGTGAAAATACGAGTTGAATTTTTTTTAGCAATAGAACAAGCTAAAAATCTTAACATAGGACAATTTTTAAAGCGCCACAATTTTTATGAGTATTGAAACGGAATTAAAGTGCATTATGTTTGACAAATGAATATGGTAGTACTTATAAAGTTGTATATAATTGTAACGTTTGTAATTTTCATACTAAAATATAAGGCAAACTTAAATATGCTTAATATACATTACTACACCGAATATATATATATATATATATATATATATATATATATATATAACAAAAGTACAAAACTGTAGCTTTTAACTAATAGCCTTTCCTAGTATATAAAAATTTCGGATTATGTGAATTAGCTTGGCAGTGATTTATCGTGAGACTGTGAAGAATACAATATCTGAAAATTGGAATTAAATGACTATAATAGACATGATTCCTACATGCTTGTTCTATATTATTAGTCACAAATTAAGGCCCTATTTGAAAAAAAAAAAAAACAGATAGATGAGTGAATAATTGTCTAAGTAGCGGATAACTGTTTGGGTAGCAGATAGTTGTCACATATTAGCAGGTAGCTTATAAATGTTCAAATGGTTGTTTATAAAGAATGTGTTCGGTAAACTTAAACGGTCCAAAGTAACAAAACCTAATTTGATCATTAATTTATCAGATTTGTCTGATCAGTAATCATAAGTTAGAATAATTAAACAACTTAGATTTTAAGCAACTCTAGTCAGCTCATTATTATCAAGGGGCTATGTCATTTGTAGATTCAATTTGGGGTGTACCTATACTATCAAGGTTATTTTCTAAATAACATGAATATATTTATAATTACACCCACACTTTGGAGTACCCTTTTTTTTCTTTTTCAATTGAGAAAGCAATAGCAAAATATTGGTATGACACAAATGTGCAACACATTACTCGTTAAGAAATTAAATAAACTTTATGTTAAAGACAATAATCATGAATCAAATCATCTATCCATCCATTATTTGGTAAGAAGTACTTTGGCAATTAGGTTATCCATGTTGTTAAAGGATGAAGAAGTTGCTGCCTCTTGAGCCAAGTCCTTCCACTCCATTGCCTTTCTCTTCATCTCTTTCCCTATCTCTCCAAGCATTAGCTCTCTCACTTGCTTCTCTACTTCACTTCTCTTCACATTGGTATCAATCTCCATTCCAATTCCCCATTTGGTGCAACTATACCAACAATTGGTTTGCTGCTCGGCGAAGAATGGCCAACATATTAAAGGAACTCCATTACAAATACTCTCTATAGTCGAATTCCATCCACAATGAGTCAAAAACCCTCCAATAGCAGGATGTGCCAACACTCGCTCTTGGTCACACCAAGAAGCAAGAAGCCCTCGGTTTTTGGTCTCCTCCAAAAACTCAGGAGGAAGGATTGCCGAATCCCCAAAGACTAAATCAGGCCGAATGATCCACAGAAAAGGAAGCTTGCTATTGGCAAGTCCCCATGAAAATTCCACCATTTGATCATTTGTCATAACAGTGATGCTCCCGAAGTTAACATACACCACAGAACTAGGTCCATAGGAGTTAAGCCAATCTAGGCAACGCGGGTCTTCTTTCCAAAGATTTGACCCAATAGATTTTGTCTCTTCATCCTTGTCCATAATTGGGTCAAGGAGTAATTGCAATGGCCCAACGGTGTAGAGGGGAGGGAAGTTGGGTGATAAAGATTTGAGGACACCATCTTCTAAGGTGTCAAATGAGTTGAAAATGATAGCGGAGGCTCGTTTGGCTTTACGAACCATTCTTGGAATGTAACCAAACATAAGATCATTAGAATCAGTGGTTCGGATGAAACTTGGGATGTCCTTCATACGAATGCCCTCCATACCAGGAACCCAGTCTATGATCATGTCTAGATCACCATTTGTTAAAAAGTTTGTATCTGCACCAAAAGTCACACATTCATGCATGTGTCAATTTGAAGTTGATGCAAAAGTAACAATTGCTCAAATCACTAGACATAATAGCAATTTCCAGCCCTTTTGCCATTTAAAACAACTATGTGTTACCATCTAATTTCTTCTAGATGCACATTGATAGATAAGATTGTCCCCAAATGATGTCAGTTTGAGGTTGTCTTTTTAGAAGAGTTTTAAATCTAAATAGTTATAGTGAAACTGAAAACTAGGACGGTAAATGATTAAGCCCAGTCAGAAGTAGTTGGAGTCGAACTCGACCTAGAAAAATATTTGGTTTAGACATGAATTTTTTAAATACTTTTTTGAATGAATATAAAAATTAAAATTCAAGCTAAATTCAAAATTTTAAAATTGAATGTATAAGTTAGAGATTTGAGCTAGCATTTTATTGATATTAGGCGTGAAACTCAGGGGAGCATTAGATTAATTTGTATAATGAATCATCATATAAAATTGATACCATTCGATATCTAATAAAAAATACTATTAAAAAAGTATAATATCATATTTTTTATAAAAAATATTATGTGAGAAATTATCAATTTAAAATGGACCTCAAAAAACGTGAATGACGGATAAAAAAGACAGGAGGGAGTATTTTACTTCATGACTCGGATTCAACTCTAATATTAATATAAAGCTTGATTTACGCATGCTCATAAAACATAATATTATTCCCATACAAAATTCATAATTGATTGGAATCGAACCCCAGCCAACTCGAGATGAACTTTGGTCAAAGCTAAACTCGAGATGAGCTCTAATCAAGTTGAGCCTGAAAACTCACCAAGCCAACTCGGCTGCTTTACAAATCTAAAGCACAATTTCGTAGATGAAAATAATAAGAATTTTGGGGCTAAACATGTATTGAACTTGCTTTAGTATAAAACCGATGTATTTGTGTATTGAATTTAAGAAGAATTTAATGATATAATTACTTTCTATTACTTATTATAATATTAAATATAAAATGCATAATCTTTTCCCCATAATTTTTACAATTTACAGAAAAAGAACCTAAAATATGTTTAATTGATGGAGTTCATTCAATTAGAATATCAATTATAATTATTGACATTATTAACACATTTCAACCTTCTTTTAATTGATAATTAATATCGATTATAAAAAAATTGATGGAAAAATCATAATAAATATTAAATTCATGAAAACTAAGACATTTAAATAGTATCTTGTCCTAAGACACTAAATAATGTCTTGCCCTAGCTAAGACACATATTAGTACATGCATATTAATCAAACTAAGTTCAAAGAAAATTCTAACCTATTACACAGTAATTATTAAGATATGGTAGTTAAAAAAATTCAACTAGTTTATATTGGTCCTTAATTTGAATTTAAATACATAAATGTTTATCCTTAATTAACTCAAAATGACTTTTATGTGTCTTGCTTAATTTTCATCAAAAATTAATATATTTTATGATTTTTATATTAACTTTTTATAGCTAGGATTGATTGTCAATACTAAGAAGCTTAGCATACATTGACTACGCCAATTAATGAATATAAATGACACCCTAATTCTAAAATTTAGGTCATATTCTTTAGTTGGGTTAAAACTAACTAGCCTACCCAACTTAACTTAATTTTAACTTATTCTTTGCTAATCAAACCTAACTCATCTCCCTAAACAACACCCAAACCAAAAACAACTTTTTAAATCAAAAAGAAATTCAAATAAGATTATTTTAATATCAAATCAATCCACTTTTTTCAATACCTATAACTTTTTCATTTATTTTCCCAAAAATATGTAAATTTTATTAATAAAATATTTCCACTAACAACTAACTTAACTCAAACATATGTTATATTTTCCTATTTTATCATATCTTAACTTATTCTAACTTAACTAATTTAACTTAAACCTAACTTAACCAAAACCAGTGCACCTTTGTTTTTTACCTAGCCTGTTTGACGTAGCAATGTTTGGTGGCCATTGAGGCAAGTATTGATGAAAGACAACTCAACGGTGGGTAAAGGAGGGCTTTCTACCATGAGGCTTTAATGTGAAGGTTTAATACGGCTGTCATTTCTTATGTAGCCTTTTCTCTTCTGTCTCAATCTAGTTGATGGAAGTCTTTTGTTCATCTTTTTCACTTTTACCAAATGAATGTCTGTATTAATGTTGCATGTGAGGGGTGATAAATTGATGTCGCGCGCAAAGACAGACATATCACGACTTTAATACTTAAACTAAGCTATAATAGGACAAAATCAATTTGAATTTTGTTCATGTATGCCAACCTTCCCAAAACAATAAATTTATATTTCTTGCACCATTATCGAGTGTATAGCCTAAAGCCTCGTACCTTTTTATGTCTCCACTCGCATCATATCACAATCCATCACACTAAGGCCCCGTTTTTTTATACGGTACTTTGATGCGGTGCAGTATGGAGGAAATGTGATGGACTGTAGTAGTTGGGAAAAGTAGTGGTGGATTGTGGTGGGTTGGCGAAAGCTGTTGTGGAATATGGAAAGTTTAACTTTTAATAAAAAGATAAATTAAATTAGAAAAAGTGGTTTGTGGTAGGTTATGGTAGGTTGTGGTAGGTTGTGGTGGAATATGGGAAGTTGCGGTGTAGTGTGGCACCGCAGCCTGCCAGCCGTATAAAAGAATGGGGCCTAACTAAAAAAAATACCATAGCATGCCATAACATACCAAACTTTACTACAATAATCATGATTTTCTCTCTTATCACTTTTTTCATCTACTTTTTTACACTATCTCTCTTTACCTACTAGATTACCACATCAACCACATTTTTCACAAATTTTACCATATCATTCCATACTATACCACATTTTCCATAGTCCTTATATATCATACCATATTCGTACTCTACTGTCCGCATAAAAGAACAGAGCCTAAATATCATGTATTTTGACTTCCATATGCTCTCAAGCGGCTTACCTTTTTAATAAATTTATGAAGTTTGTTCCATATATTTTGACCTTTTTTTTGTGATTTTTCCCTTTTCGTTCGTTAAACAAGTCATAATAATTTTGTTCATATTTTTTTAAAAAAAAATGAAATTTCCTTTATTAACAACACTCCATAGCCTTTCTAAAAGGAGGAATGAAAAAATTAGAAAAAGGGAAAATTTATTTAAAAAAAACCCAAAGCTAAAACATAGAGGTAGATTTGACACTAAAAAACTACTCCCTCCGTCCCAATTAATTTGTCCACTTTACTTTTTCACTGTCTTCAATGTAACACTTTGACCGTTAATTTTTCACATTTTATTTAAGTAAAATTAATAATGTTGTGTTTAAGTAAAACTATTTTTCATCACAAATCTAATAGTGTTAGTCTTATATAATAATTCAACATATAATTTGATAAATTGAAGGTCAAAATTTAAAAATTTTGACCTAAAAAGTCAAAAGTGGACAAATTAATTAGGACGAGGGAGTATAATTTTATTTTTTCTGGATTACTAACATACAAAAATAAATTTCAAATTATTATTTCCAATTGTCTAAAGACGAGGTTATTAGAATCCAATTTTCTAAATAAGTTTGTAGTAAATAATAAATATTTGATGGGCATTTGCGTGATTGGTTGTCGACATTGATAACCAACGCAACTAAATTAAATCTCATTTGACAACCAGCACAACTAAAATGAATCTCATCCATATATATATTAAATTTTATTTTGCACATTCATTTTTTAAGTTAGGGAACTTAGATTCTAATAATATGAACTTTTGATCATAAGACTAAATAATATGAACTTTTGATTTGGTGATAATTATTACGAACTTTGACTCCCTGTTGCTCTAAACAGTACGCCACCGAGTTAAGTTGAATTTAACTCGACGGCGGTCTGACGTGGCGGCGGAGGACTGTCCCGCCAGCATGAAATTGTCCACATAACCCCATCTCTCTTTCTTTATCTCTCTCTCTCATCCTCCTTTTTTTTTCTCTCCTCAAATTCACAGATCTCCCCATTTCTACATTTCTTCTCATCTTCTTCATGACACTTCATAATCAACCATCTTACTTTTATGGATGACCAAAATACAAAATAACCGCGTGGACACTAGATCGAGGAATATGTAATAAATTGCATTAATTGTGCGTGCTAATTTGACCAGCTTGGGCAATTCAAATAGGAGCCTTGTTATTTTCTCGGGAAAATGCAATGCAATGCGTTGGATTGAGTTGCGTTTGAAGGCGAAAATGGCCTTAGATTTGCTTTGTCCGAAAACCCTTGCACCCGAGTTGATGTTCCCAAACCCCATCGAAATACAGAAGGAAACAAAAACCCCCAATTTCAATTTCAATTTCAATTTCATTGTGTGAGTGGAAGCAACACTTGACTTGTTCGATCTCCTTAACCATTTCCGACTGCTACCAATCTCATCGGAGCCATCGCATCCTCAATACTCACGAGGTTAGGGTTTCACAATGTTTGACTTGGGAAGGAATTCAATATTTTAATCGGTCAGTTGTTGGTATCAACATTTGTGGGTTTAGAAGAACACGAGTTGGTTCAAAAACCCAACATTTCTCGATTTAAGAAGATGAGAAGAAATGGAGGAATGGTTATGAGAATTTGAGGAGAGAGAAAAGAAATGGGGATGAGAGAGAGAAAGAGAGAGGGGGTTATGTGGACAATTTCATGCTGATTGGACAACCCTCCGCCGCCACATCAGACCGCCGCTAAGTTAAATTCAACTTAACTCGGTGGCGTATTGTTTAGAGTAATATGTGGTCAAAGTTCGTATTATTTAGTCTTATATAGCCAAAAGTTCATATTATCAGTTTCTTTAATTTAACATAAAATATGAAATATATTTTCTTAATTACAAATTCATTTAAGAAATTTTAAAAATATATTAAATCTAAGTTATAACCTAACAAATAAATATATCTTAAAAAATATCTGATTTAAAAATTTAATAAATAAACTATAATTAAAAATATATTTCATAATTACATATTGAATGAAAAACTTTACACATATAAATAAAAATTATTTTGGTTACAGTGATTGTCATCGTGATGGACCACCATTATAATTCCATTATATTTGTTTTGGAGATTTGCGTTTCAAACTTGCTCATGTTAACCTCTGATTACACATTTGACTATACGTATAGAAATAGAGTAAATATTGCTTACGTATACTGTCTAGTTGCTAGTGCCAAATGTGCCAATTCTTCATTGGCAGGGCCGAAGGAGCTAGAAACTAGAAAGCAATGATCTCAGAAAATGGAACTGCGGGAAAGGGTGATCAATGAAGACAAAAATATAATTTCTTTAATCAAAGATAATATCAAAAATGGCCAAAAGGGTGATCAATGAAGACAAAAATATAATTTCTTTAATCAAAGATAATATCAAAAATGGCCACCTTCCCTAGCAGAATCAATGACATATGTCATCATCTTTTTAAGAATTTGATTTGATATACATATATTTATACATACATTATGGTAAGATATTTCTCAAAAAACACTTATTAATTGTAAGAGGATAATGGTAGGTGTCTTTCATTAAAATGACTAATAATCATCTTAAATTAGCCATAGTTCATATTCTTATAATTTTTATTAATATTGTTTTAGTAATTATATATATATATATATATAGAATATAAAAATATAACGTTTATTATATAGATTAATAAATATAAATAATAACCTTACTTATAAATTATATTATATATATATTATATAGAATTTTATATTTATGAAAAATATAAATAAATATTTTATATAATTTATAAATTATAATAATTTTTAAAAGTAATGAAATATATTGTTATAACAATTTAAATATCTTTATATTTTAATTTTAATAAAATTTAAAATAATTATTAATAATTTTAATTTAAGATGCTTATCATTTTGGCAATATGTAATATTTTCTAGGAAACTTTTTACCGGAAAGTCTTTTCTACAAAAATTTTCTTCACAGTGTTTGATTTACATTTGAAAATATGAGAAAGTTTGTAAAAAAATTTATTTAAAATGTCCAAACTACTTTATATATATTAATTACAAAATAGTTTTAGGGGCATTTTCGGAAATATAGTTATAAAAACTATCCATTTTCAATGGGAAAAAAACTTTCCCAAACCCTAGGGGAAACTTTTTCCATCCACTTGATAAAATTGTGGGACCTTATCCAAAATTTTCCTCCCCTTATTTTACAAATAAATATGAGAAAGTTTGATCAATTTAGAAAAATTGGCAAACTTTACGTGAAACAGTAGTAACCAAACTCTCACAAGAAAGGGCCTTATCTAAACCATCCGCAATGGTGAGTTTAAAGTCGACTCACTCCTGAGGTGACATGAGATGAGATTGAAATGAGTTCGCGTAAGACATTTCAGTGGTGAAAATGTGACTCATCTCGCGAGAATCTCGCTGTCAGTCTTGCGAGACGAGTTTGAAAGCGAGTTTATCACATTAATATTTTAATCATATTTTTTTTTCTCTCCTCGTCTACATCATTTTTTTATCAATATAACTAAATTAATTATATTATTTAGTAGGACCATTTACTTTTTTAATTGACATGAGTCAAACTCATGCTCACCATTAAAAATTAGTTAAATAAAAAAAATAAATTTTAACTATCTTAATAGGAATCCACAAATTTCCTACCATCTAATTAGTTAAACTCAAACTCACGGTAATTATGTAAAAAGTAGTATAACATGATAAAGAACACAAATACCTTTGAAAGGAGCCAATCCGAGCTGGACAAGCCTCTCATACTGAGCATACCCCAGGAAGCCACATGCACTGGCCGTCCAAAGCAGCACCTCTGGAACCCCCAACTCCTCCGCCGCATCAAGCGTGAAAAACATGGCAACATCCGACACTATGCAGCTCACAGGCGGCACTTCTCCGCCGGTGCTATTAAGGTGTCGGAGGAGCTCCTTGAATGGCTGCAGCGAGTGCCGCTCCGTCGAGACGCACAGCGACGGGATGTCCTGCGTCGAGTCGGCATCCACCGGTGGAAGCCCGTCGGTGATGGTCTCGAACCGGAACGATGGGAGCCCGTCGAGAGCGCCTGGGCCTCGGGAGCGTAGGAGGCGGTTATGATTGTACTCATTGTTTACGAAGGTGATGTGGAAGCCATTAGAGTGGAGGATTTTGGCAAGTTTGAACATGGGGTTTATGTGTCCCTGTGCAGGGTATGGCACGCATACTGCATGGGGTTTTTGACTGCCTTCTACGTATGCCACCATTGATCGCATCTCTATTTGTTGTTCTTAGATTATTGGTGGTACGGTGTGAGTGAGGCTGTGAGGGGATTGTACGTGTTCATCCAGCTTTATAGGAAAGTAAAACAGAGGAGGGATAGCTATCCAACAGTTTTTTATTGTTTTCTTTTTGTCAATTGCTCAACAACTTCGCCAATATTCAATTCTTCCGGATTGCAGTGGTGTTATATTATATTCAAGTCAAAGATGGACATCACAACAGACACTGACAGTGATCAAGCGGTGTGAGATTTATGCATTATTGAGGCGGATATATTATAGCCTGTGCTTACCCTTAAACAGTAGCTAGGCCTCATTCGGTCATGCATGGCGTATAATATTTCATGATTGATAGATAAGAATCTCCGGGTTCGATACTGTTTAAATTAATGTTTATTGCTGTTTTTTATATTACTTTTTAATGATTATTATTAATTTCAATTATCAATTATAAAAGGTTAGAAATACTATGTAAATTATTATAAATAACATCTTAATTAAATAGCTATTATTCGTTAGATTTTTTTTTTAGAAAAAGTCAAAACGAACGCTAATTATTGATATTAGAATAAAGGTACATATCATCAAGAGCCAAGGTTAAGAATTCCTCGGGCCCCTCCCCCAACCAAAACCGATCCCCCGGTTTTAGGGTTGAAGGTGAGCAAGGAAATGTGCTATTCTATTCCCCTACTTATCAATGTGATGCCAAGAAATATATGAAAAACAAGAAGCTAATTTTAAAATTTCTTCCGTGATTACGCCTATTGCACTTTGTCCTTTGAATACATCCTTCAATTTATAGATAAGAGATAGACAATCCCCTTCTACCATGACAGCTTTATACCCTGTGTCCCATGCCGTTTGTAGGCTGAACAGGCTTGGGCTTCTTCTAATTTAACAGTCGCACGACCTGATTGGCGACCATTAACGAGCGACCAATATTAACGGTCGCACACGTCTTGGAGCGACCGTTAAACGCGTCTTGCGACCGTGAATAACGGTCGCTATAGCTCTTCTATGTTGTAGTGTCTCTCTCCTCTAATTTCTAATTTCGAACGGATGAAGTCACATGGATATTCGAGTGGGGCGTCCTCTGGGTGGGTTGCGAACAACGGAGGCAAAAAGTGTAAGCAAGGTCTACCTGCTGTGCATAAGATTTGTCGAAGGGGAGAAAACGCTGGGTTAGGGTTCTACGGATGTCCAATGTGGAAGGTAAACCCTAAAATTTGTGGTTTTGGTTATGGATTTTCGTATATGAGGGCTGGGGGTTGAAATTAGGCTCCGTTCTTTTATGCGTTAACGCACCCAAATGCAACGCAACTTATCGCAACTCTATCGCAACATAACGCAAATTACCATTACTTTTTAACTATTTCCACCGCAACTTAACGCAACCCAAACGCAACGCACAAAAGAACGGGGCCAGGGTTTTTTTCAATTTTGGGTTTGGGTTTTCCAGAACATGTACTAACTACTGGTTCTGGTTTCAGTTGAAGCACTGTGATTGTGTATTCTTCAAATGGGAAAAGGATTTGGTCGGGGAAGTTGAAATTGGTTTGGTAGAGCAGAACAAGATACTGAAGGAGAGGATTGACCAATTGATGTGTGAAATTGGAATAGTTGCACACTTGAAGGAGGAGAATTTGGCTTTGAAGAAGAAACTTACAAAGGAGAAAGAGAAGAGGATGAAGGCATAGGAAGAAATTGTCATGTTGAAAAAGAAGGTCTTTAACAGGTCTGCCATGGAGGTTATTGGATTAGTTTTGGGGTTGTTACTGGTTCTAGTTTGAAAGAGGATGTAAGAATTGGGTAGCTAGGCACAAAGTCAGGTTATGAATCTGAACTTTGTGGGGTAGTGTGGATTTTGTGGACATAAGCATTGGGTGGGTAGCTGTTGTAATTTGGTGAACAATGAATTACATATTGAATGAAGGGATATGTTCCATTAATTTTCATATGTTGCACAAATGATCAGTTGGGTACAAGCTGATAGATTTGTTGTCAGTAACTGAGTTCTTCACCTTGACAATTTGTGACAGAAATAGTGTGTCTGTCACATCAAATATAAAACTTCATATTATAGAGACAGAAATAGACATAAGTTCATATTATTGATACAAAAATAAAAAGAAGTTCATATTATTCAGACATTGTTTAATAAAACTTCATAGTATTAGCAGTATGAATGGAAAAAGTTCATGTTATTGAGACTTTAATTATTAAAAGTTCATATTTTTTACAATAGACGTTTTTAAAGTTTAGATTATGTTACATACATGTATAAATGACAGAGTAATATCAAAACATATGATTAAATTAACTGAACCACATCATCCAAAGTACATCAAAAGATTCCATGAGTTATAATCCAAAATGGCATCAAACATTGCCTCAAATACAAGTTCTTCTATCAAATTACAACAATCTAGAGTTTTTAATGCGGCTACAAAAACATCAAAATGGAAGCATCCTTTAAATATTGAAAACATAATCTTCTTCCAGCAAAAAAAATGAGGGTGGTGGCATGAAGAATATTTAGGCTTCTGATGCCCCACTTTGTTGACCATGTGCAGAATTGTACCCACCATTCCCTTCTGTTTGTGGTCCTCCACCAGCAACATCACCAACCACCTAACCAATGGAAAAGTGGGGAAACAAGTTTAATTTATAAACGCAAAAGTTATTTTTTTTAAAAAAAAGAAAAGACATAAGTTAGTTAAGTTGCAATAAAAACCTACCCTTCTCCCACTACTACAATTGAACCAATCTGATATGTTCCCCATCATCCCTCTTCCTCTACCTCTGCCTTGAACCCCTCCTCTACCTTGAACCCCTCCCCTACCAGTTTTAGATCCAAATCTCCTATCAAAAGACACCCCTCTCCCACCAGATCCAGAACCTCTCGAAGACCCCCTTCTAGGAACATACCCGGAGTCATCTCCGATTTCAAACATCCTCCCAACTTCAATTACATGTTGCTACCCTCTGCCTCTGTCTCTCCTTCTTCCTCTTCCCTGAGCAGCTCCCCTTCCAGTGGTTTGTGTCCCATCACCTCTGCCACTGCCCTCAACTCTGCCAGATGATGGTTGTTGAACTGCATCTGGTGTGGGACCTTGCTCAGGCTGCAATGGAGTCCTCCTTGCCCTTCCCCTTCCTCTCTTTTCTGGAGGTGGAATGTTTAGATCTTGGGTGTATCGAGGGTCATCTTTGTTAGGAAATTTCCTTTTATTGTGACCTTGACCATTGCATAATGAACAAATCATCACCCTTCGATGCCTTGTGAGCTTGCCTGGTCTTTTAGGGTCTTCTGTTGGGCCTATTCTTCTATTCCTCTTTGGCCTACCTGGTCCAATCTAAACTGGTGGTGGATCTAGAGGTAGCTGGACTTCTGGCCAGTGTCTCTCCCCCTCAACAGGAGGGACTCCAATATGGTAAGCTTTCATATACTTGACATTCTTGTAGTAAGGGTCTACATAATCTTCAGGATTGTGCTTCAACCATACAGTACATGCTATGGCATGACAGCAAGGTATGCCAGTTAGATCTCATTCTTTGCAAGTGCAACTTCTGTTGTTCATGTCAACCTTGCACTTGTCCATATGCAAATTCACTTCAAATTGGTTGTTCAATGTTGGATGCACATATGCATTCCTTGCTTTTAGCTTAGATTTCTCTAATCTAGCCCTAATCCTAGGGCAGATAACATATTCGGCTTCCTCCATGATCTTCTTCTTAGTGACAACCCTCTCCATAAGTGATGCTCTTATCTCCTCAAGTATGTAGATGCAGTGTTTAGCCCTAACTGGGACAATGTAAGCGTTGAAAGTTTCTGCCATGTTGTTGCAGACAACATCACACTTGCTATCTGTCTTGAAAAAAACCCTGCAAAAAAGGCTTGAAGTCTCAGCAAGGAAATCTTCAGCTGCATGCTTGTCCTCTTGCTTAAGAGCTTCAACTGCAAACTTGAAGTCGGCTTCATTGTAAGCCTTGACACAATTCCAAAACAGTAACTTCAATTCTTCTCCCTTATGTTCTTTCTTCCAATTGGCATATTTGTGCCTAGCATAATGTCTATACTCAACATTAGGGGAAAATCTTTGGAACTGCATATAGTATTGACTGTAAATGTGCACATTTGGTCAGTTAGTATATTGCAGCTCATTGTATGCATAATGATAGAAACGAAGAATATACATTCTGATAAAAAGTTCAGTTTATATTATTGAAACTAACGTATAAAAAAGTTCATATTACATACTGACATATAAAAAAGTACATATTTTTCTATCATACTGACATATTATAAAGTTAATATTATTCATACTGACATAAAACAAAGTTCATATTATTCATACTGACAAAAAATACACAAAAAATCATGACTATTCAGAATGACACAAAGTAAAGATTTGATTGACAGAGACTTACCCTATGCTCATCAGATATGACAACTCAATCTTTTTTTCACATCATATGCAAACCATCTTGCTATGTCTAACCCAAAGGCCGACATCACTTGGGCTTTCAGTTCTTTGGAAGGCCAATGAGGCCTATCCTTATACCTTGCAAGGTAGAATTTTGCTATCCAAGGAGATTTTAGCTGACAGTTTATTGTCATGCTCCTCATGCAGGCATGATGGTTGTTAGCTGATCTGACCACAAAAGTCCTCAACCTTTTATCCCATGAAACATACACCTTGAACTTGCAGCTAGGTTGGCACACATCACCATACTTCCTAACCTTATTATCTGACACATCAATTTTTAAACTGTAACCACCAAACAAACCATACCTTGCAATTGCTTCCTTGAATTTTTTGGATGTCCCAAATGTCATACCAACTTGCCACTGAAAATCCTTGAATTCAGTTTGCTCATCAATGTTGCATCTCTTCCTCCTTTTCCTCAGCAGCCTTGGGACATCCTCTCCACTGTCTCCATCTGTCTCCGTCTCAGCCTCCGAGTCTTCATAGTCACTTACACAGTCATGAGGATGTTCCATATTGTTTTCCCCTCCACTTGCATCATCTTTCAACACCTTTTCACCATTTTTCTTCTTAAACTCATTCTCCTTCTCCTTGGCAGCCCTGTATTCTTCATTTGAGGTCTCAACTTCTTCATTTATGGAGTTTTCCCCTCAAATCATCATCATCATCATCATCTGATTCATTATCATCCCCAAACCCATCCTCAACATCCATATCCAATCTCTTTCTCGTCCTCCTACCACCTGATTTTATGTTTACATCATCATCATCTGATTCATCATCATCCTTTTTTTCCAGGCACCCAAGTCTCATCATCTAGATCACTACTTGAATCATTATAAAAGACAACCTTCCCCTTGCCTTTATCAACCTTCTGTGTATCCACCGCAGATGGCATTCTATAGCCACTTACCCTTCCCCTTACATGGCCTCTACCACTTTGTGGAACCCTTCTATCACCACTTTTTTCCACAGTCTGTCCTCTATCAATTGGAATATCATTTACAGGCTCATTAGCACTCTGTCCCCTATCATGGTCAGGCTGGGTGGAGGGTTCAATGACAAGGTCATGAACTTGGGAAGGCTGGGTTGATGGTTCAATGATAGGGTCATGAACTTGAGAAGGCTGGGTGGAGGGTTCAATGACACGGTCATCAACTTGGGAAGGCTGGGTTGATGGTTCAATGATAGGGTCATGAACTTGGGAAGGATGGGTGGAGGGTTCAGTGACAGGGTCATCAACTTGGGAAGGCTGGGTTGATGGTTCAATGACAGGGTCATGAACTTGGGAAGGATGGGTGGATGGTTCAATGATAGGGTCATCAACTTGGGAATGTTGAGTGGATGGTTGTAACTCAAGGTCATCAACATGGGAATGTTGGGTGGATGGTTCAATCATAGGGTCATCAACATGGTCATCAATTTGTGTTGGATGGGTGGTGGGTTGCATCTCACTGTCATCTACTTGGGAAGATGGTTGGGTGGTGGGTTGCATCTCACTGTCATCCATTTGGGAAGTGTTGGTTTTGGACTTAACCCTCCTAAATGGGAATTTGAGAATCACACATTTCACTCTCTTTCCCCCACTAAGGTTAGGGCTGCTAGGGAAAGAAGATTTATGGGGAGACCTTGATGCCCCTCTTTTATATCTCTTCCCTAATTTCCCAGAAGGAGTGACAGGGGGGTCCCAAATAACCATCAATTACATCATCTAACACAGCCTCATCCACTGTATGCACAACATAAATTGTTATCTCCCTATATGTTTATGCACAAGTTAACATATCAATACTCTCAAAGTGTGTGAAACGCCTCCTCGATGACGACTTCAAATCCAATCCAAGTATGGAATAAAACACATTCTCAACATTAGTGTATCCTTCATCCTCCACAAGCCCTTTTATCTCCAAATAATAGAGTTTGTCAACATCATAACCCTCATATCTCACCATGTCACCATCATATCTATACTCAGAGTCCTCCACAAACTTACCCCCATAGTAAATTGTCAAATTCACCACATCAAAAGACATAGTCCTACACATAACACAAAAAAAGAAGAAAAATTGTTAACATTCTGTTCATTTTTAAACCCCCCATATGTAATCAACAGGAACTCTAAATTTAAAGGGAAAATTTACCATATACAAACCCAAACAATGGTAACCTTAAACTGTAAAAAAGGAATTTTCCTGCAAAAAAAAAGGGAATCTTGTACCCTCTAAAAACTAGGGTTTTCGTCGTCATTGACATCATTGCAAGGGAGAAAACACATACCTTCCTCTGATTTTATTCCCTTCAACAATGTCAACTCAGATGAAGATGACCGCCCACAAACGTCACTCCTGCAACTGATTTCCTGGTGATCTGCTAGCATATTTTCGGGAATCCCTTTCCCAAACCCAGAAGTGTTCGTTTGATTGAGAGTGAAGAGAAGATGAACATGATGGAGCAGTAGCAGTTGAGGAGACATTTTTCAAAACAAAAATAAAAATAAAACTAACGTCTAATGAAGAGAAGAAAGGGAAGGAGAGAAAAATAATAAGGCTGAACTGGCATTTTTTTTAAGTCAACGGATGACATGGCAAGGTAAAAATACAAAGTGAATGTGCCTCCGCCGCCAGCTAGGATCGCCACCGAGTTAAGTTCAACTTAACTCGGTGGCGTACTGTTCGGGGCAACAGGGTCTAATGTTCGTATTATTAATCACCAAATCAAAAGTTCGTATTATTAAGTCTTATATGACCAAAAGTTCGTATTATTAAAATCCAATTTCCCTTTTATTAATGACAAGATATTTAAGGAGTATCTTGTCCCAAAATCAATATCATTTGATAGCTTTTTCTGTGATATTACTTTCTTCTTCTCATAGGACAATTTGTTATACTTTGTACTTAAATTGATATTTATTTTATTTTTATACTAAATCTTTACAAGGATTCTGTCTTATTATTAGGCCATAAATTTTAGAAAAAGCTAAGTAATTAGTCTTATCTGCGCAAATTATACGATTCATCATAGTGTACTTACTTAGTTATACCACATACATGCATTGGTATATATGAATCTTTTATCTGATGACTTTTTGTTAAAATATTATAAATTTGAAAACTATTGATGAATTTTCTAATAATATTGATAAATTAATGATGAATTTTATAATTAATATTGATGTACTTTTTTAAAAAATTTAATATAAGTGGTGTGCTCAAGTAAGCATACCACGGTGCGCGCCATATTACGATTGCCTTATTGGAGCATTTTTAATAGAGCGATAGTATGTCTTACCTGGACACATTTCTTAAATGTCTTCCTCTTCTTCAAATTAATATTTCTTATGATTTTTGGCACTAATTTATTTTAATAGCAAGAATTAATTATTAATTGTAAGAAGTTTTGGATGCATTAGCTATTGCAATAAACACAAATGATGACCTATTAATTGAGTCAACTCTATTTGTTAGACACGTTAAACACTTTTTTGAAATATAAAAAAATTATGAATAAAGGTATAAATTTATATAATTTATATGTGATATTGTTATAGAATTCAACCATATTATTTTATTTCGACTTAATATATAATAATATAGTATTAATAATAGAAGTAGACATTTAAAAAATATTTTATCCCAAAACACATAGCATTTTTCGTTTATTTATAATATATATGTGAGCGTGCACGTGGGATTCTAGAATTGCATCATCTAGTCTAGGATATAAAAGATTGCACTTATGGGCTTTCAGTATTATATTCTACTAAATTATGAATGTCGCAATTGTTAATTCGAATTAGAAAAAAATAATTACATTAACAATCAAAATGACCGAATACATGATAGTTGCCTCATTTGTGAAACGAAGAAAAAGTGAAGAGGTAAAATTCCCACTAATTTTATTTGGATTTTTGAATTTAAATAATATGAAGTTTAAGTTATAAAAATCTCAATAATTTGATCTTTAAAAATATCTGGAATAAGGCTTTATGATTTCTAATAATATATATAGAAAGTTTTTTAGATTTAAATAATTTGCACTTTGCTGAATTTTGTTAGAAAAATTCGATGACATGCTATTTAAATTCAAGAATCTTGAAATTTAAATTATTCCAAGTCCAGATTATTGAGCATAACTCAAATTTCAAATTATTTAAACCCAAAAACTCTTTTTACTCGTTGAAAGCTATCTAGCACCAAGTTTTGTATTTATGCAACTTACGACATGTGACATTTATCTTTTTCAGCCCTATATTTAAAATATTATTATTAATCTATTTTGTGATCTGTGATTATTTAATATTAATGTTTTGGGTGAAATCAAGACTTTTATTGCCATTATTTTGGAAATATTTAAAGGAATTTTAAAAATTACACATTTCTATCAATTAGTAATACTTCAATCAAAATTTAATTAAAATAATAATATTTTATTTGTTATAGAAAAACTCTAAAAAGTACATGATAATAACCACAATAAACTAAATACAAAATTTTAAAATATTCCCTCCTTCCCAAATTAAGTGACTGTGTGAGAATTTAGAAAACCAACCTTGTTTTTTTATATGATGGAATAACCATCATATTATTTTATCCCACTTACCACACTTTATGGCACCCAGTGGAGCTAAAAAGGGAATATTGAAGGTATTGAACATATCATTATGGTCAACTTTATTAGATGTCGCCTCCCCCTTTAGTTTTTGAATTTATTTTTTTGACCAAGTTACAACTATATACCCAATATAATTCTTCCATGCACTCTGCATGCTTCTTAAATTTTATATTAAAGTAAGCATATTAATCAATATAATACATAACACTATAAAATCAATGATTAATACTACATCACACCAAAAAAAATATATAAAATGATTGTCAAATTATAAAAGTATGCTGAAAAAATAATTTTAATCTGGTCAAAGTCTTAGGCCATATTCTTAGTTTGGTAAGACATATTTATCCTTACCTTATTTATAATTTAACCTTACCTTACTTCTCCATCTAAAATAACAAGATTATACTTTTAGATAATTTATATTTCAAATTCTTTATTCAACCCACAGAATTAATGATTTCATATAATTTGGGATAAAAATTATAGATTTTATGTGTACTAATAATGTATTAGTTGCCCCTAATTAGAAGATTTAAATCCGTCACTGCATTAAGTTCAATAAATTTTTATTATTTTCTCCAATTATATTACCTTTACCTTATATATTGTTCAGACAATCTATTTTTGGCTTAAAATAATCCGAAGTCGGAGGTCATTGGTTGAAAATAATCCAAACTCACTTTTTGGCTGAAAATAATCCAAACTTTTAACTTATTTACTCGGACTAAACCGAAATCGATTTCCGGCGTCAGAATTTTGACTGGGTAGCCGGAGTACGTATTTCTTTAATTGATTTTGGTTTTGAATTTATGCTGACTGGGGTCTACATAAGCTGACCGGTCATCATTCTGACGTCGGAAATCAATTTTGGTTTAGTCCGAGTAAATAGGTTAAAAGTTTGGATTATTTTCAGCCAATGGCCTCCGACTTCGGATTATTTTGAGCCAAAAACCCATCTATATATCTAACTTGCATTTATATCTTTGACTTGTTTAATTAATTATATACACTATCCTTTCACCTTAAAATACAACTATATATCCAATATATGTGGTTCACACAATGACATACGCAATGTGTGCGAATTAAACTTGTTTATTTAATTATATACAGTTATATATATATACACATTATCCTTTTTATCCCATAAACCTACCAGAAAAGGGGCACAAGATGCATGTAAACTTACTTTTATTTGGTGAAAGATGTCCTTGAATAATTCCGCTAAAAATGATGATGTCATAATGATATCATGCATGATATAAGCATCACAGATTCACAGTAAATGCTCTCTCCCTTGCTCTAGTTATTTAAAAAGGTAAATAAAATTGAGAAAAGAGAAAAAGAAGTAGTAATTAACAAGGATAAATTTGATCATAAAAAAATTCAAATATCAATAAAATTGTAAAGTTATCGTACATATATCACTAGAAAAAAATATTAATTAAAATAACAGATAAAATCTTAACTTCAGGCCAAAGTTTTTGTCTAGTAAACAAATATATTTTGAAAAATACTTATTTTAAATTTTTTAAAAGTAAACTTAAATTTTAGAAAATATAATTAACAATTTATATTAAATAAGAAAGCAAACGGTCAAGATAAAACAATTGATACATGTACGAGTAAGATTTATTTTACTTACGGTGGTTGTCATGCCCGATTAACAACTACTAAAAGTGCTTCCTATAATAAAATATCCAAAAAATTATTCAGAGGTACCCTATAATTTTGGAAAACTATTTTTTGGTACCCGAGTTTTATGATGTATAAGTTCATTAGTTTATATCTTTAACTTGTTTATTTAATTATGAGCAAATATTAATTGCATAATTAAATAATTTATGGTGTATGGATTCATTAGTTTGTACTGTCTTGTATAGAAATCGTCCAAAAAATATAAAGTAGTACATTATTTTATAGTCAAAATAAATAACGATAAAATATGGGCTACAGAGTATGACAATTGACACAAAAGTTCACATGCGTTTAACTTAATTATTATTTATTAGTATTAAAATTTTCTTTTAAAAGTTAAAGATAAAGCATACGAGCTTTAAGTGTTTAACCTTTCAACCTATACATATTTAATTTCAAATTTTTCATATGACTACTCTAAATCGGGTATCGTTCAATTCGTCTGGGTGTAAATCAGGCTAGTTCAAATTTGGTTCGAGTGTAAGTCGGTTCGAGTGTGTCTCGGGCCGGTAAAATTCAGTTCAGGTGTGTCTCAGGTCGGGTGAAATTCGGTTTGAGCCATTTTGGGGTCCACGTTTAATCGAGTTTAGCATAACTCGGTTCATGTTCAGATTATTTTAGATGTCTTTTTTGTTCGGTTAAATTTCAGGTTACGGTTCGGATCGGTTTGATCCATGTTTCGGGTAAAGACCGGGTCCCTACATTAGAGTGCAGTTCAGATTCGATCGGATCGGGCTTCGAATAAGTTTTGCTAGGTCATTTATCCTTAAGTTGGTGATCGCACGGAACTGAGGAACTAATCAGTACGAACCACGATAGATGCCCTAGTTCAAAGTAAAAAACAAATTATCATTTAGGCCGGTAGTGCTACATAGAACCAAAAGTCAAAGACATCCACTAATTGCTTATTAATTGTAGCACTCCAAAGAAATGTTCAAAGAAAGTGGCTATATTATGGGGATAAATAAGAAGGTGTTGACTAATATCTAGCTACTTTACGAATTCAATTTGTCGGAGTCGGGATCCAAAAATATTTGATCAATCTTTAATTACATACTAACCACATATAGTATTAATTAACCAGTATGACAAAAACATGATCTCATGATTCCAAATATATACAAAAGCATCTGTAGCAGCATGGTCAAGTATAGAAAAGTTGACTTTAGGGTGGGAGGGATGGATGTAGCAAAGTGAGAACTGGGGAAGGAGGGAGGCGTAGGAGTGTCCATGACAAACATGGGACGCACACTTTATTGGAGGGAAACAAATAAAAATTAGTTATCGAGCTAGAATCAGTTAAGACTTGGGAGTTTCTTACCGTTCATATTATTTATTATTTTATGATTTTTTACTTTTATATAATAGGATAGAATCTTTGATAATTTTCTCATTTAAGTAGCATTTTGGCCCAGCTCTTTTCTGCAATTGGCAAACTGCGGTGGCACAGCCTACCGCAATTTGCCACAACCCAACACATTTTACCGCAAATTATTACTTTTCCCTCTCCTTACTTTTCTCTCTTCTCACTTTTCTCCTCTACTTTTTACATTTTCTCTCCTCACCTACCCCACATACCAATAACCTACCACAATTCCACCACACCCCACCACAATTCCACCACACCTCACCACACCATTCCGCAAAATACCGCATAAAAGAACAGGGCCTTAGTAGGTATTTTAGGGAAAGTTTTTCTAAGGAAATTTTTTTATGGAAAGTTTTTTATGAAAAATTTTTTTTAGAAAAAGTTTCTCTTATCCCCCTAAGGAAAATTTTCGATAGGAAAATGTAGGAAATGGTAGGTCCTCCGTAAAGTTTTTCCAAAATCAACCTACATTCAAATATGGAGAAAATAAATCAACCTAGATAAAATTGATTATTTCCCAAAAAAATTTTAACTAATCAAACGCACCCTTAGAATTGAGTAGAATAACACAAACTCTCTCTATTTCGTTATTTTTTATTTTCTGTTATTTCATTTCATTTGATGTCAACCAAGTTGGCTATGATTTGCATGGTATCAAAGCAATGGTCGTTTACTGCTAATTTTGGATTTGTGGCAATGCTCCGTCCTTTTCTGTAGCATTCGTCCATTATATCTTTCTTGTTTACTGCTTGTCTGTTCCATTCTGTACATTTTTCTGGATCATATTATTCTTGTTGATAGTTGGTATCTTAAATGACGATGGTAATTCTTACTCAAATGATCTCATAATATTTCAAAGAGTTTTATCTTGAATAGGGGATTGTTGAAATATTTCAAGGCTTATAAGAATTAATTATGCATGTTGACTAAAATAAGCTCAATGTTGACCGAGAAGCTCAACAAGGATCATTTCCCCGAGAAACGGATAAATAGGACTCGTGTCGACAGTTACATGAGTTGTGTTGATGACTAGAGAGGTGGAAAATGGGCACACTAGTCGACATGGGTCGTATCTTGTCAACATGGGTCACATTGACAGACAACACAGATCAGATTGTGCCACTACTACCTTGATTCAATTTTCTTGATTTTATGCCTTTGAATAATCACACGTAGCGATTATTATGGATCATAATATTGGCTGATATTTTTTTTGCAGTCAATATTGACCCCTTGATTCATTCTTGATACCTTATACATTGTTTTTAGATCAAGCCCTTTAATGATAAAAATTTGATCCTCGTAACCCCTATAAATAATGAGGTGAAGTTCATCCATCCTCACTTCACCACTTGTCCTCTTCCCCAAATATTTTAGAAAGCTTTAGCACACTCTTGATTTGTTGACTACAACAACTTTATTGAGAGTTCCTTTGGAGAGGTCATGTGTTCATATTCACAAGCAAGTTAGGTTTTATCCTTTAGTATTTTTGATAAAATACTCTAGAATAATCCATCATTATGACATAATATTCTAGAACATACACTTGAATAGAATTCTTTAGAACATTCCTTGTACCTTGTACCCCATACATTGATGTATAAAAATATATATATATGGACCCAAAACCTCTCAATAGTGGAGTGTCCCACATTATTCTTATAATCATTTTTGGTCATGGTATCGGAGTGGGTATGGTACCTAATATTTTAAAGGAAAATGATAAATGTCTTGTGCAAGACACATATTTTGTGTCTTGTGATTATAAAAAACCTATATATTTATAACTTAAATTAAAAAAAAAGTTACATGATTGACTTTTATAATTATAATAATATATATATATTGTATAAAATCATATTTTTATCTATATTTTTTAAAGTTTACAAAAATGCGTCAAAAATATGTCAACGGATGGGATTCATTCGTTAGGGTGTCAATTTTAATTGTTGGCGTAGCCAACACATTACAAGCTTCTTATAATTGATAATTAATAGTATCTATCAAAAAAAATTTGGAATTAAAAATGATGATAAGTATTAGTTTTATGAAAATGAAGACACTTAAGCCGTGTCTTAGGGTAAGACACATATCATCATCCTATTTTAAAATTAAAGTATAATTATTTACAATACTTTTTCCGACGTCAATCTTCTTACACAACAAATTGTTTTCTTTTTCTTTTTTTTTTTTGCTTTTACAACAACTTTTTTTTTCCGCGTCATTTCTCCATTCTCGGGAAATAGTGTGCAACATTTTTACACCAATTGTTCGAAACATGTTGAAACACTACATTACCACTTGACCCATGCAACCAACCACCGCCTTCTCGCGCCACCGTCAAGCCTACCGCACCATGTACGATCACCACCTCCTCCTCCTTTTGCCACCACCCATTGCTGCCATGGCCATCCCCAGTAGGGCCCGTTTCAAGCTTGATTCCATCATCTCCCAACCCACAAACACCACCAGCCACGCTCTTAGCACCATCCCAGCCTGCCGTAACTACCACCGGACATCAATCACTACGCCCTAATCTTCTCACCGACGACCACCATACGCCCAGCCTTACCCAACTGCTCACCACACTCCCAACATTTTCCTCCTTCTCTCTCTCCTTTGCACCTACTAACCACACGCCCAACCCAACTTTGCCACCACTTTCGCCCTGGTCGTCACCAGCCCACCACTGCCCCTCCCATCACTAACACCTATAGCACCACCCACCAGGCTGCCACTTCGCTCCTCCCATAGCAGCAACCCAGTCCACCTTTGTTTGCAAATGGTGGCCTTGAGTTTGGCGGTTCAAGTGCCAATTCAAATTCCCAATCAACCTCGTTTGTTGAGTCACTCATGGATGCACTTCCTCTCGGGTCTACTATCTCCGGAGGCTTTGGGACTTTTCCCTCAATGATAGACCTCATATTCCAAATATTACAACTATAGTACTCGAGCCACTTCAAGGACCCCAAGATTATTTGACACGCGTCAACAATTTACTACACATCTAATTGCCCAAAACCTACTTGAAATTGTTAATGGAACCATTCCTCAACCACCCTTGTACATTATTGACTCCTAAGGGAATCTCGCTTAAATCCTACGTGTTGATCAACAAGTCAAGTCTTGGCTATTTATCCGTCGATCTCCAATAATATTAGTATTGAAATCCGTGACTTGCAACACTCCAGTCAAATTTGATCTAGGTTATATAACCGATTTCTTACTACAAGTGTTGCTAAAACAATGGAGCTCAGGCGCAATCTCCACAATATCCTAAAGTCGAAATCTCAGTCATGGAGGCCTACCTCCACGATATTATAAAGTAATGGCTGACCCTTTTACCAATATTAATGCACCAATAAGTGATCAAGAATAAGTCATGTATACGCTTTCTATTCTTAATGGCGATCGTGACTATGAATACTTCAACATTGCAGTGGGTTATTTTGGTGGCAATGTAACATTTGATGACTTACCTGACAAACTACTCCTCTACGAGCAACATGTTAATCTTTTACATGAGAAAACATCTATGGTTGGCAACCAAGCCATTGTGGCGCAACATTCCACCCTGGCTAGACAGCAAAGCCCTCCTACTACCAACAACACAATACACCCATCGCAGGCTTCTCCTAATAACTGATGCAATAGTAATTGGCCCTCACGTGGCAGGGGGCGTTGCCAAGGTCTTACATCAGTTAGAGGTCATGGAAACTCAGGCCCTTCGCATTCCTCTCCTCAGCTGCCACAAGCACCAGGATAACAACTTGCATCAGGTGTATCTACTAGTTCTTATTCTCATATTGTCAACTCTTATTCTCATTTATTAGTGCTACCATGCCCGACCCCCCCCCCCCCCTAAATCTCTCATCTTCTTCTCTCCTCTA
Organism: Portulaca oleracea; assembly: GCA_029582165.1. Lineage (NCBI taxonomy): Eukaryota > Viridiplantae > Streptophyta > Magnoliopsida > Caryophyllales > Portulacaceae > Portulaca > Portulaca oleracea. Next base: position 34,231,681 of record CM055871.1, read on the forward strand.
ACAGTTGTTGCTGCCATGTAGTCCGACGAAGGTAATAATGTTGCCTAGTATGTAGATTTTAGTGCCACCAATCATATGACGTCATCTGAAGTATAACACAGTTCATGCACCATTAGCTTTACGTCACCATTCAATAACATGGAAAGTATGAGCACTAGACACCAAACTTGTCCCCACATGCACAAATTGATCGAACAAAGAAGTAGGCGTGACAAGGCGAAATTCGAGTGGTAACCTCTTGCTTGTTTGGTCCTTCTAAGATAGATTATTTCTTATCACCAAGTCATACACTTGCAATTACAAAACCTATACCATCACCATTCATTATCCCATTATATAATCCTTATAATCCTCGATCCACTGTGTGCCATGATTTCATTCTTAGTTTAAATCGATTCCAAACTTTAGCAACTTGGGTAAGTATCTAAACCAATTCCAAACAAGCCCAAACACTACCCAATACAAACTTGCTTGCTTCTAAATTGACTCCAAATTAATCTTGATACCTAGATTTCGATAGATAACCCAAATTCATTTCAAGTAACATGACCCAAAAAAAACTATACTTCATTCCATTCTTCAATATAAAAGTTCTACAAAAAATTAGTCCCCGTAAGGTCTAGCGGCATTACTTGATAATTTCCCAAAAAGTTGTACAAGCCTATCTACCAGGAGCAATTTTCATATACACAACGGTGACATAAAACCATTACAACACCTCAAAATAGTACTTACAACACCTTAAATATTACAAGCTCCCAATATGTAGTCTAAGAAAAATTCTTTGCATCCAGCGTAAGGCAGCATACAATAATGACAAAGCCTCAATAGCTCCCATACATAAACTTCGATTAAGGCCAAAATGTCTAAGTTCTCTGTAACTTAACAGTAAGGTTCTCCTTCCTTCCCATTACCATGATTACAATTATGTCAACCACAATAAGAGTATTTAAGAACCGTATACAACCAGGTGACATGACTTCCTCAAGACAACTCTATTACGTATATGTGAATGCGAAGTTCTCGCAAATAGTCCACATGTCAAGTACTAATGTGGTGCCTCAAATGTTAGACGATCCTTAGGCCTGTCTCTAATAAAATGACCACAAGCTAAGCTCGATTACCTAGACTAAGAAAGAACTCTTGTTGTTGGGGAAAGGTGACGTAAGACATAAACTAAGTGTAAGATAATGATGGTCGGTGGCTACCAAGCAAAGACATGGTTAATTGAAGCTACACTGTCTCAAGGCCTACATGGAAGGAAATAACTCATTAGTTGTTACGAGCACTATAATTATAGAGAAAAATATACAACTCCGACAAGTACTCACTTATAGTTACCCAAACATGATCAATTATGCAGTCAATTCCCTAAACACCCTCAGCATAAGATATCCAATAAGTCTAATTGAATTGATCATAATATAAAATACATATTCTGCAAGTAATTATATATTAATGAATAGTTTTTGTATCATTTGTAAGTGGTAATTAACAATTCACAAACTAATAAAACATACCTTTTCAAGGATTTCAATATGGATGAATATATCTTTGATACATGTCAGCCTAGCGCCGTTCATCGGCTAATAAAATCGAAGGTGGCTCCTAGCTAATTTTCAATGAGTCAAGCTTAGACCTCTCTTTGAAGCCTATTCTCGACTAATTTGGGAACAAAAGGCCTTTTGGATATTCACTTTATCCATGGATGAAGTTTTGGGTCTTCAACAGGACCATTCCGAAGCCTTCTAAGGGACTTCAAGACATCACCACCATGATTAACGAGGGAGTCTCGCTTGACTCCCATTTTGGGCACCAAATGGAAGAGGAATCAACCTCAGAGTCAAAAAAAAAAAAAAAGACATGCCTTCACACTTTTCATCATCAATCCTTCAATAGAGCTTCGATGGACTTGAAATTCGGGGAGCTTAGTAGACATTAAGAGCTCTCTATCGATATATTATGAAGTCAAACTGAAGTTCAGGCGAAGAAGTTATGTGAGTTTGAAATTAGTAGAAAAAAGCTGCCAACGACATGATCATGCCATCCATAGCACGATCGTGCCATCTAACAACACGATCTGTCGTACCTTCCCCAACGCATTACACGATCGTGCCATTTGCGTTTCCAACGTTTCTCTTTCTTTCATTCCTTTTTTTTTTAATTGGGTATTTTCCCTAATCCTTGAAAAGACCCTTTACCCATTTTTTTATATATGATGTACCCCTCTTCCAAGTAGTAATTATGTCTATATTTTAGTCATAGTTGGTAATTAGAAGTTTTTTTGGGAAGCAAGCTCACCCCTTTTCTATTTAAGCCTTGATTATAGAGTTGTAAAGAAACTTTTGAACATTGAGTGATAAATATGAAATGAAGGGTATCTTTAGATTCCAAATCAATCTAAGGTATATTTTCTTTGAGTGGGTGTGCTTCATTAGTCTCTTTATTAGCGAGTGAGGTGTTACTTCTACACTCTTAGACTGTGTTCGGCAGTAGCGTTTGGGGTAACGTTTAGCATTTTGACCAAGTCAAAACCCTAATTACGTAAATATTAGTGTTCGGTAAGCTAGCGTTTTGAGGAGCGTTTAGCGTTTTAAGAAGCGTTTTGTGAAATGCTAATAAAGTTAACGTTTAGCATTTGGGGTATAGCGTTTCATATTTTTCGGTCAAGAAATACCCTTTGAAAATTTTATCTTTCAAAATTATTCATATCCTTTTATGTCAATTCACATTAATATGTTAACTCAACCGCTAAATTTACCGAACATAATTTTCATTTGAACAGTCATCCGCTATCCACTACTTAAACCGCTATCCGCTGCTTAAACCGTTATCCGCTACATAAACCTCTATCCGCTACCCAAAACACTAATTTTGTTGAACGGGGCCATAGTAGGATTTTCTTGGGTGATCAATGATGTTTGACTTGGAGAATCCTTATGCAAACTTATTGATGATCCTAGCTCAACTTGTTGAGTATCATACTCTTTAGAGTTGTTCTAATTTATTTATTGTCTTTACAATTATTATACCAAGAAAATAAACAAAAAGAGTTTATTTTGAGTGTTATTTTTAAGTTATCTTGTTCGGTTGAAATTATATGATGTTAAGTATGGGCGAATCCAGGGGGCTAGGGGAGCCATGGCGCAATTCATGATTTAAATTTGTATTAAATTCTGCAAATGGACACATGTAATCTGTTGTAGCTAAATGGTGTAGAACATTTCTCCCTATAAGCAAGTGTGGGTTCAAATCCCACCGAAGACCATCTATGTTATGTTTTTTTACAGCAAGCTATGCTATTATTAAAAATTATTATTCTTTTATAAAAAAGTCTGGTTTTCTCATTTATATATTATTAATTTTTTTTGTTATTGCTATTTTTTTGTACTTCTATTTTCTCATGTAATCTATTTACTATTATTTTATAAATATTAAATGTCACATCTTATTTTTCAAAGTTTAATTATTATTCTTTTATAAAAAATTTATTTTCTACATATTTTATTATAAAGCAATGTAATTAATTACAAACATTCTTTTATCTATCAATAAATTAATAATTTTCTCTTATAAATAATGTCAATTATATGAACCAGTCTCATAATGATTACAAATAAGAGAAACTTTTTGCTGCCTCATTCATAAGTTAATATTTCTCTTATTTATTTTACGTATCAAATGACATTGTCAAAGATAAAATTTGTCGCTACACGAATATTGGTCGTTGTTATCGGTTTGGGGTACAGACAATTTACTGGGAAGATCGCCTTATGGCCCACCCTAACAAAATATTCTGGCTCCGCCCCTGATGTTAAGTGATCATCAGGTCCATAAAGGCTGACCTTTGGGTGACAAGCATGCATCAGATTGGTATCAGAGTCTAGGTCGTGCCCATAGAAGTTAGACTGGTGTTTGATTGAGTTTTCTTGAATTTTTGCTCAAGTTTTTTCCGGATTTTGTTGATATTGTTTCTTGAAGATAGTGGGTTGTGTTTTTGTTGGTGCATGACAAAATTAATGCTTTTGGCATGATATGGGTTCCTTGATGAATTAGGAGTATTGGTATATCGATTTTGTCTTTTGGGTCCAAGTAATTATCCCGTATTGATTAGATTTGTATTGATATATTTCCCTATAATTTATGCTCTATTTTTGGGATTTTGATGATTTTGACATGTTTGGTTGAGTAATGTCATGACTTTTGGCGCAGTTCAGTACATTCCTTGATATTTTTTGGGAGTATCTTGCTTTTTTATTATACTTGGTTGGAGTTGATTTGGTTAGATTGGAGTAACTATTGGTGATTTGGGTATCTTTAGTTGTTATGAGATTGCTTGTTCATATCTTGAGTGTTTGGTGCTTGATTAATTTGTAGAGATAACTTGGTTGTGTTAGGGTAGAAAATGCTTCAAGTGCAGCGAGTATTGTTACTACCAATCTCAATGTCCTACTATTAGGGTGTAGTCCAGCCGCGGTTAAAAATCATTTTCCATAGAAGCAAGGACTTTTTAAATCGATTCTTTCACTACGAAGCCTAATTTAAAGTAGAAGGAAACAAATAAAAGGGATGATGATTTGGTAAAGAACTAACTAAAGAAAAGAACTAACTAAAGAAATCAAACAAGCAAGCTAACAAAGGAACTTAGTAGAGAAGGAAGGTCACTACTAAAAATATCTTTATTATCAACCATTTTTTTCCAACCAATTTAAACTAGTTGGAAAAAACAACCCGTTTTAGCAGCCATTTCATATTTTTTTTATTTTCCAACTATTTTTCAAATTTTGTGTAGGAAAAAGGGTTGGAAACTCCAACCAATTTTGCTAAAATGACGGTAAATTTTTCCTATCATCCTTTTCTCCTATTGTTTGAAACTGATTGAAAAAAAGGTTGGATTACCAACTATTTTCCCAACCATTTTCGAACAGTAGGAAAATGATTGGCAGGAAAAATTTCCCACCATCTTAGCAAAAGTGGTTGGAATTTCCAACCATTTTTCTCACTTAAAAAGTAAAAAAATAGTTGGCAAAGTAGAAAATATGAAATGATTGCTAAAACGGTTGATTTTTTCCAACCATTTAAATTGGTTGGAAAAAGTGGTTGGTAATACACATATTTTTAGTAGTGGGTAGGCTTGGGGGTCAATTTCATCGCCTAACGGTTACCCAATCACAGGGTAAGACGGTAAGGATATGTGACAACCCGACCCTAATCAGCATAACTAAGCTAATTAATGAGTTCAATTAGCTAAATCGCGCGTTTCATTCAAGTTAACCGTTTGTGTTTTTGCAAGATTCAAATAGAGAAACGACCATCATACATCAGCCTAGTATGTTATCTATGTGACATTCCCGCTACTCAAATTACTCTTGGAATATTCGGGTTACTTACCTGACCAAATTTTATCAAGTCAACCGATTTGTTGGTATTAATAATAATAATAATAGTATTATTATTATTATTATTATTATTATTGTTATCATCTCCTTTCATTGCTTAATTTATTTAAATTTAAATTTATTCCATCCCCCCCCCCATTTTATTTCAAATCTCCTTCTTTATTATTTTAATTTTATAAATTTTATCCCGAGACTATTAATTTGTATTATTGGGTTTAGTAGGAAAATAAGATTAGTTGAGAGGAAGAGATTAAGGATGAGTGGGTATTATTAGTTTTGGGCTTGCTAAAAACAAAACCCAAAATTACTCCCCTTCATTTAATTTATTCATTTCCACATTTTCCAATTTCTCCCTTTCTCCCTCATTTCTATGTCTCTCTGCCATGGTTGTTGCCCGACCTCCAGTCACCTGTCGACAAGCTGGCCATGCCACCCATCACCGGCCGCTGCCACCAGGCGAGCCCAGCCTGGCAACCACCACCCCATCCTCTTGCTCTTTGTCTCTCTTCCACTCTCCATTAAAGGTATAAACCCTAACCTTTTAATTTAAATCTGAATTTCATTATTTAATTTACAAATTTAATATTTTTTCTTTATTATTTTGGTTATCAAGTGAAGTTTTACTTTGAACAATCAATTTGATTGTTCTTTGGGTTGAATTAGTGATGAAAATAATGAATTTAGAGGTATGATGGTTGATATGAACTTGGTTATTGATGGATGATGTATGCATGTTGATTTTGATACTTAAAATTCTCATAATGTGGAAAAATTGATGTTGTCCCAAGGGTGTTTATTGAGTAATTGGTGTTGAATCTGAGCAAAATTAAGAAATTAGGGTATTGGAAGGAAGAATCAAGCTTGGTGTTCATTGATTTTGTGTTCAAGGTCTTTGCATGTGTTATCTGGGACAATTGAAGAGTGCCACGACCAAAATATGTTGTGGAAAAGAACCCTTGTGCATTAGCATTCATATGGTTTGAATTTTTGGATTCGGAGTGTATAAATCACGTTATGGTCATTTTATGAAAGGGGTGTTGCATAGATACGACAATGATGCTGTAAATTAAAGAGCAATTTAAGAACTTGAAAGTACCTTAATGGCTTATTTAATCTAAATAAAAGTTTTAGTACGTGCATTTTCAAGCTTTCCAAAATGGGATAATGGGTATCCATTGGAGATCGGGGTTAAGAGACATGAATTCTGGAAGTTGACTCGCCATTTATGTGGTATTCTAGCTTCTGAAGTTGTTTGGGTTGAGTCAGTAGGTTCATAGACTTTTTTATGTATCAAGGGGGATTTATTAGCATAAGGATTCCACATAAAAGTTGTAGTACACTTTGCTAACTTTTTGAAATGGGGTCTTATGTGTACTTCGGATATCAGAGTGTAAAGTTATGACCCGTCAAAATAAAGCTCCTAACCATGCCAAACCAAAATTTGAATTCGCTGAGCCTTTTTCAAAGCCAATTTCTAGTGGTTTCTAAACCTTTTCCAAATTTGTGGTCAACATAAAAGTTGTAGGTTCCCCTTCAAGCTTTCCATAGACTACTAGCACATATTCATACGATGTCTACTTTTTAAGTTATGAATTCCCAAAGTTCCCTTCCGGAACTGGAATTTCAGCAGGCCAGCCCTCTTCTTTGGCCATTTTCAACATCTTACACTTATTTTTGGCCTTAACTCTTAACTGGAAAGTTGTAGAACATACTTTTAGCTTTCCGAAAATTCCTCTTATGAAGTTTTTAGAGGTTCGTAGAGGAAGTTATGTCTTCCGCAAATTTACTGCAAAGTCCCAAAATTCTCCAATATTTTAATTAAAGTTAAACTTTTATTAAGTTAATTAAGAAACTCCCTCCTTACCAAGAATCTAAACTAATTCACTTTATTGTTTCTATCTCAAGTGTGGTCTAAGAGGTCATTGCTACTCCCTGTTCGAGTCCAGTCAAGCATTCAAGCCGCTTTATTTACGGGTTCAACTTTAAGGTACGCATATTGCTTGTACTCTACCCAAACTCACTTTCAAATAAGCAAGTTTATTAAGTTTAATGTGATTAACTAATATTTTACATGTTTTTTCACGTAAATATGTACTCGACCCAAGTTACTTGTGTCATAGTGCACTACCCAAATCAATACCTGGCCAGTGTCAACCATACCTTCTAATTGGACCGGGCATGCGCATATATAGGCTTAGCCCGATGATCGCAAGTAGGGGACCATCCAGATAATAATAATCCGGCAAGCAAGTTTTATTTATTGTATTTTTATCTTCTATTTTTGTTTGCAAAATGAATTGAAATGCGCGAAATAAAATGAATTGCTTAAATTTATTTAACTGTACAGGGGTATGCGTATTGAGTTTCCACTCATTTATGAAAATGTTCTATGTTTTCTTTTAGGTGATGTCCCTGGTGTGGATAAACCAAGAATGGATAAGAGGTCAAGTCAGGCTGGCAAGAAGAAAGTTTCTTTGTTTTAATGAGGTTATCTTTCACCTTTGGTGTATGTTTGATAGCGTGATGTATGAGAGCCTTGAAGATATTTGATCTTTGGGTGTTAGTTGTAATATATTATTTTGGAAGGGTGATATTTTGATCTTAAGTTAGTTTGATATGTGTGTTGTGCTATATATTAATATTCAATTCACCTTTGGGAGTGTTATGTTGAAAACAATGTCTTATTATTAGCCTTGTCCATGATCATGGACGACGGTAATGCCCTTGGGTTCTTTAATCGTCTATGATAATTATTGGGTTATGAAATATTTAGTGATAATCTGGTGATTATGAATCTGGGGCTGTTACAGGATATTAGGTCTAGATAATAGAGATTGGGTTATTGCAAAGATAAGGCCACTCCGGGGCCTCTACCGAGATCATCTAGAATTGACTCACAAGGTTTGTCCACTAAATGAATGAGGACTTATCCTAAGCGTATGGAATGCAAATCACCATATTCGAACTTGTCCTCTAAATTAATGAGGAGTTATTCGCATATCCCATCTAAATGCCCTATAAACCATGTTTAAATAAGTTTAGCGGACTCCCACCTCTAATAAATACTATGGCCTAGAGTGAATTTAAATGGAAAGCAATATTTAGGCAAAAAAACGAGCCTAAACACCTACCAAGATGGTTGAATCGCCCAGCAAGTACGATGGTTGGTTCGGCGTCCTCTAACACTATTGTTGAGACTCAAGCTCAAAAGGATGAGGTTTTGGCTCCTAGGCGATCCCTAGTCATGACCAAAGATTGCTGGGATGATTCTCGATGGGAAATGCTCTTCCATATCCATTGAAAGGTCAATGGTAAAGTGTGCAAGGTGATCATCGATAATGGGAATTGTACGAATGTGCATCTACTACTATGGTCGAGAAGCTTCAATTACCCGTTTGTAGCTCATTCACAACCTTACGGGCTTAATGAAGGTGGCCAACTTAAGGTATTTCACCAACCCTTAATCTCTTTTTCTAATGGTCCCTGATAATTAATTGTGATGGAGGGAGTACCAAATTATAGTATTTTTATAAACAAAAAGTGTAAGTTAATGAATTGGGTAATTGGGTATCAGTATAAGTTTAAGATATAAATATCTAATTAATGCATGTGAATGTTGGAGCCCAAGAGGAGGGTTGAAACTTATAAACACAAGGACGTTAAGAAACTGAATAATAGTTCTTTATTAGATAAACTTTGAGGTACAAGAGAGATAGAAGAGGTTAAGAACTCGGCAAGATCAGAGCTGTTGAGGTCCTTGATATTGCTTACAAAGGCAGAACACTCAGGGAGAGGTTCTGTAGAGGAGCCTCACAAACGAGGCAGATGAAGGCGTGGAGGGGCCTCACAGACAAGGCAGAGTTGAGGGGCCTCACAGATGAGGTAGAGAGGAGGGGCCTCACAGACGAGGCTTGTGATGAAGGGCCTCACAGATGAGGCAGAGAAGAGGGACCTCACAGACGAGGTAGAGAAGAGGGGCCTCACAGATGAGGTAGAGAAGAACATGACAAATTACAATGGATATCAAACTCACAAAGCCTTAGTGCTTCAAGGTTTTGCTACAGAACACCTCACCAACATAGTTGGCTACAAAACTCACCAAGAACCTTTGTTACAACTCACCAGAAGTACCTTACTGGCTACATTTCTCACCAAGAATTCATTGGCTACACTCAGAAACCTCACGAGATTTCCTACACTCGATTACTTGCTTGGAATCGACTACTTCTTCAAGGAGGAAGCTGGTGCCTTTTTATAAGCCTTGGATGTCATCAATAACGGCTACTTCTTCTTTCCTTGCATGGTCGATCCTTTCCATATATATTTGTGTTGATCTTCAATCTTCATTCTTTTTGGAAGCTTCAATCCTTATCTACCAAAATATCTTCTGCAAGAATATACAATAAAATCAGTAGATATCATTCAGAATATATGCTGGAATTATTTAAGAGATTTTCAAGATACTTCCCTAATTTTTTTTTCTTTCAAACGAAACTCTCTGGACATAGTTGAGGTCCTTAGCGGCAGTGGTGTTGAGGGCATCACAGTTTCTACAGTGAAATTTCAATTAACTTGGTGGACATATTTATATGATGATGTTAACCTTGTGAATATGTCTTATATTATTTTTATTGTTATTTATTTATATTTTATTATTTTATTTTTCAAAAGCGGTTATGTATTAATAAGTATATTTGACACCCTAAATTGAATGTCTGGATCCGTCAATGGTAGGCGCCCTCCTTAACCTTAACTCCCCCTAACCCTTCTCCAAAGCAGCGCATTAGAGTTATTCATATCCAATTTATTTATTGTATTTTCTATTTTAATTCCCAAAAAATCAACAAAAAAAAGTGTATTCTGGGTGTCGTTTTTATTCTATCTTGCTGGGTTGAAACTATATAATGTTAAGTGATCCTTGGGCCATAAAGACCTACCTATAGGGTGGCTAGCAGACATCAATCTTTGAGCGCAATTTAAATGTAATTTAAGATGATTGATAAGCATCATAATTCAAGACATTTATCATTATCACTCGTACGATTAAGTGATTTTGTTTACAGTTTAGCTATTATGGACAGTATTTGGTACAATGTACAAAATAAGGTGCACTTGTAGTGTATAATCAACATTTTGACTCTAACATCGGGTATAAAATAAATAACATATTATACATCAACCAACGTTGCTTTTGAATTATAATTATGAAGAAAAATCATGTAATCCACCCATCATTTGCCAAGTAGTTTAGAAATAAGATTATTCATGTTGATACGGGATGAAGAAGTTGTTGCCTTTTCAGCAAAACACTTCCACTCAACTGCCTTCCTCTTCATCTCTTTCCCTATCTCTCCAGTCATCAGTTCTCTCACTTGCTTTTCCACTTCACTTCTCTTCACATTGGTATCAATTTCCATTCCAATTCCCCATTTGGTGCAACTATACCAACAATTGGTTTGTTGCTCCGCGAAGAATGGCCAACATATTAAAGGCACTCCATTACAGATACTCTCAATAGTCGAATTCCATCCACAATGAGTCAGAAACCCTCCAATGGTCGGATGGGCCAACACCTGCTCTTGGCTACACCAAGAAGCAAGAAGTCCCCGACTTTTGGTCTCCTCTAAGAAATCAGGAGGGAGAATTGCAGATTCCCCAGAAACCAAATCAGGTCGAATGATCCACAGAAAAGGAAGCTTACTATTTGCAAGTCCCCATGCAAATTCCACCATTTGATTATTTGTCATGACAGTAATGCTTCCAAAATTAACATACACTACTGAATCAGGCCCATATGAATCGAGCCAATTTAGACAATGTGGGTCTTCTTTCCAAAGATTTGATCCAATTGATTTGGTCTCTTCATCTTTGGCCATGATTGGGTCAATTAGTAATTGTAAAGGACCAATGGTGTAGAGGGGAGGGAAGTTGGGTGATAAAGATTGGAAGACATCATCCTCTAAGGTCTCAAATGAGTTGAAAAGGATAGCAGAAGCTCGTTTGGAATTACGAATCGTTCTCTGAATGAAGCCAAGCATAAGATCATTAGAATCAGTAGTCCTAATGAAACTCGGGATGTCCCTTATGCGAATGCCCTCCATGCCGGGAATCCAGTCCAAAACTGTGTCTAGATCGCCATTTGTTAAGAAGTTTGTATCTGCACCAAAGGTCACACACGGCGCAAGTGTTAATTTCACAATATTGGTAGATGACTAATAAGTGTTCCATTGAGAAGACTGCATAATGGCAAATTCCAACATTTGTAGCTATTAAAAATTGACTCCCCTTGTCCCTAATTACTTGTCCACTTGTAACTTTTACTGTCCCTAATTATTTGTCGCTTTTACATTTTCAATAATAACTTTATTACGTACTTTTACCCTTAAAAAATGACTTTAAATCAATAACTTTTCAATGATTAAGGACACTTTTGCCATTTGATATATTTCTATTCAAATTTTTATATTTCATTGGTTTCTCCGCATTTTCTCCAACATAACAAATAAAAAAGGACGAAGTGAGTAGACTTACGCCCTATTCTTTTATGTGGCTGGTGTGGTGCAGAAATGGTGCGGTATGGTGAAATTACGGAAAGTGCGGTATATTGTAGAATCGTATTGGTAAAATTTGTGGAAAGTAAGATTGATATGGTAGATGAGAAGAGAGAATGTGAAAAGTAGAGGAGAAAAGTAAAAAAATATATTGATAATAATTATGATAAGGTGTAGTATGATATGGTAATATGGTGAGCTATAGTTAGGCACCACACTTCTCCGTACGAAAGAATTGGGGCTTGTTCAAAGTCATTGTATGCCTTCATTAAGAATGAAAAGCGCCCACAATTGTACTAATAATTAATGTAACTAAATTTTATAGGAAAGCGTGGCTTAGGTTCTATACTGCTCCCACCCGTTCTAAAATAATTTGCATTTTTTATAAATCATTGTCTTCAATATATTATTTTAATTATATTTAATAAAATAGATTTTTACAAATGTTATGTCATTACATTTATATAAGAATATTTTTCAGAGGCCAATGCATGTTGAAAATGGGGATTAAAATTTTGGTAATTTGTCAACACTGACCCTACACTAATTAAAAATAATATTTGTTGGCATTATAAAATTTGATAAATAAATTTATTTATTAGGGATAAAAAGAGAATGACAATTATTGATATTGTAAAAGTGACAAACAAATTGAAACAAAAAAATTAGTTATTATAACAAATATTTTGGGACAAAGGCCGTAATATTAATTTTAATATTTGTTATATATATATATATATATAAATATATATATATTTGCAAAAGTGTTTTATATGCATTACAATTGTTATATGGTCCACTATAGTGTACACCACTTACATTAAATTTTTTTTTAAATCATCAATATTAATTATAAAATTCATAATAAATTTATCAATATTGTTACAAAAGTCATCAATATTTTTAAAATTATCAAATATTTACAATAGTTCATCACATAAAAATTTGATAAATTTCAATATATATAGTATACACAAGTAGGTAACCACGACAAACCTAATAATTTGCAGTATATGTTGTTAACACCTAAGCTAATAATATGTAACGAGTGAGATGCCCAAAAGTTTAGTTGGTTCCTTGAACAAATAATTTTTGGACAATGATACATATCTTATATAACTTAAGTAGGTTAATAATTGTTTTGAATTGTCTATATATATTTCACATTTTTTATAACTTTTCGTAATATTTTCCCTAACAATTATATATATTATCAACTATAAGAGTATATTAATATTTATTAGCTAGGTCAAAAAATATAAATAATAGTCTAATTTTATCAATTATAGTAGAAAATGCACATTTTATACATAGTTTTATATTTATGAAAAAATATAAATAAATAATTATTTTTATAATATTTATAAGTTATAATAACCCTTAAACCAATCAAACATACTAAAATGATTTAAATCTATTTACATTTATCAGTGATTTAGGTGAATGGTGATATGCGTGTCTTGGAAGTACATCCTGTATTGTATTGACTTTAGAAAAAAAAAATCATGGAAATACCTTTGAAGGGAATACGTCCGAGCTGAACGAGCTTCTCATACTGAGCATACCCAAGGAAGCCACAAGCACTTGCCGTCCAAAGCAGCACTTCGGGGACGCCAAGCTCCTCTGCTGCATCAAGCGTGAAAAACATGACTGCATCCGACACTATGCAGCTCACAGGCGGCACTTCACCACCCGTGCTATTAAGGCGGCGAAGGAGCTCCTTGAATGGCTGCAGTGAGTGCCGCTCCGTTGAGACACACAGCGACGGGATGTCCTGCGTTGAGTCGGCGTCCACCGGGGGAAGCCCATCGGTGATGGTCTCAAACCGGAACGAGGGGAGCCCATCGAGAGCGTGTGGGCCCCGGGAGCGTAAGAGGCGGTTGTGATTGTACTCGTTGTTCACGAAGGTGATGTGGAAGCCATTAGAGTGGAGGATCTTGGCCAGTTTAAACATGGGGTTTATGTGTCCCTGTGCAGGGTATGGTACGCATACTGCATGGGGTTTTTGAATGCTTTCTACGTTTGCCTCCAAGGATCCCATTTCTATTTTCTTCTGTGGAGTTTCTCCGATATATTTGTTGTTATATATTGTTGGTATGAGGGAGGCTGTGAGGGGGATGGTGATGCTCATCCAACTTTATAGCAAAGGTGGGAGCTAGAGAAGAGGAAATCGAATTGATCTATTCATCATTTTTTTTGTCAACTATGGACCGTCTTTTTTGGTTATATTATATTTTACATTTCTATAGTGAAGTCAAAAGATGGACACCAACAGATATTAAGCGGTAGGAGAACTTTGTATCAATAATATTGGAGCGCTGGTCGGTTATATCATAGCCCCTGTCTAAACAGTAGTTACAGTACGTCATGCATGGCGTATGTATATCTAATACCTCCATTACCTATTAATTGACATCATTTTGACTTTCACGATCTCCAATGTCATTCTTTGATTAATAACTTCTTACATAATATGCTATTAACCGCTGCAATATCATATTTTTATAATAGTATTCTTCGTTATGAATCTAATGGTAGTGTTGGGTTTTTTGTGGCCCAATAGATAAGTTTCGGTCCAATTTATTACAATGGCGAATCTAGACATTCGGCTTAGGGGTGTCCAATATATTTCTTATTACATAAGTGTTTTTGAAAAATAAAATAATAAAATTTAAATAAATAAAAATAAATATTAAATGACATATTCACAAGCTTAACAAAATTTCACGTCATCATATAAGCCCACCAAATAAATTGAAATCACATTAACTAGATATTTATATTTTAAACTTATACTGATATATACCTAATTACCCAATTCATTGACTAATGCATTTTGTTAATTATAAAAAAATAATTTGGTACTCCTTCCGTCCTGGCCAACTAGTTTGTCCGATTTACTTTTTCATGGTCTTCGATGCAGCACTTTGACCACTAACTTTTCACGTTTTATCTTAGCAAGACTAATAATATTGTATTCAGGTAAAAATATTTTTCACCACAAAACTAGTAGTGGTAGTGTTATATAATAATTCAACATATAATTTGATAAATTAACGGTCAAAATTTAAAAATTTTGACCTAATTAGTCATACTTGAACAATTTATTTGGGATGACGGGAGTAAGATTTTAGGGTTTTTGGGTTGCTATTAAATTGGACACCCCTATTATGTTTTTTGGGAAATTCTTTTACGGTGTCCATTTGCTCAAATTAAGAAAATTTCTTCCAAATAATATTAGACAATCACAAACTTTTCTTTGGCCAAGCATGTCCGTGGACACCCCTACATTACCCAGAGATCCGCCTATGTGTCCAAAAACAGGGAGAAGTGAGGTGCTACCTGCGTAAGAGGAAACGCCAGGCGCGCCTCGGATGGAAAGGGTGAAATATACATCACACGCGACCTGCGCCTGGGGGAGCTACTGGTCGCGGAGATTGCAAACACAACCCGCGCCTGGGGGGGGGGGGACCCCTGCCCCGCCCCCGCCCCCGCCCCCGCCCCTGTTTCCTTTGAGTTTTGTGTTCAAGTCGGCTTCGACGTGGGTTTTTGTTTGAGTTTTAATCAGGCTCTATTTTTCTCCCAACCGTCCTATAAATAGGATACAGT
Source organism: Portulaca oleracea (assembly GCA_029582165.1). NCBI lineage: Eukaryota > Viridiplantae > Streptophyta > Magnoliopsida > Caryophyllales > Portulacaceae > Portulaca > Portulaca oleracea. The sequence goes on from CM055871.1 coordinate 34,247,240, forward strand.
TTTCTCAACTTTAACCATCAGCGACATCAATCAGACCAGAGAGAAAATATTGAGAGAAATACAGTTTCACCAATATTTTCCTAGTGTTATCCCGAGAGAGATTGTGAGTTGAGAGTTTGTGAGATTGTATTGTAATCTCCACTGTTGATCGTATCACACCCTGTGATAGTGATCGAGTTGTACTCCTCCCTTTTCTCATAGTGGATTATTTTCTGGTTGTAACCATCCGTAGGTTTTCCTCCGAATTCTTCGGCTTTCCACGTATATCTGGTGTTTGTTTTATCGCTTAATTTTTTATTCCTAAATTTTGTCGTAATCTCTGTTATCTCGCTTATTCCGCTATAACCTTGCAATTACTTGCTTTGAAATCCCTCACAATTGGTATCAGAGCCTAAGAAGTGGTATCAGAGCAAGGTGGAGATGACTTCAATCATGAAGTGTGAGATTCCGAAATTTGAAGGGATGGGGAGTTTCACGATGTGGAGACTGCGATGAAGGCGGTCCTAATTTAACACGAGTTACGGGATGTGATCGATTATCACGACACGAAGACTGATGCAACAATGAACAATAAAACTTTAAAAATAAGCTTCATAAAGATATCATGGGCAGCCTGATTTCGAGGGTGGAGTAGGTTGAAGCTCAAGGTGGAGCTACAGGAACCTACAATCAGGAGCAGGCTGCTAATAATGCTCCTGAAACAGCTTAGGTTGATGAGCCTGAGATCAAAGCTAACATTTCTCAAGTGAAGGAATAACATAGCATAGCAAGAGATCGTCTCAGGAGGGAGATCAGAAGATCAGTGTCGTGTACAGAGGAAGATAACACTATGATTGCATATGCATTGATTGTTGCAGAGGAGACTCGTAAAGGTACTGAACCTTCTACCAATCAGGAGGCCATCTCATGTCCAAGTGCCTCAAAATAGATAGGAGCTATGCAAAAGGAGATGGAGAGTCTGTCGAAGAACCAAACTTGGGAGTTATGTTAGTTGCCTAAAGGACAACGAGCTCTTACTACTTAAATGGGTGTACAAGAAGAAAGAAGGTATCCCTCCTGTAGAGAGTGCAATGTGGAAAGCCAGTTTGGTGGTTAGAGGTTGCAACCAGAGAGAGGATATTGACTATAAAGAGGTTTTCTCGCCAGTTGTGAGGCATACGTCAATTCGCACTTTGCTTGCCTTTGTTGCTCTATTTGATTTGAAGTTAGAGCAACTTAATGTGAAGACAATGTTCCTTCACGGCGAGTTGGAGGAGGAAATTTATATATTGCAACTAGAGGGTTTCACTGTTCCTAGTAAGGAGGAATAGGAGTGCTGATTGAGGAAGTTCTTGTATGGACTTAAAAAGGCACCCAGGCAGTGGAACAAAAGGTTTGATACCTTTTGAGATCCCTACGAGGAAACGTCCTACGGAAGGGCGTGTTTATGGCGACAGTCGATGTGTTTATTTGGACCGATGAGTCGGATCATGGTCTAAGGTGGAGTTTGTTGGGTTTTTTGTTGCCCATTGGACCCGTTACGATCCAAAAGTGAGGCTCTACCTGCGCCAGAGGAAGTATTAAAATAACGACAATTTCAACAAACCTATGATTAGTGTACAATTTCAAAAACCTATAATTACGGTCCAAAAGTGAGGCTCTACCTACGCCCATTGTACCTTCACTAAAAAAAGTTGTTGCAAACCTATAGTGTGCAATTCAAACTAAATAATTTTTATGAGTATGTAAACTAAATAATTAGTGTGCATTTGTTTTGAAAAGTGAGCATAATATTACATATAGAATTATAAATACTTGTATTATTGTTTGTCATTTTTCATACTTATTAAAATTTAAGGTGAACTAAAATATGCTTAATATAATATTTTTTTACTAAGGTAAGGAAGTATTAAAATAATTAAATATATATTTTATAAGTTTTACTAAGTATGGTGAGTATGATAAGTCACATCAGTCATTTTATTTGTTAAATATATGAACTTTCAAATATATATTATATAAAATAGGTAAATAAGTATTAATAATATGAAAAAAAAGTGAAAAAAATAACATAAATTAAAATGTGATACTTAAAATAAATTTAACATATATCACAAAACAATAACGCCTTAATATGTCCATAGGACGGGCAACAAAACTAGTTTTAAATAAAATTTCTTATAAACATTGAACCCCTCATACTTAAACACATGACTCAAAATAAAAAGAATGAAAAAGAAAAGAAAGCTAAAGAGAATATTCAGTGTGGGCGACTTCCCTAAATCCCCGAGCTCCATCAAATACAATTTCCTACAAGGAAAATGACACGTATCTCACATTAATATTCTTGATCTTAAATATCTTAAATTGTTTATAATTTTTATTTTTATATATAATTTTAAGGATAATTAGATTCTAATAATCCTTACTTTCACCAATTGGATAATGGTGGACCGTATTTTCACTTTTGTATTCTCGTGGTCCAAAAAAAATAAAATTGGATTGTAGTGGTACCAAATCCACCTCCACATTCTTCTTATTTTTTTCATTCCTACACGATATTGTTTTTGCTTTTTTCATTCCTGCCCCTAGAAATTTAATGAATTTTAGTTTCTAAAACATTTTTTAAATTATTTTTTTGAGACTCCGAATAATTATTATGATTTTTAAAAATAATAAAAGTGAAAAAATCGTAAAAAATAGTAAAAAAATGAAAAAAATTGGGAGAAACGCTGTAAATTCATTAAAAATTATTGTAAAGTGTTACACTAAGTTTTGAATCAAATGCAACACAAAATCTATGATTCTTTCGAAAATATCCCACTACAATCCAATTTTTTTTTTTGGACCACCAGAATACAAAGTGAAAGTACGGTCCACCATTGTCCAATTGGTGAAAGTAGGGATTATTAGAATCCAATTTTCCTAATTTTAATTACCCTTATTTAATAATTATGTTTATTAGTCAACTATAAATGCATAATATTTATTGGCTAGGTCAAAAAATCTAAATACTACCCTAATTATATTGGCCATAATATCAAATGCATATTTTAAACATAATTCTATATTTATGAATACTTGTTGTATCATTATTAGTGGTAATAATTCTCAAATTAATGAAACATACCCTTTTCTCACTGTTTGGGAGATCCAAGGCAAGAGCTCACTTCAACCAAGGCCTATGGTACACAATTTAAGTGAGGTTCCATCTTAAAGTTAATTGGTGTTAAGAGGAGTAACCCACTTGACTTATATACCATGTGTTTTCTATACACTTTTTCGATGTGGGACATTTTTACTCATAGTTGAATCCCAACAATCTCCTCACTCTGCCTCAAGAGTCTCATCCGCACCATACTCCACAGAGCCGCACCCTTACTCCACCTGAGTCTCATGCCACCACTGTGAGCATTCAAGAGACCCAGCTGCGCACGCGCTATGGTCCCTGCTCCTGTCCATGGTGATCTTCCCGCAACTTGCGCGCGCCCAGCAGAACGAACCATCGACTCTGATACCACTTGTTGGGGAGATCCAAGGAGGGAGCCCACTTCAACCAAGGTCCATGGTACACAAGTTAAGTGATGTTCCATCTTAAAACCAATTGATGTTAAGAGGAGTAGCTCATTTGACTTATATACCATGTGCTTTCCTATACTTTTTCGATGTGGGACATTTTTACTCATGGGTGAATTCCAAAATTCACGATTTAAATATGAACAAATATAACTTTTAATTAAAGTAAACTATAAGTGTAATTCAAAATGGTTAATAAGCCAAATCATGAATAAAACTTATTGACAATTAAATATACATGAATTTAATTTTCTTAAGATTCGAATACAGACATATTATATCATATATGTCAACCCAACTTATATTTGAATTAAAGAAATATTTATGAACTTAACCATGTAATTCATCCATTATTTATTAACAAGTAATTTAGAAATGATATTATCCATGTTGATACGAGACGAAGAAGTCACTGCCTCTTGAGCTAAACCCTTCCACTCAACCGCCTTCCTCTTCATCTCTTTCCCCCTCACTCCAGTCATCAGTTCTCTCACTTGATTTTCCACTTCAGTTCTCTTCACATTGGTGTCAATCTCCATTCCAATCCCCCATTTGGTGCAACTAAACCAACAATTGGTTTGTTGCTCCGCGAAGAATGGCCAGCATATCAAAGGCACTCCATTGCAAATACTCTCAATAGTCGAATTCCATCCACAGTGAGTCAGAAACCCTCCAATGGCTGGATGGGCCAACACTTCCTCTTGGTTGCACCAAGAAGCAAGAAGTCCCCGACTTTTGGTCTCCTCTAAGAAATCAGTAGGGAGGACCGCGGAATCCCCAGATACCAAATCAGGTCGAATGATCCACAAAAACGGAAGCTTGCTATTCGCCAATCCCCATGCAAATTCCACCATCTGATCATTGGTCATGACGGTGATGCTCCCGAAATTAACATACACCACCGAACCAGGTCCATAAGAATCGAGCCAATTTATACACAACGGGGGTCTTCTTTCCAAAGATTTGATCCAATGGATTTGGTCTCTTCATCCTTAGCCATAATAGAGCCAAGTAGTAATTGTAGAGGCCCAATGTTGTAGAGGGGAGGGAAGTTGGGTGATAAAGATTTGAAGACATCGCCCTCCAAGGTGTCAAATGAGTTGAAAAGGATAGCGGAAGCTCGTTTGGAATTAGTGATCAATCTGAGAATGAAACCAAGCATAAGATCATTCGAGTCGGTGGTCCTAATGAAACTGGGGATGTCCCTTAAACGAATGCCCTCGATACCGGGAATCCAATCCAAGATCATGTCTAGATCACCATTGGTTAAGAAGTTTGTATCTGCACCAAAAGTCACACACGCATGTGTCAATAAATGCTCCAATCAAGAAGACGACATGAAGGCAATTTCTAGCAATTCTAGCTATTAAATACACTGCTTTTATTGTTTTGTCTGTTAGATGCAAGTTGATAGACAACATGCATGATTGGCATTATATAGGAGTAGTATTTATATTATTTTGATTCGATCTGTATTATGAAAACATATATAATTGGCTGGTTAGTGGATTTATAGTGAATTTAGATAAAATAAAAGAAATAAATGTCCCTATTTTGAGTCAAGATGGTTATCATGGTCCTTATTCTTATTAATCAATTAGAATTCTCATTTTTTTAAAAATTGATATAGTGATATTATCTTCATCTCCAAATGCTCCAAATGCTTTGAAAAAACACATTATGCAAAATTGAATAAATTGTTACAAAACTAAATTTAGTGAAAACCTTAAAAGGTTAGGTAACACTTGGTCTTAAATTAAATAAATTGTTACAAAACTAAATTTAGTGGAATTTACTGTATGTGTTGAAATGAACTTAATTTGTATTTTTTTAATCTGATTTTTTAACTAATTTTCTCGTTATATATTAATTAAGCTACAATATTAGTATATTGGCCCTATAGAACTAAAGTAGTAGGATGAGGTTGGCTAATAAGGTGTCTTTTGCTTTAATTTGGTTCTTGTATTTTTTTATTATGTAATTTAGGTCCATGTAGTAGCTCCTCACCTGCATGATGTTCAAAGATAAGTACTACCTCCGTCCCAAAATGTTTATCCGTTGACTAAATTTTGACCGTTGATTACTCACAAAATATAATGAGTTACAATATAAAATTACCGTCATTGTAATATTTCTCAAATTATCTTTCAAATGGTAGTGATTTCATATTTTAATTCATTATAATTGTGAGTAATTAACAGTCAAATTTAAGTCAACGGAAAAACATTTTGGAATGGAGGTAGTATCTATTTACTTTCACAAGACAAAAGTTCTCTTGAGATCTCTCTTGCTTTTCCAAAGGCACTCCAAATGAGTCTCTTTAAGTTTTTAAACAGATTTTTCAAAATATTTTTCAAATGATTTTCTTTGGGTTCACATAAATTAGTCTGTCTATGAACCGTAATCTATGAGAAGAAGATTATTTACATCTGAATTTCCCAAAACACGCTCAAATGCATTTCTCCTTGGAGTTTATTCTTGTTGTTACTTGATAATGTTAATACTAACAAATGATTATTACTTTTCTTATTTTGCACATAACATTCAATGAATAAAATATAAAAAATTAGTTTGACTAAAGAAATTTAATTAATAATTTTTTGTTAACTATCCCATAATTTTCGGTGAAATTAATTTTTCTTAATTGGGTCATCTAAATTGGGTTTCTATCTCATAGATACACCAATTGGACTTAGTCACCCACAAAAGAGGGGGAAACCTAAACCCAAGCCCAAAGACTTGGTTCATGACCCTGTTCATCTCCACATAAGAAGGTTTAATTACAAGCTATGAGAATCGATCCTATGACCTCCAAAATGGAAGGAAAAAATGCAAGCTTTTTTGTCCCATTATATTTGTTGTTTTATGCTTTGGAGAAATTCATTTCGCCATGTGCTGATATTAATTAGCATATTGGATGTTTTGGGGACTTCATTTGGCTTTTCACCTTTTGGGGATGGCCAATAGTTTTGTAATGTGCTAAAAGCACTATTTCACTGAATAAAGTTTGGGGCGACGCATAAAAGTTATATATATATATATATGGAATGTAAGTAAGGTTGTGTAAAAAATATATTGGTAGGTAATATAGTATAAGTATGGTAAATCACATTAATCATATTACTTAAATATATGAATTTTTAAATATAAATTTTATAATTTTTAATAAGGTAGTATACTAAAGTAAGTCCAATAATATAAAATATATATTATGTAGTTACTTTAAATAATATAAAATAAGTAAAAATAGTTAAAGCAAGTAAAAAATAAATAAGATAAGTAAAAATAAATAAAGGGACTTCTACTTAACTTGCAAAATAAGAGGACCTCATATATCTTAAAGCAAATGAAGAGATTCTCAATACAATGGCAACAGTTGAGTAGTCAGTCCTCGTTTATTGGTTGCTAATTAAATTCATGTTCTTTAGATGAATTATTTTTAAATTAAGATAATTAAGTTAAGACAAGTATGATTTTATTTTTTTGGGAAAGTTTGTCTTTAAAGTGAATGTTTTTTTGGAAAATTGTGTTAGGTTAGAATAAGTTAAGATAAGTTAGGATAATTAGGCTTAACCTAACAAAAGAAGAGGGCCTAAATATTATATTGTGGTCCATATTTTTGTATTAATTGTTTTCATAAAATATGTTATCAAAAATGATAATTTTGTATTACTGCCCTTTAATGCAGACATTACAGATGCGATTGGCATCGATCGCGTGAGCTGCGTCAGCGGACAGGAGATCGATAAACAGTCACTTAGTGGGGCAAAGATTATGGAGTTGATTGATCACAATGAGGATATTGTGCGTTTAAGTGGCGGTGATTGTAACACCCTCAATATATGGTCAACTATGACTTAAAGGGATTGAAATAACTACTTATATCACAAAGAAGCACATTCTTTTAAGGTAGCTCATATGTTAAGAATTCCTCAATTAAACGTGTTTGACTGAGAGTATTCTCATAATAGGTGACCTCCTGGGAAGTTTTCCCGGACATCGTGCAAGCGGAGACGAAGCGTGTTAGAAAAACCGGCGGTAATGTGTATATAATTACGAAAATGATAAACAATAACGACAGATAAACTAAAAGATACCTTTAAAGGGAACATGCCCAAGCTCAATGAGCTTGTCATACTGAGCGTACCCAAGGAAGCCACACGCACTAGCCGTCCAAAGCATCATTTCCGGGATGCCGAGCTCCTCCGCAGCATCGAGCGTGAAAAACATGACTACATCGGACACTATGCAGCTCACAGGCGGCACATCACCCCCCGCACTATTAAGGCGTCGGAGGAGCTCCCTGAAGGGCTGCAGAGAGTGCCGCTCCGTGGAGAAGCACAGCGAGGGGATGTCCTGCGTCGAGTCAGCGTCCACCGGGGGAAGCCCGTCGGTGATGGTCTCAAACCGGAACGATGGGAGCCCGTCGAGAGCATGGGGGCCCCGGGAGCGTAGGAGCCGGTTGTGATTGTACTCGTTGTTCACAAAGGTGATGTGGAAGCCCTTAGAATGTAGGATTTTGGCAAGTTTGAACATGGGGTTTATGTGACCCTGTGCAGGGTATGGTATGCATACTGCATGGGGTTTTTGAGTGGCTTCTATTTTTGCCAATGATCCCATTTCTAGCTATTATCCTTTGGTGGAGTTTCTCGAGATATTTGTTGTTCTGTGATATTGTTGGTGTTGAGGGAAATGTGGAGTTCATCCAGTTTTATAGAGGAAGATTTTAAGTCGACAGGAGGGAATTGGTCGGAATCACCCACTGGACAAGTTGGTACATGTTTTGGGATTTACCTAATCGTTCACTCTACTGTATGGGTGGCTCCAATATTATTATTATTATTATAATATTATAGTAAAGTCAAAGATGGACATCAATAGATGGATAGTAGCCAAGACTCAAGAGGTCCGGTGCGAGATGTATACATTATTGCTGCGCCAGTCGGCAATGTAAAGCTAAAAAAATGATTGAACTTTGGTATAAATATCTTTGGTGTAAATATCTTTCAATTCTCTTGTTCTCACATAAAATTTATATATTTAGATATTAAATTGAAAAATAATAATATGATTGATTTTTCTAATTATAATATCATAATATAAATTATATAAAACTATAATTTTATCTATAATTTTTAAAATTTACGAAAAGTGTCCAAAATTAATATATCTATCAGATGATGTTCATTTGATTAGGGGTCATTTGTAATTGTTGGCATAGTCAATATATTCCAAGATTTTTATAATTAATAATTAATACCATCTATCAAAAAATTGGTGTGAGAAGTGAGAACTATAATAAATATTAATTTTATCTAAAGCAAGACATATAAACCTAGCTTGTTTTCTGCCAAAACTCATCTCATTATCCATGAAACTTAGACATGTTAATTCTTAAACGTGTTAAATCCGACGTAAATACAAGTCAGATATAATTTGATTTCGGGTAAACATAAGTGGGAGGTACGTATTTTGGTCTCAGATAAATACAGGTTGACTATATCTTGATTTCATATGGTTTAGGTTGGGTTCCTGAGCTATGGCCGCAATTTTCTTATTTTCTTAAGAAAAGTAAAATTATCTCTAAGCATTTTAAATATATATATATATATATATATGTATGTGAAAAGTAAAATTATCTCTAAGCATTTCATATATATATATATATATATATATATATATATATATATATATGTATATATATATGTATGTGTAAAAATTATCTCTAAGCATTTCAAATATATATATATATATATATATATATATATATATATATATATATATATATATGTATGTATGTATATAAATATATGTATGTATATATATATACATATATGTATCTATATATACATATATGTATGTATATATACATGTATGTATGTATATATACATGTATATATATATATATACATGTATATATATATATATATATATATATATATATATATATATATATGTATGTATGTATGTATGTATGTATGTATGTATGTATGTATGTATGTATGTATGTGTGTGTCACATATTTCATTACGTTCTCATGATAATAAATTAAAAATATTTACACTTAATTATGAGGAGTAATATCGACTAGAATTACATTTGAGTGTAACCATCAATAATTACAATAAAAAATAAAGTCGTACATTGATTTTAATTATTTTGACTATTTTTTGTAGAATATCTTATCATGTTAATTATTTTAAAATGGATTAACCAATTGATCTTAAAAATATAACTCATGCACTAGCTAACAAAGATATTAAGAAATTAAATTCTTCAATTACAATCTTTGAAAATCAAATTCTTGCTTAATGTCACAATTCTAAATAAAACACTGCTTATTTATCAATTTCAAAGTAATCATCAATACCTATATATAGATATTGATAAGGTGAGTCCACAAGGTAGATCATAGCCTTTTAGAAGTTGAATAGTTTTATTAAACTACCTCCAATTATATTTCGTCAAAATCTCAGCTTATGAGTAGATATATTTATAGCCACCCCAATTACACTTAAGAATTATAAGAAAAAAGTCAATTTTTCAATCATTTTTTATAATCTTTACTCAGGTCACTATTATAAAGAACAATTATAGGCAAATGACTAAATGAGTATGTAATGTCTCTAATATGATATATTTTGGTAGATACGACCTGTAATTTGGAGAGAAAAGGTATTAAATAAAATAAAAAATGTAATAGTAAACAATATGATAAAAGTACAATAGCATTATTTTTATCAATTTGAGGAATGGATGGGCATCTTCAGGTTCAGGTTGGATTGGACCCTCTAATTTTTGAACTTCCTAATTCAGTAAATTTTCAATTTTTAGTCGAAAAATCGTGCACTTCATTTTGTCATTCAGTGGGTGTACATTATACACTTCATTTTGGTTATACAATATTTTATCAAGGACAATATATACCAAATTATGAATTCATTAACAAGAAAAATATGTTTGGACACCAAATTTAGAGTAGTTTCGGTAACAAAAAAATTATTATTGCATTAATTTAAAATAGGACAACCAAATAGATTTTGTGGTTAAATGCATTATACATGGCAACTAAACTTTTTTTTGCAGCAATTGATATTAATTGGGCGACAATTTAAAAAAAATGGTTGTCAAAAGTTACTAAGACAACAAAAAAGTTTAGTTGCCCACCATAACCACCATGTGCTACCATTTTTATTAATTTATATCCCGACCTTTATGCTTCGAAGATTAAAGTACCAAATTGTGATAATTTTTTGTAGCTAGTCTTAAAGGACAACAAAAATTATACTATGGCAACAAATTTTTTGTTGCGTAAAGTAAGTTTTTTTATTGTGATTATGTAACTCTTATTTTTAAAGTTTTGCCAAAAATTATGCAATATGCCATGAAAATTCTTGTCCATAACCCGATTTTGCACCACAGTATATTGAAGATTGTAATCATAGTTTGGGACCCTATCAGTAGTTCCCTTGCCTTAACGGCAGGGGTGATAATTAATTGGCAAATGTCTAGAACTAATTTGTGAATCTTGCAATCCCATTGGTAGGATCCCTTAATTACCGTTAAACTTGTATCAGAAATGGCCGTCAGGATCTACATGGATGCTTTGAAATCATGCACCAACAATGGCTCTCTTTCAAAAAGAAAATGATGTTAACTAGTTCACTCTAAAATGCAACAGCGTCTTCCAAATGCTCCATATGAAAGTAAACATGAGCTTTGTTTGAACTTGAAATCAATTCTAAATTCGGCAACATAAAGTGTAAGGTATCTACCAGACTAGGGCGATCCAAGCTCCTATATCCATTGATATTGGGCAGCCAACCCGAATTTCCCTAGTCACATGGAAAGCGAAGAAGAGAGGATCCTCCATATTTAGCGGATGAGTTCTTTAAGGGTCCGCTTGGAAAGAGAGTTAGAAAGGATGATAGGAGTTTATAAGAGTAAAGGAGGGTCAGGATATTAGAGTGTTTATAAGAATAAAGGAGGGTGAGGATATGAGAGAGTATATGGTGGGCACGAAATGACTTTGTAGCTAACCAGAGAATGATAGATGCCGGACGAGTGGCGGAAAGAGTTGTGTCTGCATATCTCAATTTCGGACAAAACCAGGAGAGAGATACACTAAAGCAAGGGGTAAAGTAGCGGAGCAGGTGGAAAGGGGTTCAGAAAGGTCAGAAAGTAAATTGTGACGTGGCTTGTGATAAAGAGAAGGGATGGGTGGCTTTAGGGTTTGTTGCGAGGACAGGAGATGGTCAGGTAGTTGGGGCAGGGGGAAGGAAAATGAAGGTGCAGTGGGGGACCAAGTTAGTAGAGCTAATGGCGGTTAAATTGGCTTTGGAGTGGTGCACCTTGAAAGGAGCGTCTCCAACAGTGGTGGAAACAGATGCACAGGAGGTGGTTCGATTGATCAAGCAGAATCTACAGCACAGGGGTCTCAATGCGATAATTCTGGGAGAAGTCATCTCATGCTGAAAAAATAGTGGGGTAGAGGATATTTTGTGGGTAGGAAGAGAGGGAAACACCGTTTCTCATAATATAGCTAAATGGTGCCTAGATATGAGGGAGAAGGAAATTTTCTGGGAGACACAACACCTCACTTCCTTGAGGATGTACTGTCGTTTGACATTTTAAGCAATGAGTAATTGTGGGCCTTGGACCTTTTCTTGCAAAAAAAAAAATTAAAAGAGTTTATGAGTAAATACAATGACAAGGTATTACAGTCATATATTAGCTTTATGTCATCAAAGATTACATAGTGGGTAGAACTAGTGACGGATGTAGGTTTTCAAATTAGGTGTGGTCTCTAGCTACATCATTACCTTCATTTGATAAATATATTACCCAAAACTTTGATCACAAATTATACAAATTTAATTTTTATTTTTATTTTTATTTGGCTAAGGGTGGCCATGGTCACACCAATCAACCAATTAATATATAGGTCAACCCATGGGTAGAGTTCTTTGGCAAAGTTGTTGAGAAAAACTTCTAATTTGAGTAGAATCATATCTAACATCTGAATTCAGCATAATTCTCATAATATTAATTTTATCGGAATATCATGAGCTAGCCAAGTGGTAGTCGACTTAGTAATGAAACTATAATGCCCCAACCCCTCCTAGGTGATAAAGTATTTCTAGAGTAATACTCTATCACTAGGTTGCGAATATTATTAAAAATGGCTTTAAGAATTGGCGAATACATTCACAAATGACCATGATCCTCTCATTGTGATTTGTCCTCGTTCACACATTGTTTCCCCGAGCGAGGAGTGACCATCGCGGGCGCAACTGGACGCCATCGCGGTCTTGCCATTTGGTTGTCGCAATGGTGCCCAATTGTCACTTTGCTTCGCTTTGTAACTTGCAAACTTGAACCCTGACATTGAGCTAAAAGACAGTTATACCCTAGGTTGACAAAAACATCCAAAACACCCCGGGTCAACCCGTCTTGTAAAGAAAATACCTAAAAACCATCGAATTGTTTGTTGATCAAATGGAGCCCAAAAGGAAGTCATGTGTGACTTCAATCCCTTCTTTGCGCCGAAGCAAACCCAAGGAACCTTAAGAGTTCGAGAATGGTCTCGTTGAAGACCCAAGGCTCCGCTTCTTGATTCGGGATCCTCCTTGAAGCGCTTCAATTCTCACACACATAGTTGAAATAGATAGGGTCTGTCGTCTCCTTCAGGGCCTTGGGAAGGCGAGTTTTTCGAAATTTGGATTTGGCGGGCCCATCCTAATATGCTCTAGTTACTATGTAGACCAGAATAATACCCGATATCCTAAGATCAATTCTAGTCATTACAACAATTAATACAACATGTAGCATGCAAGTGATATGAATCCTGGGCTCAGGATTTAGGATGAAAGGTTCCCATACGTCGCTCTCAGAGCATCCTTTTATTATTTAGTATGCAAAATTTGTAATGCATGAGAGTGTTGCTCTTTTGGTTTAAGGAAGCACCAGTGTAGGACATGAGTACTGAATTAGAAATCAATGGGTCAAAGGAACGAGTGCATCCTCGAAGTCGCAACTTTCTTAATCCAAAAGAAAGTCAAACAAGAATCTCATTTGAAATTTAGGCATTCGAGGGGTAACTAAAGGATGATTCCTAATCCTACACCATCTTGGGATGTTCCCCTTCTCATACTGAGCCTGAGAGTAGTTCGGCAATGCAATATTTCTAGCTAGAATATTTGAAAAGTTGAAATAAATAATTTTTTCTCTTCCAACCATTAATAAAACACTCAATTATTTCAAGCTTTACACTCTTTTAAGTTAAGTCCCTAGTCGAATCACCAATTCTGTAGACACCGCCCGAAGAGTTCACCTGAGGAACATTCTTTGGTAGCTTTCTACATTAGGTTGAGATGAACGAGTTGAAAGAGGTTGCATAATCTTAAAATTACCGATTAGGGATAACGGACAAAGGTACACCATATGTCAATCCTTAAGATTTATTAATTTATAAACCTTATTCTAGAATTGATACAGATAATTCAAGGAAATAAATAACGGAAAGAAAATAGAAAGTTAACTAGAATAAATCGAATTGTCACCTAACAAACCCAAGACGATGCACGAAACCAACCATTGTAACTGGCCGATTACAGATGGTTGCAAGATTCACTATTAGTCCTAGTGGACTGTTTATAACGGAGATCTAAGAACCTCTATGTAACTGGTCGGTTATATCAAGCTCTTTATACTCCTTTCGGTCACAATGTAATTTATAATTACTACCTTTTCATTTAGGCTATTTAGTCAAATTATCATGCACCAATTCAGGAATAAAATTATACAAATAATAAATAAAAGTGAACCTCCAGTCAATTTTAAGATAAACTAACAAACTATAGATATTAACTCCAACCTACGAACTAGGATTAGGTTTGGATGTAATGTTACATGTCTCAAAATCGATTCCTTTGACCTGTGCCCGACCCATTGAAATAATGATCTTTACTCAAATTTGGTGATTTATAGAATGGTTAAAGAAGAAGAATAGATTAATTTCATAAATTCAATTATTTAATGTATGTAAAATAAAAAGGAAAATAAAGACAAGAATAGGGGAAAAAGTACATTTTATATAGATATAAATTATCAGAATAAGGGCTACAAGATGTGATGGAAATAAAAGTAGGAAAATAATAATGCTAACCTCAAAGCAGTAATAATGCATATAACACACAAAGAGAAAAGGAGGGAGAGGATCAGAAGAATTTTCTCAGTTCAATACTCGTGGTGATTATGAGATGAGGAATAATGAAGGTTGGAGGGTTTTGTATATAGTGGCGATGGGTCGACGGAGCGTTGTAAAACCCCACTTCTGTAACCGGCCAATTATAGATCGAGTAAAACTAGAAGTTTTGGTAACTGAACATTCACGGGGACGTGACACTTTGGAAGTTATTGTAACCAGTCGGTTACTGGGAGGCGACACTTTGGAAGGTTCAGTAAGCGGTCGGTTACGTAGGCCTACGCGGACAACTCAACTTAAAGTGACCATAACTCCATCATCTGACCTCTGATTGATGCGCTTCAAGTCTTGCTAAATAGCTTATAGAGTGTACTTTAAGCTTGCCAAATGATTTGGAACAGAGAGATTTTTGGATAAATTAGAATTCAAAAGAGTGAGTCTATGTATGTGGAAAGGGTGGTTTTTAGCTTAGAAATAAACGTCCTTTTGTGGGAGACTTGGAAATGAATGAAATAGTGAGGACTTTTGGGATTTTTGCGGAGATGGAGGATGTGTGCTATCATATAATTTACTAACTCGAGTCATAATCTAAGTTAAAATAAAATAAAATGTTATAATATATTACACATAACCAAGACAAAATTTGATGTCTACTAGTTCAAACCTTAACTTGATCTGACTAATTGAGCATTACCTTAGTTTGAAGAACCGACCTGAGATTTCTTTGATCTTCCTTCCTTCCCCATCTTTTTTGCTTGTTTTTTTTAAATGGTTAGGAGTACTGACTAACATTTGCAGCTACTCCATTCGGATCATTTCTCAGCCACCCCAAGGTTTTGGCGTTTTGGTTTACGCTCATTTGGTTCTTTGACTATCTACCAGTCGTCATAGGTTTGTGTTTCCTCAAGCTCCTCCACTAGTGGGTCTTGGTTATTGCCCTTGTTCTTGTCTCCTTCCGTGGTTGGCTTCAGAGGACAACAATCCTCCCCATGGCATAGCTTTCTTTCCACATACAATGAAAGGAAATCAGTTTAACCCCTTCATACTGGATCCCGTAGGTTTTACCATACAATCTATACTTGCAAAGAAGGGGCTTAGGGAGTTCTACTTCGATACTCATTTTATTAAATTGTCCTCTTTCCATATTAGTCATGCTCATATTCAACTTAATGACTCTACCATTTTTAGCGTCAATTTGGTATAAGAATAAATTGAATCCCTATAAAATATTCAACACTAAGCTTTGATATTTTAACCCATGCAACTAGTGTGGAAATGAAGTCACCTTCAGGTTGGAAGTCAAGAATCCATTTTACAATTAACACGTAATTGTCTCCTGCTACCCATGGTTCATTGAGTAATACATGCTTATAGTCATCTGGATTATTAGAATTTAGCAACACGGTAATCATTGCCTATGTTAATAAATGAGAAGTAACCTCTTATGGCCCACTTAGATCGAAAGATTCGACATAGGTAAAAAAACCTGACACCTTTGTCAAACAACTTCACAATGAGGACATTCCTCTAAGGTGCTGGGAATTCCTTCTCCATAATAGGTAGTGTGACGGTGGACAAAGTGTGTCAGTCAACCTCTAGGGCCTCCACTGATTCCTTACCATCATCCGTATAGTCTTCGTCATCATGCGGTCCATATGTAGGATTGTATCCCACAACATAGCTTGTGTAAGGGTTCTTTGCAAGTAAGAATGAACATTATGAGGTCGGGCTATTCATGATTAAGTCCTCACCTACATTCTATCTTGTCATGTCCATCCTCTATCATTACACAGTCTTCCATGGAGATTAGTACTTTTAGCGCCCCTGTTGCATGACTCTTCCCTACTGCACCGTACACGTACGTTTTCATGTTCGTATTGGACCCATCAAGTTGGTCCAACTCCTTAGTGGTGATCTTTGTTGTGATGGGGGTTGTATGGCTGGAAGAACAGCAAACCCCTTGCAATGGGTAGTGGGATAGAACTCAAGGGCTAGCTAGGGTTTTGGTCAAGAGAGCGAAGCCCTAAACTTTTCTGAATACTAAACTTTAACTTACCACATGGTATAGGAGGAAAGCAAATTCTATGGTAAGATCATCTCATGTAAAATTATCGTAAAAAGATGATAGGTTCTCTGCAAGTGTACGGGTGCAGTGAAGTATCAAGGTCGTCTCTTA
Organism: Portulaca oleracea; assembly: GCA_029582165.1. NCBI lineage: Eukaryota > Viridiplantae > Streptophyta > Magnoliopsida > Caryophyllales > Portulacaceae > Portulaca > Portulaca oleracea. Next base: position 34,264,177 of record CM055871.1, read on the forward strand.
GGGACTTGTGTCAACTACGCACTAAACTTGTTCACTACAAAGGATGCTAGGTCGTCCAAAGTGTTTGTGAATTTATAAGAATTTAACTAAAACAAGACGAGCTATAATCTTTAAGAATTCTAACAAGTAATTTAGGGAGTTTAGGGGAGTCCACTCTAGTTAATCAATCGATTAAGGGGTGATTCCAATGTAAGGTAGTAACGATATTGTCGGGGTCTATAATCTTTCTAAGGCCTACCACATCAATCTTTCGATCCGAGGTGAGTTGCAGTGATTAAACTAAACACCTATTCTCATGGCTATTTAATTCAATCAAAGATAAGAACTGATTAGAACGCGACCCTAAGCATGAACCCATTATTTCTAACCGTTTTCTATGCCTATACAATTTTCATCTTTCCAATTCAAAATAACAATCTTTCGATCCGATATTAAGAATCTAAACCAAGTAAGAGATGGCCAATCAATTACTATGACATACATAACACGAAGATTAAACAACTGTATTAAAACCTAAAACCGAAATCACACACCATAAATCAATCGAGAAACATCGAGTTTACCCATAAACAAGGATTTATCTAGTCATGGTAATAAAAGCTAACGAAATAGAAACGAATTCTAAATTGCAAAACATAATGAAAATAGAAAATAAACCGAACATCCGAGTCGTCGAATTCGATCTCTTCGTGTTACTCGATTCGATTTCTTTCTCCTCCTCTTTTATTCCTAATCTACTAGAACAGCTCCCCGAAAGGAGAAAAAATTAAAGAAAACCTAAGACTAAATTTTGACATAATAATATACAATGAATGACAGATGCCCTAATGGCTGCACCAATTTTCCATTTTATAGGAATATGAAAGACGCTGGCAGCGTCCTAAAAGGTGCCACCAATGCCTCAGGTATCTTCTGAATCACGACCTTCTGCCCCAAGCGTAGCTGGGGGGCAAGGAAGGCGCTGGTTGGGGGGGCAGTTCACGGGCTGGATTGGGTCGTGTATGTCATGGTTGGGCTACTCCTTCCATTCTCCTTTGGGTCATATCCTCTTCCTCGTCCCTTTTCTTCTTTTTTTCTTCACTTTCAATTATCCAATTCTCCTCTTAAATTTGTTCTCCATTTTCTATGCTTTTGGGAAGATTTCCATTAAAATCTACAAATCATATCAATCTTCCGATCAAGTGAAGAATATCACAGAATTTGATATAAAAAGACTAGATTATATTACATAATTAACTAAAATATACAAGTTAAATACCTAATAAATATTATAAAATATACATTTATCAGAAGACTTCTTTAAAAGTGACATTTTAAATATTTTACTGAAACTAATAAGTTATATTAACTTTTTAATATAAATGTGATTAGTAATTTATGAAGGAATGACTTTTATCAGGATCACCTCGAACAAATCATTAATCATCCCTATATTAATAAATATTTACTACAAAATTGTGAGTCTCATGATAAACTTACGTAAGACAACTCACATAAAACTTACTATAGAAGGAAAATGTTTCAATTTTGAAGAAAAACTACACACTACAATTTGTTTTAATATATTTATAAACTATCCAATTCTAGTAAGAAATAGATTGATAATTATTTTCAAATTTCTTTAGAAAGAAAAATGGATCAATAATCTAAAATGGGGGGTAGGTGAGTTACTAACACTGCAATGTGTGACGGTTCATTGTCAGCCCAATGTAGCAACCTTCCATCATTGATTTGTACACATTTGTTGGTCATAAGGTGATTGTTCCTGAAGGTATTGGCGGACTAGTGTCTTTGGTGGTGGTCGTAATTAATTTAATTTTTTCAAATTATTGAAAGTTTTAAAGGTTAGAACTGCAAAGAAATGACAAAATAACAATAAAAGAGAGATAAGAAAACAAAACAGGACACACACCCTCTTAATGTTGTAGAAGAAATTGTTTAGCACAAGATCTATCCCTACAAGACACTGCAAACTACTCTAAAATGGATCAACTTTTATGTCTTATTTTTCTTTTCCTTTTTTTTTTGTATCCCTATTGAACTGCTTCACAACTTCAACTTTGTTACCTAGGATCGATATACCAATATCACTACTAATTATCACAGCCCTACGTGTTATCTCCACATTCACATCCATGATTTTGTTTGAGTTATCCAGGAGCTTCTAGGGATGTAGGAGCTTCTAGGGATGGGAATGGATTGGAGGCAGGTCGGACGTGGGTACCTCCACCTCCACTTCAATTAATAATTAGATGATGGAATCCACCTCTAGATCTGATTAATCAAAGCAGAGGTAAATCTCTACCTGCTATTGTAATCGGAGGTACCCACCTCCAAATTCTGTGCAATTACCTATTATTACAATCGGAGGTGGAGTTGATCTGATTACCTCCAATTCCAGTTAACTTTTGTACATGAACTAACCCTAATGTTGCAAAAATCAACCCATAAACCTAAATACACGACTAACCCAAAAAATGACAACAAATTTAAACCCAACTCGGAAACATAAACTCATAACTTTGAAGCATTCAACTGAATTAAAACAAAACCCAAAAATTCAAGAACATAGCCAAGATTGAGAAGCATCCAAAATTAACAAAGAAGAAAAATGTAAAACATAAGCATGTCATTTTGAGCAAAAGTCGATGGATATGAAGCTTTGAGAACATTGGAGGTGAGAAAGATTCAAGAGGTGAGGTGATATCTATGATAACCCAAACGCAGGATAAGACAATTGAGGAGAAAGAGAGAAATCAGGCACAACAGGAAGGTCAAACGCAGAAGGGGGAAAATGCCCGACCGGCGCCTGAGTGAACCCTAAATACCCTAATTTTATTATTTTTTTAAAGGAAGTTAAGGCAACAAATCGTCTAATACTCTAAGCCCCTTATTATTTCAATTCTCGTGCCTCCAATCGGTCATGTTATATTTTTAGTTTTTTAATTTTTTTATTTATATTATGTTCGGACTTAGTTGAAGTTAATCGGATCAGAGGTGACTACCTCCATTTCCGCTCCATTTATAAGTAGAGTCAGATTTTTTTAATTGGATTAGAATCAATTTTTTTTTTTGGTGGAATTTGGACCAGATTTTCAACCCCAAATTGGAGCAGATTCGCTTTGGATTCGGATTTGACTGTCATCCCTAGGAACTTCATTCGAGGTTGACTTAGCCCTTCAAGTAGCATCCGTAGCCAATTGTTGGATTGGTGTGTGTAACACAAATTTATGAGTTTAGGGTGGTTTGAAGTATGATTGAGGTCAAAATAGACTGTTAGAACCCCTCAAGGACATTGATAGACTCAGGCTCAAGGACCTTGGCGACTGGATCAGTTTTAAATGAAAGTTAAAATTCGAATATCCAGAAAAGTTATAATGCGCAAGGAAAGAAATTTCAAGAAGGCAGAAGGACATTCACCCAAGGCATCATAAGGACGTTCACCCAAGGCAGCATAAGGACGTTCACCCTATGCGAGGAGTTTTGAGAAGCGCAATCGAAATAGGGAAGTTTTCTGAAAAATTAATATCCAATCTTTCTATCCATATTTCTAATCAGACTAATTGATTGCATCTACTTTGATTTGTAGGAAATAATCAATCAAGAAATTGGAAGGAAGATAAGATTACAATTTCCGGAAATCTCATAAGAAGGAAAGAAGATCGGAGCAAGATTGGAAGGAAAGGCAAACACAAAGAAGGAAAAGATCAAGGAAGAATCAATCCCAACGTCTCTATTCTGCTGATATCAATACACTTATAAATAGAGGAATTGAAGATTGAAGAAGTTAACGATTCCATGGGAGAAATCGGGTGTTCGAAATAGAAATAGCGTTTTCTATTTTGTGCGAGATTTGGTGATTGTGAGAAGTTGAGTGTAATCAATCCTTAACGGATTTAGGGTTGATTGATGCTTATGAAATCAATTCCTAGACGGACTTAGGATCGATTGAGAGTAAACACCAAAGGATGAATTTGGTGTGTGTTGTTATTCATAAAATAAGAAGCGTCCTCTGCAAGGCGCTCAGTTCTGTGTACAACCTAAGGACATTCATCTCAGGTTGTATTATTTCATTCTGTTTCAATATAATAAAGGAAGTTGTTCAGTATACGCTTATTGTCCTTTATCTTTTTCCTGCATTATATTGAATCTTAATCTAGTTAGATTAAGAACCTAACGTCCTTTACAAGTGATTATTTGTGCAGAAAATTTTATAACCCTATTCACCCCCCCCCCCACTCTAGGGTTCTTTCATAGACAAATCTAGAGCTTACCCGGGTTGTGTAGTAAGTCAAAAGGTGGAAAAACAGTGCGGGTACCTAACATGGACCATGTTGTATTGACATGTGCCGCATCAAATCATGCAATGTTGATTTTTTAGTTTCCATATTCTGTGGTGATATGTTTTTCCTAATGTGGTTATTTAGGATTCTGTTGTTGTTTCATCTCATGTGGTGGCCAAGTAACACTTACTAACCTTAGTTATTATTGAAATTCCTTAGCTATAAGTAGAGCCTTGGTGTTAGGTTTTATTATACTACAATTACGAGTGAGATTCAATTATACCACAAGAGATTGTCTATAATCTATATATTTTTGAGAGAGTTGTGTGAGGCGTATCAACACTGATGTTGAGTCCTCATGTTATAACTCTAGGGAGGTTAAGAGAGATTGTGAACATTTGAATTCTCTAATAAACACTTGTAATCATCTAATATGGTGTAGTGTTCCTTGGTTTTTTCTAGTTTCAAATTTTTCCATGTTAATATTTTATATAAGTGTATATTATTATTTTAGCCTACATTATTTTTGTGTTGCTAACAACGTCCTAAGATCCTAACAACTGATATCAGAGCTTTGGCTGGAACACTGTTGATCAGTAGAATGAGAATCAACAGAAGGCGAAAACATAAAGATTACGAAGTTTAATGGGAAGTACTATGTCTGGTGGAGGATGGAAATTAAGGATTGCTCTACCAACAGAAATTACATCTGGCATTCGGTGAAAATCCAGATAAGATGGATCTGAAGAATTGGAACTTGCTTGATTGTCGTTCAGTTCGGTGAGGTTGACGTTAGAAAGGAATGTGGCTTTCAACATGAAAGACGAGATAACAACGAAAAGGTTTGCTTAAAGCCTTGGGGAACATATACGAGAAACCTTCAGCGATGAATAAAGTATATGCGTTGCGTCGCTTGTTGAGTTTAAAATGCAGAGTCTGGTGATATTCATGATCATATTAATAAGTTGAGTATGATCTTGTCTAAGTTGACTTTTGTGGGATTTAGTTTTGACGATTAGACCAATGCTCATGTTTTGTGGCTACCCTACCAAAGTCTTAGGATAAATTTGTAACTTCTGGTAGTTCTTTGAGTAGAAAGGAGAAGGGTTCCTTGAAATTCAATGAGTCGTGAGATACTGGTCTACGTGAAAGTATTCGTTGGAAAGATTCTAATGAGTTTGAGTTTTTGGAAAATGCTTTGGCTGATAGGGGTAGGAGGAACAATGGGAGCTCGAGTCAGGGTTGATCTAAATCTGAGGGTTGAAATATGGAGCCAGTGTTGTGTTGGGATTGTTGTGATACAGGTCACTATGGTAGGGATTTCCCTAAATCCCGGGGCACAAGAAAGAACACAGTTAACGACCATCATTCGATAAATTCTCATGAGGATTTGGTTGAGGATTTAACTATTAGTGTTAATGAACCGGAAATGAATTCGGTTATAGATTTGGGTGCTTCGTTTCACTCTTAGTCTACCAAGGATTCTTTTAGAAAATTTATGTTAGAGAGGTTTGGCAAGGTTAGGCTTGCTAACAGTCACAGCCTAGAGGTGCTAGGAAGAGATGTTGTGAACATCTAAACTTCTAAGAGTGGGATTTGGAGGTTGGAGAATGTTTGTTATACCTCAGGTCTAACCAAGAACCTTGTATATGTCCGTCAACTAGATAAAAAGGGCTTTACAACGAAGTTTAGGGATGGTCATAGGAAAAGTAGGAAGGGACCTCTGATAATTGTGAATGACAGGAAAGAGGTGTAGTTGTATAATATCATTAATCATTCTAATAAGCTTGCTAAAGCTTGTCAAAAACGTTTCAACTTCTCTGATGAGAGACAGGTACCCGAAATGAGGCCGAAGGTTTTCAGTCCATGTTCTAAGGATGGATGATTAGCGAAGGAAGTTACAGGGTATGATCAGTTCGTGTGGGAATGTGTTCGAGAAGGAGATTTGACGAGAGGTCAACTAGGACATCTATTGATCTTTGCTAAATAAGATTGAGATAGATATACTAGAGGATTCAAGGCCTAATGGTGGTGACAATTAATGAACAATTAAGATTGTAAATACAATTTGGTCTCTTAAGATGGAGATCGTTGGGTTGATGTGCGGAGCCTAAATTATGAGTTTGGGATGGTTTGAAGTTGGGAAAACAGTGTGGACGCTTGACACGATCGCGTCGTACGTATGAACACGGGCCGTCTCAAATACGTTTTTCCTAATCTGAGGTTATTTCAGATCTGTTGCTGTTTGGTGTCAATTTTTCAGTTTCCTCATTCTATAGTGATACCTTTTTCCTAATTCGAGGTTATTTTTGATTTGTTGCTATTTTATCTGATGTATTTGGCGGCCAATGAACTCTTATTAACCCTCGTTATTGTTGAAATGCCTTGGCTATGTTTTGGTGTCACTATTTATCATACTGCAATTCAGAGTTAGGTTTACTGTACTACAAGATATTTGTTTGTAATCTCTCTATTGCTTAAGGAGTTGTGTGAGGCGTATCAACTATGAGTGTGGAGTCTTCATGTTGTAACAATAGGGAGATTGAAAGAGATTGTGAAGATGTAAGAATTTGTAATAAATACTGGTAATCCTCTAATATAGTATATCGTTCGTTGTCCTCAATTTAAATTTTTCTATGTTAATCCTTTATATCAATCTTTATCAATCTTTATCATTATTTTAGTCTTTATTATTATTTATACTGCTCATAATACCCTAAGATCTAAATACGTACCACTATTTAGTTTTTTTTTTTATATATCATTAATAGCCACGTTTGTTCAACCAAAACAATAACTGTGCTATAGATCCACAATGATCCCCACGGGAATATTAGACAAGTTCTACGGAGTAATTGCTGCGCGCTCAAAATGATAGAAGGCCATAATAGCTAGTTGGCCCCACTATTTTCAAAATTGTGATTGCGAAATTGCATACGTGTATCCAATGTATGGGCACGTGCCTAATTTTGGAACTCCTTGCCAATAGCCGTTAAAAGTTTCGGCCTAATGAATGCCTGCTGAGTTGTAACTGGACAATTTCATTGATCAGACCATGAATTGAAAGCGAAGGGCCCATGCATCTTGCATCATGTATGCAAGCTATGAAAGGTCCTGGACTCACGGGATTCACGATACCGAAATAATTAAGGGTGTGTTTAGTTGGTCAAAATTTTTGAGAAAATGATTTATTTTTTTTGGTTGCTTTATTTTTCTCATGTTTAATATATGTTGATTTTGGAAAAAAAATTTATGGTAAACCCATCATTTCCTACATTTTTCTAAAGAAAATTTTCGTTGGGGGCTAGGGGAAACTTTTCTGATGAAAAATTTTTCGTGGAAAGAATTTCCATCGGGTTTCTACCAAAAGTTCTTTAATGCAAAATTTATATAATTTGACAAATAATTATTAAATTAATAATGTAGAGTTTCTTTTGGAGCAAAAATAATTTAGAGAATCTATAATTTAAGAAATTTAGAGTTTCTCATGCTAGAAATTTTGAGTCTATGATATTTGTATATAAAATCTTAAAAACATAATACAAAAAAGGTTGCAAATATGATATAGTTTATCTGTCTAATTCTTACGAAACTACGCATATCAGATGTACCAAATCTCTGAATTACACGGTTTTTCAACGAAACAATATAGTTTGACTACATTTGCGGCGTGGAAGCAGTCAAAAAAGTAACATTTACTGTATCAATGGTGCCTGGCCTAACAGTTAAGGGCGACATCCTAAATACATCTACTCTAAAAGATAAGCAAGTTGGTGTCTCCAACATTGAAACAATAAAAACATGTATGAACAAAATGGAACAATGTGAAATAAAGAACGAAAAGGGTCATTCTAACAATGATACCGGATGCACTCATAGTGATGATTGCTGATAATAAGGGTGCGTTTGATTGGTCAATAACTTCGAGAAAATGGTCAATTTTTTTGGGTTGACATATGTTTTCCATGTTTGGATGTAGGTTGACATTGGGAAAATTTTCACGGTGTGCCCACCATTTTTTCCATTTCCCTGGGATAATTTCCCTTGGGGGGGTTGAGGGAAATTTTTCTCAGAGAAATCTTTCCCATGGAAACTTTCGATGGTTCCCTGAGATTCCTACCAAACGCTCCCTAAAATGAATATTATTTGTACTTAAATTAAGTTTCATCTTTACTGTTATTTAATAATTTAATATAAAAATATAAAATATATTTTTAATTTTAATTTTAATTTATTTATAAAAATTTAATATGCTAAAACATATAGTTAAATATTAAATTTTTACAATATTTGTATATAATATTGTAATTAAGAAAATATATTTTATAATCTATCTCACAACTAAAAATATGTGTAATACCAACCATTTTTTCCAACCAATTTAAAATAGTTGGAAAAACCAACCATTTTAACAATCATTTCATATTTCAACTATTTTTCAAAAATTTTAGTGAGAAAAAGGGTTAGAAATTCCAACCACTTTTGCTAAAATTGGTTGGAAATTTTTCCTACCATCATTTTTCCTAGACATTTGAAATTGGTGGGAAAAATGGTCAAATTACTAACCATTTTCCAACCTTTTTCAAATAATAGCTAGGAAAAAGGATGGTAGAAAAATTTTCCAACCATTTTAGTAAAAATTGTTAGAATTTCCAACTCTTTTTCCCACTGAAATTTTTGAAAAATAGTTGGAATATGAAATAGTTGCTAAAATGGTTGGTTTTTCCAACCATTTTAAATTGGTTGGAAAAAAGTGGTTGGTAATAAACATAGTTTTAGTTGTGTCTATTAATATATAAAAGTGGTATTTTTGAATTTTGAAATCGTGAGCTGTGAGTGAATTTCAATCTTTCTAGCCAATGAGAATTTAGAAAAATAAAAATTAGTAACCACTTTTCCCGCTATAAAAAATGCAGTACAATTTTACCCAAAATCAAACTCTAAACCTTTGCAATTATTATTCCTTGATTTTTGCAGTTAACCACCTTCAATATTTGATTTTATTATCCCTTGATTTTTGCAGTTATAACCACCTTCAATATTTTTTTTTTTCAATTATAACTCTTTATATTTATTTCCATGAACAGAGATAGGCTTCTGGACAGTTTTAGAGTAGTCTCCCCATCTCTGTCCTTTCACGCCCTGTTGAGGCCTTTGAGGGGGATGAATTTCACAATTAAGATATACACACTAGGTAAGGACGTTAGAGCAAACTTTCTTGGTTTCAAACTAAGAATCAAAACACGGTGTAACTGAAATACCTCATTATATTTATATCAATCAAAAACAAGTTACACTTACGAAACAAAGCTAGAAGTAACAGCCTAAGGCAGTTACTGATAGGTTCACTAACCAAGGCTGAAGGTCCTTGAGACAGCTACAGATAAGGATTGTCGTAGGAAAAACCCTAGCGGCGATTTGGAACATGATGGATTACATTGAAGCACACACTCACACAGCCTTAGTCCGTCAAGGCTATGCTACACACCATCTCACCACCACATGTGGACACAACAAATGTTCACCAAGGTCCTTGGCTGTCCCTTCACCAGAGGTCCTTTACTGGCTACTTTCACCACCGAACAATTGGCTACACACTCAAAAATCCCACCGGATTTCTTACTCCGCAATTACTTCCGTGGAATCGTCTATTTGTCTTCATCTTGTGACTGCATATTTATAACGATAGCTTGGTAGAACCGTTGGAGATGAATGTCTTCCTTTCCTATCTTCTTTGATTCTTCTTTCCTTCTTTTGCCTTCTGATTTGCTTTCCATCTTCTGAGATCTTTTAAGATATCTTTTGTCATCTTGCTTTCCTTTTGTATCTACAAGAATCATGCCCATATATAATATATAATCAGAATATATATATTGTATACACATAATCAGAATAAATAATTAGAATATATAATATAAGGAAATATCCCTTTTCTTGATCTTGCAATCTTTTCATTCCTTGGAGTTGCCTTCCATTGAAGATATTTATCCTTTTTGACGGCTTGTTTTGTGTTTCATTAAAACTCCGTATAAGATCCTTCGTGCAGTTACTCAGGTAAAGGACCTTGACCCAACACGCCCCTCTTTGTCTCACTCCTCTTTTTAGACTCGCCAAAACGTCATATTCGAAAACCATCCCTCTCGTTCCTGTTGATGGCCATTAATGACAATCCATGAAATATAAAGTCATCATCATTGTCTGATTGTCGGTGCTTATTCGAGTTTTGCATCACCTATGACACGAAGGGGTTTGGTGAGGGTGATGATGACGACTTCCCTAATACAACTCTCAAATTATAAGTGTTGAAATTAAAGTCGTAAACTACTTCCATTTTGTTGGTTAAGCTTGAAGGCAATTGGTCCAGCTTAATAAAATGTCAAGCATCAATGGTGTTTTGAATGGGTCTTGACAAACAAAATTTCTTAAGATTTTGGTGCTTAGTTTTATTTTCATTTTCTTCTTAGTTTTTTTTTTTACTTGATTTTCCTTTTAATTTGTTACTTTATGGGTGTTGATTCATGTATGTTTCATGCATTTTGACAGTGGGTATATATGCTTTTATGGTTCACAAATTCGTGCTTTCAACCGATGTTGTAGGATATATTAATTACTACTAATCTGAAGATAGCAATAGTATTACCATATTCAGTTATATTCTCGAGTTTCTTACTATAAATTCTCTTTTAGTATTTGAAGCAAATTCTCTATTATCATTTGATGAATTTTTGAGCATTAAACACTTCAACTCATTCAAGATTTGTTCATTCCGGACATTAGTATGGTAATTGGCCCAAGATTAGGAGGAAAAACAGTTTCACAAAGAATTATATAACTTTCACACATTAATTTCAATCTATATAATTTGTTTCACGTAATTATATAACTGAATAAATGATAAATTTCAATTGCAGGTGCAAGAAGTATGACATGATTTATCATTGGCGCCACTTTATTCAACATTTGTAGCATATAATTTTCATTGGAATATTTTATTATATCATTCTTTTATGTGATCATATTATTTTTGCCTTTCTTCATCAAAATTTGTACATAGATTATATGTTAACTCATGTCTAATGATATTATTTATGTATTTTAACTTTATAATCTTCATGAATATTTATATTGTTGTTGTCTTTTTATTATTGAATTTGTACTTTTTAGTATACCCGTGAATAACAAGTATTGTTACACTTATTGCGAGTAAATATGTATTATACGATTTATACCTATGAATTTCCATTGTAATTTTTATATACATATATTATAATTGTCTTTTTAATTATTAGATATTTACTTTTTAATACACCCGTGCATAGCACAGGTTTAATACTAGTTTTTTTTTTGGATGGGTTTAACACTAGTTTTATACTAAATAAAAAATGAACTGAGAGGATAAAATTTAAAATATGTATAAATGAGATTTATTTTAGGTGTGATGGTTGTCGTGGTTAATAGTCACTGTAAATTTTTTCTCATTATTATTATTATTATTATTATTATTGTTATTGTTATTGTTATTGTTGTTGTTGTTTTACAATGCTTCCATGGGGCTTAAATTGTTTTTCTCATAGAGTCCTCGAGAATGATCCCTACTCCCTAATCGTTTTCTTCTTTCGCTATTTTTGGGATCCGCATTTTAGTTCACGAAAGCGTTCCACAGTGCTTACCAAATAATTGTGTAGCCCATTTTAGCCCAATTCTTTCTCTTTGGAGCGAACATTTAGCCCAATTCTTTTTCATTGGAGCCAACATTTAGGCCGAATTTTGATGTAAGAAGTGCCACAACTGGAACAATTTCATTTGCTATAGCCTCACATTCCATTTTCTTTTCAATATTTGTCACTTGAAAATTATGTACTCAATATTTAAAACTTTTGATGGTAAAATTTTTAATATATATAATGAATTATCATGTAAAACTAGTACTATAGGTTCATAGTGCAAAATAATTTCATAAAAATATATTTTTACAATTTTTTGAAAAATATATTGTTTGAAAATAATGATTAAAATCTTGTATTTGAGACCTCTTAAAATTTAAAGAAACCAATATTAAGTAACAGAGGGAGTAACAATACAAGTAACACCATAAAGATCAGCCAAATTTTGAGTGCCACGAGGAAAAGCCTCGCATCATAGAAGCATAAGGATCGGCTAAATCGAGCCATCCTTAAAAAAAAATGACACATAAGAGAAATTCAATTCTTGAAATTAGGGTTTGTTCAATTTCAAAAATCTTGAAACAAGTAACAAAGAACTCTCGCAAACAACAATAAAAAAAAAAAAATCAAAGAACGGACCAAGAAAGAAGAATATTTGAAATCAAAATTCGACAAATTAGCACTGGACTGACAACCGAAAGAAGATCCTTGATGTTTTTTAGGCCCTTTTCATACCACTCTAGGTTGTCTCTCTCGCTAGAGTCTCAACCTCTTTCTAGAGTGTATCGATGGAATTGTGTGCTAAGTAATTGTCAAAAAATGTCTTCATGGATTTATAAATATTGTTTAAACTTTTTCTTACAAGACTAAATTTGATCCAAGGTTCTTATCCTAAAACCTGATTATATTCACATTTGAAATTTTACCAACAAAAATTTTTCCAATACGTGTTTATCCACAAAAAAATTTACGAGGCTTGATGGGTCACATTTGAAATTTGTGGAATTTGTGGATGTCCAAAGCCTTATTGAAGGCCTCTTAAATTTTACCCACAAAATCTTGAAAATACGATTTGATCCCACTATTTTCAAACTAAAAGGTATCCTTCATAAATCATATCCAAATTGATTTTATTCACATTTGAAATTTGTGGAATTTAATCTGAAAATTAAAATACATTTTATATACAAAATTTTAATATTGAAAAAAGAGAAAATCAAGAAATTTGCATATTACCTTTGTTCTTTTAAATTGATTTTTGAAGGTGGTAGGAAAAATCAATATCATCAAAAAAATTATCTGCTTGTTAGTAACAAAATTATTTAATTATTTTCAATTAAAATTATTTTTTGATATTTTATTCAATGAATATTAGGTGTAACAAAAAAGTAGTAATAATTAATATGTAAGTTATTGGATAAACTAGTATCATTTTAATTTCTTATTTCAATTCTAATGCGCAACTTTACATTTGTCAAATAAATTTCCATTAATTGTTTGACTCCCCCGTAATATATATTTGTCAAGAAAGTAGGGTACGTGTTAAAGGATAACAATTGTGAAACCAGGGGACTATATTCGGCTCTTAAGTTGTATATCTCAAATTCTCTCTCTCTCTCTCCAAAGGGTAATATTAATTGTTTGTAAGTTAAGAAATTCTCAATTATGAATGTATTTTTATTACCACATTCCATTTTATTGCGAGTGTTGAATTTTCAGGTTGTAACTTTAGGAAGGTTGTGAGATATTGTGAAAGTCTGGCCCCGGAATCTCTTAAACATTGTTGTAATTTTCTGATAGTGCATCGTTTGTGATTTTTTTTCCGGGTTTGGGTTTCTTTTCATATTAAATCCTTGTGTTGAATCTTTATTTATTTTTCTCTCTTATTATTGTTTGTCTGCTAACAACGCTCTGAATATCCTAACAGCTGGTATTAGAGCTTTGATTGGAGCATGGTTGATCTGCAGACTAAAAAGCAATGGTGGACCCAATTGTGAAGATTCTGGAGTTCGCTGGGAAAAACTATGCATGGTGGAGGATGCCCATTGAGGATGTGCTTCGCCGGCAAAAGTTGCATCTTGCAATGGGTGAAAAGCCAGAACAGATGGAACCGAAGGATTGGGAAGAGCTTGATGATTAAGCATTCAATATGGTGAGGCTAATGTTAGCTTGGATCGTGGTTATCAACATCAAAGATCAGAAAACGATGAAAAGTCAGCTGGAGTCCTTGCAAAACACATATGAGAAACCTTTAACGATGAACAAGGTATATGTGTTTCGTCGTTTGTTTGAATTTAAGATGCATGAGTCAAGTAATATGAATGATAGTATGAATGAGTTGAATGTGATACTGTCAAAATTGACCTCTGTGGGATTTAGTTTTGACGACGAGATAAGTGCTAATATACGGTTGGCTACCCTACTTAAGTCTTGGGATAATTTTGTGACTTCTGTAACATCTTCGGTTAAGAAGATGAGAAACTAATGTTTTGGGAAATTAGAGATTCTGTCTTAAATGAAAGCATCCGTAGGAGACATTCAATGTGTCTAAGTCATCGGGGAATACTTTAATTGTCAGGGGTAGGAAGAACAGTGGGAGCTCGGGCCAAGGTCAATCTAAATCTAGAGGCCGAAACATGCAGCACGTATTGTGTTTACAACTGTGGTGATAGATGTCATTTTTGTAGGGATTGTCCTAAACCTAGGAAGAACAGTTCTAATGATCATGACTTGATTAATTCTACTGAGGATTTGGGTGATGCACTAACTGTTACTGCTGACGAGTAAGAAAGAAGTTGGGTGATAGATTCGGGTACGTCGTTTCACTCTTCATCTAGCAGGAGTCCTTTAGAAACAATGTGAGTGGGAGGTTTGGCAGGGTTAGGCTTGCAAACGGTCACAATCTAAAGCTAGGTGCTAGGAAGAGGTGATGTGAACATTGAAAGTTCTAAAGGCGGGACTTGGAGGTTGAAGAATATTCAATATATCCCAGGTCTGGCCAACAACCTTGTATCTGTGAGTTAATTGGATGAGGAGGGGTTCACAACAAGATTTGGGGATCGCCATTGGAGGGTAACGAAAAGATCTCTGGTAATTGAAAATAGCAGGAAGAAGGGGAAGCTATATACTACCATTAATGATTCTAACAGGCCTTTTCAGGCTCCCCAAAGGCGTATTAGCTTCTCAAATGAGAGAAGGGTACCAAAAACGAGGAGGTTTTCGGTCAATGCTACGAGAACGGATGGTCAGCCGAAGAACGCATCTAACCTCCATAGAATTCGACAAGTTCAACACGAGGTAAAAATCCAATCCATTGTTCCCCAAAGTTGTTGACGAGGATGCGTACGTCGAAGTTGCAAGGACTTGATCAATTCAATCGGGAGCCTATTGATAAAAGAGGAGTTGATGGGAGGTCAACTGAGACCTTTGTTGAACAAGATCGATATGGATGCACTAAGAGGATTCGACTTGAATCTGATACCAATTGTTAGGATTCTCAGGGCTTTGTTAGCATACAAACAATAATAAAAGGCAAAAATAATAATGATTCAACACAAGGAATCAATGTGAAAAAACCCAAAGTGGGAAAAACTACAGAGGATGCATTATCAGAGGATTACAACAGTGTTTCAGAGATCCCCAAACCTCAACAATCCCTCACAATCTCCCTAGAGTTACCACTTGAGAACTCAACACTCACATATGAGCCTCATAAACTCCCTCAGGAATACAAAGATTACAGGTCAATCTCTTGTGATCATATGAAACACTCTCAATTGCATCACTATAAAGCCTAAAACCAAGGCTTGATTTATAGCCAAGACCATAGTTATTAAAATCCCGATCCTTATTTACGATCCTACGATTTTATGGTCCAAATTCCTCGATATGATTCTACTATTTACACACGATCCAGGATCCTACATGGGCTAACTTTCGATCCTAACTTCCCCATAGTTTCGAGTTAGGATCCCGATTTTAACAACCTTGGTCAAGACTACAATATAATACCAAGCTTAACAATAACATTAACCTTCTAAAAAACATGTGCTTCTTAATAGTTTGATACTATACTCCAAAGTAATATTAATTCTCATTGTGATCAATCAACCTCCATGTTATTGCCTCATCACAGTTTGGTAACAATATAATATTTTCCACTTTATATAATATCTTTTATTAATGAACACAATCTTGGAAAAATCTTCATATTATATGAAACTTGCCCGTCAAGTACAGTTTTGGTTTTCTAAAATTCATCCCACCAAAATAATAATTTGGGCTCCACAAAGTTAACCCAACAATCTCATGAGAGTATGCCTTAAATGAGAAAACCATTAAATATGGAAGTTGGTTATCCAACCAAAATTAAAAATCTTCCTTTCGCAAGTTTTTCATAATGGCTTCTCCGCTAAAGGAAATTTAATGTATATGGGTATCAACATGGATCCCTCATGTTCTATTTGTCTCCAACACTTAGAGATTGATAGTCATTTATCAACATCAGTGTCACTTCACAAAAAAAGATTTGGGACACAGTTAAATCCCATATATGGCTAACCTCTTCTATTCATTGGCTAACTGACAGCAAGGATAACATTGTATTACAAACTCTCAAAACTCATGCCCTCCTAATGAGTTTTTTTAGCATCTCCTACCTGATTTGGAGCATTTGGAAGGAGTGTAATGATTGTGTCTTCAACAACTACTCGGTCATCAATTTCACGGGAGTCATCATTCATGCTAAAAGAAGCTTTGCTTAGTGGAGGGGCTAGGAGCAGATTTTCTTATCAAGATTAATATCATCTTCACCATCTTCGGCTTCATTCACATTGGTCTGACTGTCACAACATTATCCACGTAAGTAGAAAACAACCTCATCATAGCTGAGTAAAGTTGAACCTTGATGGATCCTTGGATCATTCACCAGCCGGGTTCATCACTCATGATCATCTTGGTCAACTTCGGAAACCAGGTGTCATGCCTGTTAACTCTTAAACCATTATGATGACGGAAGCTTTGGCTCTCTAGTTTAGTATTCAATAAGCTATCTGTGAAGGTTTTTCAAGAGTTCAGACTGAAGGTAATAGCCTTATTCTCATCCATGTTATCCAATGGGTCATCCACACTCTATGGCATATCGATATGATTGTTAGAGATATCAAAAACCTGATCAAGCAGTTGGATGATTCTACTATTTGCCACATCTATCAGGAAGCAAACTCAACAACAATGCCTAATCTTAGTCATTCCTTATACCTTGCCAGAGTTTGGTTATGTAGCCCATCATTGGCCTTTTCTTCTATTATTCGCACCGATAACTTGGGAAAATGTTTTAATAGAAGGGTTTCCTAAGTGTTTCATGTATCTGGTTTACCTGAGTACTTGAAAAATAAATACTTTGAAGATTCTTACTCATTTTCGCCCTCTGAATATCAGAAGGTGGCACTTGAGCTAGATGAGCTATATGGTGTCACGCCCCGAACCCCAAGCAAGACAGACGGTGTATACTCGTAGGGCAGGGTCTCATAAGCATGCAAGACTTAAAAGATAAAAACTAGGCAAAGATAAAAAAATAAACTTGACTTCAGATGATAAGAGAACTTGATTTAATGGCGAACCAGTAAGGATAGTCAACTATAAAACGAAAGCAAAGAGTCAAATCGATCAAAGGTTTACAACCTTACAAAGATATAAAATTCGTAACATAGGATGATCGGGGTTCAGTTAAGTTTGACTTTTACAGTTTTAGTTCCCTTAATCGATTTCATCAATTTGAAAAGCTATGAACCGAAACTGTTACAAAATAATCAGTTAACCACCGGATATTGTTTAACTGGTTTTTCAGCTCGATTCATCTATTAACCGTATTCGTTAAGTCAAAACTTACATTATGAAAAATACTTACTATAAAACTAACAATTAAAGACACTTATATTTAATTTATGCACATTATAACATATATCAATGTCTCCATTACAACATAACATTACCATTTCGTCAAACATGAATTCCTGATATTAATAATTAATAACTAATTAAACACTAAGTTTTAACAAGAAGCCTATGCTAGATGCTTGTTTGCGACCTCTTGCCTCAATGCCCATATGGGTACAGGTGTACGAACGTACAGCCCAGTGCTCTTTGTCACTAGCTTATAACAGTTAAGTACAGTCTGGCCATCTTTGTATTAAAAAATATTAACCCACTTCTTATAAAAGATAATTAATTAAAGGTAGAATCTGTAGCTAGTAGTGATGAAAACATGCATGTAATTTAATCTGTAGGTAGTAATGAAGATATGTAATTTTAAGCTTCCTTTCTTTTTCTTAAAAAAAAAAAATAATAAGTTTATGGGCTCGAATGTCAATTAACCACCTGTACTCAAATCACGAACTGGGAGCAAACCTGAGTAACTTATCGGTTCATTGGTTCAACTAACCAGCATTTTAAGCAGTTCAATTTCATCTATTTTCGGTATGATTTAACTGATTCTCACTTCACTTGATCGATTTTAATGGGAATTATGAGTTATGTAAATAAATACATATTGTATGTTATTAAAACAAAAGAGTGTCAATAATTCTTACTTCAATACTAATATGAAGCTTTATTTTTGTCAAATGTCCCTTAATTAAAGATTCTCCTATAATATATTGTAAGCTAGACACGAATCCACATATACTTAATTATCATTTGGGTGAAGTTTAAAAGAAATTAATCAAGGCCGAATAACAATATGTCCTATAGTGAGAAATTCAAAGGTATGAGCTGGTAATAAGATCGACTTGAATTGACTTGACATAGGTCAATGGTCATAATGTAGACACATTTAGGGACCATTAACACCGTGGGTATAATATTAATATGAGGATCGAGGTTACTAGGGCATAGGGATGTATATAGTTTATGCATGAACTATCTAATCTTGACGCATATTATTCATATATACCATACTGTGTTGGCCCATTTGACTTGAACAACTGAAGTGCAGTGGATAAATAATGCAATGAACTTGAGGGTGATGGGCTGTCCTCAGCTCAGGTCCCCCCACTCTACAATAGACGTCCAACTCACATACTCATCCCATGCTAATCTTATACTGTTACTCTCTCATACCGAGGGGTATTTGCATTTTGGACCCCGAACTATAGGGTTATTTATTTTCTGGATCATTGGTTTTCATTATTTATTTTTGGAACCTTAAAATTTATGGGTTGAATAAAAAAGGACCTTAAAATTTGTAGGTTAAAAAAAAAGGTTCGTGTACTGTTTTCTTTTTCTTCCCATGTTTGAATTTATCTCCCAATTAGCGCCAAACTTTAGGAATAAGATTAAAATTGATATTGAAGCTATAATACACCTCTCTTATTCATGTCGGAACTAATTAGACCCTGAAGTACCCAGGGTCTAAGTAGTTCCAGCATGAACAAGAGAGGTGTATTACAGCTTTAATATTGTAACTCATTGTAATTTGTGAATAATTAACGGTCAAAATTTAGTCAAAGTGTCAATTAATATGGAATGGAGTATGGAGGGAGTATATCTTGTGAATCTAAGCTCATTAGACCACTTAAATCCATTTATGTTGATCCAAATGCTAGCTTTTTATTTTGAAATCAAATGCTGGCAGTTTAATATATACATTTTAGGCCCCATTCTGTTATACGGTACTGCTGCGGTGCGATAAGTTGCGGCGTGATAGAGTGCGGTAAGTTGCGGTTAGTTGTGGTGGAAATTAAAAAGTAGGTGTTGAAATATATTAATTAAAAAAAGGATTGTGGTAAGTTGTGGTGGATTGTGGTAAGTTGCGGTGAGTTGCGGTAAGTTGTAGTATCGCAAAGTGCGGTACCGTATAAAAGAATGGGGCCTTAACAAACATTTCTCCTGCTCCCTAACTCATATCTTGACTAAATCTGGTTACCCATTAAGGGCCTGTAAATTACATGGGTATCTTGGGTAAGGTAAATGATAAATTTTGGTAACTTTTGGTAATTTGTGGTAATTTTCGGTAACTTTCGATAATTTATACTAATTATTTACTTACCTCAATCAACCCATGAAATTTGCAGGGCCTAAAAAATGCATCATGATATAAAATAGTACTCCCTCCGTTCCAAATTAATTGACGGAATTGGAGTTTTCACTCATACCAATATATAATTATAATAACTAACAAACTTCAATTGCATTTGACTTTTCTCTCTTTAATAAATAATGTAAAATAATTGAATTAGGTATTGGAAATAGAAAAATGACAATTATTTTGAAACAAAATAAATTAATTAAAGTGTCAATTAATATGGAAATGATGGAGTATAATTCATTAAATTAAACAGCCCTCTTTTCCTTTTATTTTGTCGTACAAAGCTTGCATAGATTTCCCTATTAATAAAAAACAAAGGCTTGCATAGATTTAAATGAACGGATTAGTATACAATGAGGGAGGCAAAGGCTCTGCACTTTGCTGTGATTTGCCTGTGCGACTTATGAGGACCATATTTAAGTTTCCTAGGGCACTACTTTTATTACTCCTATAGTCCTATATGATTATTATCAATTTCAAATGGAAATATAAAAGGATTCCCTGGCCAGTTATACACAAGTTTTAGTGTATCGGGGCAACAGGCCAGTGCAGGTAGACGCTTCGACAAAATACTCAGACGACTCAGATTCATACAGTTGTACTTCTTAGGCCGTGTTCTATATTGCGGTTGTCAAACTGCGGTGTCACATGGTACCGTAATTTGCCACAACCCACCACATTTCACCGCAAATCATTACTTTTTTCTCTCCTCACTTTTCTCCTCTGCTTTTTACATTCTCTCTCCTCACCTACCCCACATACCAATAACCTACCACAATTCCACCACACCCCACCACAATTTCACCACACCTCACCGCAAAATACCGTATAAAACACGGCCTTACTAGTTTATCTTCTTGCTTATTCTTCTGATAAAAATAATAATAATAATGCTTCAAGCATTGGATACATTTTTCATTAATGGGGGTCTGGTTTAGTTAGAAAGAATGTCAAGAATGTGATTAGTAGTATGGATAAGTGATACTGGATCCAATGCTAGTTAAATCTAAAATTAATTTCATTTTGGCACAGTATTTAACCTTTATACTGCCACTCCTATGTAAAAATAGAATCCGAGGAAAATATGTATGTAACTTAAGGATAGAAGATAGTTCGGTCCAATCCTCTGTCCAAGGATTACTGGGTTTTGATCTTTGACCCAGTCCCAGGACTAAATTAGAAAACTGAGAACCGAGCTACAGACCAACTATTTTGTTATGATTTTCAACTTTTCATCATTATTCACTAATGTTCATGAGTTTGTCAATCTCAAACCCTCGACGCTCCACAGTCCCCACTCCACCCTCCGCCCTCCACCACCCACCGTCATTGGATGCCACCATTAACGCTGTCAATGTCGTCAAAGTCACTGCCCTCCCTCCGCACTCAACCGCTTTACCTACGCTCCCCACTCCTCAAATCCGTTGTTTTCTCCCCCGTAGACAGCCACCACGCGGTCTGTGCTCAGTCGGTCACCGTCCAACAGGCCACCACACACAGTCAACCGCTTCACTAGTTTAGGTTTCTTACAATTTTCTTAATTGTTTCCTTTCTCTATTCTTCTACTGTTATTGTATTTAAGAATCATATATATTCATATCTTTGCACTAAGTTTGATGTTTTCTGTTATTTTGTTAACAGACAAAAATAAAATGAATTCTAATCCCTAATTCTCTAATTCCTATTAGGCAAAATATAATCGCAAATCTTCCCCGTAATTCGGTCCATTCGGTCGGTCTAGTCCAGGACTGGAAAAAGTGTGATCCAGTTCTCAGTCCAGGCCACTCCCCTTGTTTGATCTTCAATCCAGTCCAATACAACCTAATTCGGTCCTGTCTTGAACCAATGAACAACTCTAGTCCAATAGCAGGAATGACTAGCATATAATGTTTTTATATGTAGTAGTTGCAAAAGGATGGGAGTTGCATCAAGTGGATGTGAACGACGCTTTTTTAAGTGTACATTTGCGAGAGGAAGTATATATGAAACTGTCCCTACAATTCAGTGAAAGACGCTGACAAAATGTGTAGGCTACAGAAATCTTTATATGGCGTTCGGTGAACTCATAGAAAATGGTTCACTAATCTTTTCTCACTCTTGATTGTATTGGGTTTCACTCGTTTATATGCCAAGTATTCATTTTTCATATATTGTAGTGAAACCATATTCATGACTCTGTTAGTCTATGTTGATATAATTCTTGCTAATAATAATTCAAAGGTTTTTGAAAATTTATCTGAAGAAGTGCTTAAAAGATCTTTGAGCTTTAAAATATTTTTTTGGGTATCGGAGTTGCTCAAGGACCTTAGGCTTAGGGATGGTCATCTATCAAAGAAAATATCAATTAAAAATTCTTAACTATTGATAATGCATTTAATGAGACAAAACCAGTTGACTTTCTAATTAATGAAGAAAATCACAAGCTAACCTTAAAGTTATCTTATCGGGGAAAGTTTCCAACCACCCTTCACCTAACCTCTGGAACCCGCCTGTAATTAAGCTCGTCGGTGCCGGTGATGGCCGCCTAGCGGTTGTCACCGGCACCACTTTCACCCGATCTAGCTCATCCCGTTTACTGTTTCTCTTTTCTCAGTGTTTTTTAGCTCGTTTTCTGAGTCGGTGGTAGGTTAGTGGGGTGGCTGGGCTTGTGCCGGCATAGTCCGCTGGTTTAGGCTGTGGAAGTCGGGAGGTTGGAGCCAAGGTGGTCAGGAGGCCGGGTTTCGGATACTGGCTCGGTTCACACCCGGAGGAAGGCCGGGCTGGGGTGTTCCAGTTGTTCGTGCTTCCCTTGCTCGATTGCTTCCGGTAATGTTGGCCCAGTCACTGTAAGTGGTCTTTTTCTCGTCTTTAAACCTTTGTGAGGAGTCTGGTTTGATTTTGGTTGCTCGGGTCGTTTTTATCTCTGTTCGACGACAGTTTCTGGTTGGTGGTGTTAGGGGTGGTCTGGAGTGTTGGTTAGAAGTGTATTTTGCTTTGTTTGTGGTTGTGGTCTTGACGTTTGTTTGGGGGTCTAAACTGGTCCATTGAGTTGGGTGTGAGAGTGTTATTAAGTCGCTGTGGTTCTGTTCTGAGATGGGTAGGAATAGTCCTTGGAGTGCGTTGTTGGAAACTTGGGAGCAAGACTTTGATGGGGATGTGCTAAACCTCTTGGGGCAGATGGAACACCCAAGTCAGGCTATCGTTGCGGCGAAGAAGTTTAAGGAGGACGGTAACCATCTTTTCAAAGCTGGACAGTTTGATCGTGCTGTCTGTTGGTATGGGAAAGGCCTACAATTTGTTTGTGCTAGCGAACCAATGTCTGAATCAGAATTCACGTTACTGTGGGAGTTGGCTATTTCATTTAAGCTGAATATTGCTGCATGTGAATTGAAATTGGGCGGGTTTTTAAAGGTTGTTGAAGCGTGTAGGTTTGTGTTAGAGTTTGAACCAAACAATGTTAAGGCTTTGTACCGAAGTGGTGTTGCTCTTGCTAAGCTAGGGAGTTTGGATGAAGCGAGGGCAGTGCTTAACAAGGCGTTGGAGGTTGATCCATTAAATGTAGAGGTTAAGAAAGAACTAGAGAGGGTGAGAACTTCTACCAAGGATCAACAAACTTGCCTCCCATCAGGAGATAACAAGAAATCAAGACAATCTCCTATAAGCGATTTGCAGGGAGGTTCAAAGTTTGGTATCAGTGAAGTGAAAGGTATGGGAACTGCGCTGCCGAGCCTAAGGCTAAAGAAGAGGAAGATAGTCAAGAAGTGTGGAGTACAGGGGAGTTACTCCAAGGTGCAGGGTAGTGGTCATGTGGGGGGTATGAGGAGACCTCATCCCTTCACCCTAGAAAAAACCAAATGCTATGCGTGGAGGATAGGACTTGTTCAAGTCCTACACAATCTGCGGCTTTCAATATGGTCAAGAAGGACAAAGCAGATGTTCAATCGTTTAAAAAGTTTCTTAAGACAGGTATCAGGGGTGATACCTTGTCAATTTCAGACAACACATATGAAGAGGTGTTGCGGAAGAAGACAATCACCTTTTATAACCCAAGGAGTATGAGCTTTATGACAATGAGAGTTTCCGCCAACTGTTGTAGGAGTGGGGAGAACATAATTGAGGATGAAGCTCCATCATGTCCTATGGAGCAAAACTCGAGATCTACAGGAGCCAACTTCGATCAGGAAATGGCTCAGGAAGTGACTATTCCTTCAAATGTTCCACATAAGTTTGAAGGAGGGTTCCCACAGGCACAGCAACAAGATGGTCTCTTTAAGTTTGCTGCATCCAATGGTGGTTGCAAGGTTTCCAGGAGTCACCATCGAGTTTGTCAAGTGGTCCGATCTTCTGCTAAGGGTCAAAGTGTGTGTGTTGCAGGTACCAAGAGGAAGTTGCAGGAAGAATTTTTGTTATGGGTAACGAATGTGCCTTTGCAGAAGCGACTCAACCGAGGCGATCCGCAAGCAAGTAACCAACAAATAGTGTGGAAGGCGCCAGAAGAATGTCGCAAGTTGGTTAGGGATGTCTTGCTAACAGGTTGTAAGAGTCTCAAGTCTGGTATGGTGAGGAAGGTAAGTAGACAGGTGGTGGATCATGCTCACAGGGTGGCGAAACAAGCACCGAGAGGGCGATCACGGGTCCCAACAGTTACTAGCACCTGATTTCTATGTCCGTTCTTTAAGTTTGTTGTTTGTTGTTTGTTGTTTACTGTTTGTTTTAGTTCTGTCTGTGTGACAAAAAAAAAAAAAAACAAACAAACAAACAAGATGAGGCAATTCTGCTTGATGCAACCATGCAAGCATAGGAGACTTGTACATAAGTTGATTTATTTAACCATAACTTGGTCGAACTTAACATATTCGTACATATGTTATTGCAATTTATGCAGTCCCATCGGCTAGAACATTGTCCTTGAAGGAAGTCTTGGAGTATATTCTTACAAGCTCAAAATGATCTCCCATTATACAAAGGTTGTAATTTTGATAGGGGAGCATGTCCACCTAATAGATAATTATTGCTTAGATTTTTCTAAAACTGGGTAGATAACCTATCTCATATATATAGCAAAAAGAAAACACCACAGTACCTCAATCCTCATTCGAAGCAGAGTACATATTTAGGGCAGTAGCAATAAGTGAATTAATTAGTCTACATAGTTTTCTTGCAAATCTTGGGGTATTTTCCTAAGTAATTTATGAAGCTCTTTTGTAATAGTCAAGCTCTAAAATAGTTAGGATTTGAATGTTCTATGATCACACTAAATACATTAAAATAGATTGTCATTTTATTAGAAAAAAACATGCTGCAAAAATTCTTATAAAATGACAATCTATTCTAGCTTAGATCCGTGATACAAAAATTCTAGCTTATTAGAAAAAAACATGCTGCAAAAGAAATGAGTTTGTTTTTTTTTTAAAAAATTTGTGGAGTAAAATTTAGAAAATTTTAATTATAAATTTCTCAATGTATATAATGATTTTTCAAATAAAATTATGACCATTAGATCCGTGATGAAAAATACTATTCTAAAAGAATAATATTGTAATTATTAATAAAATATTATATAAGAAAATTATTAATTAAATAGTGACCTTAGAGACTGTGCTAGTCAACAAAAGGACAAATAATATGAAACGGAGAGAATATATAATATAGTATCTCCATTTCATAATAATTGTCATTTTAACTAAAAATTTTTATTTCATAATACTTATTATTTTATAATTTCAAAGTAACGTTTTTCAAATAACTACTTTTTTTATTAGTTTTTCTCATACAAAAATAGAAAAGGTAAGAGAAAGAAAAATATTCATACAATTTAATACTAATATTTCATAACTTTTCATACAACATAACATTTAACAAACTCATTTCTTTAATTTTAAAATTTTTAATAAATGGACAAGTATCATGAGAGGAACGCAGTAATACAATACGATAATAAAAGTGATGGCACTTAAAGGTGGACTACCCAGAAAACAGGATGCCTGTGCCTATGAGCCACGGCAGTGGGGGGAGTGTCTACAGCTGTGACAGGGTACGACGCTGAGGTCGGACTGACTGGACCCAGCTGGACATCCTGGCAGCTGGCTGCGTGTAAATGTGTTATGTCCGCCCCTCCCTTCCGCAATTGAAAGTTTGCTTTTAAAACTAGTGTACTGTCCAAGCCTCCAAGCACATCTCGTGATCTCTTTTAATTCCTTTCAGTACTCTTACCATTCCATCTTATCCCCCGCTCACTCCCCTATCATCATCATTCATAATATTATGGTCATACATGCCCTGTACTTTTAAACAATCCCTACCCTATCCAATTTCATCTAACTCGTTCTAAATTCCTACTCCATACAAGTTACAGCTTACAACCCAACTTGGACCTCAAACAATTCCCATCCATGTTTAACTTTACCCTCGGTAATTAATTTACTAATATATTAATTTATAATGAAATAATTAAGGATATATATATATATATATATATATTGAATTAAAATGCATTTTATATATTTTAAATTGTTTATAACTGAGTTTTTTTCAAGATTTTAAATTGACACATAACATTAAAAGACCCAAATCTAATGAAAATTAAAGGTGATTGTTAGGAGTAGTTTAGAGAAATATGTGAAAGCCGGTGTGATACCTTGGTTGGGGAGGCAGCACGCGTGGCCACAAAAATTGTTGTGACAGACTTTGGCCCTATTCTTTTATGCGGTTGGCTGCGGTGTCACACCTTACCGCAACTTGTCATATTTCACCGCAACTGACACAATCCACCACAATCTACTAACAATCCACATAATCTACTTTTTCTTATTTAATTTATCTTTTTATTAAAAGTTAAACTTTCTACATCCCACCACAATTTCACATTTTCCAATATATTTATAATTATTAAAACTAAAATCCACCACAACTTTCCACAACTCACTACAATCCACCACAATTTTTCCAAACTCACCACAAGTCCACCACACCACAGCCAGCCATATAAAAGAACGGGGTCTCCATATGTGATTGGGAGAGTTTGAGGCGACTTTTCATACAATAATAACATGAAGAAAGTAAGGAAAAATATAATTTAAAGAACATTTTATAAGCTACTTCACTTGCTACGTTTATGCTTAGTGACTATGGGTGTTTCCTATGTAATTTTTATCGCAATTTCTTTAGTCGTTTGGACTTTGAATAATTGAAAAGAAGGGAAATAAAATAATACTACATCCCATTATATTTGTCCATTTACTTAATTTGAGAAGACCAATATATATTGGGAATTGAAGTAAAAAAATTTATAATTTACCCAAACTACCCTTACTTTAATTGAAGGTAATAGTAGTTGGAATTGTAAAAAGTGATGAATGAATTTATTAATTAGGTGTAGAAAAAAAATTAAAGTTGTGATTATAAATATAACAAATATTTTGGGATAAAAAAGTAAGGTAAAAGGACAAATAATTTGAGACGGAGGATGTAATTAAGTAGGATAATTTAACATATGCTGTTAATACATCACTGTATAAAGACTAAAGTGGCATATATTACAAATTAATAAAAGTTAATTAAAAAAATAGGATGAAGGGAGTCCTCTTATTTATGGTAACAGCGGTTTAAGATTACATCCATTGATGTTGACTACTACGGCAATGCCCATGCATGCCGATACATCTCACATATGTGGGCCTAATATCAAATGTTAGCTGTGCCTGTGTGTGTTATGGAGCGCGTATGGTTCCCATTCCTTCATCCTTCTCACTTTCCCTCCTCTCACACACACATCACAAAGCCCCGTCCACGTCACCACTCCTTTGCCAGCTAGACCTTTCTCTCCTTCCCATACATTTTCAAATTTTAATTCCAAAACCCCAAAAAAACACACCCAATTAAACAGCCTGTCACAGTGTCACCTCTTCCCCCTCTTTTCTGGAGCCTAACGTCTATCTCATTCAATTTACCTTTCTTTTTTCCCATCATACCCCCTCAACCTACTCCGCTGTACTCCCCCAAAAAGTTTCCCATGCTAAGGGCATTTCTGACATTTCGAAAAGCACTCGAGCCAGACCTATTTTGCAAAGCTGTACACTCCCTGTTATCTGCTCGGATATTAGCATTTGCCAGTAGTCTTTTCTGCAGCACATAATTTAACTCAAACCGCATCCTATGTGTCTCTTTCCTGGTTTCTATATAAACCCCTCTCCACCTCACTCTTCTACTCATCCAATCCCACTTCTTCTTTACTTAACAAAACTAGCAAAAACACTCTTCCACATACAATGGCATCAAACACACAAAACTTCTTACCAGTAATCACCCTCATCATATTCTCCATCCTCCAAATCTCGACAGCCAGAACTCTGAACAACGAGCAGCAACCGGTGGTATCCGACCCATCAAGCTCCCTCCTCGAATACCACCGTGGGCCGCTTCTCTCCGGCAAGATCAGCGTGAATCTGATCTGGTACGGCAAGTTCAGCGCCGCCCAGAGAGGCATCGTCTCCGACTTCATCACCTCCCTGTCCACGACCTCCGACCACCGCCCCTCCGTCGCGACGTGGTGGTCCTCCATTGGAAAGTACTACCACTTGGCCAACAAGAAGTCCTCCCCTTCATTCTCCCTCTCGTTAGGGAAGCAGCTCCTCGACGAGTCCTACTCGCTGGGCCACTCCCTGACAAACAAACACCTCGTCGAGTTGGCGTCGAAGGGAGACCACCTCGACGCCATCAACGTCGTCCTGACCTCGTCCGACGTGGCAGTCGAAGGGTTCTGCTCCAGCCGCTGCGGGACCCACGGCTCCTCCTATGGGCCGGCGATGGTGAATGGAAAGCGGCCCAAGTTCGCGTACATCTGGGTCGGGAACTCGGAGACCCAGTGCCCGGGGCAGTGCGCGTGGCCATTCCACCAGCCCATCTACGGCCCACAGAGTGCCCCCTTGGTGGGCCCGAATAATGATGTGGGCCTGGATGGGATGGTCATCAACTTGGCGAGCTTGTTGGCTGGTACGGCTACCAACCCGTTTGGGGACGGGTTCTTCCAGGGTCCGAAAGAGGCACCGTTGGAAGCAGCCTCTGCTTGCCCTGGAGTGTACGGTAAGGGGGCGTATCCGGGCTATGCAGGGGAGTTGTTGGTGGATGAAACCACGGGTGCGAGTTACAATTCGAATGGGGTGAATGGGAGGAAGTATCTGTTGCCTGCTCTCTATGATCCTGCAACTTCCAAGTGTTCAACTTTGGTCTGAGAATTGAAAATTGATGTAGCAAATTAGGTAGTGAGGAGCAGGGATTAATGTTACAGAAATTAAAACAAGGTTTATTGATTCATTTGTTTGTAGGAATTGATTTCGCTTCTAATGCGATTTTGTAATAAAGGATCAGCAAATTCGTTGGTTTGCTTTCATATCATTTGTTCTCTGTGTCCATCATCTAGATTTTGTGTTCGTTTTGCTCAGTTAGTGTAGTTAATTTCACAGTAGCCTTGCTAAATTAAGTGGACCAATGGGTGTAATCAAATGACAAATATATCTGTTTTATTTGATCAGAGTCCTTGGCTTTATTATTGGACCATAAGATTAAGTAGCAGTTCAAAATCTCAGTGAGCACTGAGCAGAGTGGAAAACAGGAACCTACCGAGTCTCTTTCAGAAAAGCACGGTTTAAATAAGTATTCCTCCTGCCGTAAGTAAATTTCAATTTAACTATACTTGGATTATTCAATATTCATAAATTATGATAAGTTATAATATAAAATTAACAGTATTATAAGTTTTAGTATAGTATTTTTATAATAATGATAATTTCATATTATAACTCATGATAATTTGTAAGTAATAAATTGTTAAAGCTTAATCAAATTTACGCTTATTTTAAAATGGAGGTAATACAAACTTATGATTTGTGTTTGAGTAATTTCAATAGTCAGTGATGTCTCGTCAGTTCCTTACTAAAATGTCGTTCGTACTCCCACCTTTTTTATTCGTCGTTTTAAAG
The DNA here is from genome assembly GCA_029582165.1 of Portulaca oleracea. Lineage (NCBI taxonomy): Eukaryota > Viridiplantae > Streptophyta > Magnoliopsida > Caryophyllales > Portulacaceae > Portulaca > Portulaca oleracea. The sequence goes on from CM055871.1 coordinate 34,294,166, forward strand.
AAAAGTGAAAAAATTAATATAACATAAATTTTAGATGATAAAAATATCTCAATTATCAATAATAAAGTGTTTGATAGGAGAAGTTTTCTTAATTTTTTTAAAATTGATAAAATTTTTCTATGTTTGATTGAAAAATGAAGAAGGGAAGTTTGTACCTTCAACTCAATATTGATGAGAACTAATTTCCCATGTGGGTATTATAGTTTATTTTCCCAAAATGCCCATAAAAACTATTTTATAAATAATGGCAATTCGGACATTGTAAATAAACTTTCTCACAAACATTCTCATATTTTCAAATGTAAACTAAACATTGTAATCTCTCCCTTAATATCTTTCATTTTTATTTTTCATGATTTTAGATATACTTTTATCCATTATTGTTTAATAATATATTTTCAGAAAAATTGTAAGACTATATATTTTCATATATGTTTATGAATGCGTTTTAACCTTGAATATAATGATATTAATTTCATTTGATAAATCATTATATATAGAGAGAAATTTACAATTAAAACTTTAAAAAAGTGATTACATAATTTCCCAAGTAACAAATAGTGAGGAATGGAGGAAGTATATGTCATATTTTCGAAGAGTGGAGAAATAAATGTCAAGATTTATAGATGTAGTATGATTTTTAAAGTTTATCCCATTATAGGTAAATAATTTATTATAACATTATTTATTAAAGGTAAAATTAGTAAATATTTTCTTCATTTTATATTATTTTTTAATTTATTTATTTTTCTCATAATATTTACCGTTTTGAATTTCGACATATTTTCATTTTTTTTAAATCCAGGTAAAAGAGGAGTACAAAGTAACTTAAGCGATCCTTCTCCCAAGGCGTCTACCTAAGTTATCATGAAACAAAATAAAAGAAAGGCCAGAAGAAGGGCTAAGACTCCAACTATAAGATTTTGAGTGGAATGCCCCTTATTAACTAACCAATCCACCGCCATATTGGCTTCCCTAAATATGTGTGATCTACCGAAAAATCTTCAAACATGTGTAAATAAATCTTGATATCTCTAATAGTCATGTATGCGACATATTTTCATTTATTTTACGTATTTATCATCGTTCCCTCCCAAACAACCACAGTTCCAGTACTGATTAGGCTTATTTTGAATCTTGTTTAGACTCTTTTACTCAGACTTTAGACTAGGTTTCTCTGCTAATAATGTCACTTATTACGTATTTTTTCTCTATTTTGTAGGACCGAAGAAAGAAACCTAAAGAACTCGGAAAAGGGACGAAATCCGTGAAGGGGGAGGTCGGCCTGAGGTCCAAAGATAGATGCCGAGATTGTGAAAGAAACCCGGGCTGATAGAAACCAATGAGGCCAAAGAGACAAAAGAAGAACAAGGGGGCACATCAGTCAGCACAATCGTGCACCCCTAACCCAATTGAAGTGGCACGATCGTGCCATCCTACAGCACGACTGTGCGCCCCAACTCCATGAAGCCCAATCCAAGGCAATGGGATAGCACGATCATGCAAGCTAACATGCATGATGGTGCCCCACCTCTTGGAGAAATGGCACGATCGTGTCACTTAGCGCCAAGTCACCAACCCTGCTTTCGCTCAAACGACACGATTATGCCATCCACATGGCACGATCGTGTCATATTCGGATTTGAGCTCTATTTCAGTAATCAAAACGCCAAACCCCGGTATAGTTTTAAGGTACTATATATAGATCCTTAGGGTTGTAAATCAACTATCATCAATCATTAGGTTACTTTGTGAGCTTTTATTGTTTTCTCTCTAGTTTAGTCACAAATACTCCTTGTTTAAAGCACTTTTTTTCTTAATTAAACCTTAATCTTTTTCCAATCTCTCTCTTCTTCATTTATTGTTTTGCTGTGGTTTTCCCTCAGCTTTGAAAGGTTTTGAAGGCTTACTTATGCAACATGGTGGTATTTATTGAAGGAAAGTCATCATTAGGTATATTTTCTTCTATTTTTACTGTTTTATTGCTTGTTCAAGTGTTGTTAGTTAAGATTAGTTTCTTGCTTGATGAATATGTGTTCCTTTGCTAGATTAGGTTTGGTTGTGTTTAATTAGTTTAATGACTTTGAATATGTTAAGTAGCTAAGTTATTCTGGGCTAGGGGGCTTAATGGCCCCTAATGAGAATTTAACCTTGTGGGTTTAGTGAAATGGGGTGGTTAATATTGGTTTAAGGAGTTTTTCACCACTAACCCTATCATTGTGGGATGATTGGTTGGCTGGAAGATTGCCAAAACTCCTCTATCATTTTGGGAGCGTAATGTAGACACCGAGAGCTTTTCATCGATATATTATGAGTCGAAAACGAAGTCCGGATGAAGAAGTTATGTGTGTTAAAAGTTCAACAGAAAATCTGCCCAGAAGAGTTACGACCGTGACGTCAAGGATCACACCCGCGACCTCCCCTGGCCTAGATTTTGACAGGTGTCTATGTCACGACTGTCACCTTAAGGGTCACGACCGTGATGTCATGTGTCACGACCGTGAGCTCATGGGTCACGCCCCGTTACATCCTTCGGGTGGAGTGGCCCCTTGCGCGATAAATAGAGGTCACACCCGCAACACGCCTGATTTGGGCTTAGTTTTTTTTGTTATTTTCCCCTCTTTCTATATGTACCCCAAAGTTATCTTTTGTAAGGGACTTTTGAAGACTTATGAATGGAATGCTGAAGCTAATGACTCTTATTCTCCTCTAAAGTTTGTTTACTTTATCTCTATGTTATGATGGTGTTGCAAGTCTCTCTTTTATTGAATTTGTGGTGAATTTCTTTTAGCAAATTCATGGTGGATTGTCAATTCTTGGTGGTGGCCTAACCTTTATCCAAATTCATATCTTGTTACTATGGTATTTCATACTCTTTGATATCTTTCTTTGGAGTGTGATTATTTTCTTCAATCAAGAACATAATTATCATCCATTACTACTATAATTTTATTCAAGCATGGATCTCTTATTCTCCCATCACGATACAATCCAACCCAAGTGGGGAATTATAAGTTCAAAAGTACCGTGCGTGTTTACCCTTGCATGTAGTGTTCGGAAAATTGTATCAGATCTGAATAGTTTAATTTGTTTGACTCGAAAAAAATTTGGTTTGGTCCGAATATGTTGATATTGATTGAATATTCCGACACAATATTATCTCTTTTTAGTGTCTGAACTTGATTATGACTCGAATTAAATTTTGTTCGATTTATCAAACCCGAACCAATAAAAACTTATTTAAAACGTCATTACTATTGACATTGACTAAATTTTTGTCATCGCTACTTATCGTGCACTGAAATGACTAGTCGATGAATCCATCAGAATTTGAATTAACTAGTGCTGACCATCAATAAATATGACGGAAAAGACTAATGGAGGGGTTCACGTGCGAAGGAGATGGGGGTGCATGGGAAAGGAAATGCAATGTGAGGGATGATAAGGTCAAACTTGCTGTGCCCATTTCCACTGCATCCCTTAAGCTTCAATGTGGTACAGCTTAAGCCTTAATTAAGATTCAATAGGTCACAGGGACTTGGCTTGCATTGACCAATTGCATCACCCCATCAATCGTTCATCCATCCTATCACTAATTAAGAGGTGAGGCCGAGTGGGTCATTGTTTATGTTTATCATAGTTTTTTTTTTCCCTCAATAGTTGGTAGCCAAAAGGCTAAAGAGTTTTACAAATCATAGCAACCTCAAAAACAGCCAACAACTACCTCCAAGAAAATTACAAACAAACACTGCTAACATAAAAATACAAAAAGACGATCACGCCCACTACTGCCAAGATTGAGACAACTCAAAGCACGCTGCTAAAAGATCAAAACATCAGTTTGGTGAATCATCGGGGAATCGCACGCTGATATCATTGCCAATAGTCCCAGCTAAACGATCTATCTTAGCATCGATGTCATCAAGACTGTCAGCTTCCAAACTATTCGCTTGTCTGGCCATCCTAATTTTCTGACCATCCTTACGGCCCCGAGCAGCACTTGAAGTTGCTTTTCTGACACGCTGCCACTTAGCTTTCATTAACATGTTCTGCTGTCTCTTACCCCTGGCTTTGCCCTTCGAAGCATCAAGGATGGAATCCTCAAGGTCAGCAGGTAAGTCACCCTCGGCCACATCATTAAGGGATTCAACCATGATCTTTGAGTGCGCGGTCATTTGTCAGTCATTCCCTGATCTTTATCCACCACCTGATCGGTTTTGGGCCCACTCAAAATAGCATCCTTATAATTCAACCTGGTTGCATACTTATTGCTTTCCAAAACAACATTAATAGGATCTGTAATAGTTTTGCTAGAAACATCCCCAGATCCATCACAATTAGAAGCTTCAAGAGAGTCGGACACGATTGTATCAGTATTCTCAAAATTAGTCCCACAAGGGGACGAGATGTGCACATCATCCCTTTTCTTGGGAATCCACTTATGAACATATTTGGAATTTGCATGAGGTTTACCGGCTTGATTTTTATTGAATATGGCCCAGGAGACAAAGAGCCTCCTGTGATCGACAATTTTAAGGTTCATTTCGTTAATGGCTTTTCTCCCCTTATCCTTGTTCCCATACCGCACAAAACCAAATTTTCTACCATTTTTGCCAACTTATCATTGTTACACGATGCAGTTACACCCTCCCTTCCGTATTAAAATGAAAATTGTGCACTTGAACATTAAAATTTTTGATTATAAATTTTTCAATATATACAATATATCTTGTTATTTAAAATTTTTATAAGTAGTTTTGTGACGAAAAATACTATAATAAAAATATAATATTATTTCAATTGTTAGTATAAATTATAATATTATACAAGAAATTATTAATCAAAAAGTGACATTGAAGACCATGTCAGTCAAATATATAACAATTAATATAGAAGGGAGGGAGTAGTTAATTAAATCAGGGGCTCGCAAAAATTTGTACAATCTGATAACGCGGATTTGCCCGGCCAGAGAAACCTAGTATGTTTATAGAATTTGTGTACAAATTGATATTGATTGATTTGACCGAAAATTCAAATATAATTTTTTTTTTCAAATTTATAATATTCAAACTTTATTTAGACCTAGATTAATATTTGTCCAATTCATCCGAACCGAGTTGCACTTGAAAAATACGCAAAAAAAATTGAACATAAGACATCAAATTTTTATCAAATATCCAATTTATGTACACCCAAAACTAATGACTCAAATTTTTGAGGGCCATAATTAAATGGGTCTGCCCAGCAGTATTCGGATTCAACCTATTTCTGAAATTCAGCATTGGCTTCCTTAACCACCCCCTTCAATTATACAATCACGTACATGACACATCCATTTATCAGTCATTTCACAAGGTATGTGCAGGTACAGCTCGAGGTACCCCTGCTATTTCAATTTTGCCTCCATCTCATAAAAAAACTCCCAAATATTTGGTCAACTAAGAGCTGCCGCAGTTATAACAAGACAAAGAAATGACATACTCAAAAGAAAAAGAAAAAGAAAAACATTGACATGGCCGGAATCTTTTAAAAATTTATGATAAGATATACGGACGTAATGGATATGTAAGAGTAAGACTATTCTTTTGTATGATATGATATATTGTGGTCCCAAAATTAAGGGTACTGTTTAATATTTTTTCACATTATATTATATTATAACTTAACATAATTTATATTTAATATTATAATTATGAAATTTAATTATATTATTTTATTTCATTTTAATATATAATAATATAATTTTAATAATATGATTAGACACTTAAAAGATGTCTTATCCCAATATTCATATCATTTAGTTTACCTATATTTCAAAACAATAGGGCCTAATTGTAAACCCGAACATCGTCTACCCAAGCTGAAAAAAGGGCTATGTTGTAGGTGATTATTGATCTTTCACTCAGCGAGTTCAAAATAGGAGGGTCTGGACTGAGCTTACTAGCCCAAACTGGAAACACAAGTTTATATGTACCTTTGATAGCCCAGGTCACCCTGTAACATGCTAAACTAATACGGGGCTTCCATCCTTTTTGGTTTCAAAACACGTACGTAGTAATATTAATTAATTAGGAATAAATTAACAAAAACACAACAGGTTAAAATTAAACAATGCAAATTTATGGTAAAAACAAAAAACAAATTATTTCAATAATAAGAAATCCTAGTATACGCTCCAGTTATGGACCCCACCTGGATTACAGTAAGGGTCTGTCAAATTTATAAGTAAATCGAATTTATCAATTTTTACCTAAATTTACCAAAAGTTACCAAAATTTATCAAAAATTACTTAAGTTAAAAAAATTAATTTGGATATATTAGGTTAAATTTACAAAAACTTCCAATATTTCACTTTTATGCAACTGTTTTTTACTCATGAATTTTACACACCCTAAGTCACTAATGAGTAATGAACCAACCCAATGTAAAAATATCAAGATAATTAATGAACTTAAAAAAATTATAAAATTCTTTAAATAGTAAAAATTAATTGAGAAGAAAAGAGAATATAGATATAAAATCAATAAAAATTACATAAAAAATAAAAAAAAATAAGTAAATATAAAAAAAAAACATAATTAAGTAAACAAATGAATAGAGATGTCCATGCAACTTCTGGATCGTAATGCCAATTTCCCCAATTCTATGCAGGTGGAAACTAGGAAGTGCATGTCCGTCCAGGCTGGGGCTAGTGGGGGTGCGTTATAGAGTTGACCTTCCCACGCATATTTTGTCCACAATTATACATAGCTTTGGACCTGACTAGCTTGTAGCAGTCTTTATCCTCCATCACCCAACTTACAAAACTAAGCACATTTAAAACTAATACTAATTTACTACTAGAAAGTGATGTATAATCCCTTCCCCAGTTTACAACGCCCTGTGTTTTTTTTAAAATTATTTTCCTTGCTTCCCTTTCAACCTTATCCTCCCCTTCTTGCTAAGCCTTAGCTTGCATAATTATTACTAAATTTCAACTCTTAATTAAATTACTTCACACTTCCATTCCAAGCAGCTTCTTAACACACACTTGGGTGATCACCAACCTCCCACTATATATATCTCTGCCCACCCTAACTTTCTCTTCATTCCTTCATCCCACTTAAATTAACAAACCATACACCACTTCAACCCCAGCTGATAAGTTTGAGTATCGAGTTTTGTATATCAATATGGCATCTTCCTCTCACATTCTAGTAAGCCTTATTGGCCTGTTTTTGTCTCTCTTCATTGGCTGCTCTCTAGCAGCGAGGCAGCTCAATGCTGAGTCAACTCAGCCCATGGTGGCCTTCCAATATCACAAAGGCCCCCTTCTAAGTGGCAAAATCCCCATCAACCTCATCTGGTACGGCCACTTCACCCCCTCCCAACGTGCCATTGTGACCGATTTTATCACCTCCCTGTCATCCTCCAAGTCTCAAGCCCAACCATCTGTTGCCACGTGGTGGAATTCCATTGGCAAGTACCATCGTCTTGCCAATCCCAAGAACTCGGCCTCACTTTCTCCCATCTTAGGCAAACAAGTCATGGATGAGGCCTACACCCTTGGGAAATCCCTCACCAACAAACACCTTGCTGAGCTGGCATCCAAGGCTGGTCAACAACTCAATGCCATTAACGTTGTTTTGACAGCTTCTGATGTGGCAGTCCAAGGGTTCTGCTCCAGCCGGTGTGGGACCCACGGTTCATCCTACGTGGCGGCCAGGGGTGCCCCTGTTAAGGGTAAGTTCGCTTACATATGGGTGGGCAACTCGGAGACTCAGTGCCCGGGTCAATGTGCGTGGCCATTCCACCAGCCCATTTACGGCCCACAAAGCCCACCATTGGTTGCACCCAACAATAATGTGGGCTTGGATGGAATGGTCATAAACTTGGCTAGCCTATTGGCAGGGACAGTGACCAACCCGTACGGAAATGGGTACTTCCAGGGCCCAAAGGAGGCCCCACTCGAAGCGGCTTCGGCCTGCCCTGGGATATATGGAAAAGGGGCCTACCCTGGATATGCGGGTAACCTCTTGGTGGACCCTACCACTGGAGCTAGCTACAATGCCAATGGAATTAACCAAAGGAAGTACCTACTGCCGGCGTTATATGATCCTGCTACCTCATCTTGCTATACTTTGGTTTGAGAAATCATAACTCTAGAACAAAGCAAATGTTTGTAGGATAAGTTTTGCATATACGAATAGGTAGCAAATTTAATAGATAATGTTCATGTAAAGTTTGTATTTTGTTTTGTTCTCATAAGGCATGAGTAGTTTGTACGTTTAAAATGAAGCGAATAAAAATAGGAGTCTTTAATATTAATTGTCCCAAAAACAACTTGTGCCAAAGACTCGAAAATCAAGCGCCACCGTTCAGGTTATGGTCAAATCGAGTTTTGGCTTCATTTGATTTGGTGACGTACCACCATCATAAAAAATTATTAAAGTTTATATTACTCAGATATAACAAAATAATTCATACTATCGATGTCTATCCACAATATTTGTATTGTTTTGATCCAATTTTCCTTTTAAGTATCAAGGCTGATTTCAACTTGACCAGGTACAATATAAGAAATTTTACTTAAAAATCAACATTGAGCATAGACTTCGGCGATTCAATAATTTTGGAGACCACCATGTATTGAGGATAGTTAAACAATGGGTCCAAAAAAAAAAGATAGACAAATATATATTGAGAAAATAATGCTAGATGAAATAAGGAGGTGAAATATTTAACGTTGAAGTATAGGTTATGTAGCCTACACTCTTCAAAGGTAGCACATAAAGCATCCAACACCTGTTGATTTTTTAATATTAATTTCGTATGATGAATTATTATATAAATTAATATATTAATGATAAAATTTTTGAAAAATTTTCTAAGTGACACTACTTTTGCAAACTGGATGATAATAATCTCTACTTTCAATTTGTATTCTGGTGGTCCAAAAAAAAATTGTATTATAGTGGGATATAATCGAGAGTATACCCTAAATATCATAGATTTTGTGTTGCATTTGATTCGAAACTTTGTATAACACTTTACCATGATTTTTAATGAATTTACATCATTTCTTCCAATTTTTTTCAATTTGATTTCCATTTTTTATGATTTTTTCAATTTTATTTCTTTTAAAAAATCATAATAATTGCTAGGAATCACAAAAGAATAGTTTAAAAAATATTTTAGTAACTGCACTTCATTACCTATCTGAGGGTAGAAATAAAAAACACAAAAACAATATGGGTTAGGCATGAAAAAAGTAAAAAGAATGTGGTGATGAATTTGGTACCACTACAATACAATTTTATTTATTTTTGGACCACCAGAATACAAATTGAAAATAGGGATTATTGCCATCCAATTTGCAAAAGTAGAGATTATTAGAATCCAATTTCCCTAAATAAAAACGGAGAGAGTAGTATTAGAGCGGCACACCTAAATTAAATGTACATACATTGTGAGATGACTGACGAACAGTGGATGAAATTAATTGAAGGGGTGGCTGAGGAAGGAAGCCAATGCTGAATTTCAGAATTTGAATCCAAAGAATGCTATTGCTGTCCCATTAATTTGATGCAGTCGTTAATAATTATAAGCATAGACCCACTCCTCTTAATTAAGAATAGGAAGAACGAATGACCGATGATCATTTATCAATGCAATTGGTCTTGCAAATGGATGAAAGCCAAGTCAAGTCAGAAGACGTGCAGCAGCAGCACCCCAATCGACCTTGACGTTATTATCAAATCTGGTATATAATGTTACTAATGTAGCAAGGTCTTCACGTGCAGTGACCATAAGGTGGCCATTGGGGGAATTTTAATTTTCTATGGTGATGTATAATACATCATATCTTTCAAATTATTTTGTCGTTATAAACTCTTATAATTAAAATCTATTTATCAAGGAATTATCATATAATCATAAAGTTTTCATGAATATGTTAATATAAAATATAAAATAATAGTTAAAATGTTGGTGTTCGAAATTATACTCAATCTAAAATTGTAATTATTTTGAAATAGATTAAGTATATAATATGATATGAGAATCATCAAGTCAAACTTTTTATCCACATTTCTAATGTGCTACAGTGAAGGGGACACAGGCAAAGGGAAAGCCCTCCAAATTGACATTTTCCAGCAACAACATAAGATGGCCCATCAATTAATTTGGATTCTGTATTCCCAATTGATTTTTAAAAGATTTTGGTTATATTCATTTTTTGGTTATTATTATACCTTCTTTTCATGAGGAATTAGTCCAATGTTGCAACACCCTCGGCTTATGAGGCAATTACAATCATATGTTATCTTAAATAATTTGAGTTAGCTTGTTTATCCAAGAGTCGAGAGTATTAGCTTGTTTATCCAAGAGGGGAAGAGCAAGGATTTTGCGATGCAAATGACCTAAAAAAATGAAAATAACTATTAGAAAATGTATAAATCATTAAAATACAAGTGCAAATGTTAACATGCGGATCTAAATGTCTTGGTGAGACAACTATGACAAATTTGATGGGTGGGAAGACCGTGCTCCCGGGAGCATATGAGCATCGTGAGCCCAAGGCTTGCCTTCCTTTTTCTATCAATTTTTTTTTTGAAAAAATATTATGTAAATAATAATTTTTAAATTTAATGGATTTAGCATAAGTTGTGGGACAATACTATACCTTCAATAAATTTTCTTAAATATATTTTATTTCTAACTTTTTTTATTTTCGATTTTCTTAATTTTTTTCTTAGTAAACTTAAACTACGAGAAGGACGATGGTGAGCCCAAGCGTACATTGCTCGGTGAGCCCAGCGCCCACCATTTTTTATTTTTTATTTTTTTGTGTAATATTATATTTTTATGCTTTTAATTTTTTTTACTACAATATTTATAACCTACAAGGTTAATGCTTATAAGCCTTAACTACTAATTATTATGCTCATAAATTATAATTATTATGCTCATAACCTACAAAACCAATGCTCATAAGCCTCTACACCAATGCTCATATTATACAACTACTATGCTGATAGCTTATAACTCTCATTATGTTCATTACATAAAACCATAATGTTCATCAAGCTGAACTACAATGCTTATTACTTATTACTACAATGCTCATTAGCTATAACTACAATGCTCATTACATAAAACCATAATGTTCATCAAGCAGAACTACAATGCTCATAACCTATAAAGACAATGCTCATTACATGAAACCATAATGCTCATCAAAGCAGAACTACAATGCTCATTACATGAAACCAGAATGCTCATCAAGCTGAACTATAATGCTCATTACTTATTACTACAATGATCATTACCTATAACTACAATGCTCATTACACAAAACCGTTATGCTCATTACCTATTATTACAATGCTCATTACCTATAACTACAATGCTCATTACATAAATCCATAATGTTCATCAAGCAGAATTACAATTACTATGCTGATAACTTATAACTATTATGCTCATTATATAAAACCATAATGTTCATCAAGTTGAACTACAATGCTCATTACATAAAACCATAATGCTAATCAAGCAGAACTACAATGCTCATAACCTATAACGACAATGTTCATTACATGAAACCATAATGTTCATCAAAGCAGAACTACAATGCTCATAACCTATAATGACAATGCTCATTACATGAAACCATAATGCTCATCAAGCTTAACTACAATGCTCATTACCTATAACTACAATGCTCATTACATAAAACTATAATGCTCATTACCTATTATTACTACAATGCTCATTACATATAACTACAATGCTCATTACATAAAATCATAATGTTTATCAAGAAGAACTACAATGCTCATAACCTATAACGACAATGCTCATTACAAAATATATTGAAGTATTATATTAAAAGAAAAGTCTTATTATATTTATTTTAGAAAAATTAAAAGTTGCACAAAAAAAGGAAATTAAAAATATAAAGAAAAAGAATGCATTTGGCGCATGGAGCATTAAAAATAAACTAATATTAAATTTAATACTTCCTCCATCTCAAATTAATTGACATTTTAACTAAAATTTGACTGTTAATTATTCATCAATTATTATGAGTTACAATATGAAACTACCTCCATTGTAATTTTTAATAAAACGTCTTTCTAATGACGGTAATTTCATATTGGTACTCATTATAATTTGTTAGTAATTAATACTTAACCAATTAATTTGGGACGAAGGGAGTAATAAATTAAATGGTTGGGTTAAATAATAAATTACACCCCTATTTTTCAAAAGATAAAAAACAAAAAAAAAGAAACACCATAAATGGTTGGGCCTCCTGGGTGAGTGGGCGCACAAGGGCATGGTGAGCCCGGGAGCAGGATCGTTTTTCACAAATTTGATAATTATGCCTACAAGCTAATAAGCTAGACGATTGTCTTATTTGATACATAAGTTGTCCTCACAACATATTTGTCGAATACTCGCGTTGTTACCTAAAAACGAAACATTTGAAAAGCGAGAAAAAAAATGAGCTGAGGGTAACACGATCACTTGCACATGATGTGGAATCACTTGGGTAGTTAGGAGTCGAGGGTCAAACCCGTTTCCCCTTAAAACTTATTCACTAGACCGCGAATAGATTTAACGGTAAAACCTAACCTCTTGTAAGCAAATAATAAGATTTCTCAAGAACTCTCAAGAAGTTGTTGCAATTCAACATCTTAAGAGTTGTGTTGAGGCTCTCTAGGAAGATAGAATAAAGAGTTGAGGTTTGTTGGATGAGTGAAAATCATCCACTATTTATAGGAGTTGGAGCATTCAAATTTATTCAAACTTGACAGTCAATATAGCATGATTTGGGGGCTTTGTCTATGAGGTTTTGACCATCATTAAAGGGTTAATTTTGATTGAGAAAATCAATCAAGAATAATCCTAGAAGATGCCTCTACGAATTAATGCCTAGGCTGAAATCAAGAGATTTTAAAAAAGAACTCAACTGGCTCCAACAAGGATCATGTTGGCCTCAACACGACCGGTGTTGGCGCAGCACAGTCCGTGTTGACCTAGGGAGTCTTCTCTGACTCTTTGGACCCCAACACGATTCGTGTCATACCTGACACGGTACATGTTGGATCCATTTCACTTAGTAAGCTAGATTTTGATCTTCCTGGTCAACCTTAACTTGTAACTTGGTCGGTTGGTCTTTTAAACCTCTTAACTCTTGAAATACTCAAATAGTGGAATGATATGGTAAAATTTGTGGAAAGTGTAATTGACATGGTAATGGTAGGTGATGAGAGAGAATGTGAAAAGTAGAGGATAAAAATGAAGAGATATATTAGTAATGTTTCTGATAAAATGTGGTATGAGATGGTAAAATTTAAAAGAATATTGAGTAGTATGATGAGTTGTGGTATCGCTCCGCACCGTACAAAAGAATTGGAGTAGGACACATACAACTAATTGTGATTTGAAAGATAAATAATAAAATAAATAATACAAATTAATTATTATATGAAAGGATATAAATAATAAACAAATAATGCTTGCAAATTAAGCACTAGGCTTACAAAAGCATAGTATGTCCTGGTTTATGATCGAAATTCCGAAATTCACAAGGCAAAAATTTAGTTTAACCATGACATGGAGGTATATAGTGTTTGGTCGTTAATCCTTTCCCACGAGGTTTGTGTGCAACTAGTATCAAAGCCTGCTATTTTTATTCACTTCGATTTAAACGAACAAACAACTCATACTTCATAAGAAATGAACAAAATACAAACTTTACATGAACGTTATCTTATTACATTATCTACCTATCAGTAATTGCAAAAACTCATCCTACACATTTATATTTCAATCTAGAGTTATAATTTCTCATACCAAAGTTGAGCAAGATGAGGTAGCGGGATCATATAATGCCGGAAGCAGGTACTTCCTTTGGTTAATTCCATTGGCATTGTAGCTAGCTCCAGTGGTAGGGTCCACCAAGAGGTTACCTGCGTATCCCGGGTAGGCCCCTTTTCCATATATCCCAGGGCAGGCTGAAGCCGCCTCGAGTGGGGCATCCTTTGGGCCCTGGAAGTACCCATTTCCGTACGGGTTGGTCACTGTCCCGGCCAATAGGCTAGCCAAGTTTACGACCATCCCATCCAAGCCCACATTGTTGTTGGGTGCAATCAATGGTGGGCTTTGTGGGCCGAAAATGGGCTGGTGGAAGGGCCACGCACATTGACCTGGGCACTGAGTCTCCGAGTTTCCCACCCATATGTAGGTGAACTTGCCCTTAACAGGGGTACCCTTGGCAGCCACGTAGGATGAACCGTGGGTCCCACATCGGCTCGAGCAGAATCCCTGGACTGCCACATCAGAAGCTGTCAAAACAATGTTAATGGTATTGAGTTGTTGACCAGCCTTGGATGCCAGCTCAGCAAGGTGTTTGTTGGTGAGGGACTTTCCAAGGGTGTAGGTTTCATCCATGACTTGTTTGCCTAAGATAGGAGAGATTGAGGCCGGGTTCTTGGGATTGGCGAGGCGGTGGTACTTGCCAATGGAATTCCACCACGTCGCAACAGATGGCTGGGTTTGAGGCTTGGAGGACGACAGGGAGGCAATAAAATCGGTTACTATTGCGCGTTGGGCAGGGCTGAAGTGGCCGTACCAGATGAGGTTGATGGGGATTTTGCCACCTAGAAGGGGGCCTTTGTGATATTGGAAGGCCACCATGGGCTGAGTTGACTCAGCATTGAGCTGCCTCGCCGCTAGAGAACTAACGAGGAGAGACAAAAAGAGGCCAATGAGGGTTACTAGAATGTGAGAAGAAGATGCCATGTTGAAAGAATTAATGTGAAACTCAAACTGATGAATCAAACTTGATATATGTATGTGTTGTCAATGAGAGAGATGAAGGAATGAGGAGAGAGTATGGCACTATATATAGAGTGCCCCATGGTGACCCATGTAACCAAGTATGGTATTAGGAAGCTGCTTGGAAATTAGAATTGAGGCGGGGTACACAAAAACAGAGTTGGGGAAGCCAAATTAGTAAGCGTTGAAACTTAGTACAAGTAGTATATTATTAAGGGCAGGGCAGCAAGGTTGAAAACTAAATTTAAAAAATAGGGTGTTGTAAGCCAGGGAGGGGACGATAAACATCACTTTCTAGTTGTTAATTAGTAGTTTTGAATGAATTTAATTAGTAGTTTGCAAGTTGGGTGATGGAAGTCAAGTGTGTAGAAGTATAAGGCCAGCTCTCTGTGCACTCTAATGCTATGTGTGGGGAAAGATCGTGGGGGTCAACTCTATGTTATAAGCAATTAATTGGTGAGTAATTGGCAGATAATTCAAACCCAGTCCCAGTGGCGACTGGCGAGTGCCTGCTCCAGGAAATCCACTTCCTAGTTCCGACCTCCAAAAGCATGATTTCGGAGTGCTATTTGGCCAGTGACAACTTGCATGGGCTTTGGGTTATAACTTAATTTGGTACATTCTAATCTAATATTAGCTGTCATGGATTAATCTATATATTTATAATACCAAAGTTGTGGCCTCACTAAATGGTCAAAGGAGAGTACTTTTATGATCCACATCTAATAAAAAATGACAATAATTCTAATTTTTTCCTTAATTTGGGTTTATTTAAGTATCAAGTTTCCTTTTAAAAATATTACATTAATAATAACAAAAATATAATCTTATCTATATAATTATAATAGAAAAATCTATGGGTTTTACGAAATGGTGAAAACATAACAATGTTTTGTTCCACAACGAATTAAAAAAAATATATAATTGTATTAATTCATTCTATCAAATAATTTGTTTCCTTTTTATACTTACATATTTTAATCAAATACATTACACATTGTAACTGAAACCGTTCAAAATTGAAAATTGGAAATTGGAATCCCTACCCCATATATAACTTAATTATAGTTTCCTAATTGATATGACACAAGACCCCTAATTACACAAAGAGTAATTGACGCACTTCAACCAATCAAAACATTAATTATGGTAAAATATCCGTAAAAAGAAAAGTTGATAATATTGATAAATTTTACAATAATATTGACAAATTTATGTTGAGTTTTGTAACAATTATTGATGAATTTATTTTGAAATTTTTAACATTTTGGTAGACCTAGGTACTTTTCTTTTTACGGACATTTTACCATAATTAATTTTTTCAAAATGTTAAAAATGTTAACATTTTCAAAATAAATTCATCAATAATTGTTACAAAACTCAACATAAATTTGTCAATATTATTGTGAAATTTATCAATATTATCAACTTTTCTTTTTACGGATATTTTACCATAATTAATTTTTTTCAACTACGTAGTTAAAAAGTATATCTACCATTGGTTGTACCCTAAAATACCAAAATCAATATATATTAATCATATTAATTTGTTGCAATAATTAATCATATTTATAGAAACATAAATTTTTTTAGAAGATAATATCTATTCTAGACAAATTAATGATACAAAATTTGTACTGCCATAGTTAAGAGAAATGTAAGTACGGTAGTATTTTCAGTTATTTGTACATTTATAAGTTAAGACTTGCCCTATGTTCCAGGCATTTGTAAAAATGCAATTAGGGGAGTAGAACGATGATTTATTCTTTGACCCTGTTCTTTTCTGCGGTTGGCAAACTGTTGTGTCACAGCCTACCGTAATTTGTCACAATCGACCACATTTTACCGTAAATCATTACTTTTCTCTCTCTTCACTTTTCTCTCCCCTCACTTTTCTCCTCTACTTTTTATATTCTCTCTCCTCACATACCACACATACCAATAACCTACCACAATTCCACCGCACCCCATCAGAATTCCACCGCACCTCACCACACCATTCCGCAAAATACCGCATAAAAGAACAGGGCCTTAATTTATCCTAAGTGCTTAATGTCAACATTTAACAATTGCCAATGTTAGATTATAAATCATCACTAAATCTTTAATTATTAGCTTAAGCTTTTGGTTGAAATGATTGAACATGGTATTAGAATCATATTGAATTAGAAGTCTCAAGTTCAAATCTCAACAATCCTCATGTTTATTTGCGCAAGGTGAAAGGCGTCTTTATACGTATAGGACATTTGCATGTGAGAGCGTATTAAAGTATAAAATCATCATTGAATGTTCAACCATTAGCTTAAATTTTTGACCGAGATTGTTCCCCAACCAACACCAATCAATACTAATTAGCATTTGGTGACATTTTTAAGTTATATTTTTAATTTATCAACATTGCTTAATGCTTGTCAACAATAAATTATTTATAATAAATTAAGAAGAACAAGTGCTAATTTACTATATTTGAGTAATCAAGATTTGAGTGTCGTACACTTAGCCAAAATGATCATCATATCCTTTTAGTTTTCAAAAGATTTCATGTGTTTAAACTTTAAATGTCTCATAATTGAGAAAATATTAGGCTATGTTTTTTTATACAGAGCAGTGCGATGTGGTACAACTCACTATATTACTCAATATTCTTCTGCATTTCACCGCACTTTACCACAATCATTATCAATATATTATATATCTCCTCATTTTTCTCTCTCCTCAATTTTCTTATCTATTTTTCACATTCTCTCTTCTCACCTACCACATCAACTACATTTTTCACAAATTTTACCATATTATTCCACACATTAAAGCAATTTCCATATACAATTTCATTTTCGCATCTTACCAACCGCACAAAAGAACACGACCTTAGTAAGACCCTTAATTTTTTTTTTTTTTTGGGGGTAAGGGAGGCCTTTGACGGGGCTCTCGGGCATACCTTGCATGGTGCACCCTCCCCCCTTCTCTTTTTTTTTCTATTTCCTTTTTTGTGTAATATTTTATTCCAGAATGCTCCTATGTGTGGCTGACTCTCCCTTTTTTTATTACAATGCCCATTATCCATTATATTAATGATCATAAACTTAAATTATAATGTTCATAAATCAACATATGAATACTCATAAATTAGTAGATGAATGTTTATAAACAGTAACAGTCTTTCTCATAACCCCTAATATAGTCTTGTTCATAACATATTTCAAACAATGTTCATAATTCGTAATATAGATTTATGGTTATATATAAATTTATACTAGAATACTTATAAACTTTAATCATAATACCCTAAACCCTAATGCTTATAAATTTAAACTACAATGTTCATAAACAAAGTAGAAGAATATTCATAACTTTCAACACAAATGTTCATAAACCAGTAAATAAATGTTCAGAAATACATATCACAGTATTCATAATTAATTTTAAATAAATATTACAAATTGAAGACACCTATTGCACTCAAGAGAATATATATATATATATATATATATATATATATATATATATATATAAATGGCTCAAAAACACATGTATTATACCAGAAACAAAAAATAATAAACAAAAAAATTAAAAATAAAAGAAAATTAACGTGAGATAGGCCTAAGGCCACTACCAAGTACCAATCGTGAGAATTTTTTCACTTGCACGCAAGACAAGGCAAATTTGGGTGAGAAAAATGCATCCAATAATGAGGAAGTTTGTATGGTGGGTGAGGAAAATATTTCTCACCCATCTGCACGGGTGAGCTTGCAAGTAGAAATTGTGTGGTCCCCATCTACTTTTTTTACTTTTGCTTACGTAAGTGAGGTGAGAGACAGAGAGAATGAAAATAAATTTGATTATAATTTTTTCTTTTTACATTTATTTATAATATTTTAATTGTTGAGTGAGTTATATTTCACCCACTATTGTAAAATTTTTTACAATTCAAGTGAGTCATGACTCATATTTATGATATTTTATTAGATGAGTGGGTGAAAATTCACCCACTGTTGATGATGGCCTAATAGAACATCACCATGCTTCCGGGCACACCATCTTATTTTTGGGGGAGGGGGCAGTTGCAATTTTCCAGTTGAAAATAGTCCTAGTACAGCTAAGGGTGGGCATAACAGGTTAACCGCATTTGCGGTTAACCGCATGCATATGCGGTTAACCGCTTTTGAGATTTTTGGATTTTGAAAACCTAAACCGCAATCGCAATATAACGGTTAACTGCTTTTGAAATCTGGAAACCTAAACCAAACCTCGAAACCGCAATTTAGAAGCAGTGCCGGTTAACGGCTTTTAAAATCTGGAAATTTACCCGGTTAACATACACGGTTTATTATTAACCGATTTCCTGGAAATTCACAATAACATTTATGTAAATAAATGCAATCATATTACTAATAAATTCATATTCCGATACGACGATATGCGGTTAAATTAAATTCATATTACTAATAAATTCATTTTTTTCAACTTAATTGAGAGCGCGGTTAACCGTTTCATGAAAATCCAAAACCTAAACCTAAACCGCTTATAGCGGTTTGACTAACCTAAACCGCTTTTATGCAAAAATCAATTCGGTTAACCGCATTTTACGGTTTGACTGATGCGGTTTTGTGGTTCAATTTGCGGTTTAGGTTTATGGTGCCCACCCCTAAGTACAGCGGCACACCTAAATGTACATACATTGTGAAATGAGTGATGAAAAGCCAAGGAATTTAATTGAAGGGGTGGGTAAGGAAGGTAGCCAATGCTGAATTTTAAAGTTTGAATCCAAATAATAATGCTATTGCTGGCCCTTTAATTTAATGCACTCGTTGATAATTATAAGCATAGACCCACTCCTCTTCGTTAGGAATAGGATGAACGAATGACCGATCATCATTGATTAGTGCTAGCGTTGGTAAAATTCGTCCGATTTGGATTATTCAAATTGTCCCATTTGGAAAAAATCGGGTCTGGATATAGATTCTTCGTTCGAATTTTGAATTGACCGAATATTCGGACAAAAGAATCCCTCTTTTTATTATCCGAACCCGATTTTAGCTTCGTCCAAATTGTACGACCCGGTCCGACCCGAAATAAAACCGAGTTCAGACATGAATTTCTCATCCGATTTTTAACATTGTCCAAATTTGTCCAACCCAAATTTACTCAGAACCAAATTTTTGACAGCGCGAATTAGTGCAATTGGGGTTGCATTCCAACCAAAGCATGGGTGAAAGCCAAGTCAAGTCAAAAGACATGGAACACTCCCATCGACCTTGACGTTATTATTAAGCAAATGTAGTGTGTAGCAAAGTCTTCACGTGCAGTGACGATAGGGACGTGGGGTTTGTACGTAATTTTGTATGGTAATGTAAAATTAGGGCTGTCAAAAAAATGTTCGACCCGAAAATTCGGTTCAGTTCGACCCGGAAAAAACCAGGTCCGAACATTAAAATTACGTCTGAATTTTAAATCTGGACAAACGAACATGTCCGATTTTGAATCCAAACTGGGTCCGGGTTTGCAAAAAAACAGGTTCGGGTTTGTCCGATTTTCAGTAGGTAAGGAGTATTTAGTCTTTGCTGGGTCTGGGCGGGAAGTAAAAAATAAGGTCCAAAACTCTAAATTTTCAATTTTGGAGCCTAAATGAGAAAACCCTAGAGGAGTTGTCTTCCATGTTGTTCAATGACTGCCGTTTTACAATTACCAAGAGGAGTTACAACCTTTTCTTTTGCAAAAAAAACCCTAGGACGATTTCTCTACCCAATGGCCACTGCAAAAAAACCGGACATCGGATATCCGGGTCCGGACATCGGATATCCGGGTCCGGACATCGGTCATCCGGGTCCGAGTTAGGGTTGGGAAAAAGTGTCCGATTGTTAATTCGAACAGAGTAAGGGTTTGATATTTTTTGTCCGATGTCCAATTGTTCGAACCCTTATTCGATCGGAACCCGGATTTTTGACAGCCCTATGTAAAATATACCGTCCCTTCCAAATTATGTATGTCATAAACTACCATATTTATTGTATATGTACAAGGAGCTATATATCACATAGAACTTCTACTATCTTAGCATCAATATTATATATATATATATATATATATATATATATATATATATATATCTTGTCAAAGAAGTAGCTTCTAGAGCTGTTCGTGGCCAAAAGGATGGTCAGAAGGTTAAGATGGTCAGACGTGCGAACAGTTTGGAAGGAAACAGTCTTGATGATATTGATGCTAAGATAGATCGTATGGTTGAGATTATTGGCAATGATATAGGCGTGCGAGTCCTCGATGATCCATCAAAATAAAGTTATTGATCTTTTAGCAACGTGATTGAGTTGTAATGATTTTTGACAATCGTGGGTGCGAACGTCCTTACTGTGTTATTTATGTTTAGCAGTGTTTAGATGTAACCTTTTTTAAGAGTTGGTTGGTTGTTGTTCTATTATGCGATTTGCTATTCTCTATAAACTTTTAAACCTTTTGAATACCAGTAATAAAAAAAAAAAGGAACTTATGCTATCATATTTTGTGGTAAAAAAATGTATTATATCCTACAAATATATATTGTAATTTTTATAAATATTATAATGAAAATGTTGGTATTCGAAACGGTACCAAGTCTAATATTGCAATTCTTTTTCAATATATGAAATATGGCCCTATCTTCTGTGTGGTAGGTTGATGGGTTGAGAGAAAAGGTATGATAGATTGGATAAAGTGAAATAAAGTTTGATAAAATAAGTGAGATATGCTTAATAAATTAAGGCTCCGTTTTTTTATACGGTAGGTTGCGGTGTGGTACCATACTGCACCGAATCTCTTTAATTTCTGTCAGACTTCACTACACCACACTATGATCATAATTATCAATATATTTCCTCACTTTACTTTCTCCTCACTTTTCTCGTTTACTTTTCACATTCTCTATCCCCACTCACCTCACTTTCCACAATTCTCACCACAACTCACCACACTTTTTCAAATTTCACCGCACTACTCCATTAGCACACAGCATCAACCGTATAAAAGAACGGAACCTAAATAAGGATTAGTTCCTTTTAGGCCATTTTCTTTTGTCAGATTAAGTTCAAGTTAAGTTAGTCAAGTAAGGATAAATTAGGATATGATAGGATAAGTTTTAGTTGAGTTAGGCCCCATTCTTTTATACGGTACCGTTGCGGTGCGCTGCGGTTGCGGTGTGGTGGAATTTGAAAAAGTGTGGTTAAGTGTGGGTTGTAGTAAGTTGTGGTGGAAGTTGAGGTAGGTGTGGTAGGTGAGGAGAGAGAATGTAAAAAGTAGAGGAGAAAAGTAAGGAGAGAGAAAAGTAAACAAATATTTTAGTAATAATTTATGATAAAGTGTGGTGGAGTGTGGTGAAGTGTTGTAAGATATTGAGTTATGCGGTTTGATGCGGTACCGCACTGTGCGGTACCATATAAAAGAACGAGACCTTAGTTGTCGGGTAGAAATATTTTATTAATAAAATTTGAATATTTTTGGGGAAAATAAAATGAAAAAGTTATAGATATTGAGAAAAGTGGATTAATTTGAAATTAAAATAATATTATTTAAATTTGCTTTTGATTTAAAAACTTATTTTTTGTTTGAATGTTTATTAGGAAGTTGGGTTAAATTATGTTAGATAAGGTCGTAAGGATAAATTAACTAAATTAAGTTAAGTTAGGTTAAGTTAGATTAACCCAACTAAAGAACAGTGCCTTAAGGAATAAGGTTTTTGATCAAATTTGATAAAGTAAGATAAGTTGAATGGGATAAATTAACCGCACCACATTAAAATAAAAAAAAAATGCCATATGAAGTACTACCTCCGTCATTTGTCCTTTTACCTAACTTCTTTGTTTCAAAATAATTGTCTTATTTACAATTATATCCATATTAATTGACATATTTTAAAATTTTTCCCATGTCAAGGTTTAACTAAAAAAAATCACATAATTAAATAACACTATTTTTCAATGCGTTTTTTTGGATATCAATGTGTAGGTAGTGAAAGAGTGTGAGTAAGAATAGTTTTTATTAATTGAAAAAGTAAAAAGTTAACATAATTATTAAAATTAAAATAATTAAATTAAGTATTAGAAAATGGAAAGTGGCAATTATTTTGGAACAAAAAAAAGTTAGTTTAAGTGTCAATTAAGGCCCCGTTCTTTTATACGGCTGGCTGCGGTGTGGTGGAATTGTGGTGAGTTGTAGTGGGTTTGAAAAAGTTGTGGTGGATTGTGGAAAGTTTAACTTTTGATAAAAAGATAAATTAAATTAAAAAATAGATTGTGATGGATTGAGGCCCTGTTCTTTTATGTGGTTGGCAAACTGCGGTGCCACAGCCTACCGCAGTTTGCCACAACTTACCACATTTTACCGCAAATTATTACTTTTCTCTCTCACAATTCCAATAACCTACCACAATTCCACTATACCCACCACAATTCCACCACACCTCACCACACCATTTTCACAAAATACCGCATAAAAGAACAGGGCCTGAATGGGTTGTAGTGAAATATGACAAGTTGCAGTGAGGTGTGACACTGCAGCCCGCCAACCGTATAAAAGAATAGGGCCTAATACAGACCCGAGGGACTCAATTAAAATAATCAATTGAAAATGGGAAAAAGTATGACTACATTAATATATTTCAAACTAAAGAATACACACGAATATAGTACACTTTTTAATACAAGTTTATTAAATTAATTAATTACTCGAAACAAACCAAAAGAAAAATATCCACAAGGAACAAATCATCACAGCATCAGCAAACACTTACAGATTATACATAGACATCTAAAGTAGTGATCAGTGTACACAATAACACAATCTGCAAAATTTCTCTCCTCTCTATCCTCTAACATCCATTCTTTCACACCAAGGTTGAGCAAGAAGAGGTGGTGGGATCGTACAAAGCCGGAAGCAAATACTTCCTCTTGTTCACTCCATTCGCATTGTAGCTCGCCCCTGTGGTGGGGTCTACCAAGAGGTTCCCTGCGTACCCCGGGTAGGCTCCTTTCCCGTAAATCCCGGGGCACGCGGAGGCGGCCTCGAGTGGGGCCTCCTTTGGGCCTTGGAAGTACCCATTTCCGTACGGGTTAGTTACTGTTCCGGCCAATAGGCTAGCCAAGTTTATGACCATCCCATCCAGGCCCACGTCATTGTTGGGTGCAACCAGTGGTGGACTTTGTGGGCCGTAAATGGGCTGGTGGAATGGCCACGCGCATTGGCCCGGGCACTGAGTCTCGGAGTTCCCCACCCAGATGTAGGTGAACTTGCTCTTAGCAGGGGCACCCTTGGCAGCCACGTAGGATGAGCCGTGGGTCCCGCACCGGCTTGAGCAGAACCCCTGGACTGCCACGTCGGATGCGGTCAACACCACGTTGATCGCGTTGACTTGTGGACCAGCCTTCGATGCCAGCTCAGCGAGGTGTTTGTTGGTGAGGGATTTCCCCAGGGAGTAATTCTGGTCGAGGATTTGTTTCCCTAAGTGGAGAGACAGGGCGGTGGGTCTCCCGGGGGTGGCAAGGCGGTAGTACTTGCCAATGGAAGCCCACCACTTGGCGACCGATGGTTGGCCTTCACGCTGGGAAGGTGACAGGGAGGTGATGAAATCAGTCACCACAGAGCGCTGTGTGGGGGTGAACTTGCCGTACCAGATAAGATTGATGGGAACCTTGCCGCTGAGCAGAGGACCCTTGTGGTACTGGAAGCTCATGTACTGAGTCGACTCGTCGAGTTTCCGGGCTGCGAAAGACGGGCTCAGGAGAGTAAAAAAGAAGGCAAGATGCAAAACTACACGGCTAAACTCCATGTTAGTTAAATTGTGTGTTCTAATTTTCTTAAGTTTTAGACAGAGAGTGAAGAGGTAGAATGTGTGAGGGGATGAGGATGATGAAACTGGGAGTGAGAATGTCCGTATATATATAGGTGAAGAGAAGAGACAAGGAAGGAGGTAGGAAGGAGAGAAAATGAGAATCACATTGAAATTGAAAGGGGGGGAAAAAGGAGACTTGGCTTTGGTTTAAAAAATCAACTATATCCAGAAAGTAAGAGTGACGTTAGTGTTGAGGAAACAGGGGATGATGAGCGTGTAGTTAAAATAATAAAGTAAAGTCGCTTTTTATTCAAGTAGGAGGGAGGAAGCCAAAAATTGGAACAAGTTGCTATATGCATGGAATACTAAATTTCACAAGAGACACGTTGGAGGATAGGGTGCTGTAATTTTTTGCTATCCGGGGCAGTGCTTACATGGGCCATGATTATATCTCTACACTCTGGATGCTTCCTATAATTTCAATTTTAATGGGATTTTTATTTGAAATTTAATATAGTCTTCTTTTAATTTATTGATGTGTCAATTACATCGCTGAAAATTGATTATGTGATGGTTTCTTTCTATATCTAGTTAATTTAATTAGTTATGGACCGCGAACGGTATGTCTTGTATAAGACCATTCTCATCATAGGTTATCGTAGATTGATTTATGATTTTATGATTGTCTTTGATGAGTATAGTTGTGATTAATAATTTGTTTAGATCATATTTTTTTGTGTGGTTGGTAGAATGTGAAAATGATACAGTATGATAAAATTATATAAAGTGCGGTGAGGTATGAAATAATATGGTGAAATTTGTAAAAATGTTATTGATACCGTAAGTGAAAAGAATATGTAAAAAATACAGAAGATTAAAATATTTCATACATCTAGTCAAACAACGTCGGCAACTTGATGATCATATTTTCAAGTAAAATTAAAACAATATATAAAGCAAAAGGAAGGACACAGTAAGCAGAAGTTCTAACAGTGGTTATTGTGATAGTTTTATATCTTTGAATGAAATTAAGGAGACAAGACATGAAGACAAGGATGGGTTATGTTACAAGTTGGAGAGGGGTATTTAGCAGTGTTAATTAGGTGGATGCAGCTGTATCTCATTAATTAATTACCTCCTAAACACTGTTTAATTATGCTTCTAGTTGCTTAAATGAGGGTGTAGTCAGCACACGTGAGGGGAGGGGGAGCCTTTATTGGCACGGGACTCCTCTTGGTGTGCACGTAATTGAGGTCGGTTCATCCCCCACACGTGCGGAAGTTCAGTAACGTAGGCTGGACTCCAGTGAGTCAGTGAGGTCTCCGCGTGCCCATTCTTTGTCAAACTTATCCTGCCCTGTTTTCTTCCCAATATCCACTTTCCGACCTTTTCTTTGGGAGTTTCCTTTTGGCTTTCCACTTTTTCTTTTTGCCACTCACTCCACCAAAATAATAATAATAATAATAATAATAATAGCAAAAATAATAATAAAATCAAAATCAAAATAATAATAATAATAATAGTTTTTTTTTCAGTAGAATAATAAATAAGAGTGTGTTTGGTTGCAAAAAAGCTTGGGGAAATTGGTCAATTTTCTCAAATTGACCAAATTTCCCCATATTTTGTAACATATTGATCGAGG
Source organism: Portulaca oleracea (assembly GCA_029582165.1). Lineage (NCBI taxonomy): Eukaryota > Viridiplantae > Streptophyta > Magnoliopsida > Caryophyllales > Portulacaceae > Portulaca > Portulaca oleracea. The sequence goes on from CM055871.1 coordinate 34,320,452, forward strand.
GAAAATTTTTACGGAGGACCCACTATTTCCCCTGACATTCAGGTAAAATTTCACGAAGGGGGGCTTCGGGAAATATTTCCCGGACCATTTGTGCCATCTGTTGGGTTGCCAATTTTCAGAAGTACCCACCATAATTTCACAAACCCTAACATGTTCTTCGCTGCTTTGCACAATGGCTGCGAGGAGAACAAATCCCCAACGGTGACATGCCCAGCATGGTCGGAGGACGGTCGCCGGAGAAAGGAAGAAACCAAGGCAGGATAGCCAGAGATTGGTAGGGACTCGACGGAAAGTGTCATCGGAGACAAAGAGTTTCCTGATGGAGTAATTTCGGACACCGGTGGAGAAGACGACGCCAAATTGAGAGGGATTTCGTCACTGAATGGAGAAGCGGTACTGAATTCAAATTGATCAATGGTGCCTAGTTGAGTGATACTCAGATTGGGGTATGGAATGTGGGATTGAGTTGTTGGAAGCTTTTAGCTAGGGTTTAAGTGCATCAAACTCTGGCTAGACTTGTTAGATTACAGGGTAATTTTTGGACATTTTAATAATTTTTCCTAGTAAGGTTATAATTTGAACCAAATATTGTATAAATTTTCCAAAGATTTTAGTTTGTACACCAAATACTGTAAAGTAAAGTTTCCAAGAGAAAATTTCCCCATGAAAAACCTTCCATATAAATTTTCCTGGGGAAAAAATTTTCAGGGATTTTTACCAAACGCTCCCTAAATAAATTTGAGTACATCTCCATCAGTATTGCACATTTTCTTTTACTATACTTACCGAAAAACATATTATACAACAACCGTCTAGAGCGTGTATATATAGGATTAATGCAAGATGTTAAAAAAAAAAAGGTTGCAAAACTTGTTTTTGTTCAGCTGTATGTGTTTTGGGGTAAGATGTTATTTTAATTTTTAAATGCCTTATTTTTAACAACATTAACACTTATTTGATTTTTAATATCAACTTTTTCGGTGGGGTATGATAGGAGTCTTACCCAAGACATTTCTTATGTGTCTTAACGTTCCTCAAATTAGTACTTTTTAATGATTTTTCATACTATATTTTTTATAGTAAGTTTTAATTATCAATTATAAGAACCTTCTATTGTGTTCGCTACGTCAATGAACACAAATTATATCCTAATCGAATAAACCCCATTAAGTTTATTTTATGCGTTTTTGAAAATATAAAAAATAATAAATAAAAGTACAACTTTACACAATTTATATGGTATATTATACTTATAGAATGCAATCATACTATTTTGTTCAACTTAATATATAATAATATTGTTTTAAATTTAATCATAGGGCAAGACAATTTGCCCTAAGACTCATATCATTTTCGTTTTTTTATAGATACTATCAATTATGTTATTTCCTTCCATTGAAAGTCATTTGGAGTAAATTTGATAAAAGTGACATGAACATGAAATCGACATGGCACGATCTATTACCCAGTATTAGAGTTATTACTAATTTATTTGGAGTAAATTTGATAAAAGCGAGGCATTAATAAATTATTAATGATAGTCATTTTAAAAGTCATTTTAGGCACTGTTCTTTTATGCGGTACCGCAATTTACCGCACCGCAATTTACCGCAACCTACCGCAATCAACCGCAACTCACCGCAATCTACTATTTACCTTTTTATATATCAAACCCATTTATTATTTTCCACCGCAACTTACCACAACCCACCGCAACCCACTGTAACTCAGCACACCACAACTTACCGCACCGCAATTCCACCGTATAAAAAAAATGGTGTTTTAATATCATTCATTAAGAATATATTAATAAGAACATTCTATAAAAAATTTATCTCACAATAATTACATGATACCGTCTAATCTTTGAATCAAATAATTTAAAGGGATATTGGATGACAATATACCGACCTTTGGGGTTGTTGGATTGTAATATACCGACCTTCACTATTGGACAACAATATCCCTGACCTTTATATTTAGGTGATATTATTATACCAATAATGGCTAAGGGGTGGTGACTGGTTAACTGGTCTCTAATCTAATGTGACAGGCGGAGGGAAAATAACCGACCCTTATCCAATAACCCTGTTAACCCCTCCGTTTTTCTCACTGACCGACGTTTAAAAAAATCGGCCCTAACATAATGACTAACATGGTGGTGAACCGGTCTTTGTACTGACGTGACACACAACCAACCAATGTCTTGTAATGTGGGTTAGTGAGAAAAACTAAGAGGTTAATGGGTTATAGGCTTGGGACAGTTTTTTTCCCTTCACTAACCACATTAGCGCGCGCATTGAGACCGGTTCACCACTCCTTTAGTTACTGTTGGTATAATAATGTTATTTAGGTATAAAGATCAGAGATATTGTTGTCCAATAGTAAAGGTTGTATATTACAATCCACCACCTCCAAAGATCGGTATATTATCATCCAAAAATCCTAACTTAAAAGCCTAAGTTTGAGTTGACCGAAGGTTTAAAACCATTTGGTGTCTATGTTTATTTTTTTATTAAAGTCAATATTTTGTTTACACCATTGGAAAAAAATATATAATGCAAAAGAATAACTTAGTTCTCAAATATCCAATATTAATTATGAAGAACATTATGTTATATACACCTAGAACAATATCCACCAACAACGCCGCCAAGATCGAATGCTGTTTCTTATCTTCTCCTACCAACTATATGTCCGATCACCAAATCCCATATGTTTAATACACCACTGCCTTTGCCCAGCTGGCCAGCTAGCTGCCGCGGGTGACGTTGAAAAACATTTACATGAGTACGTAGTTCAATTTGTTTGTTTGGTGACACCTAATTATTCTGTAGGTATTAGGTCGTGTTGTTTTATGCGCTATTTTGCGGAATGGTGTGGTGGGGTGTGGTGAAATTGTGGTAGGGTGTGGTGGAATTGTGGTAGGTTATTAGTATGTGGGGTAGGTGAGGAGAAAAAATGTAAAAAGTAGAGGAGAAAAGTGAGGAGAGAGAAAAGTAATAATTTGCGGTAAAATGTGGTGGGTTGTGGTAAATTACGGTAGACTGTGACATCGCAGTTTGCCAACCGCAGAAAAGAACACGACCTAATTATTAATTGATTTGTATTGAGTAGTACGTACACAAGCTCGGATAATGAAGCATACGTGGGAATGTTTAGGATTTACACCATTTGACCCCCCTTATTTTATAATGTTATCATCCATACAACAAGCGCCTTGCCTACCAACATATTCATCAACCTTAGTTTGATTCCGATTATGGTAGGGTAGCAAAGTTTGGTTGTGTATTTGGTTTTATTCGTGGGATCCTATTTTATAGTGAATTCACTTGAGAGGAAATGATGAAGAAAGTGAAAATGTTAATTTTAGAATTTTCCGATATAATTTTTTTAGCTGTTTTGCAGTGTTGTTTCTTTGTTATTAGTTGTGTTGGTGTTGTTGTTTCTCTGTTGGTTTCCATCATTGTTGTTGTCTTTTTAATCTTTGGTGGCTTTCAATAATAAAAAAACATTATCATACAGCGTTTAAATATTTCTTCAAACGTCATAATTAGTGTGGAGAACATGAAGAAGCCGCTTGTCCAAAGTAATTAGGTAGTTTTGCACAGGTTAGGTGATGTGAATTATAAGGATCAGTTTGTTTCACAAGATAGGTAGTTTGCTGAATCAACATATATGCATGACAATCTTCAATTGGAAAGTTTGTGTGGAGAAGATGTAAGAATTGTATATGCCATCCAATTACTGCATGGCGGGTTTCTCTACTCTATCAATGATAAATGGCGCTCAATAAATGTATCCTTCATGAATTCAAATCAAAGAAGTTGAGTTATACCGTGTATAGCCACTATATATTGTAATTGCAATAAAGCTCATTGAAATTATATGGAAATGCCACCACCATGACAAAAGCGATTTCCATGATTAGGTTGAAGATGAATTACACATTCCATTATCGTATTTTTTTTTATTTCCACTCATTTTGGTAAATTTACATTAATATATAAAAATTAAATTTTTTTTATTTTTTAATTTTGATAATTTTTGGTATTTTTTGGTAAATTTAGATAAAAACTAATAAATTTTGATAAACTAAAATTACTCATATATTTGTAAGCATATCTTGCATTTGTCGAATTGCCAGCATATTAAAATTCTAAAAAAATTAAGACTTTAGTATTATAAACCTGTGAGTAAATATTATAGAAAATAATTGCTTCCATCAAGACTTGAACTTTGGTTGAGTGTGAAAATTGACAATGATTACCATTCAACTACCACTTCTTTAGTAATACAAATATTAACTTAAAAAATAACAAACTCACGCATATAGGTAACCAATATTAATACATAATTAAAATAATATTCATTACTTTTTTAGAAAAAAAATATACATTGATTAGTGTTTTTTCTACCAATTAACTATTATAATATGTCAATCTCAATATACAAAATAGGTTAAATAAAGTTTAAGAGATATTAAAGTGTAACACTCCTGTATATTTTCTTGAACAATTGTAACAAGAAAATAAAATTGTAATTAACAATACGATAATAAAATTATAAATTAATAATTATATAAGTGATATAGACCTCATATAAAATTAAACTGAACATAAAATACGAAGTAATAATGTAATAACGTATATGTACAATCCATTATTATTGGCCATCTAAGTGTAATTAGATCCATCATTGTATTCACAACAAAAAAAGGTTACTTTGGGCAATAAAAAAAAAGTTGTTGCGCTAGTCCAATTTTTGTTGCTCTTTAACATGGGTCTACCAAAAAAATTGCCATGATTTGGTATATAGTCTTATCCTCTAATCACAAAATCCAGGCTACAAATTAATGAAAATGGTAGCACAATGTAGTCTGACAACCAAACTTTTTTGTTGCCTTAGTAACCTTAGGCAACCATTTTCTTTAAATTGTCACCCTATCTATATCAATTGCAACAAAAATAAATTTGGTTGCCACATAATGTATTTAACCACAAAATTATTTGGTTGTTGTATTTTGTATTAACGCAATAATATTTTTTCAAGCTGGATTTGATACCATGACTAGACTTGACATTACTTATGTTGTACATGTAGTCTCTCAGTTCATGCATGCTTCCCTCACTACTCATTTACACGCTGTCAAGCAAATTTTCAGGTATTTGCAGGACACCGCATATCATGGCCTCTTCATGCTAATTCCAAGTTGGATATCATGGTTGCCTATTGTGATTCAGATTGGGTTGGGTGTCCTGACTCTAGCCGTTCCACCAGTGGCTTTGCGATATTTCTTGGTTCCAACCTTGTTTCTTGACGTGCCAAGAAACAACCCATTGTGTCTCACTCTTCCACTGAAGCGGAGTATCGTGCTGCAACATACACTGCTGCTGAAATTCAGTGATTACGACAACTCTTACTTGAGTTGGGTATTCTGATGAAAGTCTCATTTTCTCTTTACTGTGACAACATTTCTAGTACTTTCTTGTTGCCAATCCTGTTCTTCATAATCGCAACAAATATATAAAAGTGGATTACCACTTTGTCCATGAGATGGTTAGCAAACGTCATTTACAGGTAAAACTTATTCCTACCCAATCACAAGTTGCAGACATCTTCACTATGCAACTTATTGTAACTTTTTTCAAAGTTATGAGAAGCCAAAAAAAAAAGATAAAGAAATGAATTTGAAAAAAAATATCAAGCTCAGAACACCCTATTAATTCGTCCAATTGATCCGACAAACGTGGCAGACCCAAATCAGCCACCTTGGGGAGGAACTACATCACAGTTTGATGGAAAATTGCACCAGCCGGGAATCGAACCCGGGTCTGTACCGTGGCAGGGTACTATTCTACCACTAGACCACTGGTGCTTCTTGGTGTTAGCAATTACATTTGATTTATATCGTTGCATTAGAAGGGCAGGGTATTCATTCTTGTTCTTAAATTAATGCTTCCGAAACTTGTGACTTGTGAGTTGTGACTTGTGATGTTAAGCAAATGTTTTTGGGCCAAGGCCCATATTGATCGACATCCTAAGATAATCAAATATTTTCTCGGCCCAATAGGTCGACTGCAAATTTGCACGACCCAGAATTTGTAACCAAAGTATCAAACTGACCCTTCCCTTCCCAAAGCCCAACTGGAACACAAGAATGTGACTTTAAATTTGGCCCTATACAGAATAGTTTCATTTTAAGCATATATGAATCATATTTCAGAAACTAAAAATTGAAGAAAAATATAGAAAAATTTTAATTTTTAATTTATTATCATTAAATTTTGTTTCATTTTATAATATTATTATCCATTTTTCTAAATTTTTTACTGTCTATTTTTTGTATTTTACTTTTTTGTTTTAAAATTTATAAAATTTATTTTACATTTTATGTTTTATTTTTAATAAAAATATAAAAGTTATTAAAAATCAAAATATTCAAAATAATTAGATGTAACTTTTCAGACAAATGGTGGTTTTCGCTTTCCAAATTTTCATTTTTTGGTAGTTTTTTTATTTATTGTAACCTAAAAGTTTTTTTTAATGTAAACTTTTCAGATTTTCAGAGAAATTATTTCCAAAAGAGTGTAAATTATTCAGATTTTGAGAAAAATATTTCCAAAAAAGTAAACTTTTCATATTTTCAATTAAATTTGATAACTTTGGGTAAGTTTTTATCAATTCAAACTTAACTGTGAATTTTACAGGTACTTGCGTGTAAGTTTCAGTGATGATTGATGTTAATAAATTCAAATCATATATTCTAGCTACTTTTAGAAAATGTATTTGATACTCTATGGTATGTGATACTTTTAAATGACTCCTAATTTCATGTATGTTCTTTTTAGGTGGAGCAAATATCTATAATCAGATAAATGTTTGTTAATATAGGGATATATTGAAAGAGACACCTACAACTAGAAGGTGATGACAAAATTGTAATTATTAGTATATATAGGATTTGGCTATATGATTATTACCAACAGATGTGTACATGTGTAGACTACTATTACCAACAAATGTGTGTATGTTCATAATATTATTACCGATAGATATATGAGGACTATTATAACTTTTCGTGTCAAAACGGTATTACCAACATAACTAATCTGTTGGTAAAAGTGATAACTTTGACACTAAAATTATAACACCAACAACATATTTTATTGGTAAAAGTCTTTTTACCATCAGTTCTTTATCTATTGGTAAAACACTATGAAGTACCAACATTGTTGATCTGTTGGTCTTATCACACAAGGTATTACCTTTATTAATGGACGTTTTTTACCAACAATTTTGTGACAGATAAATATTCGTTGGTAAAAGTTATTACTAACAGAAAATTCACTTATACCAACAGATATAACCATGTCAGTAAAAATCATATTTCTTGTAGTAAGTTATGGGTCGCCCGAAAAAAGTTCAGCGATCAATATGATATCGACCGCTCTGTTAACTCGTCGCAACCTTATTGTCTTGTAGTTTGGAATAACACTTATAACAAATCTTGGGTAGGGTAGAACTATTTTACAGAGATGGGATGTGTAATAATTATTTCCATATTCCTTATGTAAAACAAAAGATACTTAAAGCTTATATGAGACTAGCACGTGCTAACCCAATAATAAATATAAGTATAAATTTTAATTTATTAATATTGAATAAAAAATCTCTAGATAATATAAAAATTTAATTTTAATTTTAATTTAATTGTTATCTGATTAAAATTAAATATAATTTCTATTTGATTTGATGGTCAATTATTTATTAATGAAAATATACAATAGAAATCAAAATTAATTAAATATAATTAAGTGGGGTATAAAATGAATATTTTGTTTGGACTTTTCATAAAATATTTCATATAAATACAAGTATCAAATTAAATGCATTGTTATTTAATGACTAATGATTTATGATACACGTTGAAGCTTTGCTGTAAATAGGGCAAAACATAGTTATATGGTTTAGCTTTGGATATTTAGAAGCATCGCTAAAGGGTCCTTGTAATCAAATGACATAACATGCAAACTAACTTTATTGAATCTAAAAGGTTGCATTCCTATATATAATGAAATTAAACAGTTATTAGTTTAATGAGTATTGATCTATTATTGGAACAAATAATGTTATTTACACTTAATATATATTCATATCCACAATTAAATAATTTCTGATGTAGGAATTATAAATAATTCAGCTTGCCTATTCCTATCTTCATGTACTTATATTGGCAATTTCAGATATAGTATCAAAAGTTAAATTAGCAATAAAATCATAAATGATTAGCTAAACATATTCTTTTTGATTGGATAGAGTTTAAATCGTACCGACATCAATATTACTGGTACCATACAACAAAATTTCATCTTTATAAAACACAATTAAGTTTAAGGGATTCACATATAATCTCTTTTTTTTTTTGAAAGCGATTTACATATAATATCTATATGATTATTTAATATTTAGGCGTCACAATATAATTAGGATATTATATTAAAATTTAAAAGAGGGAATATATTAAAATAAGGTAGTAGCTCCGCTCCTTCGACTAATTGTTCGTATTGGATCTCAGGGTATGAGTTCGATTGAAAACTTCAAATATGAATTGCAAATAATAGTATTTCTAACAACAACAATAACAACAAGAAGAGAAAAATGAAATTTCCTTTTTGAAGTATGAATAAACATACTTTCTTACGGATTATTTGTGGCCAAAATAATAATAATAATAATAATAATAATGAGTTAGGGTGAAATGAAAATTTAAAAAATAATTAAGGATATTTTGCGTAATCAATTTTTGGGACGTAATTTTGCTTAGTTTCTTAATTTTATAAGAAAGTTATATTAAAAAAATTATATATAAAATTATTGATTAAATATTAACACTAAAAGCCGTAAATTATAGATAGAAAAGAACGAAGATAATAATAATAATAATAATAATAATAATAATAATAATAATAACAATAATAATAATAATAGTTTTGGACGAAGTGGAAATTTTAAAAAAAATAGGAATGTAAATTAAAAAATTGAGAGGGACATTTTAGCAAAATAATATTTGGGACATTTATGGCTGACCTCCTTTTATACGATGGTAGACGAAGATAAAATAATTTGAGAAGGTGAAATGTTTATTAGTATTTTTGAATTCTAAAAAGCTGTGCTACTTTGTCGGGGTGGGTCCTCTACACTGGGACTGCTACGGTGCTACCCCTAGTCACTCTCCTAATTCTCGTGCTCTCAAGTCTCAACATACTGCCTCGTCCTTTCAGCTTTTCAGAATCGGATAATCAGGGGGTATGGTTTTTTCATATTTCTTCTCCATTGTTTTATGTTTCAAGTTAGAACAAGAACGAACCACTCTCTGGTATCTTCTTAAACTCAGTCTCTTCCTTCTGAAGTTCTTTCTTCTAATTTGTTGTCAGGTTATACATGCATGATACGTTTAATTTCTTTGTCTTATTCTTCATCTGCACATTTGATATATTCTCCATTTGCTTCCTAATTTTCTTGTCTTTCTTTCAGCATTTGTCTCGTCTGAAGTTCATTTTGGTTTATATTTTGAAGACAAACAACTGAAACAGATGGAAGCAGGAGAAGGAAGTGATGTTCGAAAATGGGATGAGCTTACACCAGATGCCTTAGGGTTGATATTCATGAAACTCCCTCTGGAGGATAAACTAAGAGTGGTTCCTGGGGTTTGTAAGGCATGGGCAACAATTGTGAATGGTCCATTTTGCTGGCAACACATAGACATTCTCGAGTGGAGCGATGCATGCCGCCCTGATCAGCTCAATCGGATGCTTAGGTTGCTTCTTCCTCGGAGCTCTGGATCTCTTCGCAGTCTTCGTGTTTCATGTGTTTATGATGACCAGATGATTGAATTCATTTCTCAACAGTAAGTTGAGTTTCATCCTCTCTGTTTTTTTTTTTTTAATATTTAAAGGTAAGTGATGAAGTAAGGGTTAATTAGCTAGTTCCCTTTCCTTTGCTCTGCCTCTGTCGTTTGGATAATGTGTCCGTTCAATTTTGAAAATTTGATCATTAATTATCAAACATATACTACACCTTGTAGTTTGCAGGAATCAGCCTCTCCATGAACTACTGTAGTTCGTGAGGAAAGGTTGTCTACATTTAGATACCCCGTATTGCGTTTAAACGTGTTCCATTTCTTGTTGTTGTTGTTGTTGTTATTATTGTTGTATACTACTCTCATTATTTTATCTTCACTTGGTGGGCCTACAATATTCAAATATTTGAACTAATAATATTAAGTTCATAATGAAAAATAATTTTGTATACGAGTATAATGCTGTAAGTTTTTAATAAAATCTTGTTGTGTGAGAAATTGTGTTCGTCAATGTGCTCCCACCTTACCTTGTAGCTGTTAGGAAAAAATGGCAAAATTGGAAAAGCCAGCTGCTGCATTTACTTTGCAAAAAATATGTTGAATTGCAACTTCTTGCAGCATGCAAGTAAATGCTCCCTTGGTGCTCTAGCTTTTGCAACAATGGTAGCTAGGAATGCAGTTCCATCCTCAACAGAGCATGCATGTTTGGCTATATAGTATTATAGTTGTTGTAAGCAATTGCTGTTGCGTGTTTGTTTAGTGCGGAGACTCTCGAGGCCTTGACATTGACAAACAGCAACCTCAGCGACTCAACCATGAAGAAGGTGGCTGAAAAGTTCCCAGCACTGAAATCCCTGGACCTGAGCTGCAGTATCATCGGCGCTTCTGTGTTAGAAACTTTTGGGAGGAATTGCGAAAACCTGTCGGTGCTGATCTTTAACAAGAATTCAACAGACTGCATACTACGGAGCATGCAAGGGAGGGATAAGAACCCATCCCATAGTGACAATGCACGAGCCATTGCGGAGACAATGCCCAAACTGAAGCACCTGGAGATGCGAAGTTGGATGCATCTTCAAACAGATAGCGTCAGGGCCATCTTGTCTGGCTGCCCTCAGCTTGAGTTCTTGGACTTGGGAGGGTGTTGGTTTGTCAAACTTGATGAAAATACCCTTAAAGAGAAGCATCCAAAGCTTAAGGTTGAGGGGCTCCTAGATTGTCCCTTCACATGGGAAGATCGTTTTGGGCCTGGTTCATTCTTGCACCAAGTCGACCCAACTTATGAGCAGGATGTGTTGGCTGAAATCTTCGACGACTTTGATGACTTCCTCTAATCTTGATCTGAAAGTACTGTTGTATTAATTGAATCATGTTCGCTCCTTTTGCCGTGTTCTAGGGTTGTTTAGAAGAGATATCAAGGATTGATAGTCATTTTGCTGCTGTGAGGCTGTCAATGATCCTATTGTCATGTTTTTTTTTTTTTTGCTTTAATGTCCTATTTATGTATGCTAACTCCTATTATGACAATGTTTCCTCTGCTTTAATTTAATTAATGTCATGTTTGCTTAGCTTTAATATCATCAAGTGAGTAAATGTCCATCCTCCGTTCCTAAATGAGTGTTTAATTTACTAATTATCTTGTTCCTTTTTTATTTGTCAATTTATTAACTTTTACATTTTCAGCAATTATAATACCAATTTTAACTCTAATAAAGACATTATTTACCTCATTTCAATTATAAGGATATTCTCGACAATTTAGAAACTTTTCACCCCATTCCTCATGTTTATTGGTTTTGATGAATTAATTTTTTTGACATACAATTAGGGATGGAGGTAGTACTTAGTAAGTAGTTGGGCATCTGTGAGCAGCTGAGCACATAATAATATGGATGAACATTTGTCTAACAGTAAGGGCTAGTGCTTAAAATGGAAACTAAACCCTTTGCAAGGGCTAGTGCTAATTGTGGTGTTGGACATTCTTATATTTTGCTGTTGATGAGGATCTGAAATTGCTCAGGTATGAAATATGTGAGTGACTGATAGTCATTTTACTGTCTGGACTCGAAGCTATCGGTTTTATAATTACTACGGCGTTTCTGGTTTCAGCAAGTCTTTGCCGCGAACAAATGATACTATCAGGCTATCAAAATGGCAATGTGAATGTATCCAAGATCGCATTATGTTATTTATATTAATATGCAATACCTAACCTATTTACCTTTATAAAAACAGCCCAAACCTACCCGACCCGTTTTTCTTTTACCCGCGCATGCTTCTAAATAGTGACAGATCTAAATATTTAGAATATGGGTGACCAATATATTTAATGGTTGTTTTCCTTTAAAATTGTTAGAATATTAATAATTATAAATTAATTATGTTACTTTATGTTACATGATTATTAACATTGAAATTTCTTATTTGCATTTTCGGTGTAACTTTCCACGTCATCCTCATTTTAGATTCTTACCGAACTGGCGTCAGGTTCATGATACTAGTAGAAGTTATGAGCATTACTCTCTCCACTTCATATTAATTGTACTAACATCCTTCTTTGATTAACAGTTTTCTACAACATATTTTATCAAAAATTACAACATTATGTTTTTATGATAATATTTTTTGTAATGAATCTAATGTTAATACTTTCTTGTGGTAGAACATTATATACTCCTTCGTTCCATAGTAATTGACACTTAAATTAACTTTTTTTTTTCAAAAATAATTGTCACTTCCCATTTTCAAAAACATAATTTAATTATTTTAACTTTAATAATTACGTTACTTTTTATTTTTTCAATCAATAAAAACTACTTTTACTCACATTTTCTCACACCTTGATATGCGAAATACATCTTGCAAAATAGTATTGTTTAATTAATGGACTATGATAACCATCTTGACTCAAGATGGTTCTTAACCGTCTTAAATTATTCATATTTTTTTAATAATTATATATATTTATCAATTATAATAATATAATACTTATTAGCTAGGTGAAAAATAGAATAATAGCCTAATTTTATCAATCATATTAGAAAATCCACATTTTATACATAGTTTATATTTATGAAATAAATATAAATAAATAATTAATTTTAAATTGTTTATAAGTTGTAGTAACCCTAAAAATAATGAAACATACCTTTAGAATGATTTAAATACACTTACATTTCACTTTATTAGTGATTCAAAAGAAATTCTTTATATCTGATACCGGATGTATTGCTGTCGATATTCAAGATGCTTCCTCTTATATCTAACTGTGATTCCTGGGGTTTTGAATATTCTGGGTTTTGAATTGACCTCTTATATCTTTGATGCCTTTAGCCTTTGTGGCTTATAACTATCGAAAAAAAAAACAATAAACTGAACAACAATTAAGATTTATCCTTCAAATTATCATCTTATTTTCTTGTTACTGCTCTATGAACAACTAAGATTTGTTGATAGATTTCTTAATTCGTTCAATTGACAAGTTCTGTTTTTTTTTTTCCGTTCATCGATGTCCTTATTCGATCTCCTATTTCATTTGGCACAGTTCTTTTATGGGTTGCGTTTGCGTTACATTGTGTTGCGTTGTGATTAGTTGCGGTAGATTGCATTAAGTTGCGGTGGAAATAGTAAAATGGTGACTGTAATTTGCGTTGCGTTTAGTTGCGTTAACGTATAAAAGTTGATCGATGTCAATTGGACATTGTTACTGTGAATTCAGACTTCAATATGTAAATTTGACATTTAGTTTGGATCAGGAATCCAACCCTCTCTCTTCCTTTTTCTCTACTCAATTAAAGGGGTAGGGGGTTTACATGCTAGTTTTCCAGAAGGTAATGACTTTACCAATTCTCATTATTCTGGGTTTTGAATTGACCTCTTATACTTAATTGTAACTCTGTGTTAAATAGCTTAAAGTTCGTGGGATGGGTTTGAGTATGCGATTGAGAGTGTATTAGGGGTTGATGAATTTGTCTCTATATGTTGTTGTTGTTGGGTTGATTATTCCATGATCTTCAGATAAGTTCTTCACTGTAAATGTCATTTTTTTTTTGGATAGTTGGAAGCCATAAGGTTAAAAAGCATCAAGGATGCTATAAAATGTCCATAAAGTAGCAAAAACAGTATAAACAAACCAACACAATTAACAAACAACAACTAGTAGATATATATGTAAAAACCAGAAAATAGACAAGCTTCAAAACAACCACGAAACCACCCAAAAAATATAAATTTAGCCATTATTGTTTTAGATTGTATTGCTTCTGTTCCATATTATTTTTTGTATTTGGAAATCGTGTAGTCAAATTAAAAAATTTTAACCATAAAATTTTCAATATATACAATGAGTTGCTATATAAAATTACTACCATTAGATTTGTAACGAAAATACTATCATAAAAGTATAATATTGCAATTGTTAATAAAATACTTTTTTTGTTCCATATTAATTGTCGTTTTTGGAAATCGTGCAATTAAATTTCAATAATTTTGACCATAAATTTTTGAATATATATAATGAGTTACTATATGAAATTACCACTATTAGATTTGTAACAAAAAATACTTTCATAAAAATATAATATCACAATTGTTAATAAAATATGTTATATAAAAAATTATAAATTACATAGTGACATTGGAGAATGTGAAAATTAAAATTATGATAATTAATTAATTTTGTTACAACAAAGGAAACCCAAAAAGAAAAGGCAGAAAAATAGTGCATTCTCTGGTCACTATCTACTTTTTCTTTTTGAGGGGAGGTAGCCTCATAGAATTATGGCAAATACAAAGTAATGGTGGGGCAAATTTCACTTTCAGTAGAATGTTTATCTTTACTTTTCTTAAGTCTTAAGTCTTTCTAAATCCATTGTTTCTCTCTCTCACACATCCATGACATGGTGCTTGTTAATTAACCAATAAAGGTGGAAAAGAGTTTGGTATGCTCTACTCTCTTCTCTGTTACAATTTCCTGTCAATATATGGTACTCTGATTTTCAAAGGATTTCATGATTTGAATGCTTCTTGATTGATCAGCTCTATTCATTAGTATATGGCCTTTATGTTAGTGTCTAGTTTGATTTTGTCCCAGTTGATTTTATTGTTGATTAGCTTCAAATATTATTGTCTGGCTTAGCTAATTCTGTGATTTACTAATAACGTTTCAGTAGGTAGTTTGACAAGATGGAGGAAGGAGAAGGGAGTGACATACGAAGATGGGATAAAATGATACCAGATGCATTAGCCCTGATATTCAACAAGCTCCCTCTTGAAGATAAACTGGGGGTGATACCTGAGGTTTGTAAGGCATGGGCAACAACTGTGAAGGGCCCTTTATGCTGGCAGGACATAGACCTTCACGAGTGGAGCGCTAGATGTTACCGTCATCAGCTGGATCGGATGCTACAATTGCTTCTCCCTCGAACCTCTGGATCTCTTCGTAGTCTCCATGTTTCCTATGTCAATCATGATCGTACGTTAGAACTCATTGCCCAACAGTAAGTTTTGTTTCATACCTAATTCATTCTTTTGCTCCTTCAAATGGTTTTTTTTTTTTTTTTTTTGTGGGTTTAACTAAACATTTGTGGGTTTTGCAAGTGCTGGATCCCTTAAGAGTTTAATATTGAGGAGAAGCTTCATCGATGACTCCATTTTAGAGAAATTGGCTGGAAATTTTTCCAGAATGAATGTGTTGGGCTTGCTTCAGTGTCGTGGCTTTGGCCCCACGGGCCTAGAAGCCATCGGTAAGAGCTGCCCGTTTCTTTCAACATTTTGTTGGAGCGTGGTTCCTGGCAGTTTATATGACAAG
The DNA here is from genome assembly GCA_029582165.1 of Portulaca oleracea. Classification (NCBI taxonomy): domain Eukaryota; kingdom Viridiplantae; phylum Streptophyta; class Magnoliopsida; order Caryophyllales; family Portulacaceae; genus Portulaca; species Portulaca oleracea. The sequence continues at coordinate 34,336,123 of CM055871.1, forward strand.
CCATACTACGATGATGAAGTTTATGCAATTGCTAAGACGATGCCCAAACTCAAGTGGCTAAAGCTAGGTTGTCTCCGTATTAATATGGAGAGCATCCTAGCAGTAATCTCAAGCTGCCCAGAGCTCGATATCTTGGACTTGAGTTCTTGTTGGGGTGTCGACTTTGATAGTCAACTCATCCAGGACAAGTTCCCCAAACTCAAATTTCTCGGACCCAAAGAGGATTCATATGAGGATGACTACTATGATGAAAATATTAGCTCCAGAGATGTCGATGGTTGGTCCGACTGTGATGACTGATCGATGCTTGGTGTGTTCTTCTCTCAGTTGATTATGCACTCTCTTCGGAACTGAAGGCATACTACTACTAGTCTTTTCACACTTCTTAGAATGGTGTATTGTGTATCTCCCTAAGCATGTGTGTCTTACTCTTAGCCCAGTGTACTAATATATCGGTCTGGATTTGTGTGAACTTCAGTATTGTGTGGATTATATGTGTTTCTGTTAGTGGCTTGCTTTATTCATATATCTAAAATTATCGTCTAGAGCTTGTGATCGAGCTAATGAAATTGTAACTGGCCTACACTTTGAAACTTTAATATTATTGCAAATCAACAAAAAAAAAACTTTGAAATACAAATCTATTTACATAAATAGTCCACCTTAATGATGTGGCAAATATATTTAAAAGCTTATTTAATTTGTGTACTTTACCAGAATTAATATTTATAAAATTTTATAGACTAATGAAACTAATTAGTTAAAAAAACATTTTTAGAAATATTATTTATATTATTAAATGATAAAGTAGAGAAAAATAATTTTAAAGATAAAAATAAAAATATTATTTATATGAGTTCTTTTATATTTTCTTAGTTTATAAAGTTAATTAAAAAAATATTTTTAGAAAACATCATATATTTTTTTTTCTTAATTTATAAGGAAAATAAAAATCATATGTGCAATGTACCAAGTGAAACAAATACAAACTAAAAATCAGTATTTTCCAAAAAAAAAAAAAAACAAAACTAAAAACGTCTGTTTCTTTTGGCCCGGGAAAAAACAAAACATATAGCAACTAAGGTACCAAAATATTGATGCGGTTGGTAAATTTATCCGAAACAGGTCAATTCTTTGCTTGATGAATTTTTGTAATAAGTTGATAAATTTGAAAATATGATATATTTTACAATAGTATTGATGACATTTGTTTTTTGTGATGAATGATAAATTTATTATATCTGTGTTACTGTTACTTATTTTATCTCATCTTTTCTATGTCACTCATATTTACATATCTACCTTACATAATACAGTATTTAATAAGTCATTTGACTAATATGACTAATTTGATTTGTCTCACCCACAAAGCCTTATTAAAAAATTATATATTTCAAAATTCAAATATTTAAACAATGTAATTGATGTAAACATTATTCTACTTGCCCTATTTATCCTATCTTTTCCATATTTCCCACCATACCTATCCTCCAACTATACTACTTTCCAAAGTAATTGGGTCCGATAAATTTACAATGAATTTTACCATGAATTTTTATCAATATTTTTAGTTTTATCAACTTATTACAAAATTTCACCTGCTATGTCTAATTTGCAAGTAACACATGCCGCCTTATTACCACAGGTCCACCACGCATGCGGAAAGAAAAACAAACATCTAAAATATATAATAGCAAAGTTAGTGGGGCCCACTGACTGGAGTCACGGGAGTGAATTTAAGGATATCCACCAATCACCTTTCAGAAAATTCGATTTTTTTATTGATTTAGGAAAACTTATTATTAAACTAAATTAAATTTAAATTGAGTTAACTACCCCAACTTAAACTCTCCACTTTCACATTTTCTGTTACCAAGATTCACGGATTTTTAAATTAACATTAAATTCAAAACATCCACATATATAGCAACTAACTTTCCCACGATTGCCCAACTGGCAGAAAGTACCTTATTATAACTCAAACTCTTCAAACCCTAACAAAACATTCACATATATAATTCAACATTGGCTCCATTATTTACTGTTACTGTATTCGTTGATCTACAGGTACCTTTCATTCTGGTTCCAACCCATCACATTAACATCACAAATTACTCATAATCTGATAGTTTGTCACACTTTCTGCATTCTGAACTGCAAAATTTAATATTATCACTGGGTGGTCATTTGTGGATGTTACGCCCTCAACTATCAGTCCTGCAGATTTGAAAATTGGTTAATAGTTATTCAAGTTTAATTTTTTGTACAGATCTCTATTCAACTGCAGAATATGTTCTGGAATCATAATAATTTTTTTTAAATGTTTTTTACTTTGATTTTTATGCTTCTAACTTTCTTTTGTTCTTTTAACACATACTTCATAATATTTACTTAATAGTTCATGTTTCATTTTTTTTTAATAAAACTGTATTTTTAGTTTGTTACTTTATATGTTGCAGGATAATTATAGTCACATCTTTTATAATGGAAACCCCAACCAACTTATACCATCAGTATATATACATTACATTATAGCAACATATGTGCCATATAGGTCTAAAATTTATGCTCAACAAAACACAACATCTCAAGTTGCAATTATTATTCTACGCTCGACATGGCTTTAGTGTAACATTTTTTAAAATTAAATGGAAATTTCTTTGTTTCACTTCAATAAAAAAGATTTGTCAATTGCATTAGTAGTTAGAACGACTAACATGTTATCCTTATATTTGAGATAGTGTTTATTCCTTTACTATATTATAAATTTATATGCATATTTATATTACAATTATTTTTTATTTTTGAATACTCCATGCATCGCACGGGTTTAAGACTAGTAGTTGAATAAAGAAAGTCATGCCCATCTAGGATGATCGAGGCTCTTATACTTGTTAATTTTTTGGGCGGAGATTGTTGAATAGTTATTGAAATTTAATGAGGAAATTAATGTATTACTTCTTTCAAGGTCTCACATGGATAGAATAATGTAATCTCTAGCTTCTAAAGAATACAAATAGGTTTTATTAATTAATGTCCCACATGGACAAAGTAAGTTATATTATAGTTCTTTATAAGTTAAAGAGTTACATGAACTTACAAATAAAAAAACCATGGACTGGGCTAACATGTGCTTGGGTTAAGAAGCATTGAATTACACACGCACAAGCGCGCGCGGCAGGGTTGTAGGGCGCTTATTAGGCACACTTGGCACGTGAGCAAAGGAGCAATCTATAATAACCAAGTCCTTTGTTTTCCTTTTTCTTTATAATAATTTTACAGTTGACAGGGTTGGTTGCTGACAGTTATGAACTGTCATGAAGGTTTGTCATATTCTGGAGACACGAATTTGCATAAGGGACAAATTTTGTCTTAAAGAAAGTGATCTCATTCACACCTCAAAGCATCAATCCAGCTCTGATTTTCTAACAGAGAAAGCAAGTGCAGAAGCTCATGGCCTAAACAATTGTGATATGAAGGCTTCACTGTCAACGTTGTGCAAAGGAATGGTTCGAATGTCATGACACTGGGAGTTCCTGAAGCACAGACGGAACATAGTCTCCTAAAAACAAACACTGCAAACTCGATGTATTGTTTGAATCACTGATAGCTAAAGGGAGAAAAAGAAGCACGGAACAAACTGAATGTACAAATATTTTATTGTCATTATTTCTTTCCTTAGCTAAATGTAGGATCAGTCGACGTATTCTGCGAACCCTGCTGCATAATGTACTGGGATCTTAGTTTCTTACCATATTTGCACGTTGAACTGTGTCATTGCTATAGGAATTAGGAAAGGAAAAATATATTATATTAAATATACAGAAGAAGTTTCCAATATTTATTTTTTTTTATTTTACACGGGTAAGTCTTCCAATATGTACATATCATATATACAGACAAAAATGGTAAAGTATACAGGGGTAACGAGTAGTGGATTCAACTACTAAACATAGGAGAAATCTCTAAATTTATAAGTTCATTTCCCCTCTCTAAATTATGTGTCTAAAAGAATACAGAGACGGGAATTGCTCTCAATCTTCATCTTCTTGAAGCTTAGATTTCACATGCAGGCGACTGTGCAATTTTTGAGGTGCACGAGTTTTCCTATTAAATCCTCTTGTGCAAACAAACCCTGTATGACATCCAACAAAAACAATGTAAATCAACATTGTCAACCAATCAAATCGGTATACAAAAGATTGCATTTCAGATATTTATTTTTGAATTAGAAAAAATATTTTCATTTTCTTTTATGATAATTAAGTGCATACCTTCACAACAACAACGTTTGATTTCCTCCCAAATCAAACCTATAAAGAAATAGTTTCGGTTAGAAAATACTATTACATGAAGAAAGTTGATTTTTTTTTTCTTGTTATAACCATTTTCTTTTAATCGAAAATTGTCACCATTTACAGGAATATACATAAGTGAACGAATGGTTTAACTTTGTAATACCTCTAAAGATTGATGTTATTCCAGATCCACAATACAAAGTTCGCCTCTTCAAATTCCACAACCAAATTCCTGGAACATCTAGGGGCTTCTGACTACTTTCATCATCAGCAAAAACCTGTATAAGAGTTACAGTACAACAATTTCAGTTAAAAATTATATCATAATAAGAGTAGTTTACAAAATAATATCCTTTATCAAGAAAAGAAGTTCAAGTTCGACACTGGTAAAATCAATTACCTCGTTTACTTGAAAATATGTCCCATTTAGTGGAAAGAATCCCCTCATTGCTGTTCTAGAAGGTATCTGTAACATGCATATATTTTTTGAGGAATCAATTAAGCTGTAAAACTTATCATTAGGGAAACAAAAAAAGATTTTTGAGATATCTTGTTATGATGATAGTATAATACACTTAACATATGAAAGGTAACCAGAAAAAGGTTAAAAACATATGCAAAAGAATATATTTTCTCCTGAGTTTCTGTCAACTTCAAAGTTAGTTATAGCGTTTTTTTATGACAAAGTTAACTTGTCTTATAGCATATAATATCTTATCCAAATTTGTGAATTTATCAATACTCACCAATAATGTTGCTGGAACAGTTAGGGACTCATCTTGCACAGAATTCTCAGAAACACCAAGCTTGTCAACTTCTTCAGTGGATTCTTCTGCAACCTTTTTCATTTGATCTGTTGAATAACAAGATAATCAGGCATTGAATCAAATGCATATTCTCTTGGTACCCTTAAAAGCAGTTGTTATTACCTGGTGTCCATACTGCAAGAAGATACGGTAAATGATCCTTTTCATCGCGTCTATCAAACTGTAAAAAAAATGTAGAATATTTGATAGTCTTGGATATCATAATAACAATACATGACAAAAAACGAGGGTGTGAAAACACACATACATCTTTCAAAAGCGGATGATAATCTGGTAATTCATAGCTGCATCCAAATAAAACACACAAACAATCAATTAAATACCCATATTAACACCCGATTAAAAAGATCATTTAGTAGTATGGAAAATAGAAATAAACTCACACTTGATGTTCAGTTCTTAATCTAGCAGAGAGCATGTGCTTGGGCAAAGGTATGGAAGCATATTCAGGGGAGAGACCGACGAGAGCCCTTGATGACAACAACTCTTCGCCCACATTATTATCCCCAAAAAAATATTGATCCCACTGGCTAGGCTTCAAATCTTCACTAATGAGATTTATTTCTTGGATAACTTCATCATTTGTATCAGTGAAGAGATCTTCAATATCAGGTAGCTCGGGTTGGATTGATTGCTCAGGCTCTGGAGAAGCTGGGAACTCAATTATCGGCTCGCATGACGACTTTTGAGGTTCGACATCAACGTGGTGATATACTTCTGAAACTTCTATGCTCGAATTCATAGTTGTTGGAAGGAATTGAATGCTAGAAAAGCTTCTCTTCACGTCAAATGGATTTCTAAAATTCTCTTTGCGCGCTTTCCTTGACTTTACCACCATTCTTTTATCTTTGCTGCCCGTCAGCCGTGGCTTGCTACACATATATCAGTATAAATTATTATCAAGAAATCTAAAATGATATTAGTCCTAGGGCAAGACGGGTTTTGGTCTATCTTAGTGCAAATCTTATATTATTATGTATTTAATTGAAATAAAACATATTATGATTGAATTTTGTTGCTGTAATAGCACCAAAAAGTTGTATGACATTATTTTTCGGTCCATTATTAATCAAATTTACAAAAAGTCGATTATGTTATCATTTGTATTTATTGGGATAGCCAAGGCAGGCTAATCTTCTTATAATTGGAGATCAATATCAACCATAAAAAAATTAGTGTTAAAAGAATTAACCATTTATTTTTGGAAATGTTACAAACCTGCTAACTGCACTTGCATAATACATGCATTCTCCCTTCAAAGGACAAGCGTTACAATTTGGATTTTTCTTTGCACAAAAAACCTACAACATAAGGAATTAGTATGTGAATTATAATAATTTATAATTACAAGCGTATGTTGAGCATCAAACAAAATTATAGGAAAAATTACCTTGCCAAATGTGATCATATGACAGTGCAGCTTGTATCTATTATCAAATAACAAAGATATCTGTTAATGAACTAAAGCATTTCATAATAGTTTTTGAACACACTAATTTGATACACACATATATATGTAAGGGTACACAAAAAATTAAACAAGACCACGAGACTCACAATATTTCCTGAGAAAGATGGCGTAGAAAAGGCCACAAAAATTGTTGAATCTCACTCTCCAACGGATATCTATGTAATTAGAGCGACAGAACATCAATGAATACCAGTATAAAAGTTATATATGATAGTAATTAATTACTAATAAGTTAATGAGATACATACTTTTCAAGAAGATGAAACTCCAATCCCATTGGGAGTGGCTTAAGCGGAACCCAACCTAATCGTATCGCTACTCGAGCAATATTCACATCAACCTGAATAATAAGGTGTATTATGCATAGTATAAAGTATTATATTGGAATAGTAATTACAACTTTCAATATATAAGACGACGGAATTGAATTTCAAAATAAAGATACAAAAATGTTACCAACTTCTAATAACTAAAAACCTTACCGGAAAAGCATGATGAAGTAGTGTCAAAAGTCGTAAACATTCAACACTTTTCAAACCAAGCCCATAGAAGCTCAACAAATATGCCCTAAAAAATATATCATATCATATCAGAGTCCAAAATTTTAGCATTACACACATACGTACTGATTTAAAGTAAAAAAAAAAAAATCAATTGGGTAAACTTACTTTGCAACTTGAGGTGGAGCTTCCCGTAACCATTCCAAGTTGAGAGTTCCATGTTGCTCAACTAGTCGATTGAGAGTTTTCTACAAGAATATGTAAACAATACAAAATGAATATCATTAGACTTCCTGTGTAAGGAAAAAAAAAATCTCATATGAAAAAAAAGGCATATACTAGTAGTTTTTGCAAATGTATTACATTAAACATCAAAGAAATCAAAGTTACAAATATTGAGGAATTAAGGGATTTTGTTTGTGTGACTTCTTGTTGGTTGTTGTCCTTTCGTTGTACTTTTCTCTGCAGCTTTCGCTGTACTTTTTTCTGTGGCTTTCGTAGTGCTGTTGCTGTTTCTTTAGCTTATTTTGACTTTCAATAATAACAAAAAAGTACCTTGATTTTAGCGGCGATGATACGATGTTGACCCCTTCCCTGAATGGCTTTAGCAATGTCATCAACTGTAGCCTTCCTTACTGCATCCCAATTGACAGAATCCTGAGTATGAGGGTGTCTATCGTTAGTATCATCTGCCTGTTTGCAATACTTGAGTCTGATCGCTTCCCAGTCGATTTTATCTCTCTCGGCTGCTTCTGCTTTTCCTTTTGAATTAGCCAGAGATGCAAACATGTCATTGAAGGCTTCATCAATGTCTTTTGACATCCCTTCTTCCTCATCTTTGACAGTTTCTTCCTCGTCGTCTGGGTGTTCAATCACTACGTTTGTTGTAGTTGAATCTCTACCAGACGCCTCATTTGATGGTTTTAGGGGATACCGTGAAGCCAACTCTATAAATGCGTTGCTATAATTTCAGAGTGACATTAGTTAGTTGAATATGAATGTGTGTAATTATTCATATATGTTCACTGGGTGGGTGAAGGCAAATACCAACAGGGACAAAGCTCCCTTGCAAAATATTAATGGAAAAAGTTGTTGAACAAAATTAGTTTAGAAAAGTTTAGAAAATGGCAACTCACCTGGAGAGAACGTCGGAGACATTTTGTGTGAGGAAAACACCAACCATGGAATCTAGCACAGAGCCTTTCCACTTGACAAAATCCCTTGGCCCTTCACATTTTCATAAAATGTTAGTAAAAGAATTCCTAATATATGCCCGGTTCGTCAGAGTGGTAGGACCAAGTTAGATTTGTAAGGAAAAGTAAGAATAAAATTTGTGGGTAAAAGTATTGTATTATTAAAATGTTGACTTTTGTTTGAGTGTCTTTTAGGGAATCGGGTAAGATAATATAAAGTTAGGTAATGATAAACCTAACTTACCAAACCGTTCTTAAAAGAAAGGAAAATGATAAATGTCTTGTGGAAGACATATTATGTGTCTTGTCACTATAGAAAATCTATATATTTGTAAATTAAATTGGAAAAAAGTTACATGATTTACTTCTATAACTATAATAATATATATAAATTGTATAAAATCACATTTATCTATATTTTTTAAAATTTACAAAAATATGTTTAAAATATGCCCAACGGATGGGGTTCATTCGTTAGGGTGTCAATTTTAATTTGGCGTAGCCAATACATTCCAAGCTTCTTATAATTGATAATTAATAGTATTTGTTAAAAAAAATTGGGGTTAAAAACAATAATAAATACTGATTTCATAAAGGAGAAGATATTTAAACCGTGTCTTGACCCTTGGGGCAAGACACTTATCATCACCCAGAAAAAAATTAAATTACAGCCTAATCAAACCGTTCTTAAAAGAAATGAATCAATATATAAATTTAGGGATTGTTGCAACTACTATGCAGTACAAGCAAGTAAAGCTCCAACGGGCCAAATAAGCTTAGCCTATTCAAAATAGAGACCACAAGGGATTGGGTTAATGATGGTGCCCCGGCCCATCATACCTTTTTCTTTTTTCTTTTTTTTTGATGCAATGTTAATTTACATATTATACATTTTAAATTTTAATAGGAATTACATGTAACAAATAATTACTAGAATTTATAGGAGTTTTCTAACAGAATTTGTTCATTGTTTATTTTGTTAAAAAGGGAAGGGGGTCTTTCATCGATTAGTTTGCTTGTGTAATGAGACAAGAATGACCTAATTGGACCTGCTTAAACTTATTTGAACCTACATATCATCCAACTCTCAAAAAGCAATGCTCATTTATGTACTCAATCAACTCCAGTGAAAGGGTTTTATGTATAGGGATTTGGATCAGAAAAATTGATCTGTATTAGCATGACCACTAGTCACACGGGTAATGTCATTAATTGGTATGGGTCCATCGACGGATCCCATTGTAACTTAAGGGTGGTGACGACCACTTGTAAAAAAAAATCTGTATAATTTGGAATAAAATTTATAAATTTTATATGTATTTGATGAATATAATAATTACTAGATCAGAAAATCTAGATCCGCCACTATTGGTGTCGGTAGAAAGTTTGCTACTCCTAGTTGAATTCGTTACCATATTAATTGTGTCTTGCTGAGCAAAGTGAAGCCTTTTTATCCAAGCAAGTCAGAGCCCCCATTAACAGGCCCACACTCTAATGATGAAGACAAGCCCTAGTTGCCTGGGGTTTTGGAGAGCCCAATTCCCCTCCCCTCAAACTTTTTGTGGTAAAATAACTTTTTTATCCCTCATTTATTTTCATTATAAATACCCTCAAATCACAACATTTCTCAGGGCATTCCCAAACATTTCTAAGATCATTCCAAGATATAGTTGAATAAGACGACCTTGGTCTTGAAAAACTCATCAATCAAAATTCATATTAATGGACTCATTTGTTAATTTAAATTCATAGTTAATTTAGCTTAACCATTAAAATAGAAAGCTAATATTAAAGCTAATACCACACAACTTTTTTCTTAAGATTCACCCAACTCCAACTTAAATAACGGATTGTTATTATGTCTATAATTTATATCGAAATATAAAAGAAAACATGAAAAAATTATGGAAAAATACCTTGACTCTTCGTCATTACATAAATGAATTTAGCGATCTTTTCCATAAGATTTCTCCTTTTTTCTTCCCACTTGAGCTTCTCGTCATACGTTTGCTCGTCATTATTCACTTTGCATTCTTCATCCTCAAATAATACACTCCACCTTTCGAGAGCCTTTGGGTTATCATAAAGCTCCATTGAATCAAAATGTTCAACAAAAGCATCTATGATTTTCTCCACTGATGTATCTTGCCAATCTTAAATCATTGAAATAAAAGAAAATTAATATATTCTTAAATCAAAATTAATCAATTGTGAAATTAAGAAAAATTACCAACAATGCCAGCTAAGTAATCAGAATGTTTTGCCTTCTTAATACCCGTGCGCCCTCTCTTTTGCTTATTTGTCTTTGATTTGCCACCTTCAATAACAAAAGTTGGTTAATTGAAGAAAAATAGTTTACTACTTAAAAATATTTGAAGAAATTGACAAATATTTCTTTTACCTTTGGTGTTTAAATAACAATCTGGAGCATTTTGAGGATTCTTTGGTTGCATTGGGCCCTCTGCTTCGACGTGGTTTTCAACTTGGGCCTCGTTCTGCGACACTGAAAATAGTTTACACAAAATGAAAATGCTTAGTATTACAAGCAAAAGACCTTTTTATGAAATCTAATCAAAACCATAATATTCATAATTGGACTTAATTTACCTCTTAAACTGACACCACAAGGTGCACAAAACTGAGCTTGTCCTTCATTGTTAGGATAAGAACGAGGAGCTCTCTTAGCAGATCTTCGTTTTGTCCTAAACTTGACTCTAGAGGAAAGCAAGCTTACAACACATGGAGACAACTCTCCCGCAACATTTTCTCCTTTGTTGGGTAATATCATCCTCTTCTTGCCTCTTACAACGGCAATCCGATCAAGCAAGTTCATAGAAATTGAAAACCTATTAAACCCTTCAAATTTTTGAAGCCCTATGATCGATTTTCTATCTCTTGATATTCTATTTCTCTTGAAACACTTTGGAAAATTAACCCCTAGTTTTTGACATTCTTTAAGACATTTGCTCACTGATTTTCTATGGTACAATCTGACACTTTTCCGCATCATTCTCTCATTACATTCAACACCTTCATTATGGAAAAGTTGTACCCCTTCATGTAAAGAAGAAGACAAATCTTGTCTCTGTGTACCTATTTCTTCTAGACACGGTGAGTAGCGACTCATGGGATCCAATTCCGAGCTCAATCCAATATTTGCCACTCTCTCATCTTCAAAATCCAATGTTTGTTTGCATGATACTTTAGTTTTATTTAAAACCTGCTCTGTTATTTCCGAATGATTATTTGACACATATTTACTCTTCTTAGTATATTTCTTCTTAGGCTTCGGAGTAATGGGTTTGGGAGTTTTAGGCTTTGGAGTACGCTTCTTTTCGACATCTATCTTAGGCCAATAATACTTGTTTTGTCGTTTGTCCCCTGATTTTCTATCCAAGTCTATGTTAGTTGTTTGTTTCTTCTTCCTTCGTTGACTAACTGAGACTTCGCTTTTCGTTTTTGCTTTGACCTTCGCCTCCACAATATCTGTTTGATCAGAAAAGAACAAAAATAAAGAATATTGTTTTAGGCATGTTCAAGATGTTGTTTATTGATCATTAAAATTTTTAGTTGTAAATTTATTACAGATAAATATCTTGATAAAATAGATGAACTAAACAAATATGGCTAGATTACGTAAAAATAAGGAACTCAAAAATAATATTTGAAAAAAAGAAACTAATCACAATATACACAAGTATTTTAAGGTTACTTTATATTGATATACAAATTTTATTTTATAATTATTGCCTCGTCCATTGTAGAGTTGGTTTTGAGAAACTCTACATTTCAAAAGTGTTAATCATTTAAAATTAATTATCATATCGTCAATATAATACTAATAATTTTTTTTGATTAAGTTCATAAGAAATAAAAAGAAAAGTCCAACTATACTTGATTACTTTATTGGCGCCGTCATTCTAATTATTCACACATCTCTGCGCACCCATTTATTTTCCTCTCCCGCTCGACACAAAGTGGTTAAATCTCATCCTCAATAAAGGATGAAACTCACTTGTACATCATTATGGTTCGCATTTTATTTAATTTAATTTAATATCATTATAGCATGCGAATATTCAATAATATTTTTAAATATCAAAATTTTAATCCTTAATTTATCAAAATATATATTAGATAATGACATAATACTCCCACCATGATAAAAGTTGTCATGATAAAAACATAGTACTATAATTCTATTATTTTTGGTCAATACATATTATTTCCTGTAGCATATTAATTGTCACATGATAAATACTAAACGGTCACCAATATCTTTTTTTGATAATTTCTTATTATAGATTTTATCAAAAAATTATGATATATTCTTATGATAGTAATTTTTGTTAAGATTCAAATATTATTGCTTTCATACGATAGAACGTTATACATATTGAAAATTTAATAATAAAAGATTTTTTTAAGTTTGACTAATTAATAGATTGTGGTGACAGTTAATATGAAATGGAAAGAGTATTGTACTTAAATGTAGTAATGAATGAAATCTTGATGGTGCCCTTTTTAACTATTTATTTATGAAAATTCTATCATAGTTGAAAATCTTTAAAAAAATCATTTTAATTTGGGCGTTTACGTTCAGAGAAGATTGTGAAGCAATCCTCCATATATCGAAGCCATTAGAAGTTTGTCAATTAACATATATATAATAAAACACGGAGATAGCAATTTAAATTACAGTTGATTAGGGGTTGCATTTTGCAGCTATTTAAATAGAAAAATTTATAGTGCTTGTCACAACAACCATTACAATGAAAATAAATTTAATTTATATATGTGTCAACTTTAATTTTCACCGTTCATTTTTTTATTTAGTACAACATATTGTAAAATATATTTTCTTAATTGAAAAAAATAATATATTCTTTCAAAAATTAAATATATTAACTCTAAGTTTTAGAGTAGTAAACAAGCATATTTTGAAAAAGTTATTTTATGTTAAATTTTTTAAATTATCTAAAATTAAAAAATATATTTTATAATTTATATTAAATAAAAAATTAACAATCAAGATAAAACTTGACATATATCTAAATAAAATTTAATCATTTATAGTGGCTGATCTCCGTGGCTATTATGCGCATGAATACGAAACCAGTTTCACTAAAGTATAAACTTTTACTCCCTCCGTTTTTTTATTTGTCATTTACGGTTTTATAAAATTTTTATAAAATACATAATATTATACTTTTCTTTTGTTCCGAATCTAATGACATCAATTTTATATGATATTTATTATACAAATAAGATATTAATGGTCAAAATTTTTAACACAATTTTTTAGGTGACAGATAAATAAAAATGGAGGTAATACTTTTTTTTAAGGAAAACTTTACGTTCATGCATGATCCTTCATGTATAGTATGGCATATGATTAATTATTAATTTTAGTTTTCTTTGATTCGTGGGAGTCACAAAGGGACCTAGCACCTACCTGTCTCAATTTTAACCATCAAGCCAAGACTTCATCGAGTAATTATATTTTTATAATTTATAATAAATCTAATTATATATAAACAATTAAAAGTCTAATTACAAATAATAATAATAATGTAATTATAATAGCAGTAATAATAAGTGATAATAATGATAACAATGATAATAATAATAATGATAATAATAATAATGATAATAATAATAATAATAATAATGATAATGATAACACTATCTCCGTCCCAATTTTTTTCACCTTAACTTACTTTACAAAATTAAGAGATATTGAAAATTATGAGTAGTCCAAATTACTCCTATATTATTCATGCACAATAAAAAAATATTGTAATTTTACAATAACAACAACCCAAGGAAAAACACATTAACACGGTTTGAGAGATTCAAATGTGACAGTCATATCTTATGAATGGAAGTCCATGAAGAGACTTATTCCGACGAATCCAAAAATAAAACGTTTTCAAAAAAACCTAGGTGAGAACCTTTATTTTTTTTAACAAAAAAAGACTAAGAACTTGTATGATGCTTAGGGTTTAGTCTTATTAATTATAACTTATTATGGTCTCAACTGTCCACAAAAGATTTGATAGTTAAAAACATACACTAATCTTTTGATAAATAAAAACAGAATGCTCTTTATATGGGGTTGTTAGTAAAAATATATGGGGTTGTTAAAATAATTCTGAAAAATATATGGGGTTGTTAATAAAAATAAATAAAATAAATAAATTATGTGAAAACGTTAAAATAATTGTCTATTTAAATTTAAAAAAACAAAGCAATGATACTTCTGGAAGAAAATGTATGAAGTTACCTGTAATTTTAAGCAATAAATATTTTTATATGGGGTTGTTAGTAAAAATATTACTTAAATATCTTTAATTAAGAAAATATTTTTTATATGCTATTGTTAGTAAAAATATTATTTCATATGTTTAATTAAGAAAATTAGTATTTAATATATTATTGAGATTGTGTGACAAATAAAAAATAAAAAATTACTTAGAAAGTTAAAAAAAAAAACAGGAAGCATGCTCAAACAGATTGGGCAATTTAAAAATCATTGAGTTGATAGTGCTTCACCCAAGTTATTTTTAATTAATACCACTGTAATTAATCAATTAATTATGAACAATTTTATCGATGGAAATTAAGAACAAATATTGATCAAAAGAAATAAATACACTACTAATTAATTTACAGTAATAGTAAGTAATTTACTCCCTCCTTTTCAATTTATGTGTCACTTTGGACACAATTTAGAAGACCAAGAAAACTTCATATATGTATTAGTTTAGCACATTGAAAATATAGAAAAGTTGAATAAAATGATTAATAAAAAAAGAAAAGGGGAATAAATAAGAAAAGTTGAAGAAAAAGATGTAATTAATAATGTTAATTTGATAAATTAGTAATTAATGTGTTATTGAAAATATAAAGTGACAGATATTATGGGAAAAAAGAAAGTTAGTTAAAATGACAGATAATATGAGAAGAAGGGAGTATATTGAAAGTGAATACCATGAAAATAAATAAAAGTAAAAAATTAATTAAAGCAATAGATACCTTGAATCTATCTACTCAATCAGCTGCTAATGATCAATCAAACTGACCAATCTACTCCCTTCATTCTACTTTGTATATTAATTGTTATTTTTGAAAATTGTATAATCAAATTTAAAATTTTTAATTATAAATTTGACAATATATGCTTGTCATATAAAATTATTATCATTAGATTCATAATGAAAAACATTATATAAAAATTTATGAATCAAAGAGAGATATTGAACATTGTAGATAATAAATAATATGAAATATATGGAGTACTGACCAATTAATAAACATATGTAAATTTATCATGACTAAATAAATAAGCTTGCAACTTGATAGTGTTAAATTTTACATAAACAATTCATTAACATTTATAGTAAAATCTATTATAAATTTATAAATATTATTATAAAATTCATTTAATATTTTTTTAAATTTATTAATTTTTTTACAAATTTATCACATAAAAAATGCACTTATTTTGAAGCTTGCCCCCAACAACCAAAATAAGTTGTAAAGTAAATTAGAAGTGCTTACTGGGAGTTGCGAATTGCTGAACACAGACTGAAGATTGCGATTCCTGCGATCCAACGAACCCATCCGCTAAGCCGAGAATCTGGCTACAAGATAGTCCTTCAAAATCCAAATTCTGATCCCAATACGACGCCGTTACTTGCCCCTCCATCAATGTCGGTGTTATTCTTCCTGCTGATGCTGCTGCTTCTACTTGATTGCTACCAGAAATCACACAATCAGAAGAAGAAGAAGAATAATCACAGTCTACTTTTGATCCTTCCGCATGATTACAACTGCACTTGTTCACATTCAAATTGACATTCACGTTCAAATTGATGCCCAATCCTGGAGGAGTACTTATGCCGTGATGATGATTATGATGATCAATTTTGGTGCCGGAATAATCATCGCCGCCCACATGTGATTCAGCAAGTCGAATGCCGCCGGAGAAGGAAACATTTACGGCGGTGTAGTTGGAGAGAAAGAGGGAGAGAACAGTGGAGAAGCCGATGTTTTTGTGGGGAGCCAGGGACGTCACTTGAGGAGAGGGTGTTAATTCCTTTATTATATATATAAAAAAACTCTAAGTAGTCAAAAAAAATGTTGACTACAGTAATCGATCAATATTAACTGTTCATTTATTAAAAATTAATTTGAACTATTAAAATATTTTTGAATTTTTTTTTTCACCAAAATCTTCTTGAGATCTCTGAAATATCTTTTCTTTTTTTTCATTAAAACAACAGTATATAGTACATGATTCACTTTCCATAAAAACTCCAGCGCCATTTTTTACCATTAACGCCTGCCATCATCATCACCATCATCAGAAGCTCAAGCATGATCCCAGAGAAGAACTGATGTCTTTGAGATAATAGGGGGGAAAACCGCATCTCCATTGCGTATTAAAGCAAATTTCTGTTTTTACTACTATTACAGTATTTAATTATATTCATATGATTTCATATACTCTTGTGACTGTTGTTGTAATATGGAGAACTTCATGGATGGGAGGACCTCGCCGTTGATAATGAAAACCGAGGTCAATAGATTGATGTCGTAGGTGGAATTACGTTATGAGGCCAGTAACAATTCATGGCCATAACCAGAAAGATTATCGTTGTAACATGTATAAACATTTAAAAATCCAAAGAGCACAACAAATATGACATGGCTTATTTGGTTAAGCATGTTTGTAGTATCCTATATAAAGGTTAAGTTCACAAGCTTAAGTGTCCTCGTTGTATCATCGATGTATTAACGTACTTTTTTTTTATCAATAATATAAAGTTAGTTTTATCCTCTTTTGCATATTATACCGGTTTTGTATCTTTTTTCATACAAATTTCAAGAGCTATGCTACTTAAATTTTTTGTTGATATGTATTAATGTGTCAGGAACACCAAAAAATATTAAATCGACACTACACGTTTACAATTAATTTAAATGGGCATTGATATAGGGTAAAATAAAACAATATAGCCCGTATTTGATTGACTGTTTTTTTTTATGATACAAGTATTTGATTGACTTGAGTTGGAAGTTTTGGAATTATATGAGAAAAACTATTAGTTTATTAGTTTGGACACTAAGGTCTTGTTTTTCATGGTCAAGAAATCATGCACACACAAAACACCGCACTCTCCGCCACATTTTACCGCAAATCATTATTTTTCTCTCTCCTCACCTTTCTCTCTCCTCACTTTTTTCCTTTGCTTTTTACATTCTCTCTCCTCACCTACCCCACATACTAATAACTTACCACAATTCCACCACACCCACCACACCATTCCGTAAAATACCGCATAAAAGAACACGGCCTAAATTGCCCGTGAAAAGTATAGTTCGTTGGAAATATTGTACATTGTTAAGTGATAAATCGTATATATAGATGTACTCAAAGAAACCTGACCGCGCAGACAACATTTTGTTTTAATAAATTGTATGGATGTACTCAAATAAATTGTCATAATTTGGCTAATGAGGTCAAAATTTTAAACTTTGACCATTAATTATCAAATTATATATTGAGTTATTGTACATTAATTACTATCATTATCAAATTTGTTATGAAAAATATACCTACTTAAACATAATATAACAAGCCTTGCTAAGTTAAAATGTGAAAATTAATAATCAAAGTATTACTTCAATGACCGTGAAAAAAATAAAAGGAACAAATTATTTGAGATGGAGGGAGTATATAATAAAATATAAATGCAAGATGATAATGCATATGTGATATGAATATCCTAACTTCAAAGTCATGTGTTTGATTCTTGCTTCCTGTGTTTATTATTCCATTGTACATATATTGGTTGATTTCTTTTTCAAAAATATTAAATTATTTTTATCATAAATATTATATTGTTCTTTTCATCAAAAAGTATCATATTAATTTTATCTTAATTTGTGGGCTTATGACTAAATAAGGCCAAGTGAAATAGTGTATATTTGTCTCATATAAATTTGAGGTGTTTATTAAATTTATAATCTTTTAGCTAAATATTACTTTTTTTGGAACACTTTAAATTTTAATAGATGACTACACATTTTTATTATTGTTATACCGGTATAATTTTTTATGTAATTATTGTTATATTAAAAATCAAGTTAACATGGTATTAGTTATTTTATTGACGCTTTGAATATTTGTGTTCAATCTCTCAATTTCTCGCGGTATTTTCCATCTCTCACTCACTCTCTTTTTCTCATTTGCAGATCCATTTAGAATAACCAAAGAAGTACAATGGAGCAGCAGCCCACGATCGCATACACCCACTATCGTTGCATACCACCGAGCTCAAACCGCCGAATGCATCTTGGCCGTCCAACTTGAAGAGAATCGAAGGGTCCAGATTTGAAGAGGGAGGGATGAATTCGAGTATATAAGGGAAGAAGAGGCCGATTTGAAGCTTTCATGGTTGGTTTTGGGGATGTGACACCCATGCCTCCATCATTAGGGTTTATTCTTGTTCTAGATTTAGATTAGTTTTCTGATTATTCTTCATGCTTAGGTTTAGATTTATACTCTGTTTTTCATGTTAATTTTGTTTTCGAATGTTAGTATTTCTAGTGTAATCAAGTTAAACTAGTTCTTCCTTTTATCTTCTCTTTGAATTTGATGATGTGAATTCTTGTGTTAATGATGTTCTGATTGTGATTGATTTCATGCCCTGTTTTGCTTTGGTATTCTTCTTATTCATTCTCTGTTTTCTCTTTTCTTTCCTCTGTTCTTTTCTCTCTTTCTCTGTTTCTTTCCTTCTCGTTCTCTCTGTTTTGTTTTTCCCTTTGTCTCGGTCAGTAGGTGTTAGCTAGGGTTTAGACATTAGTATTATATTTATCTTTTAGTTTTGGTTTAAGTTAGTCTTAGTAGTAGTTTATTAGGTTGGAATTAGGTGAGTTAAAGTTTAGGTCATTATAAATGAAGTTGGGCCATTAGTTTAGGATTTGGGCCAGTTTAGTGTTTAGGATTAATTGGGTGTAGGTTGATCATGGCCTTTAGGTTAGTCTCATTAGATTATTAAATTAGTTTAGTTAATCTAAGTTAAGTTGAGTCTTAGTTTGTTTAGAGTTAGTTAAATAAAATGATTAATGAGTAGTTAATTTAGGTTAGGGGGTGATTAGGCTCTTATTAGGGGTTTGATTGGAAGGGAATGATTAGCTTAGTTTAAGATTTTTCACCATTACTCTCTATCTTTTGTGGAAGTTTTAGTTGATTGAGATGTTGCTAGGCTTCTTTAAAGCAACAGTGTGAGGTTTTAGTGGAATAATTATGTTTGTCATTCATGGAAATGAAGATTGATTTAATTAGGGTTTGTTACACTTTATACTCTTAGGTTTTAGTCTTCATGAAAATGAAGGGTAGGATTTGGGAAGTTAATCTAATGTTACCTTTGGAAGAGGGTGCTTAGAGTGATTAAATTTTAGTAACAACCTATTCCTAGCTTAGTTTTAACCTTTTCGATTTTCCTTCGATTAGATTTCCTTTAGCCGGCTAAAATCAACCCCCGACCCTTTTCTTTCTTTTATTTGTGATTTTTATTGTGTCTTTAGTTTAGTTCTAAAACTCTCAAAAACTGTGGAAATTACAACCTAGTAGGTGAGAGTTCGAGTGACTTTTAGGTTCGGTACCCCAACTCCCTGTGGATACGATATCAAACCCCCGGCTATTCTATAGCTAAACAAGCATGCAATCAAATTTTAATTGTTGTATTTGGAAATCATGCAATCAACTTTTAAAAATTTTGATTATAAATTTTTCAGTATATATAATGAGTTGCAATATAAAATTATTATGGATAGATTTATAACAAAAATACTATCATATATATATATATATATGTATGTATATATTAATTAAGTATTCCCTTTGTCCCTTTTTATTTGTTCACTAAGCTAACTTTTATTTTTGTCCCCAATTATATATCGTTTTTTTTATGGATTATTAGGTTTAAAATCTCCAACTTTGGGGTTTGTTTATCATAATATCCTGAACTTCAAATTTAATATGAATACCCTAAACTTTGGGAGGTCATATTTGACGGTAGCCCAACACCAACTTAATATCAATTAAACTCAGGATTTTCTGTGATGTAACAATATTTTTTGAGGTGACTTGTAGAATGGAAGTTTGTCCTAGTCAAAAAAACAACCACTACATTGTAGAAAAACTCGAATTTAATTGATGTTAATTCAGTGTTGGAATGCTAATAAATACCACCCCCCAAAGTTTGGGATATTTATATATCAAAAGTAAAGTTTGAAATATTTTGATAAACAAAATCCAAAGTTGGGGATTTCAAAACCAAATAATCATATTATTTCAACAACGGTTTTACAATATTTACCCTAATAAATGACTTCGAAACCAATAGCTTAACAATAATTAATGACACTTTTATCTTTTTAAAATGTTTCTAACTAAGACTTTGTGTTGTTCTCCATTTTTCTTCAAAGCGGCAAATAAAAAAGGGGGAATACTAGTAATTACAATTAACTACACACACCCCATAACTTCATTTAATAAAAAAATTAATTATTGTTTTTAGGATTATTGGACTATAATATATTGTAGTTTGGGGGTATTGGACATTCATACATTCTACTATTTTTCGGACTTTAATACATTATAAGAGTGGGTGATGCTTGTGTATTGGAAACGAGTTTTGGAGATAATAACTCATCAAACATCCTTGACCAATCGTAGGTAAATAATTTGTCAAGTTTTTGAAATTTTAGTTGAATTTATGTCGAGTAACTTAACCCTAATTAAAACTCATCTATTTGACTTAGGTCTGACTTTGAAAAAATAAAGGAAGAGGAAATTATTTATGTCAAACATATGAATTTTAGGGTTGCTTTGTATAGATTCAATTAAAATTTCAATAAAACTTGTCGAATGATTTTTTTTAGGTTGACATGGAGAATCTCTAATGAGTCATTGTCACCGTCAGTGCACAAGCGCCACCCACCCCCATATAATAGTGTGTTATAGTCCAAAAAAATAGTATGGTATATGATTGTCTAATATTCTAAATGTACAATATATTATAAGATAATCATCCATTTTTTTCCGAAAACAAAACATTCCCATTATTCTATATTAATTGTGTTTTGAAAATTGTGCAGTCAAATTTCAAAAAATTTGATCATAAATTTCTCGATATATACAATTATCAGATTTGTAACGTAAAATACTATTATAAAATTATAATGTTGCAATTGTTCAATAACACATTCATTGATATATATATTTTTTTGCAAAATTTTATATTTTTAATGATATTCAACCATTGAGATATATATTTTTTTTACAAAATTTAATATTTTTAATGATATTCAACCGTAATTGAAATTTTTTTAACTATCATGGTTAAGAGTATAAATCTTTTTAATAGATGAAATTTAATTATCTTAATCAAATTAATAGCAATGTACTTTCGAGTATCATAGTTAGAAAAAAAAAATTCAAATGGTAGAATTTTCCACTCAAAAATCCTGTAAATATTGTTGATGTCTTTGGATAAAGCCGGTACAAATTCCCAACATTAATGGAAGAACTTAAACGGCAACATCTTAGGCTTCGGTACTCGCATCCACAATACCACACCTACATCATGTCTTCTCGACAGACATCTTCGTCTTTTTCAGATACCCGCCCTCTCTTTTTATTTAAACGATCAGGAGTTGGGTCTTTCTGAATTGCTTGTGCATGAGCAAAAAGAGCATAAGTTAGAAATTTAGAATCATCGGTTTGTTAACTCTCCCTCTCTCAGTTTCTTCTTAACTTTCTCCTTCATATTTTAAAGTTTGTTGTAGGGTTCTGAGATGGTCATTCTTAAATTCTCTTTTCTTTAATTTTGTTAGCAATTCATCATGTATTTTCAACTGGTCCCTTATCCTCAGTCTCTCTTTCTTCGACGATTTCCTATTTGTTCATCTCTGTATATACAGAAGGTATTTGTGGCAAGGCCTAGCATGTAAAATGTATTTATTTTTGAAGTATGAAATGAGTAAGCATGGTCAACTAATGATATTGAACTTAGGGTGTGTTTGGTTGGACAAAAAACCTTGGGAAGTGATCAATTTTCTTGAGAGGTAACTTGACCTTGGGAAAAATTTTACAATAGGCCCGCTATTTCCTAAATTTTTTGAGGGAAAATTTGTCTGGGATTCATACTGAATGTTTCCTTGTAAGGTAATTAACGCTGACTGCTTGATGTTGTTTGATTTGAAGGGTTCCCAGAAGATGGAAGAAGGAGAGGGAAGTGCTGTTCGAAAATGGGATAAGCTGATACCAGATGCACTATGCTTGATATTCGAAAAGCTCCCTCTTCCGGAAAAATTAGTGGTGATTCCGTTGGTTTGTAAGTCATGGGCAGCAACTTTGAAGCGCCCTTTTTCCTTTCTCGGGTGACTCCGTTGGCTTACTTTAAAACCAACTATGAGAGCATTCGCGAGATCCTGTCAGGGTGCCCTGATCTGCAGTCCTTGATCTTGAGGGGGTGTACGGCTGCTCTAACAGTCAAGAGGTTCCTTAAGTTTAGACATCCCAAGCATACGGTTGTGAGGGTCCTAGAGGCAGAGGAGTTCATTGAAGGCCTTTGCTCTTTCTTCTCTGACAATTGGTGATCATCGTAGTAATTATGAAGATGCAGATTGGAATATGAGTTTAGTGAGTTAAGAGTAATTTTTGGATTGCTACTTTTGGTAGTTAGAGCGAAGCATGTAACACAAACATTTGCTAGCTAGAGTGTTGAAAGCTTTCTTACAGTATTTTTGGTATCTATTTATGGTTCAAGATGCTTGGCGTGTATTGAATCAAGATGCTTACAATATTAATGGAGGTTACCTATTAATGGTTTGTTTGATATGTTTGGAGTCTAAACTAAATCATGTTTCAAAAAGCGAACCAATTGACTTGGACCCATACTTGAACCAACGTTTGAAATGAGGCCCTTTGATTTTGACATGAGCAACTAGACCCTAACCATACCTAGCTAAATCAAAGTCAAAATTTGTTATGAATTTAAATTATATCCGTACTTTAAATGACCAAATCTAATTCAAAGCTTACTTGAATGACCTAATCCAAAGTGAATCAAACAACTAGGAGCAAAGTTAAACTTGAACCGAACCATACCTAGATGTAAATCGAATTGTTTCTTAATTGATCCTAGTGGAAACCAAATTTATCCACATTGAAATGATATTTAACTTGAATTAGGCTCGTATTGACCCAATCTAAAGTGAACCAACCTTGAACAACCCAAAGACCCTAATTTGATCCAAATTGTACTTGTTAACCCAATCCAGTTCTTACTTGATTTTATGATATGTCAAAGTGATCCAAATTGAGTCATTTTTCTCTGTTTTTTAGTTCAATTGTTTTATTGGAAAAATTATCATGGAAATTTGTCCACTGGCACTAGAGATGATTTGATGGATCAAAAGAATAGTTTTGTTAGTTAGCTGTAATTTTTATTGTTTTTGTAATTTGTTGTCGTTTAACACTCATTCAAATCTCAATTGTACTTTTATATATGACTTTAGATTGTATATTTATGTTAGCTAATGGTGGTTGATATTCTTGTTACCTATCACTGCTATTTCCACAATTTAATTAATTACCTATGCCTCAGAAGAATAAACATCCACATCACCTTCAATCGAGTTCAAAGTCGGGGATGGTTTACCTCTAGTTTGAATGAGTCGTGTCTGTTTTAGTTTGGGCCGGGTCAATTTGGATATGGGTCATTTCGGTTTATGTTAGGATCCAATAATAACTAGATCAATTCATGATCAATATGGTTTAGTTCAAGTATGGATTTTGTTTATGTTCGATCTGTTTGCTTCTGATTAGGTAATGTTGGATCGAATTTGAATTAGTTGGCTCATAAAAAGACCTCAGGTTCGGGACGATTATTGGTCAGTTTATTTTAGTTGTTTGGGTCAAAACAATTTACCATATTTTGGGTGTCGATTTGGGTATGGGTCCAAACTTGTTGGTTCGAGCTTTGATCTTGGGTCTGTTTTTCTAGGTAATAAATTTTGTATGTTTGTTCTATAAGGTTTGAGAAAAATAAGGGGATGGGAATAAAGTCATCAATTTCTACCTTTTTTTTTTTAACAAAGGGTAAACAACAAACACTAAGAAGCCCTTCTCTCAAGGAATCTCCCAAACGTGTCCTCTTTAACAATCAAGGATAGATCTCTATGAAAACTATAATCGAAACAACAAGAAGAATTTAAACTAATTCCAAATTTGGCTAACCAATCTGCCGCTAGATTCCCTTCACGAAAATGTTGATGTACCACCACCTCTTCACGCATCGTCATATATTCTTGAATATCTTGGACTATTTTAGCAATCTCCCAAGGAGCTTTGAACACCTTTGACAGCATTAATGAGAACCAGATTATCACCCTCCAAAATGATGCGTCTAATGCCACTAGACACCGCAACTCTAATCCCGTTACGCAAGGCTATGGCTTCAGCGCTCAACACCGAAGAATTCCCCAAGTTGAAAGACGCCACCCGAACCACCTTGCCCTGAGTATCCCTAATGATAAAACCTCCCCCAACTTTGTTTGAGTTCCTCGCTCCATCAGTGTTAATTTTATACACACCTTCAGAAGGCGGAACCCACGAGATCCATTTTGAAGTCATCCTGTTAGAATGGGAACAAGATTCCAGCCCCCCAAGGATTCAACCAACCGCTCTCTAATTCTCCATTCAGCAGAGGCACGCTTTGCTCGTAATAGCGTACTACCTGGTGGTATAGTCTTCTGACTAAACACCACCAAATTCTTCGTTTTTCAAATACTCCACAACAAAGCAACTATTCTATCAACAGACCGTACTGAAGAACCCTTACATCTATTGATAAAGTCTTCAATCATATCAGATGGTTCTGGGGTGTTTTGAACCCAACCATGTTGCTTAGCTAATTGCCAAACATCATCCGCATAATCACAGTGCAGGAATAGATGATCCTCATTTTCAGACGATGAGCTACATAAGGGACACAACGGAAGAACATTCATACCACAATAAGCAAGGTGTGCTCTAACAGGTAATGCATCCTGAAACATTTGCCACAGAAAGGCCTTCAATTTAGGCTGGATATTCAACTTCTATATCCATTTAAATTCCCAAACATGGTCAAAATCAACTCCATCATCCATTACTATGGGAGTTCCATAACAACCGAGATGAAAATTCATAACAACCGAGATGAAAATTCATTAATCACCGTAAAATATCAATATTATCCTCAAGTTACTACCAATAAGTTAACTCTTTCATATTTGCTAAAATTTGAACCTACTGTATGGCCGCACATCTAAGATGTGATTATACGCGTTTCAACTTTCAATTAAAATCTCATATTAGCAAAATTTAGAGATTAGAGGGATTTTATTATCTCTGAATTTTCTCATAAAATCTCATTGTAAATACTCTAAATGCTCATATTAACCACCATAATATGAATTATAAATCCCCTATGCACAATAATTTATAATTTACACCCGTCTTTGATCGGAAAATTGATTATTCCTACGTGAAAGCATCTGAACGATTGCACCGATACAACTATAAGCACAATACCTTGGAGAAATGTTCTAAACTTTCACCCATTTTCAGCTCTCTCCCGAATAGTACCTTTTTGCTAAAATACGTACGAAAATGCATACCTTGGAGAAGGGTTTTATCCATTTCTAACCCCTCCTACTACCAAACAGCCCCTAAGCAGGTAAGGTGAGGGGGTGAGGTGTATGCCTTGCAGAAAGGTTTTCAGCTTTTCCCCCAATTCCTTCATCTTTATTCCCAAACATGCCCTTATCTCACACCCCTAACTGCCACTGGCAAACCCCACTATAAAAGGTTGAGCCAATTGGCAGTTTTCTCTCGGACCTCCATTTGTCACTACACTACAGAAAATGCTGATATTCGTCAAGACTCTGACAGGCAAAACCGTCACCCTTGAGGTTGACAGCATTGACGCCATTGAAGCTCTCAAGGCTAAGCTCCATGCCAAAGAAGGTCTCAACATTTCCCCTCTGTCTTTCTTTTTCTTGCATTATTATGCATCTTCTTCCAAATTTGACTTGAATTTTGCTACTTAACTTTTTCGTTTTGTGTGGATTTTGAAGGAGTTCATCCGGACCAGCAGCGTTTGATCTTTGCTGGTAAGCAGCTCGAAGATGGGCGTACTCTTGCTGACTACAACATTCTGAAAGGTTCATCTTCTAATCGCTCCGTCACGATACTAATGATTACTCGTTTTCTTCAAACTGTTTTTGCTATAGTCGATGATCATCGTTGTGATTGTTTCTGGAGGTTTGGAGATCGATCATTTATACTCTTTTTTGTTTCTCTCTTTGTTGCTGATATCTGGATTGAAGGTTTTGTTTCTTCAAAGTTTTCTCAACTCCAAAATCTTCTCAGCGCCTGTCTCTGTTTTCTGTGTGATTGTTGTGGTTTTGGCGTCAGTATTCCTCCTCCATGTTATAGTAGTTGTTGAAATCTCTGGCTCTCTTCGCTGGAATAATGTCTGTTACATTTCGTTTTAACATTGCTGGTCTGTGGTTGTAGATTGATTTCTCTTCTAATTTTTCTCCAATCTCTCCGTTATTAGTAACTTCAATCGCTTGGCTTGGTTTCTGTTTGCATATCTGTTTGTTTCTCAAGCATATATGGCGATCATTGTTGTTGCTGGGGTCTCGTTTAGGTGTAATTATATGATTTAACCTCATCATTTTATTTATTTATGAAAGAACCCTAGAGGGGGGTGAATAGGGTTATGAAAGTTTCTGCACAAATAATCACTTGTAAAGGACGTTAGGTTCTTAATCTAACTAGATTAAGATTCAATATAATGCAGGAAAAAGATAAAGGACAATAAGCGTATACTGAACAACTTCCTTTATTATATTGAAACAGAATGAAGTAATACAACACACACCAAATTCACCCTTTGGTGTTTACTCTCAATCGATCCTAAGTCCTTCTAGGAATCGATTTCACAAGCATCAATCAACCCTAAATCCGTTAAGGATTGATTATACTCAACTTCTCACAATCACCAAATCTCGTACAAAATAGAAAACGCTATTTTTATTTCGAACACCCGATTTCTTCCATGGAATCGTTGATTTTCCTTGAGCAAGATGTCTTCTATTTATGTAGCTTCCAGACGCAATAGAGTCGTTGCAATTTGGATTCCTTCCTTCTTTGTGTTGAATGATAACTTCCTTAATTGTTGTTTCCTTCTTGGTCTCGATTCAGAATATCTCTACTTCAATCTTTTCTTCTCTTTCCTTGATTAGGTGTTTCCTGAAATAAAGGGATCAATTAGTCAATTTTAAATCAGAAAATAGGTGGCCAAAATTTCAGAGAATCAATTGAGAGATACTTCCCTATTTTGACTGCATTTTTCAAAACTTCTCGCATATGGTGAACGTCCTTATGCTGCCTTGGGTGAACGTCCTTATGATGCCTTGGGTGAATGTCCTTCTGCCTTCTTGAGGTTTCTTTCCTTGCGCATTATATCTTTTCTGGATATTCGAATTTTGACTTTCATTCAAAACTGATCCAATCGCCAAGGTCCTTGAGCCTGAGTCTATCAATGTCCTTGAGGGGTTCTAACAATTTATTTATTTTTTGTTGAAATTTTGGAGTGTAGAATCAACTCTTTACCTGGTGTTGACGCTAAGGGGAGGTGGATATGGGAAGCTGAATTATCCTCCAAGTCTGCTGGTTTTGGCTCGCAAATACAGACAGGACAAGCAAATTTGCCGCAAGTACTCTCTCTCTCTCTCTCTCTCTCTCAATCACACATGATGTGAAAATCCATAAATGTTTACTCATGAATTTGCTTCTCAAAATAATAAAATGGCAGAAATCTGTTTGATGATCCTTTTAGAATCGTACATGTTCATTATATTTACCGGTTTGAATCTTACCATTCTTACGGATTTATTCTTTAACAAATCTGAAAACATGCCATTGCCAAGTAGTATACTACACTATAGTTAGTATTATATAGTATATGCATACTTAATGATCTCAATAAACTATACATATATGTTGTATATGCGTACATATATTGAATGTATAAGATAGTTAATGCAGGTTATGAGTGATCACTATCTATCCATATCATCCAAAATAAAAAAAAAAAGAGTTACGCTTATATGTTGTCCTGGCTGATGAGAATATACGTACTGTATCACCAGGTGCTATGCTAGGCTGCCACAGAAAGCAACTAACTGCCGCAAGAAGAAGTGTGGACACAGCAACGAGGTGTGTATCTCTCTACCTCCTACCTTTATTTCATTTATGCTTGTTCTAATTCTAGATTCCAACTTAAAAAATATATGTTGGAACTTTGACACAAATGTGGCCATATATATTGGTTGCTTGATCTATATTCAAATCAGATAATATTATGGGTACTCTCAGATATAGAACAAGATGTCATTCAGAATCTCCTCCTAATTTTTGAATGTTGGTTTTCAACAGTTGAGGCCGAAGAAGATGTTCCAGACGAAAGATGTCAAGTGAATGATGTGTGGTGTTTGGGGGCATCATATCGGATCAGAAAAGTTAGATGCTAATTTCTGCAAGCTGGCCTGGCTTTTGTTTTGGGATTTTGGTCTTTTGGTTCTAATTTCGTGTTTTAGATTCAGCGTAAACCTAGCTGTCAGATTACTACTAGTAGTTGTAAATAAGTTGGTGTACGTAGTGATACTCTATGGTCACAACTCACAACTGGGAAGGTCTGTTGATGAATGAAATGATCCCTATTGCAGTTTTCCTGTACGTACCACTGGAAACCTAATATATTGCCAGCTTCCTCAAATGGGTCTTTTGTTAATTATATATATATTTTTTATTATCTTCCTAGCTTGCAGTATGATAGGATATACTTGAAAATTTCTTTGATCTTAAAACCCTCGCTATATGTCAAAGAAATTTCCAAGCATCCTATTTATTTATCTTTTTTTTTGTTTGAGATATTATTAAAGCTAGGAATATAATTATTACCTCCGTCTCAAAATGTTTGACCGTTGATTATTCAAAAATTATAATGATTACAATATAAAATTACCGTCATTGTAATCTTTAGCAAATTATCTTTAATTCTAATGGTAGTGATTTCATATTTTAATTCATTATAAGGGTTAACAATAGGTTCTGTCATTCGTGACCATATGGGCCAGCTACGAAAAGCGGGTGCAACGCCAGTTAATTCTCATTCAATCCTGTTGACGGAAGCTTTGGCTTTTCGGTTCGGTCTTCAACAAGCTATCTAGGAAGGTTTCTCTAGGATTCAGATTGAAGGGGATAGTCTTATCTTGATTTAGGCTATCCAAGGTGTCATCTTCATGCCCTGGCACATTGACATGATTGTCAGAGATATCAAAAAACTACTCTTACAGTTGGAGGACTCCAATATTTGTCACATCTACCGAGAAGCGAACTCAGCGGCAGATTGGATGACAAAATTTGGCCACTCTCTAAATTCGGTGGGTCTTTGGAGATGTAGCCCCTCTTTGGATTTTTCTTTTATTATTCTTGCGGATAACTTGGGGAGATGCCTTGACAGAAGGGTCCCCTAAGTGTTGGTGTACCTTGTTTTACCCGTGTTATAAAAAAAAAAATTAACAGTCAAAATTTAGTCAACGGACAAACATTTTGAGACGGAGATAGTAATTAGTAATGACTAATGAGTAGATCTTATATGAATATATGTCTCACGTAACTTATGAACACTAAAAAGATGCTCCCTCCGTTCCATATTAATTGACACTTTAACTAACTTATTTTGTTCCAAAATAATTGTCACTTTTCTATTTCCAATACCTAATTCAATTATTTTACATTATTTATTAGAGAGAGAAAAGGCAAATGTAATTGAAGTTTGGTAGTTATTATAGTTATATATTAGTATGTGTGAAAATTCTAATTTTGTCAATTAATTTGGAATGAAGGGAGTATTAAATAACATTAACTGAATAAAAATTTTAATAATATCAATACAAATACAAATAATTTTTTACACTATACATAAAATAATTGTATGTACACATACATAGTGTGTGGATTAGTATGTAACAACCTTGGTCGATTAAATCAATAGTACTCTCCCTTTTTATTTTTTTAAAATAACAAAGTTAATCATGAACATTACATACGAATATTTTTCACTAAACTTTGATGATAATCAGTTACCGAGAATCATCACACGTATTAATTCACTTTATTGTACATGTGTTGATTCAAATTTGTGTTTAAAAATCCGGTACTCAAACATTAGTTTAATGCATAGTTTTAAACAATAGTGACAACATAAACTATCAACGTAATATATTGCCTTCTTTTTCTTTTATTTGACTTTTAACTAATTTGTCTCTTTTCATATTATCGGTAAATTTACTATTTTGATAATATATTAATTATTGTTTTTCTTGTTTCATCTATAATATTAATAAAAAATATTTAAAAATAATTTAATTAAAAATATTTCATTAATTATCCTATTAATCATTACATAAATTTTACGTTGTTAATTTTGTCTTACCCTCTCAAAAGTTATAAAGTAATACTAATTTCTTTAAAGAATTGGTGATTAGTTAGTGACACGTTTAGGGTGGTACCAAAATATAAGTTACACAAATTTAATTCACATTGATATATCATGATTCCATATTAAAAAGATCAACTAAAATAAATACATTTTGATAATTAACAAAATAAAATGTTTGGATTCCCCATTTTAATAGTTAATTATGAAACTATATATATATATATGTCTCAAAATGGAGCACTATATGTTTTAAAGGTTGATGATTATTAGTGAGTGAGGGGTGATTAGCTATTAATGTATATATATGATTCTTTTTTGATATATAAGTAACTTACCATTCACACAAAATGTCATTATAAAAATTTTAGTGAAGTCCACCATTTAATTTTGAGTATAGACAATTAAAGAATCAAACATCTAAGTACAAATACAATGTCTTACTCATTTCTATGTCAAGTTACCAAGTTTTAATATGAATAGTATGTGAATTGCGAATTTTGCAAATGAATTTCATGAATGAGTCTCTTCTATGTACCGAATCTTTTTTTAGATTTTTTAAAAAATCTTTCTTATTT
Source organism: Portulaca oleracea (assembly GCA_029582165.1). NCBI lineage: Eukaryota > Viridiplantae > Streptophyta > Magnoliopsida > Caryophyllales > Portulacaceae > Portulaca > Portulaca oleracea. The sequence continues at coordinate 34,367,627 of CM055871.1, forward strand.
ATCTCTTTTCATGTGAGCAAATTAATGGGAAATAGAATTTTTAAGATTATATTAATATTTAATTAGAAGTGTAGTAGAAAATGTGCATGCATTATTTACCTTCTATAATAGTATTGGCAATTCTATTATATTTTGAATTGAATGAAGCTATTTTAATTCAATAGATAAATTGTTTGAAAGAATTAATTTTTTTTTATAGTGATAAGATTGTATTAAATATACTACAAGAAACACGTTTGGGTATATATTAAGGCTCCGTTCTTTTATGCGGTTGGTTGTGGTGTGATGGAATTTCGAAAAGTATGGTGGATTGTGGTAGGTGAATTAGTATATTTTAATTTGAAATTGGAAAAAATAAATTGGTATTTTTAAAAAATTAGTAAAGAGAAATGGTACTATAGAAGGTAAATAAATAAAATAATGCATGCACATTTTCTACTATACTTCTAAAATCTTAATATAATCTTAAAAGTTTGATTACCCATTAATTTGCTCACATGAAAAGAGATAAATAAGAAATATTTTTTAAAAAATTTTAAAAAAATTCAGTGCATAGAAGAGACTCATTTATTAAATTCATTTACAAAATTCGTAATTTAATTATAATTTATATATTTATTGTATATATTGAGAAATTTATAATTAAAAATTTTAAAATTTAATTATATGATTTCTAAAGACAATCATTAATATACTACAGACGGAGTATTTTATCTAATTTGTATGTATGTCTGCTGTACCTCACGAGTCATGAGTCATGACCCATCTCGTCAAGTTGATTACTGCCGTCTGATACTCTGAGTTTTTCTTGTGGATTGTTGTGTTTTTGTTGATCGAGCCAAAAGACTAGACGAATTCCAGGTTTTTTCGAACAGTCGGCACTCGGTAGCTTCAGTGATCAATCTGTTGCCGTAAAAAAATAGGTATACAATCTCTCTCAATTTTCTTTCGGTTTTATTGTTAGTTTCAGAAGGTTCTATCCCAATTGGTTTCTCGTTGATCAGCCCAATTCCCAATTTAGTTTCTGGCTTTGCATGATACCATTTGTGCGGTCCTCCCATTTCTTTTTCTGAGGCTAATTTGAAGGTTTTTGGGGCTAGGGTTTATGCCTTATGGCTCAGTTCATCCATTTACTCCATTTCTTTACTAATTAATTCTTCCGTTCTATTATATTAATTGTCATAATTTTGACTTTTATAGTTTTCAATATCACTCTTTGATTGATAATTTCTTGCATAACATGTTATTAACAATTGCAATATTATACTTTTATGATAGTATTTTTCGTTACGAATCTAACTATTGGAATTTTATATTGCAATTCATTGTATATATTGAGTAATTTTCAAAGACGATAATTAATATGGAACAGAAGGAGTATTTGTTTAATTTTTTTGTGGTGTCTGAAATTTGCCTAGTTGAATTTTAGCTAATCGCTGATTAACAGCGCCAATTGTTTAGTTTTAAACTTTGGGTGTTGAAATACAGAAATCATTTGGGCATTCTGAGCATATGGAGGTAGGAGAAGGAAGTGATATTAGAAAATGGGGTGAGCTGATGCCAGATGCATTAACCCTGATATTCAACAAGCTATCTGTTGAGGATAAACTAACCCTGATTCCAAGTGTCTGTAAGGCATGGGCGAAAATTGTGGAGGGGCCTTATTGCTGGCAACACATAGACATTCTCGAGTGGAGCTATATATGTGACCTTGATGAGCTCGATCGGATGCTCCGGTTGCTTGTCGCTCGGAGTAGCGGGTTTCTTTGCAGTCTCCGTGTTTCAAGTGTTTGCGACGACCATTTGTTTGAATTCATTGCACAACAGTAAGCTTAATTCCAACCTTATTTTAATGCCCACTAAGCCCTGTTGAATGTTCTCACTTGCTTTTAGGGATATATACTTGTTTCTAAGACCAAAGAGGTGTGGATGGAGGGGAGAAAGAGGAGGGGCAGACTCAGAAATAGTTCTTAGACCTGCCACAAGCATGAACAGCAAAATAGGGTGCTTTTGGCTTGGAATCCTTTTCTGACGAAGCTTTATTTGCATATTAGGTGCATTAGTGAGTTTGATTGTGAATCGTATGTCAAGTTATTTATAAAGGGAATTAAGAAGCATTCTTTAAAAGAAACTGTGATCAGAGTTTTGTGGATGGCCATGAATTTGACATTTCAGGTGGGGAATTTAACTTCAAAGAAATTATTTTGTCTTTAATTAAGGTTTTGTGCATCGAGTATATCCCAGGATTCACAACCATAGTTTACATTCCTACCATACTTCTAGCATTGGACACATTTATATGTATGAAATGGCTTTGTCAAAGAGCCATGTCTCAGTGGATTTTGGACTTGCTTAATTCAGGGCTGTAGCAACTTGTAGAATTGAGAAATGTAGGAAGATAAGTGAGGAGATGGCTAATAGTATTACTTTGATGACTTTCTAGCATAGGTTAGTGATTGTTATGACTTTGTAAAAGCTCAATTCACAATCTTGATCCCCTCTAACTTTAAGCCTGCAAGAACCAACCTGTGAAAATGCAATTTCAGCACGACATGCTTTGGGATGGATTCCAGCGGCTTAGGTCCTATTCTTTAGGCCGTTTGGAAAAGTGTGCTGTCCCTTCAGACTTTAAAGAATAAGCCCTTAATATGTACGTGTTGAATTCGTCACCTCTGCATACATGGCCCCACTTTTAAACGTGCGGTTTTACGATTTTTTCTTGGTTTTTTGCTAGTGCGCAGTCCCTTCAGACTTTAAAGCTGAGTGATTGCAAAATGAGCGACTCCATTATAGAGAAGGTGGCTGAAAATTTTTCATCACTCACAGTCTTGGACTTGAGCTCCTGTGAGATTGGTGCTCGTGGTCTACAAGCTTTTGGAAAGAATTGCAAAATGTTGTCAACGCTGAGCATTGAAATGTATGTTGAGCATGTCATGGAAAACACTGGGGAGCCTATACATGGCGATGAAGCTCGCGCAATTGCTGAGACAATGCCCAAACTGAAACACCTGGATCTATCTTACCTTCACGTAAACACTGAATGCATCCTTGAGATCCTGTCTGGCTGCCCTAAGCTCAAGTCCTTGCACTTGAGGCGTTCTTGGGGGGTCCAACTTGAACAGAAATTTCTGGAGGAGAAGTATCCGCAACTTAAGGTAGTGACATGCCACATGAAGAAACATTTCATTTTGTCGGATATCTGGACTGACTCGGACTTGTGGGACATCAATAATTACCTGGAGGATAGCGATGTTGATGTAATGTGGTGGGATGATGAAGTTTCAGAAGGCCGGTGATTATATTGACCCCGAGGACATGGTTTGACTTTGGTTGGTGGCCGACTCCTTAGGCACTCTTCTTTGCACATTTATCTCCTGGACGACCCCTAGTTTTGCTCCTGACATAGATATGCAAGTGCTCCAGACGTAGATACGTAAGTAAATCTAGTATGGATCTTGGTACTGTGCTCATTGCCTATGTTTCTCAACTTTTTTGATATGATGTAACTGACCTTTGTCGTGCATTCTGAAAACAATCAATGTGAACTACGTATCTTATAAAAACCCGAAAGTCTGCACCTGTTTGTCATGAACTCTTGCCAAGCTTACTAGTATTCATGTCAGGTACGCCAATTAGTTTTCATTAATTGTAGAAATCATGCATACAATGTTGTGGGTTGTTTTGTGTAGGTGCTATTAGGAAGGCATGGACTTACTGTGTAGATAGTGGTTTGTAATTTTGTTGCTTTGTGCGTTCTTCTTTGGTTCTGTGTCGTTGGCTGTTACTGGTGTTGTTCATCTCTCCTTGTTTGTTTTGTGCTAAACTTACAGCCTTTTCGAGGCATTGAATTATCAAAAAAAGATCCGTATAGCCACCCTTCATCTCATGGTCTATGTTAAAGTGATTACATCTGCCTGGTTCTTGTCAAAAACTGTGCCATTTGAAATCCTCTTGCTTATCCAGCTCCATGACAAGAGGCATAAAACCAATATTTAGTGTATTCTCCATCAGTAGTTCAGTATCGTGGCAGGAAGTGAACACATCCTCGTGTTCTAGTAGTAGTCCTTTCTTCCAAACAAGTCTTATACTATTCAACCTAACCACATGATAAGCTCCACCGTATGTGAGGCTATGCTCTTCCGCCCACCGGTGTATCCACCATGCTCTTGGATGTCTTAATTCATTTCTTGATGCCAGCCTGCCACTAAGGGTTTACTGTGAATTTGGTTCCTGAGAACCATTTAACTTCACTGATATTATATGTTATGAAATGCCGATCAATGAGGGATGATATTTCTTTTATTTATATTGAAAAGCTCCCTATGTTATGTTTTACTAACTATGAAGGGACATTCCAGCTATTTTGGCTCAAGTCTGGCAAGATATGTGTAGTAACTCGAAAATGCCCCTGTTTTTCTATTTAATGTATCTCTCTACCCATCAACTATCTTTCTCTCTCTTCCCCATCCTCTAGCGCTGGCAAAAATTTGGGTCGAGGAAATTCGGGTAATTCGGGTTGGTCAAAATTCGGACGAGAAATTCTTGTCCAGACTTGGTTTTTTCCGGGTTGGACAATTCAGATTTTTCGGGTCGGATAAAAATTTTGCCGGCTCTGCTATTCCCCCATCCTCCGAATTGCTTATGTGATCTTGTGAAAAATCTCTCTTCTTTCTCATGTTCGAACTATTTGCCTTTGATGGTAGGGCATCTCCAATTTGCTTATGTGATCATCTGACCCTGACCCAAATAGGCACCAAATACACTTTGTTTCCTGGCCATGCTAATATGTCAAAGAATTTCTGCCCAATCATCACATAGTTTGGTAGTTTCCCCTCTTGCAATGCCTCTTGAACGTTAGATCAAATGGGAGGAAATGTCAAGTACTTGAGTTTTCTAAGCTTTTTGCCAAACAATGGAATAAAAGATCACAAATTTTTGGAAACCCACTTTCTCCCACAACTTGCATTGGGTTCATTCCAACTCCATGGCAATCTTAGTGTTGCAAGCTCCCACAAGATAACACCAAAGCTATACACATCACACCTGTACAAGTGTACATATAACCAAAAACCAAATTCAACTCAAGCAAGCAACTGCAATGTGGCTACCATACATACTTCCATTGACATAATCACAACTAACAAGCCCATTGATGGCTTATTAAAAAGAATCATAATTTAAGGGAATAAAGAGTTCCCAGACCGAAATTACCTAAGATAACCCAGGAAACCCCACAGGGGCGGGATCCGTCCCTCCAAAGTGTTGGAGTAGTCGAAATCCAATCCGTCAAGATTCAACAATTTGGATAAACTTGAAGGCAACTCGCCAGTGAGGAAGAAGAAAAGGATGAGGAAGAGAGGAATTAAATGGAAAAACAAGGGCATTTTCATCTTAGTACACATCTTATTAGAATTTCGTCAAAATAGTCGGAATGTTTCCTCATAGCAAATAAACTATAAAATATAATCTATGTAAGTTTTTAGTGTCATAAAAAGAGCGGTCTCCCATGATGAGTCGCTATCTCAAAACATCGGTCACCTCCTAATAACTTTTTACAATCTCGCTAGGTATGATTTTCCGCATCAATAGCTTGTCGATGAACTAATCTTGGTTGAGGTGCTGATATGGACCACCTCCCTAGAGTTAAATCACCCCATGTCTGCACCCATACATTTTTCTCTCTCATCAGCTCGCACTTGAATCTTGAAGTTTTGAACAAAGGCTTCTTCTGTTTGATCACACTCTAATGCTAGGCCATTAAGAGCTCCTTTGATAAGGATCATCTTTCACCCATCTGACAAACAATTGGCTTTTCAACTTCTTACTCATTTGAATTGTCCATTATTCATGTAAAACTTTTGATTGGTAATTTCACACCCTATTTGATGATTCATATTAAACTACTCCATACTATGACTACTATCATCATATTCATAATGGAATTTATCATAATATTCTACGTCAGTTATTTTTGAAAAGACGAATTTGTGTAAAATTTAGCTATTCTTTGTGTGCAATTATTTTCTCATGCCAACGCTACCAAACCCAAGTACGTAGTTGACAGGGACTATGGACCAAATATTATTACATGACCATCTATGTTAATTAGTTCATTAATGGTTATAGTTGCAATATTTTTCATATTTTTCTAATTTGTTTTTCTCTATATTAAATTGAAAATTATTCAGTGACATAAATTAGTGTAAGCCAACACATTCAGAATCTCAATCAGATTTAGGTCTTTGTGAGCAACTAAAGAACAGTTGCGTACAAAAAGGTTAAAATTTTATCGCCATTAGACCACCTCCTATAATCCTTGCACTCTTTACAGTGGAAATTGGCAGTGATGCTCTGCCTTTTCTCAAAAACAGAAAAAATCTATATTAACACTTAATCTTACTTCAAAATATAAATATAAATACTCTTAATGTAAATACTCAAAAGATTTCAAAAAAAAAATGTAAATACTCAAAAGGTACGACACATATAAATTAAACAAACAATAGTACTGGATCTGTTGCGCTGCAAATTAAAGAGCAGCATGCCAGCATCTATATGTAAATATTGCAAATTTTGTCTGATCTCCAGCCAGTAGCAACAAACATTCTAAGAGCAGGATATTACACAGCATTGGTAGCTATCTAAATGCAATATTCATAACTCAACATACAACAGTCTTTAGAAAAGTGCTCTATGCATTGAACTCATGTTATAGCAACACAAACTATTACAACCGCATACAATTTCTACTCATAAACTGTTTACAGACATAGAAAATTGCAGGGTACAACGGCGTCTAGAGCGTGTGCTTGGTTGGACTTCACACTTATCTTATTTATGTCTATATTATGCACGTTACCTTCATACTTGCCACTAACTCGATACATGCATGATATAACTAATTAACTTCTCTTTCTAATTGGTTTCCAAGCACAAAGACCTTTACACGGGTGGCCCACCGTATCCGCCACCACTTCCGCCTTTTCCTCCTCCTCGGCCGCCTTGGCCACCGCTTCCTCCTCCGTATCCTCCTCTACCACCTTGTCCTCCACCGGATGAACCACCTTGACCACCGCCTCCTCTTCCACCTTGTCCTCCTCCGGAGGAACCGCCTTGTCCTCCTCCTCCACGTCCACCTTGGCCTCCTCCAGAACCTCCTTTACCGCCACCACCACCGTAACCACCTTGTCCTCCACCCTTGCCGCCTTGTCCACCACCGGAGCCGCCTCGACCACCTTGACTTCCACCGCTTCCTCCTTGTCCACCACCACCTTTGCCGCCTTGGCCACCTCCTCCGTATCCTCCTTGTCCACCTTGGCCTCCTCCTTTACCACCTTGGCCGCCACCTTGACCGCCTTGGCCTCCTCCCCTGCCGCCTTGGCCGCCACCCTGTCCTCCTTGGCTTCCTCCCCTGCCGCCTTGTCCACCACCTTGTCCTCCTTGGCCTCCTCCCTTGCCGCCTTGTCCACCACCCTGTCCACCTCTACCTCCTTGGCCGCCACCTCCATATCCACCCCCTTGTCCTCCTTGGCCTCCTCCCTTACCACCTTGTCCACCACCTTGACCGCCTTGTCCACCACCACCTCTGCCTCCTTGGCCACCTCCTTGACCGCCTTGTCCACCACCTCCTTGACCACCTTGCCCTCCTTGACCGCCTCCATATCCACCCTGTCTCTTTTCATCTATGATGTCTCCATTCACTGCACATGCAAATCAAATACCATTGGTCTCATTTAAATGCAAGCCTTTTATAAAGAAAAAGGAAAGTTAACATCATAACCCAAAATCCACACAAGTTTTAATTGATTAGATAATTGGCTAACCATTTGCAGTTTCAACCAAAGAGTCTTCCAACTCAGTCCCTTCAGCCTCATCCCCTGTTCATGCATAACCAAAACAATCAGTCAAAATGAATGAATCTCCAGCACACAGCAAAAACATGCTAGGTAGCCAACAACATATATAAGCAACATGCATTAGACACTTACGCTTGGGATCGTCGCGGGCAAGTACGAATGGGGAGATGAAAAACGCAGAGGCTAGCAAGAGCCCCAGCAAAATACAAGTGTTGAACCTCATGATGTTGAAAGTGTTTCACCCAAAACAAAGTATGTATGATGAACGTACTAAGAGAGAGCTTTAGGAAGGACACGATTGTACTGGGAGCAACCAAAAGAAGTCAATTTATAGGCAAATATAGGAGCAAGAAGATGAAGACGTAGAATAAGAGTATATTTTGATATTATTATTATTATTGTGTATGCGCCGAATGCAGTCGCCCCGCTTCAGCTGGGCATGCCAGGATTTTTGTTCATTCGGTGCGACTTGTCAGATTCATAATTCTTCTTTGCATTATCGATCACAGACACACCTTGTTTCTTATCGTTTCTGTTTTTCTTTGTTTTTTTGGGGGATTTTGTGGCTATGTAGGAGGAGCACACGTAGATTTGTCTTGCATGATGGTCATGCATGTTGCTGTACGTTGTGTTTTTTGAATACTTGTTTTCTGTTTTTTATAATTTATTTTTTCGCACTCTTTTTTCCGCGCGCGGTTGTGTCCAAATAGAAAAAGGGTGTGATGTTTGTAGACTGTTAATTGACACGTTACGCGTCTTAGTCTTCTGCTGCTGCCACGTTGAAGTGCAGAGCTTCTCGATCTCAACTTCTCCTCCTTTCCTCATTTCCCTTTTATTGTCCCTTATGTCATACGTTGCTTTGGATTTTTCCTCCAAAATATACAAAGAGGGTATATGCCCCATTATATTTCTTATTTTTTATTTCTTATGATTTTCAACATTATATTTTTAATTGTAAATATTAATTATTAATAATAAAAAGTTGTGATTCGTAGTTAGTAACAATGAGCGATGCCTTAATCAAGTCAACCCATTTTGTTAAGAATATTTTAAATGCTTTATTAAAATATAAAAAATAATATATAATCTATTAATTGTATTAAAATATGACTAAAATGAATGACAAGTTGTCATATGTCAACCACAGAAAAAAGTTTATTCAATAAAATAAAATTTGTTTAAGCAACCCTTTAATTCCTAGGCCCTAAGACTATCGGTTACATTCTATGCTATATTAGTTATAGAAAAACATCTATGTACACGCACTCACTTACTGCAAAGAAGAAAGATAAAATTAAGAGGAAAGAAGAAGGAAAATAAAAAAGAAAGAATTTTATTATTATTTACAAAATATATAGCTAATAAATAAGAGTGGTATGGTAGCAAAAATGTATTAGTAATTTGGTTCATCTGACAAAAAATAATAGGAGCATACAATTGGTTACAAGCTCTACTCTACACAGCTAACAAATATATACTATCAATTCTTTATTCCATTCCACCACATTTTTTATTTATTTTTCAAACTTTTCTAATGTTGGAGTTATTTTTCCAACTTTTATGAAGGAACAAAGAAATAAAATAAATACCATAAAAATATGTAATTAATAATTATTACATTAGGCAATAAAGTTACACCCTTTTTGGCCCCATCCATTTCTCTTCCCTCATATTTTGTTGTGAATATCTTATATTTATATGCGTACCCTTTTGATCAATTTAACATTTTACAGGTGTTCTCTATAATGTTACTACGACTACTTCTATTTCTAATTATCCGCATCATAATTAATAGGGTACAGGATAAGAACAATTGTGAAAAATACTCTTCAAAATACACTTAAAATGGGGATAAAAAAATCAGTTAATTTAACAAATAGAAAAGGGACTACAGGAGTACTAATTACCATTCTAAGTTTTGAAAATAAATAAATAATATCATGAAATAAAGGGAGATAGACAACTATTTAGAATATTGAAAAAATATTGAGGGATGAAAAATCAAAAGTGAAACATAGTTCAATGATTTTTTATTTTATTTTTTTTGGTAATAGGTAATTGGGGGAGGAAGAATCAAACCTAAGACCTCATGTTCTCGGGGATTCAAATATGACTACATGAATTGAAGGGTTATTACCGACTGGAATGCTATTGGAGTTAAACAATCCAATCTGCCCATTAAGGTTCTAGTCTTGATAGAAGCAAAAATTTCCCATTAGGTGAAAATTACGTTGGGTTGATGGGCTATCCTTGTCATTTGGTACCTCCCCGCCCCTGCCTATAAAACTTACACACGCATACACAAACGTAATATTTAGAGAAACCTTTATCGAGATATTTTCTTGCATCTAGATTATTATTTTTTATTTCAAAGTATTTTGTGAGTTAGATAATGACTATTAATGAGTTGTCGTTAATAACGTCAGTAAGATCACTATTGTTTTTAAACGTAATATATTGTTCACTTTCTAAATGTAATTGTAAACTTCATATTGAAGGACATTAAACATCTCATTTAAATGGAATCTAAAAAGTTTCCACATAGTTTATGGAGCATATATCCTGCATCTTGCACTCTGAAAATTACTAATGTCATAAATATCATTAGAATTATACCGGGATAGTTTATTAAAAGCTACTCGATCAGATCTTTGCATATATATTTGTATAAGTATTTAACAATATTTATTGTTGAGCTTATTCTAATATGACAATCAAATATATAGCAAGCAAGGAGTATAAGGTATCCCCATCTATTATCTAAAGTATGACCATGTATTTTTACGCAACTTCTATTGCCACGCCTTTTGTATTCCGGGTAAAAATTCTTCACGTGAGTAGTTACAAAGCAAAATTCTTTAGAATGTTTGTTCTTACGTACGTACACTTTTTGGTTTTCTTATTCATGCAGACATTACTTTCATTTAGAGTATCACATGGTCCATGCATCAAATGTATGTTTCATGCACAACAGCTACTTGTAAATGTGAGTTATCATCTTTATTAGGAATTCCAGCGGATATTATTTTGGAGAGATTAATTTATGTGATGGTTTCAAATTATTAAGAAATGAGTATGTGGTAAACATTCTTTTTGAAATTCCATCACATACACATATGCTACGATTGGATCGGAATTTATTGCATTAATGTATCTCTTTCTCATGTCTCTTGGAGCACCAATGAATAATGTAGGTAAAACTATTTTTTTTTCTTACTTTAGATCCATGTGTTCAACCACTTGTCATACTAGTATCAACAATGCCTTTATAAAGATCAATTCTTATTTCAACTTGGTGGTACCGAAAGTACTCTAATTTGGATGTTTCTAATTTGATGTACATATCAACATCATATCGTTGTAGAAGACGTTTTGCATATAGCAAAAGATACTTAATGATCATATTTGTTACTTGTAGCAGTAATATTCTCTACACGAAACAATTTTCCTTTTTTTTCTTTTGCACTTTCTCTTCTGTAAAGCTACATATATAGCAGAAAGGAAAACTAATTAACACTATGTTAAGCATCACTACAACGATTTGTTCCAGTAGCTACACGAAATTAGCTACACCTCCTTCAAATGTAGAAGCAAAAACATGAGTTTTCCATTTTAGCTACATTTGATAGGTGTATGAATTGTTTTATACATTTGAGAGGTGTAGCAATTTACATAAAACACTACTTTTTTTATTCGCTACATTTACAAAGTAATTGAAATCTTAATTTTAGTTTTCCTTTTCATTTTGGCATGCAATTTGAGTTATTTGGCCCATAAAAGGTTTTGGGTTTTTGTTCTAATTGTCCAATTTTGGCAGCAAGGGTAAAAAGAAACGGGTAAAAATGATCATATTATATATTACCATTTTTTTTTTGGAATCCACTAGATAAATATACACTACTATTAGTTTTACTTTTTAAAGTTAAATTGTTAATATATAACGTTCATGTTTTTAAGCGCTAAATAAAATTTCACATAAAAATTGAGACCACATGTGTTAATCGTGTAATTTCGTACCACTACCAAAAATCATTAAAGTGCTCACTGAATTTCCCATTGAAAGAAAGGCAAAATTCCTAGCATTTTCTCACTGCTTGAATGTTCCCGCTGTTTTCTTAATTTTCAAAACTCGAAAATCCCATCAAAATCAAATAATCTTATGTTTTAAAATTAACTAATAACAATTACCCTTCACCAAGTTTTTGGGTAATCGGATTTTATCCTCTACTATACCTTTGAGAAATCAGATATACCATATAACCTCAATCACCTTCATATGTTAAGATAAATATCTACCAAATCTGGGCTGGTGCATAGAAATGACGAAAATGCCCATGCATTTTTTGATGAAAAGACAAAAATGCCCTCTTATTTATCTTTCGCTTTCTCCCTCTCCATTTGCATCTTCGTCGAGAACTTGATTCTCTACAACTGTAGCTCGTTTGCAAACTTCATCCTCTGTTTCTCTATCTCCATCATCTGCTGCAACTTAGCGCTATCTGCCACCTTGTACTCCTCCCCGAACTCCAACACCACTGACGTCAATTCCTTCACCCAACTCCTCCACAACCTCTTCACTTCCTCTCCCTTTGCCTACTTCTTCTCTGGCGCCAACGACAAGTTGTCGGGGGAGTCCTCCGACCACCCTCCCTCCTACCCCGCCAATGCCGCCTTGCTAAGGCGCCGCGACTCTTGTTGGGGCAAGCCGAGAAGATAAATTGGCTAAACAATATCTAAATTTATGACATGTCAACTAATCTACACAAGCAAAGGTGGTTTTATACAACTACAACAACAATCTCTCAGCGAAAATACGTTTAAGCAAATGTGATTTTATGTTTTTTTTACTCTTTTCAAAGTTGATTCCCTTGCTTATGTGTGGATTAGCTGACATGCCATAAATTTAAATACTTTTGGGTCAATTCATTTCCTTCACCTGCTAAGTAGGATTGTCACCGAGTTAGCCACTACCGGAATCGTTTTGGGTGCATTATTGTTCAACACCCCCCAAAGTACAGTGTATTATTGTTCAAGGTTAAAGTTCAGTATATTATTGTCCAACACCCCAAAAGTTTAGTATATTAGTATTCAAAAACCCAAAAAACAAACATCACCGTCACCAACACTAATTTCATTTCCCTCTAATCCTTTCTTTTTCCGAAATTTAAAGTGAAGTTTATTCCCACCAACAATAATTTGACTTCCCTCCAACCTTATTTTTCAAAAGTTTAAACCAAAAGTCACTCCCTCTTAATTTCTCAAAATTTAAACTAAAGTTAAAAAACAAAATAAAAACCCTTGTCTTCATTCTTAACTGCTTCCTCCCTCGTTTCTAACCCTAATTCCCAAACACCCATCTTCCCCATTTCCCTCCTCCCTCATAGGCTTCCCCATCCCCTCCATCAGTGTCGTTCTGCCAGCCAGAGAGAGAGAGAGAGAGAGAGAGAGAGAGGCGCGGGTGGCAGAAGTGAGGACGAGATCCGAACAGTCTTTTTTCCTCGTGGCTGGAATTTCGAATTGAATTGAACTCGGATGGCTTGGAGAATTCAAATTTGACTGGGAAAAGGTCAGTTTTGATTGACAGAGACGAGACCGGGGTTTTGTGGATTTTGTTACCGTTTTCTTCTGTTTTGGTTGGAGTTTTTGGTTGGAGATTGGGAACAGAAGCGGATAATCGAAAAACATCAGTTGCAGGTACTAAACCAAACCTCTATTTCTTGCAATTCATGCCGCAATCCCTTTCTCTTGAGTTTGGGAAAAGTGGGATTACATGGATTAGGGTCAACGATTGGAGTTTCCTTTCCAATTTCATTGGTTATCCATATACTGCTCCTAATTCTTGTGATGAATTTGACCCACTTTGCTTTAGTTTGAATCAGAATCAAGCACATTTGATTAAGTACTTTGAATATTTTCTTGGGTTCTTTTATCATGTCTTTGTTACCTTTATTCCAATTTCTGGGGTTGAATTATGGCGATTTCCTGAATTTGTCGATTCAAGTTTCTAGTGTCTTTCTTTCTTGGAGTGTTTGTTTACACTGAATTACTTGCTTGCTTGTGTTGGCTGAATTTTGAAAAATGAGTTGCATGCTTGATTTCGATTGTCATTCCTCTTGGTCTTAACTCTTAATAAAATCCAACAGATGAAATTTTTTGATCAACAAACAAGACTAGCATTTTGTTTGATCAGATCCAAGTCAAATTAGCAAAATGTATGATATAATAATTAAGTGTAGTAAAAAAAATTGAGTTAGCTCAGTTGAAGCAAATTAAGTTCATCACTACACGAACACAA